>OY756992.1:5918600-7297300 GCA_963580505.1 Ennomos erosarius | reverse complement strand
GAGCAATAGTTTTACTATATCGGTTATGCCCTTGGATAACACAAGTGCGCACTGATGCCAAAATATTAGTGTCTTTATGTATTGCATTTCAATAGGATATAGTTAACTAACGACTAGATGTACCGTGTTAAAAGCGGGTCTGCAAGCAAAATTACGTTTTACAAAAATGGTGATAAGGTTATTACGCTATGCTTCTATTTCAGTGTAAACAGATGAAACAACACGCTTCTAGCCAAAGTGGTATAAATGTTCTAGTACTGCACACCGCGGCATTTGCTTCCAGCACACTTCACAATCAATAAATAAAATAAAAATACCCTTTATTCATTGGCTATTTCCTTTCTTTCTTTTAGGCGTATTTTAACTTACCTACCAACAAGTAACAATTTTCAAAATTTTATTTAAGTACTTAAAACTCTCCTTAAGTAGATAGGTTATGTAGTTTATAAAATAATATATGAAATCCTCTATAGTATGGTGTAACTGATTGCTTGTAAAATTATAATACATACAACATAATTATCACAATATAACTGTAAATAATAATTGCAAAAATAAGAAATTATAAAAAAAAATACTATAGGCACAAAAATAAATACAAGTATTCAATTTTATTATAATAATAAATATCTCATCAGTAAATAGGGGTCTTGATAACAAAAGAAAAACAATCTAACATTATCAGCAATAACATTATAATGAATGGATGAGATTTTACAAAACTGATAAAATGGCAACCTGATATTAATATGGCGTGTCACTAGGCAAGAATGCTTAAAACTTCGTGGAATAAGATAACGGTAGTAACCTTATGATGTAATTTTATATCAATTTAAAAACTGAAACATAATAATTGCATAATAAGAAAATGAAAAAAGGAAACTAAATGTATGATAGCATTTCTAATAGAGTTTAAACACAAAAATATTATCCAAACAGTATTTCTCAAACTCCTCTGGCAAAAAGATGATCTTGGTCTTCTTAAAGAATTTAGTCACTTTTGGTTAGTTTGTCTTGGTAATAGATCCTCGATTTCACAGAATAAACAATAGAACCAATCGAAAATGCTGTGAGATAGTTTCAAAAGCTTATTCATGGTAAATTTAGTCCAGTCCATGGTCCTACACTAAGCCAGTTGCTATGGGTATGTGACTATCATAAGACCAACATCCTACATAAGATATTCAAACTCTAGAAATTATAATAATGCTAATGATAATGAAAAAGCCTTGAAAAAATTATTCAATGCAAAACTTCCTATGAAGTTAACTTGTGTCTTTAAACCATAAAAATGTATACAGGATGTAATTTAATTCATTAGCATAAATTGAGCCCATGATAGTACATCATTTATAGATGATTATTAAAAAGAGTAAGAGTAAAAGAATGTAAATGAAAATAATTTTATTGAAAATTATGAAGACTGCCGCGGCGCCTAACGCAGTTGGCGCGGATGATTTTGGTACATTTAAACGTTTTTAGACCTTGTATGTACTAATTAAAAACAGTACTATAATATTTTAATTAAATTTTGTATTGTAGCATTTGATTAAGTAAGTTATTCCATTTTTTGTAGTTATTATTATTACTAAACCAATGTGTTAGAATTCAAAAATTTTGATCCATACGTAACCGGTATCAGGAGTAGGTACTTAGTTTCAAAGGATGCTAATGAATTCAATTACACCCAGTATACATGTGTATTTTGTGTGTTGGTATAGGCGGTCTACCATGCAACCCATTTATATACCCATGTAGTACTTATAAGAATAAGAATAAGTACTACCATTTCTAAGCTAAGTAATTTCACACAAAACAAAATACCATTCAATAATAAAACACAGTAGCTCAAAATACCTACTCTGAATATATTGTACCTATTATGCTGACTCGCTCATAGTACAACCCATACCACTAGTTAATAGTCATTGTTCTTATGTTTATTCAAATTCCTTCTGTGACACTTCACTTCATAATTAACATTACCCGGTGAAAGCAATGAAACAAAAAACTTGCCCTGTAAGCAAGTCGAAGTAACAACCTGATTCAACAATAATTTCATTTCTACCAAAAATTCAATAACCAGTGCATCAAAACTTTCATTCACAAAGGCACTATATTTCAGACGTTCTTAACTATTGCCCAAGTTAGCATATTTTTATAAATTAATTTGTAGTTGGTTGTAAAAGGTGAAGGAAAAATTCGGACATGAAACCACTTGTCACAATAGCTTAAGTAAAGCATATCCCGGCTTGAAGGGTGGGTGGATGCAGGTTCAATCCCCACTCGTGATTCTAATTTTTCCTTTACACATTCATCTGTAGATTACGCTGAGCAGATGATACTGCTATAAAAATCATAAATATATTATTATAATATTCTTAGATAAAACAATAATAAATTACTATTTAGATTATTTATTTTTGAATTTTTAAACCTCTTCTTCTTTTTCTTGATTAGACAAGTGCAGCAAGTGGCGCAAGGTTGGTACTGGTCAATAGCCTAATGGAATACTTGGAAATCTATAGAATTCCAGGAACCGATCACTTAACAAGTTAAATAAGAATTTTGGTATCAAAAATAGTTAAAAATGTTCAAACCCATTGCTGCAATACAAAACTGTATGTGATTTATACTTCTTTTGTAACTTATTTAAATTCCATTATTGCCATATTTTGTGTTTTTACCTTCCAATAACTTCATTAGTGGCAGGGTTTGTAAGGTCAATCCATTTCTTTGTCTTGGAGTCCACATATTTGCCATCGATGTAGAGCTTTGTGGCAGGAGCTGAACTACTGTAGTTCCTGCGGAGCAGCAGTTGAGACTGGAATCCAGAATTAGGCATATATTGACAGAGAAATATATTTAATAGTTAGTGAAAAGTAATTTGAAGTAAAAGGATACAGACAGATATCACACAGATCCGGTCGGTACTAATGCTCATTATCATATCACAAAACTAAATAGAATAGAAAAATGTACATTTCAAAATATGCATCAAAAGAAAGAAACTGAATTAATCAATATGCATGGTAATTACAACTACCATCACACGAAAAAAAGTCTATCAAATAACACAACCTGTGTTTGGGCATTGTAGATGCCCATCTTCAAGGAGCTGCGTATACTCCTTAAGGATGGGCATCAACCTATATTACCTGAACACCAGTTGAGTTATTCAACAGAATTTATTGTGAGTGCAAGCTGGGTACTTTTTGAAATAATGAGTTCAACTCATGTTCCTTTCTATAATATTATAATATGAAAAGCAACTAAAACAATTCTAAAATATCAATCAAAATTATAACATCAGCAATAAAAACCTATTTAACCCTCCCGCTCTCACGCGAAAAGATTTGTCCGCGTCAACTGTCAGAGACTGTATTCAAGATGGTATCGCCGTCTTGCTTTTTCCACCTACATTATGTATGGGAGAAAAAGAGAGGAATATATGTTCGTTCATTTAGTACACAATCCAAATAGTATTACCGTTATGACATAGAGTACGACCGATGTGAAATCAGTCGTCAACCGGCGGAATTCCTACCGGAAATCTTCGGTTTTTGCTAGTGTATATTAGGCAGTAATCTTATATGGAACATAATAAAACTAATTACACATACAAACCAACAATATATTGAAGATAACAAATAATATTCCTTTCATTTCTCCAGCTGCATTACTTACTCTAATTTAATTTTTCTTTACGTCAGCATCTATTTTTTACCATACAAGAATTTCTATGTTTCTATGCATAAATAAATGTAATTCAAAACGGCAATTACAATGAAATATAGATGAAATATATTGTAGCAATATCGTTTATCATATTTCTATTTACATAACATTACAGTCTTTTCTAATTTCTAAGATATTGTCATTTTTGTAAGTGTTGGCAAATATCTGTGACGTTTACAGTTCGCTACGTGAGCCGAAGGGTTAATCCTGTTCTTTGATAAATTGATTTATGGAATAAGATTTGATAAACAGATGGGAATTTTGACATTTAAAGGAACACAACACTTATTTTTATCCAACACGTTTGTTTATTGCGCATTTATTGCGTTCATGTAATGGGAATCTTCTCAACGAGTTGCGTTTTAAAAGAAGTTTTAATTAGAAAGAAGAAGACGCCTACATGGTGAAATACAATCATTGTGGACTTTAATACAGATTCTACTGCGCAAAAAATCTTTTAGACACCCAGTGATAAGACCATTTATCTTACCAAATGTAATTAATGGAAAATGAGGCCTACATACTTGTTTATCTAGAAAATACATTATACAGGCAGAAAAGGTGAGCTACAATTTCTGAAGGTAGGTGGTATGTTTGTTTTTAGAGCTCCATCTTCACATTTTAAACGAATCAAACAGGATGAAGAAAGTATTTAAGTATTAGGTGGATAGGTACTTACTTCAGATTTAAAAAGTTTTAACATTGAAGAAGCCATGGGTGAATTTTATTCAAAATACGCGGCGAGCGGCTATTAGGCTGGGGGGGCAAAGCCAACTGATTAAAATACAAATGCCCTGACCTTGAATTGATAAAATTAATTCCATTTGTCGTCAACCAACTTCGTCACGTAATTAATTAAATACTTGTTATACTTGTTTTTGATTTGATGTTTGATGATTTCATTTCATTCCGTTTGATAGATTTCCGATTTTCTGCGCTGTGTAACCATCTGTTAATTGCAGTTTCTGCCATAGACATATATATATTAAGGACAGGCCTAATGACTGGTTATAGGTCGCTTCAAAGTGAGTGCCAAATTCACAGATTGGCATCCACTAGCGCTCAGTCTGTGATGGAAGTTAGAAGGCATCGGTCGAATGTCACAAACAAAATATGCCAAGTTGTATTGTGAAGGGTTGCACAATCTATACTCAAAAGTGCAGTAAAAAGAAAGACCCTGTTTCTTACCTCAAGTAATTCAATATTTTCAATATTACACTCTGTTTTGTAACAAAATAATCGAATTTATATTTGGAATAATCATTGTAAACATAAACATTGACGGACATAATGGCAGCGATAGGCACCTAATTTTCTCAACTTGTCGTAGTTCACGCGAAATCTAATAGATGGCGCTGACTTTTCCCACGCCATTTCGACAAAATAAAATGTTCCTTCGGGCATATCCTGATATATAAATCTATGGTTTCTGCCCTAAATAGGCAAGACTTCTAAAAACTTGCCCAACTATGAGACTACCAGATGCAGGTTATATGTCCCAAGCACCAATCTCAAGTCGCGTAAAATATAAGGGAAATAGGAAAAAAATATACATTCTAAAAAATCAAGGAATTATTTAATAGAAACCCAAAATCTATTTACACATGATGAAATAACGTGGAACATTTTAACTTCTGTATCAACGCTAGATTTATATTCTTTTTTTTCATCATACATAATTATAATCTTGCCAATAAAGTTTTATCTATTATTTTATACACACGGTATTATACTGGGTATCTGGGTGTGACTGAATTCATTTTGGCAATAGCATCCGTTGAAACTAGTTTCAAAGGATGATATTGCTATCTTGTCCTGCTGACACCGATCACGTGTGGCCCATTATTTATGAAATCAAACACATAAATATGGTATAATATAAATAATAACTTAAACATTAGGTAACTTATTCAACTACTACCAGTACATAATCAAATTAAAATAATGACTAACTGTTTTAATCATTGCTTACAAGTTGACAAAAAGTAATAGGTGTATCAAAATCATTCATTCCAACTGCGTTAGGTCACCACAGACAAGCTTAACAATTATTAAATTAAACTTATTAGCACTTTTTAATTTTTGAAAAGCACTAATAAGTTATGTACAATTTGTGTGTTCAATTTATGCTAATGAAGTTGCACTCTGTAATCTGTATCAAAAAGGGGATAACAGCTTTGTCGCTTCTTTGTTTACCTTTCGATTTCAAATTCTGAAGACAGGTATTCCATAAAATAGATAAGCAAACAGTAAAAAAATTTTTCAATAAATATACGTTCATATTTTCTTCTTATCATATCGTAGCAAAATCAGTATGTTTTCGTAAAATTATTAATAATTAAAATTATATCATATGCTTTAATTATAGAATTTAGTGAAACCAAGAATAGGAAGTTAAGGACAAAAGCACGATTTGGGCGCTTTGTGCACAGATTCCTATAATAATTATTAATTGCACATTGGATGCACCGTCCTTACTTACTTACGTATACTTTATCCAACTGACTTAGGACAGGAGTTGTCAGTTTAGTAAAAAACGTTCCGACGAAATAATGAGTCAACGAATTTTGCAATAATATTTCTGATATTTTTACTTCAAAATATTAAAAACTTACAAATCCAAAATCTCTCATTTTTTAAATATTTAACTTCACTCACAAATATGCTGCCCAATGGCAGAAATCTACCTCAAATGGTAACATTGTTCTGTGCTAGCTGTCATACACATGTCATTTGTCAAGATGAGGCGCACGGAGCACCACAGACTACTTAGAAAATAATATAACTTTTTTTTTCTTAGATTATGGCTCCATACATAGTGTATTTAGCCAGTGTCAAGTATTGTAATTTTTCATCGTTATAGAATATTTTACGTAAGTCAAGTCTTAGTCATAGTCATAGTCCAGTCTAAGTTCCAAAATCCAGTCTAAAATAAATCATCTTCTAGGAAAGTGGTGGCAACTTTACTAGAAGCTTCTATGGAATTTTGGAAGCCATTGGCGGAACCAGGGGGTCTAGCAAAGATACCAACAACTAATGCTAACGCTAAACGCTAACTCCAAAACTGTATTGAAATGACATTAGCTGTGGAAAAGTAAGCGATTTCCAAAATGTCATCCTAGTACGTTTTGGAGTTAGCGTTTTGCGTTAGCGTTAGTGGTTGGTATCTTTGCTAGACCCCCAGGGGGGGGGGGGCATGCGCAACTCAGCTCAATCAGGAAAATAGGAAACTACGTAAAACGACAGCGCGAGCGCAGCGAGCGTGAATAATCAGAGCGTTTGGAACGTAGAAATGAGCGCCACTGCTGTAACAGGAGCGGTATACTGGCAATAAATTAATTAATTGTCACATGACAATCAAATTTTAAAAGCCTCACAAAAGCTGGACTGACCGAACAGCGGCTAATTTGGCCGGACGCATATCCAAGAAGGTCAAGGACCAGGGGGTCTAGCAAAGATACCAACCACTAACGCTAACGCCAAACGCTAACTCCAAAATGTACTGAAATGACATTTCGGAAATCGCTAACTTTTCCGTAGCGAAAGTCATTTCGATACATTTTTGGAGTTAGCGTGAGGCGTTAGCGTTAGTGGTTGGTATCTTTGCTAGACCCCCAGGTCCGGCTTTAGCCTGACGCCTGAGTGTGCACCTAAGTGTGCCTAGTTTTATTTACTCTTACTAGATGGCGTTACACGTATTCTTTTTAGACGCTTTTTAGAAGTTGAAGTTTTAGTAGGTAGGTATCTAACCTACCTAGTTTTGTCTTTTCTTTGTAGACTAGAGTTAGTTAGGTATTAGGTACTTACATAGGATTTGGCGGGATCGTGGAAGGAAAATAACGTTCTGTAGGCCTAGCACGAATGTTTACGCGCGCGTAAGTGTAACGTTAGCGTAGCGTACGTCAGTTGTATGGCATTCGATCAGCGCCTCATACAACTCCCTTACGTTAACGTTACACTTACGCGCGCGTAAATATTCGTGCTAGGCCTACTGTTGTTTTGTTCATACGTACAGTAACGTAGGCTTGTAAATCACAGAATCGCCATCCTTAAATTACATTATTAAATCACCTGAGTTTTTACTTACCAACTTTGTTTGTAGCCAGTAGACAAGCTTACCTATTTTCTGATTTGGCGGGATCGTGGAAGGAAAATAATGTTCTGTTGTTTTGTTCATCGAATTATTTCGATGGTTCTGTTATTGTACGGTATACCTAGTACCTAGGTATCTAAGTATCTATCTACCTTAGCACAGATATTACAATAGTATATTACTAACCTTAGTAAGTTATTAGTTACGTTCAATCTTTTCGATGGTTCAATACAATCGTACCGGGCCCGAAGTCTGCTGTTGCATTAGTGTCATAATGGTTCATGGTAAATACACTATGTGTGGAGCCAAAATATAAGAAAAAAACCATAAGTAGTAAGTAACCATTAGTGTCGGAGTTTTGGCGGGAACGCGGAAATGTTCACGTCGTTGCATTGTATTATTTCTCAAAACTTGTGCTTTTTCCAGTATTAATGTTTAAAATTGGTGGCGTTTTACGCATTAAGTGCTGAATTACGAGCATGAGTGTGGGCAAGTGATATAATGTGGTGAAACGTTACTTTTCGTGTTGCTTCCAAAACTCCATAGAAGCTTCTAGTAAAGTTGCCACCACTTTACTGGAGCATGACTTAGACTGGACTACGACTACCTGACTTAGACTGGACTATGACTAAGACTTGACTTTACGTGATATATTCTTTAACGATAAAAATTACAATACTTGACACTGGCTAAATACACGACGTGTGGAGCCAAAATCTAAGAAAAAAAAAACCATTAGTGTCAAATCTGTCATTATATGGTACCATACCATTCATAAACCACCTATCATAGAAGAATAACGCTCAGAACCGCAGTAAACCCGTCCGATTTGACGAACTTTCATTGAAGAGTAAAAGTATCCAATCGTCTTACGCTACGCCAGTGCTCAACACTGTATCACACAGAAAAGAGATCACTATTTTTATTAGAAAAATGCCTGACTGTGTGTAAAAAGCATAGCTTGTACTATGGGGACCAGATACCGGATATAACTTACTTACATACTTTTTGTTTGATTTATGTCGTATAATTATTGTGCAATTCATATTATCAGTAAATTATTAAGCTATTATAACAGTCTATTATTTTATTTCGAATTGCCTGACAACCCTTGCATATTTGCGTATGATAGCGTCAGTGACGCCACACGGGTGGAGATATCGCCCTACATCAAAGCCGTTGCGCTACTATAAGGGTTGTAATACTGTGTTCTGTTTATACTGTCTAATATCAACTACCTTTTAAAATACATTCTGATTAGTAGCTACTTACATTGATTAGGAAAAAACAATTTCTTTGGAAAAATGATTGACTAAATCAGGAATTGAAGTCTTTTAAAAAGTTCATAGTCTCAATAAAAGTTCTCTATGCCTTAGACATGGCATAGCAAGGTTGGTAAAATTGGAACAGTTCAAAATTCCAAATTCCCTACTTTTTGGGGAAAATTTCATTCACGTGGCAAACTTTCCATATGTTTGTGTGAGTGTCAGACAGCGTACTGATGTATCGCTTACGCGTACATAGACAGCTTTGTGCGTCACCTGTGAACGGAATTTCGGGTAAAACTATCACTTTGAGCGTAATACCTCTATGGTTATAAGTAGATAATCCTAGTCCTACCTCAATGTTCGTTAGTTCGTTACATACATTACAGTTGAACAGCAGTAGGTACCTAATGCGTTCGTGACTCCCGTGCTTTTCCATGGATTTATTAATATCACAAGATAAATACCTAAACTAAATTTTTTTTCAGCGACCTAGGTGAGATACATTACCTAGAATCGTAGATAAGTAGGAACATCGACTGTCGACTAGTGGTTCAAATAGGCATGATGACTACTATTATAAATGAACAAGTAAATATTACTTTTATAAAGAAGATTAAAAATGAATGCAATTATTGAAAAAATAAGCAAAATCGGTATATAAATCACGGATAATCACTTTTCAAGTTTCTACAGGAGGCATCTCCTGTCCCTTTCTCGCGAAATAGAGCGCTCCCACAGTTACTATGAAAAATCTATTCGTGACGTCACATGCCAAAGAGATTGTATGAAAAGTTACCACAGCTTAGTAATGAGGTACTATAACGACCTTCCTCTGACGTCACTGGCCGTTTGAGCTATCTCTTTCTATTCTGGTTTTTAAAATGCTTGTAACTTGGTAATTTGAGATATTTAATTTTTGTTTTCATAAATGTTTGTCTTTTGAGGAATATAATTAATTTATCCAAAAAAAAATTTTATTCATCGTGCCTATTCTCAGGCGAACGACTTTAACAGGCGGACGGGATTTTTAGTTGCAATTTCTAAGGTTGCAATGGTTCTATGGTAGCTAACTAGGTACTTAACCTTAAAGATTCCATGTTTTATTTTCCTAATAGTACTTACATTAATATTATCATGTTGACACAAATTTTATGGAAACCTTGTAAATCTTTAATGCTCTCTTCATGGCACGCACGTTTCGCATCCGGTAGGGTTGCCACCGGGTTGTCAAAGAGCCCGTTCATTGAACAACGAGGCTGTGTTGATAAGCACACACTTGATCAAACATGCACATAGTAACTTTACTGTAGGCAGGCATGTGCTATCTATCGGATAAGGTAACTGCTGTAAAATTTCGACACTATAGTAGGTACAATTTCTGTAAACATCGGAAATATGTTCAGAAATATGGATGAGATCTATGGCGATGGCGACCGTGTGTAATGCGTTTTTTTTTATTTATAGGTAGATATCGCCTCATTTGCATGAATGTTGCATGACCAGAAAAGTGGACAGCGTGGTGGTGCTGGTAATCTACCTTCTAGTTTGTTCTAGTCTAGGCTATACATGTATACATGATGTGCTGAACAATGTTCTTGCGTACTGTCCCGCGGACAACCATGAACCATACTTACTCGCACGCAACTTTTGGCTTGATCACTCAAAACTCAGAGCCATTGAGCTGGATGTAAACGGAAAGTGATGGTGAAAGTTTAAGGCAGTTGCCAAGTTAGTAGTTTTGGAAGCCCTATAGTTTTATTTACTGGCTATTAATTACTGGCGCTCCTATTATTTATAATTTTACGTCAGTGCCCAATTTAATTTTAGTTATTTTATTTTATTTTGTTGTAATAATTGGATGTGTATATCTGGCAATAAATAATTTCAATATAGTAACAGGACAAGACTTAAAGTACTACAAGTCTTACAAGATACAATACCTACGTCGGCGTCGGAAGGTGATACCTAGCCTAAAGCCCTCCACATACCATGCAATCCGTCTTTCTGCTGGATGGGAGCCGCAATCCGCAGCACACCTTACCTCCACACGCTCCGCTGCACACGATGTAAGTTTCTGGTAGAGAGCCGCGACAAGCCCTCCACACACGATGCGACTGACTGATTGAGTTGGCAAATTGTGTGGCCGATTGTTTGGTGTGTAGGTGTTATAGGCTGAAAACCTTACTTAGCACAGAATAAAATGTAAAACGTATAAGTAATAGAAAAAATACGAAATGTAATACACCTACCATCTACTTGATGATTACACTACATTCTAAATTAGAACATTATATACCTCTTTGAAGTAGATGGGTAGGTATAGGTATATATTAGAATTACTATTCTAATCTAAGCCTATATTATATTATGTAGGTAGGTATTTAATTATTGCACAACACAACACAGCCGCATAATAATTTATATTATATATATCATTTATTATTGTGATTAATGCATCGGTTTCCTTATCTAGAAGCATAGCAGACTTGGTTTAAAATAAATTCAATTATTGAACATGGAAATAAAATAAATATAATAGTAGATGAAGTGTTATATTTCTGCTAAGTTTTCGATAAAAGTTAATACTTGAATTGGATACTTATCACAGAGAATTGAAACAAATGTCGCTTCGCACGCGAAGCGTTTTTTTTTACTCTGTGGTACTTATAATATTCAAACTAATAACTATCTTTGCCGATAGGTCTCCAGGAAGGCGTTTATTCCCAGTAGTTCCGTGGAAGTATTAGTTCCGTAACGAAACTACTGAGACTTTTTTCCCAATAGTTCCGTCAACGGAACTACTGAGAAATGTGTTTCTTTAGTATTTTATGAAAGATTTTTAATATACCTACATAATACCCAGGTCTACGTGCACAGATTAGAGAAAAAAGATACTGTGCTGTTTTATCTACCTACCTATGTACAAACTTATGTAGGTATCTAATCTAGTGTTGTATATCGTCATAATAGGCAATTATGCATAATTATGATGCATGACATAGGTAGGTATGATATACATCTATATTATGTGGGTATTGCGTATTTTATAAATGTCGCGGGGCGGAGGCAGTGTGCTCTAGCTAGTGTGAATGACCGATAGGCGGGACGATGACCTCCTTATCAATGTCCATTCGTACTTGCGTCTTCTCAGTAGGCTTTCCAAGTTTCAGTGCCAGATAAAATAATAGACCATCAAATCGTATGTGACAGGGCCAATGCAATATTTTTATACTACGTGACCAATGTAATGTCCTGTTTGGAAACAAGTGTATGAAGCAGTTTTATAAATAGGTTGAAAATAGTGGTGCTACCCAAGAGATACGCGCACCACAAACAAAATAGGTACTTACTTATAACTAATTATAACACCTATACCCTGTTCATAAGTCTTAGATATTTTATGTAAACAAAGGGGATAACAGTGCACAAAATATCTTTTATATTGGTAGTTTACTATATTAGACGAAAATTCCATTATTTTTTCCTGGTAAACTGATCAATTATAAAATAAACTTCATTTTGTACTATTCATTTTGACGAAATATGTTCTATGAAATTTTATGATAAAATCAAAAAATTTTGGTAGAAATTATTTTATTAGACTGGTAATACCGTAGAGGTTCTAAACATTTTCAAGAGGACATAGTCTGCTGCCATCATTTCCCGTTTCATTCGTTTTGTTTTCTCGAACGCAAATGTTCTTATTCTGGCGTTTGTGCAATTTTATTGTGATTTTTTTGTCTGTCTTTTGGTAAGTTTGATAATTTTGATCCGGAAATTCAGTCGCAAAATGGATCCTTAGCTGGGTCTGTCGATCTCAATGACCTTGTCAAGAACAGAAAATCTATCGCCAGTCAAAAACCCGCCCCGGAAAATCTTTGAATGTCACGGGAAACTCGTGGTGATGAATGTGTACAACTGTTTGAACACATTCATCACCACGAGGTTTCCGTCATCACTTCTTGTTTAAGTCTGTACTTAAACAAGAAGTAGCCTGCGAGCGAATGTTGATCACTAACAGACTATACAAACAAAACAGCTGAATTGTTAAAAATCAAAATGAACAAAAAATATTTTTCTGAAGGAAAAATGTTTTGTGCAACTGGCATGTCACTTTGACAGTGACTTTTCGTGACGTTAATTCTTTGACAGTGACTTTTCGTGACGTTAATTTGTTTTTTGTTTTTAAATATCTAAGATTTATGAACAAGGTATAGCTAGTACTTACTTACACTAACGAAACCGCGCGCGGGCATAACCAATGTTCGACTTCCAATGTATCCCTAGCTCATTCCCCACCCCTGCCTGGCAAATTGCCTGCCTAGAATAGAATAACTACTGCTTAGTACTATAGGAAGGTAAAGACTAAGTAAGTCCATATATTTACGTAACTCTACTTAAATACTAACAGGTTTTTACCTACTTTTGTTGTAATTCTTGAACATGTTCACAAAATTAAAATTACTTACTTTTAAATATTCCCAAAGTAATTTGAATGGTTTGAAGGCAATTCGCTTGGCTAAAGTCGTGTGGCCTGTAATGACCTATGTGATAGGGCGAATTCTGTGCCTGTAACAAATAAAACCGATCAAGTGAGAATCGGACTCGCACACGAAGGGTTTCGTACCATTATCTGTAAAAACGACCAAAAAATCAGGATTGTTGTATGGAAGCCCCATTAAATATTTATTTTATTCTGTAGTAGTTTTTGTTATAGTGGCAACAGAAAAACATCATCGCAGCGACTTACTTTGGATAGGGATCATCTCATAGGATTCTAGAGCAGAATCATAACCGTATACCGAGGGATTGGAACAATCGCTCTCGCCCTATATACTTACATTATTTTTTGGCGCCGTTGTGGCACAATGTGGATATTATAATAAAATCGCCTATAATTGCGATGACATTAACCATGTTACCCTTAGTATTTAGTCACATTCAATAGTAATAATGTACATTGTGTTGGTGTTCAATAAATAAATAAATAAATAAATAAATAAATTATATCAGGGCGGTTATTCTCTATGGAAACAGATTCCACACGATACGAAACCACGTCGTTATCGTGTCTTGTTCAAATCGTGTCACAGCGTTAGATGTACCTTCACTTTACATTAAAGTTATCTTTATTCTGAATAAAATATATTGACATAAGTGATCATATCTTTTGATGTGTTGATGTTTCGGAACGCGTCTCGGTAAACATATGATTTTTGACAGTTCAAATCGCGCCAATTCCAAATTCATTCCGCGCGGTTTTGTTTTCGTTTTATAGAGAATAGACTTTTCCAGATTTCTTATGTAAGACCAAAGACTTTTTATCCAGACCACTAATACGAAATTAAAGCAGGGCAAAACCGTACACACCACTTTGGGTGTGATTGATTCTCAGCTGTCAAAATCAAAATCAGTCGTTACTTGGGTGTGCTTTTGAATACATACCAAAAAAATGCCGTGTTGCGTGATAAAACTGTGCCGAAATCACAGAAGCACACGATCTCATTTCACTTGTAAGTGGCGTTAATCATGTATTTTTATAAGATTATTTTAATTATTTCTATTTGACGAAGAGTATTTCACATTTCACAATAAAAAGTTGGCATGTCAAAATCAGTATTGCCACACGACATCTGAATAATTACCCGATTTCTTTTGTATAGATTTCCAACAGATCCACCCATGTCTAGCTGGGCCCTTATTCCGTATCGATTCCTTACTTCGAAACCACGCGAATTCCTTGTCTTACAAAAGAAATCTGCAAAACTCTACTCTCTATGAAACGAAAACAAAACCGCGCGAAATGAATTTGGAATTGGCGCGATTAGAACTGTCAGTCTTTGAAGAAAATCCGACAATGGCGGTTGTGAATTTTAAATTTATTTTTTAATACTAGTGTACCTTAAACTTTAATGTGTAATAAGGGTGGATTATTATCCGTTGAGTGTTCATGAACGTGCACGAGTGTTGGCAAATGGTTTCAAGATCATAAAACCATACATTTTCGTTTTTGCTTCAACGGCCTTTTTAGAGCCTTCAGTAAAATATCCTCCATTTTACTGTTGGCGTTTTGACTGACAAAATATGACTTTGACTTGACATAACCGTACAAATTTTACTCACTTGACATTGGAAGAATTATTGCAAACAAGCGATAGAAAGCCATTAAAGAAGAAAAAGAAGATTAGAACTGTCAAAAATCATATGTTTTACCGAGACGCGTTCCGAAACATCAACACATCAAAAGATTATGACCACTTATGTCAATATATGTTATTCAAAATAAAGATAACTTTAATGTAAAGCGAAGGTACATCTAACGCTGTGACACGATTTGAACAAGACACGATAACGACGTGGTTTCATATCGTGTGGAATCTATGTTTCCATAGAGAATAACCGCCCTGATCGTTGGATAAAAGTAGTTCGATAAAGTTGAAATGAAGATTGGTGGAAACCTAATACTCGCTCAATAATATGTTTAGCGCATTTCTATGGTAAAGAACACACAGAACACAGAAGTGCAATTACTGATAATAGTTTTTTTCATTACATTTCAATTGTCAACTATAGGCGTTCCACGCGCCCACTGTTTTCCCATTTTTAAGGTTATTTTTTTTATCCTAAAATATGAAACATTATTTTTGTTGAGGCCCAGGGGGTCTAGCAAAGATCACAATCGCTAACGCTAACGCCACACGCTAACTCCAAAAATGTATCGAAATGACATTCGCTACGGAAAAGTTAGCGATTTCCGAAATGTCATTTCAGTACATTTTGGAGTTAGCGTTAGTGGTTGTTATCTTTGCTAGACCCCCTGTACCTACATAACTGTTGTTCTTTAATCTCTTTAACTTGGTAATATTGAAAAACTCGTGAGTTATTAAAAGAAATGTTGAATAAACTGCTGGTTTTACTTAATTTGAATCCATTTTATTAAAAGATTGCATGAGCTATCTATAGACCTTTTTCTTGTCTATAGATAGTAGTATGATGGTAATTAATTTTATTATTTTATATTTTTTGGGGGAGGCCTATGTTCAGCAGTGGACGTCTTCAGGCTGTTAATGATGATGATGATGATGATGATATTTTTTTTAATGTAGGCGTTATATAATTTCTATTATTTACATTTTACATCTAGCTAGATTTGTATTTAGGTACCCGACTCAATCGGGTAATACTATTTATATGGTATGTTGAAAGAGGAACTGACATTAGAAGAAAAAAAAAATGTGCTCTATGGTTTGATTCATGTTCAAAGAAGGTTAAGTATGGAGACTTCGATTCTGGACCTATGTAATAGGGGGAATTCTGTGTGTAAGACAAGGATTTGCGTGGTTTCGAAGTAAGGAATCGATACGGAATAATGGCCCTGGATATTATAGAACCAGTTCAATATAGGTTCACATTTATTTATAGTTATAAAAAACATAATACAGACATGAGCTGGGTCAAGTCTAGATAACCCTTTCCGTCCGGCAGAAATGAATACAGACTTAGTGTTCAAAAGTATTAATATCTAATCTAATCTTATAATCCATGAATAGTCTCAATGCAGTCTGCTGTATCACAATGAATAACTTACGTACCGATAGGTACCTATACTTACTTCGTGCTACAATACAATACGTAACAGATTGAGATAAATCTATAAGTAGGTAAGCATCCAAAATACAAAGATGCTGTCGGGTTTTGGTCCAAAGAATAGTGAATATAAAAGAAGTGCTAAGTGATGGAAAAGTACCGTACTAATCTCCAAAACTTTTATTTGGAAATGACTACGATAAGAACTTAGATATCTATGAAACTATCTTTTCATTAGTAGGTAGGTACAGTGACTGATAATAACAATAATGGTAAGCACACCTACCGACTTATCGTACATCAGGGACTATATTTTTATCTGATGCCTTTTAACTTTTTGGGTGATAATAAAATTGATTGTTGTGAAATTTCATTTAATTCCCCCATTTAAATGATAAGAATTCATCATGGTATGATTAATTATGGATTAATTTTATAACCTACCTATAGACCATTTCTTCAGTGGAGCTACTTTAGTAGGCCACTGGCCGGTACCATTTGCCCCGGGCTTATTGCAATTCAATCGAAAGTATCAAAGGTTTGTTTCTAATGTGCCTACTAGTACAATAAATTTTATAAAAAGTTTCGTCAGTTTCCATCATAGTTAATTATATACTGGATCAATCCTATAATATTATGGTGTTTCGATGGTAATGGCCTTTCGATGAAATGGGCTTCGATAAAATTGCATTCGACTGGGTACAAACGAGCCACAACGCCGTTTCCACTTTCAGTCAGTTGCACTATTCATTCAGTAATATCGCTAGCTGGCATACTGGTATCAGCGCACAATCTAACAAAACGCAAAACATTCTATTACCTACTGCGTGGGTCAACGTACTATGTATCGCTCATTTAGCCATAAACAAAGTTTATCGAACGCACTAACCTCAAAACAATAGGCATACTGGCTGCTGCGATATTAAATTCACAATGGTATTTTTCCGAGGGAATGTTCAAGTCAAAGTTCACTTCAATAGTGGACTGAACAACCTCCGGGACGGGAGCCTCGGGGAATCGGGGTACTCAGGAAGTAACCCATAAGGACGTCGGGACAGAGAAAAAAACACTATAACCACAGACCAAAAATACGCTTCGCACCTAGAAGCATAATTTTTTCAGAGCTCTATGACTATAACTATACAGCCAGTTATTAAACCTAAAATCTAGAGTCTTTATACAGGGGCCTTATCATTTGTTGTGGCACAATTAATAATTCATGTACAAAGTAAACCCGCAAGTGGCAAAACAAACACATGGCACTTGTCTAAATATCCGTATTGTCCCCGTTTAGTTTTTTATAACTACCTATAAAAGCATTCTTGTGTTGTGCATTTCTATGCGACCACCAGCAAACATAATATTCACAGAGCTATGAAACAAATGACGCTTAGGAGAAAGCGCTTTTTTTTGCTCTGTGATAATATTTATAAAGATTTTAATTACGAATGCTAAAAATTATTGAATTTACAGAAGTACCTAATATTATGATCAATATGACTCTGAATGAAATGTTTGGTGATACAAGTTACTGTACTGAAGCACCCTTAGGAAGCCGGAACGCTTCCTACGTACGAGCGGGGCACGCACACACTCACATCATATGCAGCCGGTCGCCCTACTTTCATCTGACACACATATGTAATATGTCCGCCATTTTGGGCTTCAGTTCCATGTCAATCAAAACTCAATAATTCTTTTTTTTATTTCATCGATGGTTACAACATGATAAATAAGTAATTAAGTAAAAACAGGTCTTAGCCGCTCTAGTGGCGCTCTTTGGTATGTTCAGCAGTGGACGTCTTCAGGCTGTTAATGATGATCATAAATATAAATAAAATAAATATTAATTGTGTACATTTCACACAGCGCCATGTAGTGTTTGGGCACATTACTTCATTTTCAAAAATAATTAATATTAAGTGAGTAGGTACAGTCGCCTGCATTAATAAGTAGGTAGACATTTCATAATTTTCAAAATATTGTCACCGTGTTGAATTACTCAAAAATCATGTAACCCTCAATTTGTGGGATAACATGACTGTGTAGCCATATATTCACTTTAAAACTTTTAGAAAAATAAGACTATGACAATATTTTGAAAAGTATACTTATTAGTGCAGGCGACTGTATACCTATATATAATCTTACTTACTTTTTTCTTTATTTTAACGAGCTTTTTCGCTTATGCTTAAGTAAACAAAATAAATCATGTACTTAAGTTCATTGAAATTCTTATAATTGTCATCCCAAATATGTACATACTTGTGCTCCAAATTTTGTAACAATAGGTGGATAATTTAACAAACAGAAGTTCAACCCGGTTCTTCAAGACTCTTTTTCATACTTATCGTACATTTCTACAATAATTTCAGTACAAAAGTGTCTACACAAACAGAGAAATGAAGTGACACAGCTGCAACACTGCCTTTATTTTGTCAGTGCATACCATTTCCTAATGTTTGTAACACGCAAACATGCACGTTTTATTATGTCATCCCTATATTTATACAGCAATCTTTTGTAATCCTGTAGGAATTTTAACACTTGTATTTGAATTCGGAATATATTTTATTAAATAGAGTAGGGGTTATGAATTGAAATGGTATTCGTAGTCCTCCTGGATGGGGGCTTCGGGGATCCGGGTACGCAGGGAGAGTAACCCGGCCTAAACAGTACGCTACGCTCAGGACTATTGACTTGAATTAGGTAACCCACTCCATGATTCAAAGAAATGCTACTCTAATGCCCGTTTCACCAAAGATCCTTAAATTTTAAGGGACCCTTAATATTATTTAAGTGACACCTGATAGTAATTTCGTTTTCACCAGCGGTTAAGGGACACCTAAAGCTTCAACTTAAAGCTTTTAAGGGACCTCAATGCTCCGAAGCTCGACCTCTTAGCGTTTAGGTGGCGGTTTCTATTATCGTGTTTTTTAACAAACTGATGTTTTACAAGGGTACTAGGGGTCCTTTATTTAGGTGTCACTCAGCGTTGTGAAAACGAATTTAGGTAAGGGTCAAATTTAAGGAGCCCGTAGCCAAAGAAATTCTTAGTAAGGGGGTAGTTTAGGGATCTTTGGTGAAAACGGGCATAAGTACGCTATACTCATCAAGGACATCAAGTACCTGCCTACCACACAGAGACAGAACACGCAGACATACAAAACAGCACACACGGAATGCGCCCTATTTTCTCGTAATTCACGATGAAAAATGTATTCTAGTCCAGCTTATAGGTAAGTACGTAACCGTATTTATAATACCTAAATGGCATCGGTAATCCATAAGTGAAACATAGTTATTTTGCCTTTGAGTTAATCTGAATACAACATTGTTCAGTACGTAATATATAAAACGACTGATGATAATGTTAGCTAGTGTCAGAGGTTCCAAACCAAGGCTAAATACATATTATTATAAGATAAGGGCCCAGCCTCTGATCGTCACAGAACAAGAACTACTTCGACTCAGTCGATCTTTAACTTGACCTCTAGCAACCATCACAGATCAGCGATCCTACCTACAAAACTAATTGATGAAGTGTGCCATTTCATAATATTTTGTAATTACTTCATCAATATTAATTGCAAATAGGTAGAATAGAATCACGCGATTCTGTAAACTTGTAATTGTTGCATGTTTTATTGCTGTCTTTACGCAACAAGTGCGAATTACAAAAGTGAGCTAGGTAGAAAGGTATTGTCTACTATCTACCTAAGTGTTATACAACATTAAAAAAGATAATATTGATTTACCGATAAGCTAGCTAACGAGCTAGCATTCTAGATTATAAACCGTTTTCACAATAATAGCTGAACATTTAGAATTTGAAATTATTGCCAACATAAACCTCTAGATAGGTGCAATACTTATAAGTAGGTACCTACTACGTAAATGAAGAAAGCTACTTTTTGTCGGATTAACACACGTTTTCAATTTCATAAATTGATGGTGCGCTTGACAACAGCTCGTTACGTAAACCTAGTTTATTATCAGTGGCCGTTACTGTGTGCTTATTAAAAGTAAATAGAAACATAAAGTTTTCATTATTTTCAGCAGAATAGAGCTGTATCAGATAACACTGTATGTGGGTTACTGCCGGTCCGATAAACCGCCAGACACCCGATAATAACACTTTTCATATTTATTATTAGAGCTAGTAATGCGCATGAGTTATGAAGGCACAGCATAATGTACACACATCAGTTCATATAAAAACACTAAAAAGCCTATAATATTAATATCACAGGTATGTGTCATTTGGCTCTGTGTAAGAATCGTTACGACACACCTTATGCCTAATGTGTTGAATTGAACTTACTGAGGTCAATAAATCCATAAACATCCAGTTGACATGTTTATAACTTCATTGCGTCTCTGACTTCCTATTTCCTAATGTACAAGTAATTATTTGTATAATTATTTCAACTGTCCTTAAGTAGGTATTCGTCTTTCCTTTTCCCAGCGTTTCCTTCCTCTTTATTTAACAAGTCAATTAAGTTTATTAAGATTAAACAACTCTAAGGAAAAGATAACGCATCAGGTAGTACGTATAAGCTAATTACGTGCCAACTGTCTACATAATGCAATTTATAAAACATTTGCCTAGCTAGTTAATACAAAGACATAGTTTAGGTAGGTACTGAGGTAGGTAGCTACTTACTTGGGATTGCACTATAATACACAGCCAAAGTCTAGGTGTGATGTAGGTCATTGTGCCTTTTCAATGATATCTTAACCATTACCATTGTTATGATGATTTATATTTATAGTAATAAAGTACATAAACATGGTAATTCAAGGAAATAATGTCATTTAATTAAACAATTAAATCATCTAATATTACGTTCAATAAGTATAAATATTTGTACCTATTTAGGGTCATAATTACGTTCTTTCCCGTAATGATTAAACCATAAAGTCGATGTTGCCAATCTGCAACTAACAAGTTCAGAGAAGTACCAATTTTTTATGTAAGTGAGTAGGTTCGAAGTTATACATTTCGAAATATTGAACACTATATTTATGAGACAAGCATTTTACTTACCACTTACCACACAGCACACATACTGACAATATAAGTAGGTACAATTACTTATAATAGTACAGTAAGGTAGTGATACACCCTACCCTATTACTTAATTGGTAGGTAATCTTAAAGAACAAAAATTACACTCACCCTGCCGAAGAGAAAGTTAAAAAAAATAGGGGGAAAGGATGAATGGATGGAACGGCAATAGAAGGGAGGCAGGCGCAGCCTACATTCCTTCGCCGGTGGCGACGCGACGGCCGACGGCCATCCATTCATACTTTTCCCCTATTTTTTACCTTTCCCTTCTCTCTTGCCCATAAACAAAGTTAAGACTTAAAACTAATTAACCCGTGCCAAGCCGAGGCGGGTCAGCTAATAATTTAATAAAGTCAAACGTAGGCAAACTGCTTTCCGTTACATTTAATTCTATATGAATGAATGTAAAGGTAAGCCCAATAAAACTATAGATTTTCACCTTAAATTAAATTTAACAAGACAAGTCCTTACGAAGATAACATAGAATATGAAATCAAACTTACTGAAGCATGGAGGAACTCAGAAGGTACATAGTTACTTTTATGTGAAGTGTAAAGTCAAAGTGAAGACACTCAAGCGTAACGACATTTTATGCTTATGACAAGTACAAGCAAAACAGTAACTATGCAGGAAACCGAGTTCAATGTGGTTCAAGCTTCTAACTAAACATAAGGGACATAAAGATATGGTAGTTAGTCATAATGGACAATCGAGGCTGACTCAGAGACACGTAAATACAGCTTTTATAAAGTACGACTATATTTACCAACATGATAGAAAATGTAAATAGTAGTAACATCTTCCAGGCTGCTTGTTGACCGTAAGTTTAAATGAAAACAACTTGAAATAAGATTAATGTTATCAGCTTGCAGATGCAGACGTCTACTGCTGGAGAGAGGCCACAGGCACAGAGAGAGGTCTGTGAGCCCAGATCCTATAAAAAAAAAATTGTGGGGGCCTCAGAGCGCCGCGCGCCGCGCTGTTTTGAGCGGTTGCTTGCCTCCTGCAACCATCTGCTCCTGCGGTGTTGACTAGGTCATCGGTCGATCCTCCTAGTGGAGGACTTTGAATAAGATGAAGGTTTCAGATAAGTAAATGTAAGTGCTTAAATTTTTATAATTATTAATACTGTCAGTCTACTCTAGACCTACAGGCGCAAACCTCTGATGATATTTCTTCTCACATGGTAGACAGCGAGTCTGAATTCAGTTCCATCTCAAACTTGATACACGACACGAGCAAGTTATAATACTTATAGTACCAGACGAGTGTATAGTGTAAAAAGTATCCAACGCCAAACAGACTGGCCCGCTGCGGCTTGCGGTCGAAGTGGTCGAGACTGGTCTGCCTGCGCCCCATTAAATTATTTTTAGTGAACCACTTTGACTTAACTCGCTTGAGAAGGGTGAAACAGAAAATAACTGTAATGATGGAGTGTTAATGATAGATACTAAATACCTATAAGAAGTATTGCGTATTTAGCCTGTCCTTGATTACTACAAAAAAAAATACAGCTGAGAGTAGTGCAAATATACTAGATCTGTGTTTTTACTCAAGAAAAATTGTCATGTTATTTCTCGAAATTATGCATGAATAAGAACCACAGAGCAAAAAACGAAACGCTTCTAGTGCGAAGCTTCATTTGTTACATAGCTCTGTGATATGAACCATACATTTCAAGAAAATAAACAAAACGCAAGATAAAAGTTAAGGCTCACCCATCATTCTGTCATTGTCTGATTCATTCAATTACATTAAAATTGCATTCAGTATCACCCAAAGGATCATATCGTCATATCCAGGAACCACAGATCTAAGA
Source organism: Ennomos erosarius (assembly GCA_963580505.1). NCBI lineage: Eukaryota > Metazoa > Arthropoda > Insecta > Lepidoptera > Geometridae > Ennomos > Ennomos erosarius. The sequence goes on along the minus strand of OY756992.1, from coordinate 7,273,724 downwards.
ATTAGATCTCGTCCAAGGCCACCCAAGTTCAAACGTCATTTCTAAATACATACTAATATTGAATCATATTAAACAGGAAAATGTGTTAAAGGTGATGTTAGCTTGAGAAATAAAGGCATATTCCCCGTTTAAAAAAAATTATGTTAGTACTTGGCTTGTCCAATGTAGCTTATGTAGCCATAGCCATGTAGTGCAGCTGTTTGTACTGCGTGGTGTGTGACCAATTTGCCATGCATGCGAAATACGAGCTAGGAAATTCATTATTACAATTTTTGCATTCAAGAACTTGAAACGGACAGTTCGGTGAAAAATAACACGATCGTACCACGAACTAGGTGCATAGGTAGTAACATAATATTCATCATCATCATTAACAGCCTGAAGACGTCCACTGCTGAACATAGGCCTCCCCCAGGGAGCGCCACTTAGAGCGGCTGCTCGCCTCCTGCATCCATCGGCTCCCCGCGGCTTTCACCAGGTCGTAACATAATATTACATACAGGTAATATTACGATGATTATACCAAGATTATACAAACGCTGCGAAATAATTGATACTGAATTTTATTTCCTAACTCTCACCTATAAGTACCTACTTGATTATGTATATTTATTGTAAATCTGTCCGTTCCGTATAGCTTATAGGTACGTAGTACCTACTTACTAGGTACCTATAATAGTATAGTAATAGATTTGTAGTAAGTACCTACGTAAATCTATTTTATATTTAGTGACTTGGGGAGTAAAATATAACTAAGTAGCATCTGACAATACCTAAGTAGTTTAAATGAGCCAGATAAATAATTTTACGAAATCATAAACCGTTAACCTATCTCTACGTAGGTAATGCATTTTTGATAGCAGCTAGATATAAACTAACAGCTGATAATGATAAAGCATAGTGGTTTTATTATTTTGACATTTCATATTGTGTGTGTAATGTAAGTGATAAGCTAAAAGTTATCGCAATATGGGATCAATGAAACGTGTTTATTATAGTCAATTTATAAACACGACGCAACAAGTTACATTAAGTACAGTTTCAGCAATTTTCGTTTTGGTAACCGTGGTTCCTTCCTTTAATTTTAATAAAATACGTAGTCTACTACCTAATCACTTTTGCATTTGATTTATTTGTGATTCAGAATTATTATCAAGTCAAGACATCCGCAGTTGTCAGGTGGCCTCTTACAATGTATGCATGTATCTTCCAATTCCAGCTCCTGGAAATAACGGAAACTACTATTAGTACAGTAATAGTAATGGTATTACTTATATAGGTACAAGGTACGATTGGTACAAAAGCCTAGTGATGTTTATACATAACTCTTTTCCCAGTGCAATAGTAGGTGCTTATAAGAATCCAGTTACCAGTGTAATCGACGCGCGACGGTGTTGGCCGAAGATGGAGCACGTTTAAATTAATGTTTATTAACACTTTTCTCCGCATCTGTATTTCCATGACAGAAGCGTATAGTAATTACCTACAATCCACTGGATTACTTCCGAAACATCTGTTGACCTTCGCATGTTCTGTGGTTTCGCGTGGAAAAAGAAAGTTGCGACTGCGACTAATACCTACTTCAAAGTCTTGCAGTTCTTACACGGGACTATAGCGCTATTCCTCTTTTAAATTATTTACTTTTAATATCAAAACAAAAATAAACCTATATAACACAAAACAAAAAACTACCTACTAACTACTACTATTATATATTATATCTACTTAAAAATAAAAATAACTGTCTAAAGAATACTTGAACTATCTATAGACTGTAAAAGGTCTATAGATAGTTCAAGCAATCTATGGAATCGGGCAACGTGCCCATAATGCTGGCAGCGTTGCCCCGCTGTATAGCGAGGCTGATCCTTTGACCGAAGTAGATGCCAGCATTTTGGTCAATTACTTATTTTATTTAAATTATTTATTTTACTTTTGTTTTAATTTGTGCTGAGTTTTATGATTTATGCCTCTGTTATACTTCCTGTTTTGAGCATGCAAGAATATTAGATTGTGCCACAACCACAAAGGACCAAAATAATGTATTTAGGGCGAGAGCGATTGTTTGGATCCAGAGCGTGGCGATAGCGAAGGGATGGAGTAGAATCCTAAGCTAGCAAAGGATTCAACGCTCGACTCTGGAATCGTCTGGATTCAAACAATCGCTTCCGCCGTAAATACATTATTTTGGTCCCTTGTGGCACTATCTACTATTAGGTACTTTGGACCACAGAATAACAGTACCCAAAGTACAAAATGTAGAGCTATAGGCTTTTTTCTAAGATCACTAGAGCATAAGAGTAAGAACCTAAGAACAGCGACCAGTTCTACATTTTGTATGCTCTACTATTTCAAACTAGGTACTCTACGCACTAGAACAGATAAGACTGACCACTATGACATAATATGAAACTATGAACCTATCTTATAGGTAAATAATGTAAGTAGTAGGTGGTAGTAGTATTAATCTGTAATGGTATAACGTGAATGGTAGGTGTAAATGTCCTACTGTATAGATCGTATACATACTATATAGTACGTGGGTATTAAACAGTTGTTTAGTTCATGTTTAGTTTTTATCACTATTTCTTACTAAACTAATGAAATATTTTGTGATAATTTCTTATAAAAAACTGTTTCTCTCACGCAGCAAATGGAGCAACAAGGGCGGATCAAAGCGATACTTTTGTATATGTAATAGGGCGAATTCTGTGACTTTTGTATAATGATTTAAAAATGGTAAGCGACGATGTGGTTAAAGTCGTAAAGTGAATATTAATAATATAAATATGTTACAAGCAATAAGTAACAAATATTTAAACATTTCGGCCATCATTCCCATTTGGCTCATATCAGCCAATAAAAAAATATTTATTGCTTTCCACTATCATAGTTTCAACAATTTTTTTATCTTAAACATCGTACGATGAAAATTATTAATAGTGACATTAACGTATCGGCATACGTACCTAATCATCATCTATGAATCTATGGGTTCAAAAAAGAAAACCATCAAACTCATTGCAGACATTATCCAGAAGTCATAATCTTGCCTCTGCTAATATTATTCCTGATGGCTAATGTGATTCCCATAAATTTGAAGTTATCGTTTGGCGTTAGTGCTAATGGAAAGAATCTTTGCTAGACCCCCTGATCAGCACAGACTAGCTAAAGTTACGCTTACTAATGTAATATGAGTAGAACCATGATAGTGTAAACCTTCTATACCATCTTCTCAACGCGGTGTTTCCTCGTGGACCTACTATTTTGTTCTACTAGTAGGACCACGAGGATATACATGTCCTCGTGGTCCGTCAATCCTAATCTTCAATGAAACTAGCTAGGTATATCCAAGTATACTTTTAATTTTTGGTTTTGTTTTCGTTTCATCATCATCATCATCATTAACAGCCTGAAGACGTCCACTGCTGAACATAGGCCTCCCCCCGGGAGCGCCACTAAGAGCGGCTGCTCGCCTCCTGCATCCATCGGCTCCCCGCGGCTTTCACCAGGTCGTCGGTCCACCTAGTGGGGGGCCGGCCTACGCTGCGTCTTCCAGTTCGTGGTCGCCACTCGAGAACCTTTCTTCCCCATCGGTTGTCAGTTCTACGAGCGATGTGGCCTGCCCATTGCCATTTCAACTTGCTAATCCTAAGAGCGATATCGGTCACTTTAGTTCTTCTGCGGATCTCCTCATTACGGATCTTATCTCGCAGGGAAACACCGAGCATTGCTCTCTCCATAGCCATTGTTTTCGTTTACTTATTACTTACTTTTTGCTCTGAACGGTTTTGATTTTAAATAAGTACTTGTTTATATTTTTCATGTCGCTTGCTTATAAAGTATCTACTTAACGTTTCTGTTCCTTCAGTGTCCCATTTTATTCTTCTCTTTCTTACTCCCCTCGGCTGATTATGTAGGATCATGATAAATATACTTAGTCTCGGGCCCAAGCCGGAGTACATTACGTAACAAGGTGCTTTGAATAAAAGTCATAGTGTCCATTAAATAAAAATAAATAACAAGATATTGCGTAGCTAGGGTTTACAGTAACTAAGCAAACAAAGAAAATTTGTGTACAGCGTACATCCAATAAATAAATTTGGTTTGGCTTTGTTATCTTGAAATTATTGTACGATTACTTATAAATCGAGGTTATTGACTTCTTTTTACGCGTTTTGACCGTTTTGTTATTGATATGAATATAAAACGTAATGAACATAAGCTAGTAAGCTAGCTTATTAAATTACATGCACATTAAATTTTGTTCACATTGATAAGAAGTTATCCTCAAGACAGTTTTTATTGCCATAATGTTGTTTATTCTCTCAATTTTATTATCCAACTAAAAAGCGTTAAAAGTATAAAATTATTTGAAATCATGGCATCGCCGCATAGACATATATATAAGATCTATGCATGGCCGCAATGAGTATGACTGTGTGCTGTTATTCTATGGTGTGCTGCTCAAGTGCTGATGCCACAACTTCAACTGCATCACTACCTATACTTGCATCACAAAATCATAATTAAATAGTATAGGCTTCAATCTGTATAGGCAAAGATAACAAACCCCGTAGATAGCTCGCATAATTTCTCGTACAAACACGACTCACCTACGGAGGCAGGGGGCGAGGTAACAAAACGAGACAAAGTCATACGAAATTACAAAGGACAGAGCAGGATGGAACAAAAGACACATTGGGTGTCCCGCTTCCTCTCGTAGGATTAGCAGTTGAAATAAACTACTAATTTTCGTACGAGGGAAGTTGTATCGTTGGTCAACTGGATTTATAGTCAATGTGTATAGGTATGTCTGTTGTATTTTTTATGGAGTAATCTACTGATCTAAGGCGAACTATAAATTCTCTAAGCTGCTGATGTTAGTTGGTTGATTGAAAATAACGTTTGAAGTTGGGGCAATACCACAGAAAATACTTATATGTAGTAGTTAATGGCAATACAATACCTACTTAATTATTGTTTCCTCGTTACACAGAAAATACTTATCGAATATGCAATGTTTCCGTCCAGTGAGGCAACAACATTATTATACTTACTAATCTTATAACTAATTAAAGTAGTACCTAACAATAATTAAGTAGCAGTTCCAATATGATAAGCGGCATAATAATAGCAATGCGTTGAAACTCGCAACCTTGGATAAAATATCGCTAAGAGTGCCGCTGCCTGAGTTGCGTAAATGGAACTCTTGTTCTTTTTTGTTCAGTCGCATATCTTTACGAGCCTTTGTATGGGCTGCTAGCAACCGCATTGCCCCAGCAGTACTATCAGCCTTTAGTACGCGAACGTTACGGTCTGATATCACAAAAACGAGCGAAGAAAATTTATAAAATAAGTAACCTACATCTACATGGCATATTATTATGCCACGATCGCGTGGACAGATCCCTACAGATCGCACCGCGAAGCGAACGTTTACATTTTATATAACCTGAACATCATAAACCAAACAACATTTAGAACTTACAGTACTTACCTACACAAAGGCAGTTAAAGAAAAGCAGCATACATAGGATATCATATTATTAACCTATCACTATGTATAAATACGTAAATATACTTAAGTAGTAGGTACCTATTTGCCTACAAATTGTAATCTTTATTTATTATGCATACATAATAATATAAAAGCCAGAGAAACTCGTTATCGTATCTGTTTGTCCTTCTATTGATCCCATAAATAAACAGCAATACGGAACGGACAAACAGAGAATGCAAAACTCGTCATTTCCTTTTCACAACTACCCTTGAAAACGTGACTTTTCAAAATGTTCGAAGAGGCGTGCACCGGAAGTAAGATAGTTGCTATCTGTGTGAGAACACCTAAATAACTTTCTGTTTAATCCTGTCTGTAAACATTACCAGTATACGAGCGTGTGTTTATTTACCAACATGTTGCGTTTGTGCTGATATCCTTCTACATTTACATACTTATTAAGTACTTTATTAGGTACCTATTTACATGTTTGTTTGGCAAGTCGTAAGTACTTACCGATGGGGAAGAAATATTCTCTAGAGGCGGCCACGAACCGTCCACCCAGGTGAACTAAGCAGGTGGACCACGGGCAATACCCGCGGAAGATGCAGCGTAGGCCAGCCGCCCAATAGGTGGACGACTGCTGAAATAAAACCGCAGGAAGCCGAGAGGAAAGATCCAGACCTAGAGGTGAGCAGCTGCTCAAAATAGCGCTCTCTGGGAGAGACCTGTGTTTAGCAGTGGAGGTCTGAAGGCTGTTGATGATGATGAAGTAGGTACCTACTTACCACAACATTATCAACGACTGCCTTCGAATGAAACGAAAGTGAAGGTCTATAGTACCTACCTACTACTATAAGTCAGCTTTGGTGTAAGTACCTATCCTAATTCATTTTCAACATCTCATGATTCACGTAAGTAAGTAGGCACTGTATCTGGTTCCCATAGTACAAGCTTTGCTTAGTTTGGGGCTAGATGGCGCCGTGTTAAATGTCCAATGTCCACACATTTTTATTTATTTATTCATCATCATCATCATTAACAGCCCGAAGACGTCCACTACTGAACATAGGCCTCCCCCCGGGAGCGCCACTTAGAGCGGCTGCTCGCCTCCTGCATCCATCGGCTCCCCGCGGCTTTCACCAGGCCATTTATTTATTAGGTACTTAGATTATAAAAATAAAATCTACTTAGTTTTTACACTTTTGAGTTTTCTTCAGTTACCTTTAACACTTTATAAGTAGTCCTGCCTGATTTAAGATCTATAACCTAAGAACTACTTCTGCTTATACGTAGGTACAGTCCAAATTCAACTAAATACTTACTTATACAATAAATTCATAAAAGAAGAAGTGAGAGTCCCCTCCATTATCTTGCCCAGTTGAGTCGTTAGTAGACGATTGAGCTATAAATTGAACTGGTTTTCATCTTTTCTTTATCTAATCGGTGTTCTGTATAAATATTAGATAATATACCCTCCCTTATCATATACATCCAGCAGCAATTATTATTATCATTGAACTAACATAGTATTTACTTTCTTAGACACGATAGGGGCGACGGTTGATAAACGCTGTTGAGTTTGTAGGATTGAAATGGGTATTCGTGGAAATTAGTTGATAAATAGATAGGGTTTATTTTTGACTAGAATGTAAAGATAGGCAAATGGAAGAAACTTGTAAATCTATAACTAGATAATATGCAGAGAGCATGTGAGCTAGAAGCGGGTGCCTACAGTACGCATAAGTGTTAAGCACTTACATATCATTTTATTAACTCTGATAGTAGGTAAGGTACCTGTGAATTAGCTATCAATTCGGTTAAGTTTAGAGAAGGTCTAATTAAAGTTCACGTCTAATAAGTCGTAGGTAAGGACCAACGCAGTCGAACGGGTCTAACCTATTCATTAATTAGGTTGATTAACAAACAGTTAACAGATTATAACATCCGTTACACATTTACAAGCTCACATGTAAAACGTATCGCAGTTCAGACCATTATCAACTTTAACTAAATGCCGGTTGGTTTATTTAGACATAATTTTCTAGCTGGGAGTATTTTATTCAAGGTTATTCTTATCTTTGTATTGGGTTACCAGACTTGCCGACTTGCGGGTCAAATGCTTGACAAACAAATATCAATTTACTGAGTACTACGAAGTCTGTGCGAACTGAGTCTTTACTGTTGCTGGGATCAGCCGCGCCCTCATGGGTAGGTAGGTACCCCTACACCTAAGCTCATACCTAATTACCCGGCCGAAAAAGGAGCTATTCAAGCAGATTAGAAACTACCTAAATGATACCAACGCCGATAAATCCTTGTGAATAAAATTAATTTAGTAATGCTACATAGAAAAAGTATTAGGTTAATTCTCTTGTCTCATCAATATCCACCTACCCTTATCTCTCCCAATTCAATAGGGTCAGTGGCAGCATGATTTTTTCGGTCTTCCTCTAGGTACCTTTTTGACCTCAACATTCATATTAAAAACTCTCTTGGTGGTATGGCCTTCATCCCTCCGCATGACATGACCTTTACTACCACACTCGTCTATTATTGCTCCAGTAGACACTTCTCACTGTCGACGCCACTCCCCCGCGCCATCAGTGCCATTTTCATAGTGGGGAGAAAAAGACTACTTTTTATTTTTTCTTTCCTGGTGGGACAATGGGGAGAAAAGGAACAACCCTGTGCGTCTACGTCGTAGACATCTACGTACACTATCTGTCTACTCATGTCTACTACGCCTTATTAATTTAGTAGAGAAGTGCCTATACATTTTACTAGGTGGTAGGACTTTTCTGCAAAGTTCGTCTAGGTAGGTACCACCGCTCTGCCAGTTATTCTGCCGCCAAGCAGTAGTGTGCAAGCACTACTGTGTTCCGGTTTGAAGGGCATTGTAGCTAGTGAAATTACTGGGCAAATGAGACTTTACGACCTGATTACACAGTGTAGTAATCTGATTACTAGACCGTGTGATGTCTCAGGATGACGTGCGCAGTGCAGCGTCACGCGAAACTTTATTATTTTAAAGTTCCGAGTGACACTGCAACTGTTATGGGCAGCCGTGTTGCTTAACATCAGGTGAACGACTAGCTCGTCACGTCATTCCTTCACATAAAAAAAAAAAAAAAAAAAAAAAAAAAAAAACATATATATTACACTGAAGTGGCTGTGTTGAGCGAGAACATATTTGATTATACCTATCACAATGTAAACTATATAAGTACTTAGGCTTATATAAAAGACGTTCAATGTTCCACAACATAATCAGATGACGTTAATTAGGGTAGAGCATATACAATAATATAATTATGGTTTCTGGCTAGCTCTACCAACTTGGTATAGGTACCTATAGCCCAGATAATAGAATACCTAAAGTACAGATGCCTCATCCCATACAACGGAATAACTCTGGCTATTTTACGAATTATTTTATTTCTGCATAACGCAAGATTATCAAGCGACATTTATTGCGTGTTGGCGAAGTATTGGGCCAAATGAATACACTGGACACTAACTAGTAACTCTCTAGACACGATTACTACATTTTCCAAGTTCGGGCTATTTTTCTTATTACCTGATGGAACCTCATGCCTATAGGTACTTAAATTGGTATTTACTCAGGCTCATTAGTAAGTTATGTCGCGCAAGGAGCTACAGACAGAGCTATTCTCGAGGCTTCCTTGCGAGCTCAGATCCAAGATGAGAAGACCCGCAAGAAGCCGATAGCCATCTATATACCTTCCTGCTACCTAGCTCTTAAAGATAGGTGATACGATAATATATGGTGTTGAAATTTTGAACCTACATACCCAGATAATATAATACCTATAATAATAAAATCATAGGTTAGGTCTGTATATCTATGTAAAGAATTATATAAGCCTCCAATGGAAGGTGATCAGGAAGTGGAAGGACAAAGAAAAATAAAAAACAAAAGAACGTATTTTGACTATAATTCAAATAAAAAATGCAGATGGAAATAAGGAAAACTTACAAGAAAATGTCAAAAGCTTTAACCTTAATTTGTTTTTGTCGATAAGAAAATAGAATAAACGTAGTCAATATTTGGAGATTAACTTATAATTGGAATTAAATTAAAAAAATTAAATACTTAATTATAAATGACATAGGTACTAGAGTTTAAACTAATGCCTTGTTATAATAAATGACTGATGTAAATTATAACTAAACATTAAGTTACAAGTAGTCGTAAATGTTGGTTTAAATACAAAAGAAATTAAATAAATCAGCTTTAATGGTTTATGCTTCTTAATGAACTGATAATAAATAATATTCATGAACTTTATGAAAACGCTTACAAACTAAGTTTTTCCTTAACATTAGGTACAAAATTATTAACGCTTACAGTGGTCACCATGCAACGACTTTACGAAATGGAGAAAAACTGAAACTATGGTAATAGTTATAGGAAAACAAACAAAATTACCATCCCGTTTTCTATCTGGCTACAATAAGTAAACACACAACCTTCATGGTCAAATGCCAGTTTATTGAAAGTAGGTACAAAATCGTAGATCTGACAATCAGCTTACAAAAATATATTCATTAGTGGCGCGAGCGCGAGGAACAGTCTTTTTATCGAGAATGAAAAGCGTAGGTACTATGGATCTATCAGAATTTCTCCTAATCACTTACATTGGTCCCTTAATTAAAACTTTAAACTTTGTTATATAAATATTATAAAATATCACACTTTAAATTCAAGAAAAAAAAACTATACTACGTCGAAACTAAATCGATTAGTTTTGTCAAGTACAAAAATTAATAACTGTGCCGATTTGAATATTATATTCAAAAGGAGACAATAAATAAACAAACAATCTATTTCGATAAACTAAAAATTAAATATACTTAATCGATTTATTTCGTAATAAAGTAAAAGGCACTCTTTTTGTCGGCGCGGGACGGAGGCGGCTGGAAGCGCGCGAGAGAGTGCCGCCTCGCCCGGCCGGGCGGCCGCGGGGAGCCTTGTTTCCTAACATTTATGTATCATATATTATTCTGGTAGTTACATATATCTTTATTCTGGTTTATGGTGTGCCAGAGCTCGGGAGTTCGGCGGGCGGATTCTCAGGTTTCTGGCGTTTTTGCGAGCGCACGCACGGCGCGATCTCTACGAACGCCGCGCGGGTGCACGGTTCGCCGTAAGGACGAAAAAAAAACAATCACCAAAAGCTCAAACTGGTTACGGCTCGGCAGTCCTCCTCACGGAGCAAAACGAAAAAATGGTTTGCTGCGAGCCGTGCGGGGGGCGCCTGCGGACCCTCTCCGACTGTTCTCAAGTGCGCCGCGGATGATTGAGATCGCTAGCGGTGGACGGCTAGACCTGCTATTATCGCAAATGGTGCGCCGGCGCAAGTAAACACTTTCGATACATGGTCTGGGTCTGGTTCTAATTTGAGGTTCGGTTAACTAAATACAATTCTATGGTCGGACCTGTGTGTAAACATCGGCCCATCGAGCTCCCGAGGAGATCGACTGATTCCGCCCACAGAATGAGAACTGAGATTTAGGAGGAGCGTTTGGAACGAAAGAGCAGAATCAGCCGAGAGGTTGAGTCGAGCCACGCCCCGTCGACGCGGGCCCCGTCCGTGTGCGGTGCGGCGTCGCAGCTGCTTGCTACAATATAATTACAGTTAAAGAGACTCGAAATAAATAATAAATTATTATCTTAAATCCTTAAAAATAGATCACGAGCGCCTTCTCGCGGTACGGTACCGAGCGCAGATAGGCAGTTTACAAAATAAATAAAATGTTCTATAAGCTAACTTTACAAGACCACCGCTCGGCGGAGGATCGCATCGGGAAGACATCCGCGAGCTACACAATAATAAATAGGTATCTAATAATATAAGGTGCCATTTACAAATGTGTGCCGACTACTAATCATAATCACATAATTCACACCGCAAACTTTCGAGACGCCAGTACACTTCGTTAACTTTATAAATTACAGGGGCGAAGTAGTAAAAGAGCATCGACAAACTGGAGATCATTCGTTGAGCGGGTGTGCGTATGCGTCGAGCGGGACGGCTCGGCCGCGGCTGGAAGACGTCGTGTGGGCGGGCACTAGGGCGACGGAAGATCCTTACGCTATGCTCGGTATAAGTTAACTTAGGACTAGGCGAGCGCACGGCTCTAGGCGATGACGAGGTCGCCGAACGCGTTGGCGAGGCGGTTGAAGACGGGTAGCCGGTCCTCCTCGGGCTCCGGAGACTGCTCGCGGCGGAAGGCGAACTGCGTGGCGGGCGCGGGCGGCGAGAGCGCGGGCGGCGAGCGCGGCGCCAGCGGCGAGTGCGGCGAGCGCGGCGACCGCGACCCGTCGCTACCGTACCCGAGCGACCCGCCCGACGACAGCGAGGCGAGCGACCCGCCCGGCGACGGCGGCTCCCGGCGCCGAGCTTCCTCCGCGTTGTGCACGAAGTGGCAGCGCGGCCCGTACGGACAGAAACCCACCGAGTGGAAGGTGCGGCACAGCTCCGTCTTGTACTTGGGGTGACGCTGCAGGTTCCGCAGCTCGCGAACGCCGTGCGCGAACTGGCACTTGTCGCCGTACTTGCAGACGCCTGCTTCCTCGAAGGGTCGACACAGCTCGGTCTTGTAGCGGCTGGTGGCGGGCGGCGGCGGCGCGGGCTCGCTGGTGGTGCGCTCGAGGCGCCGGTGCCCGAGCCGGTCGAGCAGGCCGGCGAGCGCGCGGTGCGCCGGCACGGACGCCGCGCGCGTCAGCACCGGGTGCTCCCAGTTCACGGAGCCGCCTGTGGCCGCGCCTGCTGCGGGACCGAGCGCGCCGCTTAGCGTACCAGTCATAGTCTGCACTGGCCGAGATTGGTTCTGAAATAGACAAAACGTTTTGCATTAATTTATTGATCGCCAAGTTGACAAGCACCGTTCGTAAAACGAATTATTGAATAGATAACACAGATTAGTTTAAAAAAATATTTATTTTATTTCAATAAGCTGACTCGGCATAATACACTGACAGCTTTAATTTTCACTAAAAAAATCAAAAACAATAAGGATATGACTGAAAATAGCATAGTAAACCTATTAGGCACTTCAAACAGTCTGGCTATCACAAAATAGAATAAGAAAAGGCTTGATAGTAATAAATTAAGTATTAAGAGTCGGTTATTGATTATTATAAGATTACCGATAAAACGATATTTAGTAATGTAATGGTAATGTAGTACGGTTAGGTTTATGAGAGAGTAACGAATTCTAGCCCTGTGGTTTATGATGAATACTAATGACTACACTGTTCGTCCGCCTCTAAGCTGTACCATAAAAGCGTAAATACATTTAAAATTCGGACTATAAGAACAAAAGCAAGAATCTTTGGAGGTTAAAACTCAACAGACCGTTATCATCGAGGGTGCAGCCAGAGATATGGCATAGCAAGTAGGAGGTCGTCACGTAGTCGCTAGAGAATGGCAGAGTGCCTTTCATGGGTCTAAAATAAACCTTATTTGAAAAGGACTTTAAAGTTAAGCGTGTATTTTTACGATATCCGTGTGTATTGGTGTCGTGGATAGAAAAAAAACACACACAATCTGGCCCGAAGGGTCGACGGGTACCTGCCAACCCGAATATAACAAAAAATTAAATCCCCGAGGCTGCACGGCTGGTTTCGTCGTCTACCTGCTTGGTATCTCGTTTTCACTAATGGTCTCCACGTTTTGGAATGGTTAATATGACCAATTAACTGAGGTTTAAAGTGGTGCTTTTAGGATTCAGGGTGAGTAGAAATTTAATGCTGCGTTAACCAAAGTTCGTCCGGTCTACCATCATGAATTATTTATGTCAGTAATATTCCTAGTTCCCAATTCCCATCAATATTCTACGTTTAGCTGCAGTCTTGGTTTAAAAATTTAAATGTTTTAGGTGTTTTGTTTCGGTCGAGTGTCTGGCGCTCTGGAGCATCAACATGACAATGGCGGCGTTCACGCGAGAGGCAGTTGACACGGGCGGCGGCGGCGGCAGTGGCCACAATCGCGGTGATTGTGCACTATTGTTCAGGCGTCGCTTGTCGCCGCGGCCGACTGAGGAATAATTGTCGTCAGGCCATTCGAATACACCTCTACGCGAGGGCAACGGTCGACGCGTGTCGTGTTAGGTAACAGTACTCCCATACTGATCTATCCAAGACCCATCGGAAACCCGCGGTATTTGTGTAGTTAGTTTGCCATGTCTTCGTCCGGATTTCATTGTCTTATTGTAAACAGACTCGGTATCGTGACAAATTGGAGACACGACGAATCGTTATTTCGCGAAGACAATGCTCGGCCCACGCAGTTTTGCAACAGCATCGCTGAACTGAATGCCGAGGTTTTACCCGATTTCTGCCGAGAAGAGCGTGAAGGTCGGACGGGTTTCAAGCTCGATGCGGAATACGAGGTCTTCACGTACCTATAATGATGTGGTAGTAGTACATTATGATATTATACACAATTATACTATCACTACTACTACTTTATACTATTATTTGATATTATATTATATTATCTTGTATGCAATGCGGCCTTTAATCGATGAATATGACACGTCATTGTATATTCTATTCGCCTACACCTCGTCCGGAGCTCGTAAACATGCAAACCCTCGTATTTTTAACTACTTCAACGTATAACTTATTGCCACCACCTTTAAAAATGTCGTATCTACCATCAGGTGGCTCCACATCTTGAGATTTAATATTCTAAGTTAGATTCCATTGACTTTCAAGTTGTGTAATTCCGGAATTAAGAGTGCATGTCAGTACTGAATTATTTTATTAAGTTTATTGGCCATAGATTGTTTCAACGTTGGTTGATCATCGCAGTGATAGTCACGATCTGTTCCTTCACTACTTTTGAATAACATTAAGAAACCGGAGTAAGAATGGATCTGAATTAAAACTTCACTAATTAAAAAATGAGAATACAATTCAACTGAATAGTCATCACAACAAGTTTCTGTCCGACCTCCGAACCAGAAAATAAGCCTCAAGTTGAGTTTAAAATGTTTATTGTAATGGAACTGTAGTTAAGGTAAAACTAATTCTTGCGGTGGCAATAATCAGTAAACAATTACACACAAATGCTTTTAGTGGCGCATGACATGCGCGTCTATTGTTTACCATGTGGGCAATAACCGGCATTTATGGTACTGCTGCATACATTATATGACTGTACGCATATTGTATTTCTCAACATCAACAATACAGTAAATAGCACATTACTATAATAGTCAAGAGTCTTTCGTAATAAAATTGTGTAAGAAGTCTTCCGGAGGCTGCCCGAAAAGCCAGGCCATTTTTCTTACCAACGTGTACGAAAAGAAACAATCTTGAGTGAACTGATAGAAGATAGAGACATACATAGATATTTTTTGTTTGTAGCCTTTATGGGTCTTAGTGCAATCTGTCCCTACGTAATCATTTCTAAATATAATATTTTTCGTGGATTTTATGAGGACAATTGGATCATGATCGAAAATCGTCAAAGGCGAAAGTGTAGCAAACAAATGAGCGTAACAGTGCAATCACTGGTGAAATGTTGAAGCGAAGAACCAGGGGTTAAGTCGGTGGTGCGCTAGTGTCGACGGAAAACAGCCAATGCGTAATTAGAGTTATCAGAGCGGAACATTGGTTAAACGTTGCTTTCCATCGGACGTTGCGCTGCGCAACTCAACTCCAGGGAAAACTGTAATCACTGTCGATTTCAAACGGTCGCGGCCGTTGCGTTTGAACCTTGGACGACTGGCTATAGGCGACCGCGCGATGCGCATAATAACACATGTTTCGCCATCAATCCCCATGTCAACAGCTTACACTCTAAAGGGCAACAAACTAATCCATAACGTTGTAACGGGTGTTTGTTTGGTAAATATATTTATGAGTAAAGCATGGTGTAATGTACCCAAAAATGTCCAAAGAGACGAGCACAGGTCGCGCATCATGGTTCAGTGTTTACGGTTCAGGTTAGCGAGTAATGTTGTCAACGCGGCAAACACGCCGCCTCGCGCCTGCTCGAGCCAACGTGTTTGTGCTCCTCGTTACCACAGGGGCAGCAGATTGCATAATGAAACATGCAGTGTCTATTTAAAGCTCTAGAACTATGTGGAACTACGCACAAATCTAACGAAGGTGACCTGAATCAGGTGCATCGTCCATTCGTCCAGGTCACCTTAGACTTGCCGTTGCCGTCTTAATAAATCTGACACTCTGCTGCTAAATAATGACATAGGCATCCAGAATTGTATAGGTAAAATATTGAAAAAGTAAACAGTAGCCGAAAATTGGTAAGTTATAAACGCAGAGGGCATCGACTCACCGGCTAACGAAAACAAATAAAATGTGGCACCTTTGCAGGCCGGCTTCCACCACGGACGGGCAAGTATATATGGAACGAACAAATAACATGATCGCAATGCAAAATGTAATCACTAGCCATCGAATTATCGTTAAAGTTTGGGTTGTTTCTTTGAAATCGTGTAAAATGTATGTGCATAAAACAAAAATGTGTATGATCTCATTAGGGTTAACGAACTTTTTGAACAACACTCCCATGGTTACTCGTTTGTTTACGCTCGTAATCAGTGAAAATTTACACCTTTCGTTACTGCCGAGTCTCGATGCCAACTGTGTCTTGCAAAATATAATAATATGGCAGATGACCCTTGAGGGTAACGTCGCCATGTAACGAGACCGCCGATTTAGGTTATACGATCTTTGCAGCTCTCATTTTAAAGTCAAATTCTTTTGAAATCATAAATAGGTACGACTCTTGTGAATGGTTGCTTACCGATTTAAGTTAACCTTTGCCTTCGAATTTACCGTGACCTAACCTGACCTTTATTGTAATGAATCAATAATCATCTAACTATTGAATGAAGGGGCGTTTTTTGTATTACTATTCCGATCATGATTGTTTGGCATATTGGTATGAGCCGTATGTTCTTATTAATTTTTGTTACTGTACCGAAACTACCGAACATAAACTCGACTCATTAAGATATGTTGACCCCAATAATTGATACAGCGATATAACTCAAACAAGAGAGCTGCTTAATTGGGAGTTAATTGGCTTTGATCAAATGTGTTCTATTTTTAAATGAACATTTTAACGATTTAAAGCAATGACCAGTAGAAATTGTTAACATCTCATTTCGAATAGGACTCGTTCGTATAAGTGGTGGCTACGAGATATCAACGGTCAGAAATAATGTCCTACAAAAATTGGTTCATTTCTCCAAGGAGTCAACCGAGGGTCTTCGTGATTGATCCCATCACGTTTTATTGGATGATTGCGCGAAAACGAGCAGTGTGGAGATGCTGTGGTCCCCCTACAGACTCCAGGAACTTCAAGTAATGTCAGCGTTGTCAATAACCTTACGGTTTGGGCCGCGTCTTTGTTTCGTACCCTTGTTTTCTAAATTAGCATACAGGAACAAAGTCGATCATTGTTGCAGTACAGTAAATCGGTTTGTTCTCTTTCTCCGTTGTAATAAAGCGTTGCAGATTTCACTTAATTGATTTAAATATTTAAAGCATATTGTGTGCAAGCGAAATCGCGAACAATGGACGTTTTGTGAATCACGCGGAGTAATTACGAGGCCTGTAGTGTACACTTATGGATATTAAGTGACGCATTTGTAACAATTTAATGTAACCGCTAGGAACGTACTAGACGGCGTTTTAATTTATTATTAGACTAGTTTATATGGCAATGAGCTGTTTAATGCAGCGCTCTCCCACTGAGAGATAACCGTTTACAACATGTGGTTGAAGTAAGTCTAAATTCTAAATTTCTACAATGGATTAAAATGAATACAGCCGACACTTCTCATTTTATTCTCATCACATTCTATTCAAATAATTATAGAATCTCCAATTCAAAACCTACATTATTTTGTCCAATTTTGCTATCACAGCTTAGTAACTCTCATGCCCTGGGTGGCCGTTTTAATGTACTTAGTGAAATTATAAATATAAAAAGTGAGCAGGGTAAGTGACGTGTAAGCTAATGTTTTGAGCACATTTGTAGTGTTATGGTAAATGCTTGACGTCGAGAATAGTACACACTTCACATAGCGAGCGTTAGATGAGTAAGACCGGACGCGCGACATAGCTCCGCGCATGCAGATGTTCACCACGCCGTGATTGCAATGCCAGAACGAGCCCGCTATGGTATAAATGCCATCACAAATGTCCACCGACAGACTTTATTTATATTACCAACACCTACCGATTGTCTTCAACTTTAAATATGTATGCGCACAATAGAAATATATTCAGAGTCGAAGTGGGTAAATTATTGACACAGCGAAAAGGAAATCACGTAGCGCGCACGGTTTTCGAGAATCTTTCGTGTTTATCTATTCAACTCGTTTTCCAGATAAAGAAATAGACTTTTCATCGTCGAGTTCATTGACACGAGGAAATATGTTTCAGCGCGGATTTATTATAAGAGCGTGACGTTGCCGATGTTGCGACCGTGTGCCGTGCGTAGTTGTTCACCTTTGTTAGCATTCAGCTTCGGTCTTTGGCTGCGTGACGCGAGTGCGTCGCGCGCGTCTTGTTATAGCGCGCGGCGCGCCATAAAGCCCTCGAGGTGGTTGTTGGGCCGCGGTGCGCCCGCGCCGGCCGAGGCCGTAAAGCGAATGTCAACAAAGGCCCTTGTTCAACTCGCGCGTGTTTACCCCCCGGCCGCTCAAAGCAGAGGAAGCACGTCCCCCAGCCGGAGACGCTTTTAGCACCTCCTTATTTTTAGAAGCAACAGCAAAACGCTCCAATGCTGATTTGCAGAACAAAAACGTAAACAGTGTTATACAAGCACGACGATGCGTATGGAACTGTGTGTTATTGTGTCTAAAATGCAGTTTCGTATTATGACGCTCCCATGGTCGACTAAATAAATTATTAGGTAGTGGCTGTAACAAGTGTCGTGAACATACGAATCATTGTGCCACCGTGGTAATTAGTGACATAAACTAAGCCTTACGTCAAGCGTTTATTCTGGTTGTAGCAATTCTTTTGTCCATGCGATTTTCATTGTTGCGTCACGCTACCGGGTATAATCTACTTTCCTCGTAAATGGAAGATGTGACTCATAAGAAGATAATAAAGTGGAAAAACGTTTTCTATGAGTAGTGGCCCATTTCGTGTTACGTATTGTGTTACTTGGCGAGTTTATAGGTTTATTTGACACTGTACCTATATCAGTCAGTGGGCGAAACCGGTCTTTGTATAGTAGGTACTCCTAGAAAGTTATCATCGAGCAATTAGACATAAAGTGGGCTCTTAATTGTCTTAGCAATAACGTCTAATGTTGTGGGCAATAATAAATACAAGAAACCACGTTAACAAATATAATTTTGTTTGAGTTTTATATCGTTTTGACCTGACGACCTCTGTGACATGAAAATTTCTGAATTCTCCTTTGTAACACTAACTTCTAACTTGCTGCACAAACTTATTACAACCGAGCGGCGACGTTTGAAAACTTATTTTATTTAGTTAATATTATACCATAGCCGTTATCATCCAGTTATTGCCAAGGCATAGGTATTATGTGAACTTACAATAAACTATATGAGCATCATGGATTCTGGCATCAAAACTTACCTGAAACACAAAAGAATATCACATTATTAAAAAAATCAAGTTAAGATAAAAAAATAATAAATAAAAAGCAAGATAGACAACAGGCAGGTAAAAGTACCACCTTACGGCTTAAATAGGATAGTATATTTAATTATCCCATGAATCCTAAATATTTTTATGGTCGTAGATACGGTACCTACATACATACAGGTAATCCATGAACTATTCGTAAACGGCAAACCGGCAGCTTTAACCGGTCTCCGTTGAAAGCGACAGCACTTCCTACATGAAAGTAAAACTACTCCGATAGCTGCCCGGAAAACTTACGGACACCGCGATCTAGCTCTACTGATTTTATCCGTGCTCTACCAATCTCCCCCAATGCAAATGCAGAGTAAAGGCGATGTTACACTTGGAACGTAAATAATTGCATACACTAAGGTAGCAATTATAACTTTACTGGTATTTTACGATGCTTTTATTACAACCGACTACACTTCATGGTTGTTAGCTATCTGAAGTGTTATGCAAGCATCTAATAAATCAGTTATGAAACTATTACGATCTCTGCCGATATTGGTTCGTAATGCAGGTTCGTTAATTTATGGTTTCAACGGCCTAATGGCCCAGTACGTTCGGTAACGATATTATAATATTACGAAATGTACCTAATGCATTTGTATAGGTTATAGGTTAACGTAATATGCGCCTACTTAATTTACAACCAAATAAACAAGACCAACGAGTAAGTAACGTACCGACTACCGACCGATCCATTAGAATTAGATAATAATAAACCATAATCAACAGACTTACACCATCAGCCTTATACAACAGCGCAATGTACTACGTTATAGTATCGAAATATATTCTGTGCTATGCACAGAGGATGATAGAGGACACGAAAACAGAAATTATACATCACTGTAAAAGTGTAAAGTTACTTGTTGCTTCTCCTCTACAGTTTTAATCGAAGCTCTGGATCAGTTTTCTGCGCTGTGCCGGATTGCTTGTATGGCATGGGCTTGACGGGACGGGTTATTTTTCTAACACGTTTAATAATAAGTACTAGAAGCGTGCTGTATTTTGATATTGCACCTTGTGATTTATACTTATTGGTTAAAACTTTAAAATTTTGACATGTAACCATGTAAGTAAAAACTTACGAGCCAAATACATATTTCAAGTAATAAATTATTTGCCTTTCAGGTTTTTAGTAAGTATAATTATGACAGTGTGTGTAAGTAGGTATATATTATAAACATAGCAAAGACAAAAGGCCACCGGCTTCAGAAATATTCGACAATACCGTTCCATACCATATTGGTGCACTGTGGAACATGTTGTATTGTTAGTACAATTAGTAATTAGCAAGTGTCCTTCGCACGTAGCGATACCAACGCGATAATGCCCACATTTTCCGCCGCTGGTTAGGTGCCAGCCAGGTAACCATACTGCATTTATTCCACACAATTAACTGCCGAGTTACACTACACAGCACGTGGAAATGACTGACAACAATGCTGATGTTACGCCACCGTGTTTCGACGTGTGGTGTCGTGACCCGCGCTCATAATGGAAGGCTAAGTTTCTAACGCAACCGGGTGATCTCTAATTGAACCTGGTATAGCGAAGGTCCAGCGTGGATTACGAACCTCTAAGTTGATGTTGATTCAGAGACTTTTACTTGTAAGCTGGTAGGGTAAGTACTTTGGTAGCCCCCAGCCATATCTAGAATATTTTCGTTGATCCTAGGTATATCGGTAACCCACTACCAACCTCGATACAAACTACAAACTACTACAAACCAACCAACAGTAGTAGCCTCTAACCAGTACATTGTACATGAACACAGCACGCCGCCCGCGCCGCCCAACGCGCGCCCGGTTCCTTTCACCGGATTCCTCGATAGCGATACCATACCTCAAGCAGAATCAAAATCGATCTGACCCTCATTTACGTTACCTTATTCTTCCAGTCAATTCCCCGATTTTGTAATGAACTTATATGCACTAGCCAAATAAAAAACATTAATACTTTTTCTAGTGATGTTAACTAACTGCTACCAGACCTCCGTTGATCCATTTATCAATTTACACCCTGAGTACAATGTACCTATATGTACAGTGTAGTAAGGCAAAGTTATCGATAAATAAGGCGCTCGTCCTACCAATCTTGCTTTACGCTTCAGAGACCTGGTGCCTCTACAAGCCTGATACACGAAAACTTGACAGTTTTCATATGAGATGTCTTCGATCTATATTAAGAATCAGATGGCAGGATCGCGTGCCTAATGCCGAAGTTCTTCGCCGTTCCAATATGGTTGTGGTGGCCCTTTTTATGAAGTCTCAGTTGAGGTGGTGCGTAAAGAAAACAAGCTGTCAAAAGCTGGTTTGTAATCGGAGTTGGCTGAGGGGAAGCGTAGGTCAGGCGGGCAGTATCTCCGTTATAAAGACGTACTCAAAAGACATCTACATGCGTGCGCCATTGATCACGGCTGCTGGGAGAGCTTTGATGCAAGGTGCTCCTACGCTTATACTTACAACAGTGCGGGGCAACTCTACTGTAGTGCATGTGATCGCAGATTTGAAACCAAATTTGGTATGGCAAGCCACATTAGGGCTTAAGCTAGGAAGTGAATGAAAGGGTCGCCGTTGTCGAAAGCCGACAAAGAGGACATCATAGTAAGAGAGACATAAATTGGAGATACGGTCTACAATCTACATGTACATACTATTAGCAAATAGTGACAGTGACGCTGCAATTGAGATCAGAGTTGCCAGGTGTTGAGTATCTGACCGAACTGTTCGGTATTTCAGCCTCGTTTTCGCGGTATGCAAAAAACAATATGAGAGGTTCGGTATTTCTTGGAATCCATTGTGTAAAACTATATGTACTAGTATAAATAGTTTTTTATTTGTAAAAGAAATGAATAAAATGGGATGCATTTACAGCAGAATTTCAAAACCACACAAAAAATAAGAATTTACCAAAATGTTAAACTAGCAACAATCATAATTATAATTTGATGAATGATTACTAAGTGTTTTGTGTTGTTCTACCTTAGTAAATATTTACACCAGGCTTGGTTCGTTAATTTAGAAATTTTGATCTGGCAACCCTGGCCGAGGTTAAATCACGATTGCCAAGAATAACGCCGTGGTCCAGATGCGGCAGTTATAAGTTTGAAGGTCTAATCCACAAGAATCGGACAGTACCCTAAGTAGGTACGAAGTATATATGAGAAATACTCATGTCAATAAAATGAATATTATCATGGAAATTAACGAGGTACAACGAGGTATATTTACGGATTAAAGATAAGATATACCACGTAAACCAAATTGCAATATTCAAGAACTTCTACCATTTGAAGCCTAACTACAGCTTTAAAATGTGTAATAGACAATTGAAGTCTACTGCACGATTTAACTGAGACTTTGCAACAAATGCAACATTCTAACATACTGTCAATGCCATTCCGCCCCGCCGGTCAATACCCTGACTTTTCTCCGAGTCTGTGACCACTTCCTTATTTAAACATAACAAGTGCACGTTAAAGAAATCCAATGGAGCAATAGTTTATACATTCAGCAGTCATGAATTTGATTGGTGATAAAAGTGGACTTAGAACATTGAGATGAGACAGAGACAGCCTCCGTGGTGTGGTGGTTGAGCAGGTCGGCTCATAACCCGGAGGTGGCGGGTTCGATTCCCGCAACAAGACAAGTATTTGTGCCCGAAAAAAAAAAGCGCAAATACTTGTTCTGTGTCTGGGTGTTGTGGGACCATGGTCCTCGTAGTTCCTGGGTCCCTAGATACAGGGAATCCTAGTTAGGGTCCAGGATCTATGTATGTGATCGTTGGGCGTTATTTATTATTATTATTTATTATTATTGAGTGGGTACAATTTCAACAGTACCTATGTCAAGCACTTATAACGTTTTCAGGTACTTTACAGAATAGAAAACAGCGGTAATAGAAGAATCGGTGTCGGTAAAGATAATAAAGAAACAATATATATATAACGTAAAAATCCCTTATTGTCAATCAAGTGTTAAACAATAGTGTACATCATTATGAATCAAAAGCTCCACTGATGTAGGTCAATTGAATGATACATAACTACGTATTATTTGGTATATGGGCTTACTACCACACAATTTTTATTATAAAATACGTTTACGGCGCGGGCGCTTGAGTTTCGCGTCGATAGTAGTTCTCAACGAAGCAATCGGGGCCACTTGTGCTAATGAAACACTTCAACTGAATTGGGGACATTAATTCAGCCTGTAGCGCGACGCTGTTTACATTGATACGAATAAATATAATTTCACTACTTCGAATCGAATGGTCGTACGTATGACACCCAGACTCAAGATCATAAGTAGTACTTACCTAGGCTACCTACTTGATTAATGTCCTGTGAACAAACTACAATGTCCAGAATTAGTGTCGCCCTCTTGGACAATTTTGCAGGTACGTAGTACTAGTTGTATTCTACCACTTTTGTGAGCGACACGGAGGTTGGTTCGCAGTCTCATTAATTTAGTTTTTTGTTTGTCAAAAAAAAAAAAAGGAATAGATTTTTAGTTGACATGACAGGAGAAAAGATGTCGCCCTAATTTTTTTATGTAAATATTTTAAATTTTTATTTCTTTGGATTTTTGCACAATAATAAGCTTTCTTTTTATATCGCACTTTATTTACTTTTCTACGGAACCTTTACCGCCGTCGGCAACAACTTTGTTCAGAATATAACCTGCGCTGATACAAGTAAACACATAAACATATGGGTGTAGAGTAATGATTACGTAGTTAATATTAAGAACAGCAAATTATAGGATTTACAAGTATTTTTAATTGAGGTAAAGTACAAGTTTTAAATGAGTGATTTTCAGCGGCAGTAACGGAGAGCATTCTGCATACTTCATGCAGCCTATAAAAATATAACAACTTGAGTTTCTCTACGTATCAAACGATGCTGTAATATAGTGTACAGTTGTATAACTATTATAGAAAAAAAAAAAGAAGGATGGAACTTCTAAACGTTGAATGTACCTATTACTTTAATCAAAGGCAACTTACAAATAACAATTTAACACTAATCTGATCTGAACTGTGCTACCATGTGCAACCATAAAAACCAGTGTGCATTTGGAATAAATAAATGCAATCACAAAAGTAGAGGGAATGAAAAATAAAGCCCGGTAGAGAACTCCACAAAGAGAGTGGATAATAGTTATAGAAACATTTTTTCAAATAAGAAATATCACACATTGAGTTCTGTACCTTATTATTACAGACAAAAGCTAAAGAAGATATAAGACAAGACAATGAACCCAATCATGAGGCCATAGTAACAAAAAAGTGATGAAGCAAATGACTGGTATGCTTAATTTGATTTTGTGCGAATCGAGGTCGCATTCAAATGGAGGTTTGTCTCGCAATTCGAATCAAATGGTTACATAAATGTGTCATCCATTAACAAGTCAAGGTCTGTGTGAATCTTCTGAATTGTTCATACTAAAAATATTGTCAGTCCATATATTATAATCTATTCTGTACCCATCACCATGTACTGTGAACATCATTCTGTGTTCTGTTCTTATATTCCCTCTGCTGGAACACCTTCTCTCTCACAAAAGGAGAGCTAATCATCAACAGCCTGAGACGTCCACTGCTGAACATAGGCCTCCCCCAGAGAGCACCACCTTGAGCGGCTGCTCGCCTCTTGTATCCATCGGCTTCTCTCGGTTTTCACCAGATCGTCGGTCAACCTAGTGGGGAGATCTGGCAGGGAATACTAGCTAAGTATCGTATTACAGAACGACGCCAGTCGTCGATCGATGCTCATGCCAAGATTTCATTCATAAAAACATCACTTTATGAATGAAATCTTGACTTGAAATTGTAAATCAGAAAGCCTCAAGCATTGTCATACTAGTTAACCTTATTATAGAGAAACTTTGAAATCGTTTATCTAGATACTTTAACAATCATGGTACCTAAATCTTCTAAATTACGGATAAACAGTTAACAGACAGACGGAAAGCGGAGCCTTTGTAATAGGGTTCGCTTTACCCTTTGGGTATGGAACCCTAAAAACCTACATACGTACTTTGTAATAATAAAATGATTACAGCTAATATTATTTTTTACTGCAATTAACGCAACATACGATCACCAAAATGCTATAAAAGGTGTTTGTAAAAATAAACTACATAAAATTGAACTACATTGTAGTATACATAATTAATAATTAACTGGGATTTTGACCTTCAAATATCAAATTTAATGATTTATTCGTTACCGTTAGTAATAAATATTTATAATTGCTAGTAAAATTAACAATCACAAACAATGCTTATTTGATTTATATCATGGACGCACAACTCATAACAAGCAAACCCGTATGTATACCTTGTAGTAGTACACCAAAATTGTTCAGATTTAATCATAATGAACTAGTATCAAAGTATGCTAACGCTAAAAGTCAAAGGCACGGTAAAAACTACAAACTTGTGTTGATAAACGAATACATTATAGATAGAACAGAAGACTCTCCATTTTAACCACAGTGTTAAAACTGTATACTTATCTAAGTTATATCATCAATATCCCTTGACATTAACATTTCAGCTATTATATTCAGCATTTATTATTTTCCCTTTCTTTAACCACGTAATCTCACGCAAAAGGAAATACGTTTGAAAGGTATTTCAACAGCGTACTTTTTTGCATTGCAACATTCATGTGGACTAGTTTTTGTTACAATTTAAAACAGTCGCATCGAGACAGCCTTCCGAAAAGGAAACGTATAATAATTTTGAACGCATCTCCAATCTTGAAATCGCCTGTGATGACCTTGGCCGGAGCCACAAAGAGTTCGCCGGCCAAATATTAATTAATTATTTATAACATAACTCGTTTGGCAAGTCAAGTCGTGGCTCGCGTGTTGATTCTCCACTTAACATTACGAGCCGAGCCGATGTGTCGAGCGAGAATCGACTCGCCGAGATGAATATGTGACTACGTAGTACCTACATCTCGCACTGATGCCACGTATGTATGTTTGAACAAATTGATAGGTACATTTGAAAATGTAAGTTTACCTGTTTCTTGGAATATTGTGATCATTGAGTCACCAAGCGGTGGAAAACTAGAAATTATATTCTAGTTAAGTGGGAGCAAGAGAAGCAAAAAAAAAAATTAAATGACTGGTGACTTGAGACATCAAGTTGTGCGGATCTACGGTATGTCTGGGTCCGCGTGACGCACGCAACTGCAACTTGTAGGGTGTTGTAATCTTACGTCGCGATTGTCACGCAATGCTAATCGATCTAATAATCAGCAATGGGGATTTGATTGTCTGTCAATTCTGCTGGCGAGCCCAGTTCTTCCGTTGAATCTAGTCTCGTCTCGTCTAAATTACAAATGAAGGTCACATTTCCGAAAAGATAAGTTTGTAACGATAAGTAATGAAGATACAGTGGATGGTGTTCGCAGCTATAAATAGTAAGTGGATCCCGGAAGCTGAGATGTGAAGGTCGAAGAGCGGCGAGACGGCCTTGCCGCTGGCTGTGCTACTTTCTCCAGTGGAGCTCACAGTGCCCACGTGCGTTACGTCTTAAGAAACAATACTTTGTCCCACGAGCTCAGCAACGCCGACGCGCTCTGCAGAACTACTGACATAATCATCCAAAATTACGGTGTTTCTATACACGAACCAACTGAGGACAATTCAGACTACATTTATCTACCGCCATTTGCTTCAGAGGCCTTGGTCTCGGCCTGTGACGACGAAGCATTCTCTTTCCACAGTTATTAACGACTTGCTGATTTGAGTTAATGTGAATGTGCCTAACATGAACAACAAAGATAATAATAGATGTACAAACTAAAAGAAATATCGTAAAATCGTTACACCCATCCATCTTAGCATTCTCATTTCAGCATTTTCAGCAGCACGCATGAGTCTTTTTTTTATCCACCCCTTATGTTGCCCAACACTCGGAACACAAAATCGTGACAATGATGTCACCGATAAAATTTGTATACGATCACTTATCTAGGCAATTTCAAAGTTTAGGCATTGATGATTAGGCAATCTGCTTCTTAGTCAATTCGCGTTATAGGCAAAATGCTGCAGTGGTATCTTTCATTTTAGGCAAAGCACTCAAACCCGAATATATTTAAAGAGATATTACATTATGGAATGAAATCGTTTTCAATAACGTTATTTGCACCACATATTGTGGCGGTGTACTTACACTATTCAAATGAACGATCTGTGTCAGCGTTTTGCAACTTGATGCAGCAGAGTACTTATTTAAAGAGTACTTACTTATTGCACTTCGTAATATATCGAGTCTTTATAGAGCAATTCGAATACTAACGCGACCGCCGAAATTAAGGTCTGTTGCGCAATATAATTCGGTAATATCTAAGCGAGTGTGAAACTGGCGACATTATCGTGTAAATTGCGTTTTTTACGTAAATATTTGGCATAGTACAGTTGTGACAGAAATTGGTTTTGACGAACAAACTCTATGTTGTGTTATAATGGTAGAAATCGAAGGTCTCGTTGTGTAACGCAATGGCAGGTTTCAGCAAATGTAGCACAGTTGAAGTGGGCGCCTGGACGGACAGGCTGGTGGCCATTATTGGCCAACGTTTGCATAATTTGGCAAAATAGTGGATTTGCCGCAACCAAGCCGCAACGGATACTCAGTTGGGAGGTACTTACTTAGGTAGGAACTTGCTTTTGACACGCCCCACGCAGTAGCCTGATTTATTCAAATCACAGTTTTAAATAATAATAATTGGTAAAGCGATATTTCTTGTCTAGATCAAGTTAATTGTATCATATAAATATTCTGAAGTATAAAATTAATTTAATTTTTCTAAACCACGTCCTAACCTAACACAAGTATCTGAAAAAAGTTTAAACTAAAACATATAATCTCAAAGTGATATTGTAGCTAAAGTTACGTAATCATCCGAGACGCAATCAAAACTTAATCCAATTTTGTCCAAGTTACAGAACATCTGGTTGACCCCAGCGAAAAGTAAAAGTTACTTACTGTAATCGTATTCGTATCGAGTAGAAAAGTAGCGTAAATCTTACCTGGAACAAAGAAGATTACAATCATTAGTATCATAATAGGTATTAACTACCGACATTCGTAGAGCAATGTTTGAGAAATAAAGGAGTGCCTTATCCACAATCCATATATTATTATATACTACATCGTGACGAAGTTATGCCTGCCCAACGAATGAATCTCATTGTCGCTGCTAGAAAATTAGGGCAGAAATGAGGCTGAAAATGAAAATGAATACCGAACTGACGAGATCAAAAATTGATTAAAATAAGTTTAATTTTATTTAGAAGTAAGAACAGATTAACAAGGGGGTGAATTCACAAAACGAAACGACCGAATACTATAGATAGCTAGACCCACTTATAGTTATGAAGTTAAATATCGTCTGGTACTATTATGAAAAAAAACGTAAGGTGTTATATTTCTATGTAGGTAGGTAGCTACAATCTATTATATAAAAGGCTTTGTTTGATATAAAACTAACTGATGTGGGTGGTGTAAAACCAATAGCACAAGTACCTGGTGATGGAAACTACAATTGTGTACGGTGGTTTAACATAACTGACGGTCGCGACTCGTGAAGTAACGTAAGTAGGTGTGCTAGCGAGCGGATGACCTTCGTCGGAGGAGCAGGCGAATGGGCTCATCAACGCTCAGCACGTTTAATAAGCAGCTTTAATTAATGTATACATTTTTTATTATAACGCATTCGTATATCGCATCACTATTTTGTTTTTTATCTAGCAAGTAACCAGTTCGATATGTTAATTAGCTGTGATGTGTGGGCTGTGGCCAGAATCCGTATTCTGTGACTGTGGCTATCGTTGTTGCCTGTTTTTTGTCTTACTAAGAATCATATTAATTCTCCTCAGGTCTCAACGTCCCTGGACGAAGTCGTTTTTCAATTGTTCAATTGCGTTAACGTCCAATAATTTAGTTTATTGTCGGGGGTGAGTGAAGGGAGGCGAGAGCAGCGGGGCGGGGAGCGGAAGCGGTGAAACGTGCGGGACACATTGTGCGAACATGCTCGTTGTGACCGTCTCCACTGGACTCCAGTCCTCCTTCGCTAATTACTTGTTATTATGTCTCCGAACCAACAGATGTGCTACATCCGTTCGCAGACATTAAGCTTTTTTTTCCACGCCATTTAATAATTACGACTCAAACAGAACTCGATTCAGCGATTTTGTGTCACCAAATTTTCCATCCTATCGTGCCCAACCGAAGCAAAATAATAATTTAAGCCTAAGAATTTAAATATCATTTAAAGGTTGTGGATGTTACACCATTAATAGTGGCAAAATAATAATGTTGCGTAGAGTAGGTATGCAATGCAAATCGATTTACTGACCTCGCGTTTAAAGCGAGATTACTGCTAGCATCTCGGTTTGAAATTACACGAAAAGCAGTTTATCACGAAGTTAGTAATACTAACTATAAGCACTTCCCTGATATGTAAAGGATACGATCGCGGCCGCGGCCCATCCCATGCAATGTATGTTATGTATGTTGGAACTACACGCCTGGGGATAAGGTAGATTATCCCGTAGTTTCGTGAAGGAACGAGTTGTTAGGTTGGTATATA
Organism: Ennomos erosarius; assembly: GCA_963580505.1. Taxonomy (NCBI): domain Eukaryota; kingdom Metazoa; phylum Arthropoda; class Insecta; order Lepidoptera; family Geometridae; genus Ennomos; species Ennomos erosarius. The sequence continues at coordinate 7,243,923 of OY756992.1, read as the reverse complement.
ACTAGTCTATACTAAACAAAAATAGAGAACAAACGAGCGATTACGTCTAATTTCACTTTCGTTGAAGGTCCATGCGGGTCAGCGCGGTGCAACACTGCGGCAACCAGCACGGGCGGTGTGGCTCTTTACAACGATAGATTAAGATGGCTTCGAGCTCCTCACTTCCTTTTTACTCTACGTAAGTAACTACAATTATTATATGTATTGCATTAGATATCAGTAGTGCCAACAAAATAAGTACGTTGATTTTGAGATGAGACATGTCCTACTGATATTACAGAATGGACCACGTTTATTTCAGCCTGAATTTAATCGTCAATTATTATCGCTGTCGTTTAAATTATATATCGCGAGAAAGTTCGTTTAATCATTTCAATTGAAAAATCTAGAAATTGTATTCATTCACTACCCAAATATTTGTATAATCCGCAACTTAATAAGATTTAGTATCTAATACGGTAATGAAATCCTAATTTAATACGTCTAGCTGTAGAGTCTCTAGATAATTATTATTATAAAATTCTCTCCGGTGACAAGCAAAATCAAGTTGATATTTCTTGAATTACCAGTTTCAAATGGATAACTTAGGTCATTCCATTCCATCTAATTATCACACAAAATCATAATACCTATGTCGAAATAAGTAATAATAATTTTGATCGAGAAAATATCATAGTAGGTAGAGCGAGCCGTGGAAAATAAAACAATTAAAATGTAAGCATAAGTAAATGTGCAATGTGCTAATCGTGAGAATTGACGACATGTGCAAGAGTCCTCGCAGCATCAATTCAGTGAAAGATCTTCAAGAGGCGGATGTGACAGTTAAGACCATATTATTTTTAACCGCTCCTTGTCGAGAAACAATAAATAAATAAAGCACAGCGACTATTTTAAATAATACATCTAGCTAACTGTGTCGTAAATGTAAAACTTAACCGTACTATCATTCAACTCCCGCCCCGGGTCATTGAGATAACATTATCAATTTACGTCACAACGATGTTTTACTTCTTGCTGCGAGTAAATAACAATACAATACAAAACAATCACCAAATAATCGTAAACAACTACATCCATTGTCTTAGTTTTAATTATTACATAGATTTATTTTGCAGTTATGGAAACCTGTAATTATGTGGATTTCATTCGTTATCTTGCTACGGTTGCTGGTCATCGAGGCATGATTTGATATGACCAGTTGCCACATCGTCATGGAATAGACCACCCCACTTGTCACGGTGATGACTTCTCCCCGATTCGTACAATGGAAGGTTTCTAAATCTACCCAAGACTGCCAACAACATATTTGCTTTGTTAGATTATGGTGGTTTATGTGATTTTGTTGTAGTTGTGCGTGTATAATAATTGTATATTATACTCTTCATTGTACACTTAATCTACACGGTCACGACTACGGTGTTCTTTCTTTTTAATGCAGCACCTCGCAACAATGTTTGTGACTGAAGTAAACTTAATTTAATATCTTTCGAGGAAGTCATAAAACTTGCCTTAAAGGGGTACGGTACTCCCTCGGTGTTAATGATCCGTAATAACCTAATCGTGAGTTTAACGGCTACTGAGTTTCTCTGTTGTAATTCATGTTAATTCCCTCGGATGACGGTCGGGGCTTGGTACGTCTGTGCTCGGTAATGGGTGGTGGGTCGGTATAGTCTCGGCGCGGTGTGGTGTGCATTTCACGGACCCTTGAGCACAGGTTACGGGTCGGTCACGGTGGCGGCCCCGATGCACCGCGCACCGATTTGATAACGCACACTATTGTTGCATATAATGCAGTTAGGGCGAGTTCCACCTGTTCGCAACCTGTTATTTGAGCCGCCATACTCATCACACTAGTTACGATTACGAGCCATGCTCAATGAATAAAACATTCGTTTCAGACGACTGACAAAAACGAGTCAGTGTGTTTTATATTTTATGGTCAGGTAAACAAGAAAGGCGTTTCTGAGAAGGTACCTACTTATAAATTCATATTTCCCGGTACTTGAATTTGTTAATTGTACTAAATTATTTGTTTTTTTTTTCAATGTTATTTTGTTTGTTGTACTTTTTATGCGCTACAAAATAAACTCTAGATTACACCCAAAGTAGTGAGTACATACTAAAATAGACCATGTTACTTTATTGTGTGCATCGTCACAAACGCATGTAAATCATTAATGAACATTTCGAATCAATATTGTGGATGTTTAGGTTCCGAATAAACATATTGTATTTATATTGAATAGGTACCTTACTTAATCAATCAATCAATCAATTAACAGCCGACATACATGATTGATAGCCACGTATGGGTACGTTTCTATTGAATATAATAAAGCTATTGGTACTAGAAACATTAAATAGCGTTGATTGTCTTATTATCCGAGCCTTTACTGTCTGCCAGGCGGTTGGCAACCAACATTACGTAACTAAGTTTTGTTAAGTTTTTTGTACGATCTATCAACTAAGCACAGATTAAGTCATGCGCATTTATTGGAGTGTTGGGATTGATACACATCGTTGCTCTTTTAATATTATTTCTGGTTTTATTTCATATACAAATGAGCATCTAATAAGTATTCCTACAACGTATTCATAATTCATATACCGTACCCAACCCCATACCATTACCGATTATAATTTGTACCACAAAGAGCTAAAACAAAATCCCTATTGGGTAGGCATGTTTTTGTACTATCTGCAAGTTTGCCTGGATGTGCAACATAAAAAGCTGTGCAGTAAATGATGGTAACATAATAAGCTTAAATTCTGCTGTAATGACAGCACAAGAATATCTGTAACAAGCGACGACGCGACGGTCGATAATTAACGCTCAGAATTGGATAGTGTGTCCTCTGCTCATAGAGTAGAGGTTTCGACTAACTAAGCAGGAAGTTTGCACGAGGCCTTGCGAAGTTCAACGCCTCCACTCCGCCTATGACGATGACAACGTCCTATGATATTTTAATAGACTTCCGCCATTGAGGGAAAACTGACCTCCGAACTTTGTGCGGCAATCAGCGCAGCGTTTGACACGACACGAACATTATGCAAGTAAAAAGACCCGTATTGCAGAACTACGGTCAGTCGCCGATCAGTACTCCAGTTGAGATTCCATTAATGATCCTTCTATACATGAATTAAGTAGCAACTGGAACACCAATCGACGACTCAATGTCGTTCTATAATTAATATGGGGCTTAATATAGACGACGTATCTGTAATATAAAAAAAAGCCTTGAACAGCTTTGTTAAGGTTGTGTCATACATAAATTTGAATTTGTGAACAAGGGAGACGATGAAGTTCTTCAAGATATGGCCAAATCAAATGATGAAGTAACTGGGCTAAAGAAGTTTGTAAGTCACCGAAACGTCAGGTCAAAGCTCTACAATGCTGGTTATGTCACAGTTGCCGAAGAACTCGAACACAAACGAATGTGGCACACAAAAACAAACAGCGCAAAACCAGCGGCGTCCGAATTGGGCACGATGGATGGCATGACATGGGTTATGTAAGGCTCGACAATGACCTACCGGCGACGGCGACGACTGCCCGCGCTACTTTCCTTTCAATATTGACACACAAACTATAAACGGCCAACTATAGCTCAACTAGCTACGTGCTCACTGCGTTTATCGCGAGCTACGAAATTTGAATTGCCAAATGGATGAGTCGACGGAATAAACTCAGACAATTAAAAGGTCTTTATTTGCATATTAATGGACCGTGTGACTTAAAAAAATTAAGTTCAGTACCTACGTAAGTCCCAAAGTTTTACAACCAACAACTTACCCTGCCTATTACCGACCTACGATTTAAAACAAACGCAGTTGGTCAAATAAGAGTAAGCTTTACTTAGAATATCTAGTAAACAAAGACTTATCCACACTTTTATATTTTGTTAGTTTCGACTTTGAAGCTATTTTGCGCAACCAAACGATCTTGATCCGTGGTGGGTGGCAGCCGCGGTCTCTTCACTTCACTAGTTGCGACATTTTACAGAGCAATTATTTACGACGTGTTAGCAAGTTAGGTACTACAATACAATTAGTTACCGGCTAGTGATCTGTTATTGGATAAAAAGGATATAAAATACACTAATATAGTTTAAAACAGTTTATCTTTTTTGTTAGATAATTTACTAATAATGCAATTGGTATGAAATTGCATATTCTACCACACATTTAGGTAATTAAGAACATATTTTTCCTTTTATGATAAGAGCTATAAATAACAAAGATAACTTAACATTTACGTTATTTGACAGGGCTGTTGAAGATAACTAAAGTAAACAAGTTGAATAACATTGTGCCACGAATAATTATGATCAGATTTCCATTCGAATAACAATTCTGGTAGACTTCGTAGTCAGTGCAAAACATTTTTAATTAATGGAATCAAAAATAAACATCTAATGGTTTCGAACATGTTAATAAGGCTGCGTGGTTAACTTATTTAAATTAAGCTTTGCAATGACTAACAAATAGTTAAGGACAGTGGAACCCGGACACATACATTAGTAACTTACAATAGAATTTGTCGTGTGGATGACGCATCGACCAGCACGCATCGCGAGGTCAACTGATAACAAGTCAATTGCGCAAATGTTTAAATGTTGATTGATAATACATATTGTACCATTTATGCATTTTAGTGCCAGAGTGAATAGTGCTTTCTAGCATTTCTTTTATATGTTACTCTACAATGCGCCAATATTACACTACTTTTCATCATATTTCAACTATGATATTATAGTATACCCGGTTGCATTCGTACTAATGTTACACACTAGCACGCAGTAACAGTAACTAGCTAAAAGATGAGAGTTCAAAAGTTCACAATTCAAAAAGCGCATATAATACCCCGGGCACGCGTGATTATAATCGCTGTAGGTAATACCTAAGAACTCCACGTTTGTGCAACCGCGCTGCGCTGTTGCAAGCAGCAACCGAGCGCGACTTGCTAATGCTCTCATAATACGATACGATCGAACAGGGCAGCCACTATATTTCCTTCCAAAAGATCATCGTCTGCCATTATTACTTGTTCTGTCATCACTCGGTCCTCACCGACAGTGAATGGAATGTGTACACGTATAGATGTAACCATGAAATAGTACCAATGATCGCCACCTAGATGTAAATTGTTTGACAATAAAACCTTTTAACCAAAGACTATGTAATAGGGGGAATTCTGTGCTTTTAACTGAACACCATTTCTATCTGATGAAATGGCACCATAGTGGTTGGTGTTTCCATAATGATAATTATTTAGTGCTGGTCCAAGGCACAGATAAGTCTCCGCTCAGCCGTATAATTACGAAAAAATAAAAAGTTATAGTAAACGTTTTTGTGATACTTCTATGTGTACTTACTAGTTTTATTTATTCTGTGACTTCATGATATCAATCATGCGGAATAGAAATAATAGAATACAGTAAACTGGTAAGGATGGATATGGAAGACACGAAATTGATTTGAATTATGGAGTAACTTAAATGTTAGAAGCACGTATGTCTTTTTCTTTATTAGAACAGTGCCCTGTTACAGTGTTCTCTTGTACTGAACGCTCGTTCGTGTTCGTGCTGCGTGATAGTAAAATAGCAGCTTAACTTCAACTTGCACTTTTTGTTTGTTATAGTTACACTCTATCGAGCACACTCACTCACAGACAACACACACTTCACAGGGATTAATTATTTTAGCTTACGGCCTAACTACTCCCCCCTACCTCCCCATGAGCGCCCCATTCATTCGTCATTTTCCTCTTTTTTTGCAATATGCATATGCATGCATACATGAAACGAACGTTCAATACCTACTAAAAGTACCTGCCTACCTACCTATTTACTCACAAGATTTCAATTGATTTCACTTTCGAACTTGACTATCCAAGTGACTGATCTTTATTTAAACGCTACCAGCATAGAATTAGGCTACCAGAATATAATACCTAAACCATTATTAAAAAATTATTTTGATATTCTGTGATTGATATACGTATCTTTAGCGGATCGGTTAAGTAGGCAAATGAGAGGCCACCGCGGCTCGCAATAGCAAGTAAGGGTAAAAGTGTTACGCGGTGTGCTCATTCTGCAGTAACTTGTGATTGTGACGCAACCGCGCCTCGAATGTGTGCCAAAAGCGCAGTCAAACCTTCGGCGCAAACGGACGCTCTCATAGAACCTAACCTCGCCCTGGCAGACGCCGCTCGCTGTCACTATTACTTCACCGGTGTAGTGTAGTCTTTAATCTTCTACTTCTTATAAATAAATGAATGATACACAGATCCTGAACCTTAACTAGGTTTCTCTGTATCTAGGGACCCAGAACTACGAGATCCATGGTCCCACCAACACCCAGATACAGAGAATCAAACCCGCTGCCTCCGGGTTATAAGCCGACCTGCTCAACTACCACACCACACCCTCTGTGTGTCGTTTGAATTATAATGGCCTAAAAACATATAAAACTGCTAGTCATAAATGGGTACTCGGTTACACGTGTATCTTAAATTCCAAACTCCAATTGCATTTAAAGTTTATTTACGTGAACTTACGAGGTTATCATTTACCGTTCCGCGATGAGACTATGTTTAAGTACTTTATAATATTTATTCTTGTCAAACAAGAGAAATCGACAGTTTTGCGAAAGGGAAATTAAATAGTAAGGTTATGTTGCCGGTCGCCGGCATGTTAAATAACCCACGTTGTTTTTCATAACACGAGCTACGTTTTCAAGCTGTTATCAGGCGGCGGCGGCGGCGTGATAAGATACGAGTTCCCCTTTGTTTATGCAGCGCTCTCCACGAAGACCTTAGATAATGCAATATCTAAATAAGTACCGCAACTAGTTATTTGCTTACTCATTTCTCAAATGTACTCATGTCTGATTCTTTGTCTGTGATGGGCAATGAGAAACTATCAAGAAACAGTTAGTATTTTGTAGGATGATTATTTCTTCTACTTTACTTTTAAAGTAGAAGAAACAAACAAATAATTGGTCACAGAAGAAGAAAATAATTTACAAGCCATGGTTCGTTAAGGACTAATTTAGGTCTCTACTGATTTAGTCTGTCTCCATTGCTTAGGTAGGAAATTAATTAATGACTTTAAAGGTTACCTTAGGCTTGTAGGGTGAATAATCAAAATGAAAATGTTAATGAATATTATGTCTGTTAGATTTTTTTACTTACATCTTGAAAGCGTATATACATAATATGCTTTTTTAGAAATTTTCCTAAAACGGGTGGTTTTACTAGTATATTATCTATTCTGTGGGGTTATATATTTAACAAGAGGAGGTTAGCTTCAAAAAGATATTAAGAAAATAGATACTTGAAAATATTGTTGGCATAAAGCACATGACATGATAACATCTGTTTCAATATTTTGATGATGACGTATTGTGGTAAAATCATTCACGTACTGACATGTCTGACATACATGTACTAATACATGTAGATAGGTACATTTAATTACCCCATTTTAATTATGTACATCTACTCAGCTACTTTTTCTCAAGATACATCCATAAGGAAATTATGCTCTGCTGTTGTGTTTGATATCGGCAAATATAAAGTAGCTAATAATATTTATTGTGTCACTGTTTATATTAATGTTATCGTCATTTTATCGAACGCATGGGCGACGCGATTTCTGTTATTGTCTGGTAGGAGTGGTAGAGGAAGGTACCTAATATTTTAGCGACGATTATTTCAGTGCAAAAACGTTGTCTTAATAGATTTGAAATGCGTGTACAAGTCATTAAGCGCAGCGCAAGTAACAATAACGAAGTCTTACTTGTTGACATACTTTTGTTATCTAGTAGTTTTATTATAATTAAGGATGAGACTTAGCGTTTATTGGTAGGTTGTGGATGACCGTGGGCGATGACAATGCCATTTGTCCGGCAATGAACCCTCGTATTTGCTCTGCCGAAACAATTAGCGACGCGCCGCGAACCTAACGAGACTATTTACACAGCAACCATCAACTCATCTTGATCGCTATGCCTACCTACCCACGAAAATATAACAAATATTATATATCGTTGTGTGTTATGCGTAATGCGTATGCCGGACCCATCACGGTGGAAAAAAATGAAATTGATTAACGTTCATAGTCTAAATGAAAACTTTGACTTGAGAACAAGTGGTGCTAATGGATTAAATAATGTGCTGTTGAGATTGTGGGGAAAAGAACATGTTACCAACTTACAACCAATAATTATAGGCCAGTCTAGGACTAATCAGATGGACAAAATGTGGTTAGTTATTATCTGTTACCGAACCCAATTCATATTTCAAGTATTTTAATAATAATTAGGTATGGAACTTTAGGCACACGTTATTGCTGGGTATGAATTACATATTAATATTATTATTGTTCTTTAAAGAGCACTTTATAGCGGAGTACGGCGATTGTCGCAACGTCGCAGGTGTTGCACGGCTAACTTCCCATATTGACCTCAAATAAACGTCTAGTGTTTATTCGACCAGCCAAGCATATTGGCATCTTCACATCGAGCGAAGCAAAGGCGCGTTCAAGGCGAACCACTTATTATTAAAAATCTAAACAATATTCACTCATGTTTGGAAAGCGACACCTTGACGACTTGACCATTCCTCAACGTGTGTTGAGGCCGTTGCGCTTCGAGGGAACAAAGGGTTGACTCACGTCCGGACTCCAGTCGTCAGAGAAAGGAGCGGGGCTAAAAATAGTACAGTGGCGGTTACGAGTGCGGCCGTTGGACCTGGCCTACGCAGTCCACGCCTGCCCTCTTGCCCTGACGCGCTCCCAATCATCTCAGCTCAGCGCGCTAATACTCGAGCTCTCGAGCTAATGAACGCAGCTACTATCGTAAGTACTACTCGGGCAGCGGGACGAATCAGATGGTCTTGCAATGCAACTAACGTCAGAGATGCTGGTATCATTCACAAACGAGGCACGTTTCACCATCAAAGAACCTAAATGGGCGATGGTGCTGAAATCAATCCTAACTACGGCACGAATTGCTAATAATATTATAGTTATTCGATTCTGCGATGTCAAGACATATTTATGTCGGTGCAATATTAAATTTTAACGAGCGAAACGTTACAAAGTGTCTGCTTAGATAGACTGTTCAGACAGGCAGGACAACACACAGTTCGAGTTGCTGTGAGAATTGTGAGATAGCAAAATGGCGCCATAAACTGAAAATGGTATCACATTTCACCAATCGCCAATGTAGCATAAGAGGAAACTATCTACGGCTAAAGTTACGTTCATTGTGCAGGAATGCCTTGCTGGCAGTGGCACAAACTCCCACGATCGACACAAGTATTGTTTGCGCTGCACTCGAAGGTTTCTGCAACGTCTGGGTGTTGGGAAACCACGGAGGTGTCGGCTTCGAGGCTAGAACCGGCTCTTTGTGAAACCTTTCGAGTTTAGATTGCGAAAAGTGTGGAAAGGTTGTATTTACTAGCCTACGATTATGCAGAAATTGTCGACTTATGCTAAACCCTTCACTGAATATTTAAGTGTACACGTGTAAAAATAGCCGGGTTACGTGAGCATTGCTGGAACATGCAATGATTGCAATATTTTGTTCTATAAGTGTTTGGTGCCAAAGTTGGAAGTGTTTTAAGAGTCTAAGATCAAACTGGTTATTACTGATGCAAAAAATTGATAATACAATGATAGGATTATATCTTTATGTGGTAGATTTTAAAATTCCTTACAACCGAAATATTGCATTGGGTGCATGGTTTAACGATCAGTCTTTATCGGCACACGTGGAGACCTAATCGCGTCGCGTGACGACGTCCACAACGACAACGATTCATGCTGTGTTTGAACTTACAATAATACCATCATCTACTTTTTCGATTGCAACTGACCGACCATAATTATTATATATAATCTAATCGGGTCAACCAGTTAATCCCTACAATCCATTGAACCGGTTGGACATTAATGCGATACAAAGAAAAAATACAAACCCTTAATTTTACGAAGTGATGGATGATGGTAAAAGGTAAAAAAAACATTGAGTAACTAATTGGGTTCGAATTTTTCACAATCATTTACCGGCCGGTGATTTAGTTTATATCAGTTATAATATATTAACTAATAAATACCTATACAATATGTACATTACCGCAGTTTTAACCTAACCTAGTTAATGACCCACCAAAAGGTAAAATCTCGTAAAATCCGCTTCTTTTCGATCTTGGTATTACTTTTACTTTTACCGACGTGTGGCATGTTGGCATATTATAAGCCAGATAACCCTACATTCGCGAATAACTAAGCATTAGTTTGGTAGATTGCGTGGCTTGCGTTGCGTGTGAAGTAACGCAGTGCATGGTCCGGTCTGAGTGATTACACGCCTTACTGACCGGCAAAATAGGTGACCGCTACATTGCATAATTACATGATCCATGTGTATGTTTGCATATCTATTCTATATGTTGTATTGTGAGATTTGTGAGCAAAAAATATTCGTTAGACTTGACCACGTTCAGAGCATCCGACGGGTCTCAGAACAACCATGTTTTTCCGAGATAGATATCTTCGTAAGTAGGTTGTATTCTCTAGTTGGTATGTGGCGTCTTTGACAAATAGTTGCACAATGTCAAGGTCATAACGGAACATTCTGAAGCCGTCCTCTGCAATACAAATCTGCATGTTATTTTTTCTCTCCGGTGAAGAAAGCTGAAGACCATCAACATTAGTCAATAAAAAGCTTTTAGTTTGTTCCATTCCAGGCTGCTGCGAAATCAGGTTTTATTATTTTTATCTGTGTAGTTATTTATTGCACTAAGCAACCATTGCAATAAAAACATATTCATTGGTGCTTTACCTGTGCTGGTCTGGGACTTTATAATCAGGGAAGCTCCAAAGTTTTCCACAAAAGCGAGATAAGCACAAAAGACCCTTTATCTGAGTTGGGGAGTGGTACAAAAAAATATGGCGAGCCGTTGTATTTGTAAATAGACGGCAGGTAGTCGTTTGTAGGTGTATTCATGGCCCAAAACGGTTTAAATACGGAGGGAGTTCTTAGCGAGTTATAAGAAAAAATGGTTATGCGATGCACCTTTCAAAAATTCCCACTGTGCTGTAAGTTTTAGGTGTCATGGTTTTGATGTTAGCTTGGGCGAATAATATTAATTTAGTGAAAAATGTTAGAGAATATTTGAAAAGCTAAGAAAGTGATTAAGTCCGGTTTGAAGGGCATTGTAGCTAGTGAAATTACTGGGCAAATGAGACTTTATGACCTGATTACACAGTGTAGTAACACAGTGTACTAGACTGTGTGATGTCTCAGGATGACGTGCGCAGTGCAATGTCACGCAAAACTTTATTATTTTAAAGTTTCGAGTGACACTGCAACTGTTATGGGCAGCCGTGTTGCTTAACATCAGGTGAACGACTAGCTCGTCACGTCATTCATTCACATAAAAAAAATTAAAAAAAAGTACACCTATATTATATTATAATAGATATTACCTACTTAGCTGCAGAAAATGGCAAACTTCAACCCCTGTTTTCTACCGTGACCTTGTCAGTCAACGAATATTTACGTATGCAATCGAGCAACCCCATGCAACAAGTGTGTCTTTACATAAAGTTTTTATAGGAACACAAAAATAAATATACTAGCAGGTACGATTTACTCTACAAGCCAGTTAAAACTTTAAACGAAAAAGAATAAAACCGGTTTTGCTTTAAAGTTACAAACGGTTTCTAAAACCGGCTGTGGTTTAGGCCTCACACGATTTTGGTCTCTATTAAGATAATTTTTAGAGTTCTTTCTCAGAAACTTTACTACGCCAACGACATCACTCGTGTCTGCAACCCCTGCTGGCTGAGACTTAAAAGGATCATAACCATATTTACTCGATTACATAATAATACATTACTAACATAGAAGTAAACATAATGAATTAATGAGATAAATTATTGTTCATCAGATTAGTTAGACTTTGCCATAACCATAATAAAACCTGTTTTGATGACGCGCCAAATAAAAAGAAATTGGTCTTTTTACACCAATTTCTTCTTATTTTTCCTCACATGTTTTTTATTGCATTGTGCTACGATCTGTAGAAGCTTGAATTTTTTAAAGTACAAGATTTTGATGTCGTGAATCTTATGCATTTGATATAGATAGGTAGGTTGTAGATACAGTATATAATATATTGCATTTAGCCGTTTCTGAGAATGTGAGTTAACATTCTCAGCAACGGCTCTTCGGTTCAAATTTAGTACGACCCAAGATCTAACTAACATTCTCATTCTCACGTAGCCTATTACAATAATACCTAACTACCACAGAATAAACGATATTAAAACCAGAGAATCTGTAAATAGGTAGGGCAAACTCTGTGACTAAAACAGGTAAACTAAGTACTACTCGTACCTGCTATTATTTCAAAGTTTGAAAATCCCTTGAAATCCCGCGAAATATTGCACACAGATTGCTATTACTAAGATCAACATGGCAGGATAATTTTTATTATCGTATCATCTGATTTCCTGCGGGAAAACTGGTTAAAAGCGCGGCGCCTCTAATTCACTAATAAATAATAATATTTCAAGTACCAAAAATTAGATTCAAGTTCTTACCTACGTAAGATGTATTTAAATACCCTACCCGTATATATCTACCCGTTTTATCGATTTCGAGAAAACGGTCCAGTCTTGCAACTTCTGAGGCAGTCCTACGGGTGCACGTAACAGGTTTGTCATATATTTATTATCCGTATCGGATAATTAGACGAGGGTAAATTGTAAAACAACAATGACTTTGATGGTGTCAATCAAGACTCAAGACTGCATGATACTAATTAATTCGATAAATTGACACAACAACTACCTAACTATCATAATACTATATGCTGCCTATGTAAAAAACAATAATTTGGAATTATTATGACAAAATAAAAATGAAAAGTAAGTACTTAATTCAAATAATTATTTCTTTACAAAATCTGTATTTGAGTGAATGTCAGACAGTGTTCTAAAACCTGTACAACAAAATTAAATTTGTTTTGAAATGTTTAACTTGTCTACCTAGGTAGGTATGAATTAATGACTATCCTATGAAAAAAAAGTGATTCACACTCAAAAAACTACTTGGTGTATTTTGATGAAACTTGGCGTGGTTTGATACCTAATAGTAGATTTTTTTCAAAATGTAGGAACTTGTTTTCAAAAACCGGCAAGCGCGGGTTGTACAACACAATAAGCGGGGCGAGTCAGCTAAATGCTAAAATACCTAGGTACTAGGTAGGTAAACATCGCACGTTGCCTACGCGTCCACTCGTCATGCCTCTTGCTCAATAGTATTATATAATTAGGTACATAGTAGGTACCCATGTAATTATTATCGGTTATGATTCGTAATTAAATTACCTCCATTATTTATTCTCTGCAAGTAAAACAGTTATAACTTTTGTTTAGGTATGATAAGATACAGGATGTTATTGTTTTCTATCAGTCAGGTAGGTAGGATTAGTAGGTACCTATCTTTTATTCATGTTAGTTCTGAAGGTAACATACTTCTGATTATGTAAAAAGAAGAATGGGAAGGTATTGAGTAGCTACTAAGTAGGCACATAGGTAGGAACAGAATGAATAATATAAGTCCAAGTAGGTGTTAAGGTACATAGTTTCAATATTGGAAAAATAGAAGAATCTTTTTCACTGTCTTATTCATCAATAATAATTCCTTTCCTTGTCCTTTAATTCGTTTTATAAAATAACATCATCGGGTATCTACGCTTACCCATCTATAATATCTACTATATCCGCCAGAGGTACCATTAATGTAGGTACGAAGACTGATATCCACCTAGGTATCAGACTTCTTACATCTACCCCTACCTGAATGTTTCGTTTGGTTCTTCAGTTGTATTAATTGTGGGACTTAGGAAATGAACGAGATAAAAAGTGGACCAATCAGGATGTAAACAAGTTTGGCAGTGGCGGCTTTGGAAATTGTCAAGTTAGGATCAAGACAAGTTGGCAAGAGCACAATATTAGAACCTGAAAATTTAAGTGGACCTGGAAGGGAGTGTGCTTGCCTTGGTGCGCATGGGCAGCAAGTTAGCAACATGCAGTTCTGTTTTAGGCAGTTAGGTCTAGTACTTAGGCAATTTACAAGTAGGTACCTGTACCTTTTACAAGTAAGATGTGTCTTAGTGGTCTCTTTGTAGGTGCCTGCTGCCTACTTAAATTCCCCAGCCCAGTCCCCACTCGGCTCGAATAATAAATAAATCAAATAAGTACAAAACAAAACAAAACAATTAAGTAGTCTAAAACAATTTCTTGTTTGATTATAATGTATAAAAAAGTCAATGTTTACTACCTACCTACGGGACCAGATAAGTTAATATTTAATTAGAAATGCCTTCACAAAGGTAGGAAGGTAGAATTCTAGGTAGGTTATTTAGGTGCATAGCAAGTGATAGGTAGGTAGATACCAGACTTACTATGTGATTTGTTTATTTATATGCCTTTACAACTTTGGAAGACAATTACTAAGAAGAACTGCTGTGGGTATTTTATAGTAGTAGGTAGGTACTTAGTACCTACTCTAGTAGGTACTAAGTACCTACCTACTGCCACAGCTTTTATACTTTCATGCATTTTAAGCAGATAGATAATTTTTAAGCAAGAAAACGTGAGGTTTTAACCTAAAAACATACAGTAACACTAGGTGTAACACTATGAACACAACATACTTAATAAATAACAACACAACAACAACAGCTTACCTAATCCTATTACATTTTAACAAGTAGGTATATTATTATAGGTAGGGTTGGATAAAAATATTTAATAAATTGACTTACCTTCAGGAACAGATCACCAAAGTCATACAGCGCAGATTGATGCATGATGGCAGTAGACATCATGTAGTTACGATTACGGCACTCAATCCAGATTTTGTAAAGTTAGCAAACTGATCCACTGAAGCACGAGGGGTCGTTCACACTATTTTTTGATTTTGAAAGTCTGGGGCAATATCAACGAGAATTTTTATGTAAACTCCGCAAAAGTTATTGTAGGTGACTTAGTTATTTAGTAAAATCGTTGCTTTTTTGTTTTTTTCATTCGGTGACCACAGATTGATTCCGAACTAGATGGTCGTGAGCGGCGAATTTTTTTTGCACGCTCCACGATTTTTCCTGGTAAGTTTTTTGAACACAATTTCGCAGACGTTGCGAAAATGTACAAAACAGTCCTTTGTTTCGAAATTATTCCTCACTTGAAATTTGCGTCTATACGGAAAAATCACAGTTTTTGGTCAAAATTCTGCGCGAACTGTCAACTTTAACAGTAAAAACTTTTTGTTTCTATCGACTTTATACTCCAAAAAGTTTAAATTCTGGCTGTATCAATCGCAAGTTAATAAAACAACTCGCAGAGTCAATATCCGCGCAAAATGCACCACACGTTCATTCCGTATCACGCTTGCTCGCGCACTGAGGCACTGAGTCAACGAAACCAAGTTGTTTCGTTGTTTGTGTTGTGTTCGTTCGCTGCTAGACTTGCGTTGCGTCTCGCTCGCTGCTCGCGGCTCGTCCGCGTCCGCGGTATGGTGGCTGCCCGGGCGCGGGCGCGGGCGCGGGCAGCGGGTGCAGGCGAGGCGGTGCGTACGAGCGGCAGCGGGCGCGGGTATGTTTTGTTTTTTGTTTCCAACCAATTCCAATTCAAATCATGCGTTGGTTGTTTTGAGCGTTGGCTGTAATCTGGTGCTTTGCCTTTGGCTGCGTATACTAGTGGTAGGTACCTACTGCCATAGAATAGGTAGTTATTAAGTAGTAGGTAACCTACCTACCCTATACCATATCTACTACTACGTACCTACTGCTGCAGTTCAAGTCTTACCTGGGTAGATAGTATATTTAATTATAGTAAGTAGGCAGGCACATAACCTAGCCAATTTGGAGCCATGATACTGTGATCCGAATTTATAGTTCCTGGTTCTTAGCATAGAGGAAGGGTTCCTAATAATTTATTAGGAAGTAATTAGGATTATTAGTAATAGGTAATAATAGTATATTTAAGCACTTGGCTCAGCCCGTGCCAATTCGACCTCATCGACCCTGGACCCTAACCCTAGAATACATTCTAGGGACTCAGGAACTACGAGGACCATAGGGATATTCCTCAGCGTCAGTTACCTTGTACCTACAACCGACAGTTGGTAGTATCTATAATAAAAAATAACTTTACATAGTAATTATGCGGTCTACTTATTTATAATAGAATACATTTTAAAAATTATGTATAATAATATTGCGTTACGAATAACGATTCCGGTTGCTTGGCCATCTTGTTATAAATCCAGTGCTTGCTCAAAAGTAAAACATATTATATTTCCAAGCGCCATATTTTTAGTAGTAAGCATTACGTGACCGACACTTGACACTGACCCACTATTTATTAGTGTGTTTGTGGATGTATTACAAAACGTGACTTTTGTTTTCGGTGATGTACATTTTATATATGCGACAACCCGCATTTAAAGTACATAAGTACAGGTACAATCCCACAGGAACAGCTAAGAATTTATAATAAGAAAACATTATTATCCGAAAGTGCCATGTTTGCTGGCTGGCATACTCGTATTGGTCGACAGTGTACCTACTAAGTACTAATAATATACTAGACATAGACAGGAGACTCTGACTGGCATTGTCGACTACTACGAGTATAGAGGTCTTTGCTTATTAGACCAGCATAAATGGATGAAGTAGCTAATTGGTACCTACTTTATTTGAAAGAACACAATCATTACTTACTCATTAATTTGGTTTACTTCGCAAATAACTTAATCATCATTAGGTTCGCAGGAAGTTAGACCGCAGGTCACGGTACGCTATAACTTTGGTTCTTTGTTGTTCCGTCACCATGGTCCATGCTGCACTGCCAGTCAGTCCGGCTTATTTCCTGTGATAAGTGCCAGCCAAGCGAGTTCATTAATTTTTAATAACTTGTAACGGTTCCCTTTTCAAATTAGTAGGTAAACCGTTCATACCTACTTAATTACTTACAGCTTATAATAATAATAAGCTATTAAATTTACATTATTTACTTACCTATGTACATAGGTACGGAAGAATCAAGTGCATATTATAAAGCAGTAAATGTATGGTAGGTACCTAGTACCTACCACCTACCTACGTCAAACGAGTTTGGAAGCAACTGCCCATAACATCAACGTATGTATAAGCTAAGTATAGGTAAAGGTAGGTAGGTACCTATGTGCAGCTTTAATAAAAAGTTGCTCCAAACATGCGGACCAATGAAGGACCAAGGACTCCCAGAGTCGGGCTAACTTGACGGCAGTCATGGTCATAAAGGCTGGTTTACACTTTGTTAAGTTATATAGCGAGTTAAGTTGCGACTTCAACGATTTAGTCCGGATAAGTTGTGTCCACAGTTAGTAAATATAGGCGCGTTTAGCATCAGTGCGTTGGGATTTTGGGACTACTTGCGACTTGCCAACTTACATATGACTCGTCTCACGTGCGAACGATTTCGATGTCGGGGTATGGAAGAGGCACGGGGAGGGGGGTAAACATGCACTTGACTCTTGCTCGCCGAAAAAATTAAACCCGTTTCTATTCACTGTACTTATATCGTTAACTTCATAGACATATATATAAGGACAGGCCTAATGACAGATTAAACCGTCGCGCGTCGCTTCAAAGAGGGAGTCAAGTTCACAGATTGACATCCACTAGCGCCCAGTCTGTGTTGGAAGTGAGAAGATATCGGTCGTGTGTCTCAAAGAGAATATGCCAAGTTGTGTTGTGAAGGGTTGCACAAACTACACTCTAAAGTGCAATAAAAAGAAATACAAAGTTTCTTACCACAAGTAAGTCAATATTTTCAATATTACACTCCGTTTTGTACGAAAATCATCGAATTTATATTTGGGATAATCATTGTAAACAAACATTGACGGACATAATGGCAGCGTTTAATTTCCCAACTCATCGTAGTTCCTGAGTAATCTAAGAGATGGCGCTGACCCATCCCCACACCATTATGAGTAAATAAAATGTTTCTTCGGGCATATCCTGATATATAGATCTATGGTTAACTTACTACTTACTTAGCTTAGCAAATCCCTGTCCACGACGTCGATAAGAAGTCCTAAGAAAAGGATCTGTGTGGAAGTAAATTCATTTGTCGCAGTAGCAAGTTAACTCGCTACTTAACTAAACAAAGTATAAACCCAGCCTTAAGATCAAGCATATTTTTACAAATTACAATCAGCCGCTCTGGATGAAAATTCGCTGTTTGCACCTTATGATGAACTAATCATATTCATTTTCGAGAAAAGCGGATTATTCCAGTAAATTACGGTATAGGTTACGAAGGAATAGTTATTACTCCAGGTACTTTCTATGATAAAATATATAATTATGAATTATTATTATTAGCCGGAAAATGTCCGTTGCTGAACACAGGCCTCTCCCACAAAATGCTTCTTTGGGCGGTTAGTGATTGTGGTAACCCATCCCCCAATATGGTTTTATGGGGGCATTTGTTCAGCGGTGGACGTGTTCCGGATGTTGATGTGGTGTGACTGTAATGAGAGTCTAGTTCAGTGTTGCCAACTTTATTTTATAGGGAATCGCACCTTTGACGTGAAAAGATCGTATTTTCCTACAATGTCCCGAAAAAAAATAGTACGCGTAGAAATTTCAATAAAAATACGAAATTATTTAAATAATTAGCAATTAGTTTGTATAAGAGCATTAGTAGTATTTTTTAATTATTTAAGTAGTTACGTTGATTCAATATTTTAGGGTCCGCAATATTTCAAATTTGGCATTTCATAATTATTATTATTATTTGTTTTATAACGGGCAAAGGCTATTCCAATTTTAGCATTTTAGATACACACGTTGAGCAATTTTCTGGAACTCTGGTTACCAGACTCCGCCCACATTTCATAATGATGAATCAGCATTCCACATGAAACGCAAAAAAAAGAGTAGGTACGTATTTTAATTAAAAAAACCGACAAGCGAAAGAACTGAAATCAAATTGAAATACTTATGCGTCGAGTAAAATTATTTGGATAGCAATGAGTAAGACGATTAAGGTTTTGTCGTGTGACGGTTTGGTTTATAGCTCTTTCGGCTCTATCGTTATTGATTTTGGGACAAAATGAACTTAATTTATTAATTTGGTTACAAAGATTAAAAGCTTTGAAAGGGTCGTTTGTTTTGCGTACGATTTCGGATTCACGATCGTACATCGTACCAGAGCCAAAAAGATCGTATGTACGATTTACATCGTACGGTTGGCAACACTGGTCTAGTTGGTTATGTACAATCCATAGAATTGTAGACAACATTGACTACCTTTTCATCTTTGTAGTATAATATCTACAAGTTCATATAGAATACTTAATAGTACTTAAGTGTTGAAGCTAAAAGTTGATAATACGTTAATGTCATAACATTTCATCAAGTGTAAAGTTTTACTATTTAAAACACAGATGTAGAGAGAGGTTTAAAATAGATTTAAAATCATCGAAATGTACAAAATAAAGTACGATGAATTTCTTAAAACAAAAGAACAAACGACTCAGGAGGTTAAAACTAAAGCCTTTCTTCGCGTAGAGCGTCTATTGGTGTAGAAAACAATGGGCTTAAAGTTAATAGTGGGTTATCTCGTAAACTCCAGATTTACGACTCGGTTATTTATCTTTATCCTTCCCATTATTGCCTTTCTAAATACATAATTATACTTATTACCCCTTCTTCGTACACCGAATGAAGTACCTACCTAAACCTACAATACAGCTCTTGTTTCGAATTCGAAATACCAATGTGATACTTATTACGTTTATTGTATTATTTTACATTTAATATTATTTATTTAGAATAAGTATAAATAATATATGAATAGCCAGAAAACCTTGACTGCTGACCATAGGCCTCCCTCCCCCTCGGAGTGCCACTTTGAGAGTTTGAGAGGCGGCTCGCCTCCTGCATCCATCGCAAATTGATAAATATAAATAAGTACCTACCTAGTAAAAATTGCGTATCGCAATAATAGGCATTAACATTATCACTATTAATATAGTTGTATACTTATGTAGTTATTTAATTGAATGGGGATTAAAACAGTAAAATGACATTCGCTTTTCAAGGTTAACATGATACAAAAGCACAAAAACAAGTTTTATCTGTTAAACGAATGACGTAGGTACTAACGATCAAGTCGTGCCCCTGATGGTAAGCGTCATGGCTGTCCACTGTCCATATGAAAAATTAAACAAATGTATGTATTTTAAAAGTTGACCGATTGGGATTCATGGTATGGGTTTGCAAAACTGTGACAGAATGGGTCTGTGACCGAATGGTACTAACTCTCCGATACCTACTAGGTTTATGCCACTCCATCTACTGCATAGTACGTGACATCAATACCTTACGAGAAACAAGATTTTTAGACCGAGAGCAGTTGAATAATCTTTCGTTTGCCTACATTGATCTTCTAACCAAGAATACAGTATAGCGGTTGAAGACTGTAGGTACTGCTTGGCGGCAGAATATCTGTCACGGTGTGGTAACTACTGAACAAGACTTTTGCAGAAAAGTCTTATCACCGAGTGAGTAAGTAGTAGGAGAGCTTCAGGGATGTTTAAGTCGTTTTTTAAAGCTTCTATAAAATCTTTAGAAATCTCTGCGTTACTTTCATCAATATTTGGTGGAGTTGCGCGCCGCAGGTAATTTCGGTAGCGGTTACATTGTGAGCCGTTTGGTGTTAAGACCTTGGGCCCCGGGGAACCAGGAGGTCATCGCGTTTCCCGAAGTTTATCAGAATGCCTGGTCGATGCAACGCGTGACTAAAATGCTGGCACTTAATGGCATGGCTCAACTCAACGCATCAGTATTGCGAGGCAATGCTGCCTGCATGTTGGGAATGCTACCTACCAGTAGTGGGCATTTGGACATTTTGAACTGTCTGTAGGCCATCCTGCCTAGTTTACAGTTCAAATGTTATGTAGTAGGTGGTATTGGTGTAGTAGTTAGGTCATAGTTAGGTTGAGTAATATAGGGACATTACCCGTTAAAATTATCATATAGGTAAGTTGTAGGTACCTTCAGAAATAGATTCCAAAATTACAGGCCACTATGTTACATAAGTTACCTACATTATTGTGTGATACCTAACAATCAAACTCTAACACAACTAACTATCCATTACCCTGTGATAGGTAACCAACTTAAAATTTTAAAACACATAATTATACTACACATACAAAGAAACCACTTAATTGTATATTTCACAACCACTAGTTTATACTAGTAACATTGCAATAGGGTTGCCGCTCACACGTTGCATTAATGCAATTTCAATCAAAAATGTAATTTGATAAACTCGTTTTGTAAGCGAGTTTCGTTATGGATATAATTGATAAAGAACCTATTCTGCAATCTGCAACTAAAATTGTTACCAAGAACGGTGTTCGCATTTCGATGATAACTGTGGATTTTATAAGAAAACAACTATTTTTCTATGCATCAGCCATAATGCCTCCTTTCTTTTATAGTGTAGGTAGAAGTATCGGCTATTTCTAAAGGGCAGTACAGTATACAGATCACCTCGAGACGATGCTGACCTCCCGTGTATACTGCCGGGTTCCTTAACTGATACCCATAAGCCTTAAAATTGAGGTTGTAAGGTTCAAATTCAATCACTAACATTTAACATTAACAGTGTGATCGACGTCACGTTCTTAATGGGTTAATATTTAAGAGATGAAAGGCCAAGTGCAGCCAGTATTACTTTCAATAGCTAGGTACGTATTTGGCCGATCGGGAAGTGGTTGCGTTTCCTGATCAACAATGTATCGCATGAACAACGTCGTAAGTTATCTTGCCGTAAGCATCGTGAAGTGAGCACGTCGATGATGCGGGTACATTTATGACTTTACGACATTAACAAGAATGACGTAGTATTTACGACAATCCAAATGTTACTGGTACCAAATCAACGTATCGCACGATATGAGCACTAAATTGCAAAGATATAAAAATTTCTAAGTGTGTTTTGTACACTTCCGTGATAGACAGCCTCTGTGGTGTGGTGGTTGAGCAGCTCGGCTCATAACTCGGAGGCGGCAAGTTAGATTTCCGCGACAGGACAAGTACTTATATGTGTAAGGGGACAAACACAAATACTGGTTCTGTGTCTGGGTGTGGGACCATGGTCTTCATAGTGAAATTAAAATATAGTCTCAAACGTGCTATTATTTATTCTGTGACCAGTCCGCGGTCACAAACTGAAACAAAGAAATAATAAAACAGCTAATAGCTATTGTGCCAAGATGAGTGTAAGAAATATTGACCTAGGTTGGAGAGCGTTTCGTCACGTACAGAACACCAAAGTGGGTTACTTAACGATTTTGTTGCGTCCTAACAACTAAGCACTCATCTGTGACCCGATAGATAAAGAGGCTTACCTATTACTTGTAACAAGCAAGTGAATGTCAGACTTTGTTGTGTTTGTTTATTTTACATTGGGATCATGATTGTGTCAGAGCTCCAAGTTTTGGGCCATGCTTCGTTGACAACTAAAGTTAGATTTGCTTTGGATAAGTAGGCGTAGGACAATTTTAGGATGTTATACTTAACGTAAGTGCGACTTAAGTAACAAACCAGTCAATTCATGATTTAAGTACCTAGCCATAAAAACCAACTAAAAACCGGAAATTTTCCATTTACCTACGAGTATTTCACATCGATTCGTTTTACAAGCCATTCACAATTTCATCGACGGTTTTCAAAAGTTTATCCAATAGCAAAATAAATGTTGACGAAGGTTCTATGACGAAAGGATTACGATTGCTCGGTGCTCGACTCTAACTGCTGCAAAACACGTGAAGTTTATGTAGTAGCGTTTAAGCTGTGGTTATTTTTTTTTTTTTTGTTATACGTGCGTGTAGTTTCTTCACGATTTCGTTCACGAATGTGGGATGGTAGGGTTGCTATCGTCGTTTTTGTTTTCAACACAAACCTGTTTTAAACACAATCATGTTTGTTGTATGAGCCGGGCTCAAAGACTTCTTTATATTGATGTTCAGTACACCATTACGGAGAGCGAAGTATCATCTCAAATTAGGTACCTTTTTACTTCTCGACTCAAGCTCAATACCATAGAATTACTACCTACTATAATATTCTAAGCCCAATACGTTTGAAGTTAAACCCAGTTTTTTTGCAGGCGTGGGGTTAAGATTTTATGTAAACTATTACCTATTATATATGATACATAAGTAGATCGATATACAATGTAATGTAGTCTTTATTGTACCATACATAATTTACGCGTTGTTATTATGTTTTGTATCTTAATCCTAAACTTGATAGGTACCCAGTTAAACGTTGTAGGTTGCTACAGTTTGAAAATGTTTTCCCTGGCCAGCCCTGCCGCGTGGCCATGTTGTAATTCCGTAATTATTACACAATCATAGTAACGACTCGGTTTGCGGGTTAATTAAACTGCAATTTATGACACTTGAGACGCTGATACTAGCTCTATATACGGTACCAGAGTGCTCTACATTACAATATAAGTAGAGCAGGTATTGTAGGCTAAGCTTGTAAGGAGCGTGAAAATGTTCTGTTAGGTAGCGGCTCAATATTATATTCTTAGATTTGTATAGTTTGAGTGTGGTATTTGAATGATAGATTCTAGGGTGGATTATATAAAATAATATTATAATCCACCTTAATTTGTGAACGTGAAACAGTGAAAAGCAATAAGAAATCATGTTTTTGAGTTCCCTCCAAAAGCCCATAAACATTCAGTAAAGTTTTCACCGCTATAGGTAATGTAGGTTATATAGGTGCATAGACTGCGCTTGAACGTAAACGGCTAAATACAAACATCTCGTGGAGCCCAAATAAAAGTTAAATAAAAATGAACAGACAATTACAATTCATCATCAACAGCCTGAAGACGTCCACTGTTGAACATAGGCCTCCCCCAGGGAACGCCACTTAGAGCGGCTGCTCGCCTCCTGCATCCATCGGCTCCCCGCGGCTTTCACCAGGTCGTCGGTCCACCTTGTGGGGGGCCGGCCTACGCTGCGTCTTCCAGTTCGTGGTCGCCACTCGAGAACCTTTCTTCCCCATCGGTTGTCAGTTCTACGAGCGATGTGACCTGCCCATTGCCATTTCAACTTGCTTATCCTAAGAGCTACATCGGTCACTTTAGTTCTCCTGCGGATCTCCTCATTTCGGATCCTATCTCGCAGGGAAACACCGAGCATTGCTCTCTCCATAGCTCGTTGCGCGACTTTGAGCTTAGTAATGAGGCCAACAGTTAGAGACCACGTCTCAGTTCCATAAGTCATCACTGGCAACACACATTGATTGAAAACTTTTGTTTTCAGGCTTTGTGGTATTTTGGACGTAAAGATAGGTCGAAGCTTCCCGAACGCTGCCCAGCCGAGTTGGATTCTTCGGGCGACCTCTTTGTCGAAGTTGGACCTACCCAATTGGACAGTCTGCCCTAGATAGACATATTTGTCGACAACTTCGAGAGTATCGTTCCCAACAATTACCGGTATAGGTGGAACATGGGCATTTGACATGATTTTCGTCTTGTCCATGTTCATCTTAACCAACCAACCTGTCGGGAGACTCTACTGAGGTCGTTGAGCATGGTGCTGAGATCATCGAGCGACTCCGCCATTATGACTATATCATCGGCAAAACGAAGGTTAGTGATATACTCGCCATTTATGTTGATGCCAAATCTTTTCCACTCCAAGAGCTTGAAAACATCCTCCAATGCGTTCGCGAACAGTTTCGGAGAAATAACGTCTCCCTGTCTCACGCCTCTCTGCAATGGGATCTGTTCCGTACTCTGGTCCTGTAGTCGGACTGACATAGTGGCCTTACTGTACAAACACTTCAACACTTCGATATACCTATAGTCAATTTGGCATCGCTGTAAGGACTGCAGCACCGCCCAAGTCTCTATTGAATCGAAGGCTTTTTCATAGTCCACAAACGCTAGGCATAGCGGCCGATTATACTCTTCGGTCTTCTGTATAATCTGGCGTAGCGTATGGATGTGGTCTATGGTGCTAAAGCCTTTTCGGAAACCGGCTTGTTCGGGAGGCTGGAATTCATCAAACCTGCGTGCGAGACGATTCGTAATGACCCTCGAAAACAGCTTATACACATGACTCAAGAGCGAGATGGGCCTATAGTTCTTCAATAAGGTGATATCACCCTTTTTGAAGAAGAGCACCACCACGCTCTTGTGCCACGCCTCCGGCGTTGTACCTTCAAGGATGACAGAATTGAATAACTTCTGGAGGACTATAAGTACCGGTCTACCACCCGCTCTCAGAAGTTCGGTCGTAATTCCATCCTCACCTGGCGCCTTGTTGTTTTTAAGCTGTTTGAGGGCCATTCTAATCTCGTACAGGCTGACGTCCGGGATATCTTCGGTATAGTGTCGGACTAACTTGGCTCTGGTGTCCTGAGCTGTGTTAGTAGCGGGCTCACGTGTCGAGGTGTATAACTGATCATTAAATTACAATTACCTAGTGATAAAATAAGTCTAGTTGGTACTGAACCCGAACAAGAAGAACGCGGCAAATGGTACCTATTTGAATAGTCCAATAAAACAATGCTAACTTGGAGATTCCATTATTACAAACCCTCCATAAACTTGCTACAAAAAACCTTACGGGCTTACGGTACCGTAATACTACAACTATAAAGCTGGGTATGGTAAAATAAGATAAGTAGGTAGGTAGTTAAAATATCCAAAGATCTTAGTGTTTTATGCCAAGGACACATAATACTAAACTTAATAGTAGGTAAGACGGTACCAAGGGTTTAGAATTAGTTAATCTTTTTCTTCGAACAAGGTGAGCTGATAGCGCGGTCTACGGCTTAGTGAAGGCTAGGTAAAAGTGATCACTGATCGCATCTAATTTACCTGCTTATTTATATATTTATCTAGCTAGGTATTATGATGTTGCGAGCTAAAACTCCTCAGTAATACCCCTTTAGTTTTAAAGTTTATGTCTTGACATTGTTTTGTTCCTAGCTAGTAGAAATAGGTACTACCTAAATAATCGAAAGACTAAGGTACGATTTTTCAATAGTCAGATAAAAGCTATTCATTGGTTAAAACAAAACACAGTGAAAATAAATGAAAGTTTTTTAAACCGTACCTGTACTGAATAGCTAATGTTTTTTTGGTTTTAGTCGGTTTATAGTTAATCAGTCATTGAAAAATCAGCCTTTCTTTACTTAGTTATTTATATAAGTCCTGTAGGATCTTAAGGTAGGATGTATCACGTAACCGTAAGTTTGTACATCTACTCAAATGTGATCGAAAAAAATAGGGATAAATCATAAGTTTTGTGGCGACGGGTAATAGTTTCATTATCACGCTCCCAGTGTCTTTTTCCTTGTGGAAATAAATCTTTGCTTTTATACCCATGTGAATTTTTTGTTTTAGCCGTTTAGCCAAATTGTTTATGATTCGCATGATAAATATTCATTTCTAAACAAAGACGATTTGCTAATATCTTGGAATGACTACCTAGCTAGTACCTAATTACCTCTATATCATTTTTCTTTCATCCGTAATAAAAAATTTTCAAACCTTTTTTTAATCCGGAATGTTTTCCTCCATTCCATTCCATCCTCCATTTTCCTCTTTTTCATAAGTCCTTGTTATGGTCTAATGTCTAACTGGCACCTATTCAAAGGGTCTAAACATAGCCATATTTTATTAGAGTTACTATCTACAATGTTCAAGACCATGGTATGATACAAATGGCTAAGCTTTGCCGACATAACATAAAGTAACAATGGCAGTTTTCCTGCCTACTGGATACCAGCCAATGATTAATTGCTGCTGTAATTATATCTATTAATCCATGGCTTCATAATAATTATTATAGGTACCTACTTCTACACTATGTTATTGTTAATTTTAGTCGTTGTGTACTATATATATATATATTTTTTTTATGTATAAATAGGCTAACATTTGACTGCAACTCACCTGAAGTTAAGCGACGATGCAGTCGAAGGTGTAGCACGTTGGCCCATGAGGAGCCTATTCACTTTAGTCTTAAAGAGACCCAAATTATATTTGTCAATAAACACAGAAGCCGGGAGCGAGTTCCATGATGAGTTCATATATTTGGAAAAGTAAGCACATTTTTATGTATGTCCCCAGATAATATAATACCTACAGTAACTACCCTATACACCCGTTGTATGTTGACCGCAGAAAAACAGTAAATGAGTCAGTTACTGGTTACTGTGTGTGTACTTTATATTAAGCCGCTTATCAACCTGTTATAAATAGAGGGTCTATGTCGTGCTAATGATAAATTAATGACGGTTTAATATGTGTGGGTATGCATCTACCTAATAAAGCAATAGCAGCAGATAATGAGATCTTGTATAATATTATTATTGTGTTGTGAATTAGTGAGCGATGCGACTAATATCCGGTTCGTTTTTGGGCTAACTATGCAACATCTTGAAAAACAGAACATGGTAGGTACTAGCGACAATAGAAACAAGAAGACGATAATGCTTGGCGATAATATACGACATGACAATAAATGAAAAACATTATAATTAGAAAGAAAGGTATTACTTAGGGCTTTTTTATTTCGTCTGTATCAAATATAGGAAATGATAAAAATGTCATGTCGTATGGGGAAATGATACAGGAAGACGATGACGATTACTCCACTACCTAACATAAAAAAATTAAACTACTCATTAATTAAACATAAAAACCTAAATATTTAAAGAAATATAGATCTTACACCTTACGTTATTTGGGAAAACTAGCGAAAGTTTTCAGTTGTGTATAATTAAAATAAAGATTGAGAATAAATATCAAGGTAAATAAATATCTATTGACGGAATGGATTTGAATGAAACTAAGCAAAAGAAACCCCCACGACCATTGACTCTATAATCTTTAACCACGACGAATAGTTTAGCAAACAAAGCATTTCACTTCATTAAATATCAAAGTTTTTGGTGATATGTAGTTCAATTAATTTTAAATGTTATTAATAGGCATGATGACTACTATTAAAATTGAACAAGTACATATTACTTCCATAAAGAAGATTAAAAATAAATGCAATAATTGAAAAAATAAGTAAAATCGGTAAATAAATAACGGAGTAATAAGCTTTTAAAGTTTCTACAGGAGGGCATCTCTTGCCCCTTTCTCGCGAAACAGAGCGCCCCCACAGTTACTATGAAAAATCCACACGTCACATGCCAAAGATTGTATGAAAAGCTACCACAGCTTAGTAATGAGGTACTATGAACGACCTTCCTCTGACGTCACTGGCCGTTTGAGCTATCTCTTTCTATTCCAGTTTTTAAAATGCTTGTAACTTGAACATTTTTTGAGATATTTAATTTTTGTTTTCACAAATGTTTATCTTTAGAAAAATATTATTAAATTATCAAAAAAAAATTTAGGTATCATGCCTATTAGACGAGTATCAGCCAGTAACAGGCAGGCTTCCGAAGTGGGTATTCAACAATAGATCACATACATACCGTAAAGCAAATGATGGAGAAATACACAAAAGTACGACCAGCTATTATGTGTCGCTTTTGTCGATTACGAAAAAGCTTTCGACAGTGTTGAACACTGGGCTATTTTCCAAAGCCTTCATCGTTGCGGGGCTGACAAGCGGTACGTGGATATTCTCCGGAAGCTGTATGAGTCTGCCACGATGCAGGTACGAATGCATAAACTCACAGACTACATTCCATTGGGTCGCGGAGTACGACAGGGTGACACTATTTCATCTAAACTTTTCACTAATGTACTCGAAGATGTCTTAAAGACGTTAGATTGGAGTGAAATAGGCGTCAAAATAAACGGTAAATACTTATAACATCTCCGTTTTGCAGACGATCTTGTTCTGATAGCTGAGGATGACGTGTCGGTTTTACAAAAAATGCTAGAAGACCTGCGAACTGCATCCTTGACTATTGGCCTTAAGATGAATATGTCTACGACAAAAATCATGGCGAGTCAACCAATGCAAGCACCCAATATAATCGTAGGAAACTCTACAATAGAAGTAGCGGATGACTACATATATCTTGGGCACTGTTTATCTTTTGGCCAGGAGTCCCAAAATAAAGCAATAACCCGACGCATACAGCTAGGCTGGGCCGCCTTTAAAAAGCTAGAAGACATTTTTAAGTCTCGTAATTTATCGCAAAGTCTTACAATCCCGGGTGTTTAACCGATGTGTGCTGCCTACCCTTACTTATAGTACCGAAACATGGTCGCTCAAACAAGACAATATGCACAAAATGAAAGTAGCCCAACGTGCCATGGAGCGTGCCATGCTAGGTATCTCTCTGAGAGATAGAGTTCCTAATGTGGAAATCCGACGTCAGACGCGTGTGATTGATGTTGGACAACGCATTACGGAGCTCAAATGGAGGTGGGCTAGGAGAAGAGACGGTAGGTGGACGAACGCGGTAAACAGAATGGTGGCCCTGAGATGGAAAGTGACCAGTAGGCAGACCACTAGCCAGATGGGTAGATGATATCGTCAGGATTCAAGGCAGGACGTGGACGAGATCGGCACAGGACCGGAAAAAGTGGTGTGATAAAGAAGAGGCCTATGTCCAGCAGTGGATTGATACAGGTTGAAATGATGATAATGATGTTGATGATGATGCCTATTAGGAGGCGTTCTCTACGTGCATGCTACATGTATTATTTCCGATAACGTGTAAGATCGTTCACAATCACAAGGAAGTCAGGACCGGTTCTAGTATAGACAGCCAGTCAGATGTCGCCAAGTCGCCAACGATACAACATCACACAATTATTAGTACACATATTCAAGAAGTCAGCAGTCCGCATCCGCACTATGGGCGGTTATAATTTATTTAAAATATATAGGTACAATAGCTAAATAGTAGTTCTGTTGGCAGTCCATTTAAAGGATATAACAAAAAAGACAACAAACCAAACTCACAACAACAACATAGACACCATTGACTATGAAACCGGACTTTATAATGTTTGATAGACTCAGAAGGGACATAGGAAGTTAGATCCACCAGACCTGAAATATTTTTAGCCGCAGAATTTGAGCGAAATATAATTAAAGAAAAGTTCTGGGGCTTGACGCTACTACCAGCAAAACAAGATATAAATACAGGGGCCGTACTGTGAGCTTTAGCGCGATTCAAAATTGCGCCAATATTGGATCGCTTGTCAAAATCTTCATACAAAAAAAACGAAGCGATCCAATACAGGCTCTAGTTTGAATCGCACTAAAGCTCACAGTACGGCCCCTGTATTTATATCTTGTTTTGCTGGTAGTAGCGTCAAGCCCGGTGTTTGAAAAGCTAGATCTAGGCACGCACACGTGCTATTTGTGTTTGAATACTTACAGTAGTGGTAGTGGTCTATACAACTTGTGTGACGTGGTCATTTGCATCGCTTATTTACATAGAAATTGTACGCTATTATGGAAAAATTCCTACACTGATAAAGCGATTATAAAAAATAAAGACCACAGTTTCAATCAGCCGTATGTACCTATGTAGTAGTGTTCAAAAGTAAGTAAGCCTTATATGTGTTTTGATTGCACAAACGTGGGACAAACATCAAAATTAATAAAAACATTGCTCCTTCTTTGGAATGCTCAAGTAGATCTAGATAAAAACTGACATCCAAACTTATTTAGCATGCAACTATGTAATGGAAGGCATTAGAAGGTTACGGAATTGCAGCTTCGTATTCGTAACGATGGCGATGTGAGGCTGGAGCCCGAGATCGGCGGCCTGGAGCGTCTAATCGCGGCTCGGCTCAAATTATTACAGCACGCACTAATTTGAATAATGAACAATGTTACCCTTACAACCGGTTTGATCACGCGACCGCGACGGGCCTGTACTGCGCGAGCGCAGCTACGAGCCACGATCACGTCACGATCGAGGGATCCTGGCCTATAAACGTGAGCAGTAAAACCTTTTGCCAATCGCTCGGATTGAACGCCGACGTATCTACCTCAAAAGTTATAGCGTAGGGCTCGTAATGTATCACACGACGCATTATTTTGATGCTGTCTCGTTCACCCGACGTAGGCTGACCCTCGTTAAAACCAAAATAGGCCACTATTCATCATCGAAACTTTTTGTGTCCTTCGGAATCCGAGGTTACATAATTTAAAAACAAAAGGGCACCCGAAAAAAACGACGCCCGCAGAGTTGGGTCGAGTCGAGAACAAAGCATGCATTCGCCAAGTTATGTTTTTAGGTCCAAACCTAAAGTAGGGCTGGCCGTTTAAACTGCCTCATAAATCGCGCCAACAGCGAGCGAGTGGAAACAATGAGAGTAGCCATTATGTTTAGGAATTTTTTGCCGGTTGAATAGGCGTCTAGCTGGTTATTACATAAGCTTGCTTGGCATTTCGTTACCATCGATCGAGATCTCGACCCACTGACTCTTTTCGTTTGGATTTTTGTCTCCGCTCAAAAAAAGCACCTATTATAACTGACTTGTTTCAGAGCTAAACTTACTAACTCTTTCAACCTGACTTGACATATTATTAGCAACGTCACGTGGCGTTATTACAGAAATATCGCCCACGATTATATTAAAAGCAACATCAGAAAAACGCCTTGCTCAATCATACATTATACATAATATTATCTAGTCAATTAACTACAAATTATCAATAATAATATTAAATTAAACGCTTATTTTGCAACGTCGGTATGAGCAATATGAGCTTCTTGACATTTTATATGCAAATTTGATTATTTCAGTTATACATAATGCTGTGTTATTCATTGTACCATTTTATCTATATTAAAATTTGCATATTCTTATGTTTTGTCACGTCCGCATATTATTTTCGTTACATTGTATGTCCACTTGTCCAGGAAACTGGTAATCTCTTAATAAAAACAAGTTTTATCTGAAGTCAAAACTATTACGGATTGTTTTTGCTTTCGTGGGTGCGATAAATATATGTATAATATAATAACCTATTATTATTGTCCTTATCGCGACACCATTAATTAATAATGCGCTTATCGAATTTAAAGTGGGTTGCGGCTCGCCTGATGAGAATTATATTATAGGTACCAGTAGAGCTAGCATATTAGTTGTATGTTTGTGTAGTTGCATACCTAATATTGCAATAATTAATACCAATTAATATTACCGGAAATAAAAGAGTTTGTATAGGTACAATACTCAATACATCACTCCTAAACTCTCAACGCTTGCGTCTTGTCGCGAACGAGGTTTGTATATTTTGTAGTATCTATCTTTCTGTGTAGTCGTAGCCCCAAAGAGATAAGCCTCTGATATTTTTTTGTTAGAAAGGTGACTTCATAGAGAGCATTCTACAAATTATACGTTATTTTACAGGGTTTAATTTTTTTTTATTCTGGTATTTTTTATAGTAGTTCCTGCACAGTTACATCAGAATATTTCATTCCATTTAAAATGTGATTAATTTTGAACGATGAATGACGGTTGAATTTTCAGGTCCAAGCGCTAATGCTGATGCTATGTAATACGAGTAGGTATATAATTATAATATTATAATACAAATAGATAGGTACCTAACAAATTCTACTACAGTTTTCATATATTTAGGCATCTACAATGCAATTTTCGGATGTTAATGTTTTTCTCATTGTATTTTGTTTAGGCCTAATAGTATCTAGGTAGCAGTTAAGACGTAAGATCTTCCTATTATTCTACTTTAATATTATAAATGCGAAAGTTTGTGAGGGCACAGATTTTATAGGTGGAGGATGTGTGAATGTTTGAAAACATTACCCTCCGTAACTACTGAATCGATTTTGATGGAATTTTGAATGCAGATTAGGCAGAGCTTAGGCATACGCGGGAGAAAATTTGTTTATTAAATAAAATAATAGTCATCAGAAAATAAGCTAACTGAGCCCGAGTGCCCATCTACCTCTACCATCAATGTCTACGCTATAATTTTAAGGGCCCAAATATCTGAATAGTACATTTTTTTTTTTTTTTTTATAACATGGACAGACACACAAGCAGACGGCCCGCCTGATGGAAAGCAGTTACCGTCGCCTATAGACACCTGCATCACCGGGGGCGTTGCCGATGCGTTGCCTACCTTTGAGGACTCTATTTACCCGTCGTTTGAAGTGCCCCATGTTGTAGCTCAGCGGAAACACCTCAGAGGGAAGCTCATTCCACAACTTGCACGTGTGTGGCAGAAATGACCTCGAGAAACGGACCGTGCGAGATTTCCATGGGTCCACGAGGTGTGGATGAGCTTTTTGACGGTAACGAGCAGTGCGATTATAAAACCGCGACGCTGGGATTATGTTGAACAGCTCTTCAGAGCATTCCCCATTGAAAATTTTGTAGAACACACAGAGGGAACCGATGTCTCGGCGCAAACTCAATGGTTCCAAATCTTTGGTGAGCTCAGGATCGTCGGTGAGTCTAACGGCTCGTCGCTGCAAGGAGTCAAGAGGCTGAAGCTGGTACTTTGGCGCACCGTTCCAGAGGTGAGAGCAGTACTCCATATGGGGCCTGACTTGTGCTTTATATAGCATAAGCCGTTGGCCCGCCGTGAAGTACCGCTTGGCTCTGTTGAGTACACCCAGCTTCTTAGAAGCGAGACCAGCTTTACTCTCGAGGTGACTCCTAAACTGGACCTCGTTAGAAATGTCGACACCTAAGATCCCAAGTTTCACCGAGGTGGTAAGAGGAATGCCCTGGAACTGTGGAGCTACAGAAAAGGGGGCTTTTTTGGCAGTAAATGCGCAGACTTGTGTCTTTGTGGGGTTAAACTCGACCAAGTTCAGTCGTCCCCACTCCGAGACTTGGTCTAAGGAGCTCTCGATTTTGGACACAAGTAGTTTTCTGCTTTCCTCTACTTCGTGATGAGGGGCATTTATGCGGCCTGTGTATTGTGCATCACCGGTACTGTCATCAGCATAACAATGAATATTGTTGACTAGCAACATATCGTTGATATGCAGAATGAACAGTGTCGGTGATAGAACAGAGCCTTGAGGCACGCCAGCGTTAATTGTCATAGTCTCAGAGCTGGAGCCGTCAACGACGGCTTTGATGCTCCGACCAGACAAAAAATCTGCAATCCACATCCCCTCAGGAAGCCCATAAGATGGTAGTTTCGAAAGAAGTGCCTTATGCCAGACCCGGTCGAACGCCTTTGCGATGTCGAGGCTAACGGCTAAGGCCTCCCCCTTGCTCTCGATGGCTTCCGCCCAGCGGTGAGTGAGGTAAACAAGAAGATCACCAGCTGATCGACCATGACGGAACCCGTACTGGCGGTCATTGATTAGCTGGTGAGCCTCAAGATGCCTCAAAAGCTGAGCGTTAATCACTCGCTCCATCACCTTAGAGAGCAAGGAAGTGATCGCAATAGGCCTGTAATTCGCAGGGTCAGTGCGGTCACCCTTCTTAGGAACTGGGTGGACGAAGGCTACCTTCCATGAAGATGGGACTTTACCGGTAGCGTAGGAAAGCGAGAAAAGTTGCGCAAATATGGGGGACAGCTCTGGAGCACAGGTTTTCAGTACGATTGCCGGAATCCCATCCGGCCCACTCGACTTTCGCACATCAAG
Source organism: Ennomos erosarius (assembly GCA_963580505.1). Taxonomy (NCBI): domain Eukaryota; kingdom Metazoa; phylum Arthropoda; class Insecta; order Lepidoptera; family Geometridae; genus Ennomos; species Ennomos erosarius. The sequence goes on along the minus strand of OY756992.1, from coordinate 7,209,230 downwards.
GGACTGCAGCTCCTTCCGTACGAATCTCTGGGAGAAATGTATTTCTGGCATGGAGCTTCCACAAGGCGGCAGCACAGGTGGTGTAGAGTCCCTATCGTCGAGAGTCGAGTTGGAGGCAAACAGAGTACCAAGGAGATCGGCTTTCTCTTTTGCACTATGGGCCAGGGTGTTATCCGGCTTTCGAAGGGCAGGAAGATTAGACAAGCAGAAGTTTCCTTCAGCAGCCTTGGCAAGCGACCAAAACGCCCGACTCCCAGAAGGGTAACTTGCGAGTCGATTGCCAATCCTGCTGATGTGGTCACTTCTTGCCTTATTAATGACCCTCTTGGCAGAGCTGGAGGCAGCGTTTAGCTTTTTCTTCAGTGAGGAAGTCCTTGGATCCTTAATCGCACAGGCAGCCGCCCAGGCTTTATATGCGGCCAGTTTAAAACTGGCAGCATCAGCACAGGCTCCGTTATAGCATGGCTGACTCCGTCCGCCAACATGTACTACGGAGCTTGGAATGAAGCATTCCATGCCTTGCAGCACAACATCGGCTACAGAGTCAGCACAAGTGCAAGGATCACTCGAAGAAAAACATAGCTGCCTCCAAGGGTAGGACGAATAAAATTCGCGCAGGCCATCCCAATCCGCAGACCGGAAGTGCCAGACTCTTCGCTTCCCAGTAGGGTTTGAGCGGATAAGCCTTTGTATTGGTACAACCGTTCTCACCAAACAGTGGTCTGAAGAGCCTAGAGGTGGTTCAACAGACACCTGATAGAAGTTAGGATGGGTAGTCAGCACGAGGTCCAACAAAGAGGGCGCATGGGTCTCAATATCAGGCACTCTAGTTGGTTTCGCTACAACTTGAGTGAGACCATGAGTTAAGGCAAGCTCAAAAGCAGCATTCCCCGCATGATCAGTAACTCGGGACCCCAACCATTCCTGGTGGTGAGCGTTAAAATCACCGAGGATCACTAACTCTGCGGAGGGATACTGCTCAAGAACTTTGTCCGATACTTCAGAGATGTGCTCAAAGAGGCGAGTGGTCTCCTCATCGCCGCTGTGAGACCTGTATAGACACGTGTAGATCCGAGTTTTACCTCCTAAGTCTACACGTACCCACAGATTTGACAGGTCTCTTACTTCAAAACCGGTGAGACGTCGACATCAGATATCCTCCCGAACAAACAAGCAAACCCCAGCGCGACGTACAAAGGCTGGTTCCAGTTTGTATCCTGGGTAATGCAAGTAAGATGTATCGTCCGGGCTAGATATCTGAGTCTCCGTCAAAAAGAGCAGGGCAGGCTTTGCTGTCTCGAGATGATAATGGACGGCATTTAGATTAGCATGCAGGCCCCGGATATTACAGAGGTCAACGTGAAAAGTGGATTGTTGAACCGCTGAATAAACGTTTCTCTTTTTGTTGTGTGGCATCATAAGGGTAAAATAGAGGGGTGGCGAAACATCACATCATCTGCCCAAAGCAGCAAAAAAGGCAACTATGGAACAAAGTGCAGAAAAATAGAACTGTGGTTGCCTGGCATGGGGCACGGAAGGGCCCCCGATCCCCCCTGGTAATGACTGCCGGGATCCACTCCGGTCTCCTACTCCGGCACGACAACCATTACACAGGATTATACACGGATGGCGGGACAGCCTCCCAGGGCGGAGATTACAAGCAATCCCTAGGTTCGGGTCCCCTACTGTCACGCGGGCGGCCAGCGGTCAGCCGTTTCATCGGGTCTCCCTGGACCCCATGCCAAACCACCACGTCTATCTTCCCCATCATTCTTTTCTATTGCCAAGGTCGCCAAGATACAAACGATTAACATTTCACCATTGGGACTGGCTTTCCAACAATAGTGCCGGAACACGCTGATGCTATTATAACACCAACATTTGGCGACACGCTTAAGGAGGAAGGTGGTAGCTAGCCAGGCGGACCCCGTGAGAGATCCTACCACCATGCGGAATGTCGAGATGGTTATACCGCCATCTATCGGTGGACGTGCGTGAAATGTTTATCGTCGGTTCGTTGTACCTTAGTCGACTTTTACGACACCTCGGTAAGAAAGAGGTAGGCGCTATTCTACTCTGCCGGACACCTCACGGCTCAAATATATATATTTTAGTTCATGAAAGTTCTAGCTTCTACTCCCTGTATGTAATATTATTTTATGAAATAAATATATTTGATTTGATTTGATTTGAATTACTGATCTACTGAACTGAATCTCATTTATAATATTATAAGTAGTTTAGTTTTTAAACTAAACTACTCATCATTTTATAAAATGATCATCTTTATTTTCTGCTTTGCTCGTGTTCAAGTGATCGATACAGCTCTAGAAGTAGCAAGTTGAAATGACAATGGGCACTTGGGTAGGCTACATCGCTCGTAGAACTGCCAAAGATTAAATGTCCTCGAGTGGCGACCACGAGCCGGAAGACGCAGCGTAGGCCAGCCCCCTTCTAGGTGGACCGAGGATCTGATGAAAACCACGGGAAGCCGATGGATGTAGGAGGCGAGCACCCGCTCAAAATGGCTTTCTGTTGGAGAGGCAAATTATTATGTTCAGCAGACATGTGGACGTATATTCAGGCTGTTGATTATGATGATGATGATGATGATGATAATGATGATGATGAGGCATTTATCTTAGTTTACTAGAGCTTTGAGTCAGTTTTAATTCAAACTTTCCGGAACTTTACGTAGGTACCTATAGGTACTTGCTTCTAGTCTTTTGTTTCACGAATGACGTGTGTGGCGGCCCTGGCGGCCAAATTGTCAGTATCAGAGTTTATCAAACTCTGGTGATAATTTTCATTGATAAATTGAAATAAAAAGTACGAGTGTTTGAGTTGAGACTAAGGGAGTCGAGGCCGGCCCGATAGCCCCTTATCAGAGCTCGTCGACCCCTACAGCTTGTGCTGTGCCCGATATGCCGATACGAGTACGAACCCGCCGCATGAACCCGGTGTTGCTAGGAAAGAAGCTAGCTGATCAAAAATGGTAAGTAGCATAGAATTCGCCCTATTTACACAGGATAAGTAGGTAGGTAGTTGATATTTTTATCAACGCTTGTCTTCGCTGTATTCATTTGAAGACTTGGCCGCAATGACTCGTGCCTTCCCGGTACCGAAGCCGGGAATGATGGAAGGGGAACTTAAATGTGGTGCCATCTGTGCAAAGAAGTTGATTTGTATAACTTTGTTGTCATATAGAGTGCGTAACAAATAGGTCAAAATAACCTGCAGTCGTGGAATTCTATCTAAGTATTCACTTATGCCATCCATAGGCCTAGGTGAATGAACTTAGTAATTAGTAGATTAAAAACATTACAGAGCAGAGGGGACAGCCTAGTAGACTGAGTTTTACTACGGTAAGTAGTAGGTACTACTATTATATTTTATTATTATGTTTACGCAGGGGGTCTCATCAGGTACAAACGTAAAACAGCCAAAACGTGAAAAAAATGTAGTGATCGTGCCGTGAGCGTTACTAGTTAGTGTCCAGTGTATTTATTTCACCCAATACTTCGCCAACACGCAATAAATGTCCCTTGTTAATCTTGCGTTATGGAGAAATAAAATAGTTTGTAAAATAGCCCGAGTTATTATTTAGGTTATGCCACAGAGCTATGAAACAAATGACGCTTCGTGTAGAGGGGAAGCGTTTTTTTTTGCTCTGTGGGTTATGCTAAGGATCTACTTGCCTATTTTTAAAATCACTTTATAATAATAGTACCTACCTATGTATTTTGAAATTTAAGTGGCAACTTGGAAATAATATACATAATAGCATTAATTCCAAAATTGTTTTTGGCTGCATTACCGTAAGATATTTTTCTCAAATATTTCCAATTGTCCTGGTAACACCACAACCTATAAATCAGTTCGGTTTATTATTAATTTAGTAGAGTAGTACTTACCTACTATCAATAAATAGATAATAAACTAGCAGAATCACGGAAATGGCATTTGAGGTCAGACAGAACACAACAGCTAATATGTTGACCAACCGACCGGCGGATTTGATAATTTTTAAATTATAATGTTCGTTGTTGTTTTTTATTACTTTTAGGCTTGGTTTTTGGGTTATAATTTTATAAAGCAATTATTATTATATACTTAAAAAATTACACAAAATGGGTAATTAATAAAACAGCACTTACGCCTAAAATTAAAACACTCTTTCATACACGAGAAAATTGATTGATTGATAAATTACATAATTGGCTCATCATCATCCTTATCACCACCATCATCAGCCAGAAGACCACACTGAACATAGAGCTCCACTTTGAGCAGCTGCTTCCATCGGCTGCCCGCGGTTCTCACCAGGTCGTCGGTCCACCAAGGGCGGGCCGGCCTTCGCTGTATCTTCCGGGTCGTAGTTGCAACTTGAGAAGCTTTCTTCCCCATCGGTTGTCAGTTCTGCACGATGCCATTTCAACTTACTAATTCCATAATTTGGTTTTTTTGGCGGGAATGCGGAAATGTTGTGTTCACGTCGTTGCATTGTGTTATTTCTCAAAACTTGTGCTTTTTCCAGTATTAATGTTTAAAATTGGTGGCGTTTTACGCATGTTTACGCATTAAGTGCTGAATTACGAGCATGAGTGTGGGCAAGTGATATAATGTGATGAAACGTGAGTTTTCGTGTTGCTTCCAAAATTCCATAGAAGCTTCTAGTAAAGTTGCCATCACTTTACTGGAGCATGACTTAGACTGGACTACGACTACCTGACTTAGACTGGACTATGACTAAGACTTGACTTTACGTGATATATTCTTTAACGATAAAAATTACAATACTTGACACTGGCTAAATACACGACGTGTGGAGCCAAAATCTAAGAAAAAAAAATCCATAATTCTAAGAGCTACATCGGCTCCACATTTCGGATTTTATAAATTGGCTAAATCTTGTCTTTCCTATTTCTAAATCTACATCGTATTTAACTGTCAGTACAAGCATTTCAGTAAACAAAAACACGTCAAGCACAATGAAATTGCACTACAAATACAAATTGCTAGGGCATCGACACAGCGTCGCATCCAGTCGGCCACAATTAGCCATCAATTGACCCTAGTCGGGATTGTAGAGCAAATGAATAAGCGCACTCCAGAAGAAACACACTCTAGTCTGCTAATACCTACATCATAATGACCTAGCAAAGATTAGCATACAAGAGACCGACTTGGATGGTTCTTTTTTATTCTGTACGTCCAGTAATACCCCCAGGGTAAGCCTATATTTTTGTGGAGATCTGTGGGCCTAGCACGAATATTTACGCGCGCGTAAGTGTAACGTACTTATAGTCCTCCAGAAGTTATTCAATTCTGTCATCCTTGAAGGTACAACGCCGGAGGCATGGCACAAGAGCGAAAAAAAGCCTCTTCAAAAAAGGTGATAACACCTTATTGAAGAACTATAGGCCCATCTCGCTCTAGAATCATGTGTATAAGCTGTTTTCGAGGGTCATTACGAATCGTCTCGCACGCAGGTTTGATGAATTCCAGCCTCCCGAACAAGCCGGTTTCCGAAAAGGCTTTAGCACCATAGACCACATCCATACGCTACGCCAGATTATACAGAAGACCGAAGAGTATAATCGGCCGCTATGCCTAGCGTTTGTGGACTATGAGAAAGCCTTCGATTCAATCGAGACTTGGGCGGTGCTGCAGTCCTTACAGCGATGCCAAATTGACTATAGGTATATCGAAGTGTTGAAGTGTTTGTACAGTAAGGCCACTATGTCAGTCCGACTACAGGACCAGAGTACGGAACAGATCCCATTGCAGAGAGGCGTGAGACAGGGAGACGTTATTTCTCCGAAACTGTTCACAAACGCATTGGAGGATGTTTTCAAGCTCTTGGAGTGGAAAAGATGTGGCATCAACATAAATGGCGAGTATATCACTAACCTTCGTTTTGCCGATGATATAGTCATAATGGCGGAGTCGCTCGATGATCTCAGCACCATGCTCAACGACCTCAGTAGAGTCTCCCGACAGGTTAGTCTTAAGATGAACATGGACAAGACGAAAATCATGTCAAATGCCCATGTTCCACCTATACCGGTAATTGTTGGGAACGATACTCTCGAAGTTGTCGACAAATACGTCTATCTAGGGCAGACTGTCCAATTGGGTAGGTCCAACTTCGACAAAGAGGTCGCCCGAAGAATCCAACTCGGCTGGGCAGCGTTCGGGAAGCTTCGACCTATTTTTTGGTCCAAAGTACCACAAAGCCTGAAAACAAAAGTTTTCAATTAATGTGTGTTGCCAGTGATGACTTATGGAACTGAGACGTGGTCTCTAACTGTTGGCCTCATTACTAAGCTCAAAGTCGCGCAACGAGCTATGGAGAGAGCAATGCTCGGTGTTTCCCTGCGAGATAGGATCCGAAATGAGGAGATCCGCAGGAGAACTAAAGTGACCGATGTAGCTCTTAGGATTGGCAAGTTGAAATGGCAATGGGCAGGCCACATCGCTCGTAGAACTGACAACCGATGGGGAAGAAAGGTTCTCGAGTGGCGACCACGAACTGGAAGACGCAGCGTAGGCCGGCCCCCCACTAGGTGGACCGACGACCTGGTGAAAGCCGCGGGGAGCCGATGGATGCAGGAGGCGAGCAGCCGCTCTAAGTGGCGCTCTCTGGGGGAGGCCTATGTTCAGCAGTGGACGTCTTCAGGCTGTTAATGATGATGATGATGAAGTGTAACGTTAACGTAAGCCAGTTGTATGGCGTTTGATCTGCCCCCCTATTACGATTGAGCTAGCAGCGCTGCTGACGCGCGTCTGCCGCTCAACTGCTGTCAAAATAGTATGAACTTTGACAGCAGTTGAGCGGCAGACGAAATCGTAATAGGGAGGTTTTACGTTAACGTTACACTTACGCGCGCGTAAATATTCGCGCTAGGCCTACTTATGATAGAGTACGAGATAAAACCCGCAAACTCACAGAATGACACCAAATGTATCGGTGATTAAATTGGTTCTTATATTAGCGGTCGTTACAGAATATCTATTTAGAAACGGACCAAACTGACTAGATAATTATGTGTTTTATATGATAAATTGAAATCTACGGAATTTCTCAGTATAAATTTAAGAAATTTAAGGCATTGAAGTCAATTACTTTTATTCGAAAAGATTTAAAAAAAGGGTAAGTCTAAGCGACAAGTTCAAAATTAAGTTTTATCATTCACTGTTTGATTAACCTATCTGCGTTCCTCTACTCTTGGAGATGAGTCCACATCAGTGCATCACGTGCCACCATACCCGTCCTTGTATACGCCATCATGCCAGATCGTGATCATTTCTCATACTGTCTGACTCAATTGGATTGCTTTATTGGAGTATTTTTAGATTATGAGTATTGACAATGTTTACAGCTTTATGAATTGTCAAACTGTTGTAGATATTACACTGCACTTACCGTAAGTATTAGTTAGTACCAGTGGGCCTAGCAGGAATATTTACGCGGGGCTAAGTGTAACGTTAGCGTACGTCAGATGTATGACATTTGATCAGCGTTCAGCGCCCCATACAACTGGCTTACGTTAACGTTCCTCTTACTTGCGCGTGATTATATTCGTGCTAAGCCTACAGAACTAATTATTGTATCAATAATTGAATTAGGAATTACTTAGGTAATTAGATCAGCGGCATCGGCAGTGCGACGAATTTAAAACACTTTGAAATTTACGTTAATTTTTTCAAGTACAGCCCATTACGTTCCTGCTATTGGGATATGAATCTTCTCTCACAAGGAGAGTGTAGGCTATAATCCATCACGATGGCCAAGTGCGGGTTGGTGGATGACACAATATCTCAAGTTGTGGTTTTTGAGCATGCCGGTTTTTTTACGATCCATTCTTCGCCGTTGTAAACGCGAGTGTAAGTAAATTACGCATATAACTTGAAAAGTGTGCAGGGCCGAGTGGGATTCAAACGAGGGTTGTAATCGATATAAACCGCAGAAATTATACCTTATCAAACAAAATAAAAACCCTAAGTACTATAAAATTCTTCCACGGTCCACCCTTGAGAGGTCTAACTCTAGCTTGAATTACCGCTCTCCCCACTTTGCTTTGTCGGCGAATCGTCAACAAAACGTTCGGAAAACTAAATCATAAAGCACTCCCACTTAGTAAGCTGGAGAATCTTAAAACACATACCAACTCGTAAACTCAATGAAGCGATGTGTTGTCTCATCTCATCAAAATGTTCACAAAACCGGTAGCCATTGTTGTAAACGAGTTCTCAAGAGACCAGTCCAAAAAATTTGAGATGAACACGGCCAGAATTCATAAAGCTAAAAACTCCTGGTATGGATGTTTTCACACATCCCCACTGATGGAGTGACAATGGGCTTGGGAAGATGTATTTGTCCAAGGGAACTCCATTTGGAGACGCCTGCGCCGTTTATAGAGAAAAGGCAAGTGGGGCCTAAACTGGTATTTGAGAGTCTTTCGTGTGTAATGTGAGCTTTGATATTTTAGACTCGCTCTTGATTGCTCTCAATTTGGTCCCATTGAAAGATCAATGTCTAAACAATGTGACAATCTCAATCAATACAAATATTACAGCAACGGTTCAGTGCAACATTATATTGTAAAATAATTGACTAACACCCAGTTGCAGAAATGATCTTAAAAGTCTTACTTTTAAAGTCGATTTTAAACCTTAATCTTCCATTAAACTGTTGTCCTCCCTACAGTTTAAGGACTCCTGTAAGACTATTAGCTTTTCAATGTAGTAAGTTCCCATCTTTCGTCTTACATAATTCTGTTAATTGAACTATGTATGAAACAAAACAAAGCGAGCGCAAAAACTTCAAGTAAATTAATCGACTCTTAAGTGCAATCATATGCTAAAAAAACTAAAGCAAGGTCCATCGTGTCATGTTTGGGTTTTCCTTGTAGGTAGCTACTTATCTATATTTCTAACATTTGTATGTTATTAATGTTGTTGCGAGCTCAGTGGCGTGCTCTTGGAGAGGCCTATGTCCAGCAGTGGATGAGAGTAGGCTGATGATGATGACGAATGTTGTTCTTATTGGGTACCTACCTTACCTATACCTTTTGTATAAAATAATATAATAGAAAATTGTATGAGAACGTGTAAAATAACATATCATTGAAATTTAAATTATGAGAATAGGAGGTGTATTCGCAGTATTGCAGTAGTACCTACCTACTCAAAACGAATTCTTATATAATTATATAGGTACTATAAAAAATTAAAGGAACAGGAAAATTAATAAACTGGTCAGAAGAGCCTAGCCTACTTGCGGTTCACTTGATAATTAAAACCTGACCTTTATGTGATTAATACAATAAACTACCTAGAATATGCTGTGTGGTTACTTCTTTTTATTCTGTGATGATATTCCGGAGTCCAATGTTTATTTTAAATTAATTAGTATTTATGATTTTGATTTTGTATTTGTAATTTTAAATTTTGATTATTGTTATGACATTTTTATTTTATTGTATCAAGTGTATGTATTAATGTAATTGTGATCCTAGTTGGTCTAGCTAATAAATGAATTGTATTGAAGTAAAACTGCTCAATAATTTTTTTACAAGTAGAGATAGGTAGTTTAAATTAAATAAGTAGGTACCGTAGATTTCCTTGCAGTAAGCAGTATTTTTTTTTTGTATTAAAGATTTTAACTTAGAATAAGTACCAACTAAGGATAACGAATATTTTTTAAAAGCTTCTCGATTAAAATATCAATTAAAATAGCACAGTCTAATGGAATATTATTCCTCCTCGTCACGTCTCATCAGATCTTTGAGTATTTTGTGATTACAATTAGATGCAAGAAACCCTTTCCTCGAAATGGTTTAGTGGTTGCGGTTATTTTAAAAAAAAATATGAACAATGTACTTTGTATGGGGGAACTTTTTCTGGTTCTGAGTGAGGAGGGAGTGACTGAATCTAGTTTGAGAAACAACGTAAACTGAGTGCCTACAGCCTAAAAATTCTGGACCTAGAGATATTTGTGGTGTTTCCTTTGTATGATGTAGGTAATCATAGGTTGTAGGGGTATACTGAGAAAAGGTTTAGAAAACTCTTCCCCAAGAAGTTCAAATAGAGTGTTAATCTTCAAATATTCCTAATTTGTCGATATATATTCACTGATATGCATAATATTTACACCCTCCTTTTACTTTTCATTCCATATTCGTCCCAAGTCTTCATCTCAAAAATCTTTAAAAAAATAAGGCATCGACTCTCACGATACCTTCTTATATTTTTCTTACTTTAAATCACATTCCAAATTCCATGTAACATATTCCTTGTAATAGTTTATTAAAATGTACCATATAACTAGGTATAAATTGCTTATATTTCTATATCGTTGCAAGTACTTACCTAATGCAATTTACAACTAAGTAAAGAGCACGTAACCGATATTACATTACAAGAGAACGGAATTCCGGCTACGATAACTTGTGACCTAACCATTATGCCATTCTTTGTAACTGTTAACGTGTTAACTCATGTGCACTAAATACAATCGCTCTTTGATACGACTTACTTAATTTCATACTAGCTTCAATTATGAAAGCTATTACGGAAATGTGTCGTTTTTTAAAATTCTGAACTGCACAATAAGGGCCAAAATAATAAAAAAAAAACTATCCGATCATGTTCAAATTGTTATTAAAATTTTAATATCTGATTTCTTTCAGGGGTAGTGAAAACTGGTGAAAATATACTTCCATCCCATCAGTAGTTCATTTTCAGTCATCATCATCATCATCATCATCATCATTAACAACCTGAAGACATGCAGCGTAGGGATGACCCTGTCAAAACCATGCAGCAGCCGCTTGCAGTGGCGGTTTATGGGGAAGGCATTTTTAGTAAAATCTTTGCTTGTCATAAAGTAACAAAAGATTTTCTTTATTTCAAGTGATTTGAAGCAAAAAGAATTTTGGCAAATCTTGCATATTGATAAAACACACAGAGCAAAAAAAACAAAACGCTTCCTCTCTACACGAAGCGTCATTTGTTTCATAGCTCTGTGGTGATACACAAACGTTCTCTGAAGAGGTTACTTACACATCTGTAACAGGTTGATTAGGTACCTAACATAAAATTATCAAGTTGCCTGTTTTATTAAATAGACCTAAAACCTGTATCTAAACGTGTCATTTATTCCAGTTGGATTTATAGTTCCGGTTCAGAATTAGAGCTACAACCGCTTTTCAAGTTTCCAGTCTGCTCTGATGATAGGCTACTTCAGATAAACAACAAATGTTACTTCAAATTGCTACACTGCGTTCTTATTCAACGTTTGTAAGGATAGAAACAGCTATGATTGTTAAAATAACCGAGGAAAAACGACAAGAGCTTGGGAAGAAAATAGACGCTGCGAAGGATTAGCAGATCATCAGATGATCAGAATTTGTGTTACCGCAAATGAATATGAAGTAATATGAACTAAGTTAGATAATTATGGTAATGACATGTCATATTATCAGTTATTAATAAAATGTATATGAGTAAGAGTAGAATAGAGTTTTGTGTAAGTCTTTATGGGTAAATGACTTAACAAAAACAAAAGTTTCACGCTGACCTGTAGCAGTTTTACACTGTAGAAATTGAATCTGCTTCGTGTCTAATTTGTGAGCAGCCAACAATGACGACACTCTGAAAAGGTTATTCTGTCAAACGAGCAATCATTACACTAACTGACAGAGTTTACGTTAATATTAGGCAAACTGTTAGTGCAACATTTCAGACTTTCAGTTACCACATAATAAATTATAGTAGGTGTAACAGTAGTATTCCTCCTCTTGTTTTATTCGTGCTATTGTATCTTAATAGCGTAACATTCGCATATTACTATGAATTTCACAATTCATTATGACAGTCAAACATACATAACTGTACAACGATTAATAAAAAAATCATGCTGTGTAATAAAATAGCTTTTAAAAATTATTTTTGGAAAAGGTTTATTTTTTACGAGTAAGGACCTACTTATTTTTAATTGCCTTCGTTTCATATTTAAGAGTTTTGTAGGGTATCTTCAAGGCGCATGGCCCTGGTCACCCTGGTTAACAAAATAACCAAAAGTGGGGTTTTCTTAACTGTGCGAATAACTACACAAGAAAAACTGGAATTGAGAACGTAAAAAAACTCCTTTTATTGCAGTCGCGTTAAAAAATAGTAGCCGATCGGAATATACAACTATTTTACGAGATAAGTTGGAAAACAATTCACATAGCCGCAATATAGTAATTTTTTTTCTCTTATTTTTGGCTCCACACAGTGTATTTAGCCAGTGTCAAGTATTATATTTTCATCTGTTATAAAATATTTCACGCAAAGTCATGTCCTAGTCATAGTCATAGTCCAGTCTGTCAGGTAGTCGTAGTCCAGTCTAAGTCATGCTCCAGTAAAGTGGTAGCAACTTTACTAGAAGCTTCTATGGAATTTTGGAAGCAACACAAAAACTCACGTTTTACCACATTATATCACTTGCCCACACTCATGCTCGTAATTCAGCACTTAATGCGTAAAACGCCACCAATTTTAAACATTAATACTGGAAAAAGCACAAGTTTTGAGAAATAATACACTGCAACGAAGTGAACATTTCCGCGTTCCCGCCAAAAAAAACTCAATATAGTAATTCTACTAACCTAAAACTTGTCTTGTTTACTAATCAAAGTCAAAAACGTATCTCATTAATGCATGCCGGTATATTTTTATAATATTAAGTTGAATTCTCCAAGTTTTATTGGCTGTAACATGATTTATATTCATATTTTTGTACTTTAGAGTTCGTGAATAAATTTAGATTACCTACATTTGATATTTTAATAACGAGAATAATATGCCAAGTGTGAGTCAGACTCGCGCACGAAGGGTTTCGTACCATACGAGTACAAATACGAACAAAAAAATCACGGTTTGTTGACGGGAGCCCCCATAAATATTTATTTTATTCTGTTTTTTGTATCTGTGTTTCAACTGTCTAACTATCACGGTTTATGGGATACAGCCTGGTGGCAGACGGAAAGACAGACGGTTTTACCTTTTGGGTACGGAACCCTAAAAATATATAATTATAAGTAATCAATAAGTATCTAGGCGGAGTTTTTGCGGGAACGTGGAAAAGTTCACGTCGTTGCATTGTATTATTTCTCAAAATTTGTGCCTTTTCCAGTGTAAATGTTTAAAATTGGTGGCGTTTTACGCATTAAGTGCTGTATTACGAGCAGGAGTGTAGGCAAGTGATATAATGTGGTGGAACGTGATTTTTCGTGTTGCTTCCAAAACTCCATAGGAGCTTCTAGTAAAGTTGCCACCACTTTGCTAGAGCATGACTTAGACTGGACTGTGACTACCTGACTTATACTGGACTATGACTATGACTAGGACATGACTTGGCGTGAAATATTTTATAACACGATGAAAATATAATACTTGACACTGGCTAAATACACTATGTGTGGAGCCAAAATATAACAAAAAAAGTATTTAGGCACCTAATCAATACGAATAAAGATTTCCAAGCCTTTTCTAAAGTCAGTCAGGTACTTCGTTATATTTTTCGATGAATAAACATCATTAACTATTCCAAAGTCGGTATGTAATGAAGTTTTTGTGAAATGTCAATAGACTTTAAGTTGATGGAGTGTGACTTCACGCAGCCGCAAAAACTGTACTTAGGTACCATTTAAAGATCACCGTTTTTGTGTACTTACCAACATTACTTTTCACTTTAAAGCCACCTGGGCGGTTATTCTCTATGGAAACACAGATTCCACACGACACGAAACCACGTCGTTATCGTGTCTTGTTCAATTCGTGTTACAGCGTCAGATACACCTTCGCTTTACATTAAAGTTATCTTTATTTTGAATAAAATATATTGACATAAGTGGTCATACCTTTTGATGTGTTGATGTTTCGGAACGCGTCTCGGTAAAACATACGATTTTTGACAGTTCAAATCGCGCCAATTTCAAATTCATTTCGCGTGGTTTTGTTTTCGTTTCATAGAGAATACAGTTTCGCAGATTTCTTATGTAAGACAAGGAATTCGCGTGGATTCGAAGCAAGGAATCGATACGGAATAATGACCCTGGCTACATTGAATTTATACTAAAATTTTATTATATTAATTATTTAGACATTTTTTATATTCCGTATTTTTAAAGAATTTTTGCATTGTTTTGCTTCTTATGAGTAAAATAATTTAAATTGTAGAAACATTACTCTGAAATCAGAGGGCCAGCTTTTAACATTACTATTGTTATTTATGTGTATGAAAATCTTGAAACATTATAATTTTGCAATTCAATTTAAGCATAATATATTGTCACTGCAAAAAATAGTCGTCCTCCATAATATCAGCAAAAGCTTCATTGACCTACATAGAAGTAGAAGAGCAGATGTGCTGAATAAAACACGTGGCCTTATTTTAAGTAGGCCATTAGGTTGAAACTGCTGCGTTATTGTAAAACTTAAAATTTCAAGTTTTTGACGTTAAACAAAAATTCCACAAATCATTACTACAACGTAAAGTCGATAAAGAAATGTAGAGTCGTATTAGAGTTATGAATAAGCAATTTAAAAAGGTTAAACTGGCTTTTTAAATTTACAGTAGGCCTCCCTTTCATCCAATTTCCATTCAAATATTATCTATTTTCAAACTGACCTATTTACGTGCATCTGCTCCAAAGCAAAGTGCATAATCAACATCTTTCAACTACTTACCATTCACTTTCCTTAGCAGCAACGGATTATAAAAATACAGAAATTGGGTGACCTACATGAGATAAGTATTCAATTTCATCACGAATGAATACAAGTTACGAGTGCAGCAAGCTCCAGCTCTGTGACATAAAGCGAAGTACCTTTCACTGGCATAGCGGAAGCTCTGTTATGTCATAGCCGCTCAGTGGGCCACCGGCTGACCGGGGCCACAGATACTTGCTAGTTACCTAGCACCGTGGCCACAGATTACCCACCATGAACTAGGTAAAGTAATGCTTGCGGCACACTTACCACGATCCACGAAAACAAGCGTTACATCAACGTGTCATGCGCATTGCATAATGTCGATTTTGTTGACGTTCATATTTTATTGAGATGCTTGCGGGTTTTCCCACCGGCCCACGTGAGTTTTGGACCTCTCATTTGGTTTCGAGGTTTTTGTGACTGTTCAATCAAAATATTCAAGTTAGCTCACTCTACATATCGACAGAAGAATTGGTAACAAGTAGACTATATACACCTATACAGCGAGTGTGGCTCAGTGATAACCCGAGCGACTTTCAAACTGAACGGACTCAGGGTAATATCCCATTCAGCCTTGCACTAATGACTATTCAAGTTTGCAGGTTCTCGAGTGGCGACCACGAACCGGAAGACGCAGCGTAGGCCAGCCTCCATTCGGTGGACCGACGATCTGGTGAAAGCCGCGGGGAGCCTATGGATGCAGGAGGCGAGCAGCCGCTCAAAGTGGCGCTCCCTGGGGGAGGCCTATGTTCAGCAGTGGACGTCTTCAGGCTGTTAATAATGATGACGATGAAATTTCTTATACGAAATGCCGAATTCACTATTACAACGGTGAAAGAAAACATCGTGAAGAAACGGGAATTTTCAAGAATTACAAAATTTGGTAACATTCATTTTGTCTTCCACCAACCAGCACTTGACCAGTGGTGCACCATGGCTTAATGGGCTTACTACATCAGATACGTACATTCGTACGTCATCACATTTGTACATCACATGGTGCTGTTCTCTCACTCCACTAACAAACATTCTATGATGATTAGTACCTGTCTCTATCAATGAATAGGCGCACTGATTAATTATCAGCATTTAACTTTCAGTTTCCACCTATAAATTACAAAGCACATTCAATGGCAAAATCCTTGACTTCAATTACGCTCTGCGCCCTACCTCCAGGCAGATATATAATCTCAAGAACCTTTGTTGGAAATTCGATTTTCTACGATGACTAACAAACGCAGCCGAGCGTCAATACTGTGGTGTCATTGTCCATTTGCTCAGCGATCGAGTGACTTAAGTTATTTCGTAAATAGTGCGACTACAGGTTGTATATTTTAATTTTTATTACAGGTAAAACAAACATTAAGACACATGCTTAAATGCCAGGATGTGAGGTCATCACGCGGTCGCGGACGCAAATGTACGCGTGACATTTTGGTCATAAGGTCGATAATGAAAGCGAGAAAAAAATTAACAAACATGGAATGCGCAAATAGAGACATTTTGTTCTGAAACTGAATTCACGAATGCTTATACTTATACTTTTTATTTCACGTGCACATCGATGGGCGATGGGGATTGGGATTTTGAGAAGAATAATGGATGTAATTCGCGATAACGTAACTATGTGATTAGCTGGTTAAACTTAGTCTTGTGAATATACTTAAGATTTTGTGAACGTCGCGGGGAGCTGGGAGGCGAGCAGCTGCTCAAGGTGCTCTCTAGGGATGCCTATATTTTAGCAGTAGACGTCTTCAGGCTGTTGAAGATACTTACCATCAGTGTCTTCTACGCTTCCCTAAATTGTAATAGGTCTTTAAGCATTTACGTGAAAGCGTGTGAGTAAATTGAGTTAAGTTACGACAGTATGATAACGTGTCGCCGTCATCGTAAGTTATCGCTTTTCACAAACATACTTAAACTCGGGGATGATGGATCGGAGTCCGTGAGTTACGGACGAGTTACGGTTGAGTTGCAGCATATTGTAATGGACCTATATCAAAATATATTTGTATCTATAATCGTATATGTAAATCAGTGGAGGATTTGTTTTCTTACAGATTCCGTATCCTGAAATCTCTTCTTATTTCCTAAAGGCACGTAAGTGTTATAGGCACATCATAGCTCAGTTGGCAGTAGCTCTGCCTTCTGTACGGTAGGTGGGTTCGATTCCCACCTAAGGCAAACATTAGTGATAGATATGTTCTGTATTTGGCTGTCATATCTTAAATTATATACTTATGTATAATTCTTCTAAACCTGTAGTGTACGTTGCCACTGAGCTTCTCCTAAATGGCTGGACCAATTTTATAGTTATCAAGTTACACGCATAAACTTACTTAGTTCTTAGCCATCCTCTTACAAATCAACGAGTTATGTGACTTCATTTTATAAGAACATGTTCGTAAAAACGTAGGTCTTTTGCCTCATCCAAAACTAATGGAACATAAACAGCGAATTTTAATGTAGCTGCGTCAAGTGTGAAATATTTAGAAGTATCATATAAATCAAACAGTTTACGGCTTCCTAAGGCATTCCTAAATTTACTACCTGTGGTGCATCACAGTCAGTATTTAAGTTTACTTAGTTAAGTAGGTAGGTATCAACTGCGCTTAGGTAAAAAAGGGTAAACTGAAAATAGCTGGCCACTAGAGCGTGGCAACTCCAATTGGATAGTGCGTGCTGTGCCACTTCACTGCGCAGGAGTCTGCAGCGTCATCGTGTAGGTACTCCTCGACTTATCAAAAATGACTGGAGCAAGAAACCTTCAAATAACAAGGATCAATTGGGTAATGGCAGTACTTTTAATACTACTCTTAAATGGCCCGATAGCTCAGTTGGTAGTATCCCTGCCTTCTGAACTGAGGGCCGTGGGTTGGATTCCTTTCCGGAACAAACATTTGTGTGATGAACATAGATGTTTGTTCTGCGTCTGGGTGTTATATTGTATTCTATGTATGTATTTACAAATAAAAAAGTAGGTTAGTATTTTATCTAGTTCCCATAGTACAAGCAATGCTTAGTTTGGGGCTAGATGGCGCTGTGTGAAATGTCCACACATATTTATTATTTATTTATTTACTCTTAAGAAGTTCTTTTTGTCACAGCTTTATAACACTCTTTCTTAGTAAAAAAAGCCTGTGAATACCAATTTTAATAGATCTAGTCACATTCTAGCCTACGAGATAGAAGGGCTGACCACTTAGATTAAGTATACTATTCTAAGGCTGGCCAAAGCAAGAATAGTTCCATTCTATTTCAAGGTAGGTAAGTATATAATAAAAAATGCATTATAGTGTCTGTAACATCATACGACATAAAATGCTGGCTACTTCCGCGCGGAAACAACACACCTTCTATGTCTAATGTACACTGCTACGTTCCTGTTTCCTTTCTGTTTGACATTAGTCTTTCTAAACTACATTACCATAAAGGGCTTCCGAGGCTAATACGGGCAGCCAACAGTGAAAAAAGAATTTGGGGAAAATTGCCTTCATTACCCAAAGACGCAGCGTAGGCTGGCCCCCTACTAATTGGAAAGGGAAGGTGGACCGACGACGTTCAAAACCACGGGGAGCCAATGGATGCAGGAGGCAAGCAGCCGCTCAAAGTAGCGCTCTATGGGGGACGCCTATGTTCACGCCTTCACTATTTATTCTGTGTTAAAGGTCATCTGTCTTTGTTATAAAATTAACATGTTCACGTGTTGAATATACGTGTTTTGTGTATTCAAATATTCATGTAATAATCATGCCTAATATCCCAGTCTAGTAATATAATAATTATATGTAAACTCAGTCTAATAAAACATTAACTTGCTTAAGTATATAATAATTATATGTAAACCCAGTCAAATGAAACCTTGATTTTCCTAAATAAGTACTAACAAGATCGAGAATATCAACAGTCATCGCCATGCATATTGATGCAAAACCTACAAAAAACGTTTAAATAATGTTAATTTACGATTGAATTAACACAGCGTAACGTGCTATAGAAGTAAATTAATAGGCTAATATAATACACCCAGAACACACTTTAACTTTAATTTTATGCAAACGCTCGCGTAAAACCGCTACGAACTAACAACAAAATTACGTAACGTGATCTTGTCGGACAAAAGACTTCAACGCGCGATCCTAAGTATCTAACACCTAAATTAGAATATAACTCCAGATTTACGCATTTTCATTACCACTGTAAAATAAACACGGAATCAACAAAATATCCAGTTAAAATAGAGCTTCCTAGTAGATTATAGTTACTTGAATATCAGCATCAATCGTGAGACTAGTGAGAGTGGAACAAGCCAGTTGCGCCCGCGCACCGGCTTTTCTTACGTCATCGGCGCACACACTCACACTTTCACTGATAGAGTATTAGATAATACTCAACACAGCGATGCTGCCTTACTTACACACTTACACAGACAATAGGAAGGCGTTCTAGTGCCTGGCTTAGATAATGGAGATGTAGAGCGAATATATTGAAGAATTACGATGTTTTGTACTGTATTTTATGGGTTTATTTAATAGTCCATTTCTCATTAAATACTATCGTTACAATGCAAGTCGTAGTTAGTCGGTATAGTTTTCTTGGTAAACTTTAAGCGCTGAATAATACGCTGTGTTTTTATGAATATAATACCTATAGATTAATTTGTAAAGGAAAAATTAGAATCACGAGCGGGGATTGAACCCGCATCCATCCATCCCTCAAGCCGGGATATGCTTTACTTAAGCTACCGTGACAAGTAGTCTCATGCCCGAATTTTGTGAGCAGGCGATACTGCTATAAAAATCATAAATATAATACCTATGTTTCGAGTTCCTCGAAGTTGGTTCTATTGAAGACACCGGAGGCGTTACGGCGAGAATCTTTTACAATTAGAATTAAGTTTATTATAGTTACAATAAAATAAAATACTTAGATATACATTTGCATATTTAGGGATGGGGGAGGATATAATTATCTAATAATATCATGTACAGCTCGCCAGGTAGGCGATTTTGCGATATACATTAAATACTAAAGTATACTTATTATTATCAAAGCTCAGAAGTTTTCTGTAATATCTGTAGGGGAGTAACACAGCCTTTTGCAGTTACAATGCTAATAGATTTTTATACCAATAGGAATTACTTTTTAATATTTCCATGATCGTCATGAACGGAAATGTGTATATTCGTAGCACCTCTTGTACAATCGGTTGATTTCACAGGTTAATAGGTACGCGGAGGTTGCCTTTCATTGCATCGCAAACATTGCAACAACCTACCGTTAATGGATCCGTGTCCCCATTTATCTCAGTATGGCGAAAGTAGCAGATTCCTTCACAGACTGCTACCTTCCTAATATAAGTATATCGTATCGTATTGGGGGCAACATTTGCTCGAATTCAACCATGAAAGATAATCACCAATTTATGAAGTTGTGTCGCAGTATGAGAAAAACTCGCAATTAAAAGCTAGGGATTTCTTAAATTTCCGGGATAAAATAGTGACCTATTTAGGTATAGTGTAAATAACATGTAACTAACATTTCACATCAGTATTAAAGAAGTACAAGCACAGACAACGTATCACTTTTAATAAGGAAATAGGAATAAAAGTACACAAAATTTTACCTTTTACTTAGGCTTAAAACCATTTATTATAGAGGCCTACGAAAAACCCAAAATACACCTTTATGCATAATATTAACATAACATCTCAACAGAATTTATGTGATTACCCTCAATTCACGTAACACTTACCAATATTGTGCAGAATAAATTACCACAACATCGATTATCATACACGTTGCATAATGTTCCTTCCCGCTTAGACCGGTCTTTTCCATCGCCTCTAGCATCTAGTTCTAGTCAAATGCCGGCTTCATTCTGGTTTAAGATATTACAAAAGCAAAATAATTACAATCCAACACTAAAAATGTATATATCGATTGGATTATGATATTAGAATTCCTCGAACAAAATAATTGCAACATCCGATACGATAAAATGAAAAATGAAAAACCATTTTCCTTGTTTTAAAAATTCGATGCAGTTTGGAAAAACGATGGCTATAAACAACGATCGAAGAAACGATTTTATAGCTTCAGGCGATATCAGAGCTGGTGAGTATCAGTAATACGCAGTATCAGATACCTAGTCTGGCTCAAGGCAGCTTTTTCGATAGAGGCCTGAGCTTTTGAAGCAATACTACTTATTTTTTTTCTTCTGACTAGTGACTAGTTTCATTCTTTATTCGTTCATTCGTAGGCTAGTAACACGCCAAATTAATATTAGCTTCGGCATATCCGCATGGCCTTGGTGGATACGTTCAGTAATTTTATTCCGAGCTTAGTGTTCCGTATCGTGATGAACAGGCCATAGGCGTGCTCTGGTACCTTAATGGAAGTGGCAAGCCGAATGCATGACTACCATGGGGTCACGAACACGTTGCTCATTATTTTATGTAATAAATCGTTCTTAAAGCAGGAAGAGAAAAACAACATAAATAGATTAAATCATTATTTAATTAAAAACTTTTTGCGTTTGTTCTTACACGTTATTAAGTTATTTACATAACAAGTTGGGTTACTTACTTACATTTGGTTGCGCCGTTCGGTTCTGCGTTTTCACAACCTAGTTATTTAAAATTACACGCGGTTTTTTCTCATGCTTCAACTTTAGTCACGAATATAGGCAAAAAGTTATATCTTTTTGTGACCTTGATCTTTTTTTGGTCGCTTTATAACTTTGTGTCGAATCCATGTGGTTATTGTTGAAGGTTTACTAACACTCTGGGGAATAACAATGATTGTGATTAATTAGCGAGTATTATAGACACGTGCTCTAGTCATTATTAATAACATAGCTACAGACGTAAATGCTAGAGCATTATCACGGAGGGACGACTAACTTATCTACGTAATATCATAAAAGGCTTAATACTAGTACCAGGTCCAGATAATACCAACTATTATAATTGTGTGATAATTGTCACAATAGTTGAGATAATAATACTGAAACCAGACCTAGGATATTTTTATGTACATCCTACGTCTATTACTTATGACTGAAACAACAACGGGAGAACTTATCTTAATGTCTAGCATGACCGATGACATCATAATGATCTGAAATCAAATGACGCGCATAAAAAATTGTAGTTTTCACTTTTTCCTCGCTTGAGATTTATTGCGCGGCTTGTATACTCAACATTTCTCAAAAATCGACCGCCTTGTTTCTTAAGTAGTAAGTACGAGAGTTTGAGTGTCAAATCTTGGATTATAGTACTTAATAGATTAAAAAATATATATAAAGACTTTACTTATTCGATGTCGCAGGAAAGAATTGAAGACATGAGACTAAACTGACACTTCATTGATTTAATGAAAAGTCCATCCGTTACGTAAATGAATCTCCGAAAGATTTCCTGTAGTAAAAAGTTGTTTTAAATTTCTACAATAAACAAAAAGTAAAATGTGAGTCTCTCCACGTACTCACTCTGTAAGTTAAATACATATACATATCAAATAAATTGGCAACGCATGTGAATACAATTCGTAAATTAGTAGTTACGAGAGAGTAAACTGATTTATTTAGCGCGTGCCCATTTCGAACTTATGATTGTGAAACTCGGGTTCTGGATGCGATTTCACCTCATAGATATGCGAATACAATAACTGAGGGACTCCGATGTTTTGATTTTGAAATAACTCGTTCGATGTTGGTGATCCAAAAATTTTCCACTACGATCTGATTTTATAAGCGTTCCTCGGCGTCACCTCATACCGAGGATGTGTTTACGATTCGGAATTAATATTTATCAGTTCTCGGATACAACAATAACAGCAAATCAAGGTATCGCTGTATTAAACAGCTTATGAATATAAAGTTAATATTTAGATGAGTAGGTACCGCATACAGTATACACCCATGCATTCGGAATGATCATTCTGTATAATCGGATCAATAGTGATTGGCAGCAGCGTCAGCGGCGCGAGGGTCGTCGTACGATAACTCTATTAAACATTTATCAATGTTGATATCTGTTAACATTAACAAGCTAAGACAATGTAATCAGCTAATTGCTGAGCACACAGTCAAAGTCTGTTGTTATCTGGCTGTTGCCCTGTAATTTATAAGAGCCCTTGGGCTCTTACATGCTTAACATTTGTTTGTTTACCTATCTATTTATAAGCCGTCGACAATTGCTTATAATTTTAATTGTAAATTCAATCAAGAACAAAAGTATTCATTTTCACTTCAATATGATTGGTTCATTTAAGAATACGAAACAATAAAAGTTTAATGGCCGGGCGAAGGCCCTGAGAAATGGCAGCACAACACTGCCTCGGTTTATGGGCGCAGACGTCGCGATATAGAATGCACGTATAAGTATCGCAAACCGCGAGCGAATATAGTTTACTGTCCGACTCGTTCGTCACCCCTTTTTACGGTCCCACAAGTTCACGTGGGCTATTTGCGAATTATTGTTGTAAAAAATGCGCCCTTTGCACGCAGGCTCCCATGCGGGTCGCGTGCGCAGCGCGTGTCCCACATACAACGCAAATTTGAGCATAATGAAAACGCTTAAATCGACTCTTGAAACACGCACGATGAGCATTTGAATTGTTTGAACACAAGGGGTGTCAGGCGAGGGAAGGTGCGAAAGATCAAGGCTTGCACGGTGAACACAAATAACGATATTTGCATAATTAGGTGCTTCGCAATGAGTACACTGGTTGGTATTTCCAAACCGGATTAGCTTCTCACAGTAATGGATTTGATTTAAAAAATGCTCGTTTAGCAACCCTAATTAGTTGTTTACAATGCTAATATATTTTGCTATTAAAAAGTAAACGGAATAAGAAAAAGTATACGTAATTAACCTTTGATTTCTATTTCGGTCTCCATTGTTTTTTCGTTGAGAATTTTTATAATAAATTACTTAGTAATGTCCTGATTATGTAAATGCAATAAGCCTGGAATTATTTTTGTAACGGATACATAATTTTGTGATAATGATAACAGTTCACAATGTTATGTTTATTGTGCGGTCTTATCGTATGAAGATGAAATTTAACAATGTAGGCCTTTGCAAACTTGCAAAAGAAACTTTTAAATATACGTTTGTTTTGCACTGGTAGTTGTTCCAAGCAATCAACCCCTATTCGTTATTAGCTGATAACTGAATACGTTAACCTTTGCTCCCCCAGACGAGGGTGAGAGCGCGACCGTTGAGCTAATATAGACAACCCCTGGCGATTTGTAACGAATCCCTAAATAATGTTACTGCATAAAACAATTATAAATAATCCATATACAAATATAATAAGTAATATTCAAAACTAAGCCGATACAATATGGAGTGTATCCAAGACAAAGCCACAGAAAAACCTACCTATATTTCAATTACGTCGTTGGCATCGTTTCGTTCACATTGCACCCTTTGTGCCGTTGTCACATTGTTTCTACAAACAAAGCTAACTAGTCAAGTGTTTAATTAAACTCTAGAGGTAGCAATCGCAACGTTGGCACTAACATGCCACTAACGCACGGTCGCATCCAATAACGCAACGTCGCATGGATCGTGTAACATGACTCCGTTATTAACGCAATCGACTAACGTAATCGTAAATCACTATGTATACCAATTCACTAAACAGTTTTAAGTTGAAGATAATTCAAAGACAATATCAAAGTTAACTGTGAAGTGTGAGTTCTATAGTTCTACCCTTTTATTGAGGGGGGAAATGCCCTCGCACTTTTACCACGGGGGTGATAGCAGGGGCTGTGGGACTTGAATCCACTAAAACCTCTCATGATCAGTCCGCCACCGGGATGGGATGAGATGGGAAATGGGATCATGTTAGTATTCATACTTGTATCGTGCTCTACAAACCCTTTACCTGGCGCTACCATTATGGTGAGCAAGGTAAAGGTATGGTAGTACATTTGCTCTACCCTACCATTACCTGATTCTACCTACTTTTACCTAGCTCTACCTACTCCACTGTAAGCTCAAAACTCAAAACAATAAATGCTGCACATCACGTCTTCTATTATAAAAGGGTATGATTAAATAACATCTAAACAGCTTCAATGAGATCATAACAAATTATAATCCAGTGGCCCAAATACGCTAACTCTGTAACACACAGCTCAGATAAAGCGATTTATAATGACGTAAAATAACACATGTTTGCACAACGTATTCTTGTTAACTGGTCCACGTCCACGATGTAATAAGTTTCGTAGTAGATTGCTTCCGTAAAGCTTAATTGCTTTGTCCACATTGTGTTTGTAATGTATGTACTCTCTTGTACTCTTGTAAGAACTTCTCTGATGGAACTGCGTGAAATATATATGTCAATGATATAAACAAATGAATTTGTATAGACGGCTACAGATTAACTTAAACCTTCTTGATTTACGTGCTCAATCTTTACCCCATAATATGAGAGGAAATTGTATCATTGGTAAACTGGATTTATACCCAATGGTTACGCCCAAGTCCATGCCAGCTAAATCTATAACAGCAAAAAAGTTCTTACTTATTTTATATTTTTATTGTTCTGTTTTTGTTAAAGATAACTCGTAGAGTACGGTTCAATCTCTATGGCAGCTGTGAAGTCGGCGCGAAACGCTACGCACTGCGCAATAGGAAACGTTAGATGTGCTGTGCACGGGAAGACGACAGCGGTGTACGCTGTACGCAGGTACGCAGCGTGCGGGGGCTTGCTGCGCACTTCACACCCGCCATTGAGTTAGTTTCACATTCTTCTTATGCAACTCGAAAAATGATCTGGCTATGGCAATAAATGATAATAACAAAAGTTACGAGAGTCCCACGATGATGAGTTCCCATGACATTAATCTTCCCTGTTTTGATTTCTCCATTAGGAGCAGATTGCTAAAATTTATTTTCAAACCCTTATTGAATATAAACCCTATGTTATCCGATTTAACGTATACATTCGATTGAAAGTAGGGGAGTGATTAAAAAATGCATTGATGTTCGGCTCACGAAACCCGCATGTTTTCCCCATGTTCTGATTAATGCCGCAGTGTTTAGGGTGCCAAACCCTAAATAATCACCAATCACCATGAAGTGGTACTGGTAATAGCATGCGACAATTTAGTTTAAATACGATCACTAAGTAGCCCAGCTGCTTGGAAAAATTCATATGAATTATAAAATATGAGTTCTAAAAAGAAAGCCAGTTCTTCCAATATCTACATAAATAAAAGATCATAATCGTCCAATTTCAAATACTTAATCCAATCAAGGAGTACTTAAGTAGTAAAAACACAGCTCAGTCTAATAAGTGCAGTAAATTGTGTTAAAAAATTAATAAAGTCATATCGAATACGTAAGTTTTTGTGAAGTATCTTACTTATAACTTATAAGTACATAAATTGATATCATATGTACCTACATGAGAAATCTGATGTTACTTAAATGGCAACATTTTCATCGCATTCCTTATATCGCTAAAAGATTTAATGATAACTTAACTTTACAAAACTTATCAGCATCTCATTACATAATTAATTTAAATTTATAATATATTCTCAACTGAAAACAATGGCTTCATTTCAGTGCCCAAAATAATAATTTACCTTTACGAGCAACTCGCATTACGAAATGTAATAATTAAGGCATACGTGGTTACGCGGGTTCGTCGCTTATCTTAGTGAAATCAATATTATAATTACACCACCAAAGGCCGAGTACTTGAGTAGTATAAAAAGTTGAAAACCTACTTAATTTCAAATGAGGGGAGTTAGCGCCCGCGCCCGCATGAGCTATTAGCGGTACGCCAGTTTAGCCGCGCCTCCCCTTCACGGGCTATTTAGAACGAGGGAGTCAAATGCATCAAGAAGAATTGTAAACTATATTGTTTGTACAATACTTAAACGTTAATGTAAACTAATTGCCGTTCATTAAAATTTCCGACTGTACTATTAATTTATTATGATTATTTTTCATCTTTGAATTTAGTTTCCATTACTTTATATGACTAAGTAGTTACTTAATCGTCAAGTTATAAAACGAGTCTTAATTAGGTACTTCTACTTTACTTTAAAACTAGTAGATACTCGTATGTTACGTATTAATTGTGAAGTCTCGCAAACAATCATGTTTTTTTTATAAAATATGGTAGGTTCCAGATAGTAATCGGTAAAACCATCAAAATGCCTTGGAGTTTGTTTACTACAAGATAAATGCTGGCTGAATCCTCGGATAAACCAATCATACGCAACGCCACGTAAAATATTAGTAACCGAAAGTGAGCTCTTGGTTCCTTCTGAACGTGATGTTAATAAGCTGAAAATATTTGCACAGAAATGGTGTATTTTTAGTTAATTTGTGTGCACCCAAACGCAAGTCACGTTTACCAAAACAAAGGAGAAGCGACGACCACCGCCGCGCTTTCTTGGAACACTCGAGACTAACTTCACTTTGAACTGAAATAAACTGCAATATTATTTATATCCTTGGAAAGCTTGCGTCGCTTGCATCATAGGACTACATTTGCGAAATAGATGGACTCCAATATAAATTTCAGTCGAGAATAGTGTTGCCAGAGCCGATAAATATCAACACAGAAGAACAAACTCTCCAAGAATAAAATTTAAAACGACAACATTTTACATGGAAACACTGGTTAGGGCTTTGAAAACTATAGGTTGCAGTGCTATAGTACTTTTGCATTATTTAAAAATTGAAAAATTCTGGTTGGTATTTTATTTATCCCTACATATAATAAATGTGTAATTCTGATGCGCTACGGAACACACACATAATGATGTCAAATCTAATTTATCCCATAGGTTCTATTGTTCAAAAAATATCGTAACCGCGATGCAGGACTACAAGGCTTTTTACCCTTCTCCATACATTTTCTAATTTATCGTATCTAACGCCATCTAGGGACAATAATTTGTAGCTGTTTGTTTGTTTGTTTGTTTGTTATTGAACAAATCCCTAGATACTGAACTGATTTTCATGTGGGTTGCACTAATATGCTTAGAAATAACCAGCGCACAACATAGGATATATTAAAATACAAATATCATTAAAAAAATTTGGTCAAAATTATTAAATATCATTACGAAACCGGACGGAATTTTATACAACATGGCCGCTTCATGGTGAATTTTTTTTGACTACTGACGGTTAGTTTGTGTCACAGTAATTTTTTTATGTTGTATTATGGCTCCACACATGGTGTATTTAGCCAGTGTTAAGTATAGTAATTTTTCGTCGTGTTGTTATTGAATATTTCACATGTTTCACGTAAAGTCCATCTGGAGGCACAAATTAAAGAAAAAAAACGTGTGTAAGGCCATGAACAAAGAGTAATAGAAGTTAATTTCGGTAGTAATATGCATTAAACAGTGGAATGAAATTTTACAATTTATTAGATTTGATTAACCATTATTAGTTTTTCTATTTAAGCCCTTGCAGGTTGTTTGGGGTTTTTGGAGTAAAATAGATATACCATCAAATAATATGTAAGTAGTATGAATCGATTGCATTCAAGATACAAACATGTTAATTATACTTAGTGCCCGCAGATTAGAGAAATAATCGGCCAAGTGCGAGTTGGGCTCGCGCACGAAGGGTTCCGTATCATTATCTATAAAAACTAGCAAAAAAACGTTTGATGTATGAGAGAGAAAAAATACTAAAATACAGAATAAAATAAGTATTTAAGGGGTTAAATACTTATTTTATTCTGTATTTTTTGCAATAGCGGCAACAAAAATATATCATCTGTGAAGATTTCAGCTGTCTAACTATCACGGTTCATGAGATACAGCCTGATGGTGACAGACGGACAGACGGACAACGAAGCCTTAGTAATAGGGTTCCGTACCCAAAACGGACTGACGACGTCTGTCAGGCTGTCTGTCTGTCTGTCACCAGGCTGTATCTCATGAACCGTGATAGTTAGAGCTTTACCCTTGGGAGTATAATCTTGACCCTTGCTACGCCTATTTTTGGCATTACATTACGTTTATGTTTGGCCCACAGGTCTGAGGGCCAATGCATACTATTACCACCATAGGCTAATGCAGTGGGCCAATGATACTCTTACGTTACGTATATACTCTTTGAATGATACAGAAGTATAATAATACTCTTTGGAATGATACGAAGTAGATTTTTTCTCTAATCTGTGTACGAAACATGTTATGTAAAATGCCCTGGGGGTCTAGCAAAGATCACAATCACTAACGCTAACGCCTCACGCTAACTCCAAAAATGTATCGAAATGACATTCGCTACGGAAAAGTTAGCGATTTCCGAAACGTCATTTCAGTACATTTTGGAGTTAGTATTTGGCGTTAACGTTAGCGGTTGGTATCTTTGTTAGACTTTGCCCTATTGTAAAAATGTTTTGAAAGCCTAGATTTTAATTTAATATAGGTTTTAATTAATCATGAGTTCGATGATACTTATCGAAATATCATCGAAAATTCTATATTTAAGTAGCCATGAGTGGAGATTTCATCAAAATTGGTCCAGGAATATCAAGGATAATAATTAGCGTAATAGCCATATATAATGTAGTCCACGCGTGGCAACGCCGCGGGTAGTAGCTAGTGTATTATATTATACTAGTCACAAGTATGTAGACATGCAAGCCAAAGTGGATGACCTAGAGCAAGAAGCAATAGCAGTAGGCCTCAAGATCAATACCAACAAGACGAAAGAAATGAGAATAGGAGTAAAGAGCCTAACACCCCTGCACATTGGCCAGGCGCAGGTGGAGCGCGTCCACCAATTCACCTACCTTGGCAGTATCGTGTCAGAAACTGGAGGAACAGAAGAGGATATCACTTCAAGGATTGCCAAAGCCAGGGCCGCTTTTGCGCAACTCCGCCCCGTATGGCAGTCACGGAAACTGACCAGAAGGATAAAGTTGAAAATCTTCCGATCCAACGTCAAGTCTGTTCTGCTATATGGGTGCGAGACGTGGAAAGTAACGAAAGATCTCATGCAAAGGCTTCAAGTGTGTATTAACCGATGTCGCCGCCAAATATTAGGGATTTTCTGGCCTGAAAAAATCTCGAATAAAGACCTCCTTCAGCGATGCCATGAAAGTCCAATAAACCAACAGATAAAGCGCCGTAAATGGAATTGGATAGGCCACACGCTGCGAAGGGATACAGGCCATATCCCCAGACATGCCTTGGAGTGGAATCCACAAGGCAAGAGAAAGCAGGGCCGTCCGAAACAAACCTGGCGTCGCTCCGTATTGGCGGAAGTGAAGAGCATTGGCAAAACATGGTCTGAAGTCAAGCATGAAGCCCAAGATAGGACGAGTTGGAAAATCACTGTGGATGCCCTTTGCCCCACCCAGGGGACCTAGGAAATAATCATCATTATATTATAGGAGTAAGGACCAACAGTTAGCAAGTTGCAATGGCAATGGGCAGGCCACATCGCTCGTAGAACTGACAACCGATGGGGAAGAAAGGTTCTCGAGTGGCGACCACGAACCGGAAGACGCAGCGTAGGCCAACCCCCCACTAGAAGGACCGACGACCTGGTGAAAGCCGCGGGGAGCCGATGGATGCAGGAGGCGAGCAGCCACTCTAAGTGGCGCTCCCTGGGGGATGCCTATGTTCAGCAGTGGACGTCTTCAGGCTGTTAATGATGATGAATTATGAAGGACCAACAGCTAAAATTATTGTATCGATGGCCTCGTTAGCTTGAACTTGGCCTGACACGCTACCGCATGTCTAGATTATGAATCGAAAATCAGTAGATCTCCAGGTATATTTGGAAATCTGGCAACACCGTTCTATAATCTGCAATCAAAACTGTTTGATTGATGATTTCAATATGTTGCGTTTATTGCCGAGTATTGGTCAATACACAATACCTTCGTGTCCTACAAGTATGTTGTATGCAGTTTATCATTTGGTTCATCTCGTAAACCAGTCAAAGTAAACTTGCGTTCGCATTCAGTTGAATACAGTCATAATATGAACGTACCTATTTTATTATATTGTGGGTTTACAAGATGAGTTAAATGCATGATGAACTGCATACTTCATAATATTATACGTATCTACGTATGTGTGTGTACAACAGAGAGGATACGTATTTAATTTGTGCAAATTTCATATATTTAAATTAAGAGCTCGATAATACTCATTGTACTTAGTCTTTATTGCAGCAGGAGTACCTATATCCCACAGAATTCTAGTACCTAGTTGTAGTTCTTCCAATTAATGATGATGATCTGATGATGTAATTGATGTATTTCTGAAGACGTCTATATCTATTAAAAACCATAATGACCAAATAAAATAAGAAGGCACACACCTACTATAGCAAAACTTTGCTGGCAGTTTGCATTCAATGGCCTTATTCAATTCATCTCGTGTTTGCCGCCTTTTTGGTTTTGTCTTTTAATTGTGCCATCCATACAACAGTGGATCTTTCTTTAATCCCTTTTTCAAATTTCTACGGCCTATTAGGATACCATACCAATTATGATAACCAGATACCTACGCCATGTCATCCAAGAATATTTTCTATTTCTTGACCCTCAATTTTAAGTTTAATAGGACAGAACCAATACGTAGACGTCAAACCAGTATAATTTTTTAACATTCTTATTATTATAATATGTCAAAAAAGGGAAAAGTTAAGTTATAAATCATGTCCTTCAAAGCTCATCATATTTACTCAGCGCTTTAAGCCGGTAGGTACGCTGATTTGTTTGTGTAGGCTGACGACTGATATGATAACTCTGTTGTACCTAAAACATGGAGCGTTGATAAATGAGTTTCATTTATTATTGTGGATACGCTATTTTTACATAGTTTGTTTCGAAATAAGTATTTTATTTCAGCTAGCTTCTTTTCTTTATGTGTAAATAAAGTATGTATCTAAATATATATTTATTTAATTCATTTTTGAGTACCTTTCTAACAAAATCAATCACACAAAGTGGACACATTAACGAAGGTAAACTTGTAAAATGATTTTTGACTAAAGTTATTTCCTGGCTGCGAAAATGCCGTTTTCGTGAAACACATTGCATATGTACTGCCATAAGTATAGTCGATATCATTGTATGCCAACACAGGATAGGGGCATACATTCCCAAATAATTTATTCCAGTGGCACTTTCCTACTGCCTATGTAATAAGGGTTATTACAGCTTGTTCTTTTAGTTTTTGTGTTTGATACGAGAGTGAGAAGCAGGGGAGGAGGTCGAGGCTATCTCGCTCGTGATAAGGATTGAACTGTGAGCGGGTACGCCTGCGTCCGAACGGACCATCGATGGTCCGAACACATAGTTAACGATACAACGAGCATGTGAAATAAATTAAACCTAAGCTGAAATTTATAATCTACCAATTCACACGCTCCTTGCGGAAATCCATGTTAATCAAAGTAAGCTTAATTTTTAGCTAAAATGCTAACTGAGATAAGTACCTACCTAATTATATAAAACAACTGTTTTTATCGATACATAGTGTATAAGTTAGTTATCGTAATCAATAATCACAGAGACACATCTAAGCTACATAAGCTCGATTTGAAATTTAGGGATCCCACATAAACACCTAAAGCCAGCGTTATCCTTCTGGGGTCTTCAATACTTTAGTCCTCCGCGTAAGAGCACGTTAGAAATTTTACCATTTGCTCGCAAATGAAAGATACTTTAATTACAGAATGATGGGAAATACACACTGGTAGAGAAGAATTAATATTATAGTAAAAAGTAATAATCTCAGTAGATTCAATTGACTGAACTACTGAGATTTTTTTAGTTTCACTTTCACTGCGGAAGTTGGATCAGGGATCAGGGTCAGTGGGTTTGACAGATAAAAGTTTGACAAACTTGGAACAAAATAACGATAATTATATCGGTGCTACAATGGAAAATTGTTGAGTTTTAAGAGTAATGATTTTACATCTAGGACTCAGGGTTAACTAAAAAGAGATCGACGATAGCAAAGATATAGTACTATGTATAAGGACACGTAACTAAACTACTTTTAAAGGTTACTGAACATAGGTGCGCCATTGTATGAGATCAATTAAGATAGCTCGGTTTTTTGGTGTTTGTAGTGATGACGACAAAAAAGACTATTGTTCCGCTTAGTTGATTCAATGCTTTGTCGTGTGCTAAGCTTAGTTGTGAGCTGAATAATATACGCTTTAGCTTATTATAATTTAATTTATTTATAATAAGTTTTAGTTTTAGACACTGGTACTGCTATGTGGGCAGCCATGTCGCTTAACACCAGGTGAACAACTAGATTGTCATATCATTCATTCTCATAAAAAAATTATTCGTGGTTTTGGATGAATATGTTTATTATCACATTACGTCATTGAAAAGGGTTTATAGTATCTATGACTGAGCGCCTCCTTCATTCCCATAAGTTGTCGTACCTAGATACTAATTATTGTACATTTATTTCCTTTAGAAAAATCAAAGAAAAATATCTATAAAAAATTACCAATCTCTATGCCTACATTACTGGAGTTTCCTGGTGAAGTTATTAAATATCGAGATCCAAATTTTAATTAGAACCCAACTCAAATGAAACGAAGGGTTGTCTAAAGTTCCGAGGAATTACTCATTTTGTTCTGTTACTCTTTATCCAAATCAACGTCAACGAGTGGCTAACAGATAATAATCCCTTAGCTTATGGATATCAAGTTACCGGCTGTTTATCTGATCAACCATCGAGTACACTGATGCGTCAGATATGAACTGCACTTACTGGCGGGTGCTTTACATAATCGTATTACCTAATGAGATGTTACGCAAAACAGCGTTGTTTACCAATTGCAAGGCAAAACGAGTAGATACAATATGATATTTTCTGTTATCTGGTAACATTATCCCGGATATTAATACTAGGTCCAGTTTTTAGAGTAAAAGAGAGTAGTGTAGTAGGGGGTAGTTTATAGAGTAGAGGGTATTTCAAAACTTGTTTACAATACAACACCACAATTCACAATCGTATCCATAATGCAGTGAAGAATTATCGTGACAAAAATGACCTTATTGCCTTAAATCGACACATTTATGTGGAACTGGACATTTTATAGTCCCTAACACTCAAATGTGAATATTACTTATTATACCAGTCAGTGCTGAAATAGAGAAATGGACGAAAAGGTTAGTTGATGCTTTAGGTCCCGAGTAACATATTGTAAGTAGGCTAGGTAGCTGGATATTTTCATCCCGGAAAAGTGTGAGGTTCATCACGGGCCAACAGGATCCCCAACCTAGGATACAACCCAGACATCCTTTTGGGGACATAATGATGTGAAAAAATAACAGCTTTCTTTAGAAAAATATAATTTATTTTGCAATCAATTTTAAACAGGGAGGCTTTATCGGATTTATTTTTATTACCGCAATGTCATTACATATTTATGACATAGGTACTAGATACATCATGCAAGAAATATGCACACCTACAACCCACAACACCTCATACAATAGTTTCATAATGTAAAGTCCAAGATAGAATAGCATTCACTTTTACTTTCGTTACAATCATACCGTCCTCACTTCCCTCTTGGAAAGAGGAGGGATGAAATCTACATTTGTCTCTTTTATTCGTACCTTATCCAAACACTAGTTGTCTCTTTTCAACTTCCCTTTAGCATCATCCTCGCATAGCTTATACGAGTTTGGTTCGCGCTTAGTCATCTCGGGTCAGAGATAGTGGTTTCAAATGTCATTTGCTTATCGCCCGTCTCCATTTGATTTAATAAACACGTAATACGACTAAACTTGTGAAGGTGGAAGCAATTTGATCCTAAATTAATCTTTTTAAGCTTGACGATGTGCATTTTTAGCAAGCTATAGGTATTCATGTACAACTAAAACACAAGCCTAGTGATCGTTTCCGATGTGCTATAGGCTAGCTAGAACCAATGACTGCACTGTGAAGCAACATAAGTAAGTACCTACATAACTACCAAATAAATAATTCTGATGCAAGATGGGTTTGCCTTGACGGAACTTACATAAACCACTGGTCACGGTTTAAGGGCCTTTTGCAACTGGGCCGTTGGATTAGTTGGTTGCCCTTGGACAATTAGTCAAATTTGATGTTAATGGTTGAATTTAATAACATCTGCTGCAACAGCCATAATATTTATCATTATCTACCTTATAAGGCTAAATATTGACCTGTGCCCAATATTATAAATTCGAGTTTATTCATATGACGACAGTTAAATGACGAAATTAAGTATTAGTTATAATGATCTTCGAACTATTTATTTCGTAAGACTATTTGGTCACATTGTGATAACTAATAAACATTAATAATTAACCAGCACAGTCTCTACTGGTTAGTTATCAATAGGTAGGTAGGTAGGTAGGTAGGTAATAGGTACCTAGGTAATATAATATTAGTTTATCATCGACAATATTTTAATATCATAATAGAGGTATTATAGTGCCTAGTTACGCCACTGCCCACCCACAACTGTTTTATCAATAGCTAAGTAATAGAATAATACATACCCGCTCGGACAATAAATCACCTAAGGCAAATTTTAGTTGTATTTCATTGTTCCCAATCAGAATAACTAGAACGAATGCGCATTACAACTAGATTTCAAAACAGGCGCACTTAGTAAACATTTAACCACCCTTGGACGGTGTATTTCAAGATATTTTCCGAGATAAAAAATGAAACACGAACGAAATCTGAATATCACGTGGACATAAACAAATGACAGTAGAATTTATTCAGAGGCAACGCAATCGTTTAATCTACATTTCAGATTGGTAACGGCCGTGTTACATACATTTTAATATTGTTGTTCGGTGTTGCTAAATCTTTTTTGTCGTAAGTACATGAGATAATACTTTTAAAGCCTAACACTTGATGGGTCCTTCTCTTGACCGTATAACCAATTAATCACCAGCTTCTTTAATCCTAAAAGAGTATACAACATACAACAGAGCAACTAATTAGACCTAGATAAGGACTAGAAGTATCAAATAATATTTTGAGATTATTCTTACAGAAAGATGTAGCCACTGAACGACAACGCCTTCCGAATAAATATAAAAAAAAAGATATCCCTATATTCCAAAATAACCGATGAAATGACCACTTATCATCGGTTCTATTAGAAATAACTCCTCGTTCTGCCGATGAATGGGAGATTATTGAACATATTGAAGAGTAAGATTTTGTGTTCTATACAATAAATAAAAAAAAAAAAAAGAAAAAAAATTAATGCATATTTCTGGTATCCTACATCATTCTTTTCATCATGACAATAATTATAGTAAGTAGGTACTCCAATGCTGCGCAAAGTTTTCATGATTCCCAGACCTCGCGATTGGAGCTCTATGAGTAAGATAAGTTTCAAGAAAACTTGGTCACTATTAAACAAATAGTCGGTGGACCGACGAGCTGGTGAAAACCACGGGGAGCCGATGGATGCAGGAGGCGAGTGGTCGCCCACGGTGGCGCTCTTTGGGGGAGGCCTATGTTCAGCAGTGGACGTGTTCGGGCTGTTAATGATGATGATGATGAGGATGGTGATGGTGATCCAACAAAATCGTTAAATCCATTTTGTTACAACTTACACCCTTGAATGTCTGGAAGCTTCGCGGATGCTCGCGAAAATGACTTGCATAACATAACAGCACAGCATACCAAAATTGTACCAAACTAAACTGAAACACTCTAATAAATTGTTGCAGTTATACGCTTATTTCGAAAATGCGGAAAGTATCTTTCAAGGGCATATTACGCATTAGCTCATCCAAATGAATTTTAATACCATTAAATACAGTCGCATCTATATACAATTACACACGGCTAAAGGCGGATTGCTATCTCCACACGTTCTCCTTTAATAGGGTTGGAAAAAATGGCAGCCCAATTAGTGGACCGCCTTTATCTGCCTCTGAAAGAGCTTTGCCGCTATAATGAGATTCCTCTCTAAAATGAGTTGATTGTGACATACCTAAAGTGCTTAATTTAATTGGAAGTCTTAAATCCCTTTTCTGAATGCCAGACTGTGTCATGCAGCACCTACATAATTATAGTATAGTATGTAATATACAGTATGGAGTAACTTATATTCAATAGGGCACAAGTATCAAGCTTTGTTTTATCTGTTCATGAATTTTTACAACAAAGCTCTAGCAATGATCCCTTTTCATTAGCGTGAATTCCAAACGCTAGCGCCAAAATGTATTGGATGATATTAGCTGCTGAAAAGTAAGCAGTTTCCGAAACGTTATTTCAATACATTTAGAGTTATCGGGAATGGGATCTTAGCTAGACCCCCAGTCTCCTTATAACTTTATCGTTTTTGGAACAACGTGTATTTAGGTGCGTTGAAGATGTCGACTAATTATTAGCAATGTTTGTTTAGTAACTTCAGTTTGATAGCAGCAGCATACCAGATACCAGCTCAAGTTAGCATGATTCTTGTCGATACATGCTGTGTGCTGTTGGGCTCGTAGGCCTTGTAACTATGGCTTGTCATAACGATTGCGTTTACTACCTGTTCGTACTAACAAATAACTTTAAAGTCGTTGCGCAAGTCGTGTTCACTGTTTAGCCGTCATCGGTAATATGATCTACTAGTGCTGTCAGCGGGTTATGTTCAAACTTCAACATCGAGTTCTTATTTATTAGAAACGCCGGAATGATACCAAGAGTAGAGTAACAGTGACTAGTGGTAAAATTACCCCACCTCTTATCAAAATATGCACCACCTTATTTCTCACAATATCATTGGAGGACATCATAAATCCTCCTGGTGCAGCCTAAATAATGTTATAGCAGTTTGCAAATTTTGCGTTCTGAGATTTTAGTTAGGTAAGTATTGCTTCACTTTATATTAAGTTCTACAAACCTTACACTACAAACTCGTTTGTATTGCGTAAGCAATTTTTTTACTTGTAGTCCACATTCTCAAACGTTTACCGAGGCTTGAGCTTGGATGGTTTTCATACACACGCCATGGTCAAGTCAAGATTAGTTTTTTTTGCGATGTCTGTACTATAGGTATAGGAAGTCAATGGTGTTTTAACTAAACACCACGATGAAATTACCTAGAGCATGCTGAACTTTGAAACAAGATCGTGGGAGAATAATTTTTTCCACCAACACAACATTTTAACACAGAACACTTTGCATAAATTATACTTAATAGCAGATTATATTATTATTTATAGAGTATTTATAAAAAAACATGTAACTATAGAGTGCTTTTTCAAATTCTTGGAAAGTTAATTCTAACGAGATTTGTAATATTATT
The DNA here is from genome assembly GCA_963580505.1 of Ennomos erosarius. NCBI lineage: Eukaryota > Metazoa > Arthropoda > Insecta > Lepidoptera > Geometridae > Ennomos > Ennomos erosarius. Next base: position 7,171,167 of record OY756992.1, on the reverse strand, counting down.
TCGTTTATATCTGGACTTGTTCTTTAGGTACGTAATTCCAGTTCCTAGCCTAGAGCTGCTTTAGCTACTAATCCCATCCATCCCATTCTCCTTCGACGAAGCCGACATCCTCAGATTAAATTAGAAGCCATAGGGGACATTCTTTTATTTCATGTCTTTGTTGGTGTTGTGATCCATGGTCTTCGATAGACCTTTATTCGTCTTATTAGGTCACATAGGGAAAAAGAGATAGCTGGGACCAAGGATTCACAGTTAATTAATTATTATATGTTGTGTATGTTATCTTTAAACTGTGGACATTACTTAACTATAACTAACAGCGATATCAAATCTGGTTTACCAAAAAAACTTCCAATACAGTGTGTTTTTCGAATGTCTCCAAAAAAGTAGCATCGTAACGTTTTCGTAGCAGTTGGAATTAGTAAGCAGGCGGCGCTTGACTCAAGGTCAGTTGCTCCACAGCCAGTGTGACCATCACTTCCTAGTTGGCAACCGGCGGCGGTGGGCTTGGGCAATGCCTCTCACCAGAATTAGGCTCCCGATTACAACAGCGACATGACGATCGCAACTGTGGATTGCTGATTTGTTACAGATACTAATAAAAGTTACGGATTAAAGAACGGATACCATACCACAGAATTTTCTATTGCTGGCCACAGCAATAAGAAGTTCTGTCAACTTGTCAATTTTTTTTTGGGCACGGGCTGCTTTTAAGCGACACGGCTGCCCATAACAATTGCAGTGTCACTTGGAACTTTAAAGTACCTAATAAAGTTTCGCGTGACACTGCACTGGAGTCATCCTGAGACATCACACAGTCTAGAAGTCTCATTTGCCCAGTAATTTCAACGCTACAATGCCCTTCAAACCGGAACACAGTAATGCTTGCACACTACTGCTTGTCGGCAGAATAACTGGCAAAGCGGTGGTACCTAACCTAGACGAACTTTGCAGAAAAGTCCTACCACCTAGTACGATTATTACTAGTACACTATTTATTACTCGCGTATCTTCTTTAATATCATTCTTGACTTGATAATCTCGTCCAGTTCTAAGTAATTCCCTTGGTATTTTAAAACTGGTCTAATGATAACCATTGAATTTGGGGAACCAGCATTTCATGTTCATAGTTTTTTTTAGTGATATTTCAAATACATGCTAATATAACTTCTGTCGCTGCACAATAGAGACTTCGGTGTAGGTACCTATCTTTATGTGAATTTCACTTTATTACACTATACGCTCAAAGTCGCGCAACGATCTATGGAGAGAGCTATGCTCGGTGTTTCCCTGCGAGATAAGATCCGGAATGAGGAAATCCGCAAAAGGACTAAAGTGACCCATATAGCCCTTAGAGTTAGCAAGTTGAAATGGCAATGGGCAGGCCACATCGCATCGCTCGCAGAACTGACAACCGATGAGGAAGAAAGGTTCTCGAGTGGCGACCACGAACCGGAAGGCGCAGCGTAGGCAGACCCCCCAGTAGGCCTATGTTCAGCAGTGGACATCTACGGGCTGATGATGATGATGCCACTATACGATTAGATTATTTACAAAGAACTCTAAATCGGTTCAGTTTGATTTTTATTGTATCTATACTACATTGAGACAGGCACATAAAAAGTAATATGTAGAGAGAGGCACATAGCACATAGAGGTTCCTTTTCCGACTCATAAAAGGTCTGTTTTGGGAAATAAATAATTAAAAGTAACTACCGTATAGGTAAAAAAGACGTACATACAGGATCTGCATATCATTTTTTTATGGGTAAACTTAGCTAGAAAAGCTAAGTTTACCCATAAAAAAATGATATGCGTACCTAATAAATAATAGCTTCGTCTAAAATAGTCGTGCAGTCTCAACACACTATAATGTCTATATAGGTTCATACACACCTCTATGATACTCGTGAGATATAAAGTTCATTTTAAAAATGTTTTCCTCGTCCATGATGCTTATTAATAACCGTATAGGTAACTAGATGCTGGATTTCCTTATTGCACCATAAATGTTATTAGCCGTTCCTTTGAAAAAGATGTTAATAACCTTTGAAGATATGCAATTAGGTATGGCTAGCTTACGTACCTATTTCACAAGTTATGCTTACATAACATACACGGTAGTTAAGATAGATACTATGTCAACGTTGGATAAACTTGCTCAATTCTCATGTTTTGTCTATATTCTCGAATATTTAGCGGGCCCGATAGCTCAGTTGATAGTATCCCTGACTTCTGAACTGAGGTTGTGGTTCAATTCCTACCAAGGACAAACATTTGTGTGATGAACATAGATGTTTGTTCTGCGTCTGGGTGTTATATTCTATTCTATGTATGTATTTACAAACAAAAAAGTATATAAGTATTGTATCAGTTATCTGGTTCCCATAGTACAAGCTATGCTTAGTTTGGGGCTAGATGGCGCTGTGTGAAATATCCACACATATTTATTTATATAACTTTTTTTTTATAACTCAATAGGCCGGGAAAATGGAACGTGACGATGCGGTCTACGGTGATACATGCTTGCCTAGAAGAAACCTATTCACTCGCGACTTAAACCAGCCTAGCTACGTACCTATTACTTATCACATCAATAGCCGGAAGACGTCCACAAGTGAAAGACACATTACGTCTTCATTCTCTTAAAAAAAGTCCCTGGGCCATTATTCCGCATCGATTCCTTACTTCGAAACCACGTGAATTCCTTCCATAAGAAATATGCAAAACTGTATTCTCTATGAAACGAAAACAAAACCGCGCGAAATGAATTTGGAATAGGCGCGATTTGAACTGTCAAAAATCGTATGTTTTACCGAGACGCGTTCCGAAACATCAACACATCAAAAGATATGACACTTATGTCAATATATTCTATTCAAAATAAAGATAACTTTAATGTAGCAGAGGCCATAATCAAGAAGTCAAGTCAACTTTAATGTAAAGTGAAGGTATATCTGACGCTGTGACACGATTTGAACAAGATACGATAACGACGTGGTTTTGTATCGTGTGGAATCTGTGTTTCCATAGAGAATAACCGTCCAGATACAGGCCTCCCCACTTTAGACGGTATTAATATAGGGTGAGTTTGCCAAAGGGTGGGTTTTTAGTAGGGCGTCTTGATGTACTGAGGAGAATGCTGTCCATGTCTGGGGCCGTACTGCGAGCTCTTAGCGCGATTCAAAACAGGGCGTATCCGGTTCTTACGGCACCCGCGAGGAGACATATGGAGCATGGAGGCAGGAGGCGAGAAGCTGCTCAATGTGGCGCTCTTTGGGGGAGGCCTATGTTCAGCAGTGGACGTCTTCAGGCTGCTGATGATGATGATCATACTTAACCAAAATTAAGAGGAGCATGTACAGATTTATAAGTCCCGCAGCCGTCACAAATACAAATAGTTACTTAGTGTAAACAAATAAAATGTATCGTCTATATATATATATATATATATTTTTTTATGAGAATGAATGACGTGGCGAGCTTGTCGTTCACCTGATGTTAAGCAATACGGACCGCCCATAACAGTTGCAGTGTCACTCGGAACTTTAAAATAATAAAGTTTTGCGTGACACTGCACTAAGCACGTCATCCTGAGACAGTCACATCACACAGTCTAGTAATCAGATTACTACACTGTGTAATCAGGTCATAAAGTCTCATTTGCCCAGTAATTTCACTAGCTACAATGCCCTTCAAACTGGAACACAGTAGTGCTTGCACACTACTGCTTGGCGGCAGAATACAGTTATTCTTTGCCAGTGGCAAAGCGGTGGTAATACCTACCTAGGCGAACTTTGCAGAAAAGTCCTACCACCTAGTAAAAACCTAGTAATTTGGGTACAATCTATCAATATTATTATTAAGACTACCACGACAAATATTAGCGGTTACTCTGCTACATACATATTATGAGTAATTTTATTATCCCGGATATTTCTGCGTAAGTTAAGTACAAACACTACACGGATTAACTTACATATAAGTACAACCTGTAATACCTATCCATTTAATTTTATGATCGTCCTATGTGAGTAAAAGATTAGCTGCTGATAGGTATGTAAACAGCAATGTATAAAACCACTGGCTGTGTGTAAAACCTATCATTATGTAAGTACAAATAGTCACAAAAGTGTCTACTGCAACTCATTTCTTTTGTATACTTATTGATAAACTTTTGACTTTTATAAAATACGATGTCAAATACCCAAGTCTGTGAATAATTTGTAAAATTGGTTCCTTTACCATTGCAACCATATCAAATTGTGAATAAGCACGGATTTTCAGATAGGTAATGGGGTAATGGTAAATAACTTTCGTCCAAACTTCAAACTTTGAAACCAGTGGTTATGAGTTACGAAGTTAAAAACAGCCAGACAAAGTTCTAGGACTTTAGCGTAGAGTTTATCTTAAAAAAATAGTAGAAAAGTGTCTTAGGCGAGAAGTATTACACTCTATGCCTATTCGGTATGAAGGTATAGGAAAAGTGATCTTAAATGTGGACGGACACGAATAACAATTTTGTGTCGTAACCACGTGTTAGCTTAGCGAGTAAGTCACTATTTTATTATTATTGTTCATGAGATGATGAGATAAACTCACCACCTAGGTCTTGCTCGTTGTTTAAATTCAAACTTCAAACCTCGTAACATAATTGAAACATTCTCTAGGAGCATTTGCGCATTGGTATCACAAATACTTACGGTTTTTCATTCGGATCGTAAGATAGTATTTCAAAGAATAAAAAACTATAATAGACCTATGCAGATAACAGTGCAGTTCAAATGATTGTATTAACACGAACTAAGTGACGTAAAGTAATTTATGTTAATCCTGTAATAGAATAAATTTACATAAACTCACCGTTGTAATGTAACTTGTTTATTTATCGGCTTGCAATGCACTACAAGGCTAGTAGTTGGCAGCCAGACCAATCTGTCCATTAATATGTATTGTATAGGTAGAGAGAGGTTAAGTATGTATACCTTAAGTTCCGATACGCTCTGCGCTGAAACCAAACAGAAAAAAAAAACAAGAAAAATCAGAAAAGACATGTATCGGGATATAGGGCTCTGTAAAGCTCTGCTTGGCATAGGTACTTATCACGGTGCTGTGCCCGATCTATATCACTATATGTAGCTACCTACTAAATCTTAGCTCTACCTTATTTTGGTATTTTGAACTAAAGACAGTTTAGCAATTTTCAGGACCGAGGCGATGGCAATACGAGTAACATTTTCAAATACTTACCTAACTGCGCGAAAATACCCCGCCGCATTACGTTATTATTTATTCTTGATCCTCTGTTAAATAATCATCCAAATCGCTTCAGCCGCTACGGCATGAAAATAATACAAACAGAGAGGCGTTAAAAAGATTACAAAACTTAAAAAAATATTTCGTAGGTGCGTTGGCGACTGGCGAAGAACTGATGAAAAGCTTCGAGTACACTGCACACTAATGCACATGCGAATTGTTTGATAAGCTAGGAACATTGTGCGCTCGCAACTCAAATTTATCGCTCGTAAGCGTGTACTGAAATTAAATGAGCATTAATCAATATTAGCAGAACAAAGGACGGTTGCAACTTTGTTTATCTATACTACAAGAGCGTTGAATGAAACAAATAGAATTTGAATCGAGGCAGTTGATAAATTGAACATATCTACTTTTACTCGAAACTATTATTATAATATAATGTGACTTCTGGGAGAGCACAGCTTGGTAGTGCCGTGTGGGGAGTGAACGTTGAGCTATTGTTGGTGTACAAAGATGTAACAAAAATCATTAAAAAAAAGCTAAATGCGATAAATGGTCACTGTGACACAAGCAGTCAGACATTCGAAACAAAAGTTGGAACACAATGTGTACCAAACACAGACATCTAATACTATAGTTAGATGTCTGTGGTTCCAAATACCAAAGCAAGGTGTTGAAACGGATGTTTGCTCATAACAAACCCAAACTGAAATAGCGTTTATTTGTTCCAAAGCAGTAGGTATGCGGGTGTTTCAGCGATTAACATTCTATACGAGCTTTTCCACAGCGCGGTAGTCAACTGTAATGTTATCTATCTTGACCTAGTTCGTTAATGATTAGCTTATTGTCGCAATCGTGCTATAAACGCTGTTTGACGTATAGGGTTCACACGGCTTTATCATAAAAATGATAAACGGAGTACACACACATACATAAGTTATTATTTTGTTATGTTTTATGGCTTTGAGATTAAAGAGTTACGATTTTTTAAACACTGTCAACAATTTAGTTTTGTTATATATATTGTTTTATCATTTAAAGAGACTGCGGGATCCACGACCAAATAATTTATTTATTTATTTATTTATTTATTTATTTATTTATTTATTTATTTATTTATTTATTTATTTATGGACCTTCAACAGTTCTACATGTTTTTGAAAATAATAGTGACAGCTTACATGGATTACATGACAGGTTTGAAATAACATGTAGCCCTAATTACAGAATGGCCACATCATGCCTTAAAAAAGTGAGAATCCTTCAAGTAAAAATAAATGCATACTACTACTTACATATATATATACTATACTTAAAGATAAGGAATACAAACAATAGATACACAAAAATAGCTAGCTACTTACTTACACAACTGCAACACATATAATTCATTTTGCATGGACCATCGTTATAAAATGCATTTCTTGCCACATTTAAGTTTTTGTTTCAGTATAATTGATTATACACTCGTTTATAACATAACATAATAATGTGATGTAAGAAATCAAATAAACAATTTTAGGAATCATTAGAGGATTGAATCAAGATTGAAACATAAAAATCACAGACATTCATGAATAAGGTAAACAAAAACAGACCAGCCCAAAACAAAGAGTATAAACGCTACGAAAAAATCAGCCGTGATTGAAGTGTTGCCCGTTGCACGCATCCAAATACCCATGCCAACAAATACAATAAAATAAAATATACTTAACTCTGACATTCAATTATGGTACAATTAGTAACATCTATCAAAACAATAAAATCATAATACTTATAATAATAAATAAAACTAAAACAATAATACAGATCCTATATAAAAACATTATTTATACACCCATAGGTTTCATTAACACACTATAAATTTTTCTTTTAAAACTAGATAAGTTGTCATAAAATATGTCTATGGACTCATCCTGCTTCAAAAATTCCTTATATAATCGACACAAACGCGGAATTAAAGAGAAATGTCCAAGATTGGTTTTATAAGTCCTAGTACTTAATATTGAACCGGGGTGCCGCGGCAAGCGTGACGGGACGCTAAACTGAATTAAGTTAAGTAGCTCAGGATTATCCTGTTCATAGTTAAGAATTTTATAGAGGAGTAAAATATCGTGCATTTTTCTACGGTCAACATGAGATCGAAAGACTTGAGTCTATCGGTATAAGGTGCTCTTTTCTTTACCCCATATGAATAAAATTGTGTGAATCTTCTCTGAATACTTTCTAGTCGGTCTTTGTGGACTTGGTAATGAGGGTTCCATATAGCAGAGCAATACTCCAATTTACTTCTGACAAGCGTAATAAACAATAACTTTATTGTACTAAGTTTTTTGAAGTGTTTCGAGTTCAATATAAATAATAGAAATAATAAAACAATTAATTACTTATACAGGTGTAATTTAATTCATTAGCATAAATTGAGCCCATGTTAGTACATCATTTATATATGATTATTAAAGAGTAAAAGTGTGTAAATGAAAATATTTTTATTGAAAATTATGAAGATTGCCGCGGCGCCTAACGCAGTTGGCACGGATGATTTTGATACATCTTAACGTTTTTATACCTTGTATGTACTAATTAAAAACAGTACTACATTATTTTAATTAAATTTTGTATTGTAGCATTTGATTAAGTAAGTTATTCTATTTTTGGAGTTATTATTATTACTAAACCATTGTGTTAGAATTCAAAAATGTTGGTCCAAACGTAACCGGTATCAGGAGTAGGTACTTAGTTTCAAAGGATGCCAATGAATTCAATTACACCCAGTATAGACGTGTCATCATCAGTTCTTTTCTAGTTCATACATATCATGCCGGTTTTTATAAGAGGTTTACTTGTTCTAGTACCTGAAAGTATATATATGTAGGTAAGTAGCAGGACTCGCAAGATAGAAGTGACAGTGGGCCTGTTGTAACAACGCGTCGATACCTTTCCCGCAGCAGGAAGTGATGCGTAACTTTACTAGTACCTAGTTGCCCTTTGTTAAACAATTTAATGTTCAACTGGCATTCCATATAGCTGAGACAACATTTTTATAACTTGTTTAGGTGACTTATAACCGGTAAAGTCGCTTAAGCTTTAAATGGCATATTGAAATGTCGAGTAAAAAAAATCGTCGATTCGCATTCAGTGTATGTATTATGTTAGTAAACACGGGGCCTACGCAACGCGTTTTGCGTAGCAAACATAGTAATTTATATTTCCATTGAAAAACAAAGAATCGTTTTGGTATTCAAGGTTGGCTATGGCGATTTAATCGGATATATAATTTGATGGTATAAAAGCCTTACTTATACATTACATTTAATCAATATCCTGTCAACTTTTTGCGGACTTGAATGTCATGACTCAAGCAACGCGCCCATTCAGCCTACTGAGGGACCCAGTCTGAGTACTATTCGTTATTTTCTGGGACAGGCAAGAATATTTATTCTTGCTTATCCCCACGTAGGAACAGGACGTGGGGACAGACAGGAATAACCCATAAAGTGTGGCTCATCCATGGTTCCTATTCCTACTCCTACATGATTTAGCCACAATTGTTTGGAAAAAAACAATAGCACGGTTATTTCTGAACTCTGACAGGTTGATCGCTTAACAAACTCCCCGCTAATGGATGTAGCCGCTGCCTGTGTAATTTATTAACGGTACAAAAAATATCCTGGGCCCTTGGTCTAAAGCTCCTTAACCTACCATAAATATATCAAGAGTGGTAACTAAAATACGTAAAATATTACAGTATGTACTTATATATACCTAAATTATATAAAATAAACATATAAGTAATTGGGATAAATAATCCCAATTACTAAAGATCTAAATAGATAGTAGATAGAATGGCAAAATTGTGACAACTAGCCACAGAAGCCAAGTCAAGTCGATAGATAAAAGAAAAATAGTAAATACTATATTTAATCGAGCTAATATAGAGATAAGACTTACCTAATTCAAATCTCTACTTAATTAATTAAAATGCCAATTAAGTTCTGCGCAAAACCTACTATTTTAATATACGTGGCAAAAAAAAAAATAGTGCGCAATAACGTCATCATTACGCGTTTATATGTGAGGCATTTATGAGCTGGCGTAATTTTAAAGGCTTCTGCTAAAGGTGCGTAGGAGTAGGTAGACATACAATTAAACTTGCCACTTGTAATAGATAAAAAACTATTTAATATTTTAATGCGATTCCTTGACGTCTAATATACATAATTTTTGCTACTTTACAAGCTTCCTTGTTTATAATATTAGAACCGAAAGATGTTCTATTATTAAAAATCTAACGTCCGGGTTATAACGCTAAAGTGAGTAGTAGTACTTAGTAGTGAGTGAGTATTGATATAAAATATAGAAGAAAAACTTCACTTGTGAGTTTTTATTCTATGAGGAAATATCATAACTTGACACCTTGTTATGGATTAAATTATGCTATTGTGTGTAAGTAACTATCTGTAAGAAAAAACCTACTATATACCTAAGTAACTACTGACTATGAAATAGGAAAAAATAATACAACTTAGGTAGGTACCTACTGATAGAATTACCAGCCACGTTTTTTCACATTTTATAACTTACGTGTTTTCTGTAAAATGATAGTATGACGCAACAAATCCCGGCGTAAGTTTTGAAATTTTCCTTTACTTACCTACATTAACATTTATATTTGGTTTACGCTAAGCAGCCGATACAATAATTCTAAAACATTAATTTTGCCTACTTATTTAATTAGGTTTTATAGAATAACATTTGACAAAAATAATAATTGTAATATTGCCGACATTATTTGCACAGCTGTACTTAGTACCTATGAAAGAAATGTAAACTATTCATACAAGCAAATTCATTGTTACCAGCTCAAATCTTGGAAAATCGAGTCAATCGTTTACTTATATGAAACCTAAAGATTACCAATAAACAATAAAAGTGCTTATTATATTTGTTTCCAATTAAGTTGACGCATATTTAATCTAAGGTTAGCTACCTCTATCAAAGGTTAACAATGTGTATGGTTCTTGGAATCAGAGTCGAGAAGATCCAAAGCCCAAGCCGCAATACCACATTGGTTTACGAGGTCACAAATTACTCATGTCACGACTGACTAAAAATAAGGATCCATTCATACGGCATGGACGGTTTCTTTTTACGTTTTTACACGTTCAGGTACTATCTAAGTACCTACACTGGGCGCCGGACGTAGACACAGCAGGCAGCATGCGAGCTGGTGATGACGAGCAGGGATCCTAGGATCCGTTTTGTGCTATAGCGCAGGAAGGCCTCTACTGTATACCTATGCACTATTCAATTCTTCACTCAATTTGTCGCCTCAATCTGCTGGTTGGGAGTCGGTACACGGCTCCACACGATGTAATTTACCGGATGGCGTCCGGCAACACGCCTCCACACGATGCAATTTGACTGATTGAGTTGACAAATTGTGTGGTAGAGATTGTATGGTGATTGGGTACTTACGTTATGGCTCCATAAGTGATCCATACAAGACAGGCGAAGATGGAAACACAAGGAGGTTAGAAAAAACAGTCTTAGAAGAAGGTGTCCTATTACGGGGTTCCTAAATCCACCATATTACATTGTATATCATATTTGAGTTTTGTTAGAATAATTTCAAACTGTCAAACTGGCATAGATCAGGCACCGTTCAAGTTACGATGGTTTGTGTATGTCAAGCCTTAGTTTGTGGCCATGCAGAACCCTGAGCGTGTTAAAACCATGCCGTGTATATGGGCCCTATTTGCCAAGAAAACAAAACGAACGGCTAAGGGATTAACGGTTACACCCACCACACCCACCTTGGTGTTTAAGTACCTATGTGTCTAGAATAGCATACTAGATCAATCACCTATGAACCTAAGGCTATAAATCGGTCATGCGATGCTGTAATAACATAGATCATAAAGCGTAGGATGAAACGGCACGTTACAATCTGACATAAGTATTACAGGTATGAGTAACTCCGACACTCAAATGCTGTACATAACAGAATTAACAGACCTTACTATAATAGATAGATACCTTAGTAATGTTACATAGAACTAGAACTTGTAATCTCTCTGTGTAAGTAAATGTTTTTTTAAGAATGACAACAAAACCCGTGACACATTGTGGAATAAGCACTTGTAGACTCTATGACTACTACACGCATCACCTTGAGACAATGTCTAACTAATATTTATATTAGGTTTTTATGCATTACACATTTGTTTTATGAAACTTTTATGCCTATTAGTTGACCGAACACTGTTGTCTTGGGTACATAATATATAATAGTAGGATTTTGACGCATTCGCATTGGCACAGCTGTATAACGGAATTTCAGTCCCAGTATTGTCTCCCAACATGGACAAGACGAAAGTCATGTCTAATGCCCATGTTCCACCTATACCGGTCATTGTTGGGAACGATACTCTCGAAGTTGTCGACAAATATGTGTACCTATCAAATTGTCCAATTAGGTAGGTTCAACTTCGATAAAGAGGTAGCACGAAGAATACAACTCGGCTGGAAAGCATTCGAAAAGCTTCGACCCATCTTTTTGTCCAAAATACCGCAGAGCCTGAAAACAAAGGTTTTCGATCAGTGTGTGTTGCCAGTGAAGACTTATGGAACTGAGACGTGGTCTTTTACTGTTGGCCTTTTTTTTTTTTTTTATTTAGAATAAGCCTGCGTTTGACTACATCTCACCTGATGGAAAGCGACGATGTAGCCGAAGGTGTAGCACGCAGACTCATGGCCTCAATAGTACCAAGCTCAAAGTCGCGCAACGAGCTATGGAGAGAGCTATGCTTGGTGTTTCCCTGCGAGATAAGATCCGCAATGAGGAGATTCGCAGGAGAACTAAAGTGACTGATATAGCTTTCAGAATTAGCAAGTTGAAATGCCAATGGGCAGGCCATATCTCTCGTAGAACTGACAACCGATGGGGAAGAAAGGTTCTCGTGTGGCTACCACGTACCGGAAGACGCAGCGTAGGCCGGCCCCTCACTCGGTGGACCGACGATCCGGTGAAAACCACGGGGAGCCGATGGATGCAGGAGCCGAGTGGCCGCTCAAGGTGGCGCTCTTTGGGGGAGGCCTATGTTCAGCAATGGACGTCTTCGGGCTGCTTATGATGATGATGATAATGATTGTACATACTGGTACATCCATAACTATACGATAATGATTGTAACGGTAACAACTAGGAACATAGCCTTAATTCAGCGATACAGCTAATTGAGGTCGATAAAGCAAAATCCATTCGTTCACTCAGCAGAGTCAACTCAACTAAGTCTACTCTACCAGCACTAATAACAGAGCATCTAGTTGCAATGACATGTGTAAATAAGTGCCTACTTACGTATTCATAATGTAGCGTGCATTCACTCGACTTGCATCACGTCACGTCAGATTACAGCGCGTTGTTTGTGCCTAGGTTAGGTTTCTGCTTACCTCGGTGCTCGCCGGTTTCATTAATTGCAATCGTTAAGCAACTGCATGGTGTCAGGTCCTATGACTCGTTATATTACGCTTGCGCGCATGTGAATTTTATTACTGCTCAAAAGTAAAAAAAAAATTAGAGTTTACAACAAACTAAGTATACCTGTATCTTATGATGCAGCAAGATGTGGTCTTTTAACTACTAAAGATATAGCAGGAGGACCCTCTGCGAATAAAAAGCTTTAGGTCAGGCAGCAGGCATCCTCTTACGCCTGTATTGCTATAAATTCGTGAAAGGGCTAAAGCGAATCTTGTTGGCCTACATGTAGCTATATTACAGTACCCACTCAAAGCCTTTTGTCGTCATTGTACTTAATTCATAATGCTCATTTCTAAAGCTTCCAGGCATACTTATTTAAAAAAAACCTTGCACACATTTTCCAATTTCTATGTTCCTGTAGGACAGTAGAACGTGTAGGTAGTCCCGGTTTGTGAATAGGACCACCCCATCTGTTCCGCGTGGGTGCTGAAGGAGCCGGCTGGAATATTCAGTGATGGGAGCAGAGAATGGAGTCTCCTCGGTTTTCATTATAGTCTACTCTACTGTGATCAGCCGCTTGCCAAGCGTCGTGACACCTAATTGTAGGTAAACGTCCAAAGTGGCGATCTATTCAGCAGGGGGCTGACGTCTTCCGGACTAAAACACTGTAAAATAAAAACACCAACATCATCATTCATTCTCAAAGAGCTTATTTTGCGTTTAGCATCCACTTCTTCGCTGAAACAATTTCTTCGCGATACAATGCAGCCCAAACTCGACCGAGTCCTACAAAACAGGTTTCTCGTCCGCAACGCCCGCCAGTCTGCTTCGCCCAAACAACACTGCAAAAAACCTATTCTATATCTAATAAAAGTTTATCTTGTACGGAACACAAGTTTACAAAACAACAAGTACAACATCTAGCGACAAAAATATAGAAGTAGGTAGTTGTTTATCTGTATGTCCATGCAAATGCGCGGGAACAAATCAGTTGGGAATATGGTGAATATTGAAAAGCTATTATGTAAAAGTTATGAAAAATAATCAATAAAATGATGCTACGAAATGTATTGTGTATGTATTGTACGGAATGGCATAAATATGTCATCTGCCTTATAAGGAAAAATCTCCTAAGAAAAATCTGTTAAGAAAAAGAAGTACCTAAGTAAAGCTTGATATAGGGTAAATTAAATAAACCGTTTTCAAAGTTTAGCAAGTAAGTAGGTTACAGCTACTTAGCTACCCCATTCAATGATTTTTCCTTCCTTTCCCATCCAAATATCTAATTTTCAAAACAGCGTTCTGTGCTCTACAGAGATCGTAGAGGCTGGTGTAGTTTTAATTTATGTAATAACTAGTCTTTATTTCTGATTATACAGGAAATCCTCGTTCAGAGTTCAGTGTGCCATATTATTCACTATGTCTATGTGTATTAAGGTGCTATTTAACATTAACATGTGTCGTGTTTACGCGAGCTTCAGCATAACAAATAACATTAAAAGGATTGCAAGAAACGCAGAAAATGCACCTTTGCGAGTATAAATGGCGATAATTAAGACTGATTGTTGATAGTATTTATTAACAGTAAGCCACATAATAAGTTGCCTCTTCAGGACTTTGTCGCAATTAGATATTCCATTGATGTTTCTTCAAACAGAAGAAACTTCTGATTTTTACTGAGACAAGGTTTTATCCTGATTATGTGGTAGGCTGGTAGGGCCTACTTGTAGATGTTCACTTCGCGTATGGATGTGCATCCCTCATAACCGGTTCCATAGGCGAGGTGGTAAAGTTTTTAGAGGTCCTTGGGTCCTTGCAGGTTTATACTGAACGATAAATAACAAAAGCCGTTCTGTTTTAATATATGACACGGCGCGCGGCGCTTTTTGATAAATATTGGATGTTTATATTTAATTTAGGTACGGTAGGTACGTAGGATCGTAAATATTAAGCAAACAGGTACTTTCGCATTGCTTTGAATCAAATTTTATATTTCAACGAGCTAGCTATAATTAAACTCTGACCGAGAATCTCTGTATAGGTACTCCGTTACTTTAATAAGGTCACATTTTATAAAAATAGTAAGTATACAAGGTGACCTTGAATTGGTATGTTATCCCGAAATGGGGTAAATCTACCTACACCCCAAGGTAGACAATGTTACTTCTACGACTTTACTAAATTAATAGTTTTTCATTGAAGAAATGCTATGGTAAAGTTTACGTTCGAAAATAGCCTTAGCGCAGCTGGGTGGTTGAACTTCATCCTTGACCGAGTGCACATAAATGAGTTTAACGACCTGCGTTGAGAAATGAGTTTATAGTATCTTGTTTACTTTCGTAGCGATCGCAAGTGTAATTTTGCGAGTGGATTTGTGTATTACTATGGAAGTTTGGAAACACCTAGTTTCAAGTAAGGCTCTCACAACTTGTAGGGTATCATGGTCCCAGTCGCCCCATTTCGGGATAACAAGGTCACCTTGTATTATTTTTTCATTTTTTTTTGTAAATTAAATGACGTGATGGACGAGCAATTTGTTTACGGCCTCTCTTATAGTTACCACTACATATAGGTTTCAAAAGCTGCTAATACCTGCGGATAAAGGCTGAAAAATATACTTTACCTACACATAGGTAATTCTTGTGTAGTTCTAGTTTTCGAATAAGGTTAGTCGCAGATGTGAAAATGGAGAATTACAATACTTATTTTTAGCTTTTAGTAAAATAGTTTTGCACGGGACCTCTAAACATAGGAATAATGATGCCTTGGCCTTGGGCTAAGCTAAGCTTGGCAACCTTTTTTTACGGAGGTTGATATAAGTAGAAATAGGCCAAATTCCATAGAAAGGTTAAAAATCACTGTGTTTTATTTTTATCCTGCTATTCCTTGGAAACAAACGATGTCCTTAAGTAATAAAGGCGAACCTTGTCAAGGAAACTTGATTAATGGTTTATGAACTTGCCACTCTGTAAATTACAAAAAAGGGACTGCCACGGGCATAAATAGGAATTGATTTTTAAACTTATGTACTTAGCTGGTCTCATATGGTCGGATAACTTATAAAACACTAGTAAACAGTGGCCGTCAAAATGCCGGGAGGTACCAGTTTGAAAATAGTACAACCCAGCTATTCCCGCGGGTGCTGTAAGGCTAACGGCTAAGGGATATCCAGGGAATATCCAAGCATTTATCCTTTTGCAATCGCCAACTGCGGCAAGCTTTTTTTTTATGGGAATGAATGACGTGACGAGCTGGTCGTTCACCTGATTTTAAGCAATACGGCCGCCCATAACAGTTGCAGTGTCACTCGGAACTTTAAAATAATAAAGTTTCGCGTGACACTGCACTGCGCACGTCATCCTGAGACATCACACAGTCTAGTAATCAGATTACTACACTGTGTAATCAGGTCATAAAGTCTCATTTTCCCAGTAATTTCACTAGCTACAATGCCCTTCAAACCGGAACACAGTAGTGCTTACACACTACTGCTTGGCGGCAGAATAACTGGCAAAGCGGTGGTAACTACCTAGACGAACTTTGCAGAAAAGCCCTATCACCTAGTAAAAGTAGTAGTGATTAAAGCAGACCCCCTCTATGGCAATTGTCCGAAGTGGTGTTCTAAGATGGAGCCCTATGTTCAGCGGTCAATGTCTTACGGCTGATGATGTGACGTTAATACAAAAATGTAAGTAGAATAATTATTGTCTATGGACAGTTATGTCAGTCGGTAGGTAGGTAACGAAACTATGTTACTCTGAAGTTAGGCCCTGCGCGTGTAGTGGTACAGGATGGGTACAGGTACACTCATCAACATAGAATCAGGTACACTGTTTAAAATTATAAAACAGACTGTCCATTCAGTCTGAAATTGGCTGGGTTGAAAAATTTCGTTGATATTCCAATGTTGCAAACTTAGTTGCAAAGTATAACAATGGTAGCAAGCAATTTAATGTTTTAATTTTATGAATTGTGAATTTTTGCTTGACAATGTTCCTGTTTTTTTATATTCGGTTTGAAATACGCGCATTGTTTTACGCACGTTTTCCATGCAATTTCTTGCTGAAATGATGTGGATGAAATTTTGTACTTACACATAATAGATACTTAACTTACACCGAAATAAACTTAAGATACTTTTTCTGAAAAAATTTAGAGTTCCCGCTTAAAACTGGTAGGTAAATTTGAGGTGAAAAGCGGTATAAGTAATCGGTAATCAAAATTAAATGATGATATTGTGTAGAGTATAATAGGGAAGTACTCCATGTACCCCTACGTAGTAAATTAGATACTCTTTGCATGTACCCATAGGTATACTCTTAGAAAGGTTAAAGAAGATAACAGTCGTAGAGGTGAATGAAGCAACTCGTATAATTAATCTATTTAGGTATACATACACACTTATTGACACACTCGCTGTCAACAAGTGAAAATCTATAGACCTTGACATTGTTCCTATTTCTACAGGTTGGTCAGTCTTACATCACCGTGGTAACACCGTGTAAAACACGTCCTATCGCCTTACAAAACTATGTTCCACCTCACTGATATACCTGCCGGAGAACGTGCCTTGAAGACTAAACTTTCCGACCCATACAACTCTAAAGCAAATCTACCATAGCTTCACATTGCACCATATGTTCGAAACTAAAGCATACTCGATGGGACTAAGTTCGTGTTGGACGAGAAACACCCTGGAAGAGTCTACGAGATTATGTGATAAGTTGATAAGCAATCCGTGCTCCTAAAACGTCTTGTGCATACTAAAAGGGTAAAATAGCAAGTGTGCTGTCGAGACTGTTTTGAGGTTGTATCTCAAGTAATAAAACATGGGTGTAAATCTAATAAACATTAGCAGACCTACAGATTTATAGCGAAACCAGTTGTCTTTGCCACACCCACAACGTTGAACGTTGTAACCGCAAATGAGATACGAAAACAATAAAAAATATTAACACTTTTGTCTAGTCTAGTCACCTTTAGACTTCGCGTTTGAATTATAATTATTAATGCGTGGTGGGTTTGTATTCTTAGATCATTTAAAAATTTTGTTAATGTAGGCACACAGGCTTCATTAAGGTTCTTCAGCGATGAGTTATGGCATTGAGACGTGGTCTCTTCCTGTTGGCCTCATAAGTAAGCTCAAAGTCGCGCAACGAGCGATCGAGAGAGCTAATGCCCGAACAAGAACAAGAGTCCTTAATGAGGAGATCTGCAGGAGAACCAATGTCATACCGATATAGCTATCGCAATAGCCAGGTTGCATCGTACAACTGACAACCGATGAGGAAGGTTCTCGAGTGACGACCACGAGCCGGAAGACGCAGCGTGGACCGACTATCTGGTCAAAAACACGGGACCCGATGGGTGCAGCTAGCAGCCGCTCAAAGTGGCGATGGTGGCGTACTGCTAGTTCAGCAGTGGACGTCTACAGGCTGTTGATGATGAGGTATGAAATCACCTCAATTAAAACAAGTAGGTAAGCTATGATTTTATAATGTACTTACTTTCATAGAGTTAGAGCATCGCATAGATATTTCAAGAACATGTGCTCGCTGAATTTACATCTTTATGTAGGTCAAATAAAAACTTTATAAGTCTCTAGCTAATTGATAAGTTTTTAAATACGTCTTATATTATCTTGAGCTTATAATTTTTATCAGTAGGTCACAAAACAGATAATAAGGAACATTAGAAAGTAGTGTTAGATTATACTAAGACATCGATAAATAAGTAGCGCAAGTACAGCTATGTAAATAATACCTACTTTTACCAATACCAAGCTATACACAAAGTAAAATTATGTCAGTAAATTTTATCAAAACCGGAAAAGATTATGTGCTCATAGTCGTACTAGTATGTATTCTGTGACATAGTTACAAGATAAACCACACTGCTTATACAGTGACTATTGGTAATCTGTGACCGCGCCTAGATAGTGGTAGTGTACATAGGCGGTAATATGCTCTATATTATATTCACACTAATAAATAATATGAGAGTGAGAGTGTTTGTGTGTGTTGGTTGGTTCCCTCTTGACGCCGCAACGGCTAAACAGTTTTAAATGGAGATAGATTATAGCTGGATCATCACAGGACACTATTTAATTGTGCGCATGTGAAACTGTAAGGTACTTATTACATAAAAAATATTAAGACCTACTCAGTTCTGGTTCTGTGTTATTTACTTACTGCCGGTAGCTGGACGTAGCTCCACCCCGTCGTCACCGCCCAAGAAACGTCTTGAGCGACCCGGAAGAACCTATAGCAGCCGTTGTTTCGGCTGCGCTAGGATCACCGGACCAGTCTAGCCCTTCTGGCTCAGGTACCGATTTCGGCACCGGTCTTGGATACCAGCGTAACACAATCAGACACCGACCCCGCCGGCGGGACTTTCCATAGGGTCCACTCCTCCAGCGGACGTAGCCTTCTCGATCCTCTTATCCCGACAACAGCCCAAGCCGAGGATCGCACCTAAGGGGTGCCCTTGAACTAGTTGCCCCTCACTTTTGTCGGCTGGGTGCCTTAAGCACCTGCCCTCCCGCCCGTTGACGCTGTAAAGGTCGGTAGAGAACAACAGCATTAGCCCGTTCAAAAAAAAAGTAACTGGACGTAGGTATAAAGTACCTATTAATTCTTTGTAGGTAACGTTTTAATTGATTCATTCCACTAAAACACATTTTTTAAATTTTTTTGTAATGACATGTACATGTAATTGCTATTTTTAAAGTTACCTATTTTTGACATCAAATAGATAGTCATCATCGGAATTTTCTAATGTGTACCTGTTGTAACTAATTTGTTTATTTTTGACGTGTATTTCTTATATGAATAAATGACTATGACTATAATCACCTGGGTGATACTTTTTGAAACAGAAATTGTAGGTATTTCTTATTTAATAAAATGGGATAGAGAATAAAAGTCAGAGAATGTGTTGTGTGTGTAATTGAAATGCAGTCAAATGCCTACTGCTGTTTGTGTTATATGAACCAGTTTTAGGTTTAGGTTAGGTTTAAGATATTTATTCTTCTAATAATTAAGACTGGCCGACTTAAAACCCAAATACCCACCACTGACCTACCTTAAATTAGTTATGTTACAATGTTGATGTAGGGTAGCTACGTAATAGTTATTATAATTCACATCAAAAAGATTTAAAAGTTATACCCACATTAGTGGCTTAACCTTAATTATTACATAGTAATTATAATGATCACTACCTACCTATCATAGTTAGTAAGCACTTAGGCAGTCTAGTTTGATATTCCTTAAAACTTAAATATGTACTTAGTACGTAGCTTCCCGAGTACCCACATTACTAACCGAGTTTGAGTTTGACAATTTATTACTTATTTTAAACGTTTTTACCACTTCTACCAATTACTTATAATGCGTCAACTATTTTAACAACAGATAAGTATTATTATTGCTAATTAGGTAGGTATTGGTGGGTAACCAGAAATGTCAAGAAATGGAAAACATTAAACAAGGGATTAAAACCAACATAGGTACGTTATACATTGTCCCCACCAGTACTTATAGTAGTAATAGGTAGTATACTTAAAATATTTATACGGAAATGTTTCAGTTCATGTTATAACCATCAGAAAAATACTATAAAAAACCAAAAGTATTGCTTTATCACTTCCCATGGTGGGTGGGTATATCAGAAATTAGACAGAAACCCATAACAAAATAGATACGAACTAAGCAAGTCTTAAACATCTATATTCCATATACCTACTTCAAAATAAACGTGGTAACATAAAATTATTATTGCAATCGAAACAAAAACACGAGCAGGACGACTATCGAGCTATTTGTCTGTCACACACCTCACCAAGTGAGTTCCCATTGCGTGTCATATAATTGTTTACGTGTTGCTATTGCCATGGACTATCAACATTTAAGGTAAGTGCGAAATTTAAAAAACCTCTTCCCATACTTTCCACACTTATTAATACACCTAAATATAGCAGTGGCTACGCTGTCTGTTTACTTGTATATTTATCTGCGGGTGTGGCTTTCACACCAAAGCAGTTGAACCGAGCTGAATTATGTGAACAGATTACCATGTTTTCAAGACCAAACTTTATCCCGGCTATTTAATTTCTGTTATGTTTACATAATATGTAGTGCTTTAATTTATTTTTAAATGAAATGTTTTAAGTTTTTTTTTTGTTTTTTTAGAGTTTTGGCGGGAACGCGGAAAAGTTCACGTCGTTGCATTGTATTATTTTTCAAAACTTTTGCTTTTTCCTGTGTTAATGTTTAAAATTGGTGGCGTTTTACGCATTAAGTGCTGAATTACGAGCATGAGTGGGGGCAAGTGATATAATGTGGTGAAACGTGATTTTTCGTGCTGCTTCCAAAACTCCATAGAAGCTCCTAGTAAAGTTGCCACCACTTTGCTGGAGCATGACTTAGAGTGGACTATGACTACCTGACTTATACTGGACTATGACTATGACTAGGACATGACTTTGCGTGAAATATTTTATAACACGATGAAAATATAATACTTGACACTGACTAAATACACTATGCGTGGAGCCAAAAATATAAGAAAAAAAAGCTTTTTTTTTTCATAATACCTGTAGATTCTAAAATAAGATTTTATGTTTTGTTAGTTACATATTTTTATATTACTTTTATGTTAAAATGTCCTGCATATACAATACCTACACATGATCTAATACGACTTTTAATGGTGCGTTCCAGTTCACGTTATTTTTGCCATTTTCGTTTTTTCGTTCCACTTGCAATAAAAGTGATCACTGTGGGAGTCTTTGACAGTTTGAATGTGATCTTTTTTGGCGTTCTTGGCATTCTTAGCGTGTACTGGAACACACCCTATGTAGGTAGGTATACCAGCGTGCTATTTATGAGAGATTATTTTATAATAACAATGATTATACTTTTTTTTTTTTTTTGGATCAAATATGGTATGTTCTTCCCTATCCCTACATCCCTACATATAATAAATGTGTAATTCTGATGCGCTACGGAACACACACATAATGATGTCAAATCTAATTTATCCCATAGGTTCTATTGTTCAAAAAATATCGTAACCGCGATGCAGGACTACAAGGCTTTTTACCCTTCTCCATACATTTTCTAATTTATCGTATCTAACGCCATCTAGGGACAATAATTTGTAGCTGTTTGTTTGTTATTGAACAAATCCCTAGATACTGAACTGATTTTCATGCGGGTTGCACTAATATGCTTAGAAATAACCAGCGCACAACATAGGATTAAAAAAATTTGGTCAAAATTATTAAATATCATTACGAAACCGGACGGAATTTTATACAACATGGCCGCTTCATGGTGAATTTTTTTTGGCTACTGACGGTTAGTTTGTGTCACAGTAATTTTTTTTATGTTGTATTATGGCTCCACACATGGTGTATTTAGCCAGTGTTAAGTATAGTAATTTTTCGTCGTGTTGTTATTGAATATTTCACATGTTTCACGTAAAGTCCATCTGGAGGCACAAATTAAAGAAAAAAAACGTGTGTAAGGCCATGAACAAAGAGTAATAGAAGTTAATTTCGGTAGTAATATGCATTAAACAGTGGAATGAAATTTTACAATTTATTAGATTTGATTAACAATTATTAGTTTTTCTATTTAAGCCCTTGCAGGTTGTTTGGGGTTTTTGGAGTAAAATAGATATACCATCAAATAATATGTAAGTAGTATGAATCGATTGCATTCAAGATACAAACATGTTAATTATACTTAGTGCCCGCAGATTAGAGAAATAATCGGCCAAGTGCGAGTTGGGCTCGCGCACGAAGGGTTCCGTATCATTATCTATAAAAACTAGCAAAAAAACGTTTGATGTTGTAATGCTACATGTATGTATATATCATAATATATTACCTGGTTTCTATTATTCATTCACAACTTTCACATCACAGCACTTGACAGTCCTTTTCACAGTAATTTAAGCACAAAAAAACTTGATTTTTCTCGTAAATTTTACATCACTTTATCGATTTTGCGCGCGGGTCACGGGCCCGATTTCTAGACACGACTGCTCGGATGGCAGTTGTTTTGAAACTGTTTTTTTTGTTTCGAATTTAGTTTCTCTCCAAATTCATATTTTTCTTTTTCTACTGTCAATTTCAGTGAGGTATTTTATAGTTTGGCCATGATTGTATGTATTTTGACTCTAGATTTATTTTTTTACTATTCTGTATTCAAAATTTTGAAAACTGCAAAAATCTAGAACCTTGGAATGCTAGCGAGGTTTCTTTAGAAAAGCTGTCGCTATGGAATGGCAGTCTCAATTTACTCCTCGAACGAGGAACACTAAATTGATATAAGGCCATTCCCGGGCCAGGCAAGGCCCGGGAACTCAAGAACGCCTTCAAAAACCATCTTTGGCTATCCAACACCAAAATTGTGAAGTGAATCTCCATCTACGTCAATCGCTGCGCCACGACATATCCATTGTCAAATCGCCGATCGCCGAGCTACATCCGCTACAGCCAGTCGCGAAACTACGACGAATCTATCGCCGAGCGTCAACCAGTGAGACGACCGGCTTGCCTTTTTCAAACATTGAGTGGCAATATAACTTCATCACCATGTTCCGGCCCGTCGTCCGTCAAAGCTTTGTCGACTAATACCTGCGTGTCTCCTGCTCCTGCATCTTGAATCTGAGCTGCGTAATAATACTTCATCGACGGTGGAAGGACGAGAATCTTCTTCTGGATCCAGAAGCTAATAACTGAATGAGCTAGCCGCTGAACTCTGGAAGTCGGACAAACTAAAGGCAACGAATTCCTCAGTCTCTATAACGACAGTGGGCCTTGTTTGAATAAAGACCCGGAAGTGGGCCTTGTTTGTTTGAAGACCCGGAAGTGGGCCTCGTTAAAGACCGGAAGCGGGCTTTGTTTGGATCCAATAACATTCTAATTCTACCGTGATAACTTGTAGGCCGTAAACAACTTAAATTTCGCGTTCTTCCGCATCATCTAGAGACTCTTTTTTTTGCTTTCTACAAAGCTTGTAAAATTTACGAAAATAAATATCTGTTACCAATTCCTTTTTTTCTCTTCAGCTCTTAGGATCCTGTCAACCTAGGCACTGTTTAGGTAGGGGAGGAGCTGCTCATTAACTTGTAGCGTTCCATTCTACCTTTTTCACGAAAGGAACGGTTGTAACGTGACAGTTTGGCGCCCAACTAAAATGAACCCTCTAAAACATTCTTCTAAATTCTAAAATAATACTTACTCAAGTAGGCTAAAATTTGATATTGACTTTTGGCTCTAACGTAATATCTTAGGTACTTGCTTAATTTATTTTTATACAGGCAGGACACGCGGAACATCACACTTACATTCTACAACACTCGCATAGTACTTAATACTTAAACGAACTTAAACTTGACTTGATTTTATCCTTGACTATTGACTTCAACTTGTGACTATGGCGAGACCAATTAAATACTCGTTTCTAAACAAACTTGAACTGGAATATGAAGTGACTATCAGAGGTGAAAAACCAGCTGACACTTTGACAACTCTTAAGGAGCAGCTGGCAAAATTGAGTCACATTCAACCTGAGGACATAAAATCTTCTCCAATACCTCTCAAACATGACCTCTCCCAAGCAGAGATCACGTTTAATTACGTCGAGGGTAAAATCTCGCACCTCGAAGCCACGGATGATAAAAGTAACCTGAGGAAAGTTGAATCTTTCGTAAATCATCTTTATTATCGCCTCGAACGCTTTAACGCCGTTCCACCATTTGTTGAGTCATGCTCAAACATACGATCTCGCTTCTTCACGCTCCAAAAACGGTTTGAAGTCTTAACTTCAGATTATTCAGGATCTTCTGAAGAAGTGTTAGTTGACATTCACAATCCTTGTCCTCAGACTCAGCCTAGCCCTCCCTCGATTTATCAATTACTACCTATGACTGGAACCAATCAAACTTTGGAAGTACTGAGTACTCCTCAACCCACTTTACCTTCAAGCATTCTGACTAGTATACCACTGGCTTCCGAGTCTGTACAAAACTATCACACTTCGGATAATTTTGTGAAGGAGCTCAAAACGTTTTCTTTCAATGGAAAATCGTGCCCTAGATCATTTCTTCAAAGATTGGACGAGTTTAGGATTTCTCGAAACATTCCGGAAGGTATGCTTTGCAAGCACGCCTTTGAGATTTTCACAGGTGATGCCCTTCATTGGTTTCGTTTTCAGTATAATCGAAATCCTACCTTATCGTGGAAAGATATTTGCACATTGCTGATTCGAGATTTTGGTATACATGATTACGACTATAAGCTGTTGGAAGCTATAAGGAATAGAACGCAAGGAGCAACTGAGACCATTATCGTTTACGTCTCAATTATGTTCGGTATGTTTGCTCGTCTTTCAAAGAAACTTAGCGAGAGCGAACAATTAGAGATTTTACTCCATAATATAAGACCGTGCTATTCAGTTTTTGTTGCACTTAAAGATATTAAAACGGTAGATTCTTTAATTTCTACTTGTCAAAGTTACGAACGCATTTCTGAACGAGACAAAAATTTTCATGAGCCTAGATCTGAAGACACTTCTTGTGCTGCTGAATTTGCCTATCTTCCTTCATTTTCTAAAGCTTCATTTCCTAAAGCGTCTCCAAACGTAAGGTACACTAATGCAGTGCATGAAGATAAACATCCACGCTCGTCATCTCAAACTAATGACATTTCTAAAGAAGAATTCTGTTATCGCTGTCGTATCACAGGCCATTCTTTACAAACTTGTACTAAGCCTAGATACCTCATTTGTTTTAAATGTGGTCGTAAAGGCGTGAGAATCAGCGAATGTCCAAAATGTGCTCCATCAAATCAACAAAAAAACTAGCTGACGACTTGAATGGTTTCACTAAATCACATAACAATAATTTTGATCTTAACGACTGGAATCAATGGTTAAATACTATTCGAAATTTTATGTTTTGCTACAAAACAACTTCTGTTTTCTACGACAAAGAAAAAGACTTTAACAGACCTTTTATTAACGTGTCTATAAACAATATACCTTTTTCCGGTCTTTTAGATAGTGGAAGTTGTATAACTATTTTAGGTAATAACTCTCATAAAGATATCCAAAAGTTAGGCTTTAAACTATTCAAGTCTCCAACTCAAGTTATGGTTGCTAATAAACAAAAAGCAATGTCTTCTGGTTATTTTCATTTGCCATTGAGATTTCATAATCAGACACATGTTATCAAAGCTTATGTTTTCCCTGATATTTATCCTTCTTTGATACTTGGGTGGGATTTCTGGAAAGAATTCGAACTCTCCCCAAAGATACTTTCTCTTGAACTCAATCTCGAATCTAAAGATCATACAACTTGTGCTGTTGAAAATCAAATATCAACATTTGATCATCTGTCTGGGAATCAAGTAGAAATTGCTAATGACATAATCAAGCGTTTCAAAAGTATTTCTTTTGAACAACGAGGTAAATTAGGCCGTACTAGTTTAGTTAGTCATCGGATCAATACTGGTGATGCTTTACCTATAAAACAACGTTGTTATCGTCTCTCTCCAGAAAAGCAAAAAGCACTCATCAATGAGGTCGATAAAATGCTAGAATTAAAAGTTATAGAAAAATGTGAGAGTCCTTGGTTATCTCCAGTACTTATCACTCCAAAAAAGAACGGAGAATGGCGTTTCTGCGTCGACAGCAGAAAGCTGAATGCAATTACTCGTAAAGATGCCTACAGCCTCCCTTTTGTTTCTGAGATACTAGATAACCTCAAAAATGCTAAATATTTGTCTAGTATCGATATAGCAAAGGCTTTTTGGGAAATTCCATTACATCCCAAAGACAGAGATAAAACTGGTTTTTACGTACCTGGTAAAGGAATGTATAGATTCACTGTTATGCCCTTCGGATTGACAAACGCTCCAGCAACTCAACAAAGACTTATGGACAGTTTATTCACTCCAGAGTTTGAGAATAAAGTGTTCTGTTACTTAGATGACATAATAATCATAGGTGCGACATTTGAGGAACATATTTCACTCCTACTTAAAGTTCATCAGAAACTTTCTTATGCTGGTCTAACCATTAACTTTGAAAAGAGTCAATTCTTTCGCAAAGAACTGAAATATCTTGGCTACATAGTAGATGAGCAAGGATTGCGGGCTGATCCCAGTAAAATTGAAGCGATTCTAGCTTACGCTGCTCCTACCTCTAAAAAAGAAGTAAGAAAATTTTTAGGTACGTGCAGTTGGTTTCGCCGATTCATACCTAATTTCAGTACTATTGCTTCACCACTCTGTAAATTAACGTCATCTGGAAAAAAATCTCCAAAAAAATTTGTCTGGAATGCTGAGGCTGACTCTGCTTTTGCTAAATTAAAAGAATGCTTGACTACAACACCAATACTATCTTGCCCTGACTTTGACTATCCATTTTCCGTTCACTGCGACGCTTCTAACTTTGGGATAGGTGCTATGCTGACTCAGGAAAAAGACAATAAAGAAGTTGTTATTGCATATATGAGTAGATCTCTAAACAAGCATGAGCAGAATTATTCAACTACAGAACGTGAGACTTTAACTGTCATTACTGCACTTGAACATTGGCGTTGTTATCTTGATAACGGTAAACGATTTACAGTATACACTGACCATGCAGCATTAAAGTGGTTCCAAAATTTGTCTAATCCTTCTGGCAGATTGGCACGATGGAGTCTTCGTCTGTCTTGTTTTAACTTCGACCTAAAACATAAAAAAGGAAAAGAAAATGTTGTCCCAGACCTTCTGTCGCGTCATAAAATACCCGATACTGCTATTATTGGTGGTGTTGAACCCATATCTAGAGACAATGCATCACAATTGGAACTATATAATAGACTTTTTACTAACTGTCGAGATAATCCTGATGCTTATCCAAATTACAAAATTCTCAACAATAATTTATACCGTTATAATAACTCACCTGATTATCTAAATGAAGATTTTGCTTGGAAAGAAGTTCCACTTCCCTCTGAGAGAATGAATCTCATCAAAACTTGCCATGGTGACTCAGAAAGTAATCCCCATACTGGCATTTTCAAAACATACAAGAAGCTTTCTTTAAGATACTATTGGTCTGGTATGTTTAAAGATGTGGCTAAAATGTGTTCTTCTTGTGAAACATGCCTCTCTTATAAGCATTCGAATCATTCTCCATATGGTACTATGGGTAAACCAAAAATTTGTTCAAGACCTTTTCAAAGCCTCTCATTAGATCTAATGGGCCCTTTTCCACTCACAAGACAACGTAATCAATTCATACTAGTGGTTACATGTTCTTTTTCAAAGTATTGCCTTATTTTCCCTATCAAGCGCGCTACATCTTCCAATATCATCATGTATTTGGAAAATAATGTGTTTCTGGTACACGGTGTGCCACAAACCATCATCATGGACAATGGTTCACAATTTCAATCTAATGAGTTTCAAAGTTTTCTGAATAAGTATAAAATTCCTTTTATATTTTATTCACCTCGATACTGCCCTCAAGTAAACCCCACAGAACGGTATAATAGAACAATTATCACCGCACTTTCACAGTTGGTCGGAGATGATCACCGTTCATGGGACAAACATTTGCAGAAAATCCAATATGCACTCAAGAGTTCTGTAAATTCTACAACTGGGTTTTCTCCATCCTTTCTGGTTTTTGGACGTGAAACCATACCATGTGGTTCACTATACACTAACTGCTCCAACCTTGATAATTTCATTTTTCTTCCTCGTGACATCTACGCCGCTAATTTAGGATTATTATCTAACATCTTCGATAAAGTACAGGTTGCATTACACACTGCACACACAAAAAATGCTGCTCATTACAACACGAGACACACCTTTAAAGAGTTCAACGTTGGCGACACAGTCTGGCGTAAAAATTACGTCCAGAGTAACGCTGGTGCATATTTCAGTTCAAAGTTGGCTCCCAAATATGTCAAATGCACAGTTGTTGAGAAGCTCTCACCTCTCGTCTTTATTTTAGAGGATCCTAACGGCTTAAGAGGAAAGTGGCATGTAAAAGATTTTAAAGTGTAAATAGTGTAGCGGTTGTATTCTGTTTTTTTCTCTAAATTGTATACTTATTCTGTAAATAGCTTTAGCGTATATTATTTTTGTATTGTACAAGGAAACTAGACCCTTTCGGCTTATTTTTTTTAAATCCATTTTACAAACGTTATTATTTTTTTTTTTTTTTCACTCTTTTTGTTTTATCTTATAACACGAGTCGTGTGGGTAAGAAGCCATTGTGTTTACTCATTTTTTTTTATATACTTTCTTAGTTGCACATGTTGTTACTCTAATCTTAATTTCCTTGCAATTTCTTAAATACAAGGTTCTTGAATATTAATTTCCTTGACGTCTTCAATACCCAAGGGTGTGTGTAATATTCTTAAAGAGCGGTACACAACTCGTTAAATAAGCCTTTGTGTTATACATTTTCTTAATTGTAAATACTTATTATCTTTACTCGGGTTTTCAAAAAGGTGCGGATAACGACACCTAATTAAAAAAAATAAGCCTACGTTATGTATAATGAATAGTTCCTTGTGGAGTATGCGTCATCAAATATGTGAACCATATCCCCTAAGTATGTTTGTGAGCGAGTAAAAGAAGAAGTGCAAGATTTAAGTATGAAAGAGCAAGGTTTTATTCCTAACCTTCAAAATTTTCAATGGAGTTGAAAATTTTCTGGGGTCGTGGGGGAAATATGTAATGCTACATGTATGTATATATCATAATATATTACCTGGTTTCTATTATTCATTCACAACTTTCACATCACAGCACTTGACAGTCCTTTTCACAGTAATTTAAGCACAAAAAAACTTGATTTTTCTCGTAAATTTTACATCACTTTATCGATTTTGCGCGCGGGTCACGGGCCCGATTTCTAGACACGACTGCTCGGATGGCAGTTGTTTTGAAACTGTTTTTTTTGTTTCGAATTTAGTTTCTCTCCAAATTCATATTTTTCTTTTTCTACTGTCAATTTCAGTGAGGTATTTTATAGTTTGGCCATGATTGTATGTATTTTGACTCTAGATTTATTTTTTTACTATTCTGTATTCAAAATTTTGAAAACTGCAAAAATCTAGAACCTTGGAATGCTAGCGAGGTTTCTTTAGAAAAGCTGTCGCTATGGAATGGCAGTCTCAATTTACTCCTCGAACGAGGAACACTAAATTGATATAAGGCCATTCCCGGGCCAGGCAAGGCCCGGGAACTCAAGAACGCCTTCAAAAACCATCTTTGGCTATCCAACACCAAAATTGTGAAGTGAATCTCCATCTACGTCAATCGCTGCGCCACGACATATCCATTGTCAAATCGCCGATCGCCGAGCTACATCCGCTACAGCCAGTCGCGAAACTACGACGAATCTATCGCCGAGCGTCAACCAGTGAGACGACCGGCTTGCCTTTTTCAAACATTGAGTGGCAATATAACTTCATCACCATGTTCCGGCCCGTCGTCCGTCAAAGCTTTGTCGACTAATACCTGCGTGTCTCCTGCTCCTGCATCTTGAATCTGAGCTGCGTAATAATACTTCATCGACGGTGGAAGGACGAGAATCTTCTTCTGGATCCAGAAGCTAATAACTGAATGAGCTAGCCGCTGAACTCTGGAAGTCGGACAAACTAAAGGCAACGAATTCCTCAGTCTCTATAACGACAGTGGGCCTTGTTTGAATAAAGACCCGGAAGTGGGCCTTGTTTGTTTGAAGACCCGGAAGTGGGCCTCGTTAAAGACCGGAAGCGGGCTTTGTTTGGATCCAATAACATTCTAATTCTACCGTGATAACTTGTAGGCCGTAAACAACTTAAATTTCGCGTTCTTCCGCATCATCTAGAGACTCTTTTTTTTGCTTTCTACAAAGCTTGTAAAATTTACGAAAATAAATATCTGTTACCAATTCCTTTTTTTCTCTTCAGCTCTTAGGATCCTGTCAACCTAGGCACTGTTTAGGTAGGGGAGGAGCTGCTCATTAACTTGTAGCGTTCCATTCTACCTTTTTCACGAAAGGAACGGATGTAACGTGACAATGTATGAGAGAGAAAAAATACTAAAATACAGAATAAAATAAGTATTTAAAAATGTTTTGAAAGCCTAGATTTTAATTTAATATAGGTTTTAATTAATCATGAGTTCGATGATACTTATCGAAATATCATCGAAAATTCTATATTTAAGTAGCCATGAGTGGAGATTTCATCAAAATTGGTCCAGGAATATCAAGGATAATAATTAGCGTAATAGCCATATATAATGTAGTCCACGCGTGGCAACGCCGCGGGTAGTAGCTAGTTATTAATATAATAACTAACTACAAATTTAATAACTAAATACAAAATACAATTACTAAAAACTAAATTAAATCTAAACTAAGTAGGTACTTATCTAAAACTAAAACTATCTAAACTTATAAAATACACTTATAAATAAAAAACCGCGTTTAAGTCGCTGTCTGCGGGTAAGGTGCCCAAAAAGCTGGCGACATTACCTCGTTGAATGGCCAAGCCAGCTCTTTGGTCACCTGTAGCTTCTATAAGGCGTCTGGACAGCTCCTTTATGAAACCACGGGCGGACGGACCCCACGGTCCCATGGTTTCTACCCCAAACGGTTATACAAATGATTATACTTATAATATGATATACAAAACAGAGACAAATAAGCAGTACTTAACTGTCAATGTGCTAATTAGCATATAATTATATTATTTCATAATAATAAACCCGCCACAGTCTAAACAAGAACTCTATCCATCTATTTCTTAGAACTTGTTTTGCGTAGGCCTGAAGGATGTCTATACTTACATATTACAACCTACAATTAGACAGCTCATGGGGACGACATGTAAACAACAGCCGTATTGACTAGTCAGCTTAGCGCCGGTGCTTAGATCTTAGCCATAGACAGAGATGCATCCACTCATGATTATAGCTAGGAATTCTTTTACAAAAGCTGCTTGCAAAGCAAGCGTTGCTAACTGTACACTGTATACTGTTATTTATTCTGTAGCATTAATGTATCCCGTACTCCATTGCATCATCAGGTTGAAGATGTCCACAGCTGAACATAGGCCTCATAGTACTTTAAGCGGCTACTTGCCTCTTGCATTGAACAGCTCCCCGCGAATTTGAAACGAGCATTGTTTTTTTTTATTGTGGTCCTTGTGGGATCCAAGTCGATATTATTATCTTCATGAACAGGCGTAATTGATACTCTGGAGTTTTGAATGTAAGGAACATTACATTAAAAATATCACCTTCGTTCTGAAGCACAGTTGTTATATTCCAATCTGTGTTCTGGGGTTACATTTTAATATTTACGGCAAATTGGCGATCCTTTATTGTTTGTCTTTCACGATAAATTCTTTTTTGAATTCATCGCAAAGCAAATCGTCTCTACTACACGAAGGTATTAGGCATGTAGAATATTGAAAATGTATCCTACGCGTCACTTAGGTAATGGTTTCTGCTATTTAAACCTCAACGCTCTTTTTCATGATCGTGTTATGAAGAATTTAAAGCACGAATTAACGATCAAAATGATGGTTACGAATCAACTGATCAGATCAAATAATTGCAGAATCCAGCCCTGTTAAGTACCTATTGAGCCAACATCTGGAGACCGGTCTCACCCGTTTTGCAGGCCCACGCAATTCCTCCTCTCTCTACCATATCATTTTACAAGGCGATCCAACTATCATGCGACCAATCCATTGATGAAAATATTAGGAACTTGCTTGAGCTCTTAGCAGAAAGGCAGCGTTGTATGTGAAGTCATTAAGAAGGCCACGACGACCGGTCGATAAACAGCTTACGATAAAGGCGCAGGTTTTAGAGTGGACACCTAATAACAGCCAGTTAGTTACCAAACTATTTGCATCCGACGGTATTTTTCCTTGAAATGCCTAGCCCTGCCTTATATATTTCACTTGCCTTACCAGAAAAGTTAACGGTTGCTCAGAACTTGACAGTAAATTAATGTTGAAATCGGTGTAAGTTCTGCACTTATTTAGTTAAGTCAACATCACTAATTCATCAGCCATAATTATCAGACGAGGTTTAATAGCTAAAGATTGGAGTATGTTGAGATGTTTTTAGAGAATTTGTTTTTTTTTCACATCAAAGCACTGGTTAATATTAAGACTCACCTAATAATCATAATTATAGGTACAAATATAAAATACCGATATGCTACGCAGTACGCATCTCGGATTACGAAATATGAAAAAATGCATTTGCTGTGAAGGTTTCATTTGTTTGGTTTAGTTGTCAATTAATACTGTCCCAAACAATATTTTTCTGGGTCAGCATTATTTTTAATTCAGTCTCATAACATCCTGTTTAAAAACGTAATTGAAAACCCACTTCATCAGACAGTCCAACATACTCACACATCACCACTATTTATTTGGTCATCTCCACAGTTCAAGGCATGTGGAGGACGGAAGTGACGCGCGTCTGGCCCGCGAGGCTTCCGCTCGGAAGCGGTACGGCAGCTTCCTGACGCCGCCATGGTCAAGCGATGTTCCGTATCAACTGTTGATTTAGTGGCTCTTTATCTTGGCCCAGTTCGAGTGGTCTGATGACCCTAAAGGAACAGGAAGCCTTTAAAGATAGTCATAAATTATGATGTTAAAGGTACGTATAAAATGTTGACTCTATAAGTAGACAGTATAGTATAGACACCAGTTGACAACTTGCTTGACATCAACTAGGCATTGAGATAGAGCTATAAGGTATCATGATATTATCTCATATGAATGCTTATACAGTCTATTGTGAGTTGCAACACTTCCTCAGCTTTTGCAGAATTGAAAATCTCAAAATGTTATTCGATAAGTTTAGCACCTACCTGAAACTTTATGGCTTAAAATGCATGAATTACTTTATTGCATTGTTATTATCCTCGAGATAGCGTTTACGAGTTTTGTAAAGGGTTCGAGTTAAATTACTTTGAATTGGGGTTCTCTAAGGACCTACCAATCAGCACAAGACCGAAACGTGTTAGTGGGCTTTAAACTTTTAATTAAGCCGCGTTGGCACCATTGGCAGCGTCAGCATCAGTAGGCAGCGCCCCGTAACTTTTCAGTACCCATTGCCCGCGGCAATCGCAGCAACGGCCGTGTACGAACACGGGTAGCGATGGGTACCGAATAACCGCTTTTGACTCATCACTGACGCCACTTGACGCAAAGGGGGGTTATTCGCTATGACACATGAGATTCTTTGCCAATAACGCGTGACGTGTAACATGCTCCAAACGTAAACGCGGGCGTTAACGCGCCACGACATGGAATTAACATGGAATCAAGAAATTGTATTCTGTATGCCACGCGTTAGATTGTTTGTGCCCAGTGTTTTCTGTTTTTTGACGTGCGTGTAACGTGTGTTGTCGTGTTTGTCAAATTTGACAACGGCATACAGAATAGCATTTTAAACCCAAAACCATTCCACGAAGATATCGTAACGCGTCGCGTTACGTGCGTGAATGGTCATACGGAATAAGGGCCCAGTGTGGCGGAACATTGAACGACGCTACGCATATTCAAGGTACTTATCAAGATGAACAACCAATGCGGAAGAAAGGTTCTCAGGTGGTGACTACGAATCAGATGACGCAGCGTAGGCCGGCCCCCCACTAAGTGGATCAACGATATGATGAAACCCACGGGGAGCCAATTGATGCAGAAGGCAGGCTACCGCTCAAAGTGGCACTCTATAGAGGGAGGCATATGTTTAGCAGTGGACGTCTTCGGGCTGATGGTGATAATCAAGTTGAATATATTTCTAGTTGCGATGATTAGTCTTTTAGGAGCCACGAAAAAAATTAGGCGCGAGCGTAACCTTTTTCATGCGCTGGGAGGTGAGTCATGTATATGTATTCCTCTACATACAGCGCAGATTCTTTGTGATTAATTGGACAGCGAATCATCGAGAACATCCAATACTAAGTCGTTTATTGATCTTTATTAGCCAAAATAAATCGTAGAACGCCAGACAAACTCAACGGACTGTAGGCATTATCAGACTGCGTCATATTTTCTTTCGGCGATACAGCGACTGCGACTTACAAATATTTATCTGATATTCTCGTAAATTGTCGACTGGGACGCAGTTGTGGCGCAAATCACGAGTCATTGAACCTTCTTATAAACGATTTTTTTTTATTAAATTCCATCCACATACGTAGTTCTGTAGTTACAGATCGATGTCATTGAAATGCCGAACATCTACATCTTCGACATTTGTATCAATATTATTATTGCAATAAATATAACGTAAAAAATAAGACCTCTTACATTCTTGCATAAGAAATTTCAGAAATTCCGAGAACTGCCTTCGAAAACAATGCGGTATGCACTCATGAAGAAACTTAATCTGTTGTTAAACATTTCGCTATTATAGCCCACCGGCAGACCTCGTGCCAGCTATTTTAACAGCCAACGTTCAGTAGTAAATTGTAAATGAAATTACGGGTGAATTAAACGGGAAATAATAATATCAATGATTTGCTTCGAACCGAAATCGGAAATATGGCAAAGCAGCAGGTAGGTATAATTATTGCAACTTGAGCAACGTAGTGGAAGTTGCATGAATGACTTCGAATTTTGCAGTCGAATGAGTTGCTCAAGTTTTTATTAGGTATATAATTAGCCATGTGTACGTGTTGTTACATTAAGCATGCTGGTCAAGTTCCGAAAAACAATGCCTAATCATGATCAGAATATTTGTCGGTCTGATAACAATAGGCCTATATACACCATCCATTGACAAGCCGAAATCATGCAAAACAGTGATTGGTTCTTCGAAGCACTTGTATAAAGCCTATCGACTCAATTTATTCGCAGTGTACTGGCAGTTCAAACGGTCAGATAAGACACCCATTTGCCACATCCTTATTCCAAGGACAGTGTTCGCCGGCGGCGAATCGCGAACGAAATGCTAATTCGTATGCTACAGTGAATACCTTATGCGATCCTAAAAAACTGCCATGCTTACATACTTCGAAACTCGACTGTTAAGACTGCCATAGGAAAATGCCAAAGATAAATACAGCACACCATCGTATAAGCGAGCGCAGACAAGGATTGTCCAATTACTGTTGTTAACTATTTAGCAAGTAATTTTAAGTAAGGTAGTATATTTCTGGTCGTGACCTGTTTCGATCAATTTTATGTGAGGATCCATTAGGTAGGTTTTACTTTGTAAATAGGGCGAAACATTCAAACCAATATCTACAGAGCAATGACGTCAGAAATTGATCAATGATTCAAGAGACAGTAGAGTCTAGACACTAGCTTAATCTAAGTATGCACCTACTACATATAAGCCTTAAAAAGAACCGCACGTATGAAGCTAATGCATGAATTATTGTAATGAATCGACTATCTACTACCAACAGTTCATGAATGACGTTAATGTAAACACAGATACTATGTTTACTACGAGTCTAAATCCGTTAATATACCACCTCGGAGAACATCAGTCGGAGAAAGATAAACATGCGCCTCTGAAAGCGGGTCGTTGGCAACAACAGAGAGGCGCATCCGCCAAAAATAAAGTCCTTGACCTTCCTGTACGGAGTTTATCTCGTTTAAAAATAAAAGTAGCCATGAACTTCAAAATGCGAGTGCGGGTACATTGCTAACCCATGTAGGCAAGAGGCAAGTCTCGGGCCCGTTGGCCTTCGGTGGTTCACGAACAAGGCCCCTTTGTGTCAACTGAACGACTCGAGATGCCGCCTCAGCCTGTATGCCTACTATTTAGCTCCGACCACGTTCGTATTTAACTAGCCAAGGAAAATAATACTCGCATTCTAAGGGGCATATTCAAAGAAAGTTGCAATCGATTAAAGATACGTTTGAGAAACTACTTACGAAATTTGTATTCAAAAACCATTTTTATCTCTATTATAAAGGCATGTATGCAAGTTGTGTATTTCAGAATTTACTCAAAGCTTCCTGAAATCGTTCTGAAATCGAGATTAGTGAAATTTTGTATTCAAAAACGAATTTTATCATCATTTTATCCTCCATTTTGTGTCAATCTGTCATCAATCTGTCAAATACTAAACGATATTATAACCTATCAGAGCAAAGTTTGAAACGTCATGTTAAAACGTCCAATCAGAGAGGAGAATCACCGATTTAATAGAAAAAATTGTAATCGAAAACGCTGATTTCGTCACTAAAATCGTGTTTTAAGCTAAAATAGGTAGGAGGGTACTTTAACGGGATCATTGAACATTTTCGTGGGGTATTGTAAAAAGAAATCTGCGATATGATTACTGCAAACGGCTTTGGTATACAATGTGATTGAAATTCTTTCACGAGAAAGGATGAATTTCAAGGATTTGAAGAATTGAAGTCAGCTCTGGTGCTGCTCACAGTAGCTGGGACCAATGGCTTAACGTGCTTTCACCGGAGCATTGTAGAGCTCAGCTGTAAATGATCACTTTTTGTGGCGGTCACCCATCTAAGCAGTGATCATGGCGTCCATTGCTTAGCTTTACCGGCTCGTTCTAAGTAGTTGAGCTTCCCTTAATTACAGTTCAGTGCGAAAGAGAATATTGCTGCCCATTGCTTGCACTTATGGTAGCCATGACAAGATTTGTGGTGGGCCTATATATAGTTATACCTGGACCACACGGTTGAATACAATAGGAAAACATAGGTACTTATCTCGTTTAGCTTTATGTGATTTATTTCATGTAAATATTCACAAACTTCTCATCGACATAAAAAATACCACTCTGAGACTTAGGTCTATCTTACTAGTGCTGTATTACTGAAACTGCAATTTTGTAGTGCCAATTTAATGCTGTTGGTCTCATCTGGCCATATACCCGTATAACGAGCGTATAAATAAGCCCTGTGAGAAAAAGACGCAAGGATCCTAGGGAGATGTTTTTATAGGTGAAGTATAATGCAAAACATGACCTCACAAAGTTTTATTTCAATTTATAAAATAAATACAATTATTCTAAGAAGGTATTAATACATAATGCGACTATAGTACCAAAGACAAATAAGGTACATCTAGCTCAACGGGTGTAAATTGTAGCATTATAAGAGGCGGGTAGTCATGTTTCATGTTTACAAAGTCGTTGCGGAAACTGCATGCGCTTTAACGTAACATCACCAATATTTTATGATCACAATACTGTAACAAAAGCACAACACAGTAGGTACTGCAGGCTCTCATTTCTGAAACAAAATACGAAATATGTGAAAATGTTAAAAAACACGACCATTGTGGCCATTGTGGTGGCCTGGTAGTACCTAGCTCTACTTTCTCATCATCATCATCATTAGCAGCCCGAAGACGTCCACTACTGAACATAGGCTCTACTTTCTGTGTACTTTAAATTATGGTTGCTGTATACCTACTCGGTACCAAACACAGAAAAGAATTATATTATAAACTCTTTATTGACACTAAGATATAAACGATGAGAACCAAAAAGATTTTCGCGTGGATACCACGGACCGATAAGGCGTAACGTATGAGTAGGTAGATATTAACAAAACCGTCAGGAGCTGTTGGATTCAAGAGGCTAGTTACCCAAGCCAACAGTGGACGTGCTCCCCTTCCGACTGATGATGGTCAATCGTGGTATCATGGAGCTATGCGTGGTAACTTATCGATGAATAGAAGTATCGGTCTGGTAGGTACTACTCACTTTGTCAGATAAGTAGTTTACGTTGCTTTTCCAATTTATTTTAGTAGGTGATTTTTTTATGATTATTAAGTTATTTTTGGTGGATAATTCACCACAATTTGTTGGATTTATTTTTTAAAATACCATGGTCGTACAAAGAAAATACAAACAACAGTCAAAGAGTATATAATTTACACAACAGTGACAGATGTTGTTAATTGATGTCAAGCACATGGAAGTTTAATATGATATTCTATACTAACTGGAATTTGTACATCGGACGGAAACGTGGTTCGAGGGAGATAGTGACTAGGGAGGCGCTTGTCGTTGTCAACTGATAGCCACTTTCTCAATATCAATGTTTCTCTCCAATATTTAGATTAGATGTGGATGTGGCCTGTGTATATTTTAACTAATAAGATAATGACAAAATATATAAAATACCTAAGTAGGTACCTACATCAGTAGGTATCAGAAACATGTTTATTGGTTAACTTTCTTACGGTTTTACTTTCATCATTATCCGGTACCTAAATAGAAAATATACTGGGTGTAATTGAATTAATTAGCACCCTTTGAAACTAAGTACCTACTCCTGATACTGGTTACGTCTGGACCAAAATTTTTGAATTCTAACACATTGGTTTAGTAATAATTATAACTCCAAAAAATGGAATAACTTACTTAATCAAATGCTACAATACAAAATTTAATTAAAATAATGTAGTACTGTTTTTAATTAGTATACAAGGTATAAAAACGTTTAAATATATCAAAATCATCCGTGCCAACTGCGTTAGGTGCCGCGGCAATCTTCATAATTTTCAATAAAAATATTTTCATTTACACACTTTTACTATTTAATAATCATCTATAAATGATGTAGTATCATGGGTTCAATTTATGCTTATGAATTTAATTACATCCTGTAGAAAATCTTGTTTTTTTATATTCGATGTAGGTACATCTACGTATCCTACCTGCACATAAATTTCTAAAAGTTATATTAACACTAATTCAATTCCTAGTAAAGTTGAATTGTCCGACCGCGTCACGCGGTTGGCGGCAACAGCGCTGATTTAAGGCTTTTCGACAATCCATCTGACGGTAGGTAGTTAGCGCGCGCAAGTACATCGAGTGACGGAGGCCTTACGTATATAGTAACATTATATAGCAGTATCTGTGGTATACCACATATTGTTGAATATGTTCACCCTTAGGATGAAACTAAAATAAAAGGTTATTCGAGACATTGTTCTTATTTCATGTTTCTTATTTAAAATTAAAATTTTATTTTCATAATAGCGCTTGTAGGCTCAAATTAAATGAAAAAATTAGTAAAATCTGTAAATAAATCTCGGAGTAATAATCTTTTAAAGTTTCTAGAGGAGATATTGGCTGTCCCTTTCTTGCAAAACAGAGATTCCCCACAGTGACTTTGAAAACGCACGTTTATGACTTCATGTGATTTTTTTTATGCTATAGGTAGCAAACAAGCATACGGCCCTCCTGATGGGAAGAGGTCACAGTAGCCTAAGACGTGCCATTGATGCGTTGCTTACTCTGTGATAATACTCTATTGTATGTAAAGCTACCACAGCTAAATAATGAAGCACTATGAATGAGCAAGAACTGACGTCACAGAATGTTAGACCTGTCTCTCTCTATTCCTTTATTTTAAAATAGCTTGTAGCTTTCACAACTGCTTCATTATCATCATCATCTATAGCTTCTAGACATTAGATAGGACTCCCCCAGAAAGCGCCACTTTGAGCGGCTCTTCGCCTCCTGCGTCCATCGGCTCTCCATGATTTTCAGCAGGTCGTCGGTTCATCCAGTGAGGCCTCTGCCTACGCTACGCCTTCCGGTTCGTGATCGCCACTCGAGAACCTTTCACGACTGTGTATTCTTTGGGAAATATTTGACAAAGCGAACGAAGTGAGTACGCAAGTACGATGTCGTACTTGCGTACAGGTCGCATTATTCAACCAATCTTGCCGTATCTTGGTAGGTTCGTGAGGAACGTCGTCGTTCCAGTTAGGTATGAGCATATGAATTCCTTGGTTTTTTAAGTTATAAAAATTACTATAGATAAGAATAAGCATTTTGATAAAAAACTGAACAATGTGACCGAATTCCGTGTAAAATAATTTTAATGCTACTGGAAACGTCATATTACTAAAACCACAGAGTAACAATAGTTTTTTCTGTTATCTGTGACTAGAACAGGTTTGATGATCGTTTTTGAATACCACTGCATTTGACAGCTCTATAAGAGTTGTAGAACATTTTAGTTAAAAAACTTTCTACGTAAAATGGCATTTACTGCGCATGCTTGTGTATGAAGATCTCGTCGTCATTGGCCAAATGGAATCTTTCTTTTAACCAATCACTATTTTAGAGAAAGGTTGCCTTAGTCGTACCACAGTCTAATCCCCGTCTGCACTAAAGTTTGACAGCTCCTAGGTTTGCTTTTATTTCTCTAGGATTTACTAAACGATAAAAATTCGGTGCACTAAACTCAGTCAGTTGCATAAATGCCTAAGACAATAATAGGCATAATGACTAGTATTAAAAATTAACAAGTAAATACTTTACTTTCATAAAGAAGATTAAAAATGAATGCAATAATTAAAAAAATAAGTAAAATCGGTATAGAAAGGAGAGGCCATCTTCTGTCCCTTTCTCGCGAAACAGAGCACCTCCACAGTTACTATGAAAAGTCCACTTGTGACGTCACATGCCAAAGAAATTGTTTGTAAAGCTACCACAGCCTAGTACTATGAACGACCTTGCTCTGACATCACTGGCCGTTTGAGCTATCTCTTTCTAATCCTGTTTTTAAAATGCTTACTTGTAACTTTGTAATTTTTTGTGATATTTTATTTTTGTTTTCACTAAAGTTTATCTTTTGAGTAATATTATTAATTTATGCATAAAAAAATATTTAATAATGCCTTGGAAACAAGTCACGGAAGATGATAGTTTAGTAATATCTAGTAGATAC
Organism: Ennomos erosarius; assembly: GCA_963580505.1. Lineage (NCBI taxonomy): Eukaryota > Metazoa > Arthropoda > Insecta > Lepidoptera > Geometridae > Ennomos > Ennomos erosarius. The sequence continues at coordinate 7,129,700 of OY756992.1, read as the reverse complement.
ATACACCAACAATAAATTAGTTCAACCAATTTCACCAATTGTCATAATGGATACTATTTTCTTATTCCATACAACAAATGTGATTTTTTGGTCATTTTATAGTTAATGGTACGGAGGCCTTAGTGCGCGAGTTTGACTTGCACTTGGCCGGTTATTTTGTAAGTTTGTACCCAAAGTATTTTTTAGAAACACATTGAAATATGTAGGTATAATATCTATTAGCACCATGCTCAACGATCTCAATAGTCTCCCAACACGTTGGTCTAAGATGAACATGGACAAGACGAAAATCATGTCTAATGCCCATGTTCCACCTGTACCGGTAATTGATGGGAACGATACTTTCAATGTCGTAAACAAAAATATGCCTACCTAGGATAGATCCAAATGGGTAGGTCCAACTTCGACAAAGAGGTCGCACGGAGAATCCAACTCGGCTGGGCAGCGTTCGAGAAACTTCGACCTATCTTTTCGTCTAAAATACCTCAAAGCCTGAAAATGAAAGTTTTCAAACAGTGTGTGTTGCCAGTGATAACTTACGGCACTGAGACCTGGTTTCTTACTGTTGGCCTAATGAGTAAGCTCAAAGTCGCGTAGCGAGCTGTGGAGAGAGCTATGCTCGGTGTTTCCTTGCGAGACAAGATCTGAAATGAGGTGCAAGAGAATTAAAGTCACCGGTATACCTTTCAGAATTACCAAGTGACGTGGCAGTGGGCGGGTCACATCGTTCGTAAAACTGACAACCGATGGGGAAGAAAGGTTCTCGAGTGGTGACCACGAACTAGTAGATGCAGTGTAGACCGGCCCCTCACTAGATTAGGTGGACCGTGGAAGCAACCACTCAAAGTGGCGCTCTTTGGGGGAGGCCTATGCTCAGCAGTGGACGTCTTCTGGCCGATGATGATGAATATCTGTTTTAAAAAAATTTAAATTACTTAAATTAAATTAAATATCATTTATTTCAGACATTGGCCCTATAAAACATAATACAAATGAATCAATAATTAAGTAAGTAGGTAGGTATAAAAATAAATTAGAATAAAAATTAAAATCATGTAAATTAAATTCTGAAAGATTTTAATAATATTTTGATTTAGCGTAATAACTAAAGAATCAATGTAGGTACTACGCAAGAATTTTGATTTAATTTATAATACATAGACAGACATTTTTTACCAGTTTTTTATTCAGGGGGTACGACCGGACCCACCTTACCCTGTAACTATCAGTACAAAAAAAACAGCTCATTCATTGGATGTTCAGATTTTACAATCAGCCAATGAACTTGGCCAAGTCATATGTGCCTAGCTTTAAAATCGTTTATTATTTACAAGATAAAGTACTTATTAACCAATAACGATCCACTGGAGGGAATAGACGCACCCATTTTTTCTATAACCCCGCCCATAAAATCGCAGCCCGTAAATGGTTCACGCCTTCATAGATATGAGCACTGATGACCAATTTTACGGCGGCGGCGTGTACTAAAAGTCTTCACGGCGGCGGCGGCAGCGGCTCGCCGTCGCGGCGACCTTGGTTTGAGATTTTTTCCTGCGTACAATTTCTTTAAAAAAACTTACAGAAAGTCATATTGCTACGGGGCCACACGGTCGGTCGACCTTGCCGGCGAGATCGTCTGTTGTCATTGTCACGTTACGTCGATTTTTATACCAGTGACGAAAACGAGGGTTGAACGACATTGGTCAAGTTAGATATAAATATAAAATATAAATATGTGTGGACATTTCACACAGCGCCATCTAGCCCCAAACTAAGCATAGCTTGTACTATGGGAACCAGATGACTGATACAATACTTATATAGTATTTTATCAGTCATCAGTCATCATATATTCGTCAAATCGGTAATTTGTCAAATTGGATATTGGTCAAATCGGTAGTTCGTCAAATTGTCTTTTTGTCCAATCATGAAATTTGCCAAATACGCTATATGTCAAGTAATTTAAGTACAATCAAGTGTAAAACTGAAAGATAATATGGTTCACTTAGGTCAGATTCCGCTTTACTATCCTAGCGCAATCGATATGACGGCTGTGTGTAATAGGGTGTTCTGAGTCACCCAAGATATTTCTAGGGTGACGACGATGCGGAGATGAGTCTGTCATGTCTGTAGAGTACGTTAGCGCTTGGACTACAAAAATATTGCGATTATGTGGTGTTACATCAAAATAGCGTTATGATGCATTCTTCAGAAACTGTCGGATCGGTCAGTACTCATTAGTAAGAGCGAGAAAGCAAGCCACGACGGCACGCCGCCGTGTTGTGCTCAGCGCCGTCATGAATTTACGGTGACGGCGGCGCGCTAACGCGGCGCTCATATCTACTTCATATTTAGTTCCATTTTGTCCCAAATCAAGTTTGAAATCACAGAGTACATTGGTAAGTCAGACACCACCACAGAGTACATTGGTAAAGACAACACCACGGAATACCAAATTTGTGCAATTTTGGGAGGATATCCGATGAGATCCGAAATGAGCAGATCCGTAGAACTAAAGCGGCTGATATTTATTTACACAAGTGGATTGAAATGGCAATGGGCTGGGCAGGCCACGTCGCACATTACTAACTATAGAACTGAAACCGATGGGGAAGAAAAGTTCTTGAGTGGCGACTACGAGCTGGAACATGCAGCGTAGGGTGGCCTCCCAAAACCTAGATGGACCGATGATCTGGTTAAAACCGCAGAGCAGCCGATTGATACAAGTGGCAACCAGCCGCTCAAAGTGGTGTTGAATGGTTTAGTGGTTGTTAGATGGTTGGCGCTTTGGTGGACACCTAACAGGTGTATCAGTCAGGCAGGTTATGTTTCTTGCAGAGTATTTAGGTAAACAAACTCAAAACAGTGCTTGAGTATACCTACTTAAATAAAGCCACTGTTTAGTCTATCTTTAGTAGGTAAGGTAAGTAAGTGAACTGTGAAAGCTGAATGCAAATGGTAGATTTATTTCATAGTGGTGATTTTTTTTCATAATAAACACTACAAAATCGTCTCGGAAAACACATGCAGTGGTCGTGGAATACACCTAACATATTCCTCCAGGTCCTCCTTTCCGCAACGCTATATCGTCGAATCTACGTCTGGTCACTTCCTCTGTGAGCTTTTAAATACACGGCCATATATCCTGATATATGCCTGCATTAGGTCAGGAATATTACGTGTTGAAATAGCTATCGTATATTCTTATCTCCTTATCTCATGTATTTTCATACATGAGGGCGAATTCTCCGATATTATAAACAAGCTTTTCTACTGCAGTATGGAGATTCATATAATTATAGCGGTTCGCTTTGTCGTCAATTGGTTGTTTTATTTTTCCCGTTTGTCTATCGTTCGTGATTTTGAAGCCACATAATAATTTCAATAAATTATTTTCAACAATTTTGTATCACAGCTATCTATTATATTAGTGAAGACAGATAGGACTTTCAATCTTTACCAATGTACTCTGTGGATAGGAGAGCTCTATGGTTGACAGTTAGTTACAGTGTCTCCACCAAGCGCTTGTGTCACCATAGTGGTGCACCTAGTTCCATGTTCAAATATCGATATCGATAGCACAGTATATACGCGCCGTGGCAAAAAAAAAACGACATGGGAGTAACTTAGAAAGTTATTGGTGTTGTAATACAACTTTTTAAACCTCATAATACATTTTATTAAATACTACAGGAGCATGATACATTCCTGCAGTAACTAATAAAATGTATGAGTTTATATTCTAGAAAGGATTAAATGAAACAAATTTTCTGATTTATATAGCTTTTATTTCTTCTTAGATTTATTGTAGGCTATTTTTGGGGGTGAAACCACTCAACTGTCGATCTATCACGGTTCATGAGATATGGCTTGGTGACAGACGGGCAAACGAATAGTCAGACGGACAGCGAAGTCTTTAGTAATAGGATCCATTTTACCCTTTGTGTATGGAACCCTAAAAAAGCGCAAATACTTGTTCTGTGTCTGGGTGTTGTACGTCCAAGCAACGACTGATTTTGAGTTTGACAGCTGAGATCCAATCACACCCAAAGTGGTGTGTACGGTTTTGCCTTACTTTTTTTTTCGTTACTGGATAAAAGTCTTTGCTTTTAACCACTCAGGCGCGGCGCGCCGGGCGTAGGTAGGTCCCAAAGCGATCCAAAGTAAATTAGAATTTACTAACCTCAACGATGGATGTAGTAGCCGAGCAACCGCTCAAAGTGGTGCTCTCTGGGGAAGGCCTATATTCAGCAGTGGATTAGGGAGTGGAGTAGGCTAATGTTGATGATTAAATTCAGGTGACAATATACGTAAACACGATGCAATGCAAATAGTTCGATATCTGATGATTTTTTTTTTCTTATATTTTGGCTCCACACATAGTGTATTTAGCCAGTGTCAAGTATTATATTTTCATCGTGTTATAAAATATTTCACGCAAAGTCATGTCCTAGTCATAGTCATAGTCCAGTTTAAGTCAGGTAGTCATAGTCCAGTCTAAGTCATGCTCCAGCAAAGTGGTGGCAACTTTAGTAGAAGCTTCTATGGAGTTTTGAAAGCAACACGAAAAATCACGTTTCACCACATTATATCACTTGCCCTCACTCATGCTCGTAATTCAGCACTTAATGCGTAAAACGCCACCAATTTTAAACATTAACACTGGAAAAAGCAAAAGTTTTGAATAATAATACAATGCAATGACGTGAATTTTTCCGCGTTCCCGCCAAAACTCTATCTGATGACTTGTAAAGAAAATGTGGATTGTGGATTTCGAGAAACAAACGAATTCTCATTTGTCATCACAGATAACTATTATACACAGAGTACATTGGTAAAAACTGCTATTAGTAATAATTTGTCATATCGTATAAAAAACAAAGTGATCAAAAATACAGATTAAACTATTTTCGAATGAAAGATCGAACGAAATCCACTGGTTCCGTGTAAAACCAAAATAATGCCATTCTAACTAAAATAGGCAAATGAAAACATACTTTGAGCTGTCTGAGCGTAAAATTGTATCACCTAGAACACATTTCAGGAACCATTTAAAATTGGTTTTTGAATATGGGCCTAATTGATTAAATAAATAGGGACGTCAATGAGGGTCTGACAGATCGATAGGTTCAAGACCGTGCCCGTGAATGAGAATGAATCACCCATAATAAGCATACAAATTAGGTGCAATAAGTTATCAGAAATTGTATTGTAATTGTAAACGCATTGTATATTTACAGTAGAGAGAAAAACAGATAAAATCTTTATTGGAACACCTCATCACAAAAATATCAGTGAACACCTTTCAAAAAAAGTGCAGCAATGGGCGGTCTCATCGCTCAAAGCGATTTTTATACGATCAGTCAGTTATAGAGGAACTATAAGATCAGTTAGGTACTTGACAAAGAAAATATTCTTATTAAAGATTTCGATTCAGTTATTCTTAACGATGGCCATGACTTGAGGAGCGTCGGCGTTATTGAAATGAATGTTCCTCGTCGTAATAACTCTGCCATCATCTTAAATCTTAAATTATTAATAAAGATCAAACCAAACTGTTGGGAACCTTTGTTCGATATTGCGTCGCTGGTGTCGCCCTGAATATGTCGGTCGCAGCACCAATTAATTTCGAAGGATCTCGAGACAGACGACGCTTTGTTTCTTGCGAAAATTTGGCACGTTTCAGCTATTTGTGTCAATCTGATAATGTCGCAGATTTTGCTCGAAAATATGCCTTAAATAGACAACGTCAACTGGCCGTTTACATTCGTAATAGGTAGGCCGAGACTGATTAAGATCGTTCTAATGCCCGGACCAAGTCAATACTAGCTGCATATTTCTAGGTTAATATGACCGAAGAATGGTATTGGTACGAGAGTTTTATTCGAAGGTACCTAGACCACCTCTATACATTTGTTAAAACTGATGAACGGGGTCTTTAACTACGAAAAATTAGATACTAAGGTATACATTAAGTTCCCAGAAATAGAATAACCCACTTGTTTGTACTCGGTAGGATTAACTTATAAAGAGAACATGACATGACCTTACTAGTGTGCAAATTCAGACAGAAATGCTCACAGTTCGTTTGAACCAAACACAAACTGTCTTTATACTCTATGTAGGTAACCTACTTGTTTAAAATAACAAGATTAGCGTCCACAAACATATTAAATGTTACTATGAAATATGGAGCTATTCGAGAGTTTGTCAATGGGGAATAAACGTAAATTTCTAAGCTGTGTTTTAGGTTTTATCTAATAGACGTTAGTTTATTTGCTGATTGCTATAAGTATTCTTTTTTACATTGTTTGCATATACGCAATTAAAGGTAAGCTATATGCGTATGTTGAATTACAATAAAAAAGCTGCAAAACTGATTAAGCAAATGGAAGTCGCGCTTTCGAGCGTGCACGAAGGAGGCTTCAAAGGTAACCGCAAGTGGAACGACCAGTTTTTAGATCATCCCTCCCTGCTTTGAACAACATCGCCTCGAGCCGCATACAAATACGTAATAACATAGGTGATTCTAACAACACCTTCAGCTTTTTTGGTTAAGCAGCAAAAAATTTTTAAAGATTTTTCTTTAATCCTATTAGGCAATGTGTTTTTATAATAACCACCGTAAAAACCTACCTAATATGTATTAAAATCGAGCATTAGATAAGTACCTGCCTGCCTTGTATTTTTGAGATTTTGAAGTTTCCATAATTCAGTAATTTCAGTAACAGATGATGATGATTATGAGTTTCGCCATACTTACCATAATCAAAATTTTTAATAGTACCTAGCTAAGGTCTTTTCCATTCTATGATAAAATACCTATGGATTTCATGCGCATATTTAATAATTTCAGTAGTTTTTGTGATTATAGTAATCAGCTAAAAAATATCTAAAAATTCGTTTCGATCCCCATCATATAACAAAGAACGAAAGCAGCCAGCTTTATCATCAGAACAAAGGCATTGTATCTGCCACTCGCTCAGCAACTAAAACTCGCCAAATCATCCCGCTGAAATCTTAACGACTCCATTAATTCTAAGCAATTTCACTCAGAAACCATCATAAGAGCACAGAGCTCATTATTTCGTCGACAGAACACGACAAAGCACGCTAAATACAGGAACTCAAGCCACAGAAGACACAAGTGTAGGCACAAGCATAACACTCTTCCTCGTCCGGCCTGCACCGAGGCCGTTTAATCTTCCTGAATGTTAATCATATCTTATTATTTCCTGCTGATTATGACGTCAGTTTTCACCGCATGATCTAGTGAAGTCAATTATTATAATAATGGTGTTGATTGTCAGATGTTTGCCTTGACATTTGCCATGATAACCCGTTATTTAATCAGGTATGTAGCTGTCAAAACGAGGATAGGTTTGTGTAATAAATTGCTCTATAATCCGGGCTATTAGTTTATGACTTTAATGATTAATGTGAGATGAACATTTTTGAACTGTTGATATAAAATGGTGCAGTTGCTATGAATTCTGATACTGCAGTCACAATCTTGCTTATTTAGAACACAAGCTTATTAGCAAATTAAAAATAGTATTAGATAAATAATGTCTTATCATAAGTATCGATAAATAGATAGATACTCTAAGTACCTATTAGTATTAGGTACACAATGATAAGAACTAATTGTATCTGCGTCTAGAGTAGGCTAGGTAGCGTCAATAAAACTGAAAATGGCCCAGTGGCCGTGCAGTATTGAATTATTATCTATTATATTATGTGGCAACCGAGGGGGCGACCACGCACCAGAAGACGCAGCGTAGGCCGGCCCCCCACTATGGAGCCGATGGATGCAGGAGGCGAGCAGCTGTTCAAAGTTGCGCTCTGTGGGGGAGGCCTAAGTTCAGCGGTGGACGTTTTCAGACTTTTGATGATCTATTCCATGGCATTAAAAGTAGGCATATCGTAATGTCTATGCAGATGTATGAATACAGTCATGATGATGAGATTGGTTAGTAGGTTTTAGTTACGCACTAATAACAATTCGTTCGATTCGATTTGCCTTGTTTACTATATTTTGAATCCAGCACTTAAATTGACTAATGGAGGATTACCATTACCTTTATTCCATCCCCAACAAAAGAAACAAGAAGCAGATCCGCAAGAAGACATTGAAAAATGAATCCCAGCGGCCAGATACGATCTAAAATTAATATAGTGAAGTGAATAATTGAGGTACGTAGCTTTATCTCATGTTTCTTTTTTTGTCCCTTAAAATAAGATAGGTATGATTTTATAGATATCACCATTACCAACTCAACATCATTGCAAGTATTAAATTATCCATTATAAATATAAATGACGGTCCTTTATATACGCACAGCGAGTTCCAACTTAATTTTTTACGCATTTTAAACGTTACTAAACAAGTCTTGTATTTTCAATACAACGCACGTGTCGAAATCTCTACGCCCTGAGTCCGGCGACCGTATCCGTACAATGGCTTCTTGGGGAGCCGGCGAGTGCATTCCACCGCATTTTAATTATGTTATGTCGTTAATATTTAAAAGTTTTATTAAATAGCTTTAAAAGTTTCGTGTTAGTAGGTATTCCGTAACGTCTGGTGAGGACAATGCGACGGGACGCCTTTAGGGAAGTGCGTGACCAGACTCCCGAGTTGCGGTCGGAGGCAGGGATGTGCTTCAAACATACTTCATAACGCATTTTATATCGATAGTTTTTATGCCATCGTTAATATTCGACGCTTTACTCTGGCAAGTGGGTAATTTACTTGCAATGATGGTTGTTTATTTTCGTTTTGACTCATTCTGTCTTCGCATTGTACTTAAACAATTACTTAGGATATGTAATAAATGTTTGATGCAAACTCACGCTACTAGGAAACAATAATGCTAGCTCTATATTACCTTTTTCATTAACATTAATAAATCACCAGCTTACGGCGGTATAATATTAGGTACATAATAGTAGATTACGGACAGTAGACATTTCAACGAAAATATCTGACATATTCATTGTATTTAAATTAAGATATATACGAGTCTATGTATATTTTTTGTGAAATCTGAACGCCCCGTCTCGTGGCCACAATAGCATTCTTGTTTTAATTTAAAGCTAGAATTTAATCGATTTCGTCGAACCTAGAGTTCTTGTCCAAAACAACCGTCTCGATTTTATGGCTGTTTCTAAGCAATCTACATCCGCAGCTTTCAACTATGTAAAAGTCTTTAAAGGTTTAAAGGAACATAAAGACTTTGATAGAAATCAGATTATAATCTGGAATATTTTTAAAGGCTAGAACGTACCGGTATCTTCTAGGCAAGCGTGCCCCAAGGTCGACCGCGTCGTCACTTACCATCAGGTCAGACATGTACCCCCTAAATAAATTAACTAATAAACCTATTGGAATTACATAATAAATAGATATAGAATTATACCGACAGAATATATTTAGTTTCATTTTGGCACAAAGCCTTAGGTAGTTAGGACACATACGTAAAGATAATGTTTAAATGTATGTGATATATACTTAGGTATAATATACACTTATAATATACATATATGTATATAGCTTATAATTATACGTCTTATGTTTTTGTTAGTTTTTCATAAGAAAACCAATCTATCTGAAATATAGATACTTATGTAAAGTCTCATGATATCATCACAGTTGCGTATCGTTTCAAGGCTTTAAGGTGCTGACAGGACCCAATGCGAGCACGTTTATTACAGCAGACGAACTTGAAACTTATTTTGAACGTTATAGGGTCGCTTTATGCATAGCAAAAATATGGCGATTACGTTGCGTTGCACTTCGACTTTTTCATTTTTGGGTACAAATAATTAGTTATAAAAGAAGTGCTTCTTGTTATAAAAATAAACAAGCTTATAGACGGATGCATTGAAACATAACTTATCACTATGATTTATTTCAATGGGGTGTCTGATTATAATGTAACATTTTAGGACGTTTGAATGATTTTTTAGAGGTCACTTCACGATTTTTTTCTATCGAGAAAACTTTTCGTAAACGTGTTTCGGTTTCGGCAGATGGAAAGAAGATATGACCAGTATTAACGTGAATTTTTTTCAATCCTTTAAATGGTATACGTTTTGAAATAATCACGTTCTAAATAGTCGATTTGGGAGCATTCAGCGCCTTAATATCGATAAAATCGATATCGATACAGGTAATTGCGAGTCCCATCACTTTTGTGGTTACCTTCACGCAGCTGGCATACTATAAAAGTGCATTGTACACCTCTTGGAATCGGCAACTTGCAAGCTACAACAGGCATCTTTATAATTTTCAGTCATATTAAAAGATGACCCGCCGTTTCATCCGCAATACCCTCGTCCAAGCGGGAATTACAGTTAAAAGGGGTAGGTAAATAAGTCGCGCAACGAGCTATGGAGAGAGCAATGATCGGTTTTTCCCTGCGAGATAAGATCCGGAATGAGGAGATCCGCAGGAGAACTAAAGTGACCGATGTAGCTCCTAGGATTAGAAAGTTGAAATGGCAATGGGCAGGCCACATCGCTCGTAGAACTGACAACCGATGGGGAAGAAAGGTTCTCGAGTGGTGACTATGAACCGGAAGACGCAGCGTAGGCCTGCCCCCTACTAGGTGGACCGACGACCAGTGAAAGTCGCGGGGAGCCGATGGATGCGGGAGGCGAGCAGCCGCTCTAAGTGGCGCTCCCTGGGGGAGGCATATGTTCAGCAGTGGACGTCTTCGGCTGTTAATGATGATGAAGATGAAATAAGAAAGCCTTAAACCTGGATTGATCTAGTAGGGTAAACAAACCGAAGTATAACAATGTGTAACAACCCACCTATGTACGAAAATTCCATAAAATTGGTTTAGAAGAGTTCTAGAGTTCTTTAAGACTTCCTTCACAGAAACCATATAAAACTATTAGAAATTAGTGAATTATGAATGACGATAATAATTCAGGCATACTTTTATCATTAATGTACCAAGTAGAGACTACCAATAATTTTATTAGTCACATGTTTCATGAATGGAAAAATACATGATATAATTTCCGCTGGGCACGTTAGTTTTACCATAAAACACGAAAATGCTCGTTTTAAATGCAAAGCTTGAGTCTTCGACATGGCTTCTCCGAAACGAAACAAAGGCTGTGTCTATGACATTTAATTTTATGTAGATATAGAATATAGAAGGTAGGTGATGTCTAACGCAAAAGCGAATCAGCACCGATAGATGACTATGATAATGTCATCGTTATGCAGCGCGCCGACGTTCCACCGGTTAATTGAACGCATAATAGGGGCTTCTGTATAATTCATGCCATAAGTTGTTTAAAATGTCTCATACAGGCATATCTTATTACGAAACCTTAGAGAATTTAGCCACTGCTATAAATACGAAAACCAAGTGGTCAAATTGTGTTCAAATGTAACACATAACTTGGAACTTAGAGTCGTTACCTTCAGGCGACCAAGACCATTGCATCACGATATTTACATACATTTTATAGGTGTTGTTTACACACGTAGGTACGTGTAAAAGATTTATGTAAAAAATGGTGTTTGCTAAGTAAATACGCCGAAATAGATTTGCGATGAAGGTAATACAAACTTCGATGCAAATATATCTTCTATACCTAGTTACATGTATTCTAAAGAAGTCGTTATAAAGAACCGCTGGCTTTGTAGAGCTTGTTCCTAGTTATTTTGTTTTTGAAACACCTGTTTGACACTAATAACATCGCATTGTTAGAAACAACGCCCGACGGTTTTCCCCGCAAGCCAATTTTCCGGGGTATATACCTACGTACATAGACATATATATTAAGGACAGGCCTAATGACTGGTTATAGGTCGCTTCAAAGTGAGAGCCAATTTCACAGATTGGCATCCACTAGCGCTCAGTCTGTGATGGAAGTTAGAAGGCATCGGTCGAATGTCACAAACAAAATATGCCCAGTTGTATTGTGAAGAGTTGCACAATCTATACTCAAAAGTGCAGTAAAATGAAAGACCAAGTTTCTTACCTCAAGTAATTCAATATTTTCAATATTACACTCTGTTTTGTAACAAAATAATCAAATTTATATTTAGAATAATCATTGTAAACATAAACATTGACGGACATAATGGCAGCGATAGGCACCTAATTTTCTCAACTTGTCGTAGTTCACGCGAAATCTAAAAGATGGCGCTGACTTTTCCCACGCCATTTTGACAAAATAAAATGTTCCTTCGGGCATATCCTGATATATAAATCTATGCCTACGTATAATATCGTTATTTCCTCCATAAGACACACAATACCCACACCAATTTATGAAAACCCGTTCATCTTTTACCCACTAACTAACCTTCTAGGAATTAAGATAGGATTCAAAAATACATTAATTACCAACAGAGAGTATTATATATGGCTCAATACTATCATCTCATAAATTAAATCCAATCCATTTTACTATTCGAGAACAAAAGCAAAATGCAATTCACCTTTAGCTATCAGTCTGTTTATAAAGGCACCTTCATTGCAGTCTAAAAATAAAAAAGCTTACCGAGAGAAATCAAAAATAAACGTGGGTAATTCTTGTATAGCATGCATCGCGGTTTCCACGTATATTAGGATGTTCCGCCGGTTCCATGTTCCTGCCAAATATTTTCGTCGACTATTCCTAATAGTGCGAGATCCCACAGTAGGAATATCTACGTCATCGAGTACCTCAATAGGCTGACCGTAGATCGTTACCCGTCACATAAACATGTAATAAAAATCAGGTCTGCCAATTCCGATTCTGCCGGGTCGCAGAAATCCAAGAAATTTTTAGACGTTTTTTTTATATAAAAATTACGTCATAAGGTACCCGAATGAAAACTTTGGCAACAGTTAACCTTTAACTAATTACGTAAAATAAAATTTGTCTGCCATCGCACATCCTGCCGGAAGTACCTGGCAGACCCTTACGAATTGCCTTTCACACCAATTACCTACCTCAACGAGTACCCCGGTGAAACTTATGCCCATTAATAGCCAAGGTGTCCCTGATAATAGATTATAAGATCTGCCAGGTCTAAACTTGCCGGAACTTAGTGTTCAAAGCATTTGAAGTTGGGTTTCAATGACCCGGCAGACCAGCATTGGCAAACCTGATTTTTTTTACTTGTTTAAGTATCAGCTAACGATCTAAAGATAGCCTATTGAGGTACTCGATGACGTAGTTATTTGTATGTATTTGTGCTGTCGGATCTCGCACTATAATAGTCGACGAAAATATTATACATGGTATACATGGAGCTTCGAGAGTATTAAACTGAGTCGGTACGGCAATGTTGGAATTTGGAATACTTATTTTATGTAATATTTTAGATTCCTATCTAAGGTAAGTACCTAAATGTTTAAGATGTAGTTAAGTTTATCCTTTTATTTATTTTTTCACTGTCTATCATTATTTCATCAAGTTTTGCTGTCTTCTTCTGTATCTTCCGAAGAACTTTAGCTAGAAACAATTTATATCTTACCACACTTTGGATTCTCCATACCCAGTAAAGCTTTTTTTACTTAATAATCTACCCTCACCCAAAGTCGTAAAAATAAATAAGATTTCGAACCCATATTTATGTAACCCATAAGTTGTAGTCTACCGTTAAAAGTGTGAAATTCAATACACAATTTTACAAAAGCTGTTCTTGAAATGGGTTTTAAAAATTATTCCGCTGTCACATTCTATACGAACCCTTATTTTTTGTGCCACCGTCAACCCCAGTTACTTAACGAAACAGTTTAGAAATGTGGACAAATTTTTATCGATAAATGTAGCTAATATAATCTCTTGCAAGATGCAAGCAGCTACTCAAAAGCCTATTATGGCTTAAGGCTCTATGTTCAGCAATGGTTGTGTTCAGGACCTGAGGTTATTTATTATTAGCCTGAACCAGCATAGGGACTTGCAAACAGAGAGCGGTCTTTGTCTGCAATGCTCTTTGTATACGCTACTGCAATTTCTTTCCTTTCTGAAATACCTTTTCTTGTATTGCATTTATATGTTTTGTAAAAATATGTATTTAACTATTTACGAAATGATAGCCTGCAAAAATAGAAAAACAGTTATTCATTATGCAACTTTATATATACTTACGTACAGTATAAATAGTGAAAATTACTCTTTTTTCCCTGCATTTGGTCATGAGCGGAGGTGTCGCTCTAACTCTTGTCTGAAATAGATGTAATAAGATCTGTGATGATGCCTGATAGAAGTGTAAGTAATAGTATCATAGTAGCATCTTCCTTTAGTCTTGCTTCACGCACAGCGTGACTGACTGGAAATTTCCTTTCGTAGTTGTCGACAAAATTGTCGATAAACAAGTTACATCCCTATCTTCTCTCCGGGAGACAAGTGCACGGTTGGGTTAGGTCAGGTGTCACACTCCACTGCACACGTGTGTGGAGTGAAGTATCCACAAACAATGCCTGACCTACGTTTGACGTATTTTTTGCTATTGCATGCGTTTGAATAGGACTGGGTGCCAGTAGGATTGAATAACTCAGAGTTATGTTGGAAGTAAATGGTATTGTAAGGTGTAATACAAATGATCACGTAAAACTTCTATCGAGGCCTGGACAAAAAAAGGTTAACCTGTTCCATGATCCTAATTAGGTATGTGTAATGGAATAAAATACGTCGCACACCACTTGTGAAGTAGGAACATCCAAGGATTAATTAATTTTATACATGATGGGTATTCTGATTTCGATAATTACTTTAAAAGAATGATGTGAAGAATAGACGCTCACGAATGATGGGTAAGCGACAAGGCTGTCCATAACAGTTCCAGTAGTCTCAGTGCGTCTCAGAACTCTATACATATTAGGTATACATAATACTTATACTATTATAAATAAATAAATAAATATGTGTGGATATTTCACACAGCGCCATCTAGTCCCAAACTAAGCACAGCTTGTACTATGGGAACGAGATGACTGATACAATACTTATATACTTTTTTGTTTGTAAATACATACATAGAATACAATATAACACCCAGACGCAGAACAAACATCTATGTTCATCACACAAATGTTTGTTCCGGGTAGGAATCGAACCCACAGCCCTCAGTTCAGAAGGCAGGGATACTACCAACTGAGCTATCGGGCCCGTTATAATATCTGTGATATTAGTAAATTCCTGCAGGACACGGTTACTGTGACGACGTTATCGTGAGATTAAAAGATATCAGCTCTATTATTACTGTAAGATCAGATCAGCCCCATATCACACCCAGTAATTTTATAGCTAAGTAGCTAGCAACAGTGACCTTTGACCTGGAACACATTAGTGCTTTCATATCACACTACACTTTGGAGAAAAATATCTGGCAAAGCAGATAGAGCTGATGCTTGTCACACACACATCGTCACACGGCTCAATAGATTTTTTTGAATCACATTAAAAACCAATCTCAATCAAGACTACTTTGAAATAAAAAAAAGTCAAAATCAAACTTCATCCGTTTGGGACTTGGAGTGTTTGAGAGTAACGATGCCACAGACTGACTCACAGATACGCAGATAAACTGATACCTATACACATTAAACTTATAATAACCAGTTTGGTCGTGGGTTAAAAAGAAGCATTGTTTCAGACCATTTTTGCTGTACAGACAGACCCCTAATATTTTTTATTTTTTTTTCAATATGTTTGGACAATTCACTCATCGCCATCTAGTCCCAAACTAAGCATAGCTTGTACTATGGGAACCAGATAACGGATATAATACTTATATACTTTTTTGTTTGTAAATACATACATAGAATACAATATAACACCCAGACGCAGAACAAACATCTATGTTCATCACACAAATGTTTATCCTGGGTAGGAATCGAACCCACAGCCCTCAATTCAGAAGGCAGGGATACTACCAACTGAGCTATCGGGCCCGTAATATGTAACTTACATGTAAGTATAGTGTGACGGCATACTCCGGTACCTATTATCATTATCACTGTATTAACTACACAGCCTTTACACAACCCTAAATGCAGGTGTAATTTTAATCAAGGCATTGAAGCCATAAAAATTAACATTGATTTTAACGATAGCATCTGCAAATCTTGTAAGGTTATGCCTATGGGATGCATGCTTCAATTGCATGAACTCTCATGTTGCAGCTTTTTGCATGTGTCATAATTTGGGTACTTATCTAAATATCCTGCCATTAGGATAGGGCACTTGACTGACTTGACTCAACATATGGCTGAATGGTTCGGAGTTCTGAGTTCAAAATGTGTTAGTAATGAAATGTCATTTGTATGGATTACTGGGTTAATTTAGATTTTAGACAGAGATGAACATATCTCTTACTTTTTTTTATAAGAGGGAATAGACATGATGACTACTATTAAAAATGAACAAATATATATTATTTTCATAAAGAAGATTAAAAATAAATAAATAATATAAATAAATAAATTTTTGTTTCCATAAATGTTTATCTTTTGATTAATATAATTAAAAAAATATCCAAAAAAATAATTTTAGTTATCATGCCTATTAAGTAGTTGGAGATATCTTTTTCGTCTAAAATACGGCTGGTTGGCCTGATGAGTAAAAAGTCTCAAAGTCGCGCAGCGAGCTATGGAGAGAGCTATGGTCAGTGTTTCCTTGCGAGACAAGATCCGAAATGAGGAGATCCGCAAGAGAACTAGTCACCGATATAGCTTTCAGAATTAGTTGAAGTGGCAGTCCACAGGGCAGGGCAGGGCCACATCACTCGTAGAACTGACAACCGACGGGGAAGAAAGGTTCTCGAGTGGCGACCACGAACTAGAAGTCGCAGCGAAAATCGGCCTTCCCACCGACGACCGAACCACGGGGAGCCGACGGATGCAGGAGACAAGCAGCCGCTCAAAATGGCGCTCTTTGGGGAGGCCTATTCAGCAGTGGACATCGTCAGGCTGATTGATGAAGTAAGTAGTTAGTTTGTTTAAATGGCTTACGCGCTAAACAGTGATTTGGGTGAATTTAGCACACGACTTGTATTGGCAGGTTCAATACACTTAGGATACTTTTTATTCAGGATAATTACGAAATCCCGCGAGAAACTTAGTAAATTGCGGGGCGGGGCGAACATGTTGTTTAGGAATTTAAGAAATGTTTTTTAATTGAAATATTGTAACTATTCGGTCCATCTAATTATTTTTTTGTATAAACATACCTACTTGAACACCTAAACAATAACAACCTAAGTATATGTTCTGTAGTAAACATTTGACATGAGTGTTTTCATTTTCAGGTCCTTTTAACAAAACAACCAATGGAGTCAATCAGTCAGCAGACAACGTTATACGCCGACCTAATACTCTACTTTTTGTTAACACGGAGCACGATAGGACGAATGTTGTCATCACTGACAATATAAGACGACGAGCACATGAATCGCATTACCCTTACAAACTAGCAGCCGTAGTTACTATTTCATTAGTCAATTACCCGTCGATCAATTATCGTCGGTCCGTCTACGTCTCCTGAAACCATAAGCGTGAACATGCGACACGAAAACCCGGGAGGTAAAAAATCCTCCAGCATAATAAGAGCTGCGATAGACAGGAAAAACCTTCCTAGAACTACAAATAAGATAGATCTTGAAAAACTGGCTGGTACCACATGGTGTACGCAGAGGGGGCAAGGGGGCGCGGCGCCGTGGGAACACCACCGCACATATGGACCGCAGCTTTATCTTCCATAATACGCGACACGGATAATAAATAAAAACGTTTAGTTAACACAATCCACAACGAGATCGACATCATAACGACTGCTTGCACATTTATATTATGTTATCATGGCGAGTCATTAGCAGTCGTAGTCATTCGTCGAGACGAGAACATAGGCTTGCCTTGAACGGCATGATACAAAAATTATAGGTTAGAGTAGAGTTAAAATGGGTTGATGAGCTGTCCTAAAATGGCTGCATTAGTGTAGTGTAATTTGACTCATATAAATTGAGTAACTTTTTTACTAATATGAATAGGTATTATAATTATCTGGGCTAATATAGACAAAAAGAGTTGTACTTATTCTATAAAATTCATGACGATAATGAGTCAGAATATAATAAATGTAATCATCTTACCAACGTTATTATAGATCGATGGATAAGCAGCAGTGGGTAGTAGCTATGTTTGGTGCCGTATAGGTCATTTATGGTAATACTTATCAGTAAATTTGATAACTCACTGGAACTCTTTCTCTTGACATTTGGGATTAGATGGCAAAGTTTTTGAAAAATGGTCTCCGTTTTGTGGTTGGTATCTATTGAAACTGGTGAGCTACACTAGCTATTGGCAGTATAGGTACTTTATACTTACCTATAATCTGTATAATAATGACATTATCTGTGGCACAGGGAAACACTTACTCTACAGTCTCCGTAGATGCTATTCTATCATCGGTATACGAACAATTCTCGGCAACTAGGTACAAGTTTACCTCAATATTAAAGCTGCCACTAAGGAATTTGCTAACGTCAATTACCTGGATTTGTATGCCAGTTTAAATGTTAAAATGTAGAGTTGAAATGGCAGGTCGACTCGTACCTGGCAAGGGGAGATGGCAGGGCCGGCCATACGTCATTGAACAAAGTCAAGTCCAAGGAGATTTATTTTGATTGATCGCCTAAAGAACTGGCTAGTGTCCAAAACAATGTGGAATTTTACTATTCGCGTTACATAGTTTGTTCTTTTTTAAATAAAAATAAGCGTGTAGGAGTTGAACGTTGGGGAGAAGAAGACATTATGTATTTATATTTAAAAGTCTACTAGAGTCCGGCAGAGGTACTAGATTTTACTAACCACTACCTATAGTTTCGAATAAAGTAGATGAAACCATGTAAAACATAAATTTAAGTTGGGTTGACTTTACAGGTAAAAAAATTGCTTCGTCAGCTCATTTTAAAACGACCAGTACTTTGCTTGTTTTGTCATTAAGTGCATCCCATTGCAGCCGCTGCAGGTATCTGGCTAACTCCTAACCTCTTCACTAATAATAAATGGTGCATTACAGTGGAATAGCTATTCAGTGATCCTCTTGAATTATCTTTGCCTATTTCAGATAGAAAGAAACAAAACACAAATAAGTATTCTCCCTCTACACAATGTTTATTAGTAAGGGGATGTAATCGGGTAAGTACATTATAATGTCCACTGTTCAGTATGTACACGCAATTAGACGCTATTGACATCGGAAGCTGGCATTGGCATAGGTTCGGGACGTTGAACCCTGCACGTGGGTGAACGGGCACTGCACGAGACCGAAAGTGCAAGTGCATGAAGAGCACCGAACGATGTACCTACTCTAGCCTATCTGCCAACAAAAATAGTCAAGGAAAGATTATGTCCCATAACCAACGGGCATCTATCTATCGTGATCATAGTGGAATAGACCATCTCTCTCACACTCACATGACATCACAATCGACATAGGAGGGATAATTATTGAAAATGTTATGGGGTTTAAAATATATTTTGCGCCAGTAAGGAATGTGTCGGGTCCAGGAAAGTCGAAATAACTAAAGTAGCCAATAGGCATGATGACTACTATTAAAAATGAACAAGTAAATATTACTTTCATAAAGAAGATTAAAAATGAATGCAATAATTGAAATAATAAGCAAAATCGGTAAATAACTTTTAAACTTTCTACACGAGGCATCTCCTGTCCCTTTCTCGCGAAACAGAGCGCCCCCACAGTTACTATGAAAAATCTACTCGTGACGTCACATGCCAAAGAGATTGTATGAAAAGCTACCACAGCTTAGTAATGAGGTACTATAACGACCTTCCTCTGACGTCACTGGCCGTTTGAGCTATCTCTTTCTATTCCGGTTTTTAAAATGCTTGTAACTTGGTAATTTTTTGAGATATTTAATTTTTGTTTTCACAAATGTTTATCTTTTGAGGAATATAATTAATTAATCAAAAAAAAAATATTTGTCATCATACCTGTTAGGATGTGTCAAATTATTGCCCAAATTCTTAAATAGTACTAAGACTAACTATGACTGACGTGTTTATAGCACAATGTGTATGTGCAGGTTGATTCATATCTAATTATTAAACGCTAAGCGCACATTCAGTCCCATAATAATTCGAAATCAAATGAAAATGATCTCTAAATTACGAACGCCATTCTGTAAATAACCTTGATAAAAATACAGATCTGTTTTGGTCCGCAAACGTAATGTAACAAAGACGCGGCAGGCGGTTATGCAAACAACAATAAAATTTGATGATAACTTGTGAAAGTCTCGTGGATAAATGTCAGAATTTGGTCCTAGATGACAGAAATGTAGAAACGAACTCATAACGCGCGTTTGGTGCTTTACCCGAGTAAAAAAGCTATTTATTTTAGACAAATCTAACGTCAGCAGTATTGTTATTATCAACCAAATTGAAACTTACTTACCTCGGTGTATAGTCAAGAATAGACAGCAGTAACAGCCTTGTGAGGGGCATGCTATCACATAATCAATAAGTCTATAAATATGTACAGGTATATCCTGCAATAGGTACTTATAGTTAAGCTCAACTAGCCGTTCTAGGTTTAAAGCAACGTTCACTGCGGCCGTCATCAAGGTCTTTGATAGCAATGAGCGTTACTTAATACATAGAAGTTTAAGGAAGGAAGGTGTCGAGCTCCAGATATTATATCCACATGTCGTAAACAACCCCGTCCGCCCGTCAGTCGCCATGATCTTAATAGCTAAGTCATGATCATCATTATTAACATGACTACATCGTTTAAGCCGTCCTGTTTATAAATGCCATTATTTCCATCGTTTATGGGTTAGGTATACAACATCAAACCTTGGCATTTGAAAACGAATGTAAAATCTGCAAGATCATATACTTAGTATAATTCGAGACGACAATCGGTACCTGCTTTACGCACTAAGTAGTCTCAATCTCAAGCACAGAATAATAAAGTAGGTACTTAGAGACTACGCAACTGGTTTTACTTTTGTGAATTGAATGAACTGCTTTATCATCGACGGCATGTCAAAGCATACTAGAAAAATATCAAAAATATCAGTGTATTCTAGGTAATATACAAAACAAATAGATATTGCACAAAATCTTCTTATCTGCAAAACAAAAGCATAATTGGGTAAAAATATAACATTCAAAAATTCCAGATTTATCACGTAAATCTTTGCGAATTTTCATTGGAACTCCCAAAATATCAGCCAGTACAATTTGAGTTTTCCGCGAAGGATGATTTGTTAACGATGCGGAAGGGTGTGGAGCTTGGCTCTCTGCCCGCAGCGAAGCAGATACATCGTGGCATTGGTCCAGCCAGGGTCATGTGCGGCCGATGCTCTCGCCGTCACGCAAACAATCAACATCTGATACCTACTTACTGATTGGCATTCGATAGACAGTGAGATAGAAACGGCATCAGATGTTGGCGGAATCTATTACTCAGGTAATATAAAAGTAAAAACAAAATGTTGCTATACATTTGAACGCGGGTTTTCGATGTCAAATGGAGGACCCAACTCTGTTCTTTCATAAAAGAAACTGACCCCTTTTTATCTTACTTGAATCATGACATGAGTAACGGAAAAGAAAATGACTAATAATAATAGATAAAATTGGATTTACATTTTATTATAGCTAATCAAACTAATATTATTTTCTATGTGTACCTATTTTGTTTGATCACTTTGATTCTTTTGCTAAGACGCCCGCCCTCCTCTCTCCTAATTTGCGCCCGACGGGGTCCATATGAAACTAGACTTAATTTTATATTCCACCTATTGTATGTATAATATGGAAGCAATAAAAATCTGAATCTGAATCTGATACGTGATTTTTTTCAAGAACTCGCTCGGCTAATAAAGCGAAAAAAAAACGAAGTGAAGAAACTCGATACTAAACTTATGAAAATTCTAAAATGCAATTTAAAATTCAAATATTATCTCGAGCTTAGTGTGCGTGGATAAGATAAGTGGGAGAGTTATCTTAAGTCCCTAAGGAGCGTTGAGACGAAACAATATTTAGAAAGCCCTGGCTAAAAAACTGTAATAAAAACCTTTTTCTTTACAACTCAGCAGGTAGTAAAGCAACTTAAGAGTTTCTCTCTAAATTGTTCTGCAAGTGGATGAAAGAACAATATTCCTATGGCAATAAATATAGTTTTTATGGCGGTTAGGCGAGCTCGGTGCACTGTTGGTCGACAGATTGCGAACATTAGCGACCAAACACGTGTTCTATTCGATGTTTATTTAGGCAATACTCGTAAAGCGCGCTGACAGGATGTGCTTTAAACCCTCAAGGTTGTTAAGGTTACTTTAAATAAATTGTGCGTACATTTATTTAACTTTATGAAGACGGACATAGCAAGTGTGTAGCTCATTTTAACGTTATGTTGTGATGAGCATAATAATTCACATCAATGAAATGAGCAGCATATTATAATACGTGTTATCATAGGACCTTCTTGAAACACAAACTAATTCCGAGTTTTAAAATGCTGACTCACTTCCAGCAATTCCAGCAAAATAAGTTGGTTACATACAACTTACGACCACCTTAACTTATCTACTTATTTCCAAGCTTTGTCAAGTTTCCGTAAAGTAAGTTAGTAAATCTTCACAAATTTCTACCCGGAGGGTGGAACTAAATTTGTCGAAATGGCACCGAAGTAGGCGCAGCGAGCACTGTCATGTGCGTTTATTTACGCGCCACGCTCTGGCCAAGTTCCAGCTTAACCGAAATAACTGGTGTCATTGTACTAGCCCTAGCAAGGGTCCAGCTGTTCGGAATACTAATTTGTGGTTTATTACAACGTGACTCAAAGTAATGAGTGAGCAAACACGTAGTAAGCATCGGTGGAATCCACAGCTTGCTGGATGATGTAAGGATCTGATCAATTAAGTCACGATGTAAGTGTAACCGGAAAGAACATAGGCTCTATCGCTTAGGTACTAAATCCATTGGAAAGATTTTAAAGTGTAAACCACACTTAAGGTATATCTATAAAGATAATATAGTCCTACTACACTATACTATAGATTTCGCCACGACTGCTTAGTCGGTAAAAACACAGTCCTTAAGATTTTCGCAGCTAGTGGTCGGGTAACCATAGCTCAGTGATAGGGCGTCCAATCCGGCGAATTAGAGGGCGCGGGTTCAAATCCCGCTGGTTGCTAAAATTTTGAGGACTATATTATCTTTATAGGTACTAAATGATAAATGATATATTATGGGGTTTGAAAAAGAACTAGACGTATGGGAGACCTTTATAACCCTACCAAAAGAGAGAAAGATACAAATGAAGACTGATATTTTTATAAGAGGACAAACATTTTTAAGTAGGTGCAAGTTATGGATAAAATAGACATGCTGACTATTATTAAAAATGCACAAGCATTAATTGAAAACATAAAGTATTAAGCTTTTAAAGTTTATGGAGCATCACCTTTCCCATTCTCGCGAGACAGAGCGCCTCCACAGATACTATGAAAAAACCACTTATGATGTCACAGTCACAAGCTAAAGAGATTGATGTAAAGCTACCACAGCTTAGTAATGAGGTACTATGAACGACCCAGCTCTGACGTCACTGGCCGTTTGAGCTATCTCTTTCTATTCCGGTTTTTAAAATGCTTTGTAACTTTGTCATTTTTTGAGATATTTTATTTTTGCTTTCACAAATGTTTATCTTTTGAGGAGTATTATTAGTTTATGCAAAAAAATATGCCTATTATGTAGGTACCTAGCAGGTACTTCTAGAACTCAGACACAAAGTAAACAATAGATAGAACAATGATTTGTAACGTAAATGCAAAGACTTTTTATCCAGACCACTAATACGAAATTAAAGCAGGGCAAAACCGTACACACCACTTTGGGTGTGATTGATTCTCAGCTGTCAAAATCAAAATCAGTCGTTACTTGGGTGTGCTTTTGAATACATACCAAAAAATGCCGTCTTGCGTGATAAAACTGTGCCGAAATCACTCGAGGCACGAATCACAGAAGCACACGATCACATTTCACTTAGTAAGTGGCCTTAATCATGTATTTTTATAAGATTATTTTAATTATTTCTATTTGACGAAGAGTTAGCACCATTTCACAATAAAAAGTTGACATGTCAAAATCAGTATTGCCACACGACATCTGAATAATTACCCGATTTCTTTTGTATAGATTTTCAACAGATCCATGTCTAGCTGATCGTTGGATAAAAGTAGTTCGAAAAAGTCGAAATGAAGATTGGTGGAAACCTAATACTCGCTCAACAATATGTTCAGCGCATTTCTATAGTAAAGAACACACAGAACACAGAAGTGCAATTACTGATATTAGTTTTATTGTCAACTATAAACGTTCCACGCGCCCACTGTTTTCCCATTTTTAAGGTTATTTTTTTATCCTAAAATATGAAACATTATTTTGGTTGAGGCCCAGGGGGTCTAGCAAAGATCACAATCGCTAACGCTAACGCCTCACGCTAACTCCAAAAATGTATCGAAATGACATTCGCTACGGAAAAGTTAGCGATTTCCGAAATGTCATTTCAGTACATTTTGGAGTTAGCGTTTGGCGTTAGCGTTAGTGGTTGGTATCTTTGCTAGACCCCCTGTACCTACATAAATGTTGTTCATTAATCCCTTTAACTTGGTAATATTGAAAAACTCGTGAGTTATTAAAAGAATGTTGAATAAACTGCTGGTTTTACTTAATTTGAATCCATTCTATTAAAAGATTGCATGAGCTATCCATAGACCTTTTTCTTGTCTATAGATAGTAGTATGATGGTAATTAATTTTATAATTTTATATTTTTTTAATGTAGGCGTTATATAATTTTTATAGTTACATTTTACATCTAGCTAGATTTTTATTTAGGTACCCGACTAAATCGGGTAATACTATTTATTTGGTATGTTGAAAGAGGAACTGACATTAGAAGAAAAAGAAATGTGCTCAATGGTTTGATTCATGTTCAAACAAGGTTAAGTACGGAGACTTCGGTTCTGGACCTATGTAATAGGGGGAATTCTGTGCGTAAATGTTACCAGCGATTTATACAACCAAGCTCGATTGTAGCGTGAATAACAATCACACAATTAAAGCTTAGCTATATTACACAGCTTCACACAAAGCACCTATACAACTTGAAATAAAGACACGGAACTTACGTCTTCAACATAATACCTACCTTGGTTTATTTCGACGCTCACGAAATTGAAGTCGAAAGGACGGCCGACTAACGAAAAAAACTAAGAAGATACGACGATCCAACCCTTTTATTTTCTTGGCGTGGCGTTTTCTTTTTACTTTTATTCTAAAAATATAGCATTCACGAACCAATTTCGAAAGGAAACGTGATTCTGTCCAAGGTCAACAAAATTAGTATTCTTGAAGTGTGTTCCCCTGTTTGACCGCCCGCAAAAAAATGTTGATATGCTCTTGCTCTAGGTCGACTTTTTCTAAGCTTGATTAGAATTAGCTTCGGCGTCCCATTCGTCGTTTGGTTGGCCGAGTAACAATTATAGACTTACCTATTGAGAAATAAAAAGTAATTTTTGAAAATATGTTGGAATTAAAGTTTTAATATGTTTTTAATTTCATTCCAAGTGGGAGCTTTGCTATAGTTAACACAGGCAAGTACCATAACAGGCTCAGTTTTTTTTTGTATAATTTGATTATTTAAAAATGGCTAAGCATAAAGCATCCTGATTCCGATCCAAAATTACCGTGCAGAGTCAGAGGTAGGTAGGCAATTTGCAATCGATTGATGATTGCAGAAAAGAATGAAATGGAACTCTGAGATTGTGAGTCATCTGATCATGAATAATTCTTTATCACATCTAACCATATAAAAGTATTTTTGATAGATCGAATAAACTCTTGCATATGAACATGATTATAAACTTTCGTGGTCACTAACATTACTAAAATATTGTCTTGCCTTTTGCAGATCAATACACTACAGGGCGGTTATTCTCTATGGAAACACAGATTCCACACGATACAAAACCACGTCGTTATCGTGTCTTGTTCAACTCATATCACAGCGTTAGAAATACCTTCACTTTATATTAAGTTATTTTTATTTTGAATAAAATATATTGACATAAGTGGTGGTAACTTTTGATGTGTTGATGTTTCGGAACGCATCTTGGTAAAACATGTGATTTTTGACAGTTCAAATCGCGCCGATTCCAAATTCATTTCGCGCGGTTTTGTTTTCGTTTCATAGAGAATAGAGTTTTGCAGATTTCTTATGTAAGACAAGGAATTCGCGTGGTTTCGAAGTAAGGAATCGATACGGGATAATGGCCCAGGTGTTAGTTTAATTACAGCAGATCCTAAAATGTTTCGTTGCATGCTTAGCTATTTATGAATTATATTCAATTTAAAGAGTGCGACTCAGCGGTCGCCCGTACGACTTCCAAACTGACGCTAGTCTCTGGTTCGAATTCCGCGCGGCCCTGCACCAATGCTGCAATGATATTTCAATATTTGCTCTCACCCTTAAAACGGTGAATTAACACGTCATAACGAAGCCGGCATGTTCAAATATCACAAAATTCGGGACTTGTAGGTATGTCATCCAGCAACACTTGGACAGCATGGTGGATTATGGCTTACACACTCTGTGAGACAAGGCTCATATCCTAGCTGCAGGGGGAACGTATGGCTGATGACGACTTATTCAACAAGGCAATCACCTAGGTACCTATGTAAGGTATTTTCCGCATATAACTCGAGCGCGTTTGCAGAGAAATTGGAGTCGAGTGGAGTAGTTACCTAGCTGATGAATCCGTAATGTTATTGTTATTGTAAAGCGGCGTGATATAGGATAGATGCCGGCTTCTTAGTGATATAACCTCAAAGCTAGGGGGCCAACAAGCCGTTGATGTCGAGGGGAGTCGCAGCCGTTCGATGTTGTCGCGCATGCGCCCTGCGACCCGGCGACCCTCCGACCAGACAACGCAGCACAAAGCGCGAGTGGCCGCGATGTCTCGCACAGACATTTCTTTCCAATAAGGAGTCCTTTAACTGGAGCCGCCTCTGTGTCGATCTCCTTGTGAAAACGCGAGCATGTGATAAATTTATACGTGACTGCAATACGTAAACGTAGTGTTTCATTTCGTGGTAAATAGCAAACGTAAATATGTACAAGACAGTGAGGCACGGCGAGAACAGTCTCCAATACACTATCCTTCCGCAAACGGAAGAAGTACTGAGTAACAGTGGTCTAAAAGGCAAGGGAAGGGATTACAGCCCTTCGATTCATGTACGGCGGTCTCGCAGGAAGAACAAATGGCAGCTTACTTTAGTGTTGGTCATCTCATTGATTATAGCGTTTGCGCTGTTATGTGTTTCAATATACTCATTCAACCCGGTATATTTTGATCGATGGCTCGGGTGGCATCAACGTGGAACTGTTGGGATTGCAAACGCACAACCGGTTTTGCATGAATCCCATAAAAAAGAACTTAAGAGTTCACCAGAAATGATCTCAACCCTACAATCTAAATTTGAAGCAAGCCCAACTGCCAGCACTACTCCTTATGTAACTACTACAACAACCGCACCTACTATTTCTTTGACTACAACTGGAGAAAAATCTACTACACCTCCTTGGATAATGCCAGCATTAAGATCATGGAAGAGTTCGTCCACTATTCAAACCATTCCAACCGAAGGAAACGAACCCATTAATGGGAAATCAAGCAATAAACAAAATGTTAGGGAGAAAACCGACGTTGACAATATGTCGATAAAACCTTGGGAGAAAGATATTATAATCCGACCCACCGTAACACCAGAATCTGTTACTATTCGCCACGTCATCAAATATTATTCTCCATCATTCATAGTCTCGGAAAGGCCAGCCCTGGTTACCACAAAAACATTCGACGACGTTTTGATAACAACAAAAAGAGCTCCTATCAAGTTATCAACGGATAGTACGACTGAGCAATCAAAGTTAAAAGACTTGAAAGATGCTATGTTATCCGTCGACGACGATGAAGAATTTAAAGAGTCTCTAGAAGTAGACGAAGTGTTTTCCCTGCCGCCATTGAAGCCTGAGCCAGGAATCAGTGGTGATTCAGATGAAGTGACAGTATCGAAGGCCGACGGAGGGTGGTACGGAGCACGGTGGCCATTCGTTGACACATCTTCGTACTTCCAATGGGCTGTGAGTACTATTGATGAGCATGTTGCATAGATTTACGTAATAGACCTGCAATATTCACCCTGAACTGAATTCTGATGTCTAAGCGAAACTTTACCTCCGGTAACAACCAAGTAATCTAAAATTATGAAAGCGGATATGGGTAACGCATTTGGCTTATGAAACGTATTGCGGGTTTAGTTCTTATGTAATTTGATAACAGCTTGCCAGTTTTCCGTCCTGTTCTGACGTAATGGTATAGGTAGCAGCGCTAGAAATATAGATTTAGATGCAATTGAAAGTGATAGGAGAATTGAAAGGCTTCCCGTTACTATGCAACAACTGTAAACGTAAACGAAAGTCACTTTATATTTCATATATTTTGTTGACAAAATAATGCTAATCACGTTGTTACAATCTTAAAATGCGAGAGTTTGTGTGTAGGAAGGAACTAAGACTTACCTACTTATCTATGTCATTTCCCTATTCACGCCGCGCCGCAAAGCATGAACGGATTTGGATGTTGGAATAGAGAATAAGAAATAGCCCTTACATTGAATGGACTATTAGGAGATATAGGATAATTTTTATCCCGGAAAGTTATGATGTGTTTTATGAAGCTGAGATTGGAAAACGTATGGACAAAATAAACAAAAAGTAGGCTTATACCTAAGTGGATTATGTCTTTCCGATACCTACTTGTGCCTACTACCTACTTATTATTTTACTCTGTGAACTCCAAAAAAACGAATACAATTTTAAACTTTATACAATAAAACTTGTCTCTGATCAGATTTAACAAGCGTGCTCCAAACTTTATCCATTATTGTCTTGAAGAAGTAAAACGATGAGATGTCCGAAAAGTTTGTAGATTCTCGTATTTTCAATACTTCCAGCCCAGTGTAGGTATTTAATATAAGTATCTATAAGACAAATACATTATGTCGTTTATGCCCGTACAAATAAAATAAAATAAATAAATAAAAATCGATTTATTGCCACTATTACAAAAAACATAATGAACTAGCATGTTAATAATTAGTACTTACTAATGAGCACCTGCTATCGTTTAGAAAGTCGGTTAGGTTACGGAAATTCTCAGGGTGTTTGTCTGGTTACCACAACCACAATGTTATAAACCTTTTCTGTAGCATTAAGTAGGCATACAAGCCGTTTTTGTGGCGCGGTAAGTAGTTTACGCATTTAACCTAAGTAGGTAATTAAGTATACCTTACGTTGACGGGCCCGATAGCTCAGTTGGTAGTATCCCTGCCTTCTGAGGGCCGTGGGTTCGATTCCTACCCGGGACAAACATTTGTGTGATGAACATAGATGTATGTTCTGCGTCTGGGTGTTATACTGTATTCTATGTATGTATTTACAAACAAAAAGTTATATAAGTATTATATCAGTAATCTGGTTCCCATAGTACAAGCTATGCTTAGTTTGGGGCTAGATGGCGCTGTGAGAAAATGTCCACACATATTTATTTATTTACTTAACTGTCGATTTTAAACTATGATCGGTGAATTGGTGGTTTATGGACCGTCCGTAGAGGTGTGTAGTATTAACTTTGAAATGTCCGCGATTTATATTCTTTTGAAAATTATCTGATGCTCACGATTTCAATAAGTATACTTACCTAAGATAACACGCAGCGTCGCGCAAGCTGTATCTATTCTGTCTATTACTTATCTCTCTACTGATATTATTATAATCTAATACGAAAGGCTTTCTGATTGCAAAAGAATTAAGAAATAACCTATTTGTTTATGATGCTTTTTACATATCTCCCGAAAACTAAACGAATCCTGGAGGATAGTCCACGCGGGCAGAAACTAGTGTCCTACAATAAAACGTTATTCTATTCTACCTTTGTGTGTGTGTCCGTTCGGGTAAATAATTAAATATGAATTTAATTTTACAGAGAAGTACTTACTTTACCGAAATAATACTAAGTAACTATCAAAAGCTGGATCGTACCCGCGGCGCAGCGCTTAGCCTATTTCCATTTCCACTTCAATATCTAGATCATTAGCAGTCACTTTTAAATAGGCTCTAGCTCTATCTTTAGTTGAGCGTCAAACCTACTTATCATTCGTGATCTTTTGACGTTCATTCTCATATAGGTAATCGAGATTTAACACTAACTGGGATTTGCTTTGCATTGTTAAACGAATCCAGACTATCTACTAGGTATGTACTAACCACAAACTAAGTAGAGGATACAAACAGTAATTGACCACATCCTATTGGCTAGTTTGATAATTTACTTTAATATAAAAATGTTTTACTCACCAGGGCTACTCTCCCGGCGACAACCTACTGCTGCCGCTGCTGGTGGCCGCACTGTCGTCGGTGGCACTGGTCCTTCTGCTCGCCCTGGCTGTCCACCGTCGGAAGCGCAGCCACTCGCACACCGCACAAATTGGGGTACGTGTTCTATTGCCTTCAAAGTTTACTTAAGGAATATTAAAGGTTAGATGAGCTACTGATAAATAAGTACTGGAATATATTTCAGTGGCTCCTAGCTTAACATAGTCGTTTAAATAGAAGTGTGTTAACACGACACGAGAATTCTACGCATCTATATGATCACGATAACCTAAACACTTCAACGCCATTCACACCGCAGGAGAACAAGTGACCGACATGTCTCTAAGAATTAGCTAGTTGAAACGGCAATGGGCAGGCCACACCGCTCGTAGAACTGACAACCGATGGGGAAGAAAGGTTCTCGAGTGGCGACCACGAACCGGAAGACGCAGCGCAGACCGGCACCCCACTAGGTGGACCGACGATCTGGTGAAAGCCGCGGGGAGCCGATGGAGCGAGCAGCCGCTCAAAGTGGCGCTTTTTGGGGGAGGCCTATGTTCAGCAGTGGACGTCTTCAGGCTTTTAATGATGATGATGAACGGTGTGGCACCAGGACAAGACACCTGCAAAATTGACCGTATAGAAACTCCCAAACAGCAAGACAAAAATAAAGCTCAAATAGATGTTCTAAGAACCACGGGCGCTTTAATCACGTAAGGTAGCTCACTAACGTGGCTTATCCAATAAACACAGGGAGGATTATGACGATTGTTTACCAAAGGAAAGATTAAAGGGATATACCTACCGAAATTACCTGTCTCTTTAAAATTCCATTAATAACTACTTACCATAATTACACAAACTAACCACAAATACATACGTGCGTCATTAATTTTTTTTGTGAATTTGTGATGCATGCATCTGCGCAGTTTAATAAGTCAGTAGGACTGGACTGGAAAGTGATGTCGCGGTCGACGATGGAGCATGCTAGTCATGAGATACCAGTCACTGTAAACTTATACTTAAACTCCCAGATAAGGAGTCGGTACCTAAGTATATCTTTGAACTCTGCATGGTGGTAGGTGGTAAGATTAGGTAGGTACGTAGTAGGTACCTACGGGGAACAGCCCGCAACCTCATGTCATAATGACAAAAAGCAACGTTTGCTTACCATTCCCGTTGTTTCAGAAGTTGACCTCGGAACTCGCAGCCGATGACAACACAAACCTGCTGACTGCCGAGAACGGTGAAGACGCCGAGGAGTAAGCTGCTGCAGGATCCGCTTCTAGCTTCTTTGACAGTAAATCATAATGTCATGTGTACAAAATGAGGCAATGGGGACGCATTGGGTGTCTCATTGATATTACATTAAGGACATTTCCTATTAAGTAACTGTGCGTATGGATTATTAGTTATTGGGCGAGCTATTGCCTGCGCTCCAATTTTTACCACGAGCAGAGTTAACCTGTGGCTTCAAACAGAATATTTTCTAAAATAGCACTATAAATATTGCCCAATCGATTCGAGGTGAAAGTCTAGCTAGAGGCTTAATTTAGATGATTCGATAACAAACCAATTTTCCGGCAGCTCTACGCTCTCGCTCTTTGATGTTGATGTGATTATCGTAGGAAATAGAACTGTATATTGTAAAAACATGTGGAAATTGAATCTCAAAAAGCATTTATTATTAAGTAGGTATGGTTATTATTATTGCCAACATGTTTTATGTCGTTGTGAATCTCTCTAGCTTTAGCAAAGTAATTCATCCAATATCTTGGGAGTTGCAGGATTTTAAGTGTAGTTACTCGTAACACAGCTCGTAATGAAGATTGTTAGGAACGATGTAATAAACATCACGCGTGTGTCCTTGTTGCCTCTATTGTACATTAGGCATTCCACGCACCTTGTAATGATTTAGCAGCCATAGTCTAGCCTCTCGAAGATTCCATTGTAGGAGACCACTGCATTCCGCTCGTCTCTAACACCGACCATATTTCAAAATTCAGTGCCTATTGTTTGTATATAACGAACGTTTGGATGGCGCAATAGCGCCAAGGGAAGGTGGCACGTTCAGAGATACGGTATAATTATTGTAAGGTACTAATATTTTGTAAACACACTAGATATTCGACTGTAAATTATGTAACGTACATTTCGAACTCCAAAATTGCTATTTATTTTTGTTACATATAAACAATCTACAAGGTATATGTGTCAGGATAATGTGGACATGATTAGGTAATTTATAGTGTATCCATGAGCTTGCTAGTGATTTTATTGTAGAGTGTGAGCGTCGCGTTGGTTCATGCGTAATGTAAATGCGTCGCAGTCGCCAACGAGCGGTTACATCGATGCACATTATTATCTCTTTAGTCTTGTCGAAGGCGAAACCGTATATATGAATTACAATATATGTTACAAAATAAACAACTGAATCTTTAGTTTTTAGATTACAAGCGTTTCGTTATGTACACGCAAGTCAATATAATTACTACAACTTTTATATTTTGCTATAATGAATGCGGGCTATTGCGAGCAGTTCCACATTCTTTTGAGAACAATCATTTATGTGTATGTAAGTTTAATTTGAAATAAAAATAAAGTGCTGACACCATGGCTGACCATTTTAGCCTACGCGCGAAGAAATACAGGCTGAAGCATGATGTGGCAAACAATTACCTAAGCACATAGACTTGTAATTACAGTTGTCTACACTTACCTACGTTCATAAAAAAATGTTTACCATCGTTGGCGACACACGCCCGGTTCACCCCATCCATACATTCGCTATGCGCTATGTATATCATATCTCTGAATCTCTGAAGTTTCTATACGACTCGAACTCGTCAGTATTAATTAAACCCTGTGGTATAAACTCTACGTCATAAGCATACATATTTTTGTGTAGTCGATTAGGATAAGATGAAATATCATTCTCGGTGTAACATTAATATACGCTCTTTCATTACTGTTTCAATGTATCTATTTTCAAAAATTTCAATTAAATATTTCTATTTTAAAACATAGTTATAAGACTGATATAGGATTGAGTTTTTAGGATTAGTGTGATTTTTATTAGTCGCGTTTTAAAGTATGCTTTTTTAAACGGCACTATTGCTTTAAATTTTAACTTTTATCTTTGTGTTCTATAATATTGAATATTGATATTTATTAATCAGTGTTAGCGGTAACGATGACTGGGATGTTGAATGGGTGTGTTGAAGGATGGGTTAGGTAAAAAAATGTGATACCTCCGTAGTATCTTTGAGTAATGTTTCCATGTAGAAGGAATTGTAAGGCGACTTGTGCACGATGCGTTTTATATTTAACTCCACCCGCCTCGTGTGCGAGTTACTATATGCGTTTAACGGTTTTATTAATTATCAATATATCGTGAGTATTATACCATATACACATTATATCATGCAAGAAGTACACAGCTCATTGTATCAATAGTCGTAAGTTCGGTTGAGCTTTGTGTTAGAATAGTTTCCTGTTGCCTCGAGCGGTGTGATTATTTTGATGCTGATAACACTCACTATGTACATAAATGGAATAAATTATGTTTCCCCACCCATTGCGGTTTGTTTTTTACCTATAATATAAACACGAGCCTAATCATAAGATTAGGCGGTTAGTGTGTAACGTAATTTGTATTAACTTAGAACCTAAATATATCTAGCATAAGGTAGGTAATTCCAGTATGACTTATGTCTAGAAAACAGTGGAACACTTACCCATCGAATAAAACGCATTAGTTTTAGAGCAATCGAATTGACTTTATATTCTGAAATGAATAAAGAAATCAGACCTATTTATTATTTACAAAAACAAACTGTACAATAAAATTAGAGAGAAAATACATAACGAAAGTCTATAAACGTAACTTCCTATAACGTGCAATAGATGGCAAAACAAGATTATTTCTAACTGAATTAAAATAAAATACTTTACATATTTATACATTGAAGGGCGTCATTTTATGAGTAATGATAATACCCCAATGGGTTTTTAGAATTAAAGTCATCAATCATAGAAAATTACTTACAAAATAATTCTTTTAAGAGTGTAGTTTTCCAATATAAAAATCGTTTTATGATTCTTTAAACCTATATACGAGATGTTATGAGATGAGTCAAACTCATTATCTTCGTCTAGCATAAAGATTAAAGTGAGAGACTGTCTGAAAGATATACTACTTATTGTCACCGTCTTATTGTAAAAACAGTTTGTATATAAAAAAAAAACGGAAATAAAACCTGTTATATAATTATAAACTATCAATTTATTGCAAACAGACTCTGTCTTACAATAAAACGGATGGTTTTCCGATTACTTATAAACAGTCGGTGCCCAGCGGTGACTTTATAAAAAAACGGGTTTTAGGAGCATTTAATCGTGAACAACGCACCAATTTTTGCTGTAATTTATTATTTTTTTTGTAGTCACTAGTGGCTAACCAGTAGGATACGACGACGAGCAACGCGAGAACACTCCTGTGTTAGGGTTGTTTTGACCACACTAGAAGTACACAATTACAAAAAAACGAAGTGATGCCGATTAATTATAAATAAGCGAAATATCGACCGTTTTATTGTGAGCCGCATTGTTCGTTTGCAATAAATCAGCAGTTTATAAATAACCGCGTTTTTTATAAACAAACGGTTCTTACAAAAAGACGGTGACATATTCAACAAAAAGAAACCTTATATAGATAATATTCACTTGACATCATGTCTTAAATTTTCTGTTCAATCTCCATTTAATCGAAGCACTGTGTGAAATGTCCACACATATTTATTTATTTTATTTTATTAATATCGTCCGACTTAGGTACAAATAGTACAAAATAGTAATATTTACATAATACTCTTGTATTGACACAATTTCCAAGGAAAATTGAATAGTAAAAATACATCAACTGTACAGTAAAACCTTAATCAGTACCTACCTACCCAATAATACCTACTAATTAATTATAATGTTTTGCGTCATTTTCAAAAGGTAAATAAAATATATATGAGTTTTGGCGGGAACGCTGAAAAGTTCACGTCGTTGCATTGTATTATTTTTCACAACTTTTGCTTTTTCCTGTGTTAATATTTAAAATTGGTGGCGTTTTACGCATTAAGTGCTGAATTACGAGCATGAGTGTGGGCAAGTGATATAATGTGGTGAAACGTGATTTTTCGTGTTGCTTCCAAAACTCCATCGAAGCTTCTAGTAAAGTTGCCACCACTTTGCTGGAGCATGACTTAGACTGGACTATGACTATGACTAGGACATGACTTTGCGTGAAATATATTATATAACACGATGAAAATATAATACTTGACACTGGCTAAATACACTATGTGTGGAGCCAAAATATAAGAAAAAAAAATATATGACTTTTTTGCATAAGATGGGCCTGTACGTACAGTATCAACTAAAATAAATCATGATATTGCAATCTTCTACATAAATAAATTGACGAGTGTACATTATACATATCGACTCCTATCTCTTGCATTTTCTAGTGCAAGTGCTAAACGATTGTAAATGCCACATTTTTTATTACTTTTTCACTCACTCATAAATTTACACGTTGAATGCACGTTTTCAATAACATTTGTTTAATTACATCATCAACAAACCGTTTGTAAAATGGTTTTATGTGAGGTAGCAGCACGTCATATAAATAAGGCAATTATGTAAATTGTATAGCAATACGCAATTATCCGACAACGTTTAAGCATCACGTACAATCACTTAGTTAAGTCATATCTATGCAGTTATCCATTTTAATTTATGCCCGCGCGCAGGTTTATGTCCGGTTCACGCATACATACATAACCATAACTGTACTGCGTGCACAGAGAAGCAGAAACAATCATCACAAAAAATTCCTCAATTTGGCAGCCCGGCTCACTTTAGTAACTTCTTACTTCTTAAAAAGGCGAACAGCTGCCTTTGCTGACACAGCTAGATGTCACCACCATCGTTTGACAAAACACTATTAATTTGCACCTTATACCCTACGCAATAGTTTCATTGGTTGGGTGGATGGGCGGGCCTTAATATCCTTGCTAGTACATGGCGCCCTCCCACTAGTTTAAGCTGTTGCCCGTCCATTAGTACGCTTCGGACGCCGCTTGATGTCGCCACGCCTGCGGCTGATACCGGCTGCGGCAAAAAATACCCGGATGTAAGTATGTTTATTGGTTTACATTGTCATTTATAGGAAAACGAGTGTCAAGAAAAACGCACGTGCAAAAGGAAGACTTATTTCCTGAATTAACAATAAAACCCAATCTCTTGACCAAAACTGTAATTAATATGTTATATGAGCTTTGACACACTCTTAGTGTCGTACACAAGTTTTCTTTTAACAATGACAAGAAAATATTTGATTTTAACATAATTATTAGGGCTGATTTTGAAAGCTTTAGATGACAATGCTTAAATACTAAAAATATATCAGTCTCTTACATTTCCGTCTATTTGACAAGAACAACAACGGCGGTGCAGCAGTTTTAGAAGTTTTAGATCTGTCAACTAAAGCTTTAAAATTGGCCCCATTGTGAGTATAATCACCTCCCTATAGGGGGGAGGAATGTGCCCCCTATGATTATACTCCCAGTGTCGTTTTATGGGGGAAGCCTTTGTTCAGCAGTGGATGTCTTCCGGCTATCGATGATGATGATGACGATAAACTACTGATGATTAAAATTAAAACAAAATAAACTTGTGGAGATGTAAAAATAATACTGCCACCCATCTATCTAACGCGGTGTTGTCGTGTTATTTAAGTATTAAAAACCAGTGGAACAAAAATATGGTCACACGAAGTCAACAGAAAACCAATAAGTTTTCCAAAATGTGTAATGTCATAGAGTAAAAATACCATTTTGATTCTTCTGGATTAGGTCGCTTTTACGTTCGTCGTTTTGTGGAGATATAAAATTAAAATCACTGTGTATAACGAAAGTGATGAGCAATTAATAGTTAAAAATAACTTTTGCAATTAAATATACCTACAGCATGTGTAAGGTGCTATGTAGTAATTACAGTTATTTATTATATCTAGAGTTACGCAAGTTATGTCACGGACACACCGTGGTCAATCATTCATGCAATCAGTTGGCAAGGCTTCTCATGCAAATGCCATGTCTACAATATTATGTAGTGTGCAGTCTAACCTTTGAGAGATGGAGCAAAAAATTATTACAATCTTAACGATTTGATTGGAAAATGGACCATAAATGCTGATATTTATAGATTTAGGACAACATTATTACGAAGAGTTGTGCCTTTCAAATGAGTTGGTAAAATAATAAGTGTATATAAGATTTCATGTGCATATTTGTTTGTGTGTGTAATTTAATTTATTCACTGCGTCGCAAGGTAGGACCAGAAGATCTTTTGACACCAACGTGCGATACAAACACCAGAGCTATCTTATCGTTAACCAAGTAACCATCTAAGAAGCGAATTTTGATAAAGGTTAGAATTAACTGTTTAACTTGATAAAGTTGTGTAAAATTGTAACTACACTCCAACCGCTGAAAGAATGCGCTATCACCTGTATTAAAAAAAAATCTAAAATTGATAAGTTGGTGGATTTAGCAGTGTTGCTGAATTTGAACAGCACCTGCGCGACAGAAGCGCAGCTACATTCATCGTAAAGCCTCTACGATCTACACTACTCGCGAAGTCAACTCGTCGAAGTTGCCCGAAGTCAAAGTATGTGACCATTGCTGGTGCCATTGCAATGTGTACTGTCGCGTATTATAAATACGTGCGTATTTTGCTTTACGCGAACTGAAGTGAACCGTTGTAGTAATATTAGTGTAGTGAAACGCTCCACGTACAACTTCGGGGCACTTACAGAGTTTTTTGGCTCGGGCCAAAAACCGACAACAATCGGAAGTCGCCCGAGGCGAGGCGAGGTTCCACCGATCCTCGCTTTCATATTTGCTTAACTTCGATCAACTTCGCGAGTAGTTTAGAGGCCGTTTAATAGAGCCCAGAACTTACGACTTCATTCAAAGACAATATTATTGTAGCTGTCAAACGCATTCTCTCAGTAGCTTTTTGTGAGTAATAGAACCTCAACCAATACCATCAATCATGCAAAATCATCAACTGTCATTCACCTGCTGTAGTTTAATCCCTTGAGCGAGTTTAACCTGATGTAATGGATTAACCTAAAACATAACGATGATATGTAAAATAATACAGAAATAATACTAAAATGATGAACATCAGAACATAGGTGCAGCCAGGACATAGATATTTTTTTTTAATTAATTATAAAGTTCTTTACCACACTTTGAACCATTTTAATTCAAGTGAATATTGATTAGTACTTTAGAATTGAAGTCTTGGCTAAGCCCAGGCATGATAACGTAATTATTGTAATGTTCTGGGTAAATGGTAAAGGTCTTTTGAGAGAGAAATGTTTTACCTGTTGCAGTTTTAGGATAGGCGCGGCTGTGGTAGGCGTCGTGACAGGTTGCGTCGCTGTAACGGAAAGTTAAAATACATTATAGTAGGTGAAGTGCTGAAAATATAGTGGTAAATAGCAACTACTTCGTCAACTAATGATTTTTCTATATAGGTATTTGTTGCGTTTTGCATAATTGGATACTTGAGTGTTACTTACCAATATTACTTATTACTATGGTTTGCGAAGTATTGACGCCTCCAGTCGGCGGAACTCTAACAGTTCCGTCGCTATGCTGAAATCAAACAAAAAGGTAGGTCAAGATGGGTACTTAGACATAGTAAGTTTTTGGCAAATAATTTGCATGAGGTTAATTAATTCAAGACGTTACCAGCACAAAATGTGTATTCGAAAAGTTTTTTTAATCGACGCGAAATATGTTAGAGACGCATCGTATAACCCGGCAACTGTACTACGTAAAAATTACAACAGCAGTTAGCAAAGCGACAGCGAACACTTAGCAATCGGTCGCAAGATGTCCGCCTGTTGCCCGCCTGTCGCTGATTGCACTTTGGCCTTTGATACTAGCGCCACTAGCAACAGGGGGTCTAGCAAAGATACCAACCACTAACGCTAACGACAAACGCTAACTCCAAAACTGTATTGAAATGACATTCGCTGCGGAAAAGTAAGCTATTTCAGAAATGGCATTTCAGTACGTTTTGGAGTTAGCGTTTGGCGATAGCGTTAGCGTTTGGGATATTTGCTAGACCCTCGGAGCAGCAATAGATGGAAACAAAAGATTGAACTTTTTTCCTTATATTTTGGCCCCACATAGTGTATTTAGCCAGTGTCAGGTATTGTAATTTTTCATCATGTTAATAGAATATTTCACGAAAAGTCAAGTCTCAGTCATAGTCCAGTCACCACATTATATCACTTGCCCACACTCATGCTCGTAATTCAGCACTTAATGCGTAAAACGCCACCAATTTTAAACATTAACACTGGAAAAAGCACAAGTTTTGAGAAATAATACAATGCAACGACGTGAACTTTTCCGCGTTCCCGCCAAAACTCAGAATGAACTTTTTAGGTCATCGATTGCTGTTATACGTCACTTTTTTGCCTAAGTCATGTTTGACAGCGATGATTGCAAAATTTACGCCTGTTGCAAAGTTGTTGTGAGTTAAGTCATAATCCAGCGGAGGTAACGCTTCGTTTGCGTATTCTATGTAGGCTCTTAGACTGAATTACATTGCATAAGTACTATTACTTATCATAGAACAATTACAACAAGCTGACTAAAACAGTTTTTAATTTATTCGAAGGAAACAAACCTGCAATATAACGTTGTGGAGTGGTTTGGCAGCGGACAGAAGCAGCGGCCGAGTGAGCCGCGCCGCCGCCGGCGATATGACTCGCACGGCGGGCCGCGGCCTCACGCCCGATACTAACGTGCGACCGCCGGTTAAACCTTCTAGGGATACCATTTGGCCCTGCAAGGTATGAATAAAAAGATCATAAGCTCATATTAAAAAAATACGTATTAGTACACATTTACAGCCCAAGACTTGTATTACGTGTTTTTCATGACCTTGAATTTCGTTTTTCCGTAGATCTAATTTAAAACACAATCTGTAGCCTTACCGCGTAAGCCCGGTGGCAATCGTAATCGTGTGCTCTCTTGCTCGCACTCAAGGGCGTGTACATTGGCGCAAGCAGGATGGCAGGCGATGTTCATTACTGAATGCTTACGCGGTAGGGCTGCTGAACTTGAATTGGTATATTATCCAGAAAGGGGGTAAATCGTTTAACTTCGTCCTTGACCGAAATGCACAATCGAGTTTGCCGACCTGTGTTTGAAGAAATGAATTTCTTTATTAACTTTAGTATCTTGTTGGCTCTCGTAGTGATCACACGTGCATTGTTGTCTCTTAAATAACTCTATCGTGGATTAGGGGATTATTATTGTGCGTTATTGGGTTACTCCGCGCTGCGCTTTGTTAGTCGGTTTATTTTTTAATATAGAGGTTTGGAAACACGCAGTTACAAGTAAGGGTGTCACAACTTGTGGGGTATCAGGGCCCCAGTCCACCCCCTCTTCGATATAACAAACCAATTCAAGATCACCCTGTAATACGTCAGTTACGTTAAATAATAAGTCCCATTATGATAAAATAGCTCACAGCTGGAGGATCATTTCCCTAAAAGAACTCAATCACACCTACCTGTGCATTAGTGAGCAACTTCGCGACTATCGGCTGCCCTGATGGCGACTTCTCCACTTGCGTCTGACTTCTGACAACTTGAGGCATCTGCTTCGTTTGATTCGCCAGTTGCACAGTTTGCCCGCTGGCCAACTGCAGCGTCTGTCCGGATGATAGTTGTACCGTTTGTCCGTTCGGCAACTGTATCGTTTGGCCGGTAGGAAGTTGAACGGCCTGGGTATTTGCTATCTGAACCGTTTGACCTCCTATCTGCACAGTTT
Organism: Ennomos erosarius; assembly: GCA_963580505.1. NCBI lineage: Eukaryota > Metazoa > Arthropoda > Insecta > Lepidoptera > Geometridae > Ennomos > Ennomos erosarius. The sequence goes on along the minus strand of OY756992.1, from coordinate 7,088,290 downwards.
GAGGTCCCAGTTGTACGTTTTGGCCACTGCCCTGTATTTGCACGTTCTGTCCCGCTAACTGCACATTAGATCCCGCTATTTGGACTGTCTGTACGTTACCCCCAGCCAACTGGACAGTTTGCCCGCTTGGTAACTGAACCGTTTGCCCGCTCGGAAACTGAACGGTTTGCCCGCTCGGTAACTGAACAGTTTGCCCGCTCGGTAACTGAACGGTTTGGCCACTCGGTAACTGAACGGTTTGCCCACTCGACAACTGAACTGTTTGCCCGCCCGGTAACTGAACACTCGAAGGCAAAACATTTTGACTGGCTACTTGAACGCTCTGTCCGCTCGGTAGCTTCACCGTATGACCGGTTAATTGCACGCTTTGACCAGCCAACTGGACGGTTTGGCCGTTAATTTGAACGGTTTGTCCCGCCAATTGGACGGTGGATATAGGAACTTGGAGTTGGTTGCTTTTTATTGTGGCTTGCGGTCGCGAGGTCGAGGTTTTGGCTGCATTAGACGCTTTAAGCGCTTGCATAGTTTGTGGTGTCGCCAGTTGTACGGTTTGACCGCTGGGCAGCCTCACGCTATGTGTGGGCAGTTGAAGCGACGACAGTTGCAATGTATGACCTGAACTTAGTTGCACCGCCTGACCTCCCGGTAAATGGACCGTTTGGTTCGCAGCTAACTGCACGGTCCTACCACCCGCCAGTTGAACCGTTCGAGTTTGAACCGCCGACGTCACTGCTGACGGTACGCTGTTTACTACCGACGTGCCTGTCACCATACTCTGTAATAGAAGTTTTTGTGTTAACACTAACGTTACATTCTTTAGAAATGTACATTGTTCAGACCATTTTTAATGGCGTCTTACCTGTGACACTGCAGTACCAGTTATTGCAGTTGAGGCACGTTTTTTAGTTGGCGGAGTATCTGCACAAAGGATATTTATATTAGCCACATTTCTTTTAACACTACAAAAATATGTTTACTATGCATATATTTTACCTTGTAGCAAAGCTTGGGGGGATATAAGGGACTTGCCACTGGACGGATTAGCAGGACTCAACACTCTTACAACTCCTCGTCGACTCGGTGTTGCCTGTAACATTATGTTGAAAACACAAAGTTGTACAAAGTAAACAAAATTACAGCTCTTTTACCAGTAAGAGCCACACGTGGTTTTTGTTTAATTTTTACAACAATATGGTGAGTTACTATTGCCAAATAAATTGCTATCATAAAACCATAATTCGACGGGCCCGATAGCTCAGTTGGTAGTATCCCTGCCTTCTGAACTGAGGACTGTGGGTTCGATTCCTACCCAAACATTTGTGTGATGAACATAGATGTTTGTTCTGCGTCTGGGTGTTATATTGTATTCTATGTATGTATTTACAAACAAAAAAAAGTATATAAGTATTGTATCAGTTTTCTGGTTCCCATAGTACAAGCTATGCTTAGTTTGGGGCTAGATGGCGCTGTGTGAAATGTCAACACATATTTAAAAAAAAATTATTTAAAATTATTACCTTCATCAAACTCTAGTCAGTCGCCCTGTTCAATATTTTCAATTTCAAATCAACCATAAAATATTATTGTTATATCCTCACCTGTGTTACAAAAGTGGTAACAGCCACTGTGGTCTGCACAGCCGAAGGTTTGATAAGCAACGAACGCGCCGCGCCTTGCGTTACCACCTTACAACAGACACGATAAAAGAACATTAAAAACACACTACCACTATTTATTCTAGTATTTACATCCGACAAATATTTGTTGAAAGATCTATTAAGATATAATCTATTTATTAAACAGAAATATAGAGGATTGGTTTAGTCATACCTTATTTTGAAGTGGAAGAACGGAAGTAGGCGCGATAGGTTGAATCACAGTAGGTGTCGTTGTACTTTGTTGATTTATTACACTCGAAGGCACCTACGGCAGAAGAGAACCAAATTGAAAACTGTACAGAAACATATTCCCTTATTTAAATGTAAGTATACTGAAATTTACCTTACTAACAGTAATTAGGTTAGGATCGCTTTTGAGCAACGGCCTCTGTTTGGTTAGAGGCGATTTGTGAGAAGTGGTTATTACGGGTGGCAAGGACTTTGTTATAGTCGTTTGAGTAAATACTGGTAAAGTCGCAGACTGGCATATTCTTGTCTTCACCACAGGAGCTGAAATCGGTTTTGGCGAAGGCACAGATAATTTAGGAGATTGAGATGGCTTGGGAGAAGGTGGCGGTGGTTGCATTGGCGATTGCGGTGATTGCATCGGCGATTGCGGAAGTTGCATCGGCGATTGCGGAGGTTGCATCGGCGATTGCGGCGAATGCTTCGGCGATGGAATCGGCTGCTTTGGAGATGCAACTGGCTGTTTCGGAGACGCGACTGGCATCTGAGAAACAACCGACTTCGGAGACGCAACTGGCGTCGGAGATGCAACTGTCTGCTTCGGAGATGCAACCGTTTGCTTCGGAGATGCAACTGGCTGCTTCGGAGACTGCACCGCCTTCACATTTACTTTCAACGCCGTTTTAAGCGCCGCTTTTGAAATCGTTGTTTTAGGTATAACGTTCATCTGTTTAATTGTCTGAACTGTCGATACTTTCGGTTGTTGAACGACCACCGTTTTAGATAGACCCGTCTTCGCGGCCTGCACTAGATTGGCTTTACTTTGAGCGGTTAAACTGACTTGTTTCACTAACAAGTTAGCTTGTTTTACCGACTGTGTCATTAACGCAGCTTTGGTTTGCTTATTTTGAGCGTTTTGTTTAGGTGTGTAAGATCTCTTTTGCTGTGGCGGTGTTTGTTTCTTTGGTTTGGGTGGTGCGGGATTTTTCACTGGTGTTTGTGTGGCTTGCATTAGTAGTTGTGCGGAGGACAGTTGTGGGGCTGAGGTTGGTAAGCTACTGTCGTCCACATCAACGTCACTGTCTGACGCTTCGATCACTTCTTCTACACCATCCACTTCTAAATCAATCTGTAATGAGCATACATATCAGTTACTTATTATGTATGTGTGGGTGTGCATTATGTAGTGTTTTTCATCTTCAATAATTTATAAAAGAAAGTTCTATAATAGTTGAATTGGATTATTAGATGTTTCTTTGTTGTTGCTGACATTATTCATATTTTTTTCAATTGGTTTATTAAACCTACAATCAATCTGGCTTGAGGCAAATGGTTTTTACTGCTGGTTGACTCTTGGTTTTTTCCTTTTGTTAAGCCGTCAACATAATTATTTCGATACCACCATTGACCAAAAATTATAAGTATACTAGTTGTTCTGCGAACTGCACACCTCGCGAGCACAAACGGTTTTGCCATGATGTAGGTAGGTACCCTAAATCATAACAAAACCGGCCTCAAGGCCATATCTATATCTATTATATCTCGCAACGTTTTGACCGATTCTGTTCATATTTGAAACACTTGTTTAGAATTGAGAACCCAATGCTTCTGCCAAATGATACCAAAATTGGCTGGTAAATAACGGTGCAACCAATCTCCCCCCTTTTTGGGGAACTCCCCTACAAATCAACAATCGCAGACTACTGAAAAATTCCCTGGGACTACAGACCTGTGTACATACCAAGTTTCATCAAGATTCGTTGAAAATGCGACCTGTACGCAAGCACGTAGATCCGGACAGAGGAAAGCAAATTTTGGCAAGTTGAAGCAGAGACTTTTGCTCACTTCGTTCGTTCGGTCAATTCAAACTCCGTATCGTCACAAACAGTCACAGTATATCCACTTACGACATGCGGTGATGCGAGTCCCTTGACTGCCGGTGTGCATGACAGCGGCTCTTCAGGCTGGGGCGGGGGCAGCGATGGCGGGGCCGCCGCCGCCTTGCCGCCGCGTCCCCGCCCCGCTGCAGATTTGTTCAGCCAGTCTTCTTCCGTTCTTCAAAATATACAAACGGTAAAAAAACACTGCTATGGAACAAAATAACGTATTACTTGTTATTTATGATTTCGGACACGAGACCACTTGTCACGGTAGTTTAAGTAAAGCATATCTTGGCTTGAGGGATGGATGGATGCGGATTCAATTCGCGCTCGTGATTCTAATTTTTCCATTACAAATTAATCTGAAATACTCGTTTTCTGCCTTTTACAAGCTTCAACATGATTATGATTGAATTTGTGTTTTTTTGGTTCTTATTCTTTTCGAAGACTCGATCCAGAGATATAGACTTTTCTGTGTAGTCCTAAATAGTAGCACAAATTTAAAAGGATCAATGTCTCAAACTCATTATATTTTATTTGAATACAATATACAATACAAAATTCACCAATTTCTTGTACACCAGACATGAAAAATGATACATACAAAAACTTACAAGCATAGAGCTATCGGCAGCAATTAGATGGCTATAAAGGTTAGGTCCTTAATAATTTTTTTTTATTGAAATCTTGCCCTGTAAAAGTTATCAAGAAAGAACGACAACCCAACCTCATTCATTTCATTCACTCATAAATTAAGGCAACGATTTTATTTGAAATAACATAAATAGAACATACATACGACGCTCGGCTAGGTGCCATCCCTTCATGGTCGAAATACCACCCGTTCGTACCAAGAGGTTTGATTCCTCGTTTATAATTAGAACTGCTAAGGAATGGAATGCCCTGCCAGCGTCTGTGTTTCCGGCAAAATATGACCCGGGCGTGTTCAAGAGAAGAGTGAATAGGTACTTACTTAGCTAGCATGCTACACCTTCGATCGCATCGTCACTTACCATCAGGTGAGAGCGTGGTCAAATGCTAGAAGTCTGATGTAAAAAAAAAAAATACATAGAAAAGTTTTAAATAGGTTTTTAAAATGTATAAAAATAAAAGCTTACCTATTTCTATGAAGATAAGTCCACATAGCAGTCTTTTGGTCGTATTTAACGACAGGGTCCCGTTTCGCTGTACTATATCTCTCTAACACCGTAGACACCGCATTCAGCAACGCTTGGTCGCTGCATTGCCCTATGAATTGCGACATCCTGTGGATTGACATCACGTCTTAACAACTGTACTTATATTCTAAATATATAATTTACGCTTCGTAAACCCCAACAGAGCATTCAAACTATGAAACATTTTGTGTAGATTTCGCTAGCTGCATTGCAATCAATGTTACGTCTACATTATAATATAATTAATAATCCTGTGTCCTCATAGCTTGTAAAGTAAACGGGTAAAACTGGGTGCTGCCGATGTTATGAAGTCTGAACGTGTGCGTTTTCGCTGGAGCATATTGTTATTCATTACTGGCATGTAAAAAACAAAGAAAATGTTCCACTTAGATTAACCAAATTTAATGCACCACTGCACTTTCTGTTAGTTTACATCGGAAGCCGGTGGATGCAGGAGGCAAGGAGCTGCTAAAAGTTGCGCTCTGGCCTATGTTCAGCAGTGAACGTCTTCAGGCTGTTGATAATTATGATGATGTTGAATGCACAGGTATCTTCTAGGCAAGCACGCACCACCATAGGCCACGTGATCGCTTACCATCAGTTGAGACAGTGGTCAAACGCTATGCCTATAAATTATATAAAAAAAATAAAGAAAGAATTGTTGGCTTTCCAATAAATAATTGATATCACTCACTTGATCAATGTGAGTACGTCATGCCTGGTCCCCTCTCCGTTGGGCAGGCGGGCGAGTGCGTCCCTAACTAGCGAGGCGAAGGTGGCATGCCGCGGGCGCTCCGCCGCCAGGAGCGCCGCGCCCGCGCCTCCCGCGACCCCCGCGCCGCCGGTCCGGGCGCACGGACCCACCACCGACCGGTATCTACGGGCGGGACCATATTACTGCACGGGGAATGTACACAACTAGCGAGGCGAAGGTGGCATGCAGGGGGTCTAGCAAAGATACCAACCACTAACGCTAACTCCAAAATGTACTGAAATGACATTTCAGAAATCGCTAACTTTTCCGCAGCGAATGTCATTTCAATACATATTGGCATTTGCGTTATCTTTGCTAGACCCCCAGAGCCGTAATCCGGACCCTAAGGCAAAGTCGGCAGCTGCTTAAGGTTTCCGCGTCAGCTAGGGGGCCCACAGTCGGCTACGCGGCAACGTCCGCGAGGGGCGGCGCAAGCCACACCTCGCGTATGTTTGGTTCCTAATCAAACATACGCGAGGTGGTCCAAGTTTTACTTAAGTATAAAAACATATAACGTAAAAATTTCGACCCTGGTTGGCCTTCATGACAACCATTATTGTCATCAAGTTCCTACTTTAATAATAAACATGCATTTACATGTGTCGTTAAGAATAGGAGCTCTAATAGTGAAAATAGCTGTTTCACGTATTTATAAGTAATTTATAATAATAAGTAATTTATTTGCCATAATAAGAGTTACAATCTTATGCTGGTATTTAACGAGATTTATAAATAAAAATGTAAAAAATTATTAGTACGTTTGCCTAGAGTTTTGTTAGTTGTAATCAGTTCCCACTTTAATTATGAACTACTGAACTATCGCTTACATTTCCTATTACGATTGGAACCAAATTTCGACACACAACTTAGAGACAATTGAGTTACCGGAAGCCGCAAGGATGGCAAATCCCGTTTTCCGTTAATTTATAGGGCAGCAAACGTCACAGGCGCTGCATCTTTAAATACGCCACTGTATTGTTCACATCCCATTTATTAACTTAAAAAGAATCTATGTTCTTCGAACGGCTGAAAAAGGGGCCCAAGAGTTGCATTGCCTAGGGGCCCTGGTGGCATGCCGCGGCCGCTACGCCGTCAGCTATTTCACTCATAACTTGGAGTCTTTATAAAAGAGTGTTTAAAAAACAAATAATATAAAAAATTTAATACTTACTTTGACAAGATATACACATTTTGTTAGTAGTTTAGATAAAAAAATTTAGCGCATACATACCCGTGTTGAACATAAGTAAACGGTTTCGCAGCCGATGAGAACCTTCGCCTTTCCTGACTGCGGAACTCATATATGTCGGTGTGAGTCGGCGGTCGAACGGTCCATGACGTTGGATATCTGAAGCAAATTAATTATACACTACATAGCAACTCTAGCCAGGACCAGATGACATAGCATGCACAAAACTTGTCATCGGTGTTAAAGTGACACACTTAGACACTACTATAATCTCGTCAAGGCAACTCACGAGTGTCGAAAAAATTTTGTCGCGGTGCGCACGCTACCTGCCCTGCTTGGTGCACTTCGTGTATTAGGTTCATGTCGGTACCACAGATTAATGAATATGTAAGTAGACGCGTCAGAAGAGCAGCGCTACAGTGATAGAAAGAGATGCACCTGTTCAGGGTAGGCTTATCGCGCTGTTCAAGCTGACCTACACTTTATTGCGTTGTAGCAAGAGTAATAAATAATAAATATGTGTGGACATTTTACACAGCGCCATCTAGCTCCAAACTAACCATAGCTTGTACTATGGGAACCAGATAATGGATATATAATACTTAGATACTTTTTGTTTGTAAATACATACATAGAATACAATATAACACCCAGACGCAGAACAAACATCTATGATCATTACACAAAAGTTTGTCCTGGGTAGGAATCGAACCCACCGCCCTCAGTTCAGAAGGCAGGGTTACTACCAACTGAGCTATCGGGCCCGAGAGTAGCCATTTATTTAAGTGTCTTTGCGGAGTGAATCAGTCGCCTCTTTCTAACACATTCTATCTTGTATATAACTTTTCACACGTAATTTTTAACGTAGATGGGGCCGCCAAGCTCGCAGATGTACTTCTAGCTTGATACCAAGTTCAACCTTTAGACTGCACGAATATTTACGCGGGGGTTAGCGTACGTCAGTTGTATGGCATTTGATCAGCGCCCCAGCGCGCGCGTACATATTCGTGCTAGGCCTACTGTACTAGATTTATAAACTGTTTCTGATATTTCTTTTATTGAAGTTGCTTTAAAAATAGTCAGTATTTTTCCTTAAACTTACTTGGGAGGTGGTGGTTCTTTAGAAGGTGGCAGTGGCGAAGACGCTCGCATCCATCGTTCACACAACCGACCTAATATTGCATCGCAGTCCCGGCCCGCTCCTATCCATTGGTAAATCTGCAGGACAAAGACATTGTACCTATTTACTGTTCAATTGCATATTAATAATTTTAATTATATTTAGTTTAGTTGAAATGATAAATAAAATTTGTTATAATGAAGCAAAGTGTATCGCTTAAAATTGTATTGAGTTTGTAATGGAGCCAAAGGCATAGCATCCACCTTCAATGATTTATTTTCACATGTGTGGTCGAACAGGAACTTGGTTGATATAAAATAAGCATTGCATGGCAAAGTGGGTTACCCCGTGATTCAGTAGACATTATTCAAACAGCAACAAAATAAAAATTAGGTAAGTAATCTTTGAAGACATTTACCTAACATAGTCTTAAAATTATTTTACCTTCAACGAAACTTTATTTCAAAATTATTATGAAACCTAAAATTTTGAACGACTTTTATTTAGGTAAGGGTTCCTTGTCTTTATATAACTTAGAGCTCAATGCTATTTAAAAGTAAGTTTTGACAACTTACAACGTTTGAGTAAATAAATTATATTGAATTTTTATTAAAATCAAATGCTTTCAAAGTCAAGGAACCCCCAACTTTATGTATATATTAGTCAACGAATGTGCCAATAATATCTGGATTATTTACTCACTTTTACAGGTTCTTCTGATCCTACCTGAGTTTCCGGCATATACTGCAGGTAAGGAACAAAATCTTCTGGGTGTGAGCCTCTCTCGCCAGCAAGGAAATCTAATGCTGAATCGAGATCAGAACACCAATCATCTGACACTGAAAAATATTAATCTGCCCTTTATTTGTTGCGTAGGTTTGATGCCAATATGCAAACATTAATATTAGTTTGGGGAAAATGTCTTTGTGTTTTGTTGGAGAGCTCTATACATACTGTAATGTATCAATGCACGAAACCAGCTGCATTTTTGACATTACGATTTTTCAAACATGAAACACATAAACCGACGCGCGACATTATGCTATCTCACTTACACTGAGGGTTCGTTCATTAGAGGGAGAGGGACCTGAAAAATATCATTTCTTTTTCTTTACACACGAGTTCTAAACCAAGTGCAGCGGGTAATTTAACTTAGCTATTTATTAACTAGCTGTAGCCAGGCAACAATATCTCCACCTTAATTTTTCTAGAATTAATTAGATTATACCTGTATTTAAAGATAACATTCAGTTTACTTGATACTTGTACCAAAAAATACACCTGATTTTGTATAGGTGGACGGCAATTAAAGGAGAATAATAATTAGAAGAAAAAATCATTACGATCAAATATTGATATAAAAAATAAACTTACAATTATACCAAGTGTTGAGAGGCGCTATAGGCGACTTCATAACGGCTGCACACCTCGCATGCAACTGTTGTTTAGACGCTCGGTGTGCGTCCCTCGCAGGAAACAACGCTCGCACCAGCGACAAGAAGTTCGCGTGAGTCGTCTCCGTCAGAGACTCATCTACTTCCACCACTGATTTGTCTTCCAACACTCTGTCTGCTGATGCCTCCACTTGTATCACTTCTCCGGAGTCATCAGCCAGTTCCACTGGTAAAGCCATCATGTCTGAAAATAAATATGCTTTGATTGTGTTATGTGAATTTCGATTGTGGGCAAGTATTTGAAATATTATGACAGTTGTAATGGGCTGGTTGGAAAATAATTAACAGCCCGAAGACATCCACAGTTGAACATAGGTCACACCCATAGAGTGCCACTTTGAGCAGATGCTTGCCTCCTGCATTCATCGGCTTCCCATGGTTTAACCCAAATCGTTGATCCACCTAGTAGGGGGCTGGCCTACGCTGCGTCTTCTGGTTTGTGGTCGCCACTCGAGAACCTTTCTTCCCCATCGGTAGTCAGTTCTACGAGCGATGTGACCCACCTATGATATGAAGACTTTGTAAGATGAAATTTATAAATTTACAAAAATGGTATTTTTAGATTAACTACAGGATTTTGTAAAAAAAAATTGTATCCCAGAACCTCTCCCATGAGAAAGCTAACCAGAATCAAAACTTTCCTAACAGATAAAAAATGGCGTATAAAGACCAAAATTCTGCTTTAGTAATGCAACCAGTAACATGATTCAATGGATATTATTTAAGAAACAGAATATACTTAAGTTACCAATTCCATCCAAGTCTTCTAACTTGATGGGAACTGGTTGGTGGACTGGCATTCTTGAGTTGCATGATACGGCAATCACGTCAGGTGGCTCTTGCTTGATTTCCAAGGTGGGATCATAACTTGAACTGTAAGTAAACATGTCTTAGATAGAGTTGAATAAATAAACCTTTGATGCAGTACCTGGCAAAAAATATGGCCTCACAAAAGCATGGAAGTGCAAAAAAAGGTTGTTTTAGTTAGAATCTTATGCATTTATCAAAGAACAAACGCTCAGTCACCAATCAGTGATCAAGTTCAGTTTTCATTCATAAAATAAAAGTATTCTCTGATTAAAATTACACAAAATTGTACTCTTTTGGATTGCTCTACTTTGCATTCTCAACAAGAAGACCCATGCCTTTGTGGTAAAAATTAACAATCATTGTTTTGTTTATATTGCAGCATAATTATTAATGGCTGGATCTAAACAAGTTGATTATATAGCAAAATTTTGAAAATTGTTTTACTGAAATACTGGAATCTCCTGAAACAGGAAGAAATATCTCTAAATGAGGTCATGTGGCTCTTTTGAACCCCCAGCATACAAGATTTGTAAGCTACATGACAACCTAAACTCTAATTGTGTGTAGAGCTGACACTTGACAGCACTAAATAAAAATTTAAAAGTAACAAAAAAAAATTATTTTGTTACTATCAATGTATCAGTACCTGCCACATTTTTTACCAGGTATTGTAAACTGTTGACAGTGAAAATATACTAACTTGTTCATATTAGAATACTTATCAACAACCTCCTGTTTGATTTCAACGGAATCAACAGACTTTTTAGCTTGCCGTGGACTTGAGACTGGATCGACAAACGATGAATTCTCTGAATCACTTTCCTCTTGCTCACATTTTATCTTTATATTCGGCAGTAGCGGTCTATTTTCAACACAGTCAATCTCATCTTTACTTTTCTTGATAACTTTACTATCTGATACTTTTTGTTTGTTTGGATCTTTCTTTGGTCCTCTTTTAAGTTTTTGTACAGGTGAAGCCAATTTCTGCCCTCCGAACATTAACTTCTTGGCACCATTAACCATTGCTACCCTCTGCTTTATGTCTTCTAATGTTATGCCTGTAGTGTTGAGCTCTGGGTGATTCTGAGAGATTTATAATATATTATTGATAAAACAGACCATTTTACATTAATTGTATGGTTGGTGAACATAAAATTTCACATTAAAATAAACCCTTACACACACACACAACACACAATACGTAATATTAAGGTTATTAATGCTGTCTCAAAGACAGTTTTTTGAGTTCTGCATTTTGAATCTATTTATGTAATGTACACTCGCCTGCTTATAAAATATGTATTAGTACATATTTTATAATACATTTCCTAATTTTCAAAATATTGTCACTGTGTTGAATTTCTCAAAAATGTACTCAGCTAAAGCTGAAAAATTATGTAACCTCAATTTGTAGCATATACAGTTATTATACATATTCAATAATAAATTTAAACAAACAATTTTTCAGAAAAATGGTCACAGTAACTTCAATAATTAATAACCACATATGGTGTGCAATAATATGCATACTGCGGGAGTTCCAAAATAATGTTGATGGATGCTTTCATAGGAATGTTCTCAGAGCTTATTAAACAGCTAATACATAGCCATCAATTATTTGGATGAATACATTTACATAAATACATTGTAAAATGTTATTATGTATAACATTTTGCTACAATTTCAAAACTGTAAAGATAGGCTTTACAAGGACCTTTCTTCACAAGGACCTAACTAGTAGCTATCAATAAAGATAGAAACCGGATAATATTGTTGTGCTATTCATACAGTTACTCCAATTCATGAAAACGAATGAATAATTGGATTTTGAATCAAATGGCATTGTCATCACTACTATGTGATATAGAATATTTGCATCAGAGAATGTTAGTATGTGTTAATAATATTTACCTCTCTATACTGTCTCCTTGCTCTATGAGCAGCTAGGACATTCTTCAAGCACTGCAAGGAGGTTGGGTGTGGTTGTTCTATACCACTCAATGTACTTGCTATGTTACTGTCACCATTCTATAAGCAAAATTTAATTTTATTATATTAAGAAAATTCAGTCTTAATTTGGCATAACAATATAGTGGGTCTACATTCAGTAGAGTTGGGAACCAGAATACTTACAGATGCCATAGCAACTTGTTTTCTCCTTTTAAAAGATGGTTCAGGTGGCCCCTCAGGATAATTTTCATCAACATCAGATTCCACTCCACCTACTTCACTTCTCACTGCAGATAACTCTTCAAAGTATCTCTGCTTTGCTCTCAAGTACACTGGCTTAAAGTTGTTCTTTGAAGATGGTTTTGTTGGTAGTTTGGGGATACATGGAGCGGGACCAGGTGGTGCAGATTTAGCGGCTGCTAGTAATCTCTCTCGAGATATCAATACTTCAGGTAAAAGCTTAGCATAGTAGGATTTCACCTGTAATCATAAACATAAAATTAATTACATTTCTTAAGATTAGTTACCAATTATCTTGCATCTAAATCTGTTTTACCTTGTGCTTCTGCTGTTTAGACCTTGCTCTAATCAGAAATTTCCTCATTTTAGCTATATCAGGCCTATAGTTACCCTGCTTCAAGTTATTAAAAAAATCATTGAGTGGTGATGTGAAATGAAAGGGTTCATAGTTGAACAACATTTTGATGGTTTTCTCAGTTTCTTCCTCTTGATTTTCAGAAAACTTTGGCAAGTATTGCTTGAGTTCTTCCTTGTGTTTGTCTTCCAGTGAGTCCCAAGTTTTCATGGAGAAGAACTCCTTGAATACCCCATAGTCTTCGCAGAGTACTTGGGGCAGCTCCAAGGTCGTGCCTAAGACGCGGACCGGTTCCATAGAATTCTCATCGCCATCAGAACTGCTACTTGAACTATCGGAAGAGCTGCTGCTGTCCCCACTGTAGCTACGTTCACTATCCATCTTGTTATCCATTAGGCACTCGCTGAGATTCTACTTTTGGGTATCCGTGATGCAACGCCTAGCTTTCCGAAACGCCCTGATGAAGATTTTCCAATAACTACATTGAATTTTCACGGTGTTTTGTTAGTGTTGTTTACGAAAAACCCGGGCATTGCAATAACGAAGTCGAACACAAAGCCATGAAGTTTTTTTAAACAGCCGTCAAGTCTTGTCTAAAATAAAATAGGACGCGCACACCGAACCACAGCGTTTCACACATACTATGCGCCAGAACGGGACATTACGATGAGAAAATAACTTGACAATCAAGAACAGCGACATTTTGCCCGCAAAATGGAATTTAAAAGTAAAACGGTGATTGTCTACTGCTGCGGTTTTCACTTGTCTATGCTTAAGTCAATCTATACACGGCAATAGTCCGTAAAAATCGATCGATTTTAAGATAAATTATTTAAAAATCCAACTAAAAGGGTTGTATTACTTTAATGTAAAATACTGAGGCAAAATAATAAATTCACATTTAAATCAACACTTTTTTTTAAACGAGGGCATCAAATTGATTACATACTTAATGTTGGTGGTTTCGGATATAAACTTACGTGAAAAGGAACGCTAGAAAAAACGTAAAAACCACAAACAAGCATTGGCGGTGGTTGTGTCGAAGATTTGACTTTTTTTGACGTAAATTATTCGTGTAGTAAATATGGCTGACGAACTCAATGTTGACAGTCTAATTCACAGACTTTTAGAAGGTAAATACTAGTATTCCTATTATAATAATGTTTATTTGAATTCTACATCACATAATCTACAATTTGAATATATTTGATCCTTGCTCAGTATGCTCTTGTTGCGTAATTATCACTTACTATGTAGGTATAGAAACGTCAAACTCATAAATAAATCGATTATCCTCAATCTTATCTGATTCTTCTCTGGATGTTAGATATTTAGATAACTCGCAGGCATCTACTTTTGTCGTAGAGATGCACCAATAAAAGAATTCTTAGTGGCATCGTAAGATTAGATAAAGTACAAATACAATGGTGTCAAAACCAATAGCATGGAACACTTCCATGAGCCTATTTTATTATGCTTTAGTCGCATTAAAACATTACTTTACTTAATTTAAACATGTTTATTTCACTTTATTACGCTGCTTTTTGATGGGTCTACTACAGTATACAGACTACAACAAGAAACAGCAAGGAGAAAAGGGAAATTCAAAGACATCTTTGCAGGAGAATGTATGAATAAATCCAAAATTATTGCCAATGTATTCAGCTAGAATTTTTTTCTTCATCTTTTAGTGACTTGTCTTGATCAGATGCTCCTGTTGAATTTCAGATTATGATTTGTAATTATTCTGTTGCATATGTTCGACTTCTCTTACATCCTAAAAATAGCAACCAGGATACAAATAAAATCCATACATGGTTGGCACCAAAGATCCTCACCACCACACTTGTCTTGTTGCCATAACAGTGGTGATTCTTACACCAAAATATTGAACAGACTCCGTCATAATTTTATATTTTTAGTTAAATATGTTGTCCCTTGTGAAGTGTTGTAACAATAGTCATGTTGGTTGGCATGTTAAGCTGAGATGTCTTAAAATTTTCATGTTTGTATTTGTTGATTGCCACCTATTGTTGTCGAATGATGCCTACATAATGTTCACTGCAGTTACATTAGCATGTAATATAATATCTAAATATATACAAATAATTTATGAGTAGTTAAGTACATACAATTGTTGTTAGTGTTCTTGTTATATGATTTGCTGTATACATTACAAAGTTGGTTTGCTGCTTGAAAGTATGTAGGTTTACTTGCCAAGTGGTAGTAATGTATTATTTAGTTCCATTTTTATAGGCTGAGTATTGGCTTATGCATAGATATAAATAGTTTATATGAACACCTGCAGATATAAAAATAAAGATCAAAGTTTGTGTTGTACAAGGTTACAATTTGAATATTTCTTTAAATGAATCATTTCCAGTTGGTATTCATACTAATTTGAATATTCTGTGTAAAAAGAGTAGATAGATTATGTGTGACCTACATTATTATCACTTAGGTAGAGAAGGAATACATAAAGAATTAACTGTTTGGCAGGAAATAGTGCTAATAATTAATAAAATATATCAATACAAGGCAGTTTCCGTTACAAATATGCTTTATGGAATGGTAATGAAATCATTACATGTGATTGTCTATTGTTTGTATTGTTATGTTATGTTGTCATGCTATAAAGTGCTCATACTTTAACATGATCTAAAATGTTTTTTTTTTTATTTAGTTCGAGGATGCAGGCCCGGGAAGACTGTACAGATGTCAGAGTCAGAGGTTCGAGGGCTTTGCACCAAATCCCGGGAGATATTCCTGCAGCAGCCTATACTGCTGGAGTTGGAGGCACCACTCAAAATTTGTGGTATTATAATCACACTGGTTTACTCTACTAATACACATTACAGTCCACCCTATATTATTAAAATATAATCTGGTATTTATTACAGCCAGTTACAAATTTTCAATACTAACAATAACAGGATTTCATTAATTTCTGCAGGTTTCAATACCAACATGTTAACATAAAACATGAACAAGATTCTATTACCATGAGTTTCATGACATAATGCATTACAAGAAGAGTTTTGCTGGTTTATTAATTGTCTTTTTATGAAAGTCATGTTGAGTTCCAGGCAATCAAAATCTGTAAAACTTGGATTCCAATATTTTTATCATAGATAAAATAAAAAATTTACTGTATTCTCTTGCTGCTAATGATAACAACGACTTAGTTATAAAGTATTTATTGTTCAGGAAACATCAGCTTAATGAAAAGCTGTATCTTTAATCTAGCAGTAGATTCTTGATATATTTTTTTAAATGGCTTAATTTGACTTGACTATTTATTTGTAATATTAAGAAAAGTTAAACCTAACTAAATGTTGGCCTATATATTCAACATCATCATCATCAACAGCCTGCAGACTGCTGAACATAGACCTCCCCCAGAGGGCGCCACTTTGAGCGGCTGCTCGCCTTCTGCATCTTTCGGCTCCTTGCGGTTTTTACCAGATCGTCGGTCCACCTAGTGGGGGACCGGCCTACGCTGCGCCTTCCGGCCCATATATTGTTTCAATTCAATCCAGGCATATTATACTGCCACAGTTTAGTCATTTTGGTGAATGATGTAAATAAAGAGGCCAAGTTATTTTTTTAATAAATGGTTTAATTGATGATTTGATACATGGAATAACATTTATTCTGAAAATATTTTAGTTTACCATTATGCTTTCAAATGAATCAATTTTGATACCAGACAAGATGTAGCAGTATATTTACACTAGGCTTACCTTGAAACATTTCATTCAAGCAGAACACTCATTATAATTTTAGTGTCTATAAATTTATTTACATCATCTATTATTAACCCAGTCAAAAGCTTACATGCTCTTATATTATAATGTTGGCGCCTTCTTGGATTAGATTTAATTAGAACATGTCGACTTTATATTCTGCCTATAATACACAAAATTAATCTAAAAACCTCATGTATACATATAGTAATGATATACCAATTATGTTTTAAGTCTCATAATCTCATACCACAATGGGGTATTATAAATTCGTATAATAATATATATAATTATGTATATTGTATACCATATAACATTAGCTTGGTCCATCTGTTTTTCTGATTATATGGATAATGATGTCACTTTTGCTGAAATTAAAGCTGATTTCAATGTCATCATGTGAATTTTAAAAAGATAATTATTATATTTTAGTATATTGGGCTTACATTAGATATCTATCATTAGATCATTACAAATCAAATAACAAAACAACCATAGAGAGACAATTAAAAGCCTCCGCAGCTAGTTACTAAAATATAGGTTCATGTAATAGCCTAATATGATTTTAAACTAACTTAATAATAATATTTTCAGTGCTTAAACAAATATACATACTATTATTTAAAAATTGCATTTGTGTATTACACCTAGGTACCTACTTGTTAAATCACCAGAGCAAAATAAATCGGTAAGCAGTTGGTGATGAATCAGTACCATAGTTCATTAGTAGTTCATTTTATCTACCATAGAGAAATATCAGAGGACAGCCTCCGTGGTGTGGTGGTTGAGCAGGTTGGCTCATAACTCGGAGGTGGCGGGGTCTATTCCCGCAACAGGACAAGTATTTGTGCACGAAAAATAAAAGCGCAATTACTTGTTCTGTGTCTGGGTGTTGTGGGACCATGGTCCTCGTAGTTCCTGGATCCTAGATACAGGGAATCCTAGAGAGTCCAGGATCTATGTATGTGATAGTTGGGCGTTATTTATTTATTTATTATTATCATAAATCACCATGTGATACCTACGAGATTTGTTTATTTACAGGTGATATACACGGCCAGTACACGGACTTACTGCGTCTGTTCGAATATGGAGGATTCCCGCCTGAAGCCAACTATCTGTTCCTTGGCGATTACGTGGATCGCGGGAAGCAGTCCCTCGAAACTATATGTCTTCTGCTCGCATACAAAATCAAATATCCAGAAAACTTTTTTCTTCTCAGAGGCAATCACGAATGTGCAAGCATAAACCGCATATATGGTAAACATTATAAACGATATCCCTGCTTCTGTTTCTGATACCCACCGCCTG
This sequence comes from Ennomos erosarius, assembly GCA_963580505.1. Taxonomy (NCBI): domain Eukaryota; kingdom Metazoa; phylum Arthropoda; class Insecta; order Lepidoptera; family Geometridae; genus Ennomos; species Ennomos erosarius. The sequence goes on along the minus strand of OY756992.1, from coordinate 7,070,459 downwards.
CGATCCTGATTTCTGATACTAATTGAGTGATCAATTAGTATCGCCAACCCGATAACCGGTTTGGACATTTGCCAGTGCCCCAAAGACCCTTCAATAATAAATTAGCCACACAACTATCCCATATATTCTTCAAGTCCTCTACTCAGTAATAAAACAAAGGAGAATCTATTAAAATACGTATTAATTATTTTGACCTCCTTCAATTAATGTAGGTATGCCTCGTCAAGGTAGTCTATATTTGGATGACAGAAGTAAAATATTTTCAGGTTTCTATGATGAGTGCAAACGTCGATACAATATAAAGCTATGGAAAACCTTCACTGACTGCTTTAACTGCTTGCCAATAGCTGCTATCATTGACGAGAAGATATTTTGCTGCCATGGTGGGCTTTCGCCGGACTTGCAAGGCATGGAGCAAATTAGACGGATAATGAGACCCACTGACGTTCCTGACACAGGTAAGCCGAAACTTTCTCACAGCCTACAAATTTGGGAGGCGAGTCTTAGAACATATCGGGACAAATCACGATAATCAGTCATGGTGAGTCATGACTAATTCTGTGTCGTACCTCGAACGTCTAACAACTTAGTCATGTCAAAATCGATGTGCTAAACTGTTATCTAAAAAGTGCGGTAATCTATGAATATCCGCTGATATGTTTGTGTTTTGTTATGTAGATTTGTATATATACCTGTGCTCAGAGAATTTAGCCACTGTTTAGCCAAAACTCGACTTAGCTATGTAAAAACTATGTAAAAACTGAATGAATGTAACGAGTGTTTGTATTGGTATTTAAATTCTTTGAATCTTGGCTAATTACGAATGTTGGCAAGTAATTTAGATAAGTATCTGATTTGCAATTCCAACTGTTCAATGTTTTCTAAGAATCTAATGTGTTATGCCAAAACTGTTTAGACTTTGTGACAAACGCAATGTTACTGATTACTTATATCGATTTCTTTATTTTTATACTTGCCCTAACAATGTGATATAATTGTAACACACAGAATATATAACGGGAAAACAAGTATTGAAATTAAAAATAAATAATCTACGCAGATCCTGGACCCTACTTAGGATTTGGTCACTGCCCAAGCCCATGGTCCACCTACAAAGAATAGTATTTGGGCTTATTTTTCTGTAAACTAATACACTTGTCCTGTCGCGGGAATCGTACCCGCTTACGGGTTATGGGCTGACCTGCTCAACCACCACACCACAGAGGCTCCCATAAAACAAACTTGACTTTTGGTTCGATTTAATAGATAATGGCATAAAATCCTTCGTGCGCGAGTCCAACTTGCACTGCCGGTTATTTATATTTAATGCTTTAATTTCCAGGTTTGCTATGCGATCTACTGTGGTCGGATCCGGACAAGGATGTCCAGGGTTGGGGCGAGAACGACCGCGGCGTCTCCTTCACATTCGGACCCGACGTTGTCAGCAAGTTCCTCAATAGGCACGACTTGGACTTGATCTGTCGGGCTCATCAGGTAACTTGAATTTTTATATAATAACTGGTGTTTTGATATGGAAACCCACGTGTAACCATGTTGTGTTGTCATAAGTTCCTTGTATAATAATTAGTCTTTGGTCATAGGCCACCATTGTGTTTCTTCCCTCCAGGAGAGCTGAACAGATTTGGATGAGAGACCACCATAGAGAACATATTCCGTTAAAAATACTTTCTCTGGAAAAATCGGTAAATGTGGGTGGGATTCAAAATGTAATCCACCGCTAGATCGGTAGATAACCTCTTTATTTAAACGCCTTTTATGGGCGGAAATTATGTTCGGTTTTTGGGCGGGAACGCGAATAAGTTCACGTCTTTGCATTGTATTATTTCTCCAAACTTGTGCTTTTTCCAGAGTTAATGTTTAAAAATTGGTGGCGTTTTACGCATTAAGTGCTGAATTATGAGCATGAGTGTGGGCAAGTGATATAACGTGGTGAAACGTGGTTTTTCGTGTTGCTTCCAAAATTCCATAGAAGCTTCTAGTAAAGTTGCCATCACTTTACTGGAGCATGCCTTAGACTGGACTATGATTATGACTAAGGCTGAGTTGCACTAGCTTACTTTAACGCTAACTTTAACCCTAACTATAACCATTCCACGCTATGCAGGGCGGGCTAATGTCAAAATTTGACTGTAACTTTAACCGTGATTATGGTGCAACTCAGCCTAAGACTTGACTTTACGTGAAATATTCTAATAACATGATGGAAAGTTACAATACTTGACACTGGCTAAATACACAATGTGTGGAGCCAAAATATAACAAAAAAAAAGACTATGTTCATTGGCTGATGTTTTTTTATGAGAATGAGTGGCTTGACGATCTAGTCGTTCATCTGATGATAAGCGATACAGCTGCCCATAACAGTTGCAGTGTCAACGGGCACTTTAATATAATGAAGTTTTTCATGACACTGCACTGCGCACTTCATTCGGAGACACAGTCTAGTAATCGGTGAAATCAGGTCATAGTCTCATTTGCCCAATAATTTCACTAGCTTCAATGCTTCAAACCGGAACACAGTAGTGCTTGCACACTAATACATCTTGGCGGCCGTGTAACTAGCAAAGCGGTGGTGCCATGGATACTCTAAGGGTGGTACCGATCTAGACGAACTTTGCAGAAGTCCTACCTACTACTGTGTGTAGTTATATAGTAAATCGACTTATTGTTTCCGCTGTTTATTTAGGATTCCCATTTCCTCAGGTAGTGGAGGATGGGTACGAGTTCTTCGCAAAACGTCAGCTAGTAACACTTTTCTCCGCGCCCAACTATTGCGGGGAGTTCGATAACGCTGGTGGCATGATGTCCGTCGACGAAACGCTTATGTGCTCTTTCCAGGTAAGTACTTATAATTACTACTCCTAATCCTAACACAGTTTACTTAATAGTACACTTAATATAAATTACTCATAAATTATAATAAAGCCTCAATGAACTGTGAGGCTTTCGGGACCCAGTGATTAGTTGATAACTGTGTAGCGCCTGCAAGAGCTTATATTCTATGCTCACTTATGTCTATGGTAAAACCACAGATCTAGAATGTTTTCGTGTACATCCTATGGGTCTATGGGTAAAACAAATATATACAGGATGTAATTTAATTCATTAGCATAAATTGAGTATACTAATTAAAAACAGTAATTCATTATTTTAATTAAATTTTGTATTGTAGCATTTGATAAAGTTATTCCATTTTTTTAGTTATTTTTATTACCAAACTTAATGTGTTAGAATTCAAAAATTTTGGTCCACACGTGACCGGTATCAGGATATCAGGTATCACCCAGTATAGTTGCGTTTGATACGGCAGCATTTCAGCGCGGGCGTCTAGTACAGTATTAGAATAATTATGAACATAAATATTGCCGTCTCTTTCATAGACGTTGAAATCGCAAGGACAGCTATCGTTTTAGAGAATTGTCCAATTAGGTTGAGTAAGATTTTATGTAACCAGACTAATCCATCGTTATTCCAGATACTGAAACCATCTGAGAAGAAGGCCAAGTATCAGTACAACGGAATCAACAGCGGCAGACCCGCCACGCCGCAGCGGTCGCCGCCGAAGAAGAAATAACTAACGTTCGGCTTCCAGTGTACTGCACAGTGAGAGGAACGAATGCTACAAATAATTAATTATATCATGTATTATAATTACGTTAGTCTGTCATTGGACATAGCCGAATAATATGTCGCCCTCGCGTAACGTTAAAAATTATTTATCGATTTGCTTGTGCCTTCTTATTTTTAATTTTAATGTGAGTGATATTAATTTATGTATTAGTTCTATCGACTTGCGGGTCGAAAAGACACTATCTATTCGGCGATGCCTATGACTTCGCTTTTTCGATCCCCCAACCGAGGCAGCCTTTGTATCTATAGTCCCTGTTGTGTTAGCTAACACGTCGGTGTTGTAGTCAAATTGTTATGTTGATTTTGAAGAGATTTTGAAGTGGCAAGTTATCTTAAAGATGCGGGAATTGGATATGGAAGCGTTTCGTATAAACATACTTATAAGTTGTAGAGGATCGAGAGCACATTCGCTTGGTTTATTCAGTAACTAATGTGCCTATAAATGTAAATTAATGGATAGGTCTCGTATAAGTACGATAATCGATTGATTTGAAAAATTACAGTTACATCTGGATTGGATTAATTGTTGTCATCATAATTTTCCCTTCGTTTTGTTTGTTATTAGGGAATTATTTATTTGATTTTTTTAAACTTGTATATCCTACTGTGGCGTTGGCCTAACTAAGACCATAATATTAACCTTAACCTTGTCATAGTTTAAGTTATTATCCGTTCTAGGACTCCATTGCTATCACTTATGCTAACTTGCTAAGGGAGCAAACATACCCAGTGAAATTAGTTTTATTTTGCACCCAGTATTATTGTTATGAATTAAGTAGATTTTTCCAAATTGTAAATGATTGGCGTGATCTCCCGATTGAGGCTCCTCTAGACAGTTTGCTGCTGTAAGTCTCTGAATGAATTGATATATGTGGTAGAAGCAGTGTAGTCCTCGCAACAATAGTGCAATTGCTATATTATTAAATAATTATAATAAAATTATATGCAAGTTTTGCATTGTACAATTTTATTTTTTAGCTATGTTAACATGTCAAATGTATTTCATTAATAAATATTACTATTTGAGCTAAGATCTTTATTTCGTTTCATTTTTTAGGTTTGCATTTATGTATAATTTAATTAATGCTTGTAATTTTAACAATTTTAAGTAGATCACATCATTTTGCTAAGGAAGTGAACAATTGAACATCTTATCTATTATTAATTAATATTTTCTTCATAAACTTGTCTTCATGCTTACTAAATTCAGATGTCTATTTATTAGTAGCAAGTATTTTGCTTTAAACATTTGTTATTTTGTAAAGTTCTACTATATTATGATAGATTAGCTGGTATTGAATAGCAGCAATATTAGAGTTTACATTATTTACTATAACACTTTAAATATTAGTGTACACTTAAATTTTTTCTCTATTTTCTTCTACACTTAGTGAATGATAAGTTACTGAAAATATTTAGTTTGAATAGTTCAACTATTATAGATTTTGTTGTACTTTTCTCAGGTGTGTACAATTTTCTGAAATATAAATTTTATTCAAATAATTTAGTGATCAGTTTATTTAATTTATATCCATATCTTTCTCTGACCAGGAAAGTTCTTCGACATCTTCTTTAACAGGAACTATGCATCTCATAATGTTGTCATGATTTTTAAGTTTCTTATTTATATTATTTGTAATGAAATCCTCTTGTTTCTTTTGGTATTTATGTATATCAATGTCTAATGCTTTTATGTAGCCTCTTTTTGCAGACAGCACTTTCTTGAGTCTGTTCACTCGGGCTTCATACTCTTTAGCCAAGGATTCAAGTAATGCCTTTTGTTTCTTCAGATTTGCTGCATCGCTGGCTCTTAGTTGAGCTTTTACATCACCAAGCTGTGGTCTCCTGGAAAATAATATTGAAAGTATAGTAGCTAACAGGAGATTGCATATTTTGCAAAGCAAGCACTAACCATTTTAGTAGAAAAGGGCCTCCAGACAAAGTCACAATCCATGAGCGATATCGCTATTCGCTAAGTTAAAAATGTATGGAAATGACCATGTGACATATCGATAGCTTATGTCATTCCCGTACATTTTTGAACTTAGCGATAAGCGATATCGCTAATGGAATGTGACTTTGTCTATAGGCCCAGGTTACATATACCTTTGCAGATTCATAAATGAGATTATTCAAAAATGATTAAAAATAGTGCATGATTAATTAACCTTATTTATTCACATTAGAATTAATTTTACTTAATATAATATGATGATATCGCTGAAAGGGGTGCTAAGCTGTCTGGATTGAGAAGTGACTCTGAGGAAGGTTGCCAGAACACAATAAATTTGTCTAACAATTTAAAAGTATAGTGTCATATGTTCCTTAATATTCATTGAGTAAATACAGTTTACAGAGTAGTAACTTGTCAGCAATTTAACTTGAGGGTTGTAGCCATACAAGCACTAGAAAATGCCCTAATAAGAATAAACCGCTTGTATAAACCTAAAACCAATGCCAGTATCTAGTTTGCCTGCCATTTAAACATACATTGTAGTACTACAAATTTTCATAAAATAATTAAGTACAAAATGGAACAGTTTATTTTGCCTCCTGTAAAATTTGGTTTTTGTTAGGAGTTCTTCTAACATCATCGTCAATATGTGTGTTTTATAAATTTATAATCACCATCATTAACAGCATGCAGATGTCCACTGCTGAACGGACATACCCTAGAGAGTGCCACTTTGAGCAGCTGCTCAACTCTTACAATTTATAATAACCTGCGTCAAATAGCAACATTACCAACCATAAAGTTTGATCCTCATTAATTTCACCAAACTTTTCTTTCTGTTTTTCAAGTTGATCAAGCTTTTCAGGCATGTTTTCATCTTCCCACATCGCTGTTAGCTCTTGGACCATCTCATCAAATATACCTTGCTTTAGATAATTGAACATCGGTACCCATTTGACTCTCCTCAGTTTGGCTTTTGGGACTGTTTCAAGAAAATCTTCATTTCTAGAATAAAGTTACAGTGAATTTAATAGACTTTATCTCAGATGCTGTGCAAATTAATACCTATTTACCATCAGATCCATAGTTCACAAGTTCGTTTACTATACTCACGCTGGTTGTTTTGGCTCTATATGAAGGAGAAAAGTTATGTTCAGCTTTCAACGTCCGCCAATAATGGTGATTCCTGTACCTATATCTAAATAAAATGGATTTCTCGGACTAGAAGAACCTACATAATGATAACATGAATTAATCGACTACTATCTATTTGGGAACTTACCTCACTAGATTTACGATATTACCAAACTCCTTCATAATTATTAATTTATCAAAATTCATATCGGAATAATTCATTGCCACGTCCCTGGCCGTTTCTTCGTCCTTTTCTGACATTATTATTAATATAATATAATAATTTATAATATAATCAGAAAATTTGGGAAAATCGAGCCGTTAATGATTCAAAATCATCAACATAGAATCATATGGACGGCGGACATTCACAAAACGCCTGTCATAGAGTAACTTTTATGACGCCTGTCCATTTTCTGTTGGTGTATTTTTTTTTTTTTATATATTTTGGCTCCACACATAGTGTATTTAGCCAGTGTCAAGTATTATATTTTCATCGTGTTATAAAATATTTCACGTAAAGTCATGTCCTAGTCATAGTCATAGTCCAGTCTATGTCAGGTAGTCATAGTCCAGTCTAAGTCATGCTCCAGCAAAGTGGTGGCAACTTTACTAGAAGCTTCTATGGAGTTTTGGAAGCAACACGAAAAGTCACGTTTCACCACATTATATCACTTGCCCTCACTCCTGCTCGTAATTCAGCACTTAATGCGTAAAACGCCACCAATTTTAAACATTAACACTGGAAAAAGCAAAAGTTTTGAAAAATAATACAATGCAACGACGTGAACTCTTCCGCGTTCCCGCCAAAACTCCGTGTGAGTATTTAAATATGCATTAGTATGCGTGAGTAGGGAAGTGACCCCTATTACACAATATATCGATATTTAATAAACCTAACCAAACAGTGCTGCAGAATTTCGATACTTTTTAGTTTTAATACAATAAAGAAAATTAGATATTCGTAGAACCAGAAGACGCAGCTTAGGCCGGCCCCCACTTGGTGGACCGACGATCTGGTGAAAACTACGGGGAGCTGATTGATGCAGGAGGCGAGTGGCCGCTCAAGGTGGCACTCTATGGGGAAGGCCTATGTTCAGCAGTTGACGTCTTCGGGCTGTTAATGATGATAATGATGATGATGACCCTAGTAAAAGTATATTGAAACATTATATGAAATAACGTTTGTAAGTAACATTTTTATATGTGTGTTGCCAGTGATGACTTATGGAACTGAGACGTGGTCTCTAACTGTTGGCCTCATTACTAAGCTCAAAGTCGCGCAACGAGCTATGGAGAGAGCAATGCTCGGTGTTTCCCTGCGAGATAAGATCCGAAATGAGGAGATCCGCAGAAGAACTAAAGTGACCGATGTGGCTCTTAGGATTAACAAGTTGAAATGGCAATGGGCAGGCCACATCGCTCGTAGAGCTGACAACCGATGGGAAGAAAGGTTTTCGAGTGGCGACCACGAACTGAAAGACGCAGCGTAGGCCGGCCCCCCACTAGGTGGACCGACGACCTGGTGAGAGCCGCGGGGAGCCGATGGATGCAGGAGGCGAGCAGCCGCTCTAAGTGGCGCTCCCTGGGGGAGGCCTATGATCAGCAGTGGACGTCTTCAGGCTGTTCAAATAACATTGTTCCATAATAGTTAGTTTTTATTTTACATTCGCGTTTTCTTATTCTATTCATTAAAATGATGGTTAAATTTGTACAAAGGGTTCCGTACCATTATCTATAAAAACGAGCAAAAAATCACGTTTGTTGTATTGAAGCCCCTATATTTATTTTAGGGAAAAATATAGGGGAAAAGGATGAATGGATGGGACGGGTGCGCCTGTCTCCCTTCACCGTCCCATTTATTCATCCTTTTCCCCTATATTCTTCACTTTTGCTTCTCTCTTACCCATAAACAGGGTAAGGCATAAAACTAATAAACCCGTGCGAAACCGGGGCGGGTCAGCTAGTTTATTATTAATTTCATAACTCATATTGAAGCCAGACGACACTGGCCTACCTATTGTATTTTATAAAAGTAGGTTAGGTGCCTATTTTTAAATTGCCAGATTTACACCTACTTTTTCATTCTGTTTGCACTTTGATCTAAATCCATTCAGCCACTTTTAAGGAAAGAGATTTTCCACTTTTTAATCTCCCCAAAACCAAAGTAATTTTGTGCAAATGTATGAAGATTTACGAATATCGACAAAATGTAATGGACAGTGTAGGTACATCACTATTCGAAAGGCGTAAAATCGCCCATCCCAAAAATATCAATTAAAGCATTAAATCTTTCAGTAATTGCAATCGCATGGTAATTATACGGTGGAAAAAACGTATATTCTTAATATGAAATGCATATTTACTTCGAAACTTCGATGTTTAACATAAAAATAGCCAGTAAACTTTAACGTATAAAATGATGATTCTGGTTTTCCTTCGACTCCTCGAGTTACTCTTGATGCACAAAACACAGCACAACACGACACAATTTCACTATTGATACAATATTTAGCCCTAATAACAATATAATCACTAAATTTTCACGTTTTATGCTCTCGCATTTAATTTCATGACACACCAAACTGTCAGAACATGACACGCGGTGTCGGTAAGGCGACGTTGCCGTACCGACATTCGCTTTCTCGCATACTCTATGCGACGATTCGTGTATTAGACAGAGATACAAGACAGTATGTTTACACGAAGGATGCGGAGCGGCAACGCCGCATTGGCAGATTTTGGCTCTCTCCATAGACCTTCATGTTCAAAATACTCAAATATATAACAAAGTTCTCTGTGATACTCAAAAAAGTTCAATTGACGTTTTGTAATAGCTGACACTGACACTGGAATGAGGCGTTTTATTAAAAAAAAGATGTAATTTTATAAAAACCCAATAGATGGCGGTAAAATGGAGGTTTTAAGTTCTGTCATTGTTAAGATAATTATGTGTCGTGTTTAATATCTTATCCTTATTTTATTTAAGACATATACTCTAATGGCTTTCTATCGACAAAGCGACAACGTACTCTGTGGCCGTATTCCGAGACACGCTAAAATCGATAATATCGATATTATCGCGCTAAAAATGCGTACCGAATGGCCGTGAGCGTGACAACGAAATCTCTTGTAAACATCATGACCGACGTCATCTTGCGATATCGCCATCCGTGATTGGTTGTTCAAAGTCATTGACAGCGCTCAAAGTCGTGAGCGCAATATCTGAATCGGAACGCTGAATAATCTACGTGAGCGTTGTGAGCGATGATAGCGAATCGAAATATGGTGATTCACTCAACTGAATTTGACATTTCCTTGTAGTATTGAAACCATGTTTGAGATACGTCGTTAGTACGCCATCTAGTGGCAGAAGCTGAAACAGGTTGTTTTTTTAAATAAAACTCCTTATTCAAGTCATGGCGGGGGCTCCTCTTATATATTTAATGTACTCTGTGGGCTCCTCTAGAGGATGAATCAGGCGCTGTGCGACAAATTCTAGCTTTATGCATTTCATAAACAAAAGCAGCCCCTAATCTGGCATGATCAGAGGCTGGATGCTGATCGTCCGAATTTCGTCAACCAAACGGTCTCCTTGCTTTCAAATCTTGTTATTTTATTATTTTATGAAGTGTCGTGATATTTAAAATACGAATAAGGTATATCGGTACCGTTTCTTCAACATTTACCAGTTAAATTAATATATTTCACACAAAATAGGCACACAAAATATACAAAAATAATATTTCTTTTAACTTTTTTGTGAGTGAGTGACGGGTGATGTTTTGGCGCGACTTTTGATAGTTCAAAAGTCTTGTCAAAATAACACTCGACAGAATTTTCAAAGGCAACTTGATTGAAATTGTAGAGTATTTAATTAAAATGCTTTTCAGTTAGGGGTTTCTCCAGCGTTTGTTTATGAAAGTGAACGAAGAATGATTCAGCATTTCACCTCTAGGTAAAAGTGGAATGATAGATTTTGGGGGTTTGTTCAACCTTTGTTTATGAATACCACTGATAATGTGGTGAAACCACGGTGAAACGTGGTTTTTCGTGTTGCTTCCAAAATTCCATAGAAGCTTCTAGTAAAGTTGCCACCACTTTACTAGAGCATGACTTAGACTGGACTATGACTATGACTTGACTACGTAAAAAAATATTATAAAACTCGATGAAAAATTACAATACTTGACACTGGCTAAATACATTATATGTGGAGCCAAAATATAAGAAAAAAAAAACATTGAGTGACAGTGACGTTCATTAATGATTGACACTGACTGATAAGCTAAGTAAATGGAGTTTTGGCGGGAACGCGGAAATCTTCACGTCGTTGCATTGTATTATTTCTCAAAACTTGTGCTTTTTCCAGTATTAATGTTTAAAATTGGTGGCGTTTTACGCATTAAGTGCTGAATTACGAGCATGAGTGTGGGAAGTGATATAATGTGGTGAAACGTAAGTTTTCGTGTTGCTTCCAAAATTCCATAGTAGCTTCTAGTAAAGTTGCCACCACTTACTGGAGCATGACTTAGACTGGACTACGACTACCTGACTTAGACTGGACTATGACTATGACTAAGACTTGACTTTACGTGATATATTCTTTAACGATAAATAATTACAATACTTGACACTGGCTAAATACACTATGTGTGAAGCCAAATTATAAGAAAAAAAAAAGCTAAGTAATCAAGTGTTTTTCTCTGATCCGTGACACAAAGTATCATCATCATCATCATCATCATCATCATCATCATCATCAGCCTGAAGATGTCCACTGCTGAACATAGGCCTCCCCCAAAAAGCGCCACTTTGAGCGGCTACTGGCGGCTACAGAGGACAAAAAAGTTTTATAGTCACAGATATTAAATACATCTGGGTTCATAGTATATTCGATAGATTCCGTCTCACGAAAGAATTCCCACGGCCGCCGCGTCCGCGTCGCGTAGCCAGAGTCGCCACATTCTCGCGACGAAGTGTTGTTAACCCATACTATTTTAGTCTCCCCAAAATTTCAATATAAAATAATTGGTGTAAAGTATCGATTTAATTTAGTAAATAAAGCACTGTATAGGGACATAACTACATATTAAACAGAAAATTATATTATGTATTGATGTCGTACTAATGTTTAGCACATTTTGGTTAATTGAAATAACCACATAAACACAATATTCGAATAATATTGTTACGTATCGTAATAGTAGAAGAGTTAATAAAATAAATAAAAATTATATTCTAGTTGTATAATAATGGTCATCATCAACATCATCATTAACGACCTGCAGACGTCCACTGCTTAGAATTAGGTCTCCCCATGGTCTCCCCCATACAGCGTCACTTTGAGCGGCTGCTTGCCTGCTGCATCTTTTGGCCCCCATGTGATCGTGAGTGGCGACCACCAGTTGGAAGACGCAGCATAACTATTAGGCCGACTGTCGATGTGGGTAAAACAACCGGTAGCAGGTGCCGCCAATACCCGAACCGTATAGTTGCTGTGTCCTGTAGTGGTCATTGGACACAGTCGCCCGTTACTATTACTAGTCACTGGTAACCGTAGTTTCTGTGTCCGGTGGCGGCAATCGGACACAGTCACCGGGCGCTACTTCTGGCCACTGGGCACGAGACGTCGTGTAGATGAAAATTTAATTATTCAATTTATTTCATTTTAATTGTTCTATGTCATTTTGCTTTATTTGATTGATTTTATTTTTGTTGGTATTTTACAAATTTTTATTGTTCTAGCTACATTTTGATCATGATTTCATTTGTTATTGTTTGTTCATATTGTTTTCTTTTCAAATGATTCGCTGAAGTGTGTTTTATTATATTTTGTATAATGACTTGCCCAGTATAACAACATGTTATAAGCTTGCGTCGCACACAGGAAACGGACACCGAATGCAACTCGTTCATTTGCGTAGCTCAGTAGGTACAATTATAAGGAAATGTGTTAATGATGCTTGTGTCTTCAAATGACGACTTTTAGTTTCCAGTTACCGACCCCGGCTGCATACTTTTTGATCGTCAATGTTAAGTAATGGTGAAGCGTAGAGTAAACAACGTGTTTTTTGGCAAGTTTCCTGACAAAATTAGGGCATGTGGAGCTTTTTTTAAATTAATGAATAATTTGAATTAAATTTAAAAGCTTTGAATTTAATATAGGTATCATGTAATTCAGTTCTTGTATTTATCTTATGCATTTATCTTGTATTTGCGTTCATCACAAACAAGTTAATACTTGTTTGTGTTAAATAAAACCAATTTTATAAAAAAAAAAAACGCAACCATACCTCTAAAAATTTGGTTCTTTCTATTTTATACAGTTTCCATCGAATATATTTTTACAAATAAAATAATAGTAATGCCTAATGGATGCCTAACAAACATTCACAAAATAGGATTAATTGATAATTTTGAAAAATACTATACGACCACACATATTAATTTACAACCTCCAAAATCAGTCAATTTGTGCATTGTTTTTGTCGTAAGCGCCACGCGGAAGTTCAGAATGAATTACCCTAACTACCCTTCATCTTAAGTGGAAGCAACTGGACACAAAAATAGTTACGTATTCGCAGGGAGTGGATGATTTCATACTGGTTCTATGGAAATCAAATGTTCATCAGTGGCTTGTATCTGACACAAAAAACAAGTGTCCACGTTGCTCAGCGCCTAATTATGCATTAGGGGTTGTAACATTTTTTTTATGGAGCCTGGCGTAATAATAACCGCAAAAATAAAAAAAAGTTTTTCGCGCGGCCACCTTCCTAACCTATGCCAATGTGTAGACGACATTAATACAAGCAATAAATGTCAAGGAAGGTTCTTTCGTGGAGACCACTGACTAGAAGCTAATATAGGTAGATAGGCCTCCCAGTAGATGGATCAATGATGATGAAGGTCGCGGGACTCGCGGGCATCCAGTGGATGTAGATGGCAGAATGTCGTTAAGTGTGGAGGTTAATACTTAGAAGCAAAGCCTATATTCATTCAGCAGTGAACGCCTTCTGACTGATGATGATGATGAATTTAATTATCATTATATAGTTTTGTGCTCTACGGTAAACATCTCGGTTACCTATTTTGCATGAATATGAGGAGGAGGAGAATGAGGAGGTAAAGAATTAAACATTTTTGCAATAATTAATTTTTGTTTCTGTCTGATAACAAAACATATTGATACCGCAACCCTTTATTTATTTATTTGAACACCAACATAGCAAAAACCATTTCTAGCTTCAGTAACAAGATTACTTCCTGAACATTTATTGCTTGTATGAATATCCTCTACACATTGGCATGGGTTTGCAAGGTGTCCGTGCCTGTGAAAAAAAAAATATAATAATAATAAATATGTGTGGACATTTCACATAGCGCCATCTAGCCCCAAACTAAGCAAGTTACAACCCCATGTTGTGATAGGTACTTACGTGTATTTGTTTGGATGAGTATGTTTTGTAAAATCACATTAACTCACATAATAAGATCACGTAGAAGCTGCAAAAATAGTATTTTGCACTTTGATAGGAACGAGATTATGCTCCATGGTCACGATATTATGCTCTGCGTCGTGAAACAGGTTGTGGCGATATGTGCTAGTCTTTGTATACGTATAAGTTCCTTGGTCTTTGCTAATACAATGACAATCCGCCATTTCCATATCACTTTTCCTCTCGGGCAGCGTGTACTTACTTGGTTTGTACTTCTCGCTCCCACGCATTGTGACTCTTTTGAGCGTAATGAAAAGTTCTAGGTCTATGGGGCAAATTTATCTTATTTGTATTTTAGATACCTACGTTACCTAACTTACCTAGGTAGAACGTGAGAGCACGTGTCCGCGCCTAACTTTTAGGCGGCTGTGAAGTGCACTGCAAGCCCCCCGCACGGTACGCACACCGTTAACCTCTTCCCGCGTACATCTAAATGCTACTGCGCAGTTACGCGCCGACTTCACCAATATGTTTGGCGCAGACCTTACTTACAGTTCGCCACTTAAATTATCACCTTATCTAGATACCAACACGTAATGATTTATTTACAAAAAATAAAATATGTTGCACCACATCCACAGCACAACAAACGCGTCGGATCTTGCCACCATTTTTTTCGCTCACCTTGGTCATTTGGCAATGACGTCACGTACGAATGGCACGTGCCATTCGCCGGCCCCACCCACTTTCTTTCGTGGCACAACTCGTGTTACATCCGCATCCGCATGAACATCCGCATTAGTTGCGGATGTTCATGCGGATGTAGATGTACAAATCTATTTGGAAGCTCCGCATTTGCGGATGCGGATGCGGATATCCGCAACATCCCTGGCCTATACTATACCCACATTTTTTTTTCTCTAATCTGTAGACCATACAGTAGAGTCTTTAGAGCGATATTGTAGTTGCATTGAAATAAATACCTATCCATGCTATCCATTAATGATGAAATAAAAATCCTTACTTGGTTTTTAAAGGTTTTATTGCATTTTTTTGTATTTTATTTAAATAAATAAAAATATTCAGGTAATAAAAACAAAATTTTCGTAACAATTTTATTTCTCTGGCAGTGACTATGTTATTGCAGTCTTTGAGATCTTGTGAAATTAATTTTAATATGATTAAATAAATAATATTTCAAATTTACCGTTATTTCATCTTTTTAAGCATTAAATAATTTATAATTCTTAAAGTTTAAACATAGTCAAAGTTATGTAACAGGAAAGTTATTTTATTGTTTATAGATGTTGTAAGATCTTAAAAGTAGAGTAGGTTCGATGTCTCTCCCTTAGAAAGCAGCAGCTGAAAAATAAAAAATATAAAATCATCGGTGTGACAGAATAAATGAAGCCTTCTAATATTATATTCGTAAATTGTAGCACTTATTTGCATTAACTAGTTAACATTTCTTATGAAGAATAAGGACCTACATAAGTAATTGTTGCGTGTGTTAGGCATTTTAAGTAAGTACCTGCAAAACTACCTTATTTGCAGTACATACTGCATAAGCAGGTAACAAGATTTTATGTGTTAGTCGACTTGATCTTGTGAGGTTATGCTGGTCCTGTTACATCAACTTCAAATACGTGTAATTCTATACAAATAAATTCAAAAATTTCGTGAATTTGACGTCAATACAAAGTTTTTCGTAGATCAGAATAGGGGGCGCTACGATGCTACGAAATATTGCGTTCCATCGTAGATGCCGCGTAAGACTGAATCGTAGCACACGTTACACGTTACATACTTATAGACAGCGAAAGCTGTACAATATTATAGAAGGAGAAGGAGAAGACATCAAAGATATCTCACCTATTTAGCTATTTACCACCACCATAGACTACATTTTAAGTACTTACGGTACTTATTCGTAGAAGAGAGATTAGAAAACAAATGAATAACCTGATACCGTTAATTTAATTCAAACTGCAACCCATATATATTACCTATTTTACCTATCTTTAGTTTTAATACAAAAATTTTAATACTTTGCTAATAATACAGGTAAGTATAATTATGTTATAATTTAGACATGCTAGTGCGTAGATATAACATTAACCTTATAATACATTGTTAATAATAATATGTACATCGTAAACTCGTGCCGTGGTTATACAATCTATGTACATCATGTAGACACTTTCATACCAAATGCCACCAATTCCTGAAATGTGTTTGAAACGGAATATGTTGTGTTATTGTAGTAATAGTTCCGTTACAAAAATTATGGTGAAATATTTTTCTTTACGCTTAAGTTAAGAATTGTCAATGCTCAACGTAGATAGGGTAATACCTATAGACAATAGATACAATACTAATAAATAAATAAAAATATCCAGTCACTGCTGGATACCGATTATACGTAAACATATTTCTATAGATAAACCCTTGGTAATGCTATAAACAAACGTGTTCATTAAATGTATAATTTTGAGAAATGTGTGGTTTAAAATATAATTTTGGATGTTCTATAATAGCGTGCAAGTTTTGTTAAAACATATACTTAAATGATTATTTAGTTGATCTGTTTGTTTGGTATGAGAGGAACTCTTGATGATATTGACATGATGTGGTCAAAAAGGCGAGTCTTTATGAGAAGCTTTTAAAGTAGCAACGTGAAATTAACATAACACAATAAAACGTGGATCATAATGAATATGAAGAAGAAACAGGATCAATGAAAGTAAAATTCAAGGACAACCACAAATGGACACAATAAAATCGACGAAAAAAAATGAAATTAACGAAAGTACAAGGAGTATGTAACCACAGCTTTATTAACTCTACCAGAAACTGTTAAATAATATGCAAGAATAAGGAAATAAAAAATGCGACTGACAAATTATGAGGTAAATCGTAAATACTTACAAATGTAGTGACTAAATTGTATAATTTGGCTACATTCGATACTAAAATGTGCAACTAAGGAAAAAGGACTACAAATCACAATACACCACAATCTACGTAGATATATCATGAACCAGATACCTGTTAGATATTTCATTTTATAGACTACGCAAGTGCGGTAAAACCCTGCTATAATCATCCACCGTGAAGGAGTCAGCCATCATTAAATCTGTCGTAACCAGAGATACTATTAACACCTTAAAATTTGACGAATTAAATTGTTAGCTTCGAAGTTTAGTTTTGAAAGTTCGTGTAGATGAGAGGCCAATTTTACAGCTGAATTTCATTGAAAGCTCGGGCGGGCGTATATACAGCGACCCACTAACCTAAGGGCCTGATCGGGTGTTTGTCCCAGAGGAAGGTGCGTTTGACGGGCGACAGGTACGAGTCACGGATGTAGGAGGGGCTGCGGTCCCACCGCGCCATAGGCTTCAGCTCCGGCCAGTCGTACCAGAAGGGGTCCCGAGTGATCGCCGAGATCGGCAGAGAGGGGCTCGGGTTGAAAATGTCAGCCCAAGGCCTGCGTCGGAGTCCGCCAGCGTTGTACAACGGTGCACCTACACGCCATAAGGTTTTAGTCTCCGGGCAACAGAAACACTCCTTCTGTACTTCGTCTTCGCACAAACAATAAGCTTTAAGCGTTCAGTACAGCCACATACAAGAAACATATTATTCAAAACATAAAATATATCAGCTTAGAACTGAAACTGTTTAAAGGTCCCACGGAGCAAATTTTCAAACATATTAGATCTTACAAATTAAGAAAATTTCCGATAGTCTCAATAAACTCTATTGGTTATAATAGATTTTTTGTGAAAAAGCTATTGCACAATGGAATGAACTCTTTTAAGGTCGATCAAGCCATGATTTATTATTATGACAACTTTCATGCTGTGTTTTTGTAGAAGAACACGTACACTCATGATGTTATTAACAACTACAGTGTTGTGAATAAAGATGTCTCTTATTCACTACGAAATGTGAAACTAATAGGGAAAGATTACAGGTGGGAAATTTACAGATATCTACTGTCACACAGAGTTGGTGCTGTACTGGACAAGATTCCAATCAGAGCCTGATTTCTTCAAGACAAAATAGACAAGGTCGTGACGAAGATACAGGGTGTGGGGTTCTGCTGCCCTTACCATCGGCATCGTATGCGACCTCGCAATCCCGCGGCGGGCTTATCCTTGGCTTGACCGGTGTCGGGGACTTCCCTCGGAGCGAACGGTCAAAACCCGCCCATTTTTCGGCTTCAGCGAAAAATGGGTCCTTTGCGAATGCGTCCGATATCCTCCCCGCCAACGATCCTTCATCGCAAGTCTTACAATCAATACCAAGCTCATAAACAAACAACGGGACTTGGAATGAATCCGTTTCCAAAATCGACAGGAAAGAATTGACGACTCAAATTGGCGATCAGTTTGTAGAGTGTAGTGTTCTAAGCTGAGTCAGTGATATTGCTTTATGCGGTGGATAAAGTGAACATTCTGATGCGAATGTCGCTTGCACATTATTTACAATGCAGCTCATGCACAGGTGTCGCTTTCAAATATTATGTATCCAATCGTGACAGAAATATACAGCAGCGTCGTAACATTTGCATCCGTGCTCACAACGATGTTAATGTCAATATTATACTTAGAGAATTATTATCAGTAACTTAAAATATTAGAGAGGTTCTAAACTACTAAATCAAAACACGAATTGGTCTTTTATATTTTAATAGAAAATATTCGTATTCATGTTAGTTAATTTTAACTTTGTACTATTTCATAAAATTGGTTGGTAGATATATTATTGTATAAATTATATTGTTATATTACATACGAAAAAAACAGATTAGAGGCCTTATCTACCACTAAGTAGATTTGTCAGTTCTTACTTATATTTTACAAATTTCGTTCTACACAGAAAGGCTTAGTAAAAATACACGAAGCCAAAATATCCAAAATGAAATATTAGTTACACTTATTTACAAAATTTTGAATTTGGGTCTAATGCTATTTTATTTACTGACAATGATTTTTATAAACAAAACAAAAACGGGTCTCCATAGGTAACAACTATGACTAAGCCATTCGTAGATTACTGATGTTCAGGGTACTGAATTATATTACTGTTGTTAACCTTATACCTAGCCGTGGACTGCTTCAAATCACACAAATCTGATTCAAAGCTAGATTGAATCTAACAGGTGAGTGATGTCCTTGTGTGTTTATTTATACAATGGTCTGAAGCCAGGTCATATAGCTGCGGTCTGGACAAGTCATTAACAATTTATACAACATTGCTTTGAATGGATTATCCCGTTTTTAGCTAATGACATGGTTACAGATATGCCATAATTCCCCTGCGCGTCACTTACGAACAATCAGTCTGTCCGAGACACTAAGGAAGACCATAGCGCTTGCTGGAGTAAAGGACGTGCAGGTGAACTACGGCGAAGCTTATCCTAGCTTAGCCTAGTAAGAAGTTAGTATTTACCTGTTCCCCAGTGAGGCTTGTTGTCAGGTTCATATTCGATACCCTTAAGGCTGCCCAGGGGAGCCAGGGGAGCCAGGGGAGAATAAGGCTTGTAGGAGCTGCTGATGGGAGTGTTGAGGTCGGTGATAGGGTAAGCCCGGTCCTTGAGGTAGAGTCCGTAGCGAGAGGGATACAGGCGGTCGATAGCGGCCAGCCTGTCGAGATGGTCCTGCCACGCCTTGTGCGCGTCGAAGGGGTCGACGCCTCGTCGCACGCGCCTCGGTACGTGGTACACTGCATCGGAAAACATCGTCATAAATCACTGAAATTCAAAACCCAACTTATCGACATTTTCACCCAGTTTATATTTTACGAGCTCAAATGAAGTTATCTCACAACCCAGGCATAGGACTTTTCTGTAAATCCTTTAAGAAAATGTCATAATACTAAAAAGAGAGACATAAGACATGTTATGAAATCCTTTTTAATGGGAGTTTGCTTGG
Source organism: Ennomos erosarius (assembly GCA_963580505.1). NCBI lineage: Eukaryota > Metazoa > Arthropoda > Insecta > Lepidoptera > Geometridae > Ennomos > Ennomos erosarius. The sequence goes on along the minus strand of OY756992.1, from coordinate 7,050,345 downwards.
TAGACAGAAATAAACATCTAGAAAGAAAACTATTTGTTATGTTTTCTTGAAAACAGTCTGACTTATCTAAGTTGAAATTGCACTAAAGAAAGTATTAGTGATATTATTTTCGATTTGGCGGTTAGTTTAGCAAAAGCTTATTTAATGATAAATGGATAGAGAAAATAATAAAAATACCTATATAAGGTACCTAGTTTTATTATTGTTCATAGAACTCACCTCTTTAAAGTATTCCTGGATAAACTTGACAATAAAAATGAAACAGGTTTATTATTTCGTATAGATTAAACTACTAGGGATAATAAATAAAATGTATCACCTGACAAATGCTAGAAGATCGAGAGTATTAACAGTGACCGATGTAACATTCATGGATATACAGTGTGATGTGATGTTATGTATAAGAGGTGATTTCTATATGACGTCACTGATAAGAAAGGTGATAGTAACCATGCGTACATATTAGTATAGCTATAGATCGAGACTTCCACAAGCAAACGTATAATAATGCCAGTTGCACTATGTCACATAAACTGTAGAAAAGCATGTTTAACATTATGATTTATCTGAACATATAAGACGGTTTATTACTCATATTAAATCATTTTGTAATGTATGTTTGTATTACGAAGGAACATTTATATACAGCCACAATGTTTGACGAGTTGACTACGACACTGTTATTTTTGTCATCAGTGATTGTGTGTGACTCCATGTGATGTTAAATCGAATCAAGAAAATCAAATCTCCGAGCTATTGACAGGCTCCATTTCAAATTTGTTTCATATATTTATTTACAAAGAATTTATTACAAATAAATAAAAAATTACATAGCAGCGTCTACGGCTGAATTTTCCTAAGTGACTTTATGTGCTTCGAGTGTTGATGACTATTCTTTTGCTTGTACTATCACGATATGTTGGAAATGAAGTGATTGTATGATAAACTGTACAGTTTATGGTCATAAATCATAATCATAGCATAAGTTGTCGTAAATGTTATAATTTACACTCCACCGGAGGCCTTTGACGCTGAAACAATTGAAATCAACTTTATAATATTCCTGACTCCTAATTTAAACATTATGTTTTAGATCTAGGGAAGTTATGAGGTCCTACAGGAATAGATATGTGAATACATATATTAATAGTATCTGTGATGTTTTAACAGTTAGTATTTAAAAGCATCAAGTTGCATTTCAGCCTTTGTACAGATGATGTTATTATTACATCTAATTCTAATATTAGACTTGGTGTCAGTGACTCAATATATACAGTTGGTATACAAAAGATTGTTGACATACAAATCCCTGACGCTTTCGATGGGTTTCCTTGGGGGATTGACTAAGGTCTCAGACTCTCAGACAAATGGTCCAAGGGTGCCGCGAGTGCCAAAACAAACTACATTCTGTCTTGTAAGTGTTGCACTTGCCAATCAATTACAGCTTGCTGTCCCAATTTGTCCACGGATTTGTCTATTTTGGTTCATAAATGTATACAAAAAGTCTGTAGTTCATTGGCAAGTTAGTTAGTGTAGCTTGTAGCAGAAGATACGACTAAATGACTGCGTGCATCAACTAGCTCCAAATTAATTATTATATCACTTTTTGATAACTTCGTCCAAGCTTTCTTTATTTTATTCCCAAAAAGTGTTACCTCGGAAGATATTCAGAATGCCTGTCATAAATTTATGGAAAGTCATCTTTTGATAGCATTCATAGATAAAGAAATACATGAAACCAACGTGCTACACAACAATCTAATCATATCACAAACCGGTCGTGGAATTGAAGTAAAATGAGTTGTATAGCCTTTCCACGATCATACTGGTTTCGGGAAAAACAAGCAAACAGTCTTTCAGTTTTACCCTCTAATGTGTAATGTGTGTTGCGCACAGAGCTATGAAACAAATGACGCTTCCGGGAAGCATTTTTTTTTTTGCTCTGTGGTGTTTCGTGAGTGCTTGAATTCTATACAATCATGTTATGTACTAACCTGGCCTGTACCGGTCGAGAGAGCTAGGGTAGTTGTGGGCGTAGATTGGGCGCGGAGAGTAACCGTAGGTTTCGCGGTGCACCGGCAGGTAGCGGTATCCGGGCACGGTGATTCTTTCGGCTGCGCCTACGGGGTCATCGTAGATGGACTTGCTGTACGGGTATGAGGAAATCAGGTCGGGGAATATGCTGCGGCGGGTAGGCCTGTACCTCTCCTCGGCTCTGAGGTCTTCCGATCCTACGAACATAAAAAATATTTCAACGCATGTTCGATAGCGCAAAGAGACAATCGAATGGAACGTGAAGTAGAGATAAAGCTTAGAGATGTAAAATGGTTTCTCACCCTTTAGAGATCGCACGTAGGATTGCCAAAATCTGGCTTTCTTCGATGGCGTCTCATTTCTGCCGATCATTTCTAAATGACTTTTAAACATTTTGGCGGCTTATGTCGTGCTCGTGTTCTGTAACAAACGTTGATGATAAGCTCTCGATCTCGATCACTCATTAATTACACAGCGGCATGTTTCAATATTTCGCTGTTATTTGTCTAACATTAACCTTGGGCATGTCGACGAGTATGCTAGAGACATATATTCAGGTGACATAATTGACTACAATAGCGTGCTCGTTCCTCGTAAATAGAGCAATGACGTGTGGTGAGTTAGCAGCGGAGCTGCAAATAGCCGGTTGGGCGGCTGCCGTAGTGTCGGATGGCCGGAGGAGTTGGCCGCTAGCCAACGTGATCGGTGCACACTCGGGAAAACTTGAAAACGGCCGTTTTTACAAATGTCTGTTCACTGCTCAGCTATTTTTGCGTTTTTGTCGACCTTGTTGCGAGCGCCTCGGATAAGTCAGCGGCCTGCCGCAATTTCTAATTACGTAAGCTTCGGCTCAAGTATGCGAAGACTAACTTACGACAGTTTACGACTCAGCTTCGAGAATTTACAGAGCTATGTATTAATGAAGTTTCAGGAGATTTTTGTAAGTTTATTACAATGTTTAACTTTTGTTGTTACTTAAAGTCTTATTATTTTAATTAGGTATATTAAGTAAAATCTTTAAATTTAAAATTTGATATGTAATTTGTTTTTTTAATTTCACATACCCACTTATAATAATCTCAATATAATATTATAGACTTACGAAGAGTTATAAAAGGTAGACTAGAAGTATCCAAGACATTAACATCTATTATTGTCGTTTATACTATACGCCATTTTATTTTAAAAGCTTCGGAAATTTTCCTTAATCCTGTAAATTTTCCATCAATTATTTCCCAATGGCGCGTCAATTATTATATCTCATATACAAGACGTCACATTTATATAGTTTGTTCGTTAGTGTGCGTCACTGGTATACATTAGGTTGAGCAGAACACTACTCATCAGTTCCGGTAGATCATACGTATGTGTAGATAAGGAACGTTTCAGAGATATTTGTAATGCGATTCTTGAAAGCTCCATGAATAACGACATGAGCGATAACTGTTCATAACTACGATTGTAGAATATTTAACTTCATGGCTACGTGTAAATATTTACAGGGGCCGAATAGCCTCGATTACCTACTATTAGTGAAATGCATGCCAAGAAATCTCTACCTACATCTAGACGGATGCATTTGAAAAGTGAAATGTATCGCACAAACTTTATCATAGAAACTTTTCATTTATGAAATTGATTTACTAAAACTGTGGTTTCCGTTTTAATAATGGACAATATTTTTTTTATAGATGAGTAGTAGATGCGGATAGAACATAGTTTAAAATTATGCAGCAAAAACCTTTCGTTTTTTAATTCGATTTAACGTATTTGTTAACTTACATAAATTCATTTCTAAAATTGTTTCTTTGATGAGGCAGTTCCATTAGAGTTGTTTACTAAGAAAATATGTATTAAGATCTTAATACAAAATAATTAATTCACTGTATGTTTACAAATAAGACCATAGATAAAGGCCAATGTCAAAAATGTTTTGCCCATCTGTCTCGGGAATTCATTTCATCAATCAATGGGTTCCATTTCGGCTAGTTTTTGGCTTGGCTGTGACTGTAAGTCGAAAGTTAGGTTACCCGTGAATGTGAGTACAGTTAAAAAATGCTAGTTGATTGTGAAACGTTTTTAAAAATACATGAAGGCGCGTCGATTTGGCGGGATTGCAAATTTGGCGCGGGATGAGTGCGGCCAAAAATAGGCGCGGCTCGGGCGGATCGGATTCACGGCATTCCCGGATCTTAGGCGCATTGTCGCGCACAGGTGGAGGGCGGACAGCGCAGCTCACGTCTTGATGTTGATGCCTGACCTATGCACCATCCGCATTTTTATCAACCCAATATTTTTATTCATGCTGTATGCGTTATAATACGAAGAAATATATTAAAACAATTAAGATGGTACACAAGTTCAGTTCTAAGTTTTCTGTAACATGTTTATATTTCTAATAATGTTGACACTAAATAACTAGAAAATAATAAATATTGAATTCATTGCATGGTTGCTTAAACCTTATATTCACTCCAATACGTTACACACTAACTGACACAGTAATTAACTTTAAAGTAGCGTAGGTACAATTGAAATGAATTTATTGTAATAATAAAGTACTTAATCGTTTATTGATTTTTAATTACATATGTAATAACAATATTGTTATGAATATATTTTGACCACATTATTATTATTGACACTTATTTATATAGAGGTATTATTATATTAAAATTGGAAATAATATTGACGTGTGATTATAACATTGTAATAAACTTACGTGCTGTTGAGGCTTTGTTACCCGATTATGATCTCCGCTTATCTGAACTAGTCACTCGCAAGTGCAAGTTGGCGCAGATGAAACCTCGAGACGCCCAAGCGAAACAGGGAGACAATTGCGCAACTTTAGAGCGAGACGGATACACTTAAGGGTGTCACCGCGCGTGGGGTTCGCAGTTACGCACCTTGCGGACACTTTGGCCTTAGGAATACATTTTTGAACACTGGCCGATGTCTTACCGGTTAAATAATGGTCGTATATATTAGATGTGTGGTTTCGTTGACGAGCCGACGTCGAGTGTCGGACCTGGGCGGGCGCGCACTGACGGCGGGCGGCCGCGCGCCCGGCTCGCCGCCGCCCGCCCCGCTCCGCCCGCCCAACCAGAGCATTCAATAAACATTTATGTTTTGTTCATATTTTACTACTTTACGTGCTTTCGTCGTACCCGGATTTGAATTAAAGCTGTAGGAGTTTATAAATTCCTTTATTACAGATTTTATTACAGAATACACATGAAAGTATCGAACTTTGTTGTTCCGCGTTTCATGAACTATCGGTTTATGATGATTATTATTGTAACCTTTTTAGTCCTTTAACTTTTATAGAACTTTTATAGATAATTACCTACGACAATGTTTTCGATGTGACCGACACTTTGTTTCATTTTGGTTCTTTTGACAAACTACTGGACTATCCCATTTATTAAATTAAGTTTTGTTACATTTCATAACTACATTATTGCCAAGATTACTTTAAGGTACAATATTTACTTTAGCCACACAACACTTGGAAATTAATGTAGTTTTACTAAAACATTCGTTAATATTTTAAAGCAAATTTTTATCATCAATACATACAATAAATCTGTAACTGGGCTAAATCTGTACATTGGATAATTTTGGAAAATTATGACTGGAGTATGCTTCTTAATCGATATAGAAACAGAAACAACTTTATTGAATTTTTGTCTGTCCCTTTAGACACGCATCACGCTGCAACCACTGAACGGATTTTGCTGAAATTTGGTATGGTAATAGCTAATTATGCAGAATAACATTTACGATACTTTTTGTTTTCTAAAACGGCCAAGTACGGGTTACCCAAGCAATATGCTTGTAATTTTAGTCAATACTTTTTTGTTTGCATAATATTATTGCCTCCCTTCTATTGCCATCCATTCATCCTTTTCCCCTATTTTTTACCTTTCCCTTCTCTCTTACCCATAAACAGGGTTAGGACTTAAAACTAATTAACCCGTGCGGAGCCGAGGCGGTTTAGCTAGTAACTTTATAATTATGGTCGACAAAATTGGTCGATATTCAATGAAGAGACTGAAATAGACTGACAGCTCGCACACTCGACTCTACCTGAAGATTTCAAGTTCGTCGATGACTCAAGTGGAGATTCCGATGTCTTGAATAAGATTTGTTTATCTTTTCAGTTACGGAATATTTTATTACAGCCAACAAGTATTTAATATTTGCGCTACCATGTTGCCCTGTGTTTATGTTAGATGAACATAATCTGATTAAAAGTTGAAATGTTTTAATGGATCAAACGGGACAATTAAAATGATCATCATATATCACATCTCATTTTCCGACATATTATATTACATTTGGACACGCACGATTTATGTTATTTACAGTTTCTAATAACTGCCTACGGTTTGTAGCAACCTAATTATTGTTAATATTTAAGATATACTCATGGTAGCTTTTTAAGCCCCGACTGTAAAAGAGATCTGTGTATAATAGCTGCGGTAACTAGCTCTTAACGGATCCCAATAAACCGATTTATTAAAAAATAACATCCAAAGATCAATAGATCAATCAATCAATAGCTTGTATTAAATGTCCACAAATCAACACCCGGCAGACGTCCACTGCTGAACATAGGCTTCCCCATAAAATGCCACTTATTATATAAATAACTAGCTTTTGCCCGCGGCTTCGCACGCTTGTGTTATGTTATTTTTATGTTATATTCTAATAATAGATCATGCATTTCGTACCAAACAACAAAATCCACTAAATCTTTTCGAAGCTGAGCACAGTAACCTGTATTAGCATAGGTATAGGTATAACGCAAGCATAGCCGTGAGTGGAAGCTATTTAAGCTATTACCTAAAATTAAATGTTTTGAGTCTAATATAGATTTATAACAGTAAAAGAAGTTTCAAACAAAAAACTACAATTTTATAAGTACCTCTTCATATTACAACAAAAAGAAATCATAATCACTTCACTCAGGTCTTTTACAGAAGTTTCAGTAAGTTTTGTTTAGGTAGTTTGCCTAAGCAGGCAGGTACAGTTTAGAAAAATATGGAAGAATCACACACGATGATCCTGTTTTGCTCAGTTTTACATAATTATTATCCGCGCGCTTTTTGTTCCATTTACCACATTTTTTTACCTTCTTAAGTTTGGTTCCATACGAATTGATGAGTACCTAACTACCGACACATAGCCAGTGTCAATAATAAGTTTATAAATTGCTGGAGATATGCATTTACCTGTACGACGCGTACATAATTGTTTTTCTTAATACTAATTAGGAATTACAAATACTAAACCACCATCCCTTAAAGAATCGACAATTATAATTATTATTATGTCCACTATTTTCCACGCTGTCTCATTCCCAACATACCTACCTAGTGAAGTAAAAACACCGAGAACCTCTTCAAATCGTGTATATTCAGTACACATTCAGTACACAATAAACGAACAGGAGCATTAATACATCTTGACGCTTCCGCTGCTCAATCAGAATTGACTGCTTTTTGGACCTTGTCGTCCCTCCAAAACTTCCCTCCTAAACCACAATATTATTTTACCGGAACTACCAAGGCAGCCATCGTAATTGGCTGATGGCTCAGCGGACGCTCCTTCCGCCAGTGTGGCCAACCAAAATGGTATTTTTAAACAGTCTACCAACCTCTTAATATTAAAAAGTGAGAATAAATTATAAAATTCACGACATTCGGCCATCCGACACAGAGCTGCCTCCTGGCGCTCGTCCACTTAGCAGTCAGTTCTCATTGTAGCTATACATTTTCTTATTTGAGCACATATTTCATTAGTATAGCTAAGAATCATTATATTTTATACATCATTATTTTATACTACATGTACACGTAGCTAAAGCAAAACTAAAAGCCATTGCGTAATATAAGTAGATATTGACTGTGATCACAACATAAATACCTACAATATTCGAGCACAACTATAATTACAGGCCTGCACAATCTAAGTCAACACTAAAAATCAAACAAGTCATAGTAATTAAATACCTAACTACATATAAAGTCAATAACTTTGATGCCAACCGCGTATTATTGTACCAATACTATAAAAATATGAATTAAACAAAGCTATTTATAATATAAAATATTAAATATATCTGCAATTCCTTGAATAATAGCAGGTATTGTTATTCATCAGTTATAATGTAATGACTAACTTATATTATTCTTGACAGTCCTAATCTAGTTTACTTTTGTAACTCAACTTCACGACATTCGGTTTACTTACACTTAAACACTACAAATTCTTTAAGATATTTCATGGAATTAACCTATTGCGTTTTATATTACTGCAGGATATTTACGATATTTACATAATACTCAAGAATTAAAAGTCTTAAGTATTCGTAGTCAAAGTTACTGTAAATTTACGCATGATCGTAACCTGTCTAACTAATCGCCAAAATGAATCTTCGTTTCTTGCCTCAGTCTGCAATCAACCCTTCATTATGTTCTTCGTGGTGTCGCTGTAGGAAACGCGATGTACACGCATTCTTTTCTCTAGTAGCATTCCTTCAGTAAATTTTCCATAGTGCTGCTGGATGCAGGATACGCTTCGTTCACCTTTAAATGTTTTGGGTCCTTGGTAGAGGCGACTTCCAGCTTCATCAGAGTTCATGTCCTCGCAAAAATAAAACTTGCATTAGCACAATCATAATATACGTAAGTGAACATAACACTAGCTGAGTAGCTCTCGGTATATCAGTTACTAAATATCAGACAAGCCAGTTTAGATGCTGGCAGTCATCGCGTCTTGAGTCGACATTTTAAAATACGATTTATTTAAAGTTGTTTCAAGATAAGATTACTATGACAATACAATACAAACAACATCAACAGATAACAACATTTAAACTGCTATGCAGACTAAAAACAGCATTAGTTAAAACGGCGCACTTGGCCACCAGCATTTATATTTTATAATACTTTCATAGCAAAATTAGTCAATACACCTTGATAAGTGCATCCCACCATTACTAATCAACCTACTTAGCCTGTGGCACACATAACCACTATACATTAGCACATTTAATCTGTGGCACACATAACCACTATACATTAGCACATTTACCCTGCGGCACACATAACCACTATACATTAGCGCATTTACCCTGTGTCACACCACTATTCCTCGGCACATAGCCGGTGGCACACATAACCACTATTCCTCGGCATACATAGCCGGTGGCACACATAACCACTATTCCTCGGCATACATAGCCGGCGGTACACATGACCACTATAACTGTTTCAACTACCTCAACTGCTTCAACTATCCCAAACTGTTTCTACTGTCACAAATTGTTTCAACCATCTAACTGTTTTAACTATCACAGACTGTTTCAACTGTCTCAACTGTATCGCCAGTCTCAACTGTTGTTACTGTTTCAACTATCTCAACTGTCCCGTCTTAACCGTCTCGACCGCTTCGACTATCCCGACTTACTCGACTGACAACAGTTTGGACTGTCTCAACTGTTTCGATGGTTTCAACTGTTTAGACTGTATCAACGGTTTCAGTATCAAATGATTTGACTCAGCCTTTATTACCTCCATTTAAACCTGTAACGGGGTGCCCTTTCGGCTAGCTCACCTGGGCACCTCATTATAATGGTGATCGAGCCCTTGGCCTACGAAACGCGCGATGAGGGTTGGATCCAGAGAAACACGAATATACACGGGTTACAATAAATAGTTCTGTATTTCTGTTTCTACAACGGGTTCCTTATAATAACAATTATTTTCTATGAGCACTATCTATGAGCACTATAATCTATGCACCAGAAACGCAACAGGAGTCTGGACTAACGGAAGTGACGGCACGGTCGCGGAGTGTTCTCGAGCAGTCAAACGGCAGCCTGCGAGAACTACGGTACGCGGCGGGGTCGTGTCGGCCAACGGGACGCGATATGACGCGGCGAGTACGGTTAGTGCATGCAGGGGTCCAAGGGCCGTGCGCAAAAGCCACGCGACAACAGATAGCCCTTGAAAGCGGATGGGGCTGATACAGGTTTCCAGGAGTGAGGATCGTGCGCATCAGCTCAGAGCCACGCGACAACAGATGGCCCTCGGAGCGGGGAAGGGTGCGGGTAGCGGAGAGAGATGGTCGTGCGCATAAGCTCAGAGCCACGCGCGACAGATGGCCGCCTCTCACCGTGTTAGTAGGGAACACGGGTTAGGAGCGATTTGCTAGAGACTCTGCAGAGCGGAGGACTCGTCTGTTCACCGCGGGAGCCCCGAGCAAATGCTCTCGTTGCAGCGGGCAGCGCGGCCTTATAAAGTATCGGCGTGGCGCGGCGCATGCTTGTGTGCGAGTGGAGACGGGCTTGTAGGTCCGTTACAAACCATAAAATCTATCTAACAAAAAACTATCAAACCATAAACTATTTCAATCTCAAATTGTATCAAATCCTTAAGCTGTATCAAACTTTAGACTGTATCAAAACGAACTGTATCTAACCATAAATTATACTGTACCAAACCCAAATCACACTAATACCATAGATCTCTGGAACTACGAAACCAAATCAAACCATCGACTGTATCAAACTAAACTATCACGTGCCTTAAATATCCGTCTACAAAATAGCTGTTCATATTTTATAATTATATCGAAATTAATCCAAGTCTAAATACCAAGTTGTCATATATACTTACTAAACGGATACGGACGGATAAGTATGGTGATAGCGCAATACATTAAACAAAACCTATATATCAAACCATACATTTCAAATACCCGTACATAAATCAGTGCATTAAAAATCTTCATATCAAATAGCAGCTTATTCCAGATAGCTGTATCTCAAATAGCTTAATAATTAGCTGTATATCAATTAACTTTATATTAAACTGATCAAATTTCACATTCTAAACCGAATTTTACAGAGTAACCCAGCTCGAAGCCCAGCTGCATCTTAAACCGTATAGTCTAACTATAGTCCAAACTATAATATCGAATTGAAGCCCATACTATATCTCTATAGCAGTACAAATTATTTGAAACGATAGCCTCAATGTGTGCAAAACTTTCACGACTAAAATCTTTAAACTATAATCCAAGGTGAAGGTAATCAGCTCAGTTTGTAACTATTTAAATTTAGTAGGCGAATGTGGTGATGGTGTGTAGGTGTGATAGTGGTGATATGGTGGTGTTCGGTCACAACTTGATCATAAACTGCACCTTAGGTGTATAAAAATTGCAAACCATATTCAAAAGCCATACATAGAATCTTTTGGAAACCTCATAAATCCGTTAAAAGCTGTATCAAGAGCTGTATCATGAGCTGTGTCAAGAGCTGTGTCAAGAGCTGTGTCAAAAGCTGTGTCAAGATAGTATCAAATTATTAACTTGCCTATCCCCTCACTTTTCCTTTCATCTAATACGGTCCTACCCATGGAATGTCGGCACACTGCATATCACTGGAAATGAAACTGCACCCGACACCTCGGTAATCAACCAGTAGGCGCATTCTGATTGTCATAAAATAATCTGTATTAAACCTGGGTACTATATTGAAATACTCTAGTCTTTAATTTAAATCTGTGACAAGTTTAACAAGGCAAACAACGTAGTGGCGTAAATATCAAATATGATTTTTCTGTTAAACCATGAGCGCTATTATAATATACATAGGATTGCAAACCTGATCTACTGTTAACATAAGTACCTTTTTAAGTATTATATTATCTATGACATAATAATTAAGCTATATCTGATTGGAGTAGGTGGTAACTGGCACGTTAAAATTGTGGCACTAGTGTGAGTTTACTCCGTTTCGAAATAGGTAGTGAATTAGTCAACGGGTAGACTTCACATATTTTTGGCACATAAATACAAATAAATAAATATAAATACGAAATAATACTCGCACTAAAACATTTCATACAGTGTGACTTTACACTGGCAAAACAAGTAGTGGGAAAGTGGCATGACGCACTTCTTATTGGTGTTAGCACTACCTTTTTATACTATACTAACTGGTCTGATGATGGCGTTGGAGCCAGGATTTCGTGAATAGTTAATTGTTTTACAGCCACTTGAAATAAACGCAATCATAACTTCTACAGAACAGCGACTAAGACTTAGGATGATCAGATTTAAAAAAAAACAGTATCGTTGTTTTAATCATTTACGGTTGTTCATTGCATTATCATAATATACCAAATACTGGAACATCGGGAACTGAAATGATTCTAATCGCGGTATGGATTCCGTAAATATAAAAATGTAATTAAAGATAATGTAATCAAGTCAAACTCAACAGGGAACTTTCTATCATTTTAGTTGTATAATTTAAAAATGACAAATATGAAAATTAAAAATATTTATCAATACCTTCTCAATAAAATGGACAGAACAATGTTAAATGCTAATAAACTAAATTAAAAATAGCAACAAATTATTGATGCCTATCTACCTGGGTAAAGTAAAATAACTACTCATATGAAATAAAATAAAAGTTTAAAACAAAATACTCCAATTTGGTAACTGTTAGGTAAACTTCGTTCAGTAATATTTTTTCGAACATACAAGTTTCCTCCCAGTGATTCTGAGGCTTATAAATCTACAAACGAATAGACCACTGGACAACAGGTTTATTTCATTTTAAAATAATGCAATAACCATAAATCATATCTATCGCTCTCTCTTTCTACAATGCTCAAATAACTTTTGAGAATAACAATACTTAATTGTGTAATAATTGTATGTGTGGATGGTGTGTTGTGTATTGTGTGCGAGCGATATTACGGGGGCCATGTTACAATGCTAGTAGACCATACACAAAATTATTTAAAACAATGCTGACCACCCGTCATTACACCAAATTCACTCCAAAGATGCTAACTATTATTAGTTTAAGTACACTAAAATATTAGACTCCTGAGACACTATCGTCACTTTTCTATTTTGTGCTTTCGTAAACGAATTCTTTTGACTCAGTATACCTGTTGTGTGTGTGTGATATAGATACCTACATTTGAAATCAAAATCCTATAGACACTACATTAGTCCATGTGGTAGAAAGTAATTGGAATGGTCGCCGTTGCCAACAGCCGACAAGAAAAACACAGTTATCATCGTCGTCATCACCATTAAACTGTCTACGTTAAATTACCTGCTGGTAAAACTCACTACGCTGAGAAAGGCCATGTCAACAAGTCAATGATTAAAATATTCGTCTATTATTCTTACTTCTCAGGAATTTCTACTTAATACTCACTATTAAATATATTTTTTTAATAATCTTCGGGTACCCTCAATTGAGATTAATCATGTAGGCATTAAAATTAAAATCTTAAATGCAAGCCCAATCGTATTGGAAAAAGACAATATTTTACAGTCTAAGCACCATTTCACAATCATTACCATCAATGCAATTTAACAGCTGTGCCCAGTCAGCAGTTCCCTCATCGTTGTCAGAGTGTGGCCCTGACCAAACGAGTATGAAACTCCTGACACGACACAGTACACTTTATCAGGTTCAATTAGCACGGGCGGGAAGTCTCCGTCAATGCAGACCGCCCATGCTTCTCAAACTTCAAGTGTCAAATTCAAATGATGATATATGTTATCCAGTGTTTCATAATTGCACAATCTCAATAAATAAAATCAAGTTTATGTTTCGATTAAGTTAACACAACCGGATTGTCTCAGTCTAGCTGACCGGCCGCGCTGACATAATCTCACTATTTTATCAATATTGCAGTATAGCTCAAATTACGGGCGTTGGTAAAAATTACAGTTACAAATCAAAATCAATCGTGGGCATGGTCATAAATTCACAGGTTCTCAGAGAAAAATTACGGTACCTTGTTTCATGTGGGTTCATCTCCTCTTCTGAATTGAAGTAAAAACACCGAGAACCTCTTCAAATCGTGTATATTCAGTACACATTCAGTACACAATAAACGAACAGGAGCATTAATACATCTTGACGCTTCCGCTGCTCAATCAGAATTGACTGCTTTTTGGACCTTGTCGTCCCTCCAAAACTTCCCTCCTAAACCACAATATTATTTTACCGGAACTACCAAGGCAGCCATCGTAATTGGCTGATGGCTCAGCGGACGCTCCTTCCGCCAGTGTGGCCAACCAAAATGGTATTTTTAAACAGTCTACCAACCTCTTAATATTAAAAAGTGAGAATAAATTATAAAATTCACGACACTAGTGATGAAAGTGAGGAAGTAGGTTAAATCGTCATTACATAATTATTACTAAGACCCAAAGTTACTTATCTACTATAACTATAAACTTCTTGAAGTAACCGAGTAATCAATAATTTTCTGCTCCCGTGGTTTATTTAAAAGCACACAGATCTAAAATATTTTAACTATTAAAAACTTATTACAACATGCAAGAAGAAGAAGAAGAACAAATCAAAAACGAACGAACATTACGCGCCATGTTGTTAATTCGAGGATACAATTTTATTGCCATAATGATACCTACATATTAATTATTATATCTAAGTACCTACCCTTTTTAAACATTTTTCATCAAATATTTCGTATCATTGGCTAAATACAAATAATAGCACCTCCGGCTTACTTTAATGCCAAAATAAAAAAGGTTTAAAATGCGTAGCAATGATAAGGGTATATAACTTAAGTAGCTATAAGTACTACAGGGGGTCTAGCAAAGATACCAACCACTAACGCTAACGCCAAACGCTAACTCCGAAACTGTATTGAAATGACATTCGCTGTGGAAAAGTTAGCGATTTCCGAAATGTCATCCTAGTACATTTTGGAGTTAGCGTTTGGCGTTAGCGTTAGTGGTTGGTTTCTTTGCTAGACCCCTGGTACCTTAAAACTTCCTTGGGGTTGATCAAGTATGTAGCAGTAGCGCTAAAATAATTTTACCTACCTAATTAGAATGGTAACGTGTAGCTGTAGTTAGTTCATGTAAATAATACATTTTACCAGATCGCCAATAAAGAACATTACTCCCGCCAAAACCCTATAAATCGAAAACTTGAATAAAAATGTAAGTTTCAATATTGGCTAAGTATGATAATCGTGTGAAGCGTGTGTGTGAAGTATGAATAATTATAAAAAGTCCAAGTACCTACCCTTTTAAACAGTTTTCATAAAATACTTCCTATCATTGGCTAAATACAAATTTTGTCTAATGCCAAAATAAAAAAGGGTTTACAATGCGTAGCAAAAGCAAGGGTCAATGGGCACAGATTACTGAATATGTTACTACTAAAGGTTAAGCTACCACAAGGTTCCCCCCACAAGGTGGACCGACGACCTGGTGAAAGCCGCGGGGAGCCGATGGATGCAGGAGGCGAGCGGCCGCTCTAAGTGGCGTTCCCTGGGGGAGGCCTATGTTCAGCAGTGGACGTCTTCAGGCTATTGATGAAAGGTTAAGCTATAGGTACTATAAATACAATTTTAAATACTTATTTCGAATGGTAACGCGTAGTAGATTTTTGAAAACTAATACATAATACCAGATCATCAATAAAGAATTTTGCCCTCTCCAGAACCCAATAAATCGAAAACATGAATAATAATTTAGTTGTGTTTCAATATTGGCTAAATATGATATCGCGTGAAGCCTTAAAACTTATAAAAAAAGTCTAAGAAGTTTTTAGTTTTCTAAATTCCTTGTTCTCTGTGTCGTGCTCATATTCATGAAGGTTCTCATACCTATCCTCTTTTTTTAGCTTAGACCACAGATTAACGAAAAAACTTATCTATATGTAAATACATATGATTTTTTTGGGTATAGGTACTTACATAATGAACACATTGTTTTTCTCTAATCTGCATTCCATCGAGCGCAGACGAAGTTATCGCGCATTGTATTTCGCCGTAGCCCGACATGTGTGATACACTGCCGGTAATGCAGGTGCACCAATTGTTATTTACTGTTGTAAAACATGCATTAAATTACTTCCTTATTGCTTAGTGCAGTGGGGATTGTTCAGAATGAAATACAAAAATATAGGAGTTCCGTACTCAAAGAGTAAATCCTTATTACTAAACCTCCGCTGTCCGTCGGTCTGTCGGTCTGTCCACCAGGATGTACTCATGAATCGTGATAGTTAGACTGTTGAATTTTTCACAGATGATATATTTCTGTTGCCACTATAATAACCGTGGTCCGTATTAAAAGGGACAGATAAACAGACAAATAAAAAAAATTGGTTTTACTTCATACTGATAATTTATTTTTGTAATCACAAATAATACTCTCACAGTTTGTAAAACATATTTATTCGCCGACATGCAATATATTGCTACTGCTTCCTCCATTTTATTTAGCCTACGTCAGTCGCGCAGCAGGCAAACAAATTGACTGTGTGTCCAGGTCCGGGGTGCTACAAAAACATCGAGGATAGTCAACAGAAATATTTTTCCGCGCCAACTCAACAGCGAAGGTTCGGGCGTATATGAAGCCGCGCCATAATTATAACAGAGTTTTTTTCTTTAATCTGTGCATCCGGATAAACCCGAGATAAAATTACCGTCAGTAGCAGTGTAGCAGAGTAACATTTTTTTCTCTTATCTATGGTTAGTAGCCAAAATATAACTTACCTTTTGACACTGGCTAAATACCTACACTATGTGTGTAGCCAAAATATAAGACAAAAAACTTGACCTTGAGGCCTTGAAGCGGCCATCTTGTTAAAATCCCGTTCCGTTTCATAATGAAATCTTATTCATTTTCACTAAAAAAAATTAATTAACGATATATAAAATTTTATATATCCTATGTTTTGCGCCGGGTTTTTCTAAGCTTACTAGTGAAAACCGCATGAAAATCCGTTCAGTATTTTCGGACTTGTGCCGTAACAAACAAACAAACAAACAAACAAACAAACAAACAAACAAACAAACAAACAAACAGACAAAATGTCTAAAAAGTAGCTTAACGTGGTCAGCGAAAAATTTCAAGCCAACCTGTGTCATTTTTTTTTCGATATCTTGCATTTACAGATTTTTTTATCTCTACAGTTTTATTATATGTATAGATGGAGGGGTTTGTCGTATTTTTTTATTTGCCTCGCACTAGGCAGGTGGCATAGTGATCGCAGAAGATTTTCATGTAGATAGCAGAACGTCTTTAGATACTTATGTCCTTAGTCATACTACAAGACACTACTAGATACAAATATTTGCGAGTTCTTTCAAAACGACAATAAGCCACAAAGTTTTATCACTTTTGGAGTTTATTTTAAACAAATATCAAATGAATATAATAAATAACCTAAGAGTGAAATATTAGTCGCTTATAAATCAAATTAGCTATGTTTTCTAGCATATATTGTGTCTTTGTCAGAAAATAATATATCATGAAATCATCGCTACATCAGTATATCTCTAATAACAGGATGTTTATAATGTTACGTAGACGATTTATAACGACCTACAAAAAGTTGTTTAATGCATTTCAGATTTTATTTCTGTTAAAACGATAACAAGGTCGTCGTCGTCAATGACGGACGTCGTTTTAAAGTACTTACTTATATTTAGCTCATACGAATTGTATCGATTTCAATAAATAAAATGTAGAAAAAAGTGGGTTTCTGTCCAAAAATATTACTAAGTAAGTATATAAAAAATAGACAGTAAAAAGATGCTAAAAAATCAATATGAAATTATAAGAGCAGGAAACTCTGTACTCCTTAGCGTCGTATTATAGGTATAACCAGTGGCAGCGTGTGCATTTGAAAATTCATTTGTTCGTGCATTTGAAACATGATGCGTTGATTTGAATACCGCATTGGTGAACCGCTAAGCCATATTCGCTGTCTTTATACCTACTCCCTAGAATTCTAGAGAATGTACCTATTTACATTTTATTTAATTATACAATATACAACAAAGTAAATAAATTGGTCCTGGAAATCTCCAGGAATAGCCAGCAGCATCCTCTTCAGTAAGTATATTAAAATCTTTGCGATCACCAAAGGCGCCGCGATTATGGCGATTATGGCAAACCAGACTAACGAAATTAAGGTTATTTTCGTAGGTTATCTATATCGGTTTTGCTCTATAGCAAAACTTAGACTTAGGATGAACGAAAATATTTTAAGTCTGGGAGCAAACCTACTCTACATAAGTCTAAATATTTCCGTTTTATAGATTAGGTGTGTTTAGCAGTTGGCGTCTTCCGGTTGATCATTATGTGATATGATAAGTAGGTACATATCATTGAGTAACAAAACGAAACATCACTGTAAAATTTGAGATGAGTCCTCTGCTAACGTTTAGAACACACTCATCGCATACATATTTGGAATTGCTGCACTCACAACGTCATTCATTCAGAAGCGTGTGCTTTTGAATCAGTCGCCGGCATTCCGTCTCCTTATGTTTACGTTATTCACCCCTACTTAAATAGGTATTTGTGTTGTCTGGCCGCGCGCCGTCACTGCCGCATCCCACGTGCTTCACCCTGAAAATTCACGTTTTATCAAATTTTGGCGCTCATTCAACTGGTTTATAAATACCTCGACTATAAACAGCTGAACATCAGACTTGGGAAGAACTTCCGATGATGTGACTCTCATTTCCTTTGTTACTAACGATGACGCAAGCACTGTGGATAGGAACTAGTGTCTTTTTAGGATTGGTGCCAATCCGTATCGTATCGCCATTGCCAATATAGCAAAAAAAACTACCAGTAAATTCGTGTAGGTACCCACCACAAAGCAAAAAATATGGCTTCGGAAGCGACCATCATATGTTTCAAAGCTCTGTGGTACCTACAATACTAAAGTCTAATAATTGTAACCATGGAGCTAATAAAAAAAGAAGGAGGGAATCCCATCTGATCCGAAACTGAAGCACCCTTAGGAAGCCGGAACGCTTCGTACGTACGAGCGGGGCACGCACACACTCACATCATATGCAGCCGGTCGCCCTACATTCATCTGACACACATATGTAATATGTCCGCCATTTTGGGCTTCAGTTCGATGTCAATCAAAACTCAATCCTTCCTTTTTTTATTTCATCCATGGTTGTAACATTAACTTCTTCTCTTCGCATTATAGTCTATTATGAAGTTTAGAAGTTGAGGCCAAACTTCATATATAGGTAGACTGAGGTAGGTACAACGATTTTATTCATCTAAAACATATCACATAATACAGGGGGGCAACCACAACGTCTTATAGCATTCATCATCATCATCATCATTAACAGCCTGAAGACGTCCACTGCTGAACATAGGCCTCCCCCGGGAGCGCCACTTAGAGCGTCTGCTCGCCTCCTGCATCCATCGGCTCCCCGCGGCTTTCACCAGGTCGTCGGTCCACCTAGTGGGGGGCCGGCCTACGCTGCGTCTTCCAGTTCGTGGTCGCCACTCGAGAACTTTTCTTCCCCATCGGTCTACGAGCGATGTGGCCTGCCCATTGCCATTTCAACTTGCCAATCCTAAGAGCTACATCGGTCACTTTAGTTCTCCTGCGGATCTCCTCATTTCGGATCCTATCTCGCAGGGAAACACCGAGCATTGCTCTCTCCATAGCTCGTTGCGCGACTTTGAGCTTAGTAATGAGGCCAACAGTTAGAGACCACGTCTCAGTTCTTATAGCATTATTACTTCAATATTACTTCAATCATACATTGACAAATGACATAAAAGTAATAATACTTTAATGTTGCAGAGCCAGAGCAGTTTTGATGATGTCACGTTAAATCGTTCACTCAAATACAACTGACATGTCATACCTTTACATCATGTATGTTGACACTGACGTGCGACAGTGATAACGCCAAATAAAAATGTAGACGTCTCGTTTACACGCAGGAATACTTTATAAGTTCATGGTACGAATTCGAACAATATTATTGAAAGAAAGAAAGAAAGAAAATACATTTATTCGAGACAGTAACACACAACATTACACTAACTACATGGCATTACAAAACAATATACACACAAACAGATTAGAAGTAGTGCAATGCACCGTGGTGTCACGAATAGGCTCCGACTCAGCATACAATTAAAGACCTTAATTACTGATTTTCAGTCGTAACTCATTTGTGGCACCACGAACGTCAGGACAAAATTAATAAATTCAACAAAAAAGTAAAATAAGCAAAAAGAGCGAAACAAGCAATAGACAGGTATTCATATTTACATCATTTTACAGATTATGAGCAAATAGCATGAAAGAAGAATATAATATAATTATATAATACCCAGTATAAGAGAAGAGTAATCATCATCATCTTCATCATCAACAGCCTGAAGACGTTCACTGCTGAACATAGGCCTCCCCCGGGAGCGCCACTTAGAGCGGCTGCTCGCCTCCTGCATCCATCGGCTCCCCGCAGCTTTCATCGGGTCGTCGGTCCACCTAGTGGGGGGCCGGCCAACGCTGCGTCTTCCAGTTCGTGGTCGCCACTCGAGAACCTTTCTTCCCCATCAGTTGTCAGTTCTACGAGCGATGTGGCCTGCCCATTGCCATTTCAACTTGCTAATCCTAAGAGCTATATCGGTCACTTTAGTTCTCCTGCGGATCTCCTCATTACGGATCCTATCTCGCAGGGAAACACCGAGCATTGCTCTCTCCATAGCCCGTTGTGCGAGTCTGAGTTTAGTAATGAGGCCAACAGTTAGAGTCCACGTTTCAGTTCCATAAGTCATCACTGGCAACACACATTGATTGAAAACTTTTGTTTTCAGGCTTTGTGGTATTTTGGACGAAAAGATAGGTCGAAGCTTCCCGAACGCTGCCCAGCCGAGTTGGATTCTTCGGGCGACCTCTTTGTCGAAGTTGGACCTACCCAATTGGACAGTCTGCCCTAGATAGACGTATTTGTCGACAACTTCGAGAGTGTCGTTCCCAACAATTACCGGTATAGGTGGAACATGGGCATTTGACATGATTTTCGTCTTGTCCAGAGAAGAGTAATATACCTACATAAATATAACTAAACAGCACTATGATCGTAACCTTGAAATAATAATGCCATGAAACATGATGGTTTTGTATTAGCTTGTGGTAGTCCAGCTGGTTATACCTATTACGTACGTATTAATATGTAAAGGAAAAACCACACCTATTAATTTGTAGATTACGCTGAGCAGGAGATACTGCTATAAAAATCATAAATACGCCGCCTATTAGGTACTATTGTAATAATTAGTATTCTATGAGTAATGTCTAGGGCCTAAGCCAACTGCAATTGCGCGTGTCATTGTAGGTACCATTAATTTGTTAAGCGCCAAAACTGGGATTAGTGATCAAAGCCCGCAGAGTTAATTTTATCATCACTAATAAAATAATTTAGATCACTATGAAATGTACTACACATATATAGGATCTGTGACTACACAACACTATGCTTCAGTTGCGACAGCTGTGTGGATCATATATTCATGAACTCATACAAAAAGTTTCTTTCTAAGGACTTTTCTAAAGACTTTTTTGTTTTAATAACATACCATAAACATGAAATTAAAAAAAAATAGTTTTAATATTACAGAAGCATTAAAACGCAGGAGAACTAAAGTGACCGATGTAGCTCTTAGAATTAGCAAGATGAAATGGCAATGGACAGGCCACATTGCCCGTAGAACTGAAAACTAATAGGGAAGAATGATTCTCGAGTGGCGACCACGAACTGGAAGGTGCAGCGTGGATCGGCCCCCTACCGATGAACTGCGGCGAGCCGATGCGTGCAGGAGGCAAACAGCTACTCAAAGTGGCGGTCTGTGGGGACCTATGTCCAGCAGTGGGCGTCTTCAGGCTGTTGACGTTGATGATAATGATGATGATTTATATAGTTGTATAGTAGGTACGGATTCTTTTAATACTGTGATTGGAATAATTTCTGCGTTCTTGATATTTCGGCACTCAGTTACATGCACCCGCTGTGTTAAAATAGTAGGCGTATCAACTGTGAAAGTTTAAAATAGTATTAAAATATACATGAATAACACCAATCAGTCAAAGCGTAGGTCACCCTGCAGTAAGATGTGATGACATAACTACACAAGGTAGCTGTCAACAACTGGAAGGGCAGAGCCAGACCCCGGCTTGTGGCGTTCTTGATATTTCGGCACTCAGTTACATGCACCCGCTGTGTTAAAATAGTAGGCGTATCAACTGTGAAAGTTTAAAATAGTATTAAAATAAACATGAATAACACCAATCAGTCAAAGCGTAGGTCACCCTGCAGTAAGATGTGATGACATAACTACACAAGGTAGCTGTCAACAACTGGAAGGGCAGAGCCAGACCCCGGCTTGTGGCGTTCTTTGGGAGAGACTTTTACGTGTTTTATGTTCAGTGGACTAGTAAGTTCTAGCTGTGGTAATTATGGGTAAGATTAGATGCTATTTCGAATTTAGATAGAGCTTGTATAGTGTCATAGGATGACTAATAATACGACTTCGTGAATGTTTATTATTCTTTTGGACATTAATTAGGAAACTATGAATCTATTAAATATTGCTGGCAAACATGATGTTTATATCATAAAACTACATTTTATGTACAACATGAAAGCAAATTACGCTAATACATTTAGGTATTATTAGTTTTCTCGCGATAACCTAGTACATGTGATGAAGTGAATTTGAGTAGTCTTGGACAAAGACCAAACAGCAATTAGAAGCTTTGTGGAAGATATTTAAGTATGTAGTTTATTTATGTTCCTACTTTATAATACCTAGTAATAATACCTACTTACACCCCAGATAATATAATACCTACAGTACCTAGGTACACTAATATTGTGATATGTCCCTTCACTCACAAAGACAGGGCAGAGTATAAAGTCATTATCCTAATATCGATAGATAGGGAATACCTACTTATCAAAAACATCGAAAATTAATCATTTTAGGTTATTAGGTGCCAATGGCCGTAGGATAAAGCTTATACTTACGCTATGCTAGCACTACGCTAGATTTCGCGAGTACAAAGTTTCATGCCTTGATCACAAATTATACCTACTATTCTACTAACCTACATAATGGCAGTACGCTGACAATAAATACGTGTTTAATTTTATTTGAACTTGGTATGAGGAAAAATGGGATAGGTCGACATGAAAATATCAATGAAAACGAACCATTTCTGTTAGTTTTTCTATAGATATTCCACATACTAATTTGGATAGGTACGTATATTTATACGTGCATCGACGTAGACGTCGCTGAAACATGCTGAAAATCAATTACTTAATTTTATTATTCCTTTGTAACGTCACTATTTTGTAACAATTTGAAGAAAACTTATTTAGTAACGGACAGCGACCAACTGTTCGTTTTAGTGGTAGTAAAATAAACGTCTGCACGGAACTATAAATCGTCGCAACAATGCGGAACCACGGCCTTTGCGCAAACTGTTACATACACTGTACACGAAATTGTACCAATATCTAGTTTGTAGTATCTTGACTATTTTTAATTTAATTTTATGTAATTTAATTCACTTGATATTACGTCATAAATACTTACCTCCATATTCTAACCCCTGTATTCTAAAACATTTCACCATAAATCCTTCACTCGACTTCCACTTAACTTTGAGGGAAACTCAAAGTACATCGCGACGTACCTTGAGTTGACAGTTGTTTCGCTTCTCTCGTTTAAGAAAAATTGACGCAGAAATGTCAAGTTGATTATATATTGTCAATTAAAAATACCAAACACACAAAAATGAGATTAAGTCGAGATTGAGTTGAGTGGAGTAAACTCGTGGTAACAACTTAGAATATGGGGGTAAGTCGTTACCACGAGATTACTCCACTCGACTCAACCTCGAATTAACCTCATTTTTGTGTTTTGGTATTTTTAGTTGACAATATATAATCAACTTGACATTTCTGCGTCAATTTTTCTTAAACGAGAGAAGCGAAGCAACTGTCAACTCAAGGTACGTCGCGATGTATTTTGAGTTTCCCTCAAAGTTAAGTAGAAGTCAAGTGAAGGATTTTTGCTGAAACGTTTTAGAATACGGGGGTTAGATTATTTTTGCCAGTATTAACAGCTCTAAGGTATATAGTGTCACAGTTTGTGTTAAGTTCCAACACCAGCCAATGATGAGCCAATGATTAGATAAAAATGTGGGCAGCAACTCCAGAATGTGTTTACCAACACATCCGCAGCTTCTATGGATTACAGCATCATTTGACAAGGCCCCATGCGTTGGTGTTGGCTGTACCGTGCGTCACGTGCGAGTAAGAATAGCCATGGTATCTCTAAGCACAACAAACAATACAGAAAATTGGCTTCAACCTTGTCAATGGATTTTATAATTTGTAATGTTTTTTTGGCGTGAAAGCGAACTAACAGAAGACCCTCAGACCTAGAATACTAATATTCAATACTCTCCTTATGAAAGTAACAGACAATCGTTTTACCTACTATAAAAGATGGAGCAAGTATATGAAATTTACAGGATTGAACAGCGAGCGTAGCGAGTGGTTCAAACGAAGAATCCTGAGCGTAGCGAAGGTTTCAAAAGTACGAGACGCAAAAAAACTTTGCAGCCGAGTGAAACACACAACTTTTCACCTCACTACAGCGAGGAAAAACCAAGAAAACAGCTTAAAAAGCTAAGAAAATCTTAGCTATTCATAGTTATGGGTGGCCGTAACGCTTAACATCAGGTAAAAGGCTAGCTCGTCCCGTCATTCTTTGAACATTAAAGAAAAAGTGTTATTAATCCATTTTCATGCAGTTGCCGTGCTTGATAGCGTATATAAATACTATTTGGTACTGGACAGTGTGATTATTCTAAAAATTTGGTTGACGAATGAGAAAACGAAGAAGGTATATTTAGGTATATTGTAGTAGATATTAATGAATTTTCAGTGGACTGGCAGTATCAAGAAGGTTAAATCAATATTTGACACTGGCTAAATACATTGTGTGTGTGGAGCCATTGTATAAGAAAAAAAAGAAAAAAGGTCTAATGTTAATATCAAGTAGATCTGTGGTTAAATCCTTAATTATTATTGGCGAAGTAACAAATTCTAGCTCTGTGATTGGCGAGAATATTATTAAATAGAAACGTTTGAATTTTAAAGACACTTTACTCCATTCTATGTTGATGCTTTACTCGCTAGCGATTCTAATGCGTTTTTGCGCTCAGATTTCGAATGCCAAAGAGAATCTTTCCGAGCCAGTGAGGTGAAAAAATACTTACGCCCTTACGCCATTAAAATTACAAAAATTAGAAATAATGTAATTTTCCAACTTAATTCTTACAGGCAGTCATATATTTTTAATATCATTTATTTTCCTTCAATATTTGTTATAAGGGTACGCAAGGTATCATTCATGGATATTGTCCCTGGCAGCATTACATCTAGCACAATAAATAAGTTTAGTGTTTCCATTTCCTAAATTACATGTAATAAAAGCTACCGTAACCGTACCCACCTACCACATCACTAACAGAAACCCATATGTTGCGGTGAGTGTTGGCAACACACAACAAGTGCGTACATTGATTATTGTAAGTTAAGAATAGAAATGATATATCTCCGTACTCATCTTCCTATCTGTTTCAATTTTCAAAACATAAATATGGTTAGGTACTAAATATTTTTTGTACGTAGAGGTATGAGAGGTATGAAAAATGACATGTACCTATACCTACATTGTACAATCACATGCACACATGAAACAACAAAATGATAAGTTTAGAATACTCTGTTGGCAGATAAATGCCAAAAGAGTAATCCTTTGACTTTTGACAGAATTTTGCAGTAAGTACGTTTTTCAGTAAGATTTCAAAAGCCCTGACAAATTTAATCCACAGCACTAAAATCGCTATACATCCATTTTTACCTTGATTAGATCATTTCCCGAATTTCCCCGATTTTCTCTCTCTCTTAAATGGTTCCAATCATGGTATAACGATCCCGTAAGAACTATAATAAAAGTAGTGAAGAACCACGAAAGTTTAAAATGGTGCTTTTGGAGGCCATTTTTTAGTCTCTAAGCCGAGAAAAAACACAACTTAAAACTAAGTTTGCATCAATGTCATTGTTTTGCGTGTGGCGGAACAGGTGGCATGGTACCTTGAATATATAAATGAGAATCTGCTATCTTCTAGCCCTTCTAGGTTAGGCAAGCATGCTCCATCGTCGAACGCGTTCATTGCTTACCATCAGGTGACCGTGGACAAATGATAGCAAACAATCCTGAGACACCGAAGGTTAGTTTTATTAAATACATAATTTAACTAAGAAATTGCTATAAATTCGAAGTTCTATGCGTGTTGTCACCCCATACAACGTCAGAGGTCATAAGTTGTGGTTGTTAGCTGTTGTTAAAATAGCGACGAAAGGAAGAGCCATCCTGCTAACCGCGCTCGTGTGGATTTACGATAGTTAACTGGAAAGTCAGCTCTGTTCCTACTATTTATTGTAGCTCTACGGTAATTTAAGTGCCACTTTTGTCAAGGGCTGAATGTTAGTTTTTGAACAATTCTGAGGCTTATTTTGCAAAACTTTACGTACTTACGGTAGTTATACAGTTCTATTACAAAAAAAAAATCTATTGTGACCCAAAAAGTAGTCTCATGAAAGATATAAAATATTTAGCAAAAATAAGCTGCAGTAATAATGCAGCCAGCGTTCTGGGCACTTTTCCCTCCACCAAAGGTCTTTTTGATACGTGATTTACAACTGTATATAATTTTTATACTATATTTTTCTACTGTATTTTTTTTAGGTTCTCGAGTGGCGACCACGAACTGAAAGACGCAGCGTAGGCCGGCCACCCACTAGGTGGACCGACGACCTGGTGAAAGCCGCTGGGAGCCGATGGATGCAGGAGGCGAGCAGCCGCTCTGAGTGGCGCTCCCGGGGGGAGGCCTATGTTCAGCAGTGGACGTCTTCAGGCTGTTAATGATGATGATGATGATGATGATGATGATGATAATTTTTATTGTTTAATTTATTTTTATTTTGTCTTTATTATTAGTATGTAGTCTATGGAGGTAATTAGTATAATATTTCTTTGTAGGGTAATACCAAAATGTAATTTATAAATAATAATCAAAAATAAGCTTAATATAGTTAATATTTATTTTATGAAATAAGTAAATGGATTTTTTTTTCTTATATTTTGGCTCCACACATAGTGTATTTAGCCAGTGTCAAGTATTGTATATTTTCATCGAGTTTTAGAATATTTTATCTTATATTTTATTTTATCTTAGTCATAGTCATAGTCCAGTCTAAGTCGGGTCATAGTCCAGTCTAAGTCTATGGAATTTTGGAAGCAACACGAAAAACCACGTTACACCACATTATATCACTTGAACACACTCATGCTCGTAATTCAACGCTGAATGCGTAAAACGCCACCAATTTTAAACATTAACACTGGAAAAAGCACAAGTTTTGAGAAATAATACAATGCAACGACGTGAACTTTTTCACGTTACCACCAAAACTCTAAATGGAACATAAAAAAAGTTGACTAATTAAATAATATTATAACGCTAAGAAGAACTAACTAATCATTTCACGAAGTGCTAAGTTGCATGTCATATAGATTATAACTAGCATTTTACGAATACACACGAAAACAAATGCATCTTTGATTAATGTGTCCAATAAAATTACATGAAACCGACTGAAAGAGTCTGTTTATCCGCTGGCGCATGACGCGGGTGTCGATATGCGTGGGTCGACCTACACACCGATGGCGATCACGGCGCGCAACCAACACTGATAGACCTCCACTGCTTCCCGACACAACTCCACAATCAGAAAATAAAGGAGTTTTGGCGGGAACGCGGAAAATTTCACGTCGTTGCATTGTATTATTTCTCAAAACTTGTGATTTTTCTAGTGTTAATGTTTAAAATTGGTGGCGTTTTACACATTAAGTGCTGAATTACGAGCATGAGTGTAGGCAAGTGATATAATGTGGTGAAACGTGTTTTTTCGTGTTGCTTCCAAAGTTCCATAGAAGCTTCTAGTAAAGTTGCCACCACTTTACTGGACCATGACTTAGACTGGACTATGACTACCTGACTTAGACTAGACTATGACTACGACTAAGACTTGATTTTACGTGAAATATTCAGTATTCTATTACTACTATATACTTGACACTGGCTAAATACACTATGTGTGGAGCCAAAATATAAAAAAAAAAATAAAGAAGGCACAGTGAGCAATAAGAAAGGTCTCGTTAAATTGGCTGTTTTACGTTGTAATATAATATCGCCTGACCTTGCTACGAATAGTGGCCGCCCACGGGTGGACTGAAGACGTCTGCTCAGTTCCATGCTCTACCGATAGTTATATCGAACTTTTTCAAACATCTGCTTTCAGTGGGTTCGGAAAAGATTATTTCCTATGTTTGACGTAATTATTGATAGGTAGGTTGGAGGAAAGCACAAAAATCAAAAAACATTAAACAGGAATTTTTCTTTTAACAGTATAATAGCATAGTGAATGGTCACAGTACAAAGATTCGCAGTTAAGTCATATCTCCATATTGTAATTAAACTAATTAGTAATTAAGTAAGACAAACTAAAAAGATGAGATGAAAGTACCCATGATGCTACGTCATTAGCGTAGACGGTCTACGAAAGGCTACGCTTTAAGTTTTGCATGTAATGTGTGACCGAGCGGGCCTAGTTTTTTATGGATGACCGAACGGGCCTGTGATCGAACGGTACTAACTCCATGTGATGATGTTATCTCATACCATAATACGTTGTTTATGTTATTATCACGCCAAAATGACTGAACCAATTGTGATGAATTTTAGCATAAATATTGTCGTGTGTCTCAGTACCTATAGTGAGATCTGCATAGATACTTTTGATTCTGGAAAATAGTGTTTCCTGCAGTAAAACAGTTAAATAGTGGGTGAAACCGCGAAGTTATTCTTGTCTCTTATAATTTATTATTATTATTACTAGGGTATGTTGTTATGACATAATGTAGTGAAGATCTATTTGAAATTTTTTATACACAATAATAGTTTGTAATTTTAGATCTCAACGCGT
This sequence comes from Ennomos erosarius, assembly GCA_963580505.1. NCBI lineage: Eukaryota > Metazoa > Arthropoda > Insecta > Lepidoptera > Geometridae > Ennomos > Ennomos erosarius. Next base: position 7,021,309 of record OY756992.1, on the reverse strand, counting down.
AGGCAGTGAAGCAATGTAGGTATCTTCTTTATCTATTCATAAGTATTATAAAAAGATAGAATTGTTCTATTCTATTGTAACATTATGGATATGTTTGAGGCAAAATTTACCAAACGGGGGAATCCATAAGGTAAGTATTCTGCTATATCGCTCGTAGAACTGACAATCGATGGAGAAGAAAGGTTCTCGAGAGGCGACCACGAACCGAAAAACCGGCAGCGTAGGCCGGCCGCGCACTTGGTGGACCGACGATCTGGTTAAATCCGCGGGAAGCCGATGGATGCAGGAGGCGAGCAGCGCAGCCGCTCAAAACGGCACTCTGAGTGTGGCAGTGGCAGGCTGTTGATGATTATGATGATGACGATGTAATCATCTGTATGATAGTACACTCTACACTGTCAAATATTTTAATAGAGATAAACTCTTGAAATGTTTCATAAGACAGGTACTAACTGCCCAATTAACCTTGCATTCGGCAAATTAATAGCAGCACAAACTAATTACAACGAGAAAAGCTATCTATATGCTTATGAAAATTACTTATATTTTAAATCGTATTAGAGTGGAACTAGGTCACATTTACTCACCGCGGCCGTGGCCTGCCTCTCTGAGTGGTAATGACTATACTAACGATATTATCTGTAGGATACTTGTTAACCTAAATTAAACCTCATAATTTACTTTTGTTGTGTATTTTACAATTAACATTCTTCGGAAACAGGATGACGAATGCGAACTCAATGAACCACAGACGGACATGTTTTTCAAAAGCAAATAAATCTCTACTAGAATGGAATGAATAAAAAGACCCTCAAGGAAACTCCAACACGTCCCCTCACCGGTTGACAGCTCGAGACTTTTTGAAGAGAAGCCGGAAGCATGTCAGTGGCTCGGACAGTTGTAGATGGCGCCACAATAGCAAAGTTGCGCCATCGCCTTAGAGTCGCGGCCGCTCCGCCACTTCCGTCGGGAGATTTGCGCATAGAAATGGCAACATTACACATTGTTACACAAAACTTTTCTAGCGTAATGCCCTCTACGAAGCGTACTTCACCCAGTAATTCTCGAAGCGCTTCCTCTAGCACAAGTTGTTAGAAAAGAAACGTTGGCGTGTTTATTCACCATGCTTGTTTAGCAAACTATGCTGCAAAACATGAAAATAGCGCTTGAAATAACCATCATCACCCTAAAGCAATTAAATTTTATGAGCTACAAAATTCTAAGACGAAAATTTAGGATGACTAAGACTGGTCTATGATTAACCACCACCCACTACAGGACAATAATAAAGGTCGCGGTCATGGTCAGCCACCCCCTCTTTCTGCTTAGTATTAATACATCACGAAGATCGTGAGCCGTGACATTCATCTGAACATAATGCTAATGCGATGACGTTCGAAATTTTAATGCTTGCAGCAGTATGATATCTGTATCTACCCATACTTAGTATAAAAATACTACAATCTACTTGGCAAATTGACAGAAACAAAAAAATTATCAACCCGTGGTATGTTGAGTTTAATGCAGTTTTTCTCACGTTGACTGTTCTTGATTTATTTTTAAAAACGCCTCCGATAGTTGCCGAGTGGATAACATTTAATGCGCAGATGCGACGGACATTAATGTGCCTCTGTAAGATAAAGTATCTCTACTTTCATATAATGTTTAGGGTTATCAGAAGGTAAATGAAATTCAATAGAATTTAAATTTAGTGGGCTTATAAATTATAATTGTTAATGGGAAATTGCTTCAAGTTCTCTGCATGGACAGCACACAGAACCAACAAGTACCTATATACTCCAGAAGCTTTAGACAAAATAGTCACCATGTCTGTCCAATATACGCATCCACCGGATATTCGACTTTTTCGGCCACCTTGGACAGAGTTCAAGGAGCAATCTTGAAAAATTGACAATCAAGTATAAGAATCATGTAAAGCTAATGATGAGACAAATGAAGGGACTTATGATTTTCAAACCTGATTAATTAAAGTCAGGTTTGGAAAAAATATTGGTGACGTGGTTAACAAATAGAGTGATCGAATGCATACACACAGGGAGTGGCGACAAATGTTTACTCGACACACGAACGCCTCTGTTGGCGGACGATGCGCTCGTTTGGCGTTCACATCGATCGATGTTTGCATTATTTGTTACTCTAATGGACGATTTAATTGCTTCCCGTAAGGTCAGCTAATATTTGACTTTGACGTGCGCGTAATTGTTTCAACAATAAAGCTTTCAGGAATGGTTTTGATGGGGCCGTTTAGTTGAATGGTTCTGTTTGTCCTTGTATCTAATTATAATTTTTACATGGGTTTACACGCTTGGAAGCGTATAGGCTAATATTGTAGGAATAATAGATTTATTCGGAGAAATTATACAAACAGATACAAATAAAAAAATTATCGTTAACACTATGTGAATAAGTGATTGATTCATAATAGGGCAAATTCTGTGGATTGATTATATGATTCTGTGTTAACTCTTATAAATCACTGAAATCATATTTTATTTACAGAAGAGTGATATTAATAATTATGCTCGTGTATTTGACGCGTGTAAAATAATAGTGACGTGACTTTCATTTCGTAATTATAGTCATCCTAAAATTGACGGTCGCCTGTTAATACATTCGCCACACGAAACCGTGTTCCAGATAATTATTAAACAACATTAACGCAACGGATAAAACAATCACAAGACTCAACTTAATTCAAAAAAGTCTGAAGTCTATTGGGGAAAAGGGAAGTAAAATCCAACTCTTAAATAAACACCATAGAGTTATTTATGAATCAGCGTTACCCTAAAATGTTGATGTTTTTATATCTGGCAACAAAAAGGCAATTGTTGTAGGGTGCAATTCAAAGATGGCGCGGCACGCGTCGTACTCGTGGCGGAAGCGTCACCCGGAAGCTCGGGAACGCCGCCCGCACCCAGGGAAACAATAACGTAGCGTAAATTGAAATAAATTGACACATTCATATTGTTTCCATACACAATAACATTCACGGGTCATCACCTGCAAAGATGTATTAAAGGTGCAGTTAAGTGTCTTCTTTTTAATAATTCTGTTTTTCACTTTTCTTCTGGTATAGTATACATAAGTAAATTTTTGAACTTTCAAACAAAGAGAGCATACTCCTTAACCCTAGGTTTAAAATCAAGTTATTATCAAATCAGTAATCAAAATATGAGTGCCTACCCATCATCTTATTTTTCGTGGACATTAGATAGGATACGTAAAATTATTTTGATTAAAATGCATGTCAAATATTTATTAAAACCACTAAAAATGCAAACAATAGTAATTAAAAGTCCCACGGGTGTAAAAATCAACATCCTTGCAGGGTGGCCTTTCCCGCGCCCTTGCGACTCGTCGCGCTAATTATGCAATCAGTTCTCACAATTACTGGTGACGGTGTTACCCCACGCCTATTTAAATGAAAGGTAAGTACCTCGATATAGTAAATCAGATTGGAGATAGTGTTCAATTCAACGAAGCGAAAACCAATTGAAATCAAACGCAGAATAAAAAAAATAAAATAGCGTTTAACTCACCTAAGAAATATGAGTTATTCAAAATGTTATGTTCGCAGGACGTGCAAAGGTTTAAACAAAAAAGTTAATTAAATAAAATACTCTAAGCAAAACCACGCTGAAAAAGGAAACTAAAAATACTTTACTTGGCTTTGTGGTTAAAACAAGACGTGTCGGGTACTCATACAGTTTTTATAGTTATGCAGCGCAGCGCATCAAAGTTCTATAAAAACTCGCCAGATTCCATTCAGTTCCTCGGTAAAAAAATGAAGCGCTCTCTAAATTTCTTGTTAGATTAAATATCTTCTGCTTATATTAAAAGTAATAAATTCATTAGCTGCACGGCTCATTAGCCGTGACCTGAAAGTGCTCTCTGTCTATGCGTGGGAGGGTGGAGCCCTCGAATAATGTTCATCATCAGAAAACATACAGTCGTAACGACGTGTTTGCCAGCAAACGGATTAAAACACAGATAACAGATTTAGGGAACAGAAAAGCTATAGAGATGAACCATGGCACCCCTTTTGATATTGCCTGTTGGCATTTTATTTCAAGATAATACGATAATGAGCGTAAAGTAGGTAACACAGACAATCAAACTAAGTAGTATAAAAAAATATTGCAACTAAAGTTTTCGATATTCGATAATATTGCTCAATTAGTAATTTTGACTATGATTATATTAGTGCCCATAGAGGAATTTGGTGCCTAGTTATCTACATCGCAGTGGGTATTTCACAAACTTTCACGATATATGAGAGGCTTGATTGGTGATTCCACTCAAAACCTATACCTAATCACGCTGTAGATAAATTATTGGCGTATTATAACGTATTATTAAGTTAAGTATCGCTTATATCAAAATAGCTTATCTAGTTTATAATACATTAATTGAAATGCCACAAACCTAACATTAAAATAAATTAAATATTATAACAACAGCGACTCCAAGCCCCATTGTAATCAGAAGATGACAAATACTTGTCGGAAGCGATCCATTTTGGCGGGAAACGGCACGCAGGAAGTCGATTCGTAGACCGCGAATGTTGTCGGCGCCAACATTGCAGGGTTGCTATTTTTTAAATTTGTTTTTTTTTCCATTTACACTCGTAACTTTTGACAACGTGAAAATAAAATTAAGAAAATGGCTTCTAATTCAGAGCATGACATCTTTGGTGATCACTTTAGTTAGCTGGATATTTTTTAGTTGTATTTATCTAATAGTCACAGAATTCCCCCTATTACATAGGTCCAGAACCGAAGTCTCCATACTTAACCTTGTTTGAACATGAATCAAACCATAGAGCACATTTTTTTTTCTTCTAATGTCAGTTCTTCTTTCAACATACCATATAAATAGTATTACCCGATTTAGTCGGGTACCTAAATAAAAATCTAGCTAGAGTTAGCGTGTGGCGTTAGCGTTAGCGATAGTGGTCTTTGCTAGACCCCCTGGGCCTCAACCAAAATAATGTTTCATATTTTAAGATAAAAAAAAATAACCCTAAAAATGGGAAAACAGTGGGCGCGTGGAACGCCTATAGTTGACAATAAAACTATTATCAGTAATTGCACTTCTGTGTTCTGTGTGTTCTTTACTATAGAAATGCGCTGAACATATTGTTGAGCGAGTATTAGGTTTCCACCAATCTTCATTTCGACTTTTTCGAACTACTTTTATCCAACGATCAGGGCGGTTATTCTCTATGGAAAAATAGATTCCACACGATATGAAACCACGTCGTTATCGTGTCTTGTTCAAATCGTGTCACAGCGTTAGATGTACCTTCGCTTTACATTAAAGTTATCTTTATTTTGAATAAAATATATTGACATAAGTGGTCATAATCTTTTGATGTGTTGATATTTCGGAACGCGTCTCGATAAAACATATGATTTTTGACAGTTCTAATCGCGCCAATTCCAAATTCATTTAGCGCGGTTTTGTTTTCGTTTCATAGAGAGTAGAGTTTTGCAGATTTCTTTTGTAAGACAAAGAATTCGCGTGGTTTCGAAGTAAGGAATCGATACGGAATAAGGGCCCAGCTAGACATGGGTGGATCTGTTGGAAATCTATACAAAAGAAATCGGGTAATTATTCAGATGTCGTGTGGCAATACTGATTTTGACATGTCAACTTTTTATTGTGAAATGTGAAATACTCTTCGTCAAATAGAAATAATTAAAATAATCTTATAAAAATACATGATTAAGGCCACTTACAAGTGAACTGTGATCGTGTGCTTCTCTGATTCGTGCCTTGAGTGATTTCGGCAGTTTTATCACGCAAGACGGCATTTTTTTGGTATGTATTCAAAAGCACACCCAAGTAACGACTGATTTTGATTTTGACAGCTGAGAATCAATCACACCCAAAGTGGTGTGTACGGTTTTGCCCTGCTTTAATTTCGTATTAGTGGTCTGGATAAAAAGTCTTGGCTAATAGTCTTTATTTCTGTTAAATATAAGACGTTTCTTCAACGTGGAATGCATTCAACACAACGAAATGCTATTATTACGCCGAAGAGTATCAAATATATAAACCACAAGGAGGGGAAGCGAACATCTGCCACTCGTTCAACCCGCCTACCGTTGCATCTGCGAATGTTTAAAGAACTACTTAAATAACATTTTCAAGATCACATAATATAAATTAAACAATCATATTGACAAAAGTGCGTGCGTTGCGAATTGTGCCAAAGGCCCGTCGCTTTAGGTACAATTTTGGGGTCACGTGGTAGCCAGGTGCTCGTTCTATGTTATTTTCGATGACAAATTATCATTGTGTTCTCTAAAGAACTTTGGTTTTATTACAACGGCGATAAAATGATGACGCTTTTATTGTGACCCCAGTTGACTTTTGTGTAGTACGAAAAAACTTTCGAAGGGAAACTTGCGCTCATTATAAAATTACAAATGAGTTCCTGATTCCTGTGCATATATAAACCTCAGTATTCAAATGGCAATAAGTATATACCACAATACAATGCATTTTCTTCCTATCTACCGACAGTACCGACATTTACGATGAGACCCCTTTACATAATAGGTACCTACATATACCAAAAAATCAAAAATAAAAGCCATAATCCAAGAATTTCATGTATTGGATGCTTATTTTAAAGCTGATTTGAAAATAAGCTTCTTTTGCTTTTTCTCAAAAATAACACCAACATGTCAACGTTTTGGTGTCACTTTTCTCAATCTAGCCAACAAAAATATAATTATAGTTATAGTTATTTGTGTAGTCGATTGCTTAGCCAACCCATAGTGCAACCTTTAACTTAATTTTATGCTAATTAAGTTAAGTACTTATTTTTATTTGACAATTTGTGACTTTACATGAAATAAATTTATGCATAAACTTTTTATATTAAAATATTAAACCTAAATAACCAATTTCCAGTTGTATTAGATGTCGCATTATTTCACAGGCTTCGTGGCAGGTTTCAATTTAATTTACCATCACTTTGCATTCCATTGTTATTCTCAGCTCACCTCACTTCCTTGACGTTGATGGCAAACCTCTTTACCATGCAACTTACAAACAATTAAAACGTCTGTGCTGTTTTATAATCTATTTAATAATAGGCTTGATGGTTATTTTTTGTTCATAAATATGTGGTGTTCTCATTATTCATGTAATTTTAGTAATTTTTGTTATGTTTGTTATAACAGTTAACTTCGATATAACGGACTAAGTAGGTAGACTTAGAGCTGAAAGAAAGCTATGGTTGTGGTATGTGTTGGTTGAACTTGGTTGGTGTACATTTCATTCTTACTTCCTATAGTGCTGATAATGCAGATGGTAGCCCACAAGCGATGCTTTTATAAAGCTGCTTTTACCCTTTGCCACCTTTAATCTTTTTCATAACGGCAAAGCTTGAAATTTCATTTTGCAGTGAAACATAAATTAATTTCATGTGGCATTTCATTTAACCCATCTGGCATTGCCTTGGTTTATGCGGCGTGACTCATTACTACGTCAGCGTCTGGCAAATCATTATGTTATGATAGGCTTGAACACGTCGCTTTTTCTTTTTCACTTCATATTCATTTAACCTTAACTGTCTCTAACCCTAACTCTTGTGCCTTTTTTACGTAGGTACTGTAACGATCCAGGGTGTCTCGTGACGTCACAAATATTAGAAAGTTTTCTCAATTATAAATATATTTAAATCAAATAATTTTACGAGTAAATAAAAATCCAAAAATAAAGCAAATATTCGTTTTATACTGCACTAACTGGTATAGGACATGGAGATAGGTGTAAAAGTAGTTATCTAAACGTAAAATGAGGTAATAGTAGAAAGAATAAATACTCTTTAATAAAAAGGTTCATACTTAAAATCGCGAGCTAGCAGTCTAAAATGTGTCACAGTTTTTCAAAGAATTTCAGATTGGGAGATGTCAGTGGTGATTAGAAAAGGAAAAAGAAAGATGGCAAAAAATATAGTTTGATCCTGATTTTATTTTTCAGAAAAATATGTGAACGGTGCTACGAATGGAATAGAGAGGAAAAACGGGGGATTTTCTTTTCATATTAGAAATTACCAAAATTTATAACGAAAAGGAAGATTGACAAAGATAGGTATTAACTACAGGAGTGGAGAGGTCTAGGAATTATGGAAACCTAACGGAGAAAAATATGAATCAAGAAGTTGATATGAACCGATATCAACTGAGGGAAGTTATTACATTATTTCGTAGCTAGTATTTGCAAAGTAATTAGTTTTACCCAAGATTTAGAGATGTCAGTTATGAAAATGTTCCCTGGAGAGCTTAGGACTTTCCTTGTAAGTTGATGTTGAGTGCAGATGCTTAGTGTAGAACAAGAACGTCGTGGGAAACATGCCGAGCGGGCGGATTGATGATGGTAGAAGGTTTTAATGTACAGAACGGAATGCGTAGAGCTTTCCTTGTAGATTGATGTTGAGTGAAAATGCTTATTGTAGGACAATATCGTTGTGGACATCACGCTGAGCGGATGGTCTGATGATGGCAGATGGTTTTAATGTACAGAAGGGAAATCCAACGCTATTCTTTGCATATTTCCTAGTCGGCAAGAACTTAGATGATGATGAGTGTAGATGCTTATTGTAACATAAGATCACCGTGGACATCACTCTAGGCGAAAGGTTCGATGATGGCAGGGGATTTTATTGTAGAAGGGAAGCTAGTGCTTTTTACTGCATATTTCCTTAGCTGGCAGAAGCCTAGCGTTATACACGAAGGAGATGAAAAATTTTATTTCACGCGGTGATGTAAAACATCGTGAATGCATTTGAATACTGAACTGAATACTTTGTTATAATGATTTATTGACTTAATTCTAACTGGATAATTATTGAGAATATTGTTGTAGTTCGTTTTAGTATAAGTTAATAATTATTTTCTTAGCAGGTTGTTGTTGTGATCACGGAGATGATCGAAAGATCTTAAACCCGCACGAAGATTGAAGCATACTTTGATATATATTTATCACACTAATTTTATCAAACAATAGCATACAATGTTGTCATGGATTCAGCAAAAGCAGGTAGAGTTTTCTTTCGTCGGAACATGAAGGAAACACAGAGGTGGAGAGGAAATCTTTTCCCTATTTATTTATTGTAAGTATCACGAGTGTATTTGAATATTATTCTAGTAAATTCAAAATAGGTAATGTTTTCATGCGCCTATAACGTAAAAACTGGGAAATTAGATTAAGGTCTTCCGTAATAGGTAAAAGGTATTTATCTCAATCAAGTTAGTGTGACCACGAACTGTGTAGGCTGGTCCCATTGGGTGGAACTATGATCTGGTCCGAGCGTGGGAAGCCGATGAAAGCGGAAGACTAACGGCTGCACAGTGTGACATAGGTTTATGATGATGATGGTGTACGATGATAATGGTGATGATGATGGCAATGTTTATGACACCTTCAGGATGGTAAAGACGACGATGATGATGATGATGATGATGGCGATGATGATGATGGCGATGATGATGATGACATCTTCAGGATGATGATGCTGATGATGATGTTGAGGGTCGAGATAGCCTGACGATGATGATGATGATGGCGATGATGATGATGACATCTTCAGGATGATGATGCTGATGATGATGTTGAGGGTCGAGATAGGCAAAGATCTTATAAGATAAGATGCAATATATTTATTTATCTCAAATCTATGGGCATAGTTCAGTTTGGTGAAGTTTAGATTTGACATTGTTTTAATGAATTTTCAATAAAAACATTAACTTTTATTTTACAACTTTATAATATTTTTCAATAGTTAATAATTGTCCTTCGTATTTATATGGGTCAAGCATAAGCAGTACCTTGTTAGTAACTCCTTACCACACGGATAGGATAGCTAATTGTATAAATTCGAATGAGAATAACGTCTTGTTGATAATTGATATCAATAATATATTTACAACTTACAATACATACACTTTGTTCTACGGATCAAACATAACTTTAGCATATTTCACTATACTGAAATACGTCTTAGATATATGGATGATTTCTATGAAAGTTCAGGAGAAGCAAAGTCAGCCTGAGAATTCATAAACGGTTCAATGTCTATAGTATACAAAATATATGCATAATATTATTATAATATCAATAAATACGGGTATGGAAACGATTAGGAATAAATGAAATGAAACGAAATGATCTTTATTTCCGACACACAATATCGCGAAAGGAACAATATAACACGGAACATAAAATAAGAAACTTATATAAATATACTAATTATACTCTGAAGCGATATTGCACGATGTCAGAAACAGATCCCGGCTCAGCTCAGCATACAACTTATTATCATTGTGTAATTACTCCGAAATAAATGTCCTGAGTTTTTATTCAACATTATTAATCTCCATTTCATGTCGGCCGAATCTTCGAGAGAGAAGCAGAGGTTCCACACGGCGAGGTTGCGCATAATGCATAACCTACGGGCTCTTCTTTGTAGGACGATTCATCAAGACATGTCTGATTGTCATTCTTCGAAACTTATTTAAAAGGTCATGTGTTTTCTTATAGATAATAGTATTTAATCTCGACGGTAGATGTATTAACTCTAAATTTACGGTTTCCCAAAAATATTATATCGCTTCGTAAGTCGATTTTATAATTATTGTAAAATCAAATATTGTAAACCTAAAAGAATTAAAAAAAAAAGAAAGAATAAAAAAGATAAACCCTGAGGAGTTTCTTTGGGCTTCTTCTCAATCAGGAGAAATCGAAGTTTCCGGATATATTTTTAAAACTCAAAGTAAGTTATGAACGACAACATAATTTTAATATTTAATTATTTCCTCTGGGTACTTTAATTCTATAAAATTATTTTATAATTTAAATTATAATTTAAACTATTCCGATAAAGTAAATTCTAAATTCATAATCGTTTGAAATAACTTTTTTCAATAAATAATTTGAGTTTTATTTATGTTTTTTCATTTATCAATCTATAATATAGAATACAACGTAGGAAAGTTAGGGTAACGAATTCTAGACTATCATCGTAGATGGCCACTTTAAATAAACCAGATTTTGATTTTGCATTAACTTATAGTTAGGTATTGGGGCTCAGTAGACGGCGTCATGATAAGCAGAAGAAGTTTATCATGACTTCGCTAATATGGTTAAAATAGGCGTAAGGAAATGGTAGAATGGGTTGTAAGCATTTCCGGTAGAAATGATAACATTTTTGTACTAGTGGGGAATCTTGGACTGAAAAGTTGGTAGTGGGCTAAATTTGAATTTTATATTTTTAGGTAGTATTCGTTTAGAGATTCTGATGTATACACTTGAAGTAAGGTTCTAAAGTTCAATTATAGGAAGTACTTCAGGTTTTCTAAATTAGGTTAATATGAGTTGTTTTGTGGGGATTTACGTTTAGATTGCAGTGAATAGTAGGATAATGGATATTCTAATCTATTAAATTATTCGTGTATTGATTAAGTGTTAGTAAGGAATTGTCTCATTACTTTAAAAGGATTTGGATTACTACATTATCACAACGTACGGGTTCTACCACTATTAGGAGACGATCACTTGGCCATAACAAATTTAAAACAGACAACAAGCTTAGGTTAATTTTAGGTTCTTTCCAACGGTATTAGATTGTTAGCGGTTATTTAAATTCAATTTATAGTTTATTTAAACTTAGGTATTTAGGTTCCGTAAATTAAAGATGCAATTATAATTATTAATTAAGGGGGAATAAATAAGAGGTTAGAGAGGGGGGGTTCTTACAGTACCTACCTCAACACTGTCATGCACCGACCTGAATTTGACCATCGTGGTGTACCTTTCTCTGCCTTGCTCGTGTCGATCGAGAATGTATGATATAAGTACTTATACCATCCATTATTATTTTAGACATCTTTTTTAGAATAATATTTGCATTGGATCCTATTCAAAAAAGTAACTCTAACATTAATCAGTGGATTCGCCGAGTCATACATTTGGACCATCCCGCGTAACATCTACGCAACAGTAGCAGGCATTATGTTGGATTCTTTGTACCTTTACTAATCGAATATATATTATTCACTTCCTTCCTCTGACCATGAGAAAAAGAATGTATTCTTTTGTAGGGTTCTCAATGCCCTGTATAAGGGCGTAGGTGCCTCTTGTAAGCTTTTCCGACAAAAGGCGATTGACGTCTTGCACAATCTTACAATTGGTACACCGCCACCGACAGTCTTCCTTAGTTTTTATTTTGTAGAATAAAAAAATCAAACATTAAAAATTACTTAAATTTAAAAAAACACCTATTTGACTTCGATACATAGGTATCTACAGCATATAAATATATAAAAAATAACTGGGGCGTGAAAAAAGAGTACGTTTTACCCACGAAATACCACCTAAAAAATGCGCTTATCATTAACATGTTGCTTTGCTGATATACTTCTCCCACCTCATAACATTGACTTACTGGCACCCAGGAAATCAATATATCTCGACATACCCATCGCATTGTTGAAATTACCAGTGATGCTTTTGTCAACTGACCCCATCGTGTAATCAGGGGAGGGCCTAGAAAACATTGAAAACGTTTCCATGCAATATGCTTTGTACATTGTGATGCATGGATTTGGACATAAAGATGGTAAAATAAAGTTATGTAGCAATGGTTCCATTCTAGAAAAATAAGGCATAATATTTTTATTTGGAAATTCAATGTCAAGGTAAGGATAGGGCTTCTCCATCGTTAGACTAATTAATTACATTGTGTTCTAATGCGAGCATGGTGATGATATATATGCGAAAGTTTCGACATTTTTATAGAGACCTTCAAAAAGGGTTTATTTAGGTTTTTGTTTATCGATGGAAATCATGTCCGAGGACCACTAGGCCCATTCTATTTTCTGCCAATAAATATTATACCTAGGTAGGTATAATAGTTATTGTATACTGTAGCTAAGTAGGTACTTAGCTACAGTATACAATACAGAAACGCACTGGCCATCGTATCATCGGCCACTTTTTGCAAAATAGTACAAGTGGCTCAAAAGTTCCGAAGTTCAAGTCATTTCCGATTGTCCATAATGAGCGATGAGATAGTACGCCGACTTGTGGGTGGAAACATCCCCTTGCGACACACAAAACAGAGATTGCGTAAAAAAAGCTCGCGTATGTCGTTGGCGGCGAGACGTCGCGAATCGCATCCGCTCTTCCGACTTTTGTCGGCGAGCCCATTGTATGTCCGATATTTTTGATAAAATTACGTCACACAATGAGACGGACGCTCAATGGCATGTTGTTCGATTGTTGTAACCTCATTGAACGAATGATGTATGACTCGAGCGCCCATTCTGTTACGTGCCGTTCCTTCCGATCTCATTCGGGATGGTAATGTTATTGCACAATACGACGGTATTTGCAGAACATTACTATCTGTCGTACGAGTTCTAAAAGTTTAATTGATGTTAGCGATATAAAGTTTATTCGAGGAATGTTTGAAGAACATTAATCTGAATGGATCGCCATTTATTTTATTTAGGGAAAGCTACGAATTGTATTTTGTCACAATATTTTAGCGGTCCGCAGCCCGAGTAACCCTTTCGACAGGTTCTGGCAGCACTTTATCAGATTTAATAACCCGTGAACGCGGGCCGGGGCTTACAGCACACCGTGCTACCTACTTTTCTGATTTCGGGATTGTTTTCCGCATTATTAACCAGGCAATCCAATTACGTAAATAATGTCTGAGATGATTATCGTTCGCTTTGCATGTTTTCCGTAACGGTATTCGTAAAAAACATCGTAAAGTTTTGAATAACAAATCGTGACAGGATAATTGCGTCTACATAATTGAAAACAGTATGATACAATGTAAACAGAATATAACAAAAAATAAACTAATCTAATTTAGAGTACAAACGTTGCATTAAAGAGTAAGCTGATGGCTTAAATCTGTTGCAGCAAAACATTTACAACTACAATGGTGAATCGATCAGTGGGGGGCGAGCAGGCGCGGGCGCGGCGATAAAACGCGATGAATGCTAAAACAACTGGCAGTTAGTAGGGTGTGAAGGCGGCATGAAGGCATGATTAGGCAATATCCTGCACCCTCGCCCTCCGACCCGCCGTTACATCTTACTTAATGCTCGGGCGAGGCGAGCGATCGGACATCAGATTTCGGAAGACTATGTGATATTAGCTTTCGATGTTATGTTAACCCAACACAATGTGTTTTGGATAAACTGGTTGGCACCTATAACTATAGTAAGCGTATATGTATTTATAGCGCTGACGTTTACATAGTTTTAATTTTGGTCGGTTTAATAATATTTTTCCCATTATTGCGTAAATCTTTAAAAAATAAGGAATTACGCGTCGTATTTTTTGTAATTTTTAATTAGTCTTCTCAGTGAAATTAAGCTTTAAGTAGACTTGATACAGCATAAGGTGAAACGTGCTGAAACAGAAAAGGGTACTAAATCCATTAATAAAATTTAAATCAAGACGTGGTGGGTGGCAATCTGCTCTAAATAGGTATCAGAAGCGATATTAAAGGGATCTATCACACCAGCTTTGTGGTGTCAGGGCGGCGCCCTTTATTCGCTTAATTAGACAGTCATTGTCAAGGAGGGCTAACGCTGGTTTTTTAATCAGATCCAAAGCAACTGTCATCACTTTTGTTCACTATATAAACTTTATATGTAAAAGGGAGAATATTACAGCCAATTCGTTTTTATAGTCTACGGATCAACTCGCACACATATAAAAACGATCTTGGTAGGTGCATTGCTGAAAATATTGAATAACATTCAGTATGTATGAGTCGGTACATACCTATAGAGATGACTAGAGTAGATAACTTCGAAAACTATTTATAATAGTGTTGCATTGCAAGAAACGCAATGAAACAACTGAACACGTGATTTAAAAATGTAGGTATTATACACATTTATTAGTGCAGTAGGTAAGTGCACTATGCACGGAAACACTCATGAAAATCAATTTTTCACAATCGATTACGTTTCACGCGGCTTATTAGTTGTAAACACTCGGTTCGGTAGCCGGTAGCCCTTGGCTATTTATACACATTGAACCAACTGCCTTCAACACAAACCAAGTGTATTTAGAATCAAACGTGATTCATGAGGTCGTACCATGTTTTCAAACATCTCACATTTCATTGTTCTGCGTCTCCTGGAATAAATTCCTCAAAGGCTATTAAGCCGTTAACGTTGTGTTCAAAGACGGCTGACGACATCGTACACCTCATAGTGTCAGTTTGATTAGACCCAGTGCCGGCTTAATTAAATCTTCGCTTTTATCACTTTTCAAATGATGTCTTGTGATGTTGGGTGCAAGGTTGAAAACTGAACGTTGTAGGGGTAGAATATTGCACATATATAAGTGTGTTTGATTAACGATCATAATATACCTAGAATCATTATTTTCGTTTTGATGTCACATACGAAATCAGCTTTGCATTTATATAGATACAGCCCATCAAGCCGCTCGCGCTGGGCAGAGATGTGATTTTTGGAGGGTGTTTTTCTATAGCTTTTTTTTTATTGATGGATAGGCTTGCGCTTGACCACTATCTCACCTGATGGTAAGTGAAGATGCGGTCTAGGATGTAACGCACTTGCCTAGAAGATACCTATTCACTCTCGATTTGAAGACTCCAAGATTGTAATTTTCGGGAAATACAAACGCTAGCAAAGCGTTCCACTCTTTGGCTGTTCGCATGATAAATGTGGAAGCAAATCGCTTGTTCGCACATGCGGGATGTTAACCATGTAGCGATGGCGTTTTTTCGTGCAGCTCAAATGGGTTTTTGGGTAAGATTGTACGAAAAAATATATAAATAAATAAATGCGAGTTAAAACTGTGAGCTGCCTCAAGTTCTAATATCACAACACATCTACAGTCGGAAGAGGTCCACTGGCGAACACATGCCTCCCACATAAAACGCCACTGGACGCTTATCGTTGAAGGGGTTTGCCATAGTTTACATGTTTGGCGAGCAGCTTGGTGATCGCAGAAGATTGTAATGTACAGAAGAGAAAGGTGCTGCCCGTTCTTTAGATTATTTTTTCTGCTTTAGCCGGCTCTTACGGTACCCATGGGAAAAGAGAGGGTGCTTGTCCTATTCTCTCACCACCGGGAGCACAGCCGCGGCTCTAATAAATATAATCACTTGGAAAGGCAAAAGTGATTGGAGTAAGAAAGGATCACATTCGTTAGTGAAACCTTGTCAAAGCTAAAGTGGGCCAAAACACCAATAATTGAAATTATCAAAAACAATATCATCTGAAGAAATTTGCAACAACATCTTACAACTGGTTTCCATAATTTGTGCGCTAATACTTAAATTAAAACAACATTTCAACACGTGCTAAATCGTGATTGATGAACTCGCAGCAGTTTAATAAAGTTAGCATGTCGAGTATAAAGTATCGGAGAACTGTAGACATCGTATAGGATTACATGTAAATCCGTGCATGGGCTCGCATGCTGCGAGGGTACTAACGGTTTGGTGTGCGGTCCAAGCTAAGAGAAACCCTATGAAAATTCGATTCAAGAGTGACCAAGCGAGCTGTAGTAGATACCTACTTGTAGACCACGTAATGACACGCAACACGACGATGTAGCAGTCGTCAAATAATATCAGATCATCAGCCTTTTTGCGTCCACTACTGAACATAAGGGGGTCTATGCGGGGAATATTTATAATATTCTGGTGGTTGGCTGGCGTTTTGGTGATCGCGATAAATTTTATGCAGACCGAGGAGTTGTTGCTGCCCATTTCCTGGATATTCACCAACCTCGGGAAGATATGGATGATAGTGTTATTCCTATGCTGTAACCAGAACATGCCAAATACTTTGCCTATAAATAACTAATAAAAAACAATTTTGGCACTGAAATAACACTTGTTATCATTTAATGTAGGTAATTTTTTATGGCATTATGTAAAGAGAATGCTGGTAAAGCTGCCATATGCCATGTAATAGGTGGCACCTTCTACACAGTTGGTAATAGAGTTGCCTTTTTGATTGGGTGTATTCTACAAAAACGCATGTGTAAAAATAAAACTTTTAAAAGAAACACAATAGCAAATTTTCCTAAATAATGCAAAAAGTAATGAAGAAAATGAGATGCATTAGTCATTTGCAAAGTGCGTCACAATCATCGACGTCTCATATCGAATAATTGATAACTTTTAAGAATCGTTAAAAAGTTGTAACATTTATTATAATCCATCAGATCTTGAAGGTTTTACTTCCCGCTAACCGCCTTTAACTTAGTCCCCTAGCAAATACAGTAGGGGTGGTACTATCAACAATCGAATGTACTAGCGGTTTTAATACTGTCGTCGATTTATAAGGATAAGGCCACGATAGTAAATATTAAATTTGCTAGCGATACTCCGAGATTAAGTGGGAGGGGCCGATGGTAATCCTATGGGGCTAGTTGTGGAACGAATGTATGTTTATTTTGTTTTTGTTTATTAATAGGTTTCATATTGGCTATATTCAGTTGTGAAATCCGTCTAAACTGTCTCTTATTAAAATAAAAATGTAAACCAATCTTTTTTCAAATTAGTTTTAGACTTGACTCCACGTTACCGCTCTACTTACAGGTTCCTATACAAGTATACCCACAATAGTAATAGTTATAGGTAATAAAAACTGCCTACTATTTAATGAATATTTAATAAATATTGTTTAATTGTAAGTACTTATGATTTTGTTATACTGCTAAAGATTAATTTTTAAGGGATTACAACCTTTAGGCACCGATGTCAAATGTTGTGAGTGTGTGTTTTCAGGCAAAAGTGTCAGTTTCAGCCAAGGAATTCCGTTCCAATGTACGCATGTGTACCTTTCCATCACAATATTCTTTTACTTCGATAACAATTTCACTTTTAATAACTTCAACACAATGTCTTACTTCATACGTTACGACGAGACACAATGGAAATAAGTTGCGTCATAAGGCTTCTAAGTATTCCCAGTACATGGCGCGGGAGGCACATAAATCTTCGCATATTGCTTCTCCGAGAGTATCCTAGCCTGAAGAGAAACAGCCAACCCTTGGCTACCTCGTTATTGAGCTCTCACTCCCATGCATCCGTCCCTCTCCAACCAGTTGAGAAATCCGACGTGGAAAACTTGTTCCGTCTCGCTCCAATTTCAATTTACTCGAGACGGATTTTCAGGGCTTTGTAAGATCGCTTGACGTAGTAAACGAGTAAAAAGCACATGCACCAGTATTATTAAATTGTACCGTATGGTTGAATATTTTAGTTTTAAAAATCAAGGTTATGAGAACTGCCTAACAGTGAAGTTAGCTTATAACACTATCATCATCATTATCTACTAAACTCCCAAATAAAGAAAAACAGTCACTATCGCCACTAATAATAAATTTTTTACAAAATAAAATATTCAAAAATAAGCACACCAAAATTCTTTTGTACAATACTCTGGTGCTCTGGTGTAGTTATCCTGTTGTCTGGAGACCTCACTACACTACGCACACGCTTAGAATAAGCATGATGACTAATATTAAAATTGAACAAGTAAATATGATAAAGGAGATTAAAAATGAATGCAATAATTGAAAAGACAAGCAAAATCGGTACATAAATCACGGAGTAATAAGCATTTAAAGTTTCTACAGGAGGCATCTCCTGTCCCTTTCTCGCGAAACAGAGCGCCCCCACAGTTACTATGAAAAATCTACTCGTGACGTCACATGCCAAAGAGATTGTATGAAAAACTACCACAGCTTAGTAATGAGGTACTATAACGATCTTCCTCTGTCGTCACTGCCATTTGAGCTATCTCTTTCTATTCCGGTTTTTAAAATGCTTGTATCTTGGAGATAATTAATTTTTGTTTTCACATATGTTTACCTTTTGAGGAATATAATTAATTTATCCAAAAAAAAATTTTTAGTCATCATGCCTATTGAACGGGTCCAGAAAAGATTTATGCGTCAATTATGTTATGGTAGCAAACTACACAAGCGTAAGATGTCGTATGGTGAGAAACTGGATCACTTCAAAATATCATCTCTGGAAAAGCGTAGGAAATTACTAAACCTAATAATTTTATACAAAGTTTTAAATAACCATATAGATTGTCCCCAGTTGGTTAAACAGTTTAGATTTCGGGTAGCCTGCGGAATACATCGTCGCGTTGTCTCATTGCTTGTCCCGCCGAGCCGAACAACAGTGTATGGCAGTAACTCACCGATCCCTAGGCTATGCAGATTATTAAATGAATGGTTTAACAGCGGACCAAAAGATATATTTACTATTAAATTACACCATTTTCGTGCAGCATTTGCTCAAGAAAATTCCAAATTAAAATCTCCAAACTCATCATAATTATTCTTGTGTTAGCTTGTTTTTTTTGTATTTCAATTTAGTTACTGACTTCTCCTTGACTAGAAGTACCGTAGGTACCCTTATAATTATTATTCTTATTATTCACTTTTTAAATTTAGTGTTATTCTTTTAAAGTGTTTTGCATGCTGTGTTTGCCTGTAATTAATTGTTCATTTAGCTTTATTATGGTCATGTTTGGTAAGTTAGTTTTAGTGTTATAATTGTTGGCAGACCTATTAAATAAAATAAAAATAAAAGAAAATAAAACTTTGCAAGGTAATGGCTCTACATCTGGGTATATATGTTAAAGGTTTATGGGTATACCAGCTCTACCTTTCCTCACGCTATTTTCCAAAATAATATTATACTTAGGGTAATTTCATGGCTTATACCTAAACATTAACAACACGATACAATTTTGATTTTTTTATTAATAAAAGTGTTAAATTATTAAAGTCATAGAAAATTACTAACCAAGTAAAAACTTTTTTCATTTTTAAATTAATTTCATTAAATTAAATTAAAATTAATCTTATCAAATCTGATAGCTAGTAATCGGTATTGCCTTCTCTGGCACTAATTACACAGCGGCAACGATTTTCCATACTTACTTAAAATTAGGGTGTCAATGTCCTCCTGGGATATGCGATCCCAACTAATCCCAAGTTCTTTGTAAATGTTCAAAAATTTGTTGTTCTGTTGTCAAGTTGGGCGGAAAATCCTTCCATGCTCTTCGCTGTAACATGTCCCAGGCGTGTTCAATTGGATTTAAGTCGGGCGATTGTGCAGGCCAATCCAACACCTGAACATCATGTTCTCGAAGGGCGGCCGACACCAGCCGCGCCGTGTGCGAATGTGCATTGTCATGCATAAGCTGAAATTCTTGTCCCGTTTGGGCTCTGAGCGGGACAATAACACATTGCACTACCTCCTCACGGTATTTATGGGCAGTCATGCTGCCCTGAATCCAAACAAGCTGGGTTCGTTCACCGATCCGTATTCCGGCCCACACCATGATTGTCCCGCCTTGGTAAGGGTGAACCTCCTGTGGATGTCGAAAACGGCTGACTCTACCTGGAGTTCTCCAAACGCGTGTTCGTCGGCAATCAGGATGAAATCCAAAGCGGGACTCATCAGTGAACAGCACCAATGACCGTTGTTGGTCAGTCCATGTCAAATGGTCTCGAGCCCATGATAGTCGCCTACCGCGATTGCCACGTCGCAGCGCTGGTACTCGTAGCGGTCTGCGAGCATGAAGACCAACTTCATGTAGCCTTCTTCGTACGGTTTGGCCACTAACCAGCAGCTGGTGGTCCTACTGGAGCCTTTACACTAGTTGCGTCGCTGTGATGGTGGGTAGTCTTTTGGCGGTAGTTTGGAGAAATCGATCCTGTCTTTGAGTGGTAACACGATACCTACCCTTGTGCCTTTCCACCACGTCTCCAGTAGCGCGATAACGTGACCACAGCCTGGATATTACATTTTGGCTTGTGCCTAGAGCCTCAGCAACAACGCGTTGTATAGCACCGTTTTCTAACATGCCAACTGCTCGTAACATTTCATCTCGAGTCAAATGACGGCGTGGCTAAACGCTAAAGAGCTTACACAATCAATGCATACAAGAAGAAAAACAACTTAAGCCGTTTATCCTAACTTAACACCTGAAAAAAATTCAATGCAACTTCTCGTAATTAAGGTACTCAAAGATTGCGTTGTGCTTTGTGTTTTCATTTTTTCTTCTTATATATTGGCTCCACACATAGTGTATTTAGCCAGTGTCAAGTATTATAATTTTCCAGTGTTATGAATATTTCACGTTAAGTCAAGTCTAAGTCATAGTCCAGTCTAAGTCATGCTCCAGTAAAGTGGTGGCAACTTTACTAGAAGCTTCTACGGAATTTTGGAAGCAACACGAAAAAACACGTTTCGCCACATTATATCACTTGCCTACACTCATGCTCGTAATTCAGCACTTAATGCGTAAAACGCCACCAATTTTAAACATTAACACTGGAAAAAGCACAAGTTTTGGGAAATAATACAATGCAATGACGTGAACTTTTCCGCGTTCCCGCCAAACCCCGTGTTTTCATTTGTATTAATTAATAAATTTCGAAAAAGGAATAAGTAAGGTTTCTATCTGTATATAAACTTTTTAAGGAAACTAAATAGGTTTTAAACAATTAAGCTATGTTTGATTTCGAAATAACGTATCCCTAGACTTTGTTGATGTGTGTATGGTAAAACGGAGATTTGATACAAAAAGTAGGTACCTAATCTAAGTCCGTAAGCTAATACCGACTAAATTATCAATCAACTCAACTTCATACCGAAGTACTCACATCTGCATTTTTGCTATTCTTACAATTCAAACATAGGAGATCCAACCGGAAAAGAAAATGATTAGAGGATCAACCAGGAGTTTTAGTTGGAAATATCAATAGCAGAGGATCGTTTTGGGGTATCAAAACGGAATATACCACATAAAAGAATTACTCTGAGCTGAACTTCTATTATATGTGTTCCGGTTTGAAGGGCATTGTAGGTAGTGAAATTACTGGGCAAATGAGACTTTATGATCTGATTACACAGTGTAGTAATCTGATTCATCTAATTGCTAGACTGTTCGATGTCTCAGGATGACGTGCGCAGTGCAGTGTCACGCAAAACTTTATTATTTTAAAGTTCCAAGTGACACTGCAACTGTTATGGGCGGCCGTGTCGCTTAACATCAGGTGAACGACTGGCTCGGCACGTCATCTATTCAGGTAAAACATAAATTTGAAAAAATGTAAAAACGAATATACGTAAAGTAAGTATGAATATGAGACCTATACCCAACCTTGGTTGGCTCTACTTTTTACATATACTACAAATTCCCTGCGTGATTCGTTAGGTAGCTAATAGAGACGACAATCTTTTGTTCTTGTTAGGGGGTAAGTGCTTATATGGATATTGCTGTCCCGCTTCAGCGAGCAATGGCGTCGCGTCTGAAAGTATTGTAGCAACTAAACTAAAGAATCTATGGCGCGTACCGAAAGCAATAGGAAAGAAAAGTACCTACCTATATACATACTACTTCTGGACAACACTATCTGTAATGATAAGTCTGACGAGAACTTATCTGGAGGCGGTAACAGATGAAATAGTGTGAGATAAAATAATATTAAAACCATGTTCATTTCAAAATGACCTAGCGTTTACTTCTCAAATGACTTATGATACTAAACTCGCTTGCAATTTATCAGGCGACATGAATAGCTGTGGTTTTATTTGATTTTGTTGGAGGTTTCTTTCTATAGGTTTTCTATCATACGATGGGCGGAGAAGCCATCCCGGAGAAGTGGGTGTGATCATTTGTGACCGTTGCCGCGTGAGTTGTGACTTTAGTCTGTGATTAAAATGTGTAGTGGTTAAAGTAACAGCTGGTGGTTTAATAAACGCGAGTCACTTTAGCACCGCTCATTCGTCTAAGGATAGATTATTTTTACTGTAGATTCGAAAATAACAATAAGGTAGGAGTTATAGCATAACACAGGTAGACATACTACTTTGTCATTGTTGTTGCAAGAATCTTCATCTTGGCGGTATAACGATTCTTAATTTTGCCTTAGTGAAAGTTCAGACGTTACCAAACGCATGGATAATATTCAAAAGCTTATTATTTAGATACTTTTTACTAGGTGGTAGGACTTTTCTGCAAAGTTCGTCTAGGTAGGTACCACCGCTCTGCCAGTTATTCTGCCGCCAAGCAATAGTGTGGAAGCACTACTGTGTTCCGGTTTGAAGGCCATTGTAGCTAGTGAAATGACTGGGCAAATGAGACTTTATGACCTGATCACACAGTGTAGTAATCTGATTACTATACTGTGTGAAGTCTCAGGATGACATGCGCAGTGCAGTGTCACGCGAAACTTTATTATTTTAGAGTTCCGAGTGACACTGCAACTGTTATGGGCAGCCGTGTTGCTTAACATCAGGTGAACGACTGGCTCGTCACGTCATTCATTCATATAAAAAAAAAAAAAAAAAACTTGCTTATCTATTTTAATTTTAAAGAATTTGTAACAATACCTTTGAAAAATACACTTACTACGAAAGTTTGGGTAGGCTCGATGAGCTGCGCATACGCAGTACGCACCCAGTGTGCGGTCGTCCATTCAAGATCATCCCTCAATGTCCTTTTGTATTTCTGTCAGTGGAGGCCCAAACATGCATTCTCTCAATCGTTAGAAAAAATCAATGTTTACCTTTATACTCGAGCATATTTTTATACAAAGTGTGGTTTCATAATGAGAAGCGTTTACAGAATAACGCCTGTCCACAATACCCAAATGTGGGCTGGAATTAAAGCCTCCGTGATAAATGGACACAACGCTGTTGTCAATTACAGTACGGCCAGGGAAAAGTACCAACTATTTATCACAAGCAACAATGATATTATGCGAAGAATGCGTGTGTGGTGGATAACGAAGTAAAACAATCGCTTCCGTAAAACTTATGCCAATATTATGGTTTGTTTGTAGTGCGAAATGTGTTGAGTTGATGAGGTAGAAATAAAATTAACTGCAACGAGCTTTTTTGTTACTGTCTCGAACGTAAAATGTTCAAATTAAAAATAATTTGACCGTCAAAATGTAGAACAATGTTGTAAAGTAAAGGAAAAATGTTGGCACGCTCTTCCTCCGTCATTGAGCACACGTAACCGAGACTTCAATTAAAATAAAATTATATGGTTCCGTGCAGCTATGTGTGCCAATATGTCAGACATGCATTAGTACTTTTACTGTGCGCCTAGACAAACAATTTATGTTAAAACAGATATTTTCGGTTGATTCTGACAATGTTTGCTGAATTTTCATGATTTTTTTACATAAGTAATAGTAGGTATGGGTAGGATAAGTACCTATATAAGTATACCTATATAAGTGTACCTATACAAGTATTCGACGGGCCCGATAGCTCAGTTGGTAGTATCCCTGCCTTCTGAACTGAGGGCTGTGGGTTCGATTCCTACCCAGGACAAACATTTGTGTGATGAACTTAGATGTTTGTTCTGCTTCTGGGTTATATTGTATTCTATGTATGTATTTACAAACAAAAAAGTATATAAGTATTGTATCAGTTATCTGGTTCCCATAGTACAAGCTATGCTTAGTTTGGGGCTAGATGGCGATGTGTGAATTGTCCACACATATTTATTTATTTATTTTATTTATACGTGAAGTGAATCCAATCAAATGTAGGCACATGGCTACGTATACTAATTATTCTTTAAAAGTATTTAATTTTTTATGCTAAAATGTGCATATGTTTGAGAACATCTCACCTGCCTATATAATGCTAAAAATAAAAAAACTGTAAATTTCATCATAAAATAATGATTTGATCCGTAATTATAATCCTTTTTATAGTTTCGCAGAAACTTAATTTTCCGAATCTGATAAAGTTGTATCCGTAAAAATAATATTACAGTCCCTGAAATTTTTCGACTAGCATCAGGATTTGAATCCGTGCCTTTCACCTCACCGGATTAGACGCTCTGCCAACTGAGTTATGGTTGCATGACCACTGGCTGTGAAAATCTATATCATCTTTATTATCTTTATACCTTAAGTTTAGTGTGGTTAACATTTCATAATCAATTCCATAAAAAGTATCCATATATTGGTGTCGGCAGTGTAAGCAATCTGTGGTTTGTTCAGCCTAAACAAATAAAGTGACGTACTTAATACAAATTACAAAAGGAAGAAAAGTGCGAGAAATATATTTTGTCATCATCATCATCATCATCATCCCGTAGACGTCCACTGCTGAACATAGGCCTCCCCCAGAGAGCGCCACAATATATTTGAATGTGTCATATTATTATTCTAAAACAAACCTAATCGACACTCGGCAATATAAGGCTTGGCTCGAACGTAAATTAAAATATCTGGGTATTAGCTAATAATAATTAAATTTTAATGAATACCTAACAAAGACAAAATTATCACTTTCGTCCAACCATGCCATCCGCGAGTGGCTACTCAACGCAGTACTCAATGGGTGGTCGAATCTCGTTCATTCGTCAAGCAGCGGCACGATCTGTGTAAACAGACCACCACAGGCAGCGCCGGACATTTCCGGACGGATGTATAGCCCAATTATAATAATGAATAGAACTTACTTCACTATCTCGTAACAAAAGAACTTCGCGAGTTGTGCGTTGGACCTCGACGTCACATTGCTTACCTATATGTAGTTGGACCACGCCACGACGACGATGCGACTTATTTTATCATTATTACTAGCTGACCCACCCTGGCTTCGCACGGGTTAATTAGTTTTAAGTCCTAACTCTGTTTATGACTGCCTCTGCCTTGTTTGACTTTGTTGTGTGATCAGGGTGTCTAGCAAAGATCACAATCGCTAACGCTAACGCCAAACGCTAACTCCAAAAATTTATTGAAATGACATTCGCTGCGGAAAAGTTAGCGATTTCCGAAATGTCATTTCAGCACATTTTGTAGTTAGCGTTTGGCGATAGCGTTAGCGTTTGGGATCTTTGCTAGACCCCCCCATCACGACAAACAAGGCGTGATCTGAGTAGGTAGGCCTAGGCCTAAAGTAAACACTAGATACAATGGGTTTTTATCACGACTGGCTAAATGTGTACGTTGAATATTTTTGAATTATTTGTCTGTGTTTCTGTCTGTATGTCTGTCTGTCCCTTTGAACACGCATCACGCTGGAACTACAAACTTCCGACATTAACGGCCAGTCAACAGCCAGTACAAATTGGCTGAAACTGAAAATTAAATACCCACACTATAGTTCATAAGTACGCACACACTCGTATTTGTATAGGACGACATAATATCGAGCTATCTACGACAAAAGACCTCAACCACATGCTGATTACGGACGTGCTTAAGCAAATGCTTAAGTGTGAAACATCTGGCACCCAAATTACAAAACCCAAGTTATTCAAGAAATAGTTAAAGTTATTGAGGATAAGACCTTGCACATGTGGCGCTTTGTCTTTCTCTAACAAAAGAGAAAGGAAACAAACAAGTGCCGAATTGTCACTTCATAAAGCCCTGTAGTAACAAAAATTTTGTTTTTTTTATATTTTGTAACTGTCCAGCCGTGGGAACACCTTCCAAGGAGCATTCGCATCCGGATCGTCTTTTTTTGGCCGTTGTAAAACACTTGCAACTCTAAATGGGTCCTATTGAAGACACTAGCCTTTAGAGTGCCCGCTTTTGGGTGTTAATAGCCGAAGATATTAGCCGGCACTCTTCGTGAAGTAGACTATGAGTATTTCTGAATGACGCACTTGTATTCAAGTTAGAACAATTTTTCCAAGTTCAATTTTTTGCTAAACTCTCTGTTGAAGATAGTTTCTAGAGTGCGAAATCAATATTCTCCTTCATAATGAACTAATTACAATCAAGTCTGTAATATTTGCTTACGTGTCTTAATCTGATTATATACTTACAAATTTTGCAACTTTCTAAGTTTAAACTGAGTGGATGATTTAGTCTCTTTAAAAATAATGTGGTGTACTACTTCATACTTACTTTTTGAGAATAATAGGTAGATAGCTACGTATCGAAATTTATTAATTAAAACGTAGCCTGTTTCATTTTAATTTTTTTACTATAAATTGAATCTACGAGTAAGTAGGTACTTAATCTACGCAAATTAATAATTATCTCACAATCGTTACACTGAGTCACAAACTATAAAATTAAGAATAACTTATTTTTAAAAATCCCAAAAATAAATGTCTACCTGCAAATTCTGCGATCCGGGGCCGTGCGTAAGTTGTAAAATGTTATGAATGAACACCATTCATGAATAGAGGTAATCAGAGATCAAACCGGAGCCTTCCGCCTTGCCAATACCCAAAACTTGAATCAATTTTACGCTTCTGCACCGTTGCATAAAACCAAATTCAAACACAAACAAGACACCGTGAAACACGCATCAATAGCAGTTCGCCATTGCTTGCTGTGCGATTTAAAATTGCACATGAATTGTATGAATGAACGCCTCCGGAGAATAAGCTAAATCAAAATGTGGCGATCACTTACTCCATTTTATCAAAATAGGTACAGTATTAAAGGTATTATTGTATTGTGTATGGCTACCCTAACCAAATATGTCGGTAATAATGGTCATTTGAATTAAATAGGTAGCTTTCATTGTAATTCACATAAGTATACAATTGTCCATATTTCTGCTAAATAAACGTGAAAGGTTGTCTGTTTGTTTGTATGTATATAGGTATTTGTATAGTTTTTACGCCACTTGCAATGGCTCGATCAATTTAGATAAAATTATGCTCACATTACTTGCATTGAAATAAACGTAGTAGTTTTTGTAATAAATTGGGTAAATTGGGAGGGGGTTATCTCTTTTAGCTGTTAAAAAGTTTAGTATTACCCCAGATAATATAATACCTATACAGATGCCTCATCCCATACATCAGAATAACGCGGGCTATTTTACGAATTATTTTATTTCTGCATAACGCAAGATTCTCAAGCGACATGCATTGCGTGTTGGCGAAGTATTTATTGGGCCAATTGAATACACTGGACACTAACTAGTATCTCTCTAGACACGATTACTACATTTTTTTCAAGTTCGGGCTATTTTTCGTTTGTATCTGGGACCCCATGGTATTTATTAGGTTAGGACGGTGCCTACTTAAATTAAATATCTACAGCTACCTAAGTAGGTATAGTTATTTATACTGCTGAAGTACAATATAATTTCTGTAATCATGCGTTATTAACATTATTAATAATTGCGATAAACATTATCAAACAATACAATTAAATAGACATAAAATAATTGTTATCAATATTGTATTATATCTCTAAATGTTATTAAAGAAGGCATTAGGTACTTGAACAATGAAGATAAGATCAGTGTCTATTCCTTATCATGCCAATAATCAATTGTTTCATGAACAATAATATGTGCCTACTCTATAACACCTACTTTAATGTAAATCTATATTTATTACAATCTACACTAGGTAAGAATAAGAATAAGAAAAATTTATTTCCAGACACGTTTACAATGAATCATAATTCAATAAAATGATTGACTGCTACTGTAAAATGATAGGAGTTACAACGGGCCCCAAACTAGGCTAAGCCTGTATCTTGGGTGCCCAATATCACTAGGTAGCAATAATACTTGTATTTGCGCCGAGTAACAAGATGTAGATATTCAACCGTAGGAACAAACAAAAAAAACTAAAAAATAAATAATAAATTAATCACTTTTACATCAATGTTATGTTATAGATGTTGTAAGAAACTGAGAACATGGGTGCGACTTAATATGAGTAAGAAAATGATTAATAAGTATGTTTACACTATATCCCTATAGAGCAATCATTGAATTTAATTTTAAACTAATCCATCCAATAGCTGATTAATGTAAGTAATCATATAATTATTTATTTTTAATTTACCGTGAATCACCGCGCATACCTACCTACCAACTTTTTTAATCACTAAACTTATTAATCCTCAAGACCTCCTACGACTGGCAAAAACGGATTGTCTGAGTTTCTTTCCCCGGCGACACCCTGTCTGCCAAGGAGAATGCTCCATTATATCTCCACATAAATATTCTCCCTTTATTTTTGGCATAACAAATCCTTTTAAAAACGGGATAGCCTGACGTGGGTCTCCTTTCCGGTCGCAACATGAATGAAGCGACCAATTATAAGAATTAACAACGCGTAGCCTCTCAAAAGGCCCTCCAATCCAGCTTCCGAATTTCAAAGAAACGGCCAGTAAAAGGATAAGGGATTAGCGTAATTTAGTTTATTCAATGACTCAAATGACAAATTTGAGAAATATTGACTAACAAACTATATCTTTAGGTATTGCGGGATACTTGATTAATTTAAATACACCTTATATGATGATGATGACAACTATGATGATGATGATGATGAAACAAGACCACTAATTGTATATTTTGAGCAGCCAATTAACGACAGTGTAATGAAAAGCATCCATCACGAATCAATATAACATCCTCAACCAGCTACCTATCTAAATTAAAAGACTGCATTTTTGGAAGCTATAGTTGGGTATCTATATCGATACCTCTCTTTTCTTATGCTTCCGGGGTTAATCATTACCTTACTGAGTTTTTCTCAATCAGTTTAAAGAATGGAAATGTTGAGAAAAGTAACTACAAAGTCCAGTCTGCTTTGTCAGTGAAATTGAGAGAATCGACGCCCCGCGGTGTGAAGCAATCTACTTTCCCTTAATATAAATGGTCAGTCCAAAACTGTGATCGATGTAGTGACTAATGCTTATTGCCTTTTTAGCCCTTTTATTCTTATGAAAAGCAGTTACAGTAGCCGGCCATCAACATAACGATCCGCTTTGACGCCCCTTTGATCTGTTTCTATAGAAACTCATTAGGGAGAGATAGGTGTCGAAACATTCCGAATTCAAACCATTATCGAAGAAGGATCCTTCAGTTTTGATTGTGCATGTATTAAAATATTGGAAGGTGGTAAGAAGTCCCTACTGTTTTTCACAGCTTGCACATGCACTCCAGGCTGGTAGGTACAGCTAATCTAGAAACCAGATAAGATAATTTCTATGTAGCAAACGACCTTGGTAGTAGAACTACACGGGTTTATAGGTACTTAACCTAGTACCAACAATGCTCAATTAACGTCACTAAATAAATAATTTTTAATAACAATAACTCATTAATAAAAGTTTTTTAAAGGTTGTTGCTTCATCATCATCGTCATAGGTCTATTTAGCGAAAAGAGTTATGAATTCAACCTTCGACCTAATCGCTTTGATCCTAATGGTCTAACCAAGGTCTAGCTATTTCTTTTATTTTAGAGGAAGTGAATAATTAACCTTTAACAAAATCGCGGCTATTTCTCTATATTCAAAACACAAGTAAGTAGGTATACTATAATGTTATTATAATAATTTTTTAAAAAGAGAAATAAGATAATTTTAAGATTGGCTCTATCATGGTTACAATTAATTTACTGTATACTTATAACATATTGTATGTTCCATCTTAGCTAGTAGCAGTAGCAATTAATTAATTGTATTCTAAAAGCCACCATTCCAGTTGTAACTTGACAAAAATACATTCTTAGAAACAACCTAAACCGGGGGTGACGTGACATTTTAGAAGTGGGTCTTATGCGCTTAAACTCTATTTTGATGTCTTTTCATCCACCTACGCCATATCCAATCTTACCAACTTCCGCCGCGAGCACATCCACCTCTCATCATTGAGCCATCAGCGCGGATCGGGAGCGCCCTGATAACGATAATTAATCATGTCCCGGCCACGAAGTGACCATTAGCTGACTGCTGACTCACCGAGCGCGGTGGTCGAAAGATAAACGTCTATAATCACTGCCGCACTTGGAAGGCTTAGCTTTACCTTGAATATTAGAGCCAACGTTAATCATAAAATATTTAGTTTGTTTTAAACTGTAAAAGACTCAAGACAGTTTTTGAACTTAGGCTAACTTGCGTGAAAAACAAAGTTTTTCATTGTCAGCGCGTCTTTGCCGTCTGCTTCGTTCATTATGATCCCTAAATAATATAAGGATATTTTTTTCTACATTTAGGAGTTTGTCTATTACCAATAGTAAACAAACTGATGGTCTCTTTTTTGAGGGTAGGTACTAATAGAGACGTTTGAATGAAGTGGTCTGCTGTCAGTTTTTTCAGCGATACGTGTTCGAGTTGCAATTACTACCCGTGTGGTCATCTGATCGTAAATTGGCTCACGTTGGTAGTCACTCATTGAGAGTCCTGTACAAATCGATAGCTCATTAATCCAATAGTTGACAGCTCTTTCACAACAATCAGCGGGACGCCATTTTGTGGCGTACGCCGGAAGAAGTCATATTGACGTCTCAATTCTGTACTTCCGGTCTATATAGCCTCAGTGGGGGATGATATCATTTACGTGGGATGTTTAATGGTTTATCTGCTTGGGTACTTTTGCTACAACTGCATTGATTTAGCCAAGCAGCTGGTGTTATTAAACACGAAGGTTAATTGTTACAGAGCAGCACGCGAGCTCTACACACGATTTCAATGTCATGTCACTTTTCCATGCCCTTTATATTTCTATGTGCTCTATAAATATTAGAAAGTTTAAATTTAATCTTTTATTTTTCAGTTTACCTACTTAGTTAAGTTAGGCTAGTTAGCCTTGTACCTAAGTATTGGCTAGACCACCATACCATATTTATATTTGTCCAAATAAAAAAGCTCCTTCAAGATAGTAGATAAAGCTACATTGAGTTCAAAACAATTTATAACTTATGCGCGACCAACCCCGCAGTCATAAAAGATTGTTGTTGCGCAAAATATCCTCCCTGTCCACTCTGACCATTACAATATTTTCTACTTCCAAGGAAAGTGAGGTAAAACAATTTAAGTTGGTAAGTAGTTTGAAAGTAAGGACGTAGTTTGAAATGGTAGGACACGACATATACGTAATGAGAGCGCCGCGTTGTGTATCGATTTTCTGATTTAGCTTCCCCTACCAGATAACAGCGGTAAGCGCACCTCTGTTTATTTTTATAATGGTAGTACAGGTACACTTAATGTAAGTTATCTAGTTCTCCCTTTGCTTATGATTTAAAATGAAGTAAAATGAATATGGAAAGCCAAGCTTAGCTTCAAAAGTGGGTTGAAACTAAATCCCGTAGCATTCACATATCCAACGACTACTAAAAAAAATAACCTGAATCGTTCGAATGATAAAAAATATAAAGAAGCTCTCTACATACTACCTTATTACTATTTAAGGCAACTTCGTCACCTTCTTCACGTTATATTCAACAAGCGCTGTCATCATACGAAAGAAGAGATATACGAGGCCTATCAATTAAGCTAAATGTGCATCAACAATACAACCGATAAAAAAGCTCCAATAAAATAAAGTGTAGCATTAATAAAGATATACGACGGGACTGAGCAGAGTTTCCTTTGATTGGACGCCGATTTATTGTGCGGAAATGCCGTTACTCCGTAATATTTCCGCTCCGAAACTATTCATTTTCCTTTTTTTACCAAAAAAGGGCGCGATATGTCTTAATCGAAGTGTCTGCTCCATTGAAGACGATCGACTAAACTTCTGAAGGTATAGGCGAGTTTGGCTTTCAAATATAGAAAGACGGATAGTGTTGGCGACTGGCCGAATACAGGCGTTTCTTTTTTATATTTTAAATGGTTTTCCTTTTACGTTTTTATTGTATTTCAGATTGGCAGTATTGTTTTAGTTTTGGTCGTTTTAATATTGTATTAATTTTATTTTTCTTTTATTTTCTTGTAAATATTATGTAAATATATCGTTTTTATTCATTTAAATACCGTCATACGCTCATTTCGCCCTATACAGTCCATCGCTCGCTATCACATAGCTTGTTGTAGACAATTATTAGATCATACAGAAATGTTTGAATGTGGTAGAGTAAATTAATTTAATAGGTAAAACTTAAATAAATTGGGATTTAACTTATTGTTGGTTTTGCATTTCATGAGTAATTTTAGTCCAGAAAATTAATATGCCTCGTTTGATGACTTTCCTTCGTATAATTATTGATGACGTTTTTTCCTGGCAATAGGCAATAGTGAGAGTGACTCTTAGGTGTATCATTGAACTGTCATTAGATACGTGTGGTGTGTGTATTTATCTATTATAAATTATAATTATTTACCAATTTAAATAAGTCAAGTTTTATTTAAATTCTAAAATAGATAAAGGTTAAGAGCATGTTAAATAATAATTATATATTCGATTTGTCGATAAGAACCAGCGAGAAGACAACTCGATGCTAAATTATTTACTTGTAGAATAAAACTAATTTATAATTGTTTTCACAGTCAGGATATTTGCCAGGCAATACAATCGATATAAGACAAATGAGTGCAACGCATCGCCCCACGGAACCTCGACATAACCCCAAAACGGTCGCTTCCGCGCGATGATATATTCGAGGGTACATCCCGACGGCCAGTAGCTACTTGATTTAGCGGAAAGTCAGATAAAACCTAATGCGCACAACAAAAAATATATCACAATACCGGCGCCATAAATATGACGGCCGTCATAAACCTTTATGTCTGTGCGTTGCTGCTGGCACGTGAAAAATGGCCCGCGATACAAGAAAAACTATAACATTTTAACCAAACACTGGATTTTTTCGTTTTGAGAAATAACTCTTGGATCATAAACTATACGACTAATAAAGCTTGATCTATTTTCTATACTGAAAATAGTTTGTCTTTAGATTTTTTCAATTGGCTGCCGGCGTCGTTCATTTGGAATGAAATATCGCTAAAAACAATATAACGTTTTAATAAAACGCAAATCTAGCAGACATTTCTCTACGTAGCGCTGTATCTCGCACGCTATAACCAAAGTTCATTTCAAATGAAATCCCGGTAAGCCGAAAACGACGCGACGACAGCCAATAACATCATCGGCGGACGTCAGTAAAGTTATTAATATTCGTTATAACAAAACGTGTTTATTAGAGCATCTAAACGCTATAAATGCTATGCTGCTATAAATCCAGTGGTAGGGCGCGGGTGGCAGGGTAACCCGCAAATGGCGAACGCGTGCCGGTAAGCTCTAACGATGTTCTTCAGATTCGCCGACAATATTTGGTGACTTTGATTTACTTATTAGATTAGCTGGTGCTAATAAATACAACTATATTAATGTGTCGTATAGCTCACAGCTTAAAAATATAACACGCGTTCTTTTTATTGGTAGGTATAAAAATACGTAAAAATCTATAATGAAAACGTCTATGACGAAAGCGTACCTACTTATATAGGTATAATATAAGGTATTTTGAGTACTTAGGTACTTCATTTCTTTTCACTGACACTTCCCTTAGGTAGGTAACCTGTCTTTATTTTAATAGTTTCATAGTGATTTATTTTGCTTCATCGAAAGTTCAAGTTCATTGCAGGATTCGAGCCTACACACCACGGATCAGAAGTCAACCTCACTTTTCACTACCAAGTACCTACCAACTAAGCTAACTAGCTCCTAAACTTACCTTACTGTCATCTCTTAGCGCAAAAAAGTTGCAGACCTAAACTGAAGGACTGAACTTGTAGTTAGGTACTAACTTAGCACTGATTCACTAGTCTTCAATGATTTTTGCTGAGAATTGCCATGCCAAAATGCATATTATAGATATAGACACTGTGTTTTCACTTGTTTCTTTGTACCAGGTGCAGTGATGCTCTCTTATCTCTGTTTCGACCCGACTGCGCGCTGACCGCCGCTCGTCCATCATAACGATATTGCGCTTACATCGACAATATTGTGTTTCATATTGCTACTTACCGATACTATTTATGATCTAGAATGTGCTTTATTACTTATACGGTAAAGTGGTTAATGCTTTGAAAGGATTATAAGAACAACAAAATCGATAAGCTTCAAAGTCACAAAACAGGAACGTTTGGGTTAATCTAGTGAATATAATGGACGAATACTGTTTTCATACAGGAGAAAATGAGTAGGTATACTTACGTAGGTAGGTACGGCAGTGGCAGATCTATATTAGAATATTAAATGTCGGGAGAGATACCTATACGAGAGCCAATTTAAAGTTTTCTTTGATTGGTTGCAAAGAATATATTAATCGTGACACTATTAGATAATATTTTTTTCATAATATACGTACTAGTTACTACTTAACATACACCTCGAAATGATTTGACTAGCAGCAGTTTTGAAACTAATAGCTTTTTGATAAAAATGAAATATAAGGTCACTCGAAAGGCTCATGTATCTAATGGATAAAAATTCCAAAAAATTCTAACCAACTGTCAAAATTATTAGATTCTTTTTTTTATACTTTAACGACTGGGTAGTAAACCGTTAGTCTATAGTCGTATATTATGTTTTTTAATCAAAGCTCTATATTTTACTATTGCAAGTCATCATATTCGCGACAAGTATCTAGTTTCTCTTATTGTTTAAAATCACTCAAAAAGGGACGTACCTACGTATCCCATGTAGTAGCCCAATTTACAAAACGTTCAACGATTTGAGAAAGGTGAAGAAAAACCAACTGTCAATCTCACGTGTGTCGCTCGGCACCCAAAGGCTGTATTTGTTGTGTATCGAACTAATCGGCTTAACCGCCCTTTTCTATCATCTATTTGGCCCTTAATAGAATCGAAGGCGTTTCGAGAATTTATTGAAATTAATTCCCATTTTGTTCGGCCATTGTCGACTACTGAAGACTCCTGCGCACCTTTGTGTGGAGTGTTATTATTTATTTAATAAACGGCGACGCGTCTTTGTTGGAATGTTTCCAATCAATAGTTGCAAGGCGTTGGATCCTTTGTAGTCACTTTGTACTTTTGTAGTGATAATACCAATCACAGGATGAGTATTTACTTCAAAAGTAAACAACTGAGGTATTTAAAAAAAAGTTATTTGCATCTTTATAAGAGCCTATAGCGGTATAGCTTTTTTCGCTTTGTTTTAATATTTTCAGGGTAAAAATATTCCCAAAAAATACTTGTAGGTATATATAAGGACCGGTCCATAGTACTACCTGTACTTATTCTAAGGACCGACCAAAATCTATCTTTTATTATTTTTAGTATTTTGAGCCGGTCATTTATCACAAGCACAATTCTAGGTATAAATGTTGTAATAATTTAAAGGAAATGTACGCTCCAGCTCCACTCTGAAGTGCAACGCCCTCACAAGGATAATACAATGAAATATTTAGGACTAAGTATTAGTTTTAGTTACACTAAATGACATTGTATGAGAGCATGTAATAAATAAATAAAAATAAAATAATTTAGTTATATTTTTAATATAAATTACTTATACTCACTGAAAGCAACTAACTACTGATATAAGTATTCAGAGTTATGCTTATAATTATAACTGTTGCCTAAAAACCAGGCATTTTAAATACATCAGCGATCCTTT
Organism: Ennomos erosarius; assembly: GCA_963580505.1. Taxonomy (NCBI): domain Eukaryota; kingdom Metazoa; phylum Arthropoda; class Insecta; order Lepidoptera; family Geometridae; genus Ennomos; species Ennomos erosarius. The sequence goes on along the minus strand of OY756992.1, from coordinate 6,984,900 downwards.
AATTTAATAATAATAATAATAATAATCATCCAGGCCGATTTTGGCTACGGCGACCGTTTTCTGTTAGTTTAGGAGCCTTGATGTTTAGCTCTTATATGACTGACATACCTTTAATTTATCAAGCAACGGAAAAGTGACGTCAATTACGGTTTACTAAACTTCTCTAGTAAAATCAGTACCTACCTGTTTAATAAAACTTTGTACTCATTCTAACGAACATGTTGGGTTTTTATTAGGAAATATAGGCATAAGTATTTTCCCATACTAGTTGACGGCATATCTAGGTGTGACGTGCAATAAATAGAACAGGTGTAGAGAATACAGTATTGCCACAGGTATTTCAGTAATCGGGTCGCAGTATCTGAGTTGGCAGCCCAGATTAGATAACTACCAGTAAATATTTAACTGCAAACAATCGCCGGTCAGATCGCGCTGCGTCGGAATCATTGACACGGGGTACTTACCTATACTTATTACTCTTTCTTTAGTTAGGTAATGCTCGAATATCTTACACAATCTACAAACGCACTAGCAAATGGTTTCAAACAATATTACTCGTATTGCGCTTTTTTAAACCGACTAAGGGCCTCTATTCTTTTAACTAGCTAACTAATTAATTACTGCTAGCTGCACTACCTACTACAAAAAAACATTTGGCCTATGTGTATAAGTAATCTAGCCGCAATCGCCTATATACAGCCCTACTTAGATTGTTTTCAGTGGTATTTTGAAATCAACTATACAGGATGTAATTTAATTCATTAGCATAAATTGAGCCCACGATAGTACATCATTTATAGATGATTATTAAAGAGTAAAGATTGTAAATGAAAATATTTTTATTGAAAATTATGATGATTGCCGCGGCGCGGGCGCGGCGTCTAACGCAGTTGGCACGGAAGATTTTGGTACATTTAAACGTTTTTATACCTTGTATGTACTAATTAAAACAGTACTATATTATTTTCTTTAAATTTTGCATTGTAGCATTGGATTAAGTAGGTTATTCCATTTTTTGGAGTTATAATTATTACCAAACCAATGTGATAGAATTCAAAAATTTTGGTCCTCACCTGACCGGTATCAGGAGTAGGTACCTAGTTTCAAATGATGCTAATGAATTCAATGTATTGAAGCCAGGGTGCCCATGTATTGAAGGATATCCTTTTAACTGCGGGTAGGTGACGTCTTTATAAATACGTCATAATATTATAATAATGCGGTGCTGACTGCTACGCGGTACGCTACGGTTTCTGTTTTAGAGATTTTATTCTAATTAATTTTACTAAGATCTGCTGCTGCTCCTACATAAAGAAAATAAATGGTTTACCAATGTATGCAAGTATGTTAATGATATATCTTACTTTTATTATGTAAAAGAATGACGTGAACAATTTGTCGTTTGCCTGATATTTGCCTCAGCATCACGGCTACCCAGTACATGCTCATTTTCATGGACTAAAATCACAGAGCATTAAAACAAATTATGCTTCACACCTTAGAAGCGAAGCGTTTTTTTTGCTCGGTGGCCAAAATAGTATTTCAGCTTAGAATAAGGTTTTCTATTCTAAGGATTTCTGTTTAAACAACACAATTCCATTTTAAAGATATATTTTTAATAATAATTTACGGGTAGGTAACACATTTTTACAATCTTAAATAGAATAATAATAAGGTAGATATAGGTATGTCGGTAGATAAAATTATGTGGAATGAATAATGACTATAGTTAGGAATGTATGGCTGTATATTTGATTGTATTAACCTATATTTTATTATCCTGTATATATCTATGTGTAGTTACATATACGTAGGTATGGTACCTCATTTATTACCCGCAGCACTATATTACCAAGCTACTCTACAATAAAGTCTAGACATTTCAAAACGACGTAAGTTCACAATATTTACACACAATTTCCTTCTATACTACAAACAAGTAGGTATATTAATATAAACACTTTATCTGGGATATACATAAATAATATTCACTACGCGTATTCGACTATGATAATACTGCACCTTAAGTCTAGATATTGCATTCTGATAAAATCTGGTCATTTCTCATAAAATTACCTATATAGCTAATCTTTATATCTTTATACACAAATGTACAAACACCAAAGTGGAATGCATTTGATCACTATCCACTACTATATATAATGTCTAAAAGTGTTTTAAATCGACTATACAAATGCCAATATTCGATCGAATTTTACCGATTACAATTAAAATACAAATAGGAACTCCAGATACCTTTTTCTTATGGAGTATGAACAATATACTCCAAGTTTAGCATTCGAGTTAAGTACTTTCAATTCGATATAATAATACTTTCAACAATTTAACAAAAACGCGACTGATTACGTTTTATACTAAATTTATGTATCGCGGAAGGTTTAAAGTAGATTGACTAGGTATGTAGAGGGCCAGCAGAGTTGGCGCTTATGGTCAATGTTTAGTGAATTAAACTCACCGCGACACAGGACTAGTAAACCACTGAAATTATAGGAGAGTCTAAAGGCTTTCACCACCAGCAACCCCCGGGTTGGGGCCCGTGTCCGGAGACTGGAGGTTGGTGATGCATCGCCTGATGGTACGGCGGCAATGCCATGCCCAAAGAAGGAAGACCATCGGGCTTTCCTACACAAGGCCTCCCATCTTTAACGAGAACGGGAACTGCTACGCGGCGCGGAGAATTCAACCCTCCGACGTTCAAGTCATGAGCTCCTTTCTCTTGGACGGCTCGTTTTGTCTTGTACCTGTGGTTCTGGAACCAAATCTTTACTTGTGTAGGCGTGAGTCGAATCAAGCTTGCCAAGTGCTCTCTTTCTGGCGCAGACAAATACCTCTGCTGACGGAATCGTCGCTCCAACTCGTAGGTTTGAGCTTTGGAGAAAAGGACGCGTCGCTTACGTTTTTTATGGGACATGTTCGGGTCGGTGGAGATATTAGACGGCTGATCATGTTCCATATCATCGTCGTGTTCGATATCGTGGTCATCGTGATCGTGGTCGTTATCATGGTCGCGAGGGTCAATCGGAGGAGAGCCGGCCGACGGACCGACGTACGATAGTTCGGACGCACGAGAAGTGCTATCGGGGCTCGCTTGTTGTCCAACCACACCTACGACAAAAAAAAATATTAAATAAATGAACCCATACAAAAACATTGTGGGAAAAATCATAAATACTTCAAATTGTATAATAATAATAATTGTATAATCCTGACGAGAAGTTATAAGCCCAATAAACAAAACTGCGTTACCAAACCAACACTCACATCCAAATCTCCACTTAATCTGTGCAGGGTCGGTCTATTTAACTCCAACTAGCATGTCGTACGATAAATAAAGGGACGTGAAAAAGAAAAAATCATGGCAAACGCTACATTGTTCGTTATTCACCCCTCGGGTAGTGTTTCACACGGATATGATAATGCGGCAGGGCGGGAGTGCGGCTGGGCGTGGTGGTCGGCAGGGGGTGCGGAGTGAGAGGGGCGCCCCCTTGCCCCCGGCAGCTGCTTTCAACTGCTCACCTTCACGAGCGCATCCAGGAAATTTAATAAAAGTATCACGTCACGACGTCGTTCCTCTAATCTAATGCTTAGTGCCATTGTGTTGAGACAATTTTCACTGACTTGTTTTATGTTAAAACGAAGATTGATTATCATGGTAACAAACGAATGAATATTTCGTTTGATATATGTTAATCGTTCATATTGAAAAACGTGTGATTTGCATGTTATATAAGAACTGTTCTCTATGTATCAATCGGTAAGTTTCAGCAGACCTCAATGGCTGTTAGAAATCCATTACGCCCTAAACAATACCTGGTCGAACAATGAAAATCTATAACTGTCATCGAATAATGAACAAATAGGGTCCCTAACAGCCGCAAACAATCCCTAACACCGTGTAATTGATAGCAGACAGCTGCCTTCAGTCCATCACGAGGGCATGCTATTGGTGACAAATTCGTTCCGCGTCGCACCCCTACTGTAGTCAATAGTCATTAAACAATCCCAGTGTTTGCCAGTTACCCCAAATTGCTGCCGGGGGCGTGAACGATGGCGTCCCTGCTAAAGACGCGTGAGATTTCATTTTGGAACATTTATCTTTTCAATTTTAGATCCAGGAGAATATCGCCAAGTATAATTTTCTTAAGTTCCAAACAATTTTCTGAATAACATAGGTAAGTAACATATTTTCCTCTCTATAACTTACTTATTTAATGATGAATGCAATTCTCTTATAGGTATAGGTACAGCTAAGCAATTTCTTGGTCAAAACATTGTATAGATAATCCACGTAAAATAATATAGCTGTCAAAAACATGAACAAATCGATCAAACACAGATATGCCGACGTTGTACAAGCCCAGCACAAGTGAAATGATCGCCAAAAGTGCTAGATAAGCGATAAAAATAATTAATGACAACAACAGATTAGCCATGAAGGCACTCCACTGGAGGAGCATTTCAAAAAATAATCTCGGCCTCTTCAGCTAGACTACCGAATACACATTACTTTCGAGTGGGTCAACTTATTTGTGTATGATAATTCAACAGCTTTGTCAACGATAAAAATATTCAGATTTATTACTTGAACGACAGGTTCTGTTTCGACATTATTAACTACATATCGTTTTAATACCAAAAACAAGATTTATTTTAGAACATTCATTAGTTTGGCTGTCACATCTTCTGATTTTTTATATAGGCAACGGTAAAATCTATAGCTTTTATCTACCTATGCAACAATCATAAGAAAGTGTACTGTAACGCTATTAATCATGATCAAAATCCATGGTTTAACTGGTCAATTTTATCTTGGATCTGGGATAAAAGTGTCACCGTAGTACACGAACTTTAGGTATGTTTATTTGGATGATAACAGTATCACGGATGTATGATTATGCAAGTTAAGATGCTTATCTGCCGGGGAATGATTATTTGCCATTTTATCTTTGGTGTTTCTATGGTTGGCATTTATACCTCTGCATGATACATTAAAATTGAATAAAAATTACAGTCTACTTATAGTTTTTTAACCGTAGCTTCTCTATATAGATAGAGATTCTATTCTATTCACTATATCTAGGTATATATTTTCTTGTAAGTACTAATACATACTAACAAGTGGCCGTTATGCTTTACATCAGGCAACTAGTCACGTTAATCATTAATAGCAATAAAATTAGTAGTAAGTGAAACGTTATTGTTTGTGTGTGGATTCCATAGTAAAATAGCTGAACTGCAACAGAAACTGGGCTGATTTTAATTAAATTTGGTAACCCTTACGCAAACAAAAAGTATTTTTGTCGGAAAACGATGAAAACCCCGCTTGAAGATGGGAACTACGGACTGCTTCTAGATCTAGTTATAAGTTGGGTAATAAAATAAAGAGTTACTACTATAACCAGCCATTGATGACATATGCAACTGAACGTAGTTTCTTACTGTTGGCATTAGTAGAGTTTAAGTCGCGCAACGAGCTATGGAGAGAGCTATGCTCGGTGTTTCCATGCGATCTGGAACGAGGAAATCCCCAGAAGGACTAGAGTGACCGATATAGCCCTTAAAGTTAGCAAGTTGAAATGGTAATGGACCGGCCACATCGCTCGCAGAACTGACAACCGATGGGGAAGAAAGGTTCTCGAGTAGCGACCACGAACCGGAAAGCGCAGCGTAGGCAGACCCCCCACTGGGTGGACCGACGACCTGGTGAGAACCGCGGAGAGCCGATGGATGCGGAAGGCGAGCGGCCGCTTAAAGTGGAGCTCTCTGGGGGAGGCCTATGTTCAGCAGTGGACATCTACGGGCTTATGATGATGACTATAACCAGGTGTGATTACTAAATAGTTTTACCTGGACGTGTTGATTAACCATAGTGAAAAGGATTACCCATATTTTAACGTAGGCAACTACCTAAGCTAAGTATTTAAAAGCATGATATAACTTTAAAAACTCCACAACATTTCTATTGCTATATCTTTTTAATTAATGTACTTAGTCTTACCATTCGCTTCATGATGATCCAAGTTTAACCACGGCTGATGATGCCTCAGCAGCTCATGGGAGTACGGATGATGAGGCACGTAAGGGGGAAGATCCAGGGAACAGCCTCCTAGGACCGATTGTGAAGGGGTGGACTCGAGACCCTTCCCTTCGTTGAGGCCGAGGATGTCTGATATTTGGAACCCGGGCCGCTGGCCGGGCATCTTCATGCTGTCCAGCAACCTGTTAACAATAAAACATTTTCACTTTAAAAACGTTCGAACTTAACTTATTTAATATTTTATTTGTTGCTAGTTTTTGACGTCGGACATTGTAGGTAGACCTAAACCAAATCAATGAAGTCATTCCTACGCCAAAATTTAATATAGAATTGATATTAGATTAACAATTAAAAAATCGCTTAAACAAAAACACATAAAAATAGGTAGCTATGTGTTTTATTACTTAATTTAGCCTACTTGCCGTAGCTCAAGCTAAAGAGTTCAACGCGTTCCCGGATGTGGTAGTTACAATGTTTTCTTTTATTTACGGCCTATTTGCGTAGTTAAAGTTACCGTAAAATTATGACAAAAATATCTATAGTTTATTACTTTCACACAAAAAAAAACTGTATTTGATATATATGTGGAATAGAAAATAGGTTAATAACTACTAATAAAAATCTATATTTCAGGAAACTTAAGAAGACATGGAATGTAAGTAAGTAGGTATCTATCTACATTTTATTTCAGACAAAAAGCTCACAAATTCAGGAATTTGCTTTTACCAATGTTCAATTATCACAGACCTGTTTTTTTTGAAAACATAAATTATCCAGACCTAGTTTATAAAAAGTTAAAGGAATCTAAAGGAAGCAATCACATTTTACGCATTTATTGTCGTAGGGCAAAACTAGAAACCACGTCCTTCACATTCATTCAAACGATTCAAAAGCTCACTTCAACTGAGCATGTAACAAGCACGTCTCGATGGTGTATAATTGAAAGAAAACATTCGAGATCCCGTCCACCATTCTTGTTAAAGAGGCCCTCTCGAGGAAACGTGACCCATATAAAGGAACCGTACAAAACATTCAACACAGTTGGAGCCATCGCTCCATCGGCTATCTATTAATATATCAATGTTATTACATGTAGCCGTGAGATGTTCCCGCGATCCCGAACGTGACCTGATGAATGGGCGGCGGCGTCAGAGCCTTACAGGTTGTAAACACGGCTATTAACGAGCTCTCACCAGGAGAGGTGCAAAAACTGTCACACGGAATCTCACGATTTGGGTATCGGATTAGGTGTGTAACGCTGAGTAATCGGTTCGGTCAACAGATACGACATGAGTTTTTGAAAGTTTTTGTGTCTTAGAATTTGCACACGAGTTAACTTAAATAATTAAAGAAATTGATAAAAGGTTCAGGAATAAAATTAAAATATTGTGTACAGTGCACGATGACCCTAATAATTTTTGACTTAAGTACCTTTATAAATTTTTTAAGAACTTTGCATTTTTTAATAAACAACAGGGCTTTTCTGATAAGAGTACTCCTTTTCTCTAATGTAGTAATTATGTAATTGCTATTGTACGAGCCAATACAGCACGTACAGCAGTTTTGGTAACCTATAATAATTAGCACATACTTTCCTAAAACAAGTCGTCACTAAACTACCGTCGCGCGCTAATGTGTCAATATTAACTACTTACCTACAGTGCGGCTCAGACACCAAATTACGCGTAGACTTTTATACTTGCAACAAATACAAACTATTATTAACAGTGCAGTGATTTGGACTATTTTATTTACAACGATCAAGGGGCTGCCATCTATGACGATAGGCCCAAACAGCTATTGTGCTAGTAGGTAATTATGGTCCTAATTTATAAAAAGTACCTATAGATACCTTTACATACATCTAATATAATGAATATGCATATATGAATGAATTCAGTAAACATTTCACTAATGAAAAACGTTGGTGGTGGCATGGTAGGTACCCGATTGCCCTAAATGTCATTAGTCACTTCCATAATGATAGGTGGGTCTGCCAGAGCCGACGGCAAAAATCTTAGCCTAATAATAGAAATAATAGACAAACAGGGATAGAAACCAATACGTAGTTTTATAACCATGTCCTGCCTAATACTTACTATATAAGTGGTTTACACTAGCACTTTGTAATTACACAGAAATCATCACAAATCCCAATGCTCACCCTGGAAACGCGGAGCGGAAGGCCGCCGGGTAGAGCGCCGGGAGAAAAGCCGGCCCCCACGGAGGCAGCAAAATGGGGCTCCATGCTAGCAACGAAGCCGGAGGCAGTAGCGGCGGCGGCGGTGAACGCGCGCTCTCGCCTTCTTCACACTTCATCTCCCGACCGGGAGAACCTGCCTTCGGAATAATCTTGACGGTTGTTGAAACACCCGCGTGACACGTGCTGCGCCAGTCGACGCTACGTCCGCACTAAACAACCCTCGAGTGGTGCTCGGGGTGAAGCACACCCCGCGCCGCCCTCGTGCCTCGACAGCCTACTCAGCTCCGGACTAGCCTCGAGGGTGCTCCAGGCGCGCGCGCCAATGGCGCCGCGTCGCGCACTGGGCGGGACTCGCCCCATCCAATGGTACGACGCCCGAAGCCTTCCCAGCGAAAAAAAACTGGAGTATACACTTTGAATAGAGGAGCTTTTCGACGTAGCGCGTTATGTTATGTCGCTTTTTGTAATGAGTGCGAGCATTAAGTCCATTGTTGAGCTCGGGTTCGTTATGGACGCCGCTCCAAATGCCCGGATAACGATTTTCATTTAGAGTGTTTTAATAAACCCCTGTAAGCCGCATGTTTGCAGAATGTTAGAATATTTATTTTTTGCGTTGAGCTTACTATCAATGTTATGGTTACACGTGAAAATATTTCTTAGCGATAACAATAAGAAGATACGTATTCGTATTGATAAAAAATCTTAAATGAAATTTTTGTATTAGCCATTCCGATATCTATAACAGTCATAGGTATAGGTAGGTTCTATAAAGTATCAAGTACCTAGGTTTTCAAACTCAAACAAAGTATCTTAACAAACAAGACCGTCAAAGAGTCTCAAGCATTTGAAAGCATCAATAATAATTTGTCTGCAACGGCAAATCCCTTGCACATGTTCAAGTGCTTACCGTAGGCATCAGTTGGGAGACAATACAATAATTGTCAATGTTCTAGGAACAAGTAAAAAACCCCGCAGGAATGGCTTTATGGCTTGCACGTGTGCGCTACCATTGTTTTCAGGTTTATTCATAGGAGCTTTATGGTATTTGCAAAGGCGCCTATTCCAGACAACTCAACAGTTTTGGTGTTAGTAAAATAGTGGTAATTTTGGTAGGTACACAGGTATACGACTCAGTGTATTGTACTACCTGGAATAATACCTGCCTGCCATTATCCTATACGTCACCACATCATTAACATTTCGATGACTTTCCACATTATAGGGAAAAGTCATCGAAAGAGAGCAGCTCATAATAAAGCAATTATGAGCTGCTCTCTTTCGATGACTTTCGTTTACTTACATCAGGAAAAAGTATCGCGTAGTGTAGGTAGAATTAACAAAACTATTCTTAATTAATAGATTAAGAATTAAGTAACATTATTTGTTTGTTTTTACTGAATCACAAAAGAAACATTTTTTTTCGAAGTAAGTAATTTTTTAAAGGACTTTCATGCCAGCACCATCGTAGATTAGACAACGGTTTTCAAATTATTACTTTTTCGTCATATAGGGTAAGCAGGCAGGTAGGTAGGTAGACTCACATATTTTATGGTTAGAGCTTACATTCAAAATCAACAGTTTTGACTAAACTAACGTACAGGGCCATTATTCCGTATCGATTCCTTACTTCGAAACCAGGCGAATTCCCTGTCTTATATAAGAAATCTGCAAAACTGTATTCTCTATGAAACGAAAACAAAACCGCGCGAAATGAATTTGGAATTGGCGCGATTTGAACTGCCAAAAATCGTATGTTTTACCGAGACGCGTTCCGAAACATAAACACATCAAAAGATATGATCACTTATGTGAATATATTTTATTCAAAATAAAAATAACTTTAATGTAAAGTGAAGGTATATCTGACGCTGTGACACGATTTGAACAAGACACGATAACGACGTGGTTTCGTATCGTGTGGAATCTGTGTTTCCATAGAGAATAACCGCACATATAGATAACCTTTGTTGCTTGGTTGAAAATTGAGTACCTTAGCAAAATTACTTATTAATTACTTACCTCAATAAAAAAATTGCATTTAGGTAATAATTATATTCACATATGCATTAAAATAACCAAGTAGGTACCTACATTATGAAGCACCAACAAATATGTTACTAATGATGATAAATGAAAGCTGCGGGTGAGACCAAGGGGCGTAACTAGTTAAAAATCATCGGGAATCCAGTTATTGTTTGCGTGAGGATGGTGGTTTGTTTTACAACCTGCAGGTGTGCAATGTAAGATAACTAGCAAAGAGTTGCAACAATAGAGATTAACAGATTAGCCTATGTAGCTTTGGTTTGGCTGGTAGCATTAATGAGTGTCATTTTATCAGGCAAAGAAATAACTAGCTAGCTTTCATGCAGTTCTCGTAAATCATCGGAAGTCTTTTGCACTAGACCAAAGTACAGGTACTACGCAACAATAATCCTACATAAAGGTAAATAAAAAGTAATAAATTAAAAATATTAAGGACTCAGAATAATATTGAAACGTATATAAGCGAGTAGGTAATTTTTACATTGGACAGGCTTGCCTTTGTCTCTCCTGTTGAAAGACAATGCGGTCCAAACCTGCTCTTAAAAACAACTAGATTATAATTATTTGGAAACAGACACTGGTAAACAGTTCCACTCTTTTGCCGTTCATTCACATTATAAAGGTCGAATCAAAACGCTTTGTATTATAATAATAGGAGGGATGGCAATCAGGGATGAACCCTATGATTACCTACATGTCGGTAATTGTCTACATGTACCTATAGTTCAGTAGCAGCATCAGGTGGGACCCCATGCTCACCGGACCAGTCTAGCCCTTCTGGCTCAGGTACCGAGTTCGGCACCGGTATAGGATACCAGCGTAACACAATCAGACACCGACCCCGCCGGCGAGGTCGACGTACCCCCCGTAGGTTAGCTAGAATGGTCGCGACTTTCCATAGGGTCCACTCCTCCAGCGGACGTAGCCTTCTCGATCCTCTTATCACGGCAACAGCCCAAGCCGAGTCTCGCACCCCAGGGGTGCCCTTGAGCTAGTTGCCCCCCACTTTTGTCGGCTGGGTGCCTTAAGCGCCTAGACAGGTCCGGTGATCCTAGCGCAGCCGAAACAACGGCTGCTACCTATAGCAGCCATTGTTTCGGCTGCGCTCAAGACGTGTTTTGGGCGGCGACGACGGGGTGGGGATGTACGTCTAGCCGTCCGATGCCTAAGTAAAAGAGCTGACTATACTATCTATACCAGACTTGGAACCCAGTGAAATCTATTGTAGTTGTGGTCCATTCCGAGGCAAAATAATATTTTGGAAAAAAGTCAAAGTATTAATTTTCCCGCCACTCGAAGTAGCGCTCCGTGGGGGGGGGGGGGGGGGGGGCGGGTTCAGCAGTGGTCAATTAAAATCTTCTGCGATCATCAATCCACCTGCCAAGCATGGTGAGTTCGGCAAAAAACCATATAAGTGTCCAAAGTGGCGTTTAAATGGGAGGCCTATGTTCAGCAGTGCGGACGTCTTCCGGTTGATACAACTCGACCCCACCAAGGTGTTGGTGGTTGGTCCGATGATAAATGCCGTTCCTGTTTAATATCAATTGTTTTATTGCAATTCAATTTAATTCAATATTTATTTGCATTCCACAATGCTGCTTACAGATTTTAGTTCTTGGAGTTTGAAGCAACACCAAAATCCACCCAGGTAAAGCACGACTACCCATCAGACCCAACACATGCATCCTACATTTTACCATAAAGGGCAATAACAAAGGCCAATTATTTATATTGGGAGCTTCCCCTAAGTGGCGTGCACGGAACGTTTAATTGACTTATTGAGAATGAGTTTTTGAAATATCTATCGGTACAATCGGCTGCATGCTCATCGCTGTTTTTTAATGTGTTTGCAGTATATGTTCGAATGTTAGATGAAACAGTCTGCTCTAGCAACTAGCTGGGTAAACACAAAAACATCGCCGTGCGGTAACTAGCTCGCATAGATGTTTGTTCTGCGTCTGGGTGTTATATTGTATTCTATGTATGTATTTACAAACAAGCTATGCTTAGTTTGGGGCTAGATGGTGCTGTGTGAAATTTCCACACATATTTATTATTATTATTTTATAGTAATGTGATACCTACATATTATATTATTTAGAACATTTTCGGTAGGTAGGTATACGTCTAATCTTTTAAAGTGGGTGCATAAAACAAGATTTTAGTTATAGGTAGATCCTATTGTAGATACCTACCTATTTTTATTGTATTAGTAAAAGCTTGAATTTTTAGAAATCTATCAAAACCATAGGTTAATTGAATACTTTCAGCTACTTCTGAGTAAAAAGGTCTTGACAGACAGACGGATAGCAAAGCGATGCTAATGAATATTTATTTATTTATAATTTATTTAAGGCTTTACCATTTTTCTAAAACTTGTACGGAATCCTGAAAAAAAGAACAAGAATGGAATTGAGCTGAAAAGTTTTATTCAATCGTCATGTAATATCATTAAATACTAAGGCATAAGACAAATGGTTGTGAAAATTTTCCATGTACTATCGTGAGGTGAACCCGCGAGGGCCAGATTTGTGGGGCGGGCGGCAGGTGCGAGCGCCCTCCTGCACGGACCACTAAGCAAGCATTACGAACATTACGCGAGAGCGAGCCTCCCGTCCCGCCCGATAAACGCGTTCAATCATTCCTGACACTAATACTGACACAATGATGTGGCGATAGCTGACCTATTTTCTACATATTGTGGTGAATTTGAACCGAGTTGAAGACTTAGAGAGAAAGAACTATGTCTAGTGTAGATTGAAGAATTTGATAGTCGCTATAAGACTTTCTTCAAAAGTACTTGTTATGTTTTGAAAGATTTTTCAAACTAAAGTAGGTACCTATAATAACCGATCATAGGTAAGTAAACTCTTACCTAGTGGTCTAAATATTGATAAAGACAATCTCTACTAAGAATGCTCCGTTCATAAGAACCGGTTCGCCAGATGTTTTGACTCGTTGATGAGTCAGTGAGGGTGGTTTATCGAAATGAATTATTGTTAGAATTATTGTTAGAATTATTGTTCGGCTTCTAAGCGCATGTTTCCGTCGATACCAAACTAATCATTACCATTAATCAAATCTACGAATCCGTTTAATCCTAAATTAAAGCTATAATTAAGCGCAGAAGTTAAAACATTCATCGTTCCGTATTTGCATCAGCTAATGATAAAATAATAGGGGCTGATAGTAGACACGATAGGAATGTAATTTGTATAAAAGTAGAATATTGTATTGAGGAACCCGCGCCGCTCGTACCATGCGCCGACGGCAGCGAGCGCAAGAAAAAAACACCCCGAAACTCGTGAGTCCCGTGATCAAACTTAGCCGTTGCCTTGCTATTACGACAACGGTACTGCTGCCTGTCAAATTAGATGCCAACTTTTTGCATAATGTCTAGATTTATGATCTGAGAAAATTTAACTGAAATTAGAATCGAAACTTCATAGCAGAAGGCGGTGTGGTATATACGGGTGGGGCGGCAGGATAGGGAGCACATAAATAATAGCGAACCGTACCACAATCGTGACCCAGATTAGGACATCGAAACACACGTCAGTCAGCACCCGTGATGCTTAAAAGGGATTTACGATTGACGAAACTACTTTACACAAGTTTGTGCGCCCTGCAAGGCGAGAGGTGAACTCGATCGCTTCACGAATATTTTGTTATGGCAATCTGGTTAGGCGCACTGGGCCTAAATGGGCGGAAGCACGCCAACCTGCGAAGAGGGTTTCCAAACCAATTAAGGGCTCCACGAAGGCATGGGAGAGTTAGCAGCTGGTGGATTACGAGCTCGATGGTACTCAGTGCGCCGATTCATCGCCGGCGGTACTAGAGTGGGACACGCAACCTTTGCCATCCATCCAACCGTAACTTTCTGCTGCATAAAACTTTATAAAACTTGTAGATAGCCCCGTACTAAATATTCCTAATATTGAGCGAAGATTGTAAAACTTTTTTATAGCTTGCCTTGATTATTGGCTGGAATACTTATACTACTCTATGGATCTACCTCTATAAACATTATTAAGAAGAGAAATAACTAAAGATTTATATGTCATACATAATTATACTTGGTACTTAGTACAAAACAGTACAACACAAGTACAAGGTTCTCGAGTGGCGACTACGAACCGGAAGGTGCAGCGTAGGCAGACCCCCCCACTTGGTGGACCGACGACCTGGTGAATACCGCCGGGAGCCGATGGATGCAGGAGGCGAGCAGCCGCTCAAAGTGGCGCTCTCTGGGAGAGGCCTATGTTCAGCAGTGGACATCTACGGGCTGTCATCAGATTATGAACAGGCATGCTACCTAAATAAATTGAAATCCGTCCGTCCGTCCATCGTAGTTTCAGCGTGATGCGTAAAGACACATACCGACAGATAGACAGACCAGACTCTATACATATATCGGTAAATATTTTTATTGGTAATATTTTAAGGTATACTACACCTTAAAAAATTCAAAAAATATTAAATGTAAGTACCTCGGTACTACTTTATATTAACATATCTTTTGGTCACTACTTCCCCACTGCTCAACTAAATTGCTCAACTGCATCAAGTTGAGCAGTGGATAATACCGACAGCTCAACTGGCAACTGCTCAACTATCATAAAAATTTTAGTTGAGCAGTGGGTATTACCCACTGCTCAACTATCATAGTTGAGCAGTGGGTAATACCCACTGCTCAACTAAAATTTTTACCCACTGCTCAATTAGTTAAGCAGTAGAGTAATAGGACATAGTTTATTACCAAACATTTTACGCCCTATAGCTCAACTGGTTTTGCTCAACTTAGTTGATCAGTAGGTCATCCTGTTATAAAATCGAATTTATAGCCTACTGCTCAACTGCTCTTGCGGCACTGGCTGCTTATAATCTATTGAGACCTTTTAAACGCTTTTTTGTAAT
Source organism: Ennomos erosarius (assembly GCA_963580505.1). Taxonomy (NCBI): domain Eukaryota; kingdom Metazoa; phylum Arthropoda; class Insecta; order Lepidoptera; family Geometridae; genus Ennomos; species Ennomos erosarius. The sequence continues at coordinate 6,969,679 of OY756992.1, read as the reverse complement.
TGACATCATTATTGTCACTTATTGTAAAAGTTATGTTTATTGATGTAATAAGAATTTCATTGTTGGGTTTATTACTGCGTAAATAAGTAAATATTATACTCGCGCATCAATTTCATTTCCGCAAACTGTTATAAAATTAAATATATGCAAATGGATGGTGAAGATTCGACTCCAACCACTTCGTGTAAGTGAAAAATAACTAGATAGGTACTTAGTATTTATGTGCAGTCATGTGCAGTTATATATTCAATTTTGAAATATATATCTCTGCTGAGAATTACCAGTTGAGCCATCGGTATTACCCACTGCTCAACTTGATGCAGTTGAGCAATTTGGTTGAGCAGTGGGGAAGGAGCACAATTTTATAACAGGATGACCTACTGATCAACTTAGTTGAGCAAAATACAGTTGAGCTATAGGGCATAAAATGGTCGGTAATACAAACTATGTCCTACTGCTCAACTGCTCAACTGGTTGAGCAATTTAGTTGAGCAGTGGGGAAGTACTGCTTTTGGTAGTACCTACAAATTAGCAAACTACTTATTAAGAACCTACAGATTATTTTTGCTTTTCGTGATTAAAGATCAGTTAGTGTGCTTCCATCTTAGTAAACCCCGCATGACTAGCTCACAACTTGGCATTCAACGACATGGTCAAATCGCGTGCATAATGCAGCCACACCATGCAAAGCAAATTACGTTAGAGTTATACGGCTCTTTCCACCAAAGTTACTTAAAATTTAACTATCTATTATGCTAAGGTGGTAGGAAAGGTCGGACCTTTATGATTACTTACGTGGCCCAACATGGTTGCAATAGACCTACGTACTTTATGGAATGATAATAGTTATTATTTTATACGCTATATTATTTAGTGTTATTTAACTAACTGCTACTGCTTATGTAGCTACCTAGTAGTGCTTTATGCTCGTAACTATATATCTCTAATCACTGTGGTTTTACCCGCGTGCACACAATTTTCCGGAACGCAACAATAATACCTTTACTTATATTTTATGTAAACAGATGGGGGTGGTCTTGTTCGCCTAATGTTTTTGAATTCCCTGGATATTCTTTTTGTTGGGTTACGACACCCGTGGCCGTGGAAAAAGATGCGTGGTGGTTCTATTCTTACAACGGGACCACACGACCACTTCTGCTTGATGTCAGAATATCTGGCTAAATACCTACCTAGGGTGCTAATCCTACCTAGATGCAAATTAGACGCCCTAATTTGCATAATAATAGATAAACAATTAAAAGCGCAGATGGGTAGGTACGACTGCCGTAGGTACCTACGAATAACTAAATACACAGGATCTAAATTTCATCAAAAATCTAAACTCACTCATTCAGTTGTTTCATCCTAATACCTAGTAACCACAAACTGACTCATAACAAGGAAGGGAAAGTATACTACAGATACTTTTATTTAGAAAATCTAGATAACTAGAGCATTATTTTTCTCAGCGGCGCGCGGCGAGAACGAATTTCAATGGATGACATATCTAGGTATATGGTAACATATTCAGTAATCTGTGGTAAAGGTTCTTGCATGGATAGTCAATTGTAGGTGCTGACAAAACGTAAGAAATAGCTGCTGACTTTTTTATCGATTGCATTAACTTATTACCTACTTACCTATTTATCAAACTTACGTACCAACTTAAGTATGTATTTGTTTTTTTATTCCTTACTTTGTGTTGTTATTTTATTTCGGTAGGTACGAGATGTCAAAAAGACTCGTTCATCTTCTTCGAATAAAAACTAGTAGAAAACAGTGGTAGGTGAGCTTATAAAATGATCTTACGCATAAGAGCTGTATCTGTAGTCATCTTCCAGCTGCGGTTGCCGCGCCTGGTAGGGGTCGGCGCCGTAGTCCGGCGGCATCATGCTCCAGTTGTTCTCATAGTTGTAATAATCGTAGCCCATCTCTCCTTCTCCCATCATTCTCATCATACAATAATCACTTATCGCTTCTTCACTCACTGGCTTGGACAGCCTATCGATATTGTCTCATCAATATAATCGGCGTATTGCTTATTACCTCAAATCTCTGCAGATAGCACTGTTAATTGCCTATTTGATACGACAATGAATCGAGCGAGCGCGTACTGTCGACCGATCGTATCGACTGATCGATGCCTCACCATTCCTTATCAATAAAATTGTATCGTTATCATATCTAACAGCTTTCCCCGATAGGGACTTTTATAATAGGTGCGCTGCGAACTCGAAGCGACGATGCCAATATTGTAGATAGCTTTATCTGTGTCAGATGTAGGCAGAAACGTGCCATTGTCAACGGGCGGCGGCGCTGGTTGGTAATGTTATGAAATCCAGGAATGACAGGTGATGGAATGAGAATTTAGATAAACACCCATGACTAGTCGTTGGGTGGTGTAAGTAGGTATGATATTTTGCTGTAAGTACTTATCTATAACATTATTAGGTAGTACAGCCATTTGTAACCTATTTTATTCAATCTCAAGCTATTTTATTCTCTCTATGATAAACTTTACCTGAGGTTGCAGAGGCCATACGTATGTAGATAATTTTATCCCTCCTCCCTGCATGCAACCGATGGATGCAGGGAGCGAGCAGCCTTTCAAAGTGGCGCTTTCTGGGGAAGGCCTATGTTCAGCAGTGGACGTCTTCAAGCTATATGATGATGATGATAATGAGGTAGCTTATATAAATAAACCATGATAGATGTAGGAATTATAATCCTAATGGCAGAGTGAGATGCTAGGCGCAGGCACCACACCGTACAATAATATGACTTCTATCTGACTCTAAACTGACTTTTACTGGTCTCAAGTACTTTACAGGTCATCATCGCTCATCAGACTTTTTGAAGAATATAAATTACACAGTTGAAAATAAAATTATCATACTTTGTTCCTGTGCCAAACGTCTCTACCCACTACCGACCATTCAGCACTGTAGGACGAGGGAGCAGAACAATGTCACGATAAGGTTGGTAAATTTAATGTGAAGTGGGTAGGTAATCTAGCGTGAAGTGCATACGGGGGGCACCTTGGGAGAAGCTTCTAATTTCATTCTCGATTCTAATCAATTATCCTGCCTTTAATAATTTATTTGTAAATTGAAAACAAATGTCAGGTCATCGAGAAAGGCTGATACTTGAAGAAGAATATAAAAGTATTTAAAATAAAATAAAAATGTGCGAACGACAACAACTCCATGAATCTAAAGGCATTAATTTAACGCCCAGAAGAAACTTATTTTCATATCTAGGTACCTCCAATTCACGTCAATGTTACAGAGCAGAAACGCCCACTAGGTTAGAACGGCGCGGGCGGCGTAATATCTGCCGAACCTACCTAAGTTTTCTAATCTAATTTCCTTTCAAAAAATGGGATGTACCTCTGGTGGGACTCGAACCCACAATCCTCGGCTTAGGAGGCCGATGCCTTATCCATTGGGCCACAGAGGCGTGCTGGCTAGCGGCCCGAGCGGCGGAACATATGCCGACAGCATTGCGTCATCGTGACGACACGCGGCAGCGTTGCTGATAGTGGGCGGCCTTAGCACTGATTCGTATGTTATTTTGATCAAACGCCACTTGTAGTAGGTGTGGTTATAATTATATTAAGTGTTCGAATGTATTCTGAGCACGCACTTTGTTTTTTGCCTACCATGTAGAGTGACTGCGTCAAACCGACTTTATTTCAAATCATGGTGGCATTGGTGGGTACGCAGCAGTGAGAAAGTTAATCTGTTCTATTCGAAGAAATTTTAGGGTTATGCAAGCATGTTTCATATGTAGGTATGGTATTAGTAGTGCTATTTTTCTAAAAGATTTTAGTTATTATTTTCCATGCGGCAGGTGGGTTGCGTTTACAGTTGACATATAAATCCAATAACAGACGATAGAGTCCAAAAAATGCGTTTGCGCTGCCTAAATTTTTCAATTAAGAAGCTATTTTTCGGAAATCATTGAATAAGACGTAGTTTTCGACTAGGTTTCATCATGATTTCAAGTGATAAGTAAGTATTCTCTGAAGAGCAGAGGAATCATCTTTAACACTCCATCTCTACCATAAACGCGGGATTCGATTCACAGCACCTAGGTACATTTCTTGAAATGGAAATTTCTTGAAAAGAATTTGTGCACAGAAAAAAATTCGCAATTACTGAGTCTGGGTGTTGTGGGACCATGGTTCTCGTGGTTCTTGCGTACAGCGAGAATCTTAGGGTCCAGGAACTGTGTATGTGTACTTTAAAAAAAACCTTGTTCACACATCACATAACACCCGGAAGACTTCCACTGCTGATCTCAAGCCTCCCCCGTAAAACGCACTTTGGACGCCTTATCGTAGTTTGGCATAATCACCACTGTTATCAGGTGGTGTTCGCAGAAGATCGCGTGTGGTCCCTGCGGTGTAAGAGAACCACCCGATATCTTCCCGTGGGTGCTATATGTAAGAGACGGCTAATAAGGGAATAAGTAGGTATCTTCTAGCCCTGGACTGCCCATATAAGTAACGCCAGTCTTCGGCCCCATTCGGTACCGAATGGCCAATTTTGACGCTTCACTGACGCCACTTGACGCACCGGTGTGGCTGCAGTCCGTTATAGGCGCTTCCACGGTGAAACTGTAAAAAATATCCCACTGGCAGAAAGCTAAACAGAACCGCGTATAGCCAGTAAGGCACTAAAGACTAAGTTAAATCAAAATCTGGCTTGAAGCTTAAAGAGACACAGCATTGTAACAGGCAACCATCAACTCTGCAGATACGATATAATTCGCCAGTTTTAAATAACGGCCGAACGGCTGGCATATATAGTTAAATAATATGCCTACATAGTTGATATACTTAAAGTCTATCACTGCTCACCATGTCAATAAATTCTATTATTTGGGGCCTTTTAGCCGTTGAGTGCTTGTTCAATCTCTTTAATAGACTCCAATTATTCGTTCTAGTCTGCCGTACAGGTACGTACGGGTGTTGGGGACGCCTGGCGGTAGCAGCACGTGATGATAATCCTACTAGCGGGTGATGCGAGATGACGGGATGCATGCACACCATTTGTATGCATATACCATTATATATTTTAGAAGACGTGACATACTGACTCCGAGTCCGAGAGGTTGCTGAAATGGTAGGTATATTCACACTTGCCACATGAATCGCCCTCTGGTGGCAATTAAAAAAAATTCTCAGTTGCCGCCGCGCCGCGCCGGTGGCTACTGGGGGTCTAGCAAAGCTCCCTCACTCTAACGCTATCGCCTCACGTTAACTCAAAAATGTACTGAAATGACATTTCGGAAATCGCTAACTTTTCCGCAGCGAATGTCATTTCAATACATTTTGGAATTAGCGTGAGCCGTTAGCGTTAGTGGTTGGTATCTTTGCTAGACGCCCTGGGATGCTTCAAGAAAGTCACCGATGCTTGGTAGATTTATTCTGGGGCCTTATGACAGGGACACCGAGATTTTTAAATTTATATATAGCTGTAACCTGCCTGATCTAATCATAATCATACTTTTAGGTGGAAAAAAATGATAAAACGACGGCGTTTGATTACCGCGACAAAACAAATATTTGCGCACAGAAAAAAAAGCTCAAATACTTGTTTTGTGCCTGGGTGTTGTGGCACCATGGTCCTCGTAGTTCCTGGGTCCCTAGATACAGGGAATCCTAGTTAGGGTCCGGGATCTATGTACATTATCGTTGGGCGTTGTTATTATTAAACCAATTACTTCTACGATGTCTCCCCCATGCACAGATTAGAGAAAAACAATCACTAATAAAAACTGAAAGTTACTGTCAAAGTTTGTGATAAATACACAACCGCTGAATACCTACATTAACAATACACTATGCAAAGGAACTGGGGTTGGCACAATTATACAAAATTGATCGATTTACTTTTCTATAATAAACTTTTACAACAATCATTATATATATTGTGATATTATATTTTATACAACGATTAGATTATATCATACAGTATTTCTTACATAATATCGAATGGATACACTTGACTATAAAATGAACTTAAAACTATAAGTCTCGTTCTGCTATATTGAGATGAATTGTTTCGTTTCCATCTAAAAATAGCTAAAAATGGGTGATAATGCTAATATTATGTTCTCAGCTAGTTATGGATCCATTATCACCCAAAACCACGCTAATATAGCCGTTCTTTTGTAATATTATTACTTAAAAATAGGGACAAAATGGAACGCATAGAACATTGCACATGCTTAGTTTGGGGCTAGATGGCGCTGTGTGAAATGTCCCCATATATTATTATTATTAGGTAATATAGGTACATAAACATATTAATTATATCGTGGGGTTTATTTTGCTGTATCGATATCCTTGGAATGGAATTATTTTATTGTACGAAAACAAACTACAAAACGGTAGTACCTGGATGTTATAAATAAGATAGGTATGTACCTTTAAAACAATCGTGTAGTTTAAGGTGTCACAGGGGTAGAGACGAGTTACGGATCTCGGCAGTAGCAAGAATCAATGATCTAGTACATACCTATAGCAATGAAAGGTTGTCTGTTTGTATGAGCCAAAATCGCTGAACCGATTTAGGTAAAATATTGCCCTCAGGGGGTCTAGCAAAGCTCCTTCACGCTAACGCTATCGCCAAACGCTAACTCCAAAATGTACTGAAATGACATTTCGGAAATCGCCAACTTTTCCGCAGCGAATGTCATTTCAATACATTTTAGAGTTAGCGTGAGGCGTTAGCGTTAGTGGTTGGTATCTTTGCTAGACCCCCAGGTCGCTTACCGCAGTCAACATAATTATAATACTTTTTAGTAAGTTGCGGGTCGCGGGGCGCCCTCTAGCGCACCATAAATTCAATTCGTGACGATGGAGTTACTGACACAATTATTACAGCAATACAGCAGACTCGTAACTGAAGCTCGAACGACTGCTGACCCGCCACTCTCCGGTAGAGCCAGCCGTGGTGAGCTCCGCTCCCACAGCCGGCCGTTCGGGTAATTTTGCGCGATGTACGTCAAGATACTCCGGAGCTGTAGCCGCTGTAGGCGACGATATGGATGCTTTTCTTGACCGTGGAGGCATAAAATATAAAGACTGCTCCGCAGTCTCCAAGGATAACGCACTTAAGAGGTATGGCGATGCTCCTCACTAATCACGCCGCTACCAGTGAGTTGGAAATAATCATTGGCCGCTACGTGGTGGCCGGGTGTCTGCGCGAGCATTACGTGGCATGATACCACAGATGCCCTGCGTCTTCGGAGATAGAAAACCGCCTCATCGTATATATCGATTAATATTTCAAAACAGAAAATACGGATATATTTGTAGCACAAATCCATGCGCTCTTAGCAAAATAGGGAAAAAAAATCGTTGAAAGCCAAGTTGGACATAACATACGGATTGCTAATAAGCGCATTCGGCAACGCGTACCGCATGATGACATTATCTCTTTTGACGAGCTGTGCTCCCAGAGTGCTCGAGTCGTGGAAGACACCCGCCGAGGGAAAAGCCGCATCGAGCCGCTGCAGATTCACGGCGCTTTCTGCCAATGCTGCCCGCAGACCGCTGGATAGCTCTTTTAATCCGCCGGCGGCGGCTCTCCCGCGTGTTGACGCTGGCCGTCGAGCAACGTTCCTCACAGCCGAGCCCCTTCTGTGTATAATTATTGTAAGAGATAATTATGGCCACGCGAGAGACGCATGCCATAAGTTACCCCCTTGATGCAACGGGTGATGTAGGTACCAAATACCCAACCAAAGTAGTAACCAAATCTTATTCCGTTGTGTCACGCCGAAGCCAATGCCGCCGAACGGAAGAACCATGACGTCAAGAGCAACTCCCCCAATAGGTTGGCAGTGACCATCCATCTTGGCCGAAGAAGCTACCTGTAGTTAGATATGCCACGAATAGCGCCGTGCGTCAATCAACTGGTGTTACCCCGGCTTACCAACGTTGGCCCGTGAAATGAGGTCACCGACTGAAGTCCGCCATGATCTCTGAGCCGTCCTCGAGAAGAAAATTTTTGTTCCTCAAATAACACCATACCTTAAAAAATTCGCAGTCGCTGGTCGCCATAAAAGAGCGTGTCGAAGTGCAGCAGGACCACAAAACCGAGTATGCTAATCAGTTTTGACAACCCGCGGAGTATCTCAATGTTGGAGATAAGGTTCTCTTGAACACCCACACCCTAACTACATAAGTCAAGGTGCCAAGGGCAGAACATCCAAATTCGTACCTAAGAGAGATGGACCCAATACTATGTCATCGGTAAAAAGATTAGTCCTACCACATATAATATTGCTCCAGTGAACCGCTTCCAAATCTTTTGGGAAGCCCTCCTCTCTCCTAATTTGCCGACGGGGTCCATATGAAACTAGACTTAATTATATATTCCACCTATTGTATGTATACTATGGAAGCAATAAAAATCTGAATCTGAATCTGAAGTACCATGTGAGTGACCTCACACGGTTCCATCACGCTGATGAGGTTTCACCTGCTCCGGTTTACCCCAAGAGGAACCGGGGACGTCCTAGCAGGAAACCTGTCCGAAATGTCTGATTGTGCCCAATGTGTGAATGAGCCCCGTCTACTGGATCTCCACCTGGACTGAGGGGAGGAAATGCAACTCAAGCAGTGCACTCTAGCAGCGGCCGACCAAGACTCGTATCTAGATTGTCCGCGTGCCTTCATTCTCCATCTAACTATTCTAGTTAGTCTGTGCAGCCTGTCAAATTCTATGCGCACCATTAGGTACAAGTTTTTTTATTATAATTTTATTCAGTTTCTGTTTGATATAAATAAAAAAATAAATAATAAAAATAAATATAAATAACTTTTGTCTTTATACCGTGTACTTTGTGTCGCTATAAAATATACTCAGTGAAACATACAAACGATCTTTTTCATTCAAACTCAAGTACAGACATCAGACAACGCTAGCCGGCCAAAAACGTCCATTAATAAAAGGATTTCGGGACGAACTTCACCGGTCGATAGCTTTAGATAAGTTATTCCAACTTTTGCTTTTTTTTCGCCATTGGAATATCGAACTGGATAGAAAAAGACAAAAGGTGGTTTAACTAATGCAAAACTTCTCCACGCTTCTTAATAACGCCGCACGCGATTAATGGACGATCCCATAGATGCAAACTAATGCGCTTTGATGTTTATTTATCAACTTTGCAAACATAGTGTACAATATCTCCGTTGGGATATCTAACGAACGCGCTGTGCCTGTTAAAACGTTTCTTGCAGACTGCACACACGTTATAATCGTGGATGACGACGCTCTTCGACTCGTGGAACTGCTTCAGTTCTTGTACCTGGAAGTAACAAGAAAACTTACATTTTAAAAACATTATATTCCTCGATACATACGACAAAAGGCTCTATAATAGCTACACAGACCCACACTACTTATCATTGGTTATATACTGTATTAGTCAGTTCGCGTGTTAGTCATTTAACGATTGGTCATTTCGCAAAGGTATTTAAATTAGCTCACGTATAATAACAATAGTATTAATAGCCGTTGAGCTTCTCTTTAATAAATAAATTATGACGGTAACAATCTTTGGTCATAATGCGTATTAGTCACATGGCAACACATTACCTGCATATGTTCCGCGTATAGGAGCCCTTTCAGGATTTGTGTTCGTCGCTTTAGAGTCAGCTGTCGGTCTAACGCACTCTCTAAGAACTGTTTTAGTCGACTCAACGGCACAGAGTCTGGCAACACTGACAAAGCCTGAAATCATATATACACATTGCTTAATACCAGAGTAAAGAAATTGATCAACAGTAAGGCAAACATGGTGGAGAATATATGGTTCAAATATGGTTCCAAACTTCCAACAAAATAGTACAAAGAAGTTTGAAAACTAGGTTCAAATAACATATTTAAAACAGAAGTTCACGGAAGAGATTTGATGACAAAATAGTAATAAAATCGCAGAGATTTAAAAATAAATGATAGCCAAATATTTCAAAGAAAAGTTTAGAGAAAGTTTTGAAAAACAGTTGGCCTAAGAAATGTATTAAAATTCAAAAAAATGGTTCGACAAGGGAGTTTAAAAGAAGAGATTTAACAGAGGGAGAGGTTAAAAAGTTTTTCGCGTCGATACACAAGCTTACTTTTAACGGTGATATCATATCAGCGTGCTTCGCCAGTATAGCAAGAGCCGTCTCCAAGTCAGGTACAGAGGTTTTCGGGTTTCGGTTGACTCTGGCCAGCGGACCACTCAACGCGCTTCCTTGTTCCGGATTCATGAGGATCTTCATGAGAATTACATAAACGTCTTGGTTCTTTTCATTTGTGTTGCACACGTTTTCGCAGTACCGAATTGCTCTTTCAACCTCACCTAGAAAAGCAGACAATAATAAGTCAGATATAGACAAAAGACACTATTCGTCCAATTAACGTAAACATTAGATAATGAGAGTAAAATATTCGCTGCCAATCTATCAATGACAACGAATAATATTTAATATTTTACAGAATCGAACCAATAAAACATCACTTATTACTAAACAAAATTTAGATAATGGTGCACAGACAGCAGATTGTTTTCTGACCATATATTTATATATCAGGATATGTCCGAAGGAACATTTTACAAATGTAATGTGTGTAAGTATAGAGATAATTTTTAGATAATTTTTCAGCTCACCATGCGATGTATATTTTAATTTACAACTATTTACAAAATAAAAAGCAAGTGAATTTTTTCATTCAACATCGCTAAGACGTAGATTCTTACGTAGAATCAACGAGATCAGTTGTCCTTAGCAACCAAGAGCAATGGTTTTCTATGATGTTACCATGGATGAAATAAAAAAAGAAGGATTGAGTTTTGATTGACATCGAACTGAAGCCCAAAATGGCGGACATATTACATATGTGTGTCAGCTGAAAGTAGGGCGACCGGCTGCATATGATGTGAGCGTGTGCGTGTTCCGCTCGTACGTACGAAGCGTTCCGGCTTCCTAAGGGAGCTTCAGTTTCGGATCAGATGGGATTCCCTCCTTCTTTTTTTAATAGCTCCATGGAGACTACATGAAAACTCTTTCATGGGCGAGCACGCCACATCATTATAATGTCCTCATCAAATAATAAATGCGGATAAGAGAAATTATAGTCATCATCATCAGCCCGTAGATGTCCACAGCTGAACATAAGCCTCCCCCAGAAAGCGCCACTTTGAACGGCTGCTCGCCTCCTGCATCCACCGGCTCCCCGCGGTTTTCACCAGGTCATCGGTTCACCTAGTACCTCGTTAAAAATAGGATAGAGTTTCAATGTGGGAATAGCGTCAAAATATAAACGTATATGGTTAGACATTTTCATAAAACATTCATCTTCAGAATGCTGAGAGCAAACCGTATCATGTTTTTGAGGAAACCAATTGCACTGTCCAGTTGCGAATATCTATTTATCTTTTATATTAGGATCTGTAGGAAACCTAATAAACATAAAAGATATTAAAAGTTTAATTAGTAGAAGTCAATTTAACCACAAAATAAATTGAAAACATTTAAAACTTATTGTAACAAATTTCCGGATGGCATAATAGAAACTATCGATGTATCGATAATTACAAGGTTAACCAACGCATTACATCACTATCGGTACTTCTGCCATAGGGTAAGTTCGCCGGTTTTGCGACCACTTCCTATATCCGACCGTTTAATGTACATTTGATGAAAAAATACAAAAAATAAAAAGCTTGCGGTGAACACATCTCTAAAATATATTATGCCTACACAATTATGTCCAAATAGGTTCAGTTTTGTAATTAATATTATACGAGAAATCCCCAATTCTATTTTAAAGCTTTGAAGCTTAAAAGCACATACATTTTAACTGCCTGTTTTCGACCACTTTTATCCACCATCTGGTATAAAAACTACAGATACCCAAAATCGCTCGTGGTCGAAAACTAATCCAGCTGCAGAAAAATGCTATTCGACCGCAAAAGCAAACTATATCAAAAACATTATAAATACGTATTTATTTACATATAAAAGTACATGAATAGTCGATTACTTTGTAAGTTTAACTAATTAGGCCAGACACGATTAAAAAAAACGATTAATGCTGGTGGTCGCAAAATAGGCGTGACCAACTGATCGAACCATCATTGAATATTTCTCGCCCAGGGTGTAATGTGGGCTGGCTTTATTACAAAAAAAAGTAGCGTATTTAGTTTGTAAACATAACTATGTTTATAAACTACGTTAGCCAATATATTTTTTTGTTATAGCTGAATTTTTCAGCCATATCCTTAAATAATTTTTGGCGGTCTCAGTAAGAAAAAAAGATCATGCTTTTTTATATGAGTCAGTGCCTCAAAGCTGGAGAAATCGTGAAAATACAAGACAGAGGATCTAAAGAAGCCTTTCTGATCATTGTTTCTATCATTTATTTACCACAGGCAGTCAGGCACCTACGTCTTTCAATTTATAGTGGTAAGAAACTAGCGAAAAAGTGGTCGTAAACATAATTTAGTGATCGAAAACTAGCAAAATAGTTACTATGTATTAGCCTTTGGTTTAGATATTTATAAAAGGGTGAGTTATTTTAAAAAATGATTGATAATCTGATAAAAATATAGAGTATAATATTTGAAACGTAGCTTAGTAGCATCAAGTCAAAAAATGATACTGGTACATTTTATTATGCAAACTAAACTTGACAACTCTACTAAGTGGTCGGAAACTAGCAAAATTACCCTATAATATCAAACTGACACAGAGGAGTACCCCGTACCGAAGTTCGGCAGCAATAATATGATTAATTTCGTCTCTATATATAGGCAAAGCGTCATTTGTTTCATAGCTCTGTGGATACAGCAAAGACCCCTAATACAGCAGCCGGCAAAAGCAAAGAATCTGTAGGAGTAATTTTTAACAATTCGCTACCACTTACCCAGGATTAGCACGTAGATTGCTAGCGCCTGCTCATGCCGCCCCAACTTGCCGAGCACTATCGCTCGCTCCTCAAACAAGCTGTCTGCAGGGAAATGCAACAACACCCTTTCCGGTGTATAATGTGTCGACTTCTCTAGAAAACTGACGAGCTTGGACTTCGTATGCTGCAGCTCTTCCTCGGTAATGTTAGCCTTCTTATCCGTTATTTTCTCTCTGTACATATTTATCAGTGCATCGTGAAATAGGGAATTCGTATCGTTCCAAGTGTGTATGACGTGTTCTAAATACGGTATAACTAATGGTTCGTGTTCTCTCAAAAGGAAGTCCAGTATCTTTGGACGCGGCAAGTTTTCTACTTCCACTATGTCTTCTGTGAATATTTTCAAGCCTTCCTCAGGGTGCTCTTTTAGTATCCAATCGGAGAATTTGAATATTAGGTTCATGTGTTCCGCACCTAGAAAAAAGTTACATTGTTATGAAGGAAGGTCATTCTCACATTTAGTACCTACTAACGAAAACAATTTTGTGGTTTATCTCTCTTTGGATACAAAAACTATATAAAACACAAACCAAGATTCTGTAAATAGTTCTTAGTTCCCCTATAACCCTCGAGACTGGAGTCTGGCTGTTTCGCTTGTTCTCTAAGCAGCTGCAGCGCTTTAGTGTGTTGTCCTTTGAATTGGTAAAGAATTATAAGTTCGCTGTGCTTTCCGTGCTGAAGTAAGGTTTTCTCAGCTTCCTCCAGTCTACAGTTGTTCAAACGCAGCAGTGGCGCCACAAACGCGTCATTGGTCTAAAGGAAAAATATTAGATATCATTAAAGTGTTATTATTTGTACCAAATATGCATACTTTTAACCTTATCATACTAATCATACCTGCAAGTAACATTTCAAGAGAGCAGTATCAATCAATTCCAACTGCTGCGTAACGTTTCTCTGACTACCCGCATTTTCATGACTAGTGCTAGGTTCCACTGTCCCTTTTCCAATCATGGCTCTCAAGTCGACCAAGTAGTTTATTAAAGCGTTAAGAGCTTTATCTAAATCTTTTCCTTTTAATTTCTTTACTTCTATGTCTCCATCGGGCTTGCCATCCAGGTTTGGGAAAAGTTTGATGACGTCAGCGGGGTCTGTATTCAATTTGATGAACTCCTTCATGGACTTGTCATACTCTTTTTTGTCGAATAACTCTAATGCGTGTAGGAACTGTATGGAATGTATCTTTTGTTTCTTTTCTTCGAGAGAACATTCCGAAAGATCCTGTAGAGAAAAATATTCGTAGTTATATTAGCAGTAACCAATGTAAAGGAGATATTCTACTGTTAAAATACTAGTACACCTACTACATACTATATAATAAACTTGAAGGGGGCTCTGCACGTTTTTTTGGAAAGGGAGTGGTGGGCAAAATCACCATGACCGGCAGGCGCCTTGGGAGCGCTGTAAATTATAATGCAGATCAAGAACAATTTTCGTGAAGTTTCTTTCGCCGGGACCGCAATGCACAACGGTTTAGTTTAACACTCAAGAAACAGAAGAAACAGCAGTTCAAGATAAAAATCCGGTTTATACACTATCATTATTATCGTAGGTACACAGAATAGGTATGGGTAATATTATATTGGTGGTTACAATTGGATTCTCAGATTTCTTAAATTTTTATATCAGTAAAAAAACTGTTTATCCGAGACACCAATAATGCATGAAATGAATGAATCAAAGCTAGCTTTTTTATAACCAGCTATTGTTATGATTGTTATCCTCACAGAAATTGATCTGTGGTGATCTACTATCCTATTTAACTTATATTATAAAAAGGTAAATGCGCAAGTGTGTTCAGCGCTGAAACAGCTAAAAGGATTTTAATGTCTTGGATTTGAGTGGACTTTTTAAGTACTATAATATATTTGTCATTACTTTTCACCTATCGTAAGATTTGAATTATTTACCCCATGGTTGGGAACCGAATAATTCATAGTCTGATTATTTCCCACGCAGGTAAACCCGCAACAAAACTACAAAAATTAACAACTATGGATACCAATTTTAATTAACATATTCATAACTATGTACTTATGTGAAATACACTTACAGACAAAAGAAGGTACATGGTACCTACGCGATCTTTCACTTTCAAAGCCATATTTAGACGAACAAATCAACCTGTGTTAAAAACAAAAATATCAGCATCTATAACAACGTTTACTTACATGCATAAGTGAAATAATTTTAGCTACATTCTTGCTAGGTTTACTTCGGAACATAATGCAAGTTTTCCCAAAAAATTACACAGAGTGCAAATAAGTAACATATAAAAAATGTGTACTTATATCTACAGATTTCCCAATTAACTGAATAATCATGATTAAAATCCCATATATAAATATACTTTTCCTGGTACAGAACATATCGAATGCGACTAATTCATTAGGTTTAATTATTGGTAGAAACTATTATTTCGCAGTGTTAGTGTAAACATGAACAACTCATTATGACGTTCGCGATTTCAACACATTCATTATTTGAGTATACATTGGATTTAATCAAGCATTTTGCAGTTGTTGGTATGTGGTGACCGCGGCCATTCAAATTAGGACAAAACTTGGTTAAGTCCTGTGAAAATTAAGGACAGCACCAGCACCAAATATGAAAAGAACTCTCCCAAGATGCATCGCAGTAGGTACCTTTTTAGACTGGTGGTTTTAGACTTGGTTTATTGTGTAAGGATTTATAAGGGCCCAAATATCTGAATAGGTACCTATATATACTTTAGTTCATGAAAGTTCTAGCTTCTACTCCCTGTATGTAATATTATTATATGAAATAAATATATATTTGATTTGATTTGATTAGGATAAAACACTTCTTTTACCGATTTGTGATGTTAATAAATTGCGCACAAAAGAAAGTACTTACAAAAATTGGTATCGAACACAAATCTGATTTAACAATACATACACCACACTCAAGTGCGTCTGAGCACGTTTTTACAGATATACATTCATCTACAGTTTTTCAATGAAAAACGAAGAATTTCCTTCACAAAAGAAAAAAGGTTCAGTGCTTATTAATTTTACGAAAGTTTTAAACAGATGCTGATATTTTCATAAAACACGATCGACACAAAACTAAACACAGCAATTATCCCGTTTACACTAACGCGTAGTAAGTCCCTATCCAGCTCGGTTTACATCAAGGAAAATAGAAGTTTTATAGATACAGTTGGCTGCATAGTTACATGGCCAATCCTAGCATTTATTTATTCATAATAACTTCTGCTTGAGGATTCGCAGGCATGATATCAGGAATCAGGATCAAACGGTGTCACTCTTTTGCCTAATCTAATATTTAATTAGGTACCTACATCTAACTAACATCAAAAACCATTCAAGCATAACTACCAAATATAAGTGCTTACATTAATAATTGGGAATAGTGTAGCGTTTTATCAGTGAGTTTTTAAAATCGGTTCATTAGTTCCGGTGGTTTGTGCGTTTCATTATACGCTGGACTCTTATTTGCAATTTTGTCGTACGTTTGTTACATTGATGTCGACTTGGCATACCAAATACTGAACGCTCATTGGTTATCTATTGATTAGCGGCTGTCTTCAACCAATGATCGCGGGGTATTTTGTATGTTGAGTTGAAACGAGTTTGACAAACGCCCGAGAAACCGGGGTTAGGTAAGTTCTACTGCTAAGCTATATATAACTAAGAAGCTATCACACATGGGCATAAGTATTATTATGTATTTTAAGTTACATTATAATAGTTTGAGTGGAGCATATTACGAGACTTACCGTCAAGTCGATAGCCAGTTGGAACTGCTTGTCCTTCAACAGCGTCTGCACCTGCTTTGTGACGTCAGCGGAACAGAGGCACCAAACCTGCCCGACCGATGACACAAATATCAAGCCCCGCTTACATCTGAAACATTGGTCTTCAAAAATAAACAAATATGTGTGGATATTTCACACACCGCCATCTAGCCCCAAACTAAGCATCATAGCTTATGCTATGGGAACCAGATAACTGGTACAATACTTAGATACTTTTTCGTTTGTAAATACATATATAGAATACAACATAACACCCAGACACAGAACAAACATCTATGCTCATCACACAAATGTTTGTCACCATCATCATCATTAACAGCCTGAAGACGTCCACTGCTGAACATAGGCATCCCCCAGGGAGCGCCACTTAGAGCGGCTGCTCGCTTCCTGCATCCATCGGCTCCCCGCGGCTTTCACCAGCTCGTCGGTCCACCTAGTGGGGGGCCGGCCTACGCTGCGTCTTCCATTTCGTGGTCGCCACTCGAGAACCTTTCTTCCCCATCGGTTGTCAGTTCTACGAGCGATGTGGCCTGCCCATTGCCATTTCAACTTGCTAATTCTAAGAGCTACATCGGTTACTTTAGTTCTCTTGCGGATCTCCTAATTTCGGATCTTATCTCGCAGGGAAACAACGAGCATTGCTCTCTCCGTAGCTCGTTGTGCGACTTTGAGCTTAGTAATCAGGCCAACAGTGAGAGACCACGTCTCAGTTCCATAAGTCATCACTGGCAATACACATTGATTGAAAACTTTTGTTTTCAGGCTTTGCAGTATTTTGGACGAAAAGATAGGTCAAAGCTTCCCGAACGCTGCCCAGCCGAGCCAAATGTTTGTACTGGGCCGTTATTCCGTATCAATTCCTTACTTCGAAACCACGCGAATTCCTTGTCTTAGATGTCAGGCACTCGAACAACAGATTTTATCCTCCCAAGACTCATAAATAGCATTCCTAAAAAACTAAAAGATAAAATAACCCCAATTAATATTAAACTCTTACTTAAAAAGCATACCTTAGACAATCCGTCTTTGTAAATTACTAGTGCAACATAAATGCTATTCGTAATAATCATCTATATTATAAATTAAATAAAATAAAAATGACAGTATTTAGCAACAGCCTGTATACAATTGTGCATTGTCCGTTCGCTCGATGCGCTGTTGGCGTTCTCGGCGGTGCAGCGAGCGAACTGGTTTATGTAGGTACTTACGACGGCTACCACTGTGACGATAACAATGCGAAAGAATGCTAATATTATTGAGTGTCTTTTGGTAACCACTTTATATATATTTATATTATGTATCTTACGGTAAAATAGAGGAATACAACACCAGAGACAAATCTTATTTGGTTTTATTGGTGTTTTTAGGCAAGTTGTAAACCTTTTTTTTCTGATTTAAATAAATAAAAAAAAAAAAAAAAAAAAAAGATAAGAAATCTACAAAAGACTATTCTCTATGAAATGAAAACAAAACCGCGTGAAACGACTTTGGAATTGGCGGGATTTGAACTGCCAAAAATCATATGTTCTACTGAGACGCGTTCCGAAACATCAACACGTCTAAAGATATGACCACTTATGTCAATATATTTTATTCAAATATAATTTTAATGTAAAGTGAAGGTATTTCTAACGCTGTGCCACGATTTGAACAAGACACGATAACGACGTGGTTTCGAATCGTGTGGAATCTGTGTTTCCATAGAGAATAACCGCCCAGGGTATGAATTGAACCCACAGCCCTCAGTTCAGAAGGCTACTATCGTTTTCATCAAATTATTATGACTTCTCTTTTCTATGCGAGCGCGGAATGCTATCTCTGTCGTGACAAATTCCTTTGGGCTACAAAGTAGGTACTTAATCAAATATTCTTGTGAAAGAAAGAAAGAAAAGAAACGAACCTATACATCAATCTCGCCTTATTGAGGCCAGTTAGACTCTGAATAAACTGTGCAGGCTCCACACTTTGCACCACCACTTCACTGTCGAGCAGGCCTAGTATAAATGGCTCATCCCACACTGCAATCACAACCATTAAATACCTGTATTTTGTCAAAATATATAACTATAAATCTTACCACTCTACCCATTTTTTTACATATAAAAGTTACTAGTGCTGTAATTAATTAATTTTAATGTAATTCAATCATAGTAAAGAAAGATCAACCTAACGATTTGAAATACGATAACAATAGGAAACTCCTGCTAAAGCAGATGAAGATTTATCGCATGTATGGTTCGCACCAAACAAAAAAGATAACATAAATATTGTATAGAACCTGCAAATATGCCTGCATTGAGCTCTTTGAACACAGACCCAAGTCCAAAATTGCATTTATTAAAAAACTTAATTCAGTTTATATTTGGCATGTTTTTGTGCTATTATTGAGTAGAGTACTTATTACCAGACATGTCTTACCAACGCTAATTGGTGCTTCCTTCCATTTTATCGTCCGTATTATATCAATTTTAGTTTCTTTGCTGCCATCTTTTGTCTCTTCTTTGACTTCTTCCACCAAGACAGATGTCTGATCGCGACCAAGTAGGAAGGCTGTCTCTGAATACTTAGCTATACTAGGCTCAAGTGACTTTGAGCTACTTGTCGGAAACAGCTCCTTTGGACTGCCGGATGATAGCTAAAACAACAACAAACAATAAATAAAATACAATCATCACAAGCACTAACCATTTGCAAATGTGTAGAGGAGAAATAGTTATTTAATGTTTCGTTTCTGTCTATCGAATTCGAAATGAGAAAGCACTGAGTAGCTATTCGTCTGCTATGCAGTGTTTATTAATAAGGGGGTAACATTTCTACGTTGAATAGTACACTTGCTCCGCCACCCTCTGGGCCTAGGCTGAAAACCAGCGCTGGATGTTCCTGACATTCAGCAATACGCTGAACCGACGCCCATTCAACGCCGATTGTCAAGTTATAATATGATTTCATTAATTTTGTGTTGAATAAATGATTTCTATTCTATTTAAATGTCACTTACATCATACACAGTGTATTCAGCCTTAAAGCCAACACATAGAAAGTCCTGACCCCAAGCCATCACTTTAGGCACATCCGGTATGGTAAAGTCAAATAAATGTTTTTTGAACTCCCCCTTCTTTCCACAGTACAGTTGTAGTTTTCTTCTTACTGCAACACAGAGACGAACTACAGAGCTGGACTCTCCGGTCATTAGAGTTGTAGGCTGAAATATAAATGATAAAGTTATAGTAATTATAAACAATATCACCAACAACATGTTAGAGCATGATGAAGAATAAAGAAACCAATATAGTATACTAAGCTCTTGTGATTTGAACACGTAGTTATTTGCTTCGGCAAAACTTAATCATGCTAAAACATATTATTTGCCAAACATTTGCCATGTTCATGGGTAGACTTAAGTATACTTGAAGCCTGGGTAAACCATTAACTTTGCAACCAATTGTGACACCACTGCCAATATTTGAAGGGATCTAAGCACCAATGACCAATCATCACAATAGATAAGGAGTTTGCATCAGCAACAAAAGTCTCACCTGATAATGTTTATTTATTTATCTAAAATTCACAGCTTATTACTATTTCCACTATATAATACAGTTGTAGTATGTTATTGTAGTAGTTAGTTTAGAGAATAAAGGTACTTTCGAAGGTATAAAAAAGTGATGTGCGGTCATCTATATCATAATTATATTATCTTGTTGTATATTCCAGATTTAGATCTGTACATTGATTTTTATTCAGAACCATGAATTTATTAAGGGTTAAAATATCACACTCTTACCTTATTATCTACTGCAAATAATGAGGCTCCCTTTGTCTGCTCAAATGTTGTGACTACAGGGAAATTGACCCCTTTCATGTTGTGAGTTGATAGCACATTATCCGTTAGACACAGAAGCAAGTTGTCTTCTGCAATAAGTCAAATTCTTATTAGTATTACAATGGGAATCCGCGGAAGGACTAAAGTGACCGATATAGCCCTTAAAGTTAGCAAGTTGAAATGGCGATGGGCAGGCACCATCGCTTGCAGAACTGACAACCGATGGGGAAGAAAGGTTCTCGAGTGAAGACCACGAACCGGAAGGCGCAGCGTAGGCAGACCCCCGACTAGGTGGACCGACGACCTGGTAAAAACCGCGGGAAGCCGATGGATGCAGGAGGCGAGCAGCCGCTCAAAGTGGCGCTCTCTGGGGGAGGCCTATCTTCAGCAGTGGACGTCTACGGCTGATGATGATGATTACAATGTTTAGGAATAATGTAAGTAGCAATAAAACAGAACCCAAAATATTGGAAAGAAGCCTGCACTCTCTCCCTGTAAGAGGTCTGTATCCCAGCAGCGAGAAACTATGGGCTGATGATAATGATAAAAAGAAACTAGACTTAAACATATCTATATTATCCTAAAAATTATATTTATTTAACTAAAGTAATTTTTTACTTTATTTGTCTGCCAAAGTACCCAGTGCTACACATTCTACTTAAAAAAGGTTAAAATAAAGTAAATGAAATGAAAAATGAAATAATTTTACTACATTCCATCTAATGTAAGAACTTGTTTGACACTACAATAAAATAGTCAAAAAAACTGTATTAAAACATTTAAATGTTTCATTATCTATACATATAATAAAACTGTAGAGATAAAAAAATCTGTAAATGCAAGATATCGAAAAAAAAATGACACAGGTTGGCTTGAAATTTTTCGCTGATCACGTTAAGCTACTTTTTAGACATTTTGTCTGTTTGTTTGTTTGTTTGTTTGTTTGTTTGTTTGTTTGTTTGTTTGTTTGTTACGGCACAACTCCGAAGATACTGAACGGATTTTCATGCGGTTTTCACTAATAAGCTTAGAAAAACCCGGCGCACAACATAGGATATATTAAATTTTATATATCGTTAATTTTTTTTTTGGTGTAAATGTGTAAGATTTCATTATGAAACGGAACGGGATTTTAACAAGATGGCCGCTTCAAGGCTTTAAAGTAAGTTTTTTTTTCTTATATTTTGGTCCATACATAGTGTAGGTATTTAGCCAGTGTCAAAAGGTAAGTTTTATTTTAGCTACTAATCATAGATGAGAGAAAAAAAATGTGCTCTGTGCTACTGACGGTAATTTTATCTCGGGTTTATCCGGATGCACAGATTAAAGAAACAAAACTCTGTTACTATTATGGCGCGGCTTCATATACGCCCAAACCTTCGCTATTGAGTTGGCGCGCAAAAACATCTCTGTTGACTATCCTCGATGTTTTTGTAGCGCCCCAACCCGGACACACAGTCAATTTGTTTGCCTGCTGCACGACCGACGTGGGCTAAATAAAATGGAGGAAGCAGTAGCGTTATATTGCATGTCGGCAAATAAATGTTTTACTAACTGTGAGAATATTATTTGCAATTACAAAAATAAATTTTAATAGTTTTAATTTATTATTCCCTTATCAATATGAAGTAAAACCATTTTTTTTTATTTGTCTGTTTATCTGTCCCTTTGAATACGGATCACGGTTGTTATAGTGGCAACAGAAATATATCATCTGTGAAAAATTCAACTGTCTAACTATGACGATTCATGAGTACATCCTGGTGTCTGATGGACAGACAGACAGACAGACGGACAGCGGAGGTTTAGTGATAAGGATTTACCCTTTGAGTACGGAACCCCAATCATTTTTATTTCATTCTGATTAATCCCCACTGCACTAAGCAATAAGGAAGTAATGTAATGCATGTTTGTATTTATAACATAAAAAACAAAAAACAGTAAATTACAATTGGCGCGCCTGTATTACCGGCAGTGTATCATGAGTGCATCACACTTTTCGGGCTACGACGAAATACATCGTGCGATAACTTCGTTTGCGCTCGATGCAATGCAGATTAGAGAAAAACAATGTGTTCATTATGTAAGTACCTATACCCAAGGAAGTCATATGTATTGCATATAGATAAGTTTTTTCGTTAATCTGTGGTCCAAACTAAAAAAGAGGATAGGTATGAGAACCTTCTTAAATATGAGCACGACACAGAGAACAAGGAATTTCGAAAAATAAAAACTTCTTAGACTTTTTATTATAAGTTATAAGGCTTCACGCGATATCATATTTAGCCAATATTGAAACATAACTAAAGTTATTATTCATGTTTTCGATTTAATGGGTTCTGGCGAGGGCAAAATTCTTTATTGGCGCTCTGGTATTATGTATTAGTTTTCAAAAATCTACTACGCGTTACCATTCGAAATAAGTATTTAAAATTGTATTGTATAGTACCTATAGCTTAACCTATAGTAGTAACATATCAGTAATCTGTGCCTATAGGTTCTTCATTTATTGACCCTACCTTTTACCTTAGCATTGTAAAACCTTTTTTATTTCGGCATTAGACAAAATTTGTATTTAGCCAATGATAGGAAGTATTTTATGAAAACTTTTTAAAAGGGTAGGTTCTTGGACTTTTTATAATCATTCATAAGGCTTCACGCGATTATCATACTTAGCCAATATTGAAGCTTACTTAATTAACATTTTTATGCAAGTTTTCGATTTATAAAGTTTTGGCGGGAGCAATGTTCTTTATTGGCGATCAGGGGGTCTAGCAAAGATACTAACCACTAACGCTAACGGCTCACGCTAACTCCAAAACTGTATTGAAATGACATTTGGTGTGGAAAACTTAGCGATTTCCTAAATGTCATCGTAGTACATTTTTGAGTTAGCGTTTGGCGTTAGCGTTAGTGGTTGGTATCTTTGCTAGACCCCCTGGTCAAATGTATTATTATTTACATAAACTTACTACACCATTCTAATTAGGTAGATAAAATTATTATTGCGCTACTGCTATATTCTTGATCGACCCCAAGGAAGTTTTAAGGTACCAGGGGTCTAGCAAAGATACCAACCACTAACGTTAACGCCAAACGCTAACCATAGAGTAACTTTTTATACTGGAGGACTGACGCTAACTCCAAAATGTACTGCGATGACATTTCGGAAATCGCTTACTTTTCCACAGCTAATGTCATTTCAATACAGTTTAGGAGTTAGCGTTAGTGGTTGGTATCTTAGCTAGACCCCCTGTAGTACTTATAGCTACTTAAGTTATAGACCCTTACCATTGCTACGCATTTTAAAACCTTTTTTATTTTGGCATTGAAGTAAGTGCGGAGTGCGATATTTGTATTTAGCCAATGATACGAAAAATTTTATGAAAAATGTTTATGGGTAAGTACTTAGATATAATAATATGTAGGTATTCATTATGGCAATTGTATCCTCGAATTAACAACAACATGGCGCGTAACGATCGTTTTTGACTATTTTTTTATTTGTTCTTCTTCTTCTTGCATGTTGAAATAAGTTTTTAATAGTTAAAATATTTTAGATCTGTGGGCCACGGGAGCAAAAAATGATTTATTACTCAGTTACTTCAAGAAGGTTATAGTTATAGTAGGTAAGTAACTATCTTTGTAATGACGATTTTACCTACTTCCTCACTTTCATCACTAGGTAGGTACGTTGAAAGTGCAGTGGGAATGAGACAGCGTAGAAAATAGTGGACATAATAATAATTATAACTCTCGATTCTTTAAGGAGTGGTGGTTTAGTATTAGTAATTCCTAATTAGTATTAAGAAAATTAATTAGGTACGCATCGTACGGATACAGGGACACTGGCTAAGCGTAGGTACTCAATTCGTATGGAGTGTGTGATTCTTCCATATTTTTCTAAACCGTACCTGACTGCTTAGGTAACTACTACCTAAACAAAATTTACTGAAACATCTGTTAAGACCTGAGTGAAGTGATGATGATTTCTTTTCGTTGTAATATGAAAGGTACTTATAAAATTGTAGTTTTTTGTTTGAAACTTATTTTACTGTTATAAATCTATATTAGACTCAAAACATTTAAATTTAGGTAATGGCTTAAATAGCTTCCACTCACAGGTTACTGTGCTCAGCTTCGAAAAGATTTAGTGGATTTTTTGTTTGGTACGAAATGTATTATCTATTATTAGACTATAACGTAAAAATAACATAACACAAGCGTGCAAAGCCGCGGGCAAAAGCTAGTAGCTAATAAATGCGTTGATCAAATCTAATAGGTACACTTTGACATTTCGAGGGATACCAAGCTAGAGATTTTTTCCCTAAATTTTGTGGTAAAAGGGGAATGGGGGTTCTTAGGGGATTAATATTTTTGAGGGTGTTTTAGGTGGAGAAGTCAGGATGAATTTCCTATACTAAAAAAGAATCATACTATCACACTAATATTATAAATGCGAAGGTTGTGTGTGCTTGTTTGTGCCCTATTCACGCTACGAATTTGGATGTTTGGAATACAGATATCTTGTAGGTACACTGGATTAACACAGAATACTTTTGAACCAAGGGAGACACCGGGAGTAAGTAAATGCATTTATTTCGGTATTTTTAATGGTGGCAGCATAAAAAATGTCTGTTGATAACCTACATTTGCGTTTTAGATGTAGTTAAAAAAACATTAGAAAAATATCAGCATTTCCATACATTTCATCAAGATAAACGGTAATTTTTCTATAAAACAACTGATAATTTTTGCGAAGATTGTGTTCTATGCCGCGGAACAAAAACCTTTTTATTTAATATTTAATATATCTTCGCCCTATAGAATTAATCATCTCATGAGAAGAAAAGAAAAGCCTATTTAAATTTTATCAAAATGTAAACGAGCGATCAGGCGATTCCATTTGCGTCCATCAGCGGGACGGCTCACATGAACGGACCTGGTGCAAAGCATCATGATGGTAAGATTCTCATTAAAATAGGCTAAGCCCTACACCATAGAATCTCACTCAAGATTTTTCATAGGCGCAGAAAACACGATTAACATGATTAATTAATTGGTAACTCACCCTAAAGGGATTTCCGAATACAAAAATGTACGATTATTGTTCTTTTTTACATTTTGTTTAGTTATTGCTTTATTTTGCGAGTTTCAAATACTAATGTACCTACAACATCAATAAAAATATGTAAGTGATGAAAACCTAATCAAAGTATGCTAGGAATACAAAAAAGCTTAGGGGTTTTTAGGGGGTTCTAAGGGTATTAAGTTATCTACGGAGAACATTCTTTAGGAGCTGGCAGCACTTTTTTTCGAAAATAGTGTTGCGACTATTACACATCCGATTAATCGGTGAAATTGTAGAATAAGGTAATTAATCGAATCAAATCTTTAGGCGAGAAAAATTCAGTGAGATAATCTTGCGTAGTTCGCGAATGATCTACTTCGAAAGTGTGATTATAATATTAATATTCTTGACTTTTTTTGTAAAAAGTATCGGTACAAACAAATTTTCCTCGCCAAAGCAATTCGCTGATATTTCTTTCTTTGGCGGGTACTGCAATTTAGTTTTAAACATTGATATTATAAATACATAATCACTACTTTTTTAAACACCATGATTAACAATGATTATTATGGTGCAACTTAAACTTCTTTTTAATATATGGCTCCTGCGGGGCCACAACTTCGTCAATTTCGCGTGGATAGAGTAGAATATATTTAATATATTCTACTCTATCCACGCTACTATATCTTATAATTATTATTATATAAACTTTTATTTTTACATGGTATCTCATATTTTATTTATTTATTCTTTATGCCATTATCTAAAATAATCTTTCACAATACTAAGCCACCCTTTACCGTAAAGAGAATGGAAATTTTGCTGAAGAAAGCTTGTTCCCACATTACAAATTATGATAACTGGTCTGGTAATGCATGATTTTGACAGAGATGTGCATTTCGGCAGTTTTATAGACAATCGAATAATTATTAATTTTTGCGACGATGATGATGATGATTGTTCAAGTACTAATATAAATAGTAGTGAATGTGATTAAATGACTATTTTCAAACCCAGTATATTATTTATTTAATATTTATATATATTCAGAGGTATATACCTAACACTTAAGCTTAAGTCGAATATACCCAATATGGTGTTTAGTTAATACCTTACCTTTCGATGCATACATTTCATGCTGATATAATTCATTATAAGTATTACAATCATTTGTTCTCTTACTGAAGTCATATGAAAAAACGAAACGATTACTAAATAAATATGTAGAATCAGTATCGATTTCTCATTAAAATCGGGTTTATCCGATAGCGATTATTTCGTTCACATCCCTAGACCAGTTAATCTGACAGTGTCAATCACTAATCATGTCAACTTCATACTGCACTTCTTATTTTTGATAAACTGTACCACCCAACCAATAGAATTATTAGCAAAAATGATCCGATTTTTCGGTTTTGGTTCAGACTTTTACTATTTCGTTATAACTGTCAAACACATTGTCACACAAGAGATCAACAATAATTAATTATTTCGTTAAATTTTCTAATACTAAAATATACCTGGTATAACTTCGATCTGCTGTATAGGCTTCTTACTGAAGTTCTTACAATAATGCAGTAGCTGTAACTCATATTTCTGATTAGCATTGCCAGAAGATAATGAGTACATCAACAAATGCCCTTGCCGAGTCCCCAACAACAAATAACTATCTGCAAATAAAAAATTACACATTTGGGTATTAAAATAAATTTAGTATTTATGATTAGAATTTGGAGGAAATCTGAAGGGCTATTTTGATTGAGGTCATGGAACTGATTCTTGCATTCCATTCTGAGTGGGTTTCAAATTTCCCAATAATCATTAATAATTATTTACATACTTATACTAATTTAACAAATTTCATGTGTTGGATGACTTGGATAGTAATTTATTTGATTCAAAAAACTATAGCTGTTGTGTACAGAGATGTTGAAGGTGGGCTATGTTTATGTCACCATATTTTTGTAAGAACCGTTTGTTTATAAAAAAACGCAGTTATTTATGAACTGTCGATTTATTGCAAACGGGCAATGTGTCTCACAATAAAACCATTGATATTTCGGTTATTAATAATTAATCAGCATCACTTCATTTTTTCATAATTGTGTACTTCTAGTGTGGTCAAAACTAACCTAACACTCCTCCTCACTTCACTCGTCATTGTAACCTACTGGTTAGCCACTAGTGACTCTAAAAAAACAATAAATTACGGCAGTAATTGGTGCATTGTTCACAAATAAACGCTACTAAAATCCTTTTTTTAAAAACTCACCGCTGGACAACTGTTTATAAATAATCGAAAAATCATCCGTTTTATTGTAAGACAAAGTGTCAGTTTGCAATATATCAGCAGTTTATAAATAACCAGTGTTAGTTTCGGTTTTTGACGATGAAATTTACACTATTCTAACTTTAGTCATATTTATTGCCGTAGGCGTAACTAAATAAATTATAGGTTTATTGATGATTCAACTTACCATAAGCTGTGATGGCTTCAATCTGTACAGCTACAGTAAGCAAATGAGATATTTCGTACGCTTCATGCATAGTTGAGGATAATTTTTGCTATCACCGTCAGAAATTAATAAAAAGCTAGGCAGTAGCCGCCGTCGTCGCCATATGTACTGAAACTACTGAAGTTCTTTAAAATATAGGAGTCATCAACATTTAGTTTGATGATTATGTTTTCACATTTTGTTGTACCTTGGGGCCAGTTGAAGCGATACACTAATTATCTTTGGTGCAGTGTTTTATGATAAATCGGATTCTTTGTATCACTATTTTATTATTTATTTATTTTTGTCTGATCCTGACCTGCGATTCTGAAAAATTGGAAAAGTGGAAAAATATAGATTTATTTATTGACTTTAACACCATTACAGAATAAAATAAACCAAGAATAAAATAAATCTGTCTGGAAAACTTGAAATTGAAATGTCACTGTCACTTTGTCAGTGTCTGTGCCAATATGAAAGTGACAGATTATCTGAAGATGACAGCAAGGAACTATTTTATTATTTTTTTTTGAGTTTTGGCGTAAACGCGGAAAAGTTTACGTCGTTGCATTGTATTATTTCTCAAAACTTGTGCTTTTTCCAGAGTTAATATTTAAACATTGGTGGCGTTTTACGCATTAAGTACTGAATTATGAGCATGAGTGTGGGCAAGTGATATAATGTAGTGAAACGTGGTTTTTCGTGTTGCTCCCAAAATTCCATAGAAGCTTCTAGTAAAGCTGCCACCACTTTACTAGAGCATAACTTAGACAGGACTGTGGCGTCGCAAGAAGTTTTTATTTCTTTTCTTCATGCTCTCTGCGAGAGCATTCGAAATTAGAACATAGAAAAAATAACAAATGAAAGTTGTTTACTTTTTGACAGAGCAATCACGGCGAAAATTTCTGTTGGTCGATGCGTATATCTCGTAAGCTCTTGGACAATAAATAAGTGATATATAGTATCGTGCAGTGTTTAATTACCAAAGTGGTGACCCTCGGAACGTGAAGGAGCCCGTGTCTACACACCAACGTGGTTACCACGGCCAAAGTGGTGACCAAAGTTGAGTTACCAAAACGGTGACTCCTTCGTACAACGCACCTAAACGCTGCGGAATTTCACAGGCTCTATACATATTGAGAGATAATAGCACGCGCGAGGCTGACGAGTGACGTCGCACTGCATGGCACAACTGCACTGCACGGCGCTGGCGAATTCGCGACGTGCAACGCTGACGACGTGCGACGCCCCCCTTGCGAGCGCTTTCTTCGGGGAGCAGTATAACGCCCGTGGTCGTGCAACTGGAGCTGCACTCAACGCTAACTAGAGCCAGGTGACCCGCGGACTACGACGATCATATTTCTGGATGTCAAGAGGTACCGAACTTTGAGATTGTTTCCTTCGTGTTGATGATGGAATAATTTGCGTGCATGCGAACATTGAGATAACAACGGATAACAAGTACAGTCACGGTATAAAGTGTTTGTCCAAATATTTTTTGTGCCGTATTAAAATTTATGATTTTTTGTACATTGATAAGGCTTACTTAAGGTGACGGTACATTGTTTATTTAAGGCGGAGCGGATAAATTTTATTTTTTATACAACTTTTATACTGACCTTATTTTATAGTTACTGTTTTATGCTTGCCTTTTTTATATACGCATGTTACCTTGCACGCACACCACACCCTCATTTTTTTTCTCTCTTTCGGGTTGATTTTGCTTTTTTTTTTTTCGGTGCACATTCTCGTTTGACTTTCCTACCGGTTTTGGTGGTACAGCATGAGTGATAGTGAGGTTGACGAATTTAGGCCTGCTTCTACACTACCGCCGAATCACGACCAACCTGGCACGAGTGGCATGGAAAGGATGATCGTAAATAGGGTATCCATCCGCACCCCTCCTTTTTGTAAGGACCGTCCGGCGTTATGGTTTGCTAGTCTGGAAGCACAATTTTGTATCAATAATATCACGCAAGAATTGACAAAATTTAATTTTGCAATTGCGCATCTGGACACCAACTGCACTAGGGAAGTAGAAGACATCATTATACAGCCACCGAAGGTACAGCCATACACAAAATTACGAGACGCGATAATTTCTAGGTTTTCCGACTCTCGCGAACAAAAGGTCAGACGCGTACTGGAAAAAGAGCAGATTGGTGACAGGAAGCCGTCATCTTTCCTGCGGCACCTTAAATCTTTAGCGGGGCCTACATTTCCTAATGAGCTTATGAAAACTATTTGGATGGGCCGGCTACCACGTTTTCTCCAAACAGTTCTGGCAGCCCAGCGGTTGGAGGAATTAGGAGAGCTTAGCGAGTTAGCAGACAGTTTGATGGAAGTTAATGCTCCATCCACATTGGAGGTTTATTCCAGTCATGCGAACTCAACACCACCGCTAGCGGATGATGACAGCACAGTACAACAGCTGGTTAAAAAAGTGGATGAGCTTACACGCATTGTTGCATCGTTCGCTATTATTAGTGACCATGGTCGTGCGCGTAGCAACAGCTCCAACCGTAGTCATAGCCGTAGTCGTTCACGTCCACGCAACCCGGAACTGTGTTTTTACCACGACCGATTTGCAGCCAAAGCACGCAAGTGCGTACCACCGTGCAATTGGTCCGGTGCTTCACCTAACATCCAGGGAAACCAGAGCAGCGATCGGTAGAGGCGACAGCCGATTGCTCTACATCAAGTCGCCGTCTTTTCGTAACCGACCGGTATTCAAACCAAAAATTTTTGGTCGATACTGGTTCGGACTTATGCTGCATACCGCGTCGGTATGTTAATAACCGCACATACGAACCACAGCCATATGACTTAGTTGCTGCAAATGGTACTAAAATTAGCACTTATGGTTTGGTGCAGCTAAATCTATGTTTAGGGCTTAGGCGCGAGTTCAAGTGGAGTTTCGTAGTGGCAGACGTAGAGAGCGGCATTATAGGCTCGGATTTTTTGTCACACTACCACTTGCTACCTGACTGCACCCAAGGCAGACTGCGTGATGGCAAGACTGGACTTTCTTCTGCCGCAGATCTTCGTGCAGCAGACCAACCAAGCGTCAAGGTAGTATCCTTGCCTGACTCGCCATACACTGCGATTCTGGTTAGGTACCCAAGTATCACGCGACCACCTGGAGCACCACGGGAACCTAAACATACCACCGTGCACTACATTAATACAACGGATGGTCCCCCCGTTACAGCTCGACCGCGCCGCCTTGCACCCTTGAAGCTCCGCATCGCGAAGAAAGAGTTCGAGGATATGGTTCACGCTGGTACTGCTCAACCTTCGAGCAGCTCATGGTCCTCTCCATTACACCTCGCACCCAAAAAGGATTCGACGTGGCGTCCTTGCGGAGATTACCGTGCGTTGAACGCCCGCACTATTCCAGATTGTTACCCCGTTCGGCATATAGGTGATTTTGCGCACAATTTAGCTGGCTCTACTGTGTTTAGCACAATAGACCTAGTTAAAGCCTACCAGCAAATCCCAGTCCATCCAGGTGACATCTGCAAAACGGCAATCATTACACCGTTTGGGTTGTACGAATTTCCGTACATGACCTTTGGGTTGCGTAACGCGGGACAGACATTTCAGCGATTTATCGATGAAGTGGTGCGAGGCCTAGACTTCTGCTTTGCATACGTAGATGACATCCTAGTGTACTCCAGCAGTCCAGCACAACATGCAGAACACCTGGAAATTTTATTCCAGAGGCTGCACGACTATGGAGTTGTCATTAACGTCACTAAGAGCATTTTTGGAGCAGAAGAAGTCTTGTTCCTTGGCTATCGCATCAATGCAGCAGGCACACGTCCACCAGAGGACAGAATTCAAGCTCTGGTGGAATATCCGCAACCCAAGACTGTACAAGGCATGCGCAGGTTCATTGGCATGGCAAATTATTATCGTCGTTTTTTGCCTGATGCAGCTAAGTATCAGGCGCCGTTAATCGACGCCGTTACTGCAATACAAGGCAAAGGCAATAAGCCGTTCATATGGACGCCTGAGCTCGAGGAGTGTTTTGAAGCCTGCAAGAGGAGCTTAATGTCCGCTACTATCTTAGCTCATCCGGACGTCAATGCTTTGCTTGGCCTATTCACAGACGCCTCGAGCACTCATGTGGGTTCATGCCTTCAGCAACGCATCGACGACAAAAACGACTGGCAACCACTGGCCTACTTTAGCAAGAAGCTTAACGCTAAGCAGGCACAGTGGCCCGCGTACTACCGCGAACTCTTGGCTGTGTATGAGAGCGTGCAGCATTTTAGGCACATTTTAGAAGCCCAGCATGCGACCATATACACAGACCACAAGCCGCTTACTTATGCTTTTGTACAGCGACGGGAGAAGTTGCCACCCGTACAGCTGAATCAGCTGTCATTTATCAGCCAATTCACCACGGACATAGTCCACATCAAAGGCATTGATAATGTCGTAGCTGATGCCATGTCTCGCATCGAGTCAATTTCGCTGGAAGAAGATTACGCTGCACTCGCTGAATCTCAAGATACTGATGAAGAACTAGCCAAAGTGCGCGACAATTCTTCACTCAAACTGGAACCTATCGTGATTCCAGGCACTAATGTCACTGTTTTATGTGACACATCCACTGGTCGACCACGTCCTTATCTGACGTTACCTTTTCGACGAGCCGCATTTGACCGCTGTCACAACCTCAGCCACCCTGGCGTGCGTGCAACCGTTCGCTTGGTGACTGAGCGCTACGTCTGGCCGAACATTAACTCGGACTGTAGCAAGTGGGCGCGCTCTTGTCTTGACTGTCAGCGCAGTAAGGTTACCAGACACATTACGTCGCCTCTCGGGCATTTTGGTACACCTTCTGGCAGATTCAAGCACATCCACATTGATATCATAGGACCGCTACCGCATTCCGGTGGATATAATTATTGTCTCACCGCTATCGACAGGTACACGCGGTGGCCTGAGGTATGGCCTATGACGTCAATAACTGCAGAGGAAGTGGCAGAGACGTTAGTATCCGGTTGGATATCTCGTTTTGGAGTACCCAGCGTTATAACAACTGACCAAGGACGCCAATTTGAGTCCGCGTTGTTTAAACGTCTCCTAAATGTATGCGCCACAAAACGAGTTCGCACCACCAGCTACCACCCTTGCGCAAACGGCATGGTGGAGCGCATGCACCGCCAGCTTAAGGCATCGCTAATGTGCCATGCTAACACATGGACAAGAGCGTTGCCACTTGTTCTCCTCGGCATGAGGACGGCCCTCAAGGAGGATTTAAAATTATCTTCTGCTGAGCTGGTCTATGGGGAGACACTCCGTTTGCCTGGTGAACTCATAGTGCCTCCAGAAGTACCTGCAAGTCCTAGTGACATCGCGGATTTTGTCACGGATCTAAGACGTGGTATGGAAGCTCTACGTCCCATACCCGCTTCTCGGCACGCTGAACCATCGCATTTTATCTACAAAGATTTAGCTACAGCGACGCACGTATTTCTTCGCGACGACACGGTTCGCCGCCCATTACAGCCTCCATATTCCGGACCGCATCGGATCCTTAAGAGGTCGGATAAGACATTAACCTTGGTTGTAAATGGGAAGGAATCTACCGTTAGTGTAGATCGGGTGAAGCCTGCGCATCTGGATCCTGGTCTAACATTAAGTAGTGGTGCATCATCTACTCCGCCCGTGCCAGCTCCAGCTGTAGTCGCAGCTCCTGCCTCAACACCTGCTCCGGTTACCACCAGGGCTGGTAGGAGGGTTAGATTTAGAGAAGTGCTTGACTTGTAATTATAGTTTATTTTTATTTTTTTCTAAATCAGTTTTTTCTTCTCCGTGGGGGGGTGATGTGGCGTCGCAAGAAGTTTTTATTTCTTTTCTTCATGCTCTCTGCGAGAGCATTCGAAATTAGAACATAGAAAAAATAACAAATGAAAGTTGTTTACTTTTTGACAGAGCAATCACGGCGAAAATTTCTGTTGGTCGATGCGTATATCTCGTAAGCTCTTGGACAATAAATAAGTGTTATTTAGTATCCTGCTGTTTTTAATCACCAATGTGTAGAGTCAGTAGCCCGTGACGTCGTCCGGTGCAAATACAATAAGAAGTGGTGGAGAAGTCGCCGGTCGCGTAACACAGACGACGAGGCGACCCGTCAAAAACAACCAAAGGACTATGACCTGACTTAGACTGAACTATGACTATGACTTGACTACGTAAAATATTCTAAAACTTGATGAAAATATACAATACTTGACACTGGCTAAATACACTATGTGTGGAGCCAAAATATAAGAAAAAAAACAATTTTTTTTACTGCAATCATAAAGGGTATAAAAATAACCGGACAGAATTATTGCAAAAAAAGCGATAGAAAGCCATTAAAAAAGAAAGAAGAAGAAAATAACCGGTCAAGTGCGAGTGGGACTCGCACACGAAGGGTTCCATACCATTACCTATGAAAATGAGCAAAAAAATCACGTTTGTTGTATGGGAGCTCCCTCATATATTAATTTTATTCTGTTTTTTAGTATTTGTTGTTATAGCGGACCGAAATACATCATCTGTGAAAATTTCAACTGAGATACAGCCTGGCGACAGACTGACAGATAGACAGACTGAGCTACAGCGGAGCCTTAGCAATAGGGTTCGCTTTGGTCTTTGAAGAAAATCCGACAATGGCGGTTGTGAAATTTATTTATTTTTCAAAACTAGTGTATCTTGAACTTTAATGTGTAATAAGGATGGATTATTATCCGTTAAGTGTTCGTGAACGTGCACAAGTGTTGGCAAATGGTTTCAAGATCATAAAACCATGCATTTTCGTTTTTGCTTCAACGGCCTTCAGTAAAATATCCTTCATTTTACTGTTGGCGTTTTGACTGACAAAATATGACTTTGACCTGACATAACCGTACAAAATTTTACTCACTTGACATTGGCAGAATTACGGCAAAAAAGCGATAGAGAGCCATTAAAGAAGAAGAAGAAGAAGGGTTCGCTTTAGCATTTGGGTATGGAACCCTAAAAATAGAAAGTATGTGCCCATTTTTTTTTCTGACCTTAGACCACAGATTAGAGAAAAAAAATCTACGACCACCATGCTTATTTGTAGTGGCCAACTAGTAGATTTTTTTTTCTCTTATCTGTGTGGGCGACAGTTCCAATCTCAGACCAAGGAAGTATATGGACACGAAATACCTACAAAATAAACGTGCATACCTACAAACTCATTTTGGGACATAAAATGACTGCCCTAGCTAGGTTGAGCTAATCTAGGAACATATGTGTTATTATAATAAGTATCGATATGAGACCTACTAGATATCTGATATACTGATCCAGATCTAATTGGCAAAACTTACTGTTAGAAACAGAATAGATCACCTAATTTTGGGAAAACGCCACTTGTGAGGTCCAGATCCGAAGTCCAAACAACTCACCAGGAACACCAGGTCGTCGGTCCATCTAGTAGGGGACCGGCCTACGCTGCGTCTTCCAGAACACTGTTAGTGGAGTACAAACCCTGTGTTGGTCTCTAAATACAAACTTAGTTCTCCAATCACATATAGATCATAGTTTTGTTTAGGTAAGGTACCTTCATAAATAAAACTATGTTCCATAATGTGATTGAAAAACTAATTTTGCATCTAAACTCTATGTAGTTTTGTAAATTTAATTATATTGACAAGAAAGATGGTAAGAAAAACTGTATTATGTAGGTATATATCATTTTTAATGATTTAAGTACGGTGGCGGTGGACGTTAGATAGAGCGAAAAACGCACCGCACCATGACGACCAGTGACTTTGCCACCACAGCCCTAAATTAGATGTCATTTATATTTATAAATTATATTAGCTTTTTACATGTATCTGTCACTGGTATTTCTTAACCACAGTCACAGTCACCTAGTATGTTGCTTTACCTAGTACGACCCACCTCTAGTCCCATTTTCGGGACATAAGATGGCGAAACATGGCACGTACCTACAACTGTCATTACGTAATATGCTGCCATAATGAGCAACAACTTAAATAGTGTTGTTTCTTTTGTCATATAGAAAACTTCATTAGAAGGAATGAGACAAAACGATGTTTCACAATCTGTTTTCTATTTCCCTCATATTTGTATGTATAGAATAACGCGCCGCCTCCTTTAGCTCAATGGTCCCAATGAGGCGTTTTATTAAAAAAAGCTGTAATTTTATAAAAACCCGACAGATGGCGGTAAAATGGGGGTTTTAAGTTCTGTCATTGTTAAGATAATTATGTATAGAGTTTAATATCCTATCCTTATTTTATGGAAGACATACTACTCTAATGTCATTCCATCGACAAATCTACAACGTACTCTGTGATTCACTCAACTGAATTTGACATTTCCTTGTACTCTGTGCACAGACTGTGTATTGATGGTATTGAAACTACAACCATGTTTGAAATACGTCGTTAGTACGCCATCTAGTGACAGAAGCCGAAACAGGTTGTTTTTTCTTTTTCTTATAATTTGGCTCCACACATAGTGTATTTAGCCAGTGTCAAGTATTATATTTTCATCGTGTTATAATATATTTCACGCAGTCATGTCCTAGTCATTGTCATAGTCCAGTCTAAGTCAGGCAGTCATAGTCCAGTCTAAGTCATGCTCCAGCAAGGTGGTGGCAACTTTACTAATAGCTTCTATGGAGTTTTGTAAGCAACACGAAAAATCACGTTTCACCACATTATATCACTTGCCCTCACTCATGCTCGTAATTCAGCACTTAATGCGTGAAACGCCATCAATTTTAAACATTAACACTGGAAAAAGCAAAAGTTTTGAAAAATAATACAATGCAACGACGTGAACTTTTCCGCGTTCCCGCCAAAACTCAAACAGGTTGTTTTTTAAATAAAACTCCTCATTAGAGATGTCTCGTCTAGTAAGCATGGATCTTTTCACAAAAAAAAGCAGGTGAAAAATCATAAATCACTCTGCTGCTTTTTGGAATATACTCTGCTACTAAATTACTAATCAGTGTGATTAATCACTCTTAATGAATAGTGGCTTCGGATTTCATAATACGAGAGTAGCATCAGCGGCCAATATCAAAACATATAATTTTATTTATGCTTCAGTCCAGTTGGTGGAAAAATCAACCAAGTAGGTATAGAGATACGCCAGCCAGGAGACACCCCAAAAATATTAAAAGGTCAAAGGTCATAATTTTTATCATTAATTAGGAGCAAAAGCATCCGATTAGTCCTAATCAGATCAATTTGCTCTAAAATCTTATTATTATAGATACATACATACTTCAAATTAGGGATAGAAGGATGGTTAGGTATTGGAGTGCATAAATGAAAAAACATGTTACTATTCATTTAATATTTACTTTTATAATTATGTTATTTTTCATTCATAACTAACAACGATATGGGTGTTACGACGTACTCAAATTCAGTAAAACAAATATTAAAACAAAATACAAATTTCACTCACTATTAAATTTTAATTTTACAGTAATAGTAATAAGAAAAATCCTTTACTTTAAAATAATTTATATAAGTCATAATAACTCTATTTCGAACTATGCATTTCATTACGGAAAATTCTCATGTAAATGTGCACGCAAATCGTGATAGTGACAATTCAGTGGGATAAAGACGTTTGTGAACATCGCTTCAAACATTCAGGTCACTAGTATGTCTTAACTTTTTACACAGAGGGTCTTTAGAAGCAACGTCGATTACAAAATTCATATTACAAGATAGACTTAATAAAAAATATGCATATCTAAAGTACCGCGCCCCCGCGAGCCCGCAGCGGTCCCGGCGCCGCGAACCGCTACCGGTACCTACACGTACTCAAGAGTCATACCGTAAAGATAATAATTATAATATATTTACATGAATCATAAAGGTGTTCAGCAAACCGATAGCCTTAACGACAACTAAGCTCCACTACGTGTGATTTGAAAAACGCGCCGAGCGCTAGCTCTTAACATACAATAATTTAAAATAATTAGTACATCGGTACTCAATAATACATAGTTATTCTATGTCCCACAGTCGAGGCTCAGGCGAGCTCGGGCCTGGCTTATGCTCCATGCGAGATGCAGTATTACCTCTAATGTTGCTGGTTCAGGTGTTAAAGATTCTGTTATTAGTGGAAGAAATCAGTGATCTAATCTGAGCTAATTGAGTTTTGCTTGCTAGATATGTGCCCGAGTTGGTCCAGTTAGTGTTTCTCGCCTACCGCTTGGCCAGCTGCCTTCCATCTAACAACACCGATGTCTTACCTAAAGAACGGTGCACGAGGTAATCGACTTTACCACATTAAGGTTACGGGTTTAGACTAATTCTACACCACCAATAAAATATTTATTTAGTCTACACTTGAAAGTTTAATACCTTCGCCTAATTTGTAAACTGTATGCCGAAAGTGCAAAATGAAATAACTCGAATATTTCTTAAAAACTATGACAATGAAATTTATAGCATTATTTTAACATCTCCATAAATGACTACTAATAATCATAGTGTTCTCAATGACAAATTTTATATTATAGAAATATCATTTATTGAATATAGAATACAATATTATCGAAAAACTATGTCGTTATATTAGGACACCGAGTGCTAGTAAATACATGCGCCAGACTTACCCCGCGGGATGAGGCGACGCACACAGCAAAATAACTAACGTACAAGTTGCCGAAAACAAATATCATATTATGTTGTAGTATATCTAAAATTTTATATCCTCTGAATTGTTTATACAAATACATAATATTCTGAGATATTATTAATATAAATTACCTGAGAGATCAGTTTACGCTAGATATAAAAATTTACAAGTATGCTTTCTATTTCTGCAACACATGTTTCATCTGCTAAGTTCCATCGTTGAAATAACACTAGGCATACGTCTCATTAGTTAGTGATACGCTCCAACAATAAACACGCTAATGCACTACCGAATACGTCCCCTAACGATTACACGGCCCAAGCAATATTACGCGTACTATCCTGCGATATCTCAATAGGCGATGCAAGTGAACAGCGCGCGATTATCTCTCCATGCGAACAACTCACATACAATTACAAAACGCTAAGATAAAAAGCTAAACAATTTCAAGGTATAATAAAGACAGATACGATTTTACAAACGAAATAAAACAATAAGATTTATCCAGACGATAAAATCTGTCGTTTACCAAATAATAACAATTAAAATCCAGCATTTAAGGTATGTACACAAGGAGACAATTTGAGCTTACAAAAGTACAAAGTAATCACATCGCGGCGGTTCAGAATGTACGGCGGATTTACCCTTCTCACCGACGACGAGAGCTCAAGCTTCGACAATTACACTAGGTTGTATCACACGGTCACTCGGCGAAGTTCGCGTGGCCGCTCTACGACGCGCCGCCGCTCGGCCCGCTCGCCGCCGCGCTCTCGCCTGCAACAACGGGAATCTTTACAAGGGACCATCTCTGCCCCACATCGATGGCTACAAGCAACAACGGTCATGTTACATCCATGTTCAACGTAACGATTCATGTAAAAATACGTGGTAGTAGCGACTGGTCTTAAGTTTTTGTCATGGGGTCCCATCAGGTACTATCGAAAAATAGCCCGAACGTGAAAAAAATGTAGTGATCGTGTCGTGAGCGTTACTAGTTAGTGTCCAGGGGGTCTAGCAAAGATACCAACCACTAACGCTAACGCCTCACGCTAACTCCAAAAATGTATTGAAATGACATTCTTGGTATCTTTGCTAGACCCCCAGTGTATTCATTAGGCCCAATATTTCGCCAACACGCAATAAATGTCGCTTGATGATCTTGCGTTATTGCTAAAATGAAATAATTCGTAAAATAGCGCGAGTTGTTCCGTTGTATGGGATGAGGCATCTGTACTGTATAGGTATTATATTATCTGGGGTTTTGTTAAGAAATCTGTCTTGTTTAAAGTTGAGTGATTACAGTACGGAGCCTATCTTGATACAACGGGCAACGTGCCTTTATTACTCAAACTAACTACTACCTAACTTCCTATCCTTCCTATCTTGATTAGATGTGGTCGATTGTAGGAGCGGAGCCTCAGTCTTGTTTAGACGTGGGCAAAAAGAACAGAGCTTCTCAAGTTCTCAACAGTTCTCAAGATTCTATCATGATATTGTGCGAGAAAAACTTGAGCCCTAGCCGTGGCACCACGTTACCAAGCAGGTGACGTACGTTTTTAAGATTGTTTTATTCCTGTCCATACTAAGGTAGCCTGAAAGAAATCGCTTTATGCGATAAGGCCGCCAGTTGTTCTACCATTCTTTATGTTGTATCATGTGCATTGTTGTTTTTTTTTTGTTCAATAAAGTATTATTGTATTGTATTGTGCCCCACTCAGCCAGGGCTAGGTGCCTGCTAAAGTTATTGTTTTAGATGGGTTAGCGTGTGTCGTTTTTAGTAAGTACTGACCGGCAGCGTCGTGATGGTCGGGCTGCGAGGGAGCGGGCGCGTCGGCCGGCGCGGCGGCGGCGCGCGGCTTCAGGAAGTCGTTGAGCGAGGGCTGGATGGCGAGCTCGTACTCGGTGAAGTTGAACAGCGGCGGCAGTGGGCGGCCGTTGGGCAGCCGCGCCGCCGGCTCGCGCAGCTCGTCGAAGAACGAGTGCGCGCACGCTTGTAGGGGGAGCAAGCGCGCGCCCGGAGTGTACTCCAGCAGCCGGGACACTAGCGAGATCGCGTCCGGCGGCGTGCATGCGCGGAACACCTGCGTCAATTACCACCTCCATTTTGAAAAAGCTTCGCACATTTAGGCAGTTTTTTTTTATAATTACTTGCGTTCTATATTTTTTCCTATCGAATGCCATTAGTTTCATCAGTGACCATGAAATCGTGATTTTCTTTTAATGGCGGTCAGGCCAAAATGGTAAGTGTTCTTTCATGATCACGAATGTTTTTGTATACTTAAGGCAAATATCATGTTTAAAAAATGTATTAACTTTTACATTATTGTATTTAGCAACAGTTTATGTAAAGCCAACATGGTGGACGAATGAAGACTGAAGGTCAGGGCTAGGATGGTCTATTTGTGGCGGTTAAGTGACCGCTCACGGCCAGCAACATCTTCGTCGAAACTTAAGAAAGAATATTTAAACGAATCAACTCTTTTCTCTGGGCTCAACTTTCCGTAAGTCTTTTATACTAAGGTAAGCACAAGGTATTAAAAAGACTGTACTTAGAACAAAAATAAATTAATTGACTTTAAAAAGACTCCGTATCGATCGAAAATTGTAGGCAGTTTGCTTTTCACACGTTCTGCCAACGTTGACTATAGCATCATAGCACCCAGCTTATA
The DNA here is from genome assembly GCA_963580505.1 of Ennomos erosarius. NCBI lineage: Eukaryota > Metazoa > Arthropoda > Insecta > Lepidoptera > Geometridae > Ennomos > Ennomos erosarius. Next base: position 6,928,180 of record OY756992.1, on the reverse strand, counting down.
GTAATTGGCTTGCGCTTGCAGTGCGCGAAGTTGAGGGTTGGTTAAGATGTACTGGCGGCTAATACTACTATATTATACTATAACAATTGTACAGGGGTTTTGATGCTAGGATTTGCTTGTTTAATTAATTTAATACTAACTTATCCAGCTAGTGGACGGGATACAAATAGTACAATGTTAGAAGCTGTTGCGTGTCAAAGTAAATACAAAAGTTAATTCGTAATGTACACGTTAATAGTTTAGGGAACAATCATTACTAAAACTCAATGAGATTATTTAGATTGAAGTACGAGAACGACGGATGCCACGTGAATGTTTAAAACAATCCAGGGTTTAACCAAACCGGAGATCAAATGAAACAACTCGAAATTAGGTGTTTTTACTATAGAGCGTTTTAACTCGTGTTCGTAATATGGATTACGATAGCGCAATAGCGTAGAAAAATTAGAAACTCAATTATACTGGTGAATTTTTATAAGCCGAAATTCCTCGTAAAATTTGCCGTCGCCTATTTGGCTATTTTATCCGTTTGATTAAACACCTGGCTCAAACATGAGGTAAGAAACAAACTGCACACGATGTCGCACATAAATGCACACTGAACACCAACAAACAGTAAGAAACAGCGTCAACCAATTAGTTGGGTATACTTCAACATCATGCCAGAGGCTTGAAACTTCACAGTTAACGGTTATTGCTAAATGCCTCCATTGACAAACTTCAGCGGGTATTGAATGCTCGAAATTTTAAGCTTACTTTTAACACTTTGATTTGGCTTTAAGATCATCACTGACTTAACAAACTCAAAGCTGCGAGCTATGCAGAGCTATGCTCGGAGTTTCATTGCGAGATAAGATCCGAAATGAGGAGATCAGCAAGATAACTAAAATCCCCGACACCAGTAGCAGTGGGCAGGCCACATCGCTCGTAGAACTGACAACCGATGGTGAAGAAAGGTTCTCGAGCGGCAACTATGAACGACTGATGACGCTCATGACCGCGGAGAGATGATGATGATGATGATGATGATGACTGACTTAACGAAAACTTGGTACATACAATGAACATTATTTATGGAAGGGAGGGTACTTTCCTCCAGTGTAGTGAACCTATCGGTCCAAACATCCATTCCACAGCTTCAATTCTACAGGCAAAGCGTGTTCCTATCTTCAAAAACATCATCACGTTTGTGTGAGTAATTAGATCTCATTCTAAAGCATTAAATGAGTGATGACCTGATGACCTATATACGATATCACCAGTTTAAAAGCTTATGAACTAGTTACAAAACAAAGAACCTACTCTTAAAAGTATAATGGTATACAAAAAAGGCTAGATAAGTCCAGTGAAGGCATTTACGTCGGGTAGTGGAGCGGTATCTTACTCGAATACGCTGGTGATCAGTGGCACACTTGGGCAGGGACATTCGCTCCAACATTAACTGTAATGACGCGCGCGATACAACAACCTTAATGATTACGATTACAATGAATGGATAAAATTAAATGCCGCCTAAACATGTTGGCCACACGCTTTGGTAAACGCAAGAGGCCGCCGTAAGCAAAATGTCGTTTACGGCCAATCCTGGCGAGCTACGAACTACTAACGGCTAGGGTTCTGGGGACTAATCAACATTGACGGGAGGATCCCTAATTTTTTTTGGTCCCTTGGTCCACCCGGGGATAGTGTACTGTAAGAAGAATTTTTCATATCGGTTCAGTAGTTTCGGAGCCTATTCAATGCAAACAATGAAACAAATAAGCATTTACACATAGAATAAAGATAATAAACATGTTATAGATATTTATAGATAAGTAGAATAAGTTTTAGGTAACGAAGCCACGCCCTTGGTAATAAATATATGGTAATCAGCTAACTGCCTCTCTTCATAATTTAATAGCAGAAACATGTGAAAATAAATAATGACATGTTGTTTTCCTGATCTAGGCGATACGTCACTTTACGCTCCGACACCTATGTGCCAGTGTAAAAACACAATAATAAACAATTATTAACCTACTGCTTGTTTAAAATTTTAAATAAATTCATAATATTGGCATTATGGTTTTACAGCGGGTCCTACTAAGCCCTGCCATTTTACAGACCCTTATAATAAATACTGCACTGCAAAATAAGTAGAACACATCACACTTATTGAGGAAGGTAAATGAAAAGTCACAAATGATCTTACCTTCGCCCATGGATGACTCTTGATTTGTGGAAATTTGAATTCTGTGTAGTTTGGATTCATCTCTCGAATTTGTTCTCGTGTCGGTGTGCCTAATACCTGTAACATCACAATTTATTACTTTATTAACATAATAACACATGATACAAAAACAATTGGTTACGTAATACTTTTTTTGTATGAAAAATAACGGATTTTTCTGTCCCAACACTATGTAATGATTAGCAGGAACCCCTATAGAGGTACACTATAGTGTAGAGGTTGAGGTTGGATGGTGAGTTGTAGGTATCTTATACAAATCAAAATTTTCTTGTTGAAACAGGACATAATTTCCATTTTTAAGATGTTTCATTGTACAGATAAAAGTAGCAACGTTTGGACTGTTTATAGTGTTTATATATCACCATGGCCAATATAAAATCCAAATATTATTGTAGCAGGTAGTGTAGCTAAATGCATTTAGCAGCAGTTAGTATAATCACCATAGTAAAGCTACTTTGTCCGTCAAAAAACGAACAAACAGGATAAAAATCATATAAAATATGATATTTTACAGATAACAGATACGAAAGCGGCGGCCTTGAAAGCAAATACACAAATACATTTTGCAACATGTACAAGTTTCGTAATAAATTTAAATTTTTACTTCTCTCAGGTTTGGAATTTTGATCATAATATTTTTAAAGAGGAAACCTCTGAAGCTATTTATTTACATATTTTAGTAGCATACAAACAACAGAATCAATTAAAAATGAGGAATTGACTATAATCTAGCAGACACCAAAATTCTTTAACAATTTAGGACGCTCGATTATTCTCGTTTAACTGGCGCTGCCAGTGAAGATGAATAAGTATCTGTGTATTAATTATTTTATCATTCTCTAAACAATTTTTTTGCAGGTGCTTATAGAGTATTGAGTGTTCATTCTAGGCGCGCTTTTTGTTGCTATCAAAAACCAATTTCATTTAATTGAATAGAATTGTATAGAACTATGATATACACCGTGGAATTGAATTTGGTGTTTTTTCTGATATTTATGTAGTCAGCCCATGCTATGCTATAGATCAATGTTACGGCGTTAAATCAAGAAGTAAAAATAAATTAGATGCCTCATAAATAATTCGCCGTTACCTGCACCGCCCTCCCCGTGTGCCAAATTATTGCATGTTACAGGACTTTTGCTAAGAATTTGAATTTGTTCTAATTCTATAGTAGGTACCTAGTTTTACGTTTTATACACTGCTTAGTTTTAAATAAATATTATATAGCATGGACTGAGTACATACGTTTCAGGAAAACATTGAATTAAATGATATGTGTATTATGGATTTAGTCGTATAAATTAATGTTTTTCTGTAATATTGTCAACTTAGACTAGAGCCCAGATAATAACTATAGTACAGATGCCTCATCCCATACAACGGAATAAATTATTTTATTTCTGCATAACGCAAGATTTTTATTGCGTGTTGGCCAAGTATTGGGCCAAATGAATACACTGGACACGTAACTAGTAACGCTCACGACACGATCACTACATTTTTTTCACGTTCGGGCTATTTTTCGTTTGTACCTGATGGGACCCCATGACTAGAGATTATTAGTTATAGCATAGACTCGTGTATTTTGGGTGGTTATAGTGCATACCTTAATGATCTCAACCAGCTGGTCGACGCCCGAGTCCCCGGGGAATATTGGTTGACCCAGAAGTAATTCAGCGACTACGCAGCCCGCGCTCCAAACGTCTGGAAAATGGTAATTTACTATAAGTATTTTTTTGTGAATGAATGACGATAGAGGCTAGACGTTCGCCTTGTTGTCAACCAATGTGATTAGAATTTGCCAACTTTTTACACTCTATGGCACTACTACGACGCAATGATGATACTGGCTGGTTTGACAAACACCAAAACTTTCGAAAAAAAATCCTTTCAAGCCTTTTTCATTAGTTCTTTATCTTTAGACCCATGAACAGACAGATTTCAATCTATCAGCCAATTTTAATATTAAACAAACGCATGTTTAATATTAAAATTGCATAAGTTTAATATTAAACACCGCACGTTGCAGCTAATTGTACAGTTAGTAGATACATTTCTTAATGTGTTGACTTATTTATTTGTTTACTAGGTATACCATCTCGTATGTAGATTAGTCATTATATTCAATAAATCCAATTATTGTTATTGTTTTTCTTATAAATTGTTATACACCACAGTCTACTCTTTTGCGTGTGATACTGTCCATTCAAAGGTTGTATGGAAGAGATCGCTGTCAGCGATAAGACCGCCCATTGTAACACTAGTTCATAAGGTTTCCTTTGTACTTGCATATTTATTTGGTGGGACAATAAAGAGTTTTCTATCTATCTATCTACCTATCTCTTCATAAAGTGGTAAATCTAGTTCAAGCTCAAAATTAATTATACGTGTAATTGTAAGAAAAACCAATGGTAAAGAATTGGGCTTACCTATTTTCGTGGTGTAATCGATGGCGCCAAAAATGAGTTCAGGAGCGCGGTAGTATCGCGAACATATGTATGAGACGTTAGGCTCTCCGCGCACCAAGTGCTTGGCCGAGCCGAAGTCGCACAGCTTCAGGACTCCCGTCTTAGGATCCAGGAGTAAGTTCTGCGGCTTTATATCCCGGTGGCAGATGCCCAGGGAGTGGATATACGCGAGGCTTCTGAACAACTGGTACATGTATAGCTGTGGGCAGTTACAATGACGTTAGATAATGTAACTGAACAGTTATTTAATCACTTCTTTCAAGGAAGCATTTGACAAATGCATTTGAGCAAAAAAAAACGTTTCGCCTCTAGGCGCGAATGCGTCATATTTTTCAAGGCTCTGTGCATTTGACCAATGACCGATCACGCGAATCACGTCGTAAGCCTTTTGTTGCGTTTTCATTGGTCAAACGTTTTCTTGAGAAAAGAGATAATAATATGTCCATTTTGATAGCTCATACTAGCCCTGCTGGTTATGATTGAGAACTAGTGCCTTATCACGTGTCTGGTGGCAATGGTAATCGTGTGCTCTCTTGCTCACACTTACCGAATTGTGAATTGGCGCGTGCAGGATGGCAGGCGATATCCATTACCAGAACGGATACACGGTAGGGGTGCAACCCAGGTTCTAGATTTCAAATCTTTAATCAGTGCTGCCTAAACACATATTTCAATCTAAGATATTGTAAGAACCGTTTATTTTACTATACCCGTCTGTCCTTCCATTTGTAGTGAAATCTTGCAAGTTGATTTTGACCTACTTCCACTTGACCTAGCCTCGCTAAACTTAGCTATTTATATGTCTACTGACAGACTAACCTCAGCACTAGCACTTTCAAATTGCGTACACTTTTTCACAACCAATTTTAATTAAAAAAAAAAATTTTTTTTTTACTGCTGTAGAGAATGGGCAACTTGTTTCACATCTCTGCGCCCTTTTCCATCTGAGCATAATGAAAGCAATCCTATTCTATTAGTATACTTTTTTTTGATGAATCGGTTTTGTGCATCGTTGCGTTGTCCTTAGTCGCAATTTATTATAGCCGTATTGCTTGTAGTTTGCTCCACAACTGGATGTAAACTGGTCTTACCTTTATAAAACTAATTGGTATGGTTTGTTCATCTTTGGAGTAGTGACGTGCCACTTTATACACGGTCTCAGGTATGTACTCCAGCACCAGATTCAGGTACACTTCGTCCTTCTGCAATCAGCAAACAGAAATATTAATATATCATTTCAATGAAAAACTTAATTATTATCTTGTGCGCTAGGTATTATAGTCCTTTTTAGCTAAATTGTCTAATATAATGGTAATTAGGATGTTTTTCATTTAGGAGAGTGTAGCTTGGGACCTATCTATTCGTATCTATGCACAACAAGGGCGTCGATAGATGATTCCTCACGCTTATAAATGGAAATACAAGGATCGATAATAGGTTATTTTATCCAAAACAAACGGTATCCTGTACCAGTCGTAAAAATCCAACAGCATAGCAAATATCACCAATTCGATAAGAGCCAAGAGACTGTAGACAATAATTGCTCAACAACTATTCAGGCTCAGTATCAATCGATGCTACAAGTCACAGTAGGTTGAGTGAAGTGGAATTAGTACAGACCAACTTATTAATAAACTTGTATACTTTGATTAAGATATTAAAGATAGTATTGCTTCAAAAAGTTGACTACATGGTAAGAACGAAAGTATTGATTTAATGGTACATCTTCTAAACGGAAACATTCCAATTACCTGTATCTTAGACAATTAGGCCCCTGAGCTATGCTTTGAGAGTAGAAGGATTTTCACTGTCATGTGATGGGTATTTATGAATTAATCTACTAGTGTTGAGAATATTTAAAGTGCAAATAATAATTTACATACTATGTCTAACATTAAATGTATGTAGTAGATTGTAGGTATAAAATTAAAGAATGAAAACTCAAAAACCATAACCATTATTGTAACCAACATAAATACCAAAGAAAAAATGCATGAAAAACCCATTGTGCAAAATAAATAAATCTAAAGCCTGAATTGGTGGACGGAGGGGTGTCCCAACTCAGTTTTAAGGTTGACAAATATTGAACGGGTGAATAGTTATCAAAATTGCATGGATGACGTCCAGAGGCTCTTTGTCTGAGAGCGATAACAAGAACTGTTTGTTTGGCGCTAGAACCATGAACCGCACACATTAAAAATGCAACTCTAATTTAACACCACGTGTCAAACAGTTCCACACTAGTAATAAAGGTGAAACAGGAAACATTTGTGAAATTGTGTTACAAATGTTAGGTTTAAAGTTATCCACATTTAGAGCGACCTTGACTCTTGTGATCAATGTTCCATGTGTATCGCCTAGTTGAATAAGCAAGGTCGCCCAGCAAGATTTTTGATTATATTTTAAATGCTACATTGTTAGCTTCGTGTTCGCAGAGCTCGGATAAGATACCTACCTGTGATAATCTATGTATCTACATATTATGTTCTACCATCATGAAATATAACTTGTATGATATTGAAGATATAATCGGTAATAAATGGTAATGGTGGTGGTGACCGGCCCGATAGTTCAATTGGTAGTATCCCTGCCTTCTGAACTGAGGGCTGTGGGTTCGATTCCTACCCAGGACAAACATTTGTGTGATTAACATAGATGTTTGTTCTGCGTCTGGGTGTTATATTGTATTCTATGTATGTATTTACTAACAAAAAAGTATATAAGTATTGTATCAGTTATCTGGTTCCCATAGTACAAGCTATGCTTAGTTTGGGGCTAGATGGCGCTGTGTGATTTGTCCACACATATTTATTTATTTATTTTTTATTTTATCTACCAACCATAGATACTTTTAGATAAGGGTTAGACCTTAGATAATCCATAATCTAGATGGATCTAAATGCCGTTTGTGATTTCTTCTCAAAGCTAGTTTCGTTTTTACTTTTGTGGATCATGAATTATATCTACATAGGAATATTAATAAAAATGCTTTGCCCTGGATGACTGACAAGACAAAGTACCGCCTAAACCTCTACACTTTAGAGGCTTTGGAAGGATTCTTCCTTTTATGGATGGTGTAAAGATGTAGTACTAAGGAGGTTTGTAAAACTCAACTCGCGGGTGAAATCGCGGGCTGCCTCTAGTCAAGATTCTGTATGTGTATAAAAGTGAATGAAATTGAGCGAGTAATGCTACAGGACAGGCATGGATAGTTACATACTATACATTTTTAATGTGCGCGTGCTGATGGTTTTAACTATGAATTTTCCACATAAAAGCGCGCGGAATCACATTTATGACGATGTCACGCTAAGCTGTTGTAAATAAAACAAAAAACAAAGTTAAACAAGCGAGCAGACGTTAGAATCTAACAAACAACTGATGACTCGATACGGAGCGACTTGGTAACATGATGATGACAGTGGAAGAAAGTCGTGGGCTTTCTGTTCTGATGTAGAAGCACATGGCTGAAGGTTTACTTGCTCATGAAGTGATTAGACTTGCTCTCAATTATGCACACAACTGCTTGACTTAGAGATTACCAATCAATATTCTTAAAGTACTAGTACCATCAACATTTCTAAGAACAATATTGTTTGCTAATCTCTGCCTGGTTCGGAAACCTAATTGTGCGTTAGCACACTAGCGCAACAATCTGATTGGTTCATAAACATACTGCGACATCAAGAGACTGCATTGCGTTTAACATTGAGCTCACTGCCGCGGGCACTGCCGCCTTCCCCCAAATAAAACACACAAATAACACACCCTTAATAAAACGTACATTATACTAACAGATGTAACGAAACGGTCATTCAACAATTAATAGGAGATGAGATACCGCATTCAGTAAAGATATATAGCACGATTAATCAATACTACAATGTATTGTTTTAAAGTTTTAATAAATACACATAAATCAGGGTACAAAGGAGCAATACACCTTTTCATTCACTAAATTTATACATCAATAGATATGACTAATTTACGGGACAATATTATCAAAATAAATATTATCCAAACAGGCAAATGGGAGTTACTATCAAGCGGGGTAAATATCGAAATGCTCACCTTTTCTCCACTGGAGTAAAAGAAGTATTTCAATTTAACAATGTTACAATGCTCCAGCCGTCGCATTATTTGAAGTTCTCGGTTCTGAAATGTACAAATGTTTATTAATAGTCGAAATACTGGACGACCAAGCGGAGACCTCATCTAGGTTGCCATGCCAGCCATGCCGTGCCGTATGCAATGAATATTTTAAGTCTTTGAACTTCAACGACCTGCGTTTTCTTTCATTTTCATCTCGTTCCCGTATATTGAGATGGCACGATCAATACTTGAATATTTAGACTCTATCCGTACTTACGCGGATAAGAAAATTGCACCATTTGCTTCTTTCAATATCTTACACGCCATAACAGCTAGATTATATTAATTATCATTACAAGATAATGATTAGACATTACTATAAAATATTAAATAAGTAGTACACTCTCGTAAATATGTCATATACGAAATAACTTTAATTTACACAAACATAAACAAAGGAATAGTTTTCATTAGAGATTTCACTTTCGGCATGTTTCCCAAAACCGTCAAAAATGTTGAATTGTTTAGCAACATGAACAAAAATACTGACCTTAAACCTTTTGTCCTGGAGCACCTTTTTGATGGCAATAAGCTCGCCGGTGTCACATAGTTTGGCCTGGTACACGACGCCGAAGCTGCCGTTACCGATGAGCTTCATGTCGGCATAGCTCACCTCCTGCGGCCTGTCGGGGCCTTGCCCCGGCGTCGCCACAACAGTCGTCACCTTTGAGCCGTCCTTGCCTGCAATCACAACCACCAGTTTTTAAATCTATTACAATTCGTTCCTTATATGTATAAAATAAAGGCATCTTATTATAGGCTGAAAAACGATTTGGTCGACTATGGTAACTTGTTCTATAGCCTGGCTACATAGGACCAAAGTTTATAAAAGCTTTGGTTTGTTAGTTGTATATTTCAGTTAAATGCAACACTCTTGTTCTTATCTACAATATACAATAAGCAAGTTAACAAAAAGTGCTGGTCATGTGTAGCAAATCAACGAAGACATGACTTCGTTGAGCTCATACCTATCTGTTCACTAAGTTGTGGGATGCATTAATTTTATTCTAAAGAGTAGTTTTTCTTTCCCCATTATAAGTATTTTAAACACTTCCGCAATTTTAATGGGCACAATGAAGACGTTGTTGCGTTATAATCGTCATCATTAATTAAGTATACACAACGATTCAAATGAACTATGAGTCTACGAGTTATTACAGCAACAACTCATATAGCATTCATAAAAATGGCTAGCTGATCGCTGTGTAATTGTGTACACAGATTAAGCGTACACCTATAGATAGTCGTGGTGTGGTGGTATCATATTATTAGTATGTTACACAAATGTGATTAGAAGACGTTTATGTCTATATTGGCAATATGAGACTGGGTTTTCTGAACCCTTTCACAATAATTCCCCAATAAGGTCCAGCCAGGTCGATATTGATAGAAACAACTAAATAAAAGATTTAAAAAAAAAGATAAACAACTAGAATAACGATTAAATTTGAATGGCCTCTCTAATGCAATTGAATAAGGACGTAAGTATTCAATCCATTTCGCTGTAGCCATAGAAGAATAACGCTTCCTCTATGGCTGTAGCTACCTACGTAACACTTACCTACATGGCGTGATCTTATTAAAGAAAGTGCCAGAAACTTTAAAAGAATTTGGTTTATGGCAAAGAATGCGCAGTGTTTCTACGTGTCTGATGAAACCTAGCAACTACGGTTTTAAATCATAGCAGCTATTTTTGCTATAGTTGGTTATTCAATGTATCCAACTACCCATGCATTCAGTCACCCAAGATTGGCTAATTATGGTTTGTAATAAGAGGTGTAATAATCCTAATGCCTTTTCATGTTTTATTCTTTAAAAGACAAGTGCAAGATGCAGATACTGAAGGGAACTAAACTACCCATTGTAACCTGACAGTCAAACACGCCAAACCCGCAGTTTAGTATTCGTGGCAAGCGGTAACTCTACGCCTGTTTATAAAAGACTTTGTAGGGCGGGAGCCGATCACGGGGTTACGCGCCCACTGCGCTACACGTTTACGGTTGGGCGGAACACTTCATAGAAGCAATAACATGCGCAGGTAAGTCACAAAATGTAGATATAATATTAACAACCGTCCAAGAAAATAATGAAAATCCTGACGTAGGTAGGGCAACGACATTCTAAAAACAGCGCGGTCGAGTCATTGGACCACAAAAAATTCGTACAACATGGGTAATTTCGAATACAGTTGAAAATATAACTTATTAAGTGCTTGCACGGCAGCCCTGCTCTACTTCTGCCATATTGATCAAATGTAAATGGTACTCAGTCTTTATCACCTAAATATCTACGAGCAAGATAAGTAATAAATTCAGATAAAGTAAATAATACTAGAAATCATTTTATAACGTTATGGAAACTGGAATATGTGTAAAGTTCAATGGACCAACAAACATATTATTACCTATGTTACTTAATGGGAGAATATAATTGTTAATTGCTATTAGACGTAGACGGCATGTAGTTAAACATTAGGCATAATATATGATCAAAATGATCATGAAGTATGTATCAACGTGAACTGAATAGTACACAGAAGACCTTTTCGCTTTTATCTATATTTCTTGTCTTGTTTACAGACTTCCCCTAACAAACTAACAAACGTAATGTCTTGACGTTTCTGTAGACCACCAGGAACTGACTGCTGTTCGGTTCGACCTTTGCGTTTCGCCCAAACTTCCCCCAAAACTCAATGTTATTGCGCCGGGACTATCCGGCAGCAATCATGATTGATTTAACCACCATTTTGCCGACGAAAACAGTATTTTTTGAAGGGGTTAAACCATGGTTAATGGTCTCTGAACAACAAGACTAATTTTTTTTTTTGATAAATTAGTTATATTCCTCAAAAGATAAACATTTGTGAAAATAAAAAATTAAATATCACAAAAAATGACCAAGCTACAAGCATTTTAAGAACCGGAATAGAAAGACATTTAATAGTAGTCATCATGCCTTTTTAAAAAAATCAACATTGTTTATATTCACGACATGCACTTTTACATTTTACCTAGCTGCTTAATATCGAAAGCGATGCGCATAAGATAAAGTTACACTTGCTACCGAGTCAACTTATCGGCGGAGGTCAGAGGGCAGTGACGTAATGGACGCTGTTATAGTGTGCTAAGCAAACAAGTCCGGCACACAAATTGGAGTCATAAAGACGCGTGACGAAACCAGGAATCGGGTAACAATATTTTAATAAAGTGAGAACTAGTATGCACTGCTTTGTGATGTATTTAGAATTAGACCGATGCAGTAGGACGTTTGAGGAAATACATAACGCGCTAGCGTGACTTTTAGTTTACCGAGGAGAAGTTTTCACGAGTAGACGCCAAGTTTTAAATGTCTAATCATTTATTACGTCCACTGTCTCAAACTTGTTAATTATACTTACCGCCTACAAAACAAAGGAGTACACTAGATAGTTTTCCGGAAACTTAAAACTTTAAGCTGACAAGAAACGAGGGCGTCAATCTTTGCTGAACGCGTCTTTCGTCTTCGGTAGGAATGGAACTACGATCCTGACTATTATACTCCTTCTACATTTTATTTGTTATCTTAGTTTGGGGCTAGATAGTGCTGTGTGAAAAAAAACTGTTTCGTGTTAGATAGGTAGGTACTAGGTATGTAATTGCTTTCCGTGATAAGATTTTGAGCACTGTCTCGTCGGACTATTAGTAGTGTGTTAGTTAGTGTTAGACGGGTAGTATTTTAAACAACAACAACACAATGTAACAGAGAATAATGCTGTCTAGTTGTTTATTTATTAAATATATCGCTTCTAATAGATAGCTATATGTGTATACGGCCAAAAAATATGTAAATAAAACTAAATATTCTATTTACTAAATATGTACTATTAAATTAAATATAGAAGTATGACAAAATTCTTTAGAAGACTTTGATATTTTAGACTCATCATAATCAAACATAACTATAATATGAACAACGAAAAAAAGAGGAACAGGTTAATTCTAAGCATGTTGCTTAAAATTGGTTCGCAAATTATTTACCCACACCACAGCCCATGTCTACCTCCACGATCCCCGATCGAAACTAAAGTCAATCGAATTAGCACACGTTATTAGAGTCTGACCGACTTTTCAAATATAGGCACCTAAAGATCGGCCAGTCTCGCTGACATTAGCAAACACAGAGTGGCTTAAATAAGTTACGCTGGCAACGGCAGCCTCGACCAATTAGTCGACCTGATCGATACTCTAACCTTACTCTTCTGAAAAGACAACACTGTTATAATGGGGATTTGCATTTTATAACTTAACATTATAAGTTTATTCATGTGCGACACTGCATTTACTACGATGCGTTAGCACAAAATAGATATCCATTGGTTACAAAATATGAAACATACAATTAAATCATACCAGTGGGTGTTACTACAAGAGGGTTGCTTTGCTCAATGCTCATACATGGAGGGCATCAAAGCACTAAGGTAGCTCTATAAAATTACATTATATTAACTGATATGCATTTACAAATAACTGAACAATTGTAGACACTGATCACGTGCACGTTGAAAGAGCTAGGGGCTGGTAACAGCCCCACCCATAACCAAGTTGATGTAACCCTTATTGACGTAAAGCATTGGCGCACTCCACCTTTGTTTATCAGCTTTCTATCTAACTACTCGCTTTTTGTATTAAATATCTAGGCAGCGATTCACGTAAAGACGATACATTTAACTACTGAAGAAACAATCGTTAAGTAGATATAACATTGCATTACCTCGAGAACTATAAATCTTGGGAATATCGCCCGTATTCATTTATTGAACAGGCTAATTCTGTTGGTCTCTAGCGACCTTTACACCGTCACTGGGCGGAAGGGCAGTCAATTTCAGTTCAGTTGTCAAGTCAAATATAATGGGTACTTAGAGTATAACAGTACAGGGAAATGTCAAGACTGCGGTGTAGTAGCTTATTCCGCGCCGCACGCAACATCAACTGAAATGTCTATTGCCCACTATAATGCTGATGGATAATTGAGGTAAGAAGGGTGGATTCGCCTGGAAGACAACACCTTTGCTGCACTAGTATGGGTAGACCAAAGGAATTTATTATATAATATAATTTAAATTTCAAATAGGTAATAGGTTTATGTTAAGTTGAAATCACTATGTTAATCCTGCGATTCAATTTATTCAGTGCAGCATATTTTAATCTCATAAGTTATTAATTAACGTCGATGTCGTAAACCGTAACATGACTAACACATAATATAAATAAATAATGATAAGTGTAATCTTCGACTATCATTATAACCTAGTAAACGTTTAAATTTAAAATCACAGGTAATTAATTAATTTTATCGTATTTCAAATATAAGGAAAAGTTGAGATCTATACTAACTATTGTACTGCTATCTGTAGTAGTTTGAACCTGCATTAAAAATTGAACTGATTCCTAAACCTAATTAAAAATCCCCACTCAGTCAATCAGCCACGTCTAACAAATAAAGTATGTAAATGAAGAAAAACAGGGTGAAAATTGAGAACCACCAATAACTCCCAAACTACTTATAGGAAAATTATTCAAAACATCTAAAAATACATAGGTCAATTAGAAGAAATTATAAAATTTTACATTGAAAAGTATAATCAAAATTATGATATATAGGTACTATATTATCTGGGATAATGCTAAGAGAAATAAAGTGCCTCTAATCCGGTGAGTTTGAAGGCGCGGCGCGGGTTTAATTTAAATCCCTACTACTATAATTATCTGTGTACATTATAAAGCGTGGGTTACACTTTAAGAATCCATTCTATGAATATAGATAAAGATATAATATAAAGTAACTTTTTCTTTGGCTAATACTTGACCACGGTTTTACCTGTGACGACGCGGTTAACGACGGAGCATGCTGGCCTAGCTGATATTGGTTCACTAGGCGGATTATTTATAGGGCACTTTATTTATAATTTTTGTTTAGCAATAGGTACTTGTATAGTGTAATTTCTTCTTTCATTATTTATTACGAACCAAAAGCAACACATAGTATTAATTTCATAATTTAATATCTTTCACAATAGAAATAAAAAGCATCAAACTTAAAAATAACAATGTAGCTAAGACGGTTAATTTAACTAGTGAAAGTGCCCAATGACGTCACATCAAAAACCAAATTAATCATAAATAAAGTTAATAAATATCTAATTTATAAATAAGTAATGTAAAGAAAATCTAAAAGTAAAACAGCAAAAAACAAATCACGGACATAACACATTATGAAAACAATGAGGCGATAATAGAATCGACACCAGCGATAGTGACTGTTGTGATAAGCTTCCAATGTGTCCATAAAATGGGAGGGCTTGGTCCCCACCACAAAATTATATGGCATACTAATCGGAGGATTGTCACAGTAGAAAATGTATGATGTTAACAGAAAGTATGCCCAAATACAGCATAACAGCTAATAGTTGTGCAGCACATCTAGCACTTACGATGTGATGTTGTTGTTTTCTTTTCCGCAGCCAGCTCAGTCTTTTTAGGGGTATCCACTTCGCCTGCGCATCGCAGCAAACAAAAGCAGCATTAGAACATTGATGGTGAACTAAACATACATGTATGATACATTATAGAAAAATCGTGATTTGACCTCGCAACTTGAAAATTTAAAGAACACAAACGACTTTTTGGAAGTCAGGAACTAGAAACAAGACACTCACTGATGGTACGCCGGAGTTTTTTACAAAAAGAGGAGAGTCGATCGCGAGCGCGGCTGAGTTGGCCGCTTTTATCAGTGTCAAGTAAACGGAGAAGCGAGGGTTCTGAACGCGCAGCCATCTCTCCGACAACGGGTCGAAGAGCGGAAGAGGGGCCGTCGGAAACACCGAGGTTGTCGAAGCATACTGGCCCTGCTGAGCACTCCAGCTTGGCAGAGGATCGCTCGCGAGCGCGCGTCGTGGTAGACTGCCGGTGTGTACGAATCGAGACTGCCCCGCCCAGGTACCACGGCCTCGCTACTTAGGTGCTAATTCAAACTTCGCGACAAGTACATCATACCATGGTTGTCGAATGCTGATCCATTAAGGTCATGAACTATTATGTTATTCATAACATAAACAAAAAACAGTCAACCAACTGTCTCAGGATATTAAAGTTTTTAATAAATATTCCAATGGCGAACTAGGGTGGATAAAATATAGAAACTCGCATTTCACTTTCAGTAAAGCGTTCATATTGAAACTATTGAAAAGTTTATTTTATTCATATTCTGGAAGGACATTAATAAACCAAAACTATCCAAAATAATTAGTTTAAGAAGCTCTGCTAAATGATTATTATACCAAGTAGGCACAAAGTGCGGTACGTTAATTTTTGCTAATTGTTTTCTAATTTGAAGACGACAGATGCTAATTAAGACCATGATTGTCACGCAACAATAGGCACTATAAATAAGAAACACGTATAGATAGTTTTAACAACATAAAAATGATCCAGAAGAATATTATGTCGCTCGGCTCCAATAACATAGCCAGTTAATGAATCAATTAATAGAAACGTTTATATCAGACTCCCTGTGAACTTTCCAAGGGGTAATAACGACTAAAATTCTACATGAAGACTGCGCGTCCTGTAATGTAAGTAATGTTTGATCAGTATCACATCGCATGCATGCGCGCGTGTTTGTCTCTTTATACAACCGGTGATAATTTCCACGTGACGTCACATGAGGCGAACTCTGAATAATTCGCAACTTTAAATGTTTGTGTACACAGCACAACAAAAGCAAACTGGTGCAATCTGCAAATCTTCCTTTCATAAACTTACCGAAACTCTAATCCTAGCTGATAAAACTTTATTATGTTCGCATCGGCATTGGACCATTTTGACGCCCGTAATCACGTAAAAAAATATTACGTAAACAGAAAAAGCACAATTTGTTTGTACATACTTACTTTAGCGCTAAACGATATACAAACTAGATGACAAATTTTAATGATTTGTTCACCCCGTTTTCTATCATGTTGGAATAGTAAAGTTAGCGTCAGATCGAAACACCTAAAACAGCCAAAATCATCTGATGGTCGCGGGGTCGCCGTCTAGGTAAGCGATTTGCTTGATGATCTCTACCGTAGTGAAACTATGAACATTCCATGTCATGCAGTGATTATGACTATGCCAACATACAGGTTTTTTGCATTCATGTTAATACTAAAATTAACCAAATCCTGGCCGCTTATATAAAATTGAAAACAGTGCAGAGTGCTGGTTAACATAATAATTATATTGACTACGTTAGAAGCCAGTTTACGTGATGAAATCATCAAATGACTGCATAATTTTTATTAAATTTTCGACTCAAAAAACAGCTCTTTAACATAGATTCCTAATAAGTACCTCTATGCTATTCAACTAAAAAACATTGCGACGTCATTTCACAGTTGAAGTACTACTAAACAACGCACGTTTAATCGAATTAGCTATTGCTAGCAGAGTATCAAGGCTACTACGGCTCGGGACAATTGGATTAAAACTTTTGGCAGTTTGCTGGGTGCTTGTCACGCGAGGAGGCCCACGAGCCACCACCGACACCAACACCAGTCACCAACTCCCCACACGTCTAGCATCCGATACGCTTTCACTTACTCGCGCTCTAGACGTATTACCGACATACCGATATAACTATACGAATGTAAATTGAACCTGCCTATTATATTTCAATCGAATTTAGATAATTTGTCACTTGAACCACTGAATGAGAATGATAACATATTCTCGTCTGCCCCCATTTTTTGTTGGTGCGGGTGGATAGCCATAAGTGTGACCGTCTGCCACCACGCGGGGGACGTTCGTGGGGGCAGACAGGAATAACCCATCCCTGAAATTGTTCTCAGATGCAAAGAATACTAACTGTTACGTGCTATTAAGTATACCACAAATACAAATTACTTAATAATTTCAGTGGGTTGGTCACATTATCCGCAGAACCTTATAGAGCATCTACTATAAATGGAGATGTTAACGTTATAATCCGCAAGCACCATTTTTCTGCAAATTTCTACGAGGGACGAGGCAGGCATGCATAGCACACGCGCAAACTGCGCGTGTAAACGCACGCCGCACACCATCTTAAAACACGCACACCGTTATATAAACTAGCGTAGTTACACAGTATCTACACGCACATTATGATATTGTAGATGACCAAGTAGCGCCATATGACCGGCAGAGGGGAACGCCTTGCCTTGCCACCTCCTTTTTTAAATGCTCTAAGCCGTAGAACCCAAAACTTTTGTGATAGACGTAATCTTGAATGGAAAAGACACAATGACCGTAATTTTCTAAACGTGCTTAATTAGAAAATCGGTAAAGCCACAGTATTGTATATGTCACCGTCTTTTTATAAAAACCGAAAAAAACGAAAATAAAACCGGTTATTTATAAACTTCCGATTTATTGCAAACTGACAATTTGTCTTACAATAAAACGGATGATTTTTCGATTATTTATAAATAGTCGCACCCAGCGGTGAGTTTATAAAAAACGGTTTTTAGTAGCGTTTAATTGTGAAAGCCCCGTATTAATGCACCGATTTTTTCAATAATGTATTGTTTGCTTAGTCACTAGTGGCTAACCAGTAAGTTAAAACGACGAGCGAAGCTAGGAGGAGTGTTAGATTAGTTTTGACTCCACTAGAAGTGCACAATAACACTAAAAAGAGGTAACGCCGATTAAGTATAAATAACGGAAAAATCCACCGTTTTATTGTGAGACACAATCACCCACCGCAGCAACGATTATTAAACTTAATGAGGGCATTAACGATAATGGAGTCCTTAAACTGTAGGGAGAACAACAGTTTAATGTAAGATTACGGTTTAAAGTCTACTTTAATAGTTAATGATCGTTTCTGCAACTGGGTGAATGCCCGTTTGCAATAAGTCGTCAGTTTATAAATAACCGCGTTTTTTATAAACAAACGGTTCTTACAAAAAGACAGTGACATAATACATATTATGTCAGATCATTGCATTGATGATCATTTCTTAATAAACAGATATGAGGTATTAACAGTAAGCTGCAACAACGAAAGACATCTGATATATGTACGGTAATTAATTAACTTAGTTATGTTAATTAACTTAAAACATCCAAAACAAAAACAACACATCGGAATGGGTTCATTGGATATTTGAGCGGTATACTTGAAACAGTGCTATCTCGTACATATAATTGATTCCTTTTAAAAGGCCAAATACATGTTTTAAGACAGGTCCTACAAAAATATAAGAAGTACAATAAAATATATTATTTGGATTTGTGAATTTCAATAAAGCCTTTGATTCATTTGGAGCACGAATATATCTGGGAAGCACTACATAGACAGGGCATCAATCAAAGTACATACGAATACTCCAGAAAATATACGCAAAGAGTACTGCACAGGCATTGCACAGGTCAAGTTAGAAACAACAGGCGACGAATTCCCTTTGGAAAAGGGCGTCCGCCAAGGGGACCCCGTCTCACCCAAATTATTTTCAGCTGTCCTGGAGATGATATTCAGGAGTCTAGAATGGAACGGAAAAGGACTGAATATAAATGTCGAAAACCTTAACCATCTTCGATTTGCAGATGACCTGATCTTGTTTTTTGAAACTCAAGAAGACCTCGAACTAATGTTGCAACAATTATCAGAGCAAAGCGCCAAAGCAGCAGCCCTACCGTGTAAGCATTCTGGTAATGAACATCGCCTGCCATCCTGCTTGCGCCAATGTACAAGCCCTTGAGTGCGAGCAAGAGAGCACACGATTACGATTGCCACCGGGCTTACGCGGTAAGGCCACAGGTCTGTCAATAAACACAGCTAAAACAAAGATAGTGACAAATTCTTTAAAAACATATTATAGAATAACAGTAAATAGCGAATCAATAGAATATGTTAGATGAATACATCTATTTAGGACAGTTAATATCACCAGCTGAAACAATGGATAAAGAAATCGATAGGAGAGTAGCTAATACCTGGAAAAGATTCTGGTCTCTCAGCGAAATTATGAAGAATAAAGAAATGCCTATTAAAGACAAAAGGAAAGTATACAACATGTGCAATTGTGCATACTACCATGCTTAACATATGGATGCCAAACATGGGCACTAACAGAACAGCAAACCAATAAAATTATGATACGTCAGAACAGCTTAGAAAGAAGCGTTGGAAGTTGGTGTTAAGAGAAGAGACAAAATAAAACTAAAAGATATAAAAAACATAACAAAATTTAAAGATGCAAAAACTGTCTGTAAAAACTAACTAACATGGAAATGGGCTGGTCATGTGCTAAGAAAGCGGAACGAGACGTGGACGAAGTTAATAACAGAGTGGTACCCAAGGGATGGCAAATGAAGTATAGGAAGACAAACCAAACGTTGGGAAGATGACATTAAAAGAGTTGCTGGTCCAGAATGGATTAGGACAGCAAAGGACAGGACAAAATGGAAATTCTTAGAGGTCAGAATTTCCATTTTGTTACGTATTTTGTCCAAGCTGTTACAAAGAGATATTGAACCGGTACCGATATCTATACATATAATAAAACTGTAGAGATAAAAAAGTCTGTAAATGCAAGATATCGAAAAAAAATGATACAGGTTGGCTTGAAATTTTTCGCTGATCACGTTAAGCTACTTTTGTCTGTTTGTTTGTTTGTTTGTTTGTTACGGCACAACTCCGAAAATACTGAACGGATTTTCATGCGGTTTTCACTAATAAGCTTAGAAAAACCCGGCGCAAAACATAGGATATATTAAATTTTAAATATCGTTAATTTTTTTTTGTGTAAATGGTTAAGATTTCATTATGAAAAACGAAACGAGATTGTACCAAGATGGCCGCTTAAAGCCTTCAAGGTAAGTTTTTTTTCTTATGTTTTGGCTCCACACATAGTGCCTATTTAGCCAGTGTCAAAAGGTAAGTTTTATTTTGGCTACTAATCATAGAGAAAAAATATCTGTTACTATTATGGCGCGGCTTCATATACGCCCGAACCTTCGCTGTTGAGTTAGCGCGCAATAACATCTCTATTGACTATCCTCGAAGTTTTTGTAGCGCCCCAACCTGAACACACAGTCAATTTGTTTGCCTGCTGCGCGACCGACGTGGGCTAAATAAAATGGAGGAAGCAGTAGCGTTATATTGCATGTCGGCAAATAAATATGTTTTATAAACAGTGAGAGTATTATTTGCAATATGTTTTAATTTATAATTCCTTATCAATATGAAGTAAACCAATTTTTTATTATTTGTCTGTTTATCTGTCCCTTTGAATACGAATCACGGTTGTTAAGCGGCAACAAAAATATATAATCTGTGAAAAATTCAACCGTCTAACAATTGCAATTCATGAGTACATTCTGGTGACTGATGGACAGACAGACAGACAGACGGACAGCGGAGGTTTAGTAATAAAGATTTACCCTTTGAGCACGGAACCCCAATCATTTTTATTTCATTCTGAACAATCCCCACTGCACTAAGCAATAAGGAATGTTTTTATTTATAACTTAAAAGACAAAAAACAGTAAATAACAATTGGCGCACCTGCATTACCGGCAGTGTATCACACTTTTTGGGCTACGGCGAAATACATCACGCGATAACTTTGTCTGCAGATTAGAGAAAAACAATGTGTTCATTATGTAAGTAACTATACCCAAGGAAGCCATATGTATTACATATAGATAAGTTTTTTCGTTAATCTGTGGTCCAAACTAATAAAGAGGATAGGTATGAGAACCTTCTTGAATATGAGCACGACATAGAGAACAAGGAATTTCAAAAACTAAAAACTTCTTAGACTTTTTATTATAAGTTTTAAGGCTTCACGCGATATCATATTTAGCCAATATTGAAACATAACTAAAATTATTATTCATGTTTTCGATTTATTGGGTTCTGGCGAGGGCAAAATTCTTTATTCGCTATCTGGTATTATGTATTAGTTTTCAAAAATCTACTACGCGTTACCATTCGAAATAAGTATTTAAAATTGTATTTATAGTACCTATAGCTTAACCTATAGTAGTAACATATTCAGTAATCTGTGCCTATAGGTTCTTAATTTATTGACCCTTGCGTTTGCTACGCATTGTAAAACCTTTTTTATTTTGGCATTAGACAAAATTTGTATTTAGCCAATGATACGAAGTATTTTATAAAAACTGTTTAAAAGGGTAGGTACTTAGACTTTTTATAATCATTCATAAGGCTTCACGCGATTATCATACTTAGCCAATATTGAAGCTTACTTAATTAACATTTTTATTCAAGTTTTCGATTTATAGGGTTTTGGCGGGAGCAATGTTCTTTATTGGCGATCTGGTACATAAACTTACTACACGTTACCAATCTAATTAGGTAGATAAAATTATTTTTGCGCTACTGCTACATTCTTGATCGACCCCAAGGAAGTTTTAAGGTACCTGAGGATCTAGCAAAGATACCAACCACTAACGCTACCTCCAAAATGTACTAAGATGACATTTCGGAAATCGCTTACTTTTCCACAGCTAATGTCATAGCGTTTGGCGTTAGTGGTTGGTATCTTTGCTAGACCCCCTGTAGTATTTATAGCTACTTAAGTTATAGACCCTTACCATTGCTACGCATTAAAACCTTTTTTATTTTGGCTTACTTTAATAGCCAGAGTGCGTGCTATTATTTGTATTAGCCAATGATACGAAATATTTTGTGAAAAATGTTAATAAAGGGATATAATAATAGATATAATAACGCAGGGGCGGCTTTGTGGCGAGCCGTCGGTGAGTGGCGACACCGCGTACCCTGATTCCAAGGGGCTAAGTGAGACCCCTAACCCCTGGCTTGCCTTAACTGGCTGTCTAGGGGTGGAAGTCGCAAGAGCTAAGAACCTAAGCTCCAGGGTGGAAGTGTTAAAGGGCATAACGCCGCGAGTAGCGTTCAGTGAAAGTGCAGCACACCTCTCGACACCCTAAGCCACCCACACCAATGTTGCTTCCTCGGCACCAATATGCGGTAGCCACTACAGGAGGCCCATTTAGTGGGTGGCAAGTCATCACCTGCCTCAAACATTTTGATATGAGACAAAATTGGCAGGTGCCGTTCTCTCATTCCATAACCCAATGTCACCATCCATCCAAAAGTTCACCATAATAGCCCAGATATTTTTACCTTAATATTATACAAAATAGTTATATCAATATGCCAACATGTAAGAAAGAAATATGTAAAACACGGTCACATTATCTCTGGTCCTCGCTGAAATGCAAACCATCGACGTCAGGTCCAGGGATAGTGTGACCGTGTTATAGTTATCTTTGTATCCAAAAAGGCCTCTTGGTGTTAGCTTCGGCCCCACCAATGCCTCTCAAATGTCCGGGCTAGACCCGAGAATGGAAATAGATATAATAATATGTAGGTATTCATTATGGCAATTGTATCCTCGAGTTAATAACAACATGGCGCGTAACGTTCGTTTTTGACTGTTTTTGATTTGTTGTTCTTCTTCTTCTTGCATGTTGAAATAAGGTTTTAATAGTTAAAATATTTTAGATCTGTGGGCTTTTAAATAAACCACGGGAGCAAAAAATGATTGATTTCTCGGTTACTCCAAGAAGGTTATAGTTATAGTAGGTAAGTAACTAACTATCTTTGGGTGTAAGTAATAATTATGTAATGACGGTTTAACCTACTTCCTCACTTTCATCACTAGGTAGGTATGTTGAAAGTGCAGTGGGAATGAGACAGCGTGGAAAATACTGGACATAATAATAATTATAACTTCGATTCTTTAAGGAGTGGTGGTTTAGTATTAGTAATTCCTAATTAATATTAAGAAAATTAATTATGTACGCATTGTACAGGTAAATGCATATCTCCAGCAATTTATAAACTTATTATTGACACTGGCTAAATGTAGGTAAGTACTCAATTCGTATGGAGCCAAACTTAAGAAGGTAAAAAATGTGGTAAATAAATGGAACAAAAAGCGCGCGGATAATATGTAAAACTGAGCAAAACAGCATCATCGTGTGTGATTCTTCCATATTTTTCTAAGCTGTACTTGCCTGCTTAGGTAACTACTACCTAAACAAAATTTACTGAAACTTCTGTTAAAGACCTGAGTGAAGTGATGATGATTTCTTTTTGTTGTAATATGAAGATGAAGAGGTACTCATAATTTTGTTGTTTGAAAATTCGTTAATGTTATCAATCTATATTAGACTCAAAACATTTAATTTCAGGTAATGGCTTAAATAGCTTCCACTCACGGCTATGCTTGCGTTATACCTATACCTATGCTAATACAGGTTACTGTACTCAGCTCTGAAAAGATTTAGTGGATTTTGTTGTTTGGTACGAAATGCATGATCTATTATTAGACTATAACGTAAAAATAACATAACACAAGCGTGCGAAGCCGCGGGCAAAAGCTAGTTATGAATAAAAGTAAATAAAATACATAAAAATAACAAAATTTATATACTGGGTGTAATTGAATTCATTAGCATCCTTTGAAACTAGGTATCTACTCCTGATACCGGTCACGTGTGGACCAAAATTTTTTTTTGAATTCTAACACATTGGTTTGGTAATAATAATAACTCCAAAAAATGGAATAACTTACTTAATCAAATGCTACAATACAAAATTTAATTAAAATAATGAAGTACTGTTTTTAATTAGTACATACAAGGTATAAAAACGTTTAGATGTATCAAAATCATCCGTGCGAACTGAGTTAGGCGCCGCAGCAATCTTCATAATTTTCAATAAAAATATTTTATTTTACACTCTTTACTCTTTAATAATCATCTATAAATGATGTACTATAAATTACATCCTGTATATCGTAACGTTAAAATGTAATTTGTATAACAAACAGCAATAAAGGCTTATTTTATTTTATTTATTTATTATTATTTTCAAAAGGCCAAATATGTCTTATGTTATGTATGCTTTATATTAAACAAATCAATTGTTTTCTATTTCTTCAGGAAGTAACCTTGCCAGATAATGATCAATTCCAAAACCAAACCTATTTGTTATAGTCATGCTCTATTTAACAGGCGTAGCGACTGGTATTGCATAATCATAGTCAGCGATAACTTTACGTGGTCTTTTATTTGCAATGCATTTTGAACCATTAATTAGCATAAGAAAAATACTCGTCTCTTACTAAATAATAATGCATACGAATAAATATTCTATACACGATTGGATTTAAGCAATAGATGCGTTCGTTATATGGAATAAGGTATTTTTGTAATCCTCTAAATATGAGTCCATGTATTATCTTATTAATTCCTTACTATACGGCGTTTCTATTCTAGTACACAAGTTTAATTGTTCTAGGAAGGTGACACCGCTTCTGGTGTACCGTACGGTCGCTGCGCACGCTCTACGCCTTTGAATTCGACCAAGGCCCATTGTCGCAAGAAACTAACCGCAGATAATGGGGGGGAACCGGTCGCGCCAGCCTCTATGACGCATCGCTCACCTTAGAAAATGCTCCTCGTGGTTGCTAAGCCGCACCAGTGTTTTGATATTTATGTGCAAACTGCACAGCAGAGATCGATCACTCCATTTGTTAATACCGGTATACCTACTGACTTCCCAAATCGTTTGCCAGTACTTAAAGAGTGCGTACGTTCCATCTGTCCTGGCACGAATTCCTTTATTGCTTTGTAGAATCTTTTACACTTTATCAAAGATATGGCTTCTACAAAACTCTTTGTGTCTTCAGCAATTTGGGCAGCTTAATAATACATACACAGATAATCTCTACATGTATAAGTTTTGAAAGGATTTAAAAGCTATAAACCTTATTGCAATAAAATTAACGGCTATATTGTTGTAGAGCTACACTTTTATGCTTAAACTGCACGTGTAATAAAAGTTGCGATAGCAATAGAAAAACAATTGAACTGAATACAATTACTCTAAAGTGAAAGGACTGTGGAAAGAATAGTGCCGTTGTAAACTACCAAGTCTAAAATGAAATGCAGTTCTAATAATACGAACGTACACGTATAACTAAACTATACCTTACCTACGCAGTTTTAAATTTATTATTATTATTATTTACTAGCTTTTGCCCGCGGCTTCGCACGCTTGTGTTATGTTATTTTTACGTTATAGTCTAATAATAGATCATGCATTTCGTACCAAACAACAAAATCCACTAAATTTTTTCGAAGCTGAGCACAGTACAGTAACCTGTATTAGCATAGGTATAGGTATAACGCAAGTATAGCCGTGAGTGGAAGCTATTTAAGCCATTCCCTAAAATTAAATGTTTTGAATCTAATATAGATTTATAACAGTAAAAGAAGTTTCAAACAAAAAACTACAATTTTATAAGTACCTTTTCATATTACAACAAAAAGAAATCATCATCACTTCACTCAGGTCTTTAACAGAAGTTTCAGTAAGTTTTGTTTAGGTAGTAGTTACCTAAGCAGGCAGTTACAGTTTAGAAAATATGGAAGAATCACACACGATGATGCTGTTTTGCTCAGTTTTACATATTATCCGCGCGCTTTTTGTTCCATTTACCACATTTTTTTACCTTCTTAAGTTTGGCTCCATACGAATTGAGTACCTACACTTAGCCAGTGCCAATAATAAGTCTATAAATTGCTAGAGATATGCATTTACCTGTACGATGCGTACATAATTAATTTTCTTAATACTAATTAGGAATTACAAATACTAAACCACCACTCCTTAAAGAATCGACAGTTATAATTATTATTATGTCCACTATTTTCCACGCTGTCTCATTCCCACTGCACTTTCAACATACCTACCTAGTGATGAAAGTGAGTAAGTAGGTTAAATCGTCATTACATAATTATTACTTACACCCAAAGATAGTTAATTACCTACTATAACTATAACCTTCTTGAAGTAACCGAGTAATTAATCATTTTTTGCTCCCGTGGTTTATTTAAAAGCCCACAGATTTAAAATATTTTAACTATTAAAAACTTATATCAACATGCAAAAAGAAGAAGAGGATCAAATCAAAAACAGTCAAAAACGAACTTTACGCGCCATGTTGTTGTTAATTCGAGGATACAATTGCCATAATGAATACCTACATATTATTTTATCTAAGTACATACCCTTTTTAAACAATTTTCATAAAATATTTCGTACCATTGGCTTACAAATAATAGCAAGCACTCCGTCTTACTTTAATGCCAAAATAAAAAAGGTTTTAAAATGCGTAGCAATGGTAAGGGTCTATAACTTAAGTAGCTATAAGTACTACAGGGGGTCTAGCAAAGATACCAACCACTAACCCTAACGCCAAACGCTAACTCCAAAACTTATTGAAATGACATTAGCTGTGGAAAAGTAAGCGATTTCCAAAATGTCATCCTAGTACATTTTGGAGTTAGCGTTAGTGGTTGGTATCACTATACAATACCTACCACTAACGCTAACGCCAAACGCTAACTCCAAAATGTACTGAAATAACATTTCTGAAATCGCTTACTTTTCCGCAGCGAATGTCATTTCAATACATTTTTGGAGTTAGCGTGAGGCGTCAGCTAGTGGTTAGTATCTTTGCTAGACCCCCAGGTACCTTAAAACTTCTTCGGGGTTGATCAAGAATTTAGCAGTAGCGCAAAAATAATTTTATCTGCCTAATTATAATGGTACCGTGTAGTAAGTTTATGTAAATAATACATTTGACCAGATCGCCAATAAAGAACATTTCTCCCGCCAAAACCCTATAAATCAAAAACTTGAATAAAAATTTTAATTAAGTAAGCTTCAATATTGGCTAAGTATGATAATCGCGTGAAGCCATAATAATGATTATAAAAACTCTAAGAACCTACCCTTTTAAACAGTTTTTATAAAATAATTCCTATCATTGGCTAAATACAAATTTTGTCTAATGCCATAATAAAAAAGGTTATACAATACGTAGCAAAAGCAAGGGTCAATAAATTAAGTACCTATAGACACAGATTACTGAATAATTTACTACTATAGCCGGGGAGCCGATGGATGCAGGAGGCGAGCAGCCGCTCTAAGTGGCGCTCCCTGGGGGAGGCCTATGTTCAGCAGTGACGTCTTCAGGCTGTTAATGATGATAATGATGATGATAGGTTAAGCTATAGGTACTATAAATACAATTTAAATACATATTTCGAATGGTAACGCGTAGTAGATTTTTGAAAACTAATACATAATACCAGATTGCCAATAAAGAATTTTGCCCTCGCCAGAACCCAATAAATCGAAAACATGAATAATAATTTTAGTTATGTTTCAATATTGGCTAAATATGATATCGCGTAAAGCCTTAAAACTTATAATAAAAAGTCTAAGAAGTTCTTAGTTTTCGAAATTCCTTGTTCTCTTTGTCGTGCTCATATTCAAGAACGTTCTCATACCTATCCTCTTTTTTAGTTTGGGCCACAGATTAACGAAAAAACTTATCTTTAGTAATACCACAGATTAGAGAAAAAAAATACATATGAATTCCTTGATTATTTTTCTCTAATCTGCACTGCATCGAGTAATCGCGCGATGTATTTCGCCGTAGCCCGAAAAGTGTGATACGCTGCCGGTAATGCAGGCGCGCCAATTGTTATTTACTGTTTTTTGTCTTTTAAGTTATAAATAAAAACATGCATTAAATTACTTCCTTATTGCTTAGTGCAGTGGGGATTGTTCAGAATGAAATAAAAATGATTGGGGTTCCGTACTCAAAGGGTAAATCCTTATTACTAAACCTCCGCTCTCCGTCTGTCTGTCTGTCTGTCCATCAGACACCAGGATGTACTCATGAATCGTGATAGTTAAGCAGTTGAATTTTTCACAGATGATATATTTCTGTTGCCACTATAACAACCGTGATCCGTATTCAAAGGGACAGCTAAACAGACAAATAAAAAAAAATTGGTTTTACTTTATATTGATAAGGAATTATAAATTAAAACTATTAAAATTTATTTTTGTAATCGCAAGTAATACTCTCACAGTTTGTAAAACATATTTATTCGCCGACATGCAATATAACGCTACTGCTTCCTCTATTTTATTTAGCCCACGTCAGTCACGCAGCAGGCAAACAAATTGACTATGTGTCCAGGTTGGCGCGCTACAAAAACATCGAGGATAGTCAACAGAGATGTTTTTGCGTGCCAACTCAACAGCGAAGGTTCGGGCGTATATGAAGCCGCGCCATAATAGGAACAGAGTTTTTTTTCTTTAATCTGTTCATCCGGATAAACCCGAGATAATATTAAGGTCAAAGAAACTTTATAGATAATATTACCGTCAGTAGCACAGAGCACATTTTTTTTTTCTCTCATCTATGATTAGTAGCCAAAATAAAACTTACTTTTTGACACTGGCTAAATACCTACACTATGTGTGGAGCCAAAATATAAGAAAAAAAATTACCTTGAGGCCTTCAAGCGGCCATCTTGTTAAAATCCCGTTCCGTTTCATAATGAAATCTTAAACATTTTCACCAAAAAAAAAATTAAAGATATATAAAATTTAATATATCCTATGTTGTGCGCCGGGTTTTTCTAAGCTTATTAGTGAAAACCGCATGAAAATCCGTTCAGTATTTTCGGACTTGTGCCGTAACAAACAAACAAACAAACAAACAAACAAACAAACAAACAAACAAACAAACAAACAGACAAAATGTCTAAAAAGCGGCTTAACGTGATCAGCGAAAAATTTCAAGCCAACCTGTGTCATTTTTTTTTCGATATCTTGCATTTACAGATTTTTTTATCTCTACAGTTTTATTATATGTATAGATTATTTAAATAACGTACAAAAAATTAATGCTGTAATTTTATCGCTAAAAATAACTAAAAAGAAATGGAGACAAAGAAAGGGAAATAAAGAAGATTGTACATAATTTACACCACATTGGTCCTTTGTATAAAATATGACACTGCTTCTAAATATAGCGTGGTGAGCTGCTTACATATAATTACTCAAATAATTCTGGGCGAATTTCCAAGGTAGGCCATGGAATGTGACGTTGGTGATGTGTGTCACATCTATGCGCAACAAAGGACTGGCCGGACGTCCGTACTCCGTATGTCACAGTATATTGGGTTTGCGAACTCATCACATAATATTGCGGAGTCTGTTCAAGTGTACCTACACCCGGGTTTCATTGTTCGTGAAGAGACATGATATAGATGGCGATGATATGATGCATTTCCTCAAAAAACATTCATTCTTGTATTAAATTACTAAAGTATATCTTATCGTGATATTTGAAATTCTGTAACGTAATCGTACCTATACTTTAATATATATTATTGGTGTCATAAATCTTCACGTCCGATAGTTTTTATCGACCACTTGAAAATGGTTAAAATTCTTACGTAAAACACGATCATAAAACACATTTCTTTTTGTTTCGCATTTGGAGGTTTTTAATATTTTTTGGGGGAGGCCTATGTTCAGCAGTGGACGTCTTCAGGCTGTTAATGATGATGATGATGATGATGATGAATATTTTTTAATTATTTCTGCTATCTTTACACCGGCGGACATCAAAACCAAAAAAATACTGACTAGCTATTGAGGTGAGCTATTATTACGAAAACATTTAATATAATAACAATTATAATATAATAAAAAAGGTATTAGTAAATAGAACGGTATTGATGTTAAGCCTGCTCCACAATCAGAGCTTTAACTATCAACTGGAACAATCAACAGTGCTATTTGTAAACATGTTTAACACAAATTATGCCTGATTTGCTATCAACAAAAAAAGTCACCGAATGTCATGTACGCACCAAATCGTCTTCCTTATTAGTTTTAAAAGAACTTCAATAATTCTTACTCAATATTGGGACTAGGTTTTGTAAGAAGAATTATACACGCAACCTACCAGTTTTCTTGACGAAAAATGAGGCCGGCTCGACCAAGTTGGGCCTGCTGCTGTACCGGTTGTCGGTATCAGCATTTACAGTGTATGTACCGCGCCGTCGCAGCATGATGCCAATCCAATTGTTCCTCCCTTACACAAAACACACTTACTGACACTATCAAGAAGATTACCATCCTCATCGCTAGTACACTGGTACACAATCAAACATCACCGCTTAAAATTCACAGCACACCACTGTACCGATCACTGTATTTTTAAAAGAAAATCGTAAAACGATGCGAAACGAGAATTGTTTACGCATTACTCGTGCACCGGATAGCAGCCACGGCGGCACAGCTCCGAAATGAGGAAGTGGGTTAACGAACCAATCGGTAATTTTGCAACGTGCACTGACTTTTGCGACCGCGGGCGCGGGCACGGCACTCGACTGTGCAGGGTTCGTGGAGCGAAAGGCAGCTCGAAAACCGAGAGTGCGTTGGCACGGTTCTTCCGCGAATGACAGGATGGTGCGGTCACGCCAACTCCAACTGTGGCCGCGAGATAGCGAGATCCACGACAGTCGCTGATAACGAGCACCGATAACGTTGACAATTGACAAATACAATAATCAACTGCGTATTGCGGTGTTTATTGGTGGCACGAGGAGCACACATAAATGCAAACGTGCAGTGCTTGCTGTCACCTCAAATTTTATCTCTATCAAGCTCACAACAATATTTTTAACTGAAGAGGACATCGTGTCTATTCAATACATTATTTACGTCCTGTACGATATATGCCAGGACGTCAATAATGTTAGACTTTTCGATATAATTAGGAAATTTTCCTGAAATGACTGATACAGTATTGAGGGAATTAGCAAGTTGAAATGGAAATGGGCAGGCCACATCGCTCGTAGAACTGAACAACCGACGAAGAAAGCGGGCACCCCACTGGACTGGTGGACCTGCACTCCTACCGCGTAACCATTATGATAATGAACATCGCCTGCCAACTGCATCCTGCACGTACCAATTCAGAAGTCCGTGAGTGCGAACAAGAGAGCACACAATTACGATTGCCAAATTGGCAACAGACTTACGCGGTAAGGCTACTGAACCAACAATCTGGTGAAAACCGCGGGGAGACGAAGGATGCAAGAGGCGAGAAGTCACTCAAAATGGCGCTCTGTGGGGGAGGCCTATGTCCAGCAGTAGACGTCTTCAGGCTGTTGAAAATAGAATAACTAATTATTATTTTTTAAATTCATCATACATCTGGAATCGAAACAGATCTATTGATCCATTTTTGGCGAGCTACATATGATTTTTTTGTTCGCATAACTAATTATGTCAGCTTATTAAAAGCCCTTCACCTGTAATCATAATCCCTATAACATCCAAAACTCTGGAATTGACTCGCTTTGCACAGGTTTTCAGAGTGAAAATACTAGCATAATCGAAAGTGTTCAGCGGATCGGTGCGGAAAGTGTAACAAGCTTATAGTGCGCCATGAATTGTGGTGCCGAGGTTGGTTGGCA
Organism: Ennomos erosarius; assembly: GCA_963580505.1. Classification (NCBI taxonomy): domain Eukaryota; kingdom Metazoa; phylum Arthropoda; class Insecta; order Lepidoptera; family Geometridae; genus Ennomos; species Ennomos erosarius. Next base: position 6,895,907 of record OY756992.1, on the reverse strand, counting down.
TGTTATTAAAAATGCAGAGCCCGCGGCAGCTTACTGTACAGCATGGAATGGAAGGCCCGGTTAGTGAATTTTTTACTTCTCAAGTTCTCAGGAAGTTTTAACAACGCCTAATAACTATCTTTTTATGTAGTATCAGTCTGCGTAACAGCGTAAACTATGTTTGGCTGCCTGCAACAGTTTCAATAATTACAGTATACTGTTTACTATGACAAGGGGGCCATGCCTCCTCTAAAACAGTGGCGTTCATTTCTACATGCCAAACGCTCTGATTTTTCGCGCCCGCTGCGCTCGCGTTTCCATTTTACGAGCTTTCCTGTTTTTCTGATTAAGCAAGATTACTACCCATTACAAACGTAATTTTCTGAAATCGGCTAAGACATTGTTTCCAAAATTTTCGTGCTCGCTTTGCTCACTGTTTTCTTATTAGAATAGGTACTCCTCCTATTACAATGGCGTTCATTTCTATAGTCCAAACGCGCTGATTTTTCACTCTCGCTGCGCTTGCGCTGTCATTTTACGACCTTCCCTGTTTTTTTAGTTGAGCAGAATTACTACCCATTGCATGCTTATTTATCCGAAATAAGCCAGGACGTTTCAAAAATTTTCGCGCTCTTTTCGCTCGCGTTTTTGTTTTCATATTCCCTCCCTATCACAGTGGAGTTTATTTCTACAGCCTGCTCTGATTTTAAACTGTCCTGTTTTTCTGATTAAGCAAAATTACTACCCATTACAAACATATTTTATTATAGATAACTCCGCACTTACTATGCCAAGTTCGACTCCGGCCATAGACAAGTGTAGTTTGACATTAGTGAGTTACACATTTTCTTTTTTATTTGGCAGTATTATGTTAAAAAAAAGAAAAATAAGACTTTGAAAAGCGCGCCATTTCAAATTATTTATATATTCTTACAAATATTATTCTTTAATCTGGAAAGTGTGCCATTCTCTTTGTTTGTTTTTTAATTTATTATTAATGTTGTTGATTACCTAAATGATAAAGAAACAAGTGAATTTAAACTTATTACTTACAGCAATGAAAATAAACTGTCTCTATAGTGAACACAGTATTTGTTCACTATATCTGAGGGAGCTACTAGCTCCATACATACAAATTCTAGAATCTAAAAATGCTTCATATAAGTAATAAAGGAGAACAACTATAGAGCAAGATTGTAAATCATTGATGATTTCTCCAGATGTGCATATAATTACCTTACATATTATGTAAGGTACCATATGAGTTGATTTTATTTAACAAATCTATACCTGCCATTAATTTAGGGTTATATCTATTTTAGGCTACCTACTCCTAAACAACATAAAAAGCCATGGAAACGGAATAATGTGAATGTGAAGAGAGAAGCCAGAGAAGCGAAGTTTATAATACAACAAAGAAAACACTCACGAACTTATCTGCCAACAATTTATTTTTAGTAAATTTTAATTGTTATTTTTATTTTAAATAAAACTGTCAAGTACCTAATTTTATTTCGTAATTTATTCATTTTATTTAATACAAAATAGATTTCTTCACAAAAACCATCTTAATTGACTTTAAGCAGCATTGTTTTTAAAAACATGCATGGTAGCAAAGATGGTGGTGTCTGAGGATGGCTCAAGTCACCAATTTCATGGCTCAGCCCGTCTCATTCTTAGCTAATCATATAATACTCATTCTCCATTATGCTTAACTCAACTATGAATGCCGATATGATACCAACTTCAATCATTTGACATAACAAAATTTGGTGCAACTCGAACTTGTTTGTAAATGTCAGCCATAAGCATGCAGTAAGAACAGTTAAATTACAGTGGCCTATGTGCCTGCATAATATGCTAAATCCATAAAAACCTTATTAGTTATTATTTAGCTAGTAACTGCAAAAAAGCACCATGGTGTACTTACAGACAATAATATGGATCAAAATTCCATATTAGAAACTATAGAAACAAAGAAATAAAGAAAAAAGAAAGAAAATACATTTATTCAGGACATCACACAACATTACATACAACGCGAAAATAAAACAGGGAACAAAAATAATAGGTAGGTAGGTACCATCGTACTATATGTAATGTTGCGTGATGTCATGATATAGGTCCCGACTCAGCATGTAATCAAGGTCTTGCGACCTCAATAACTGATTTTCAGTCGGAACCCATCATCATGACATCACAAACTAATCAGACTAATTTACCTAATGGAATGTGCAGGTAATGTATAAGATCATGCTTCTTTGATAAATGTTATCAAATAAGCATGCTACTAGTCTAGTAAGCTGAGAAATATCTGGCATCTATGAAAAACACAAGGGATGCGCCTTCATAGCAGTATATAGTAGCTGCCTGATGTAAACTCCACAATGAGCATGGCTAAAAAACAGATGATTGAACTGAGGAATCACATCATTAATTACGTCATTTCATTATGTTAGATAGTAACCTCAAACTAGATAAGTAACTAATGGGATACCTGAATTAGTAAAATTAATGTCCCAGTTCCTGACTAAAACAAGGTGGGACGAAGCGTTTATGGATATTGCCGAATCGCTAAATAGCAGAACTGTAATGTATGGGCCACAACTTATGAAACGGTTGTGTTGAATACGACGCATTTCCCCCTAGAATTTAGCTTTTGACATGATATATCTGTCACACGCCACTACGCCAGGCCTATGTGGCAGGAGCAATCCGCAACCCGTGGCCATTTTTGAAATGTAGCAGACGTAGAATACTATCGATATTGATTTATTCACAGAATACTTGAAATCGTCTGTAATAGATTGTGGTAATATGCAGCCATTTTTGAAATCGACAGTATTAAGATACGTCACAGGCACAAGAAATCACGATGGCCGACAAAAGAATGGTTAGGTGGTAGGTACTTACTGCTGATTTTTACGCCTCCCAGAGGTGGTTTTGGTGGTTGACTATCGAATGTCTTTCGAACGGATTTACTGCCCTCGGCGAATGACGTGGTCCTAGGGCGTCCGCTCATTATTATAGGTATAAAATAAACGGCCTTATAATCCTGAACTTCATAGATACTTCACATTTCTCGTTACCACCCTTGCACTCGCACTGAACTCACTTGCCGACGATATTCAATGACGATAGAACAGTCAAACAATAACACTAGATGTAAAAATCATATACGATTCTCCTATTACGTTTTTACTATATCATTTTGTTAATTTTTCAAAATTTACATCAAAAAGTACGACAAATTTTAGTTTCTTCAGAGACTTGAAGTACGCTCATACGGATAGATTCGGATTTCGGAAAATTGCTCTGACGGGGACGAACGAACTACACATTTTCAAGCCGCGGCTAGACATACGCTACGCCCGAACCACAAACTCAGTAGAGGATACAAAAGGCCCGAACCTTCATGCTGCATTTACACTCGCACGCGAGCCGTGAGACGAACCGCAGGATGAGCCGCGAGCCGCGAATTTAAACGGTGCACTGTTTCAAAAAACAGTGTGCCATTAGCATTAAATGCATTTTCCTTTTCAGAAAACTGCAGCAGTTGAGCGACGCGCGTTCAGGTCAAGAAACACGCCGAAGACGATTGGAGTAGTTTGAACAGTACGTAATTCCGCCTCGCTTCAAACATTCGGTACTCAGATGCTGCTGTACCACAGTCCATTCTTGTGGAACTGAGTTCTCCATCCGAGGTTACGAGCACTGATCCTGCAATAAATGAGTTATCCAATGAAACGTAGGAAGCCAGGTGAAGCCTGGCGCTCCTATATTTTCTACTTTTTTTCCGAGCTATAATTAATAAGTAACGCCCAATGATCACATACATAGATCCTGGTCCCTAACTAGGATTACCTGTATCTAGGAACCCAGGAACTACGAGGACCATGGTCCCACAACACCCAGACACAGAACAAGTATTTGCGCTTTTTTTTCCGGCACAAATACTTGCCTAGTCGCGGGAATTGAACCCGCCACCTCCGGGTTATGAGCCGACCTGGGGATCTAGCAAAAATACCAAACACTAACGCTAACGCCTCACGCTAACTCCAAAATGTATTGAAATGACATTCGCTGCGGAATAGTAAGTGATTTCCGAAATGTCATTTCAGTACATTTTGGAGTTAGCGTTTGGCGATAGCGTTAGCGGGCCCGACGATCGGGCGTAGACGAAATTATATTGACAGCCTCCGTGGTGTTGTGGTTGAGCTGGGGGTCTACCAAAGATACCAACCACTAACGCTAACGCCTCACGCTAACTCCAAAAATGTATTGAAATGACATTCGCTGCGGAAAAGTTAGCGATTTCCGAAATGTCATCTTAGTACATTTTGGAGTTAGCGTGAGGCGTTAGCGTTAGCGATTGTGATCTTTGCTAGACCCCCAGCTCAACCACAACACCACGAAGGCTGTCAATATAACTTTGTCTACACCCGATCGTCGGGCCCCGATGCATCACTGTTCGCGGCCACGGTAGCGTTCAACAGCAAACGTTCGCTGTTGCCCCGTAGGTCTGGCTACGGCATCACTGAACGAACTGGAACGAATGAAAGTGACGTCACAAGCTTATGAGTGCCACCTAGTTATTATATAGAGAACTAATAATGAAACATGATTGTGTCGATAAAGCAGGTCAACCCATAGAGTATATAACCCACAGATTAGAGAAAAACTGGATATATCATGTATATAACCCAGGGAGTTCATCTGAGATATAACCTTAATTATACTCTATGGGTGAACCATAGACTAACACAAATGACCACAGGTTACAGAATAAAAAGTGTGGTTGACTATACCCTGGGGTCTAGCAAAGATACCAACCACTAACGCTAATGCCTCACGCTAACTCCAAATTGTATTGAAATGAGATTCGCTGCGGAAAAGTTAGCGATTTCCGAAATGTCATCCTAGTACATTAGCCTAGTACTAGCCCTTGAGGGGGTCTAGCAAAGATCCCTTTCCATTGGCGTTAATGCTTAACGCTAACGCCAAAATGTATGGGGATGACAGTCCCTGCGGATAAGTGACATCGGGTCACGCTAACTCGGTCGTAAACATCAACGTGGATAACGCCCACTGCGATAGCGTGATGTGTTGAGGCCTAAGTTTAGCTTTTGACAAACGCTATCGCTTATTTTGTCGTAATCGTTCACGCTCCCTGTGCGTCCGCCCGAACTCATGCATGTCATGTTAAGGCGCTGACAGGACCCAATGCGAGCACGTTTATTACAGCAGACGAACTTGAAACTTGTTTTGTAGTTAATAGGGTCACTTTATGCATAGCAAAAATATGGCGATTACATTGCATTGCACTTTGACTTTTCCATTTTTCGGTACAAATAATTAGTTATAAAAAAAACGCTTATTGTTATAAAAAAAATAAGCTTACAGACGGATGCATTGAAACATAACTCATCACTATGATTTATTTCAATGTAGTGTCGTAACGTAACGTATAATGTAACATTTTCGGGCCCGATAGCTCAGTTGGTAGTATCCCTACCTTCTGAATTGAGGGCTGTGGGTTCGATTCCTACCCGGAACAAACATTTGTGTGATGAACATAGATGTTTGTTCTGCGTCTGGGTGTTATATTGTATTTTATGTATGTATTTACAAACAAAAAGTATATAAGTATTGTATCAGTCATCTGGGTCCCATAGTACAAGCTATGCTTAATTTGGGGCTAGATGGCGCTGTGTGAAATGTTCACACATATCTTTATTTTTTTATTTTTATTTTTGTTATTTTTACGTTTGAATGATTTTTTAGAAGTCACTTCAAGATTTTTTCTCTGTCGAGAAATCTTTTTGTAAACGTGTTTCAGTTTCGGCAGATGGAAAGAAGATATGACCAGTATTAACGTGCATTTTTTTCAATCCTGTAAATGGTATACTTTGAGATAATCACGTTCAAAATAGTCAATTTGGGAGCATTCAGTGCCTTAACGCTCGCTACGGGAATCTCCGGGGAACCTAATCCTTTTGTGTGTTAACCGATTGGGCGATGTGGTCGCTAAGCGACAAAGCCCTTATTTGATTGTATTCAATAAAATTAAAAAAAAAAAAAAAAAACGCTCGCTACTCGAACCTGTCGATCGATAACTTGTTGTTGGATTTCGTGATTTCGTGAAGCAAATCTACATCAATTTTGTGTTAAAGTTGCTGAGATAAGGTAAAATCTGGCTATTGCCCCAGATAATATAATACCTACAGTACAGTACAGATGCCTAATCCCATACAACGGAATAACGCCGGCTATTTTACGAATCATTTTATTTCTGCATAACGCAAGATTATCAAGCGACATTTATTGCGTGTTGGCGAAGTATTGGGCCAAATGAATACACTGGACACTAACTAGTAACGCTCACGACATGATCACTACATTTATTTCACGTTCGGGCTATTTTCTATTTAAGTTATTATGCCCTGGGGGTCTAGCAAAGAAACCAACCACTAACGCTAACGCCAAACGCTAACTCCAAAATGTACTAGGATGACATTTCGGAAATCGCTTACTTTTCCACAGCTAATGTCATTTCAATACAGTTTTGGAGTTAGCGTTTGGCGTTAGCGTTAGTGGTTGGTATCTTTGCTAGACCCCCTGGTTGGGGGCCTGTTGCCACTCTATCAGTGGTAAAAATGAGAATCCCGTTCTCATCAGATTAGGTGGGACGGACTTGCATGTGGTCTATTCATCTGATCAAATTTTTTAATAGCTCCATGCGTGATATCCGTAATATCATATAAAACTTCTTATTTCCATTTTACAACTTTGCTTGCAATCAGCATTTAGAACAATATTATAAAAATAATAAAAAAGGAGTTTTTATTTTACCATTCAACTTTTGAAACTAAACTATTTCAAATCACAAAATTTTCAAATTATCGCTGCCATTGTTGTTGGTGTTCAGTTTTACTTTTTTATTTAGAGCTTACGCTCAATTCCATAGACAATCGAGCGTTTTCCTTACGGCGCTGCGGATTAGGCGTATGGCGTGAACTATGCCATTTTGCTATCATTATGGTCACGCTACGGCTATTTCCGTAGCGTATGCGGAAAAACGAGTGTGTGACCACAGGTTACAGAAAAAAAAAGTGTGGTTGACTATACCCTGTACATTTGCCACAGGCCACAACCCGGACACATAGTCAATTTGTTTGCCTGCTGCGCAACCGATATGTGGGCTAAATAAAATGGAGGAAACTGGAGGTCTAGCGCGCTAACTCCAAAATGTACTGAAATGACATTTCGGAAATCGCTAACTTTTCCGCAGCGAATGTCATTTCAATACATTTTTGGAGTTAGCGTGAGGCGTTAGCGTTAGTGGTTGGTATTAGCAAAGCTCCCTCACGCTAACGCTATCGCCAAACGCTAACTCCAAAATGTACTGAAATGACATTTCGGAAATCGCTAACTTTTCCGTAGCGAATGTCATTTCGATACTTCTTTGGAGTTAGCGTGAGGCGTTAGCGTTAGTGGTTGGTATGCCTCGCTTGCCCCGCCATTAGTATTTAATCTACCTAATCTGTGATTTCTGTATTGTTCTTTGAGGATGGTCACTGACAAAGTGCGACGTAGGATAATAATATGTGGGTTCAGTTCAACTTTAGGATTCATTTTTACGCCGAGCTTATCTATAGATCGACCATGAGGATCAAATTGCAACATAACTTTTACCCAATCTAAATGGTACGGGCGAAATCTATTGTTAACTTGTATAGCTTTTTAAAATGATACCTAATCATCATAATATTGAAACGGGTTAACTCATTCACGTTGTGTATTAATATAATAATAAATATCTTTATTTATTATCCAAAAACTACACGATACTTTTTAAAGTAAGTAGTTATTTTATTCATAATTAAGGTAAGACGACAGTTAAACACCTCTTAAACTATGGGTTGGGGATGATTAAATTTTAGCGCGTGTTTAACGCATGTCTATTTTAAACGAGTGTTAGACACGGATTTGTGGTATGGAATTTATGAAACAACTGTTCAACAAGTGTTTAAGGCGCGTCTAAATCTTTTGTGGTTTATTGCATCAACATAGTGATGTACATATTATCAAATATTATGTCCAAAATATCAAAGAGTATATAATTTACTACGTAGACAAAATACATTATAACTTCCTGAATTAGCTCCATGCTTCCTAGCATTATATGTCACAAAAATCAAAAAACAATGAATTACTTACAGCAAAAATTGGTGCATTACTACGGGTTTGTCCACAATTAAACGCTACTAAAAAACGTTTGTTTATAAGCTCACCCCTGGGCAATAACTATCTATCATCCGTTTTAATGCAAGGCAAATTGACAGTTTACAATAGATCGACGGTTTATAAATAACTGCGTTTTTTACAAACAATCGGTTTTTACAAAAAGACTGTGACACATACATAAATTATACCTACAATTCAAAACGCTATCACTCACTCCACGGGAATACAATATAGCATTATAATTATTATTAAATTAATATAGTATGTAAATAGCCTATCATGCCATGCACGTCAGTGCTGTGTGTGAGCAGTGTGTGTGAGCGGGAGCGGGCGGAGCAGAGCGCCCGGCGCCCGCCCAGCCAGTTGGTCACTATTTTCCTATTTGGGAGTTGTAGTTGCGCGTGCGCCACATAAGAACTGAGGCGAACGGGACGCTGCGCTCGTGATTTATTTACTTTTAAATAATAATGTGAGGCAAATTTATTTAAGTTAATATCAAAACATCTTGACGTCATTTATATCCAATGATGGATTGCTACTCATCGGACAGTTGTGATAGTGATAGCAGAGAACAAAAAACACTTGATTTATCAAACCAGTTATTGGAGACAAGCAGCCTGGTATCCGAACTAAGAGGTATTGTTGACGAAAAGGACTGCGCAGAAAATTACGAGATAATACTGCTCTATAATAATAGAATACGATCACTGCCAGAGACATTATCCAAGTTTTGCAATTTAAAGATATTGGATGTTAGCAATAACAGACTAACTTTTCTACCTGATGTTTTTAAGAACTGCCCGCTCACATCATTGATAGCAAAGCATAATCAACTTACTAACGAATCACTTCCTAAATCATTTTACACGACAAAGAACACATTGAAAGAACTGAATTTAAGTGGAAATCAGTTCAATATCTTCCCAGAGCAAGTGCTGGAGTTAACGTCACTGAAATATCTGTATTTGGGAGGTAACAGAATAACTAATATACCAAAAGATATTTGGAAGCTCAACAGGTGAGTTTTTTTCGTTATTAGATAATATAATATTTCTAGCCTAGCTTGACCCGCCCCGCCCCGGCTCGGCTTCTCGGATGTGGATATAGTGCGTCCGCTTAGGGTCAAAAAAGGCCAGAATATTTCACATTGTGATACCAGCACCAAATTTTAGTATGTTGTTAAACATATTATTTTATGTCAAAAATCGTCGGGGCCCCACCTGTAAAGTACCTAGATCCAAAGATATGAATCATAAAAATGGCAGCCGCCTTATTTTTAAAATTGCAAATATTTCTAATTCTATGCACCCAATATACATGTGTGGGGTGTCAAATAAAAGATAAATATAGAATCGACTACTAATTATTAATTACAGCATCGGAAGTATACACGATAGCCAAAAGTTATGTATGGCAAACATAACTAGTAATTCATCAGCTATCCAATAAAAAACCGCAACTCAATCGAATGAATAATGTCTTAGTTAAGCCGTTGTTAGTAAGTCGCTCCCTCATTTCCACACAGGTGTTATTAGGTGAAAAATAATTCACCTTGCACTAAACCACCCAACCAGCACCAAATCTATAAAATATTTTAGTATGCTGTTAAACATGTTATGTTAAAACTATCAGGACCCCACCCGTAAAATAATAGGATCCGGAGATATGACGTCATCAAAATGGCAGATCTGCCATATTTTGAAAATTGCGAATATGTCTATTTCTATGAACCATGTATACATATGTGAAAAGTCAAATGAAAGATAATTAAATGCTCTATAACACTGTTACATACAATATTCGCTAAACAGTACAGTTACGAAAATATTTTAAATTATATCGATTAAAACAACCTATTGTCAATTACAGCATCGGAAGTATACACGATAGGCAAAAGTTATGTAGGGCAAACATAACGAGCAACTCATCTGCTATCCAATAAAAAAAAAACGGAACACAATCGGGTGAATCATGTCTTAGTTAAGCCGTTGTTAGTAAGTCGCGCCCTCAAGTCCGCACGGGTGTTATTATGTAAAAATAATTCACATTGTGAATACCAGCACCAAATCTATAAAATATTTTAGTATGATGGTAATTTCTATAATACTCTTTATTACACAAAATTCGCTCAATAGTACAGTTAAGAAAATATTTTAAAGGTAGGTAGGGAAAAGATAAATGAATGGGGCGGCAAATAGAGGCAATGGCTCTGCCTGCCTCCCTCTCCCTTCATAGTCCCATCTATTTGGGTCAGGTAACAGGTCGACACTTTTAAATGGGTTACTTTAATTAATTCGCTAGCTAACTATACCTAATTTTAGCTTTAGCTAATTCGATACTTTCCTTACTGGCTAAATCCTCAATGGGTTCCCAGCTTGACGGCCGAAAGTGAAGTGGCTACGCTAAGCTCAAGGCATTGAGATATATGTGTATCCTATGTCAACTCAATGGCTTGAGGCTATCATGGCGTGGCCAGTAGTGCAGTCATTGCTGACCAAGGCTCGTCTTATACAACCTGACCATGAATTGGTATGTTATCCCGGAAGCGGGAGAATCTACACCCCAAGGTTGGGGAGGGTGGGTTCTACGACCTTTCTAAATTAATAGGTTTTCATTGAAGAAATGCCATGCAAAGTTTACGTAATAATACTACCCAAACGCGACGAATACAGCTCTAGCGCAGGTGCACGCAGCTGGGTGTAAATGAACTTCGTCTTTGACCGAATTCCTTAAACGAGTTCGTCGTCCTGCGTTTAGAAATGAGTTCGTTTATTTATCTTCTTATTTTGTTAGCTCTCGTAGTGATTGCACGTGCGTTTTTACGTCTCTAGCTCTTTCTTGGATTAGGTTGTGCGTTATAGGGTTACTATAACGCGCTGCGCTAGGTTAGTGGATTCATTTTTTTAGTATGGATGTTTTGAAACACGCAGTTTCAAGTAAGGCTCTCACAACTTGTGGGGTATCATGGTCTCAGTCCCACCCCTTCGGATAACATATGAATCCATGTTGTATAGTGCTTTACTGAAACAATGCGAGTAATGTAAGTCTACCTATAACCTTAGAGCATTTTTTTATATAACGGTGTGCGGCGTGCGTTTACAGGCGCGGTTTGCGCGTGTGCTATGCGTGTTTACCTTGTCCCCCGTAAAAATCTGTAGAAAATAATGCTTGCGGATTATGACGTTAAGATCTGCATCTCCATTGGTTAGATGCTGTAAGGCCTATAACTCATTAAATAATTAATTTGATTTTGATCCATTATCGATCGACATAGATCTATTTTGATTCATTTCATCCACTTTGATCCATTTTTATTCGCTTTGATCCACTTCCATCAATGTTTATCCACTTTGATCCATTTATATCCACTTTGACTTATTTTAATTCACTTTGATCCATTTTGATTCATTTTTATCTCACGAAACAAAATAATGGATTTTTAAAGGAAATTGCTGGTGGCTGGTTAAAACTCACCAACAGCAGAGTTGTATGAAATAGGTAGGTACCACACCTATTTCATACAACTCTGCTGAGTAAGTAGCACAGCAACGTCTACTTTGCCCACAGACATCTAATTAATTACTATACCTACAGTAAAGTAAGACAGCACAAAGAAGGTTGTCGAAATAATGACCACACCACATTACGAGCATTTTTGAGTTAAATAATTACCTAGGTACCTACTTCTGAGTTGTTTGTAATGTCACTTACCTAGTTAAAAACATACCACGTTCAGAGTTTAGTAAGCACGTGGATGATCTTTATTGCTCCATAAATTATTTCCCAACCGCGGCCGTCACACGGTCACACGTTTGTGTAGGTACCTAGTAGGTATTTGTTCTTGATTGGGCAGTTTTATATAACTATGTCCTACCAATAGAGCAAGTAAAAAAATCACATCTGTTTTACATAGGTATAGAACAAGTAGGTACCAAGTCCCTAATAGGAAAAAGAATTTTCGGTTGTTCTACCAATACGTACAAAAAGTACCTAATAAAAAATCTAACCTCTCTCTCTCTCTCTCTCTACCTACTTACTTAGGTATTATTACAATAAACTATAATTTTATTAGGACCTGTAATACCAGGTACAGTAGATACCAGGTACGGTATCAAGGGGTCTTCTACCAATAACGTGATGTTCCCCCTCCCCATTCTTGTAGCGGACTAGAGGTCAACCCATAGATTTATATCTCGAAGCATGGAGCTATTAAAAAAAGAATCCCGTCTGATCCGAAACTGAAGCACCCTTAGGAAGCCGGAAAGCTTCGTCCGTACGAGCGAAACACGCACACACTCACATCATATGCAGCCGGTCGCCATTCATCTAGCACACATAATTATGTCCGCCATTTTGCGCTTCAGTTCGATGTCAATCAAAACTCAATCCTTCTTTTTTTATTTCATCCATGTCTCGAAGTTATATATATGTCTATGGGTCAACCCCATCTAAAAACATTGTAAGTATTTACTGGTACAAAGTAAGTATTACTATTAGTATTACTTATCTTTAAATTCACGTCTATATCGCCAGCCAGAAGTTGCTTACTGCTGAACACAGGCCTACCCCATAAAACGCCACTTTAGACGCCCTTCACCCTTCAAAGGTGGATTTGCCATAACCAGTGGTGATCGCAATTTCAAAGTAGGAAAAAAATTCTGTTGCCAATTCCTCAACAAGTTGTTTCCTTAGCCGGCAGGGATGTCGTTGTTTAGCTATATGCAGCGAGGCAAATTCATCATCATCATCATCATCATTAACAGCCTGAAGACGTCCACTGCTGAACATAGGCCTCCCCCCGGGTGCGCCACTTAGAGCGGCTGCTCGCCTCCTGCATCCATCGGCTCCCCGCGGCTTTCACCAGGTCGTCGGTCCACCTAGTGGGGCGAGGCAAATTACGCACCGCTATTTGTTTAAAAACCGCGCGTTCATTCCTTTCAGTCTACAATATCTCTCACTGGGTGGCAACCAAATAAGCGAAGTGCCTGAATCGGTCGGACGCCTGACTTCTCTACAAGCATTGGTCCTGAGTGACAACCTGCTAGAACAATTGCCAGCTAGCATTGCTACTCTAAATCAGCTGCGGTCTCTACAGATTCACAAGAACAGGCTTAAAACTCTACCCACGCAGATAATCAAGTTGAGATGTCTGACCGAGGTGAGATAAACTAGTTACTTACATGGAAAACATTTTACCTACCTACTCAGTACTTAATCTCTTACAAGCCGATAACAACAATGTTGATATTATTATCTTATTCATTCTGTCTGCTTTCTGCTTGGATCCTGTCAGTTTTAAATTTTGCACGTCATCCCTATTACTCAAAGGGGTGGATACCTAGCTAGGTTAGATTATATGCCTTTATGCCATAAGATATTAGGCGCCCCAAAGAGCTTTGAAAAATATGACGCGAAATGAATTTTTTTTCTTGCTTTGTGAGGCGCCCTATCTGTATTCAGTATGTGTCCTCACTATACAGGCACACTGTACCGTAGTAAGTGGCAGACTGTCTGCTAGCTGACTCGGAGTGGCGAAGCCTGCAACTAAATCAGTCGAGTAAAAAACATAAACATAAATTATAGGTACTCTCTGCTGGAATATAAGTATTTCGAGTCAGCAGCGAACTGTAGCAAATTAGCCGCGAAGTATATGATTAAAACTCAGTAACAGTATGTTTGGTCTCGTCTCGACACAACTCTAACTCTATCTTCAATTCTTCAGCTAAGTCTCCGTGACAACCCGCTAGTAGTGCGGTTCGTAAGAGACATGACGCTGCAGCCGCCGTCGCTGCTCGAACTTGCTGGGAGGACCATCAAATTGCACGAGATTCCCGTGAAGCCGGGTGACGTCCCTTTTACGCTTATGAAGTACCTAGGAGCAGCTCAGTGCTGCGTTAACCCTAAGTGCAAAGGTCAGTATGTCAAGAAGTTGTATTGATAATCGCCGTTTATTCTATTACAATACCAAGTTCGATAACTGGTTATCTAGTGGAAAGAATTAATATTCTTGTACATTACTATGATACGTACAGTTATAGAGTAGGAATTTATTGACCACAGGCGGCGCGGCATTTTAAGCAGAATTTATCCGTTTACCCGCGAAATATCATATTTTTCTGGATAAAACTATCCTGTGATATGTGTAAATTCGTCACAGGTAAATAAAGTAATTGTAAATTCGTCACAATGTCTCAATATACATCACTTTTGCATAAAGTAGGGTTAGAAAGCAAATTTAAAAACGGAGTACTAAGAAAGGATTTTTGAACGTTAGTATAAAACCTTACATTTCATGACGTATCGTTATGAAGCTTAACACATACAAACGAATATAAATATCAAAGATATAATACCTTTTAGTTTTTAGAAATTCAACATTTAAGAGAGTTAAAAATCTGTTAAAGTTTGTATGGAAATTTCAAAATAAGTTACTGTGTCATACTGCAATTTGGAATGCGTAAAAACATACACAAAATAAATAGATACAAACGGTTCACGTCGGTCGGCAGTCGGCACCTATCGTTTAAAAACTTGGACCATACAAACGATCCAAAATGAAATGGGTTTTCTTAGTTGTTTGGAGTTCAACCCCAAGGGGGTAAAATTAGTGGTAGTGCTTTGTAAATTACATATAAAATTATCGTAATGCATTCAAACTTGGATAGTTCCATCGATATAAAATGTTGGTTTAAATATTTTTGAGGGATGGTTGAAAAAGGGAATGAAACTTTCGCTGGGGCAAGATGGTGAATGCTAGCGCAACCCCATTTCTCCACATCTCGGTCTTATCAGGGGGGGGTTTTTAGTGAGTTTGAGTCCCACATGCCGTCACCCACCCCGTGGTGGCAGGGAAGTTCGAAGGCATTAAATTTCCTCACTACCCAAAAATGAGATGAAACTGAATTTCAAATTGTAGAGTATATTCCCAGTGGCCCCCACATGGATTGTGTGTATTAATTACCCCGGGAAATGACATCTTTCATAATAGCACCTGTCAAAATAACATCTGCCAAAATGGCATCTTTTAAAATGACATCTGTCAAAATGTTATACTATCTGTTTGTTTTGTAACGGCGGTATATGTAACGGCTTAGTTTGTTTTTTTATTTGATTGTACTTCTGGTTAGTTGCTAATCTGTTGAGTTGAGAATCTGGTGAATTGAGAATCTGGTAAATTGCTCCGGAGCGCTCACTGTATCCACCACCCCCCGCACTTGCACCTCATTATTGATTTTATTAGGGTCAATTGATTTTTCTGCTGCCTATGCGAAAAATAGCAACGTGACGAACTTACAATAAACAAAATTAATAAATTGAAAAATTTATCAGAAAAATAGAATTGTGGCGAATTTACACATCCTTTTTTTCATGACGTATTTACTTTGTGGCGAATTTACAATAACCCACATAACACATAACCAATCAACAACACTAGCTTTTTAGGAGGGAACAGATGTTTCATCTTTTACTATTTCTCTGAGGAAACACACATTATTATACAGTACATACTCAATTAGCAATTATTTATCAGTTTAATAATGTTTGACTTTTCACCTCTTTATCTACATGTTCTATAAACAATGATAGAAATTCGTGTCAGCAGTTTTCCAGGTGTAGGGCGTCATCTACGTAATGTATGCATTGACGTTTTAATGATTACGAATTGTTAGAGATACTAATTATTAAACATACTTACTTTGTCTTTTTCAATAACTGCCTAAAGTATGTTTCAGAAAAATGTGATGTGAGAATAAACTGAATAATGTATTTTCAGGTGTATTCTTCGATAATCGCGTGGAGCACATCAAATTTGTAGATTTCTGCGGCAAATACCGAATCCCGCTTCTGCAGTACCTTTGTAGCTCCAAATGTATAACGGGGCGCTGGGAGAGTCGAAGTGAGGCGGACAGTAATCCACATCCTCATATGATGAGGAAAGTGTTGCTGGGTTAAAAAACAAATTAGTAATTAACCAAAATTATGGTTGAAGTTACATTTTTATCAAGTGACTTGTAGTAAACCTTTTACCTATCTGCATATTTCAGGATTTGACATTAATAGGTACTCATTTAAATGCCCATTCTTACCATGTGAATTCCCAAATATAATCCATTACCCCTAGGGCTGTAGGGGTTTCACAGTAATCATATAACCATATCATTAGTTATATTATTTTAGACTGTTAAACATGGTAACAAATGATTTAAAATATAATTAAATACCATTAGCAATCACAAAATATTATACATAATGTTATCCTATGTTAAATTGTTGCAATTTATTCTAATAATGATTAATACTGTTTCTTCTAATAAGTAAATAATGAAAATAAGTTTAAATATCTTCAATGTTTAAGGCATTTAATGATTGTTAAATATATATTTTTATGTACACTTTTTTAATTTTAAATGAATATAGCAAATAATTATTTGGATTCTTTTCTTTTTAGGATTTATTTACGATGGAGGATTATTGGGATTAATTATTAGAGTTCTTCAACAACAACTTATATTCTCTTGGTGCATAAAAAAAAAACTAATTACATAAATTATCATACCTACTTTAATTTCCTTAAGGCCAAGCTATTCAACATTTTCTTGTAAAAACTTTTTTCTTTCTGCTTTCCCTCTAAGAATGGCAGCTTTGAATAATTTGCAATAAAGTTCTATGGCCACAGGAGAATCATCATTGGCAGGAACTGGATATGTTATTAAATTAGGGTTGCAGTTGGTGTCCACAATACCAATGGTTGGAATAAGCATCTTGGCGCAATCTCTCACAGCTGTGTGTTGATTCAGAATATTGTTCTGTGTGTTAATAAAAATACATAAATCAGGCAATCTTGTAACTGCACCAAACTGATGATTAGCATTTGTGAATATACCACCTCTCCAGAACCTTGTATGAGCATATTCACCACTCTCCATTGCCAATTTCTCCACAGTATGAGCATTTAAAGCATTTCGGTTGAAGAAGCATATTATACCCCCTCTATAGGCAATATGAGCAGTAAAGTTCAATGCCTTACGTAAATGCTCAGAAGTTACATCCAGGTCAAAGATTAGGTGGCCAAGCCTCGAACCATAAAGGTAAGGTCTCATAAAATCGTTGAGTGAGCCTTCTTTATGTCCATAATGTACTCTGGCATCAAACAAATCTTTAACTGTAAAGAGATTGTGCACTTGAAAGTAGTCCGGATGGTCCAGTGGATTTTTCTTTGCAGTAACATCTGAAAAATTTAAACATGGTATTGTATACTTGTATAGGGACCTTGGAGATAGCCTAGGTGGAATAAATAGTCATCATCTGCGAAAGATATTGTGTAGAAAATAGTTTGAAAATAAATCTAGCTGACTATTGTTACACAGTTGATGCAGTAAGAAGTTGAAGTATCAATGGGCAAACTAAATTTTTACACCTTTCTATGGTGTTGCTAATAAGAATCAAACTTGGGAAGTAAAATTTAATTTTCTCTATAAAGATATTCCAGTCCTTAAAATAGATACCCCAATAACAACCGCACCACAACACAGTTAGAATAGATTAACTGTCTAGTGTCTAATACAGATACTATAGATGTTGCCACACCTAGTTAGTCAGTAAAACACTAGTCCTAAAGATCCAATCAGCGGTCATGTAACCATAAAGTCCCACTGTTTGCTAAAATTTAAGGACTGTTTGTCCATCTGTGCCTTGTTTGAAATAATGCTCAAAATTCTATACATAGCTCAGTCAACTTCATAACATTGTGTTCTTGAGATGTTCAATCCACATAATCATGTATTGAAAACAACAGCAATCTTTTTGAAATTAATCAGTTTAAGTAGATAGGTTACCACGGTAATTAAAGTATATATTTCTAAAATGATCTCTTTACTTAAGTTTGCAGTATGTCATTAATTTACTGTAATCAATCTTGATTAGCAACACTATCAATTGGTGTAAAACAATGATTTTTCAAAACCTCTAGGTGGTCTGGTTAAAACAGCAGGGAGTTGATGGATGCAGGAGGCAAGCAGCAGTACTAACAACCATTCAATGTAATGCTGATTACGAAATTAATGACTATGGTGAAGGTTAGCGCTCAACAGAGCAGTATATAGACATGTTGGCTAAATAAATATATAAAATAAATCATAATTAATATGTGTGGATGTTTCACACAGCGCCATCTAGCCCCAAACTAAGCATAGCTTCTACTATGGGAACCAGATATCAGATATAATACTTAGAATACATTTGTTTGTAAATACAATATTACACCCAGACACAGAACAAACATCTATGTTCATCACACAAATGATTGTCCTGGGTAGAAATTGAACCCACAGCTCAGCTCAGCTCAGTTCAGAAGGGCGGGTTAATACCAATTGAGCTATCAGGCCCGTAATGGCCATAAAGTAATTTTGCCAAAAAAAGGATTGAATAGCCCAAAGTTCAAAGAATCATTGCATACCTTCTTCTGATAATGTTTGGGGAGCAACTTGAGTTGCTGTTGATTGGTTTCGGAGTTGTCTTATTCCATACTGCAAATATCTTTGTCCTGTGGGAATTAAATGAAATTTAATCCTTTGTATTATATACTATATATACTAGTATATATAACTAAGAAATATGAGTAGACATTGCCCACAACCCATCTAGCCCCAAACTAAGCATAGCTTGTACATGAAAATCAGATAACTGATAAATACTCCGATACTTTTTGTTTGTTTGTAAATACGTACATACAATGCAATATAACACCCAGACACAGAACAAACGTCGATGCTCATCATACAAATGTTTGCCCTGGGTGGGAACCGAATGCACTACCAGAAAGCAGAGCTACTACCAACTGAGCTAGCAGGCCCGTCGGCACTCGGCATGTAAATCTACAGATTCCGGCTCATCCAAAGAATGGGGTCCAGAAAAAGCTAGGCCCTTACCAGCTTCTGACTGAATACTTATCAGATTAGAAGACGCTGTTCCATTTCCAAGAGGTAAATAACAAACTAAGAAAACCTAAATAATATAGAATGATTTAACCTTTAGACTTCCGTATCCTAAGGCATAACTTACTAGGACACGTTGAAAACATTTCAATCAGTTATTTGTTATTTTAAAACAAGAAAAAAAGTCACTTTTTTTTTTGGTAAAATTTAGGAAATAAACAAAGCGTTTTATTAAAAAAAGCTGTAATTTTATAAAAACTTCAACTTCAACTCTTGGTTAATGGCCTTAGTGGAGAGGTGACCACATTTATTTTATAAAGACATAGATGGCGTTAAAATGAGGGTTTTACGTTCTGTCATTGTCAAGATAATTATGTATCGGGTTTTTTTCTTATATTGTGGCTCCACATATAGTGTATTTAGCCAGTGTCAAGTATTGTAATTTTTCATCATGCTATATATTTTTTTTATATGTGAATGAATGACGTGACGAGCAGTTCACCTGATGTTAAGCACACGGCTGCCCATAACAGTTGTAGTGTCACTCGGAACTTTAATAAAGTTTTGCGTGACACTGCACTGCGCACGTCTCCTGAGACATCACACAGTCTAGTAATCAAATTACTACACTGTGTAATCAGGTAATAAAGTCTCATTTGCCCAGTAATTTCACTAGCTACAATGCCCTTCAAACCGGAACACAGTAGTGTTTGCACACTACTGCTTGGCGGCAGAATAACTGGCAGAGCGGTGGTACCTACCTAGACGAACTTTGCAGAAAAGTCTTACCACCTAGTAGAATATGTCACGTAAAATTAAGTCTTAGTCATAGTCATAGTCCAGTCAAAGTCAGGTATTCATAGTCCAGTCTAAGTCATGCTCCAGTAAAGTGGTAGCAACTTTACTAAAAGCTTCTATGGAGTTTTGGCATGAACACGAAAAATCATGTTTTAACACATTATATCACTTGGCCACACTCATGCTCGTAATTCAGCACTTAATGCGTAAAACGCCACCAATTTTAAACATTAACACTGGAAAAAGCAATGAAACAATACAATGCAACGACGTGAACTTTTCCGCGTTCCCGCCAAAACCCCATGTATCAGGTTTAGTATCCTTTCCTTGTATAATGGAAGGCATAATACTCGTAATGGTTTTCTATCGACAAATCGATAATGTACTCTGTTATCCACTCAACTGAATTTGCTATTTCCTTGTACTCTGTGGTTTGAAAGATCTAGTAAATGTACTAAATGTACAATAAAGCTGCTATGGAGGAACTTTTGGTTAGCGTACTTTCGGCGTCATTTTGACAGAAAAAAGGATGACCAATTCACGTCCGTGATTCAAAGGACATGTAATGGTTTTATTTGGGAGTTGGTACTTCGTAACTAACCACAGAGTGACTTGTATTATTGTGTAGTGTAATTATTGGAATGATTTTATAACACAGCCGTTTAATTATTTTTTAAATTTTTTAAAAATAGTAGTAGAAAATAAACCTATATTTACTGGCATCACTAAGTGATGCATGGCAGCCCTGCAGAAATCGAGCACCAAGGATGGGAATCAAGAATCGAAAAATCGATTAATCATCATCATCATCACAGGCCTTGAAACATCTATTTCAGATGATTAAAACAGCGTCAAGAATTAGAACGACACCTCCGCTCATGACTAAATAAGCCTATACGGGAGCCGCAGCAGCGACCGCACAATCGTCATACGAAATGAGAATCTATGGGTGCTGAGTTGTTATTGTAGTTATGCCTACGTGCACGTTTTTGGGCCAGCACCTCTAGCCATGCATCATCATGGGTTTTTAAACCGTCAGCTGTAGTTTTTCTCCACTGGTCGCGATCTTCGGCAAGATCTTCCCAGTTGGAGAAGTTTATGTCAAAAGAGGCCATGTCGCGCTTAATGTTGTCTTTAAACCTTAGTACTGGACGGCCTAGTGGGCGTTTGGCGTACGCTATTTGTCCAAGGAGAATCTCTCTAGGCAAACGAGAAGGGACCATCCGATACACATGCCCTACCCAACGCAACCTTCTCTGCTTTAGTAGAGCGGTTATGCTTGGTACCTGCGTGGTTTCAAGCACTTTCTCGTTTGTCACCTTATCTCTCCATGAAATGCCCAATATGCTGCGAAGACAACGCATATGGAAGGAGTTTAATCGCCCTTCCTGCCTGGTGTACGACGTCCAGGTTTCAGCTCCGTACAAAAGTACACTCAAGACGCATGTTTTGTACACGATCATCTTGGTGTTTGTGGTCAGATGTTTGTTGTCCCATACTCTTGTACTCAGCTTCCCGAACATCGTAGCGGCCTTGCCGATGCGAGTGTTGATCTCTGCATCAAGCGAGAGATTGCTCGACACTGTTGACCCCAGATAGCAAAATGACTCCACCACTTCCAAAGGTGTTCCATCCAACAATATAGTCGGATTATCCATAGAGCCTTGCGTCATTATAACTGTCTTCTTAGCATTAACGGACATAGAAAACAGCTGACACGCCTTTGTGAATTTGTCTATCATGGTTTGAAGTTCCTCAGCTGAACTAGCAACAAAAGCTGCGTCATCAGCGAACAAGAGACTATCAGTAAACAGGTCCTTACGGTGGCGTTTAGACTTTAAAAGTGATAGGTTAAAAAGTTTACCGTCAGCTCTGGTATGCAGATGTATACCCTGTTTGGTGTCGCCGAAAGCAACTCTTAAAAGCAGCGAGAAGAATATACCAAACAAGGTAGGGGCTAGAACGCAGCCCTGCCGAACTCCCCTGTTCATTTCGAATGAGTCTGAAGTGTTACCATTGTAGACGACTGCACCTTTCATGTTAACATGGAAGGATTGTATCAAGGAAAGTAGCTTAGGAGGACATCCAGCGCTGCCAAGCACTTTACACAGTCCCTCCCTGCTGACTGTGTCAAAAGCTTTGTTTAAGTCAACAAAAGCTATTAACAAGGGAGTTTTCTGTTCACGGCATTTTTCCTGTAGTTGGCGGAGTGAGAAAATCATATCTGTTGTGGAACGCTGCGCACGAAAACCACACTGAGCCTCTGGGTATACGCGGTCTGCTAGCTTTTGTAGTCTGGCCAAGATGATACGACCAAACAACTGACCAAACACTTACTATACTGAGGAGGGAAATGCCACGGTAAGAGTTGCAATCGCCACGATCGCCCTTCCCCTTGTATAAGGTGACAATATTGGCATCACGCATATCCTGGGGTACATAACCCTCATCCCAACACTTCACGAACAGATTGAATAAAGTAGGCGCTACACACTGTAGCTTGACTACCTCCGCCAGGATACCATCACTGCCAGGACTCTTGCCGCGCTTGAGCTCATTGATAGCTGCATGGAAATCTGCAATAGAAGGTGCGTCATCTAGTTCCTCCCAAGTGGGCATTTTAGGAAGTTTATTTATGGCTTCCTGATCAATCTCGACGGGCTCAGAGTAGAGCTTGGTGTAGTGCTCTACCCATCTGAAGAGCTGACGGTTACTATCTGTAATGATAGTTCCATCAGCTTCTTTCAGTGGGGCAGTCTTTTTAGGTGTTGGGCCCAGTGCTTTTCTAATGCCCGAATACAACCCGCTAAAGTTTCCAGTAGATGCACAGGTTTGAATACTACGGCAGATCTCGGTCCAGTAGTTGTTCATCAGGTAGCGGATGTTTCGTTGTAGATCTGACTTTGCTTTAGACAGTTCACTTTTATGTTTGCTGCATGAGTCTAGGCGGTATTTTTCAGCAACTTTTCTTTTAGCGTCGAGCAGTGGTTGGAGAAGAGGTTTGTTATCGTTAAACCAGTCGTTTTGAGAAGATTTTTGGTACCCAAAAGCCTTTGCAGCTGTTTCTGTTAGGAGTTGCTTTACATGTTCCCATTGTGTGATGACAGATGCATTAGAGTCCCAGGAGGCTATTTCATTTCGAACTAAACGTTTGTAGGATTCAACCATTTCACTGCTTTCCGCTGATGGAGGATTAATTTTCCTTTTACCACAGGGCCGAGATGAGTGAATTTTTTTGGGGGTTAACTGGACTGTGGCGACGACGAGAGAGTGATCTGTGTCGCAATCTGCACTATGGAATGTACGTGTGTGGAGAATATCTTTAAGGTTTTTCCTTTTAGTGATTATAACGTCTAATTGATGCCAATGACCAGACCGAGGATGTTTCCAGGATACTTTGTGCATGAATTTTCCTTTGAAATATGTATTGGTGACGCAGAGCTGATTTTGAGAGCAAAACTCCAAGAGTCTTTGGCCATTCTCGTTTTGGTTACCGATGCCATGTTTGCCCATACAGTCAGGCCATGGTCGGTTGTCTTGGCCCACACGTGCGTTAAGGTCGCCTAAAATCATACACCGGTCGCCTGAACGAATACCACGTACAGTTTCGTTCAGCTGTTGATAAAAACAGTCTTTAGACTCAACGGAGGAAGTCAATGTCGGAGCGTATGCTGCAATGATAGTAAGATAGCCGCAGTTAGTATATATTCGTAGCACCATGATACGCTCAGACACTCCTCTAGGCTCTTCGATTGCGTGCAGAAGTTCGTTTCTAACTGCAAATCTAACTCCATGTTCACGGACAGCTGATAAATCCTTACCTTTCCAAAAGAATGTTAAGTTTGATTCTTTTAAAGAACCTTCGTCTGGTAGTCGGGTCTCTTGGAGAGCAGCAATCATAACGTTGAGTCTCATTAGCTCACCATCTATAATGGCGGTTTTGCGAAGATGTTGGTCGCAATTTAAGCTTCCGTCGGTGTTAGGGAAGCCTGTCCTCATGGTACGGACATTCCATGTCCCAATGCGCATGGATTGATGTATCTTAAAATGGTTTTGGTTTTTCTTTGTGTTCTTTGCCGCAGGTGAATCAAGTAACGACACCGCCTGTCTAGTGAGTAGCTAGTGCTCCTTTCACCCAAAAGGAACAAGACAGCACCGAGGCGGAGGAGTACCTAACTGGCCGGGGGCTGCCCGGCTTGAAGCGGGCGGTAACTTGTCCGCGCTTACGCCTATTTGCGCAGGCTTATTTTATTTATTTATTTTATTTTATTTTATTTGGGGGGCTTACAGCTAACATTACAAAATAAGTAACAAAATAAACTTAGAAAGCCAATTAAAAGCCTCCACAACCAGTTATTAAATTATAGGTAGGTACATGCAATAGCCTAACATATAATTACAGTAAACATTTACAATTCGACGAGCGGCGGCGGCGAGACACAATCCTTGGAAAGTGCTTTGGTCACTGACGCCACGCTACTCGTGAATAGGTCGATGGTTGAGAGGTCGGACTTCATGAGATTGTTGAAGGAAGTACAAGATCGCAAAATATAAGAGTTTCGGCGATGAACAGTGCGTGCAAATGGGACATGAAGCAAGTTTCTAAGCCGAGGGTGTCGATGCGGAACGTTTAGATAAACCTTAGAGACTAGTTCAGGGCAGTCTACCTTAGACTGCGCCAATTTTAACAAATATCTTATATCTGCTATATTTCTACGAGTTGCAAGTGGTAGAAGATGAAATCGAACGCAACGGTTTTCGTATGTTACCCGTGGTATTTTAAATAACCGGTCACTGCCACTTCCCGTGTTGGTTTCCACTCAGCAAGCTGTAGTGGGTGAAGTGTCCTCTTCACAAACGCTGCGTCGCCTGGGACGCGATTTAGGTGACGATAGGCATGCCCAGAACCTACACCACCCTCTCGACCTAACCGGCAGGGCCCACAGGAATGAAAAGTCAATACGTGTGGTGCCGGGTCGGTTGCAGGAACCTGACTCGTGTCTAACGGAGGAACCAGTTCCGGGTTTGTTTCAAGACTTCCTTCTCTGAATTGAGCAACACTGCAGGTTTAGATCTAAAGACTGCGCAGATAATGGTCGTCGAATACCTTAGTCGCCTCGTACGACACCTAACCTAACCTTAGCCGCGAGGTGTCCGGCAGAGCAGAATAGCACCTACCTTTATCTAACAATTAAAATATCTAAGCAGCAATTACACCTTTTCTATGAATGTAGGCAAAAGTTTTAAACGTTCATGACATTTTCTTTTATTAATTTTTAAAAATCATAAATACATATAAAATAGACTTTTATTAAATTGAAAACTAAGTAGTTATTTGATAAAATTCTGGTAACTCGATAAGTTTGCAGCTCAGCGGTTACGAACGAAATGAGCGAAGCATATTTTTCGTGTACCTAGGTAATCCTGACGAACCTTGGTACTTATCATACAGTTTTTAATAGATTTTATAGTAGTTGGCAAGTTTTTTCGTTAAGAGCAATATACAAGAGAGGTGGTTGCCGCCGCAGCATTTACCGGCCCATTTAGACTAGTAATTACTAAATTCTAGGATGTGCTTTTGATCCGGTAACTTTTGACTATTAGTTGGAATGTGTTACAATTTTTGACCAATGGTTAACTAACTACGCAAAAAAAACCCACACTATGAATATTTCAAATTTAGTCAAGATTTGAGGTTGTCAAGATCTGAGCGGATGTGGCTGGTTGTTGGTTGTGGTGACTGTGTCTGGTTGGTTGGTGCTGAGTTCGGGATAAAGTTTGTGCTCATGATGTCTACCAACTTCGCATATCTACTATTCGTACTAGTTTTTAATTTACCGTGTGTTTAGCTGTTTAATCGTTTTAGCATATTTAAGATGTCCCCTAATAAATTTCTCCAAATTGTAGGTATAATTCACCTTAAACTTCATAGAAATTGATGACTGAACATTAAAAAAGGGGTGATTAAAAATAAAAACACCTTGTACACTAGCACTTAAGAATCGTCACTGAAGAATTGCCCATAAAATAAGAGAAAAAACAGAAACAAAAAAACTACTGAACTTAGCCGAAAAAATAATTAACGATTACTGAAATAATACAAACATACCAATAGTCATCATCATCATCTTCATTATCATTAACAGCCTGAAGACGTCCACTGCTGAACATAGGCCTGCCCCGGGAAGCGCCACTTAGAGCGGCTGCTCGCCTCCTGCATCCATCGGCTACCTGCGGCTTTCACCAGGTCGTCGGTCCACCTAGTGGGGGGCCGACCTACGTTACGTCTTTCGGGTCGTGGTCGCCACTCGAGAAACTTTCTTCCCCAATAGTCAATTGTTAATTATTATAGCTTCATAAAAATTATTTGCATACCATAATACAATAACTCTACGTAGGTAACTGCCATAAAAATATCACAAATCGTTATGAATTTTAATTGTAATTGAGTTATTAAGAAACTCGAAAACGTATATACATTAGAACTAACATAATAAGGTTAGTACGTTTGCCTAGCGACACCACCGAATACAGACTAAATTCCTGTACAGTCCCATTGTTAGCTAAATATGAACTAAAGGAAAACTATATCAAAAGCATTTTAGGCATTATTATTAACCTTTGAGTTATTTTATATTTAAGCAAAAAATAAGCATGTGATTAGTGAATTATTTCATTATCATCATTATCAACTCCTAAAGACCTCCAATGCTGTACATAGGCCTCCCACAGAGAGCGCCTCCTGCATCCATCAGCTCCCCCCGGTTTTCACCAGATCGAAAATAATAGGTGAATTATTTAATTAGTAAGTGTTTTTGATTTAATCATAGTATCTTATTAGCAACTTGAAATGGCAGTAAGCACTAAGCAGGCCATTATCGCAGAACCGACGACCGATGGGAAAGAAAAGTTCCTGCGAGTGGCGCCTACGAATCGGAAGACCTAGCTTCGACCACTATCCGGGTGGACCGAAATCTACCCTTAAAAGTATTGTGTTTCTTAATCGTAATTGGTGAATATTGTCTTTATTTTGGCATTTCCGGTTGTGTCAGAACTGTCGTGTTATTTATAATACAGAACGTCCGCGGGGAGCCGTTGGATGGTTGGATGCAAGAGGACGATTAATATACATTTTAAAATTGTGAATCGGTTTGAATAATTATATTTTTAGTCGCCTCTTAAACTCTATTGCCATTTTCTCATGTAAAATAAATAGTGCCGGAGGACTTTGATTTATTTCAGTTTAAAGATCTATTTTATGGTTTTGTATTCTTCGAACAACTTCTTAAAATCGTAATTACTGCCTACTTTGTGATCAAATTGTTTACCTGTAAATAAAATAATAAAAATAGCGAGATTAACAGAATACAACAAGTTTATACAATTGTTTATTACTTAATGTCATCACTGTCTGCTACATTTTTAAAACCTATCTGTGACACTATCTGCTTGTTGTTATAGATACCACTACTATCTTATTTACTTAATATTTTTGAATATAGTACCGCTCTTTTGAACTGCAAAGAGCTTATGCAAAACAATCACTATGATTTAGAAGCTGGCAGTATTATTTCGACAAGTAACATTACGATCTGTCATTTTACTCCTTCTTATTAAAAAATATACTGTAGCGAGTACTTAGTTTACGTTACCCTTTCTCAAACGGTTCTTATCGCACTCAATGAGCTCCATAGGCATAAACATGGTATGATGGTATTCACGAATACCTACGATGCATCAGGCTAATTTAAAATCTGTGATTTCGTCAGTCAAAACGTAGATTTTTTCTCTAACCTGTGGTCAAAACGGAAGTACAGTTTTTTTTTGTGTCGTCACTTTGTTTTGGCTTAGCGCGAACCATTTATTTCCCCATTTTTGAAATGCAAATATAATAAAATCGGGGGTATAATAAAATATGTAATGTACATATTCGAGAATCCCATTAAATAAGCTTTCCATTGATATGTAATTTGAACCGGTTGGATGCCGAGTACCGTTAATGAACACGTCTTTTCCACCATTTTACTGTTGGCGTTTTGACTGACGAAATATGACTTTGACTTGACATAACCGTACAAATTTTACTCACTTGACATTGGCAGAATTATTGCAAATATGCGATAGAAAGCCATTAAAGAAGAAGAATAAGAATTGTGACGCATATTATTTATTTATTTTTAATTTATATATATTAATATCGTGGCGAAATTGCTGCAGAACTCGTAGAAGCCAGCTAAGATTCAATTCAAGTAAAACAATAAGTCGCCAAAAATGGCTAAGCATAAAAATGTTGAGGATCTAGACTTGTACGCCATTCTTGATTTACAAATAACTGCTACGGAATCAGAGGTAATTTAATTGAGTTATCTTTCGTATTATTGTTCTCAAAGTACTTACCTACACCATTGTTTACGATATTTCAGATTAAAAAAGCATACCGTAAAAAGGCACTACAATGTCATCCTGACAAAAATCCTGATGACCCAAAAGCAGCAGAAGCATTTCATCAGTTATCATCAGCTCTAGAAATTCTAACAGACTCTTCGGCAAGATTAGCGTATGATAAAGTCCTCAAAGCAAAAGAAGCTGCTAAAATACGACACCAACAATTAGACAGCAAGCGCCAGAAGTTAAAAGAGGAATTAGAAAGGCGGGAAAAAGAAGCAGGATTAAGTAGTGATTTTAACCTCACAGATGAACAGAAATTGGCTGCAGAAATACAAAGATTACAGAAAGAAGGAAGCAGGTTACTGCAAGAAGAGCAGAAGCGGATGAAAGAAGAAATTCAGAAAACTATGGGTTTGCTAAATGAACCTATATGGGATTCTAGCTTGAACAGAATTAAGATTAAATGGAAAGTGGATAAGTCAGATTCAAATAATGGAGGGTATGATGAAGCTACATTAAAAAGGTTTCTCAAAAAGTATGGCAATATTGTAGCTCTTATAATGTCGCCCAAGAAGAAAGGAAGTGCATTAGTAGAGTTTTCAACAAAGGAAGCCTCAGAAATGGCTGTAGAGCTTGAAAAGGGTATTATTTCATGTATAGCTATTAGTATATTTATTTAATGATTAGGAAAAAGTACATTTTAATAACCAATAAAAATTGCCCAATATTACACTCCAGCATAAAATTTTAATCTAAGGCCCATTTTACAGAAAGGCACTCGTAGATGAACTGTGCTCTAGAAGAGATTTCACTTGCAAATTGATTATTATCATATTTATGAATGAAATCTTGATTTGAGTACCAACCGATGACCAAATGTTGAGTGATATAGGTTAATACTATACCTATGTATATAGTTTTATATATTTTCAGGTTTACCAGACAATCCATTAGAACTCAAATGGTTGAATGAGCGAGTAGTATTAACTACAAAGAAAAAAGTCACTGGGCCTTCGGTTATATCTGATAGAGATTATGAGTCACTAGTCCTAACTAAGATGCGACAAGCAGCTGAAAGGCAACGATTGATAGAAGAAATGATGAATGAGTAACAGAATAAATTATATCACATGACAAATTTTGTTTAAATTGGTTCCACAATGTGCATTTTATTATGATAATAATGAAAGCAAAAATTGCATCCATAACATAGTAAAATTGTGCCTTGCATCCATTGAACATGATCCACACACACAGTTGACACTGTGCTATAGGTGTTTATTTTAATAGGTATTCTGGCTATATTCAGTTCCAAAGGTGCCGTGAGCAGGGGTTTTTTTTTTTTTTTTTGCAGTTCAGATTTATTAACCTAGAACCTTGATGATACTTAATAAAATAATTTACACCAGTTATCATACTGTTATTTATATGAATAAAATTGCCCTGAATAGTGAAAGACAGTACCAAAGAGCATTGAAAGACATGCTTCATATGAAGCATATTTTTTTATCATGGTCTGTGCACAGCACTAACACAGCACATCAATGGGCCACAGGCTTAAGGATTATGAATGATAACTGTACACTGCACAGTAGTGTACATACACAATCTAGTATATGTATTATAATTATACTATGACATACATATAAATATGTTTAAAAAGCCAGAACTCTTATCTAATTCATAGGGAAATTTATTAAGAAATTAATATCCCTTCTTATTATAATGCTTTCTTGTTTTTGATATCAAATGGTTTCCATTCCTTTATGAAATCTGAAACTTTTTTTCTTTGCAAATCACCAAACTCTTTTTTTGGATTTTTCCAATAGCTGTGGTCAAGATCTAATATCCCAGCAATAATTTCCTGAAATGCAAAAATAGTTATAATTTGTTAAATATGGCTGCCCATAACAGTTGCAGTGTCACTCAAAACTTTAAAATAATAAAGTTTCGCGTGACACTGCACTGCACTCGTCATCCCGAGACATCACACAGTCTAGTAATCAGATTACTACACTGTGTAAACAGGTCATAAAGTCTCATTTGCCCAGTAATTTCACTACTTAATTAGATGTTTATTTACCTCAGCAAACGTTTTTGGGAATAACTGTTGATCTTCAATCACATGAGCAAAGCCAGGCTCCATTCCAAAATCAATCCAAAAGTAAGGCAATCCTTTTGGGATACCTTTCCTAATATTCTTCCCTTTTAGGTCAACAACTTTTTTGTTCATTGACCATTCTGCCTCACATTCCAATAGGGCCTTCTTGAAGTAAATAGCAGCCATGTCTCCAACATCTCTTGGTAAAGGCACACAGTTTATGACCATATGTGGAAACCTGTGTAATCTAGTGGCTGTTTCATAGAACACTACATCTTTGTTTTGCGAATTAAAGAACTGTGTAAGTACTTTTCTGTAATTCTGAAAGGAAAAGTATTTGTGATGAATTTTACACTATGTATTAGACAAACATCTAATCTCATCTCAATCTCAGTATAAGTGTCTAAGTGATAGGTTCAGTTGATCATGTATTTTTACATCCTTGTCTAAACCTACAAATACAAACACTAATATCACCATAATTTGCATTACTAATATTCTTTCTTACCATTATTTCTTCCCATACATCTTCATCCAAAGCTGTTACACATGTTGCATGTTGAATAGTTGATATTAAACAATGTTGTTTCACCAGAGACTTTCTAGCAGGTACGGCTAAATACACCTTAGTTCCACAGCTAACCATAAGGTGTTTTAACATATTTTTAGAATCAACACAATACTCGCAGCCTTCTAAAGACTTCTCCATTTTGATATGTTGCTTGATAGCTCTATTTTTCTCTGCTTCATTGTCTTTGGCTTCATTAGGATTCTTGGATATTTCATCCATGAAAATATCTTCAAGATCATCATTTGGATTTTTACTTTTACTTGCAATTCTGGCAAGTTCAGCATCATCATTGTAATTGTTGCCATATTTTTCGTTTTCAAACTGTAAACAAATGAAGGTTTTCTTATTACACATAAATAAAAGAAAACAGGAAAAGAAATATGGTTAGATCTTTACTTACCATCTGTGCCAAATTATATTTGTCATCATTGCCAAAGTATTTTGCTCTCTCTCCATGCATATGGGTATCAGCTTTCCGTTTCCCACCTTTACTCCTTGCATCACCTTTAGATGTGTTTGTCAGTGGTCTACTATTTCCATAACTATTGGTTGCTATTAGCATTACACCCTCATCTTCTTCATTAGGCTTAGCATCAGGATTTTGTTTACGATACTCTCTTGCTGCTTCTAATTTTTCCCTAAGTTCAGCTACAAGTTTTGTGTCATTCATAATTTCAGCTTTTACAATCTTTGCAGCCAACTTGTTCATTTTCTCATCACTGAGATACTTTATTGTCTTTGCTGATGTTTCTGGAAGGTTGGGGTTAGTTGTTGCTTCTTGTTTATGTTTTGTTATTTCTTGTACATTATCACTGCTACCATCACCTGTCCTCTTTTCAAAACTGTCCCCTTTTTTCCAGTTATAAGATTTCCTGTCATCATACATCTTGTGGTGGTCATTATCTTTTTTTTTGCCTTGCCTTATGGAATCTCTATTGCTAAATTTTTTATAATAATTATCATCCTCATCTGAGGGTTTTAGAAATTGCCTCGATTTATTTTCTGTTATTGGTCTTGATTCGCTGCTTGATTTTCTGTAATAGTCACCCTTATCAATATGATTTTGAAACTGTCTTTGTTTATCTTTGCTTTTGTAACCGCTTTCATCACTTCTTGATTGGTTATAGTTTATGTCATCATCGTTAAGTAGACATTGCTTGGATTTTTCTCTGCTATGACTGCTGGATTTTTTATCACATGATTTAGTATAATAGTCCTCATCGTCATTTGAAGGTGTGATAAATTGCCTTGTATGTCGGAAATTTTCTGCAGTTTGAGGTAGCCCTGACCCTCCATCTTTCCAGTAAGGGTTCAGTTCTCTACTGCTAGTTGATGGGTTGTATGAATTGATGTGTTTCTTGTGTTTATCTTCTTTTTTCGGGTGCAAATCATCTTTTGTGTATGTTTTCAACATACCGGTCATTGCCATCCAACCTTCTCGTTCTGTTTTTTTATTCTGTGACTGTGAACACTCCATTTCCACCCATTCATCAGAAACAGTACTTGAGCTTGAAGTCTAAAACAAATTCATAAAAGGTACAGTTAGTTGCATTGCAATTGCAGATTTACAGTAGGTAGGACAGTGTTAGCCTAATTGATATTTTGTCTGCATGCACAGAGTACCTCGAAGAGGTAAGCGGTGCACGGTGTGCGCAGCATGCTTGCAGCGACCTTCACAGACGCCCCAGCCCCGTTTAAGTTTTTCACCGAAAATTGCATGTTTGCAACCTGTGTAGATTCTGCAAGGTAAGAAATATTCCCAGAATTCGCCCTATTTGATACTCAAAATATTGTATTAAAAATAGATATAGATGTAAATATATAACAGTGATTTAGAACAACCATAACTCTTACATTTCTTTTTCTTTTCCTGGTTATGTCTTTTTTACTAGATTTACGGTGTTTTTCTTTCATGTTTTTTTTTTATTTTTTTATCACCACTTTATCACAGAATCAAAGAGAATATAATCACTTCGTTTGACACAGAATCACATCCAAGGAACTTATACGTGTACCTCTGGAATGCCTACGGCGGACGGAAACGCGGTCTGATGGAGATAGGAGGGTGCGAGGCTCTTGTCTTTTTCAGTAGGGTGACCATGAAATATACCCCGCGGCTTCAGGTGAAGCCGCAAGGCACAGCTAATTTGAAGAGATTTTCAATCCCAAGTAATTCAAAATTGTTTAGGCGTTACGCTGAAAAATAGGTAAATACAAAAATACATACACGGGAAAGAAAGGTTTTCGTAAAGCGCCCACGAACTCGAACTCGAAGAGGCAAAGAAGGATGACCGGACCATCTAGTGAAAACCTGAGGGAGTTGTTGGATGCAAGCAATCAGTCGCTTAAAGTAGTGTTCCTGCGTGTGTGCATCGTGCGTTCAATTTTTTTTAAAACGCTCTAAGTACTTGAGTAGTGAGAGGGTCAAAAGCGGATGACATGTACACAGTTGAAACTTGAAATAAAAAAAAAAACGTAGTGGTTAGTTAAGTTCCTCATCACTTCGCTCGTCGTCGCATTTCGTTTATGAACTACTCAATATCATGCTCATCCTACACACTAGAGAAGCGATAATATCAAAATGCACTTACATAGAGGAAAGCAACCCGCTTTCAGCATATGATTCTTTCATGATTTTTTTCAGGATGACTAAAAATAAACGAAAATACGCGTCCGTTTTACTTGTACTAGGCACTTACTCAAAACAATAATAAATATGGCTGACATCCTACTTCTTCCAAAGTTGACACATTTGGCGTAAGCATATTCTACTAATGTTCTCATCACAGATAATATAATACCTAAAGGTTCCCATAAAACTATATTCATTAGAAATCCTATGTAGTTGAAGGAAAAATAATTGTGTTATATAATAATAATAATTTATATTCAAATAAAATAAAAACAGCAGTCCGAAATAATAGAAAGAGCTTCTTGTGTTACAAAACTTATACGAAATATTAAAAAATATACCTACCAAGTTAGAATATTGTTTTGCACTGGTATTCTTAAGAAAAAGACAACCGGCTCTCACGTTACCTATCTCCCTCAGACCGCATTTATCTCTTGACGTGGTGCAGCCTATTATCGGCTTTATTGTATTGGTATAATGTCTGATTCCTTATTAGTCTGTGGTAAGCGTTCCAGACTCAGACGTATAAGCCCTCTTATTAGCAGTTAGCAAGTTAGCAGTAATGCTGACGCGAGTCTGCCGCGTAACTGCTGTCAATTTTCATGCAGTTTTGACAGCAGTTGAGCGGCAGACGCGAGTCAGCAGCGATGCTAGCTCCTTCGTAATAGTGGGGCAGTTCCTTGATCATAGCTACAGATTAGAGTAAAAAAATCTACTAATCACAGCACAGAACAAAGAGTACACAGCATAGGTACGTGGTACACAGACTACTTCAGAGACTCTTACACCTGCCAATCCTGCCATACTTGAAGGAGAACGGGTCATCTAAGTGTTTTTTTTTTCTTAGATTTTGGCTCCACACGTCGTGTATTTAGCCAGTGTCAAGTATTGTAATTTTTATCGTTAAAGAATATATCACGTAAAGTCAAGTCTTAGTCATAGTCATAGTCCAGTCTAAGTCAGGTAGTCGTAGTCCAGTCTAAGTCAGGTAGTCGTAGTCCAGTCTAAATCATGCTCCAGTAAAGTGGTGGCAACTTTACTAGAAGCTTCTATGGAGTTTTGGAAGCAACACGAAAAGTCACGTTTCACCACATTATATCACTTGCCCACACTCATGCTCGTAATTCAGCACTTAATGGGTAAAACGCCACCAATTTTAAACATTAATACTGGAAAAAGCACAAGTTTTGAGAAATAATACAATGCAACGACGTGAACATTTCCACTTTCCCGCCAAAACACCCATCTAAGTGTTAGTGTTAGCGCGTCGTATCGCGCTAACCCGGACACACGGTCAATTTGTTTGCCTGCTGCGCGCCTGACGTGCGCTAAATAAAATGGAGGAAGCAGTAGCGTTATATTGAAGGTCGGTGAATAATTATGTTTTACAAACTGTAAGAGTTTTATTTGATATAATAAAAATGTTATTATGTTCTAATTTTAAAATTCCTTATCAATATTGAAGTAAAACCATTTTTTATTATTTGTCTGTCTATCTGCCCATTTAAATACGGATCACGGTTGTTATAACGGCAACAGAAATACATCATCTATGAAAATTTCTACTGTCTAACTATCACGATTCATGAGATACATCCAGCTGGTACTGGTAGCCACAGAATTCCCCCTATTACATAGGTAGATAAGATACAAAGTCTTTGTCTGCGGATCGGATCATATCCATTTGATCCGATCTTCAAAAGATCGATCCGAAAAATCGCATGAATACAACATTTATATAATATACGACATTTATTTCAAACAAAGAAAGGTTGAGTTTGGGTGTGGTTAATTGAACATTAAAAAACGCGCCGACTTGGATTAACAAACCACAAATTATAAATAAAGGTGTACGAGTAGATATTATATGTTAAAGATCCAACTTCAATTTTTAGGCTTTTGAGAAACAACAATTTAGAAAGACGATGCAGATGTAGGTAAAATACCGACATTTTGTGACATAAATAAAGTAAAGATCGTACTTTGATTCATTTCCTTATCACAGTTAACGGTCTAATAACATACACAGATTGCAGAGCTACATTACATTGTGTATAAGCCACATTGCTTGGATTTTGATCCGATTTTTGATGAGTTGAATCTATCCCCCGATCGGATCGCATGGTTTCGTATGCCCTTGATCCGATCTTCGAAAAGATCGGATCGGATCGACGCATCACCGTATAAGTAATCTGTGCACAATTGCGCAAATGCGCATCACTCAACACAAACTAGTTAGAGATTGACTCAATAAGCTTAGAGGTGGGCAATGTCGTTACTTTAAGATCGCCGTTCCGGTTACTCAAAAATATCAGTGAAAAATCACCGTGACTTTGTCACGACGGTTATTTTTGGAACTTTGAAGTCTTGGATGGATCGTAATAGAAGAACGTAGGTACCATTCGTTATTAAGTATGTGTAATAATAAGACTTCTGACATGACATTGATAGATTATTATAAATTATTATGTAGGTATTCAGTGGTGTTAACGGATGATCAAAATACACTTCAAGCTTTGCATAGACTTTATCATAGTTCGATTTTTTTACAATTTTACTTCTTAATTAGAATGGTGCCGAGCAAATCGCCTACCTGATGTTTAGCGCCACACATGTCCATTGTCCATAAGTCCCATAACAATAAGTAAAATGCAGAATAATAATTTACTGTACGTTCATTTTCCAAGTTCCAGTAGAAAAATAAAATATTAGCTATGTAAAATTCAATTCAAAACCACGATTTCTAGTATCTAATCGCTCTAGGTATATTCACGGATCCATAATGATTTGAAAATTGACCCCATGCGCTACGATTTTTGTGAAATAAAGTGGAAATATCTTTTACCGCTGCCTACTTTAAGTTTAATCCCTTAAAGTAAGGACCCATGGTTCATTTTTCAAAAGTCGTTCTTGCCAATGCCGTTTGCTTTGCTGCGCCAGCGCCATCTCAGAGAAAAAAGCGCAGTAGTGGCCGCGAGGAACGACGTTATTTTGGAACATCGTTACTTTCTAAAAAGTCACAGCGGCCAAGCGGCTGATCACTGCGATTTTATCGCCGTGACGTTATTTATCACCCACCTCTAAATAAGCTTAGTGAATTTGGTTTTTGTTTGTCTAATTTCATAATTCATGTAAACACGCAAATGTATTATTTCTTGTTTTCCTTTCCCGATTCTGTATGACATCGACTGGCAATAAATATGTGCATTAATTAATCTTTCTGTGGATGAGGTGCTGCATAATAACATTATAGCTAATTAAATTTGGTGTGCGCTGACGATCGCTGAGGAATGTTGAAGTGTGTATGTGTAGCTGGCGATTAGTATTCAGTTTGTGTTTGCGAGTTTTGTGACTTGTGTTCGGTGTTCGCTTCGAGTACAAACTACAAAGCACTATTCAATTAAACGTGTAATATTTTTTGTTGTACTTTGATGAAACACCAAAAATATAAACGCTATTTACTCATCGATGTTGGTACCACGGCACAGAAAAGTTGATTCGCAATAATAACGTAGAGTGTCGGTAAGCGTAGTTTTAGTACCATGATCTATGTTTCTGATAATGAATCCACTTTTAAAACCAATTTTTTTCAGGTTGTGGCAATGTTTTCTAAGAAGAAGAAAAAGCCTGAAATTTCGGGACCAATCAACTTTCAACACAGGTTACACACAGACTTCGACAAACGAGAGGGAAAGTTTGTCGGGCTTCCTCCGCAATGGGCCTCTCTTGTGGGTAATAATCAGGTACAATTGAAACAATTCTCTATTATTCATATTATAGTCATAGTCAATTTTTCCATGTTTATTGCCTAACCTAATCAGAATTAATAACTAGACAGTATTTAGAAACACCTTTCTAATGGAGACCAATATAGTTTATAAAAATACCTACACATTTGTTTTAGATATTGAAATCAACCAACAGACCCCTACCTCTAGTTGATCCTTCAGAAATTACACCTACTGAGATACTGGACTTAAAAACAATTGTCAGAGGGGACCACAGACTGATGCCAATATCATCAGTAGTTCCTCGCCCTCTTCCTGCTCATGTACCACAACCTCAGCCAGTTCAGAATGGTGTTGTGTTGCCGAAAACTTCCAACGTAGCCAGATCGAACTCCTTAAGAAGTACAAGCCCA
Organism: Ennomos erosarius; assembly: GCA_963580505.1. Classification (NCBI taxonomy): domain Eukaryota; kingdom Metazoa; phylum Arthropoda; class Insecta; order Lepidoptera; family Geometridae; genus Ennomos; species Ennomos erosarius. Next base: position 6,858,116 of record OY756992.1, on the reverse strand, counting down.
CCAAATATAAGAAGAGATTTCCGGAACCAAGCTAAGGTACCACCAGCTGTACCAGAAGAATCGCCACCTGTTCCACCAGCACCTCAACAATTTTCAAGCTTACAACGTGATCAGAGCAATTATGGGTTGAACAAAGCCATTCCTGAATCTCCAGTGGATTGGAATCATCAACACAGTCATGAACCAATTAGGCCTTCTATGGAGTTGACTGACAATCAACAAGCAACTTTAACTTATCAGAACATACAAAACGCCAATGTGCCTTATCAACACAACCACCCCTCTCAACCAATGCCCCATGGAGCTCATCATGGTCTCAATGGAAATAATGCCAATATCGGTGAGTAATTAAAAAACTGGTTTTATTAAATTGAGTTTTTAACATTTTGGTTTTTTGGAGTACAGTGGGCTGCAAGGTTTATTAAATTAGCTTTGAAGGCTTGCAATCTCACATTAGTACTTTTTTCCCGCATGTAGATTATAGATTAATAAATATAATGTAATATAACCTCCAATGATAAATAGAATAAAAGAATGCTTTATTGCACACCAAATATACGCAAAGATACATAATACTATTATTCTTATTCTTACTATACTGTATTTAATTACCTATACTCCTTCTTTAAAAAGTGCAGAACCTTAGAGTATACAAATAATAGCTTGCTTATGTATACTCTGTGCAGAACTCATTTGAAAACTCACCTCAACTCACCCTTTTTTATTATTCGAAATATTGCCCTTGACTGCGACGTGCCAGGCTAACTATGAAGGTTTCCAGCCGAGTCGTACCCGCGGCATCAGCACGGCATGTCCTCAGTACCAGCGGGCGCCCCACCACACCTGCAACTTGCTGCATCGAAGCATGAACTGCGCCTCACGCATGAACAGGTATAGATAATACTTTTTGTATAGGTAGAGATAATACTACACTCCATCTAATGCAAGAATGCGTTTGACAGCTACAATGAATTAGTCAAAAAAACTGTATTCTAACATTTAAATGTTTCATTATAGTTAATGTATAATCCACTACCACTTTTTTTTTTTTTATGGGAATGAATGACGTGACGAGCTGGTCGTTCACCTGATGTTAAGCAATACGACCGCTCATAACAGTTGCAGTGTCACTCGGAACTTTAAAATAATAAAGTTTCGCATGACACTGCACTGCGATTCGTTCAGATTTTTACTATTTCATTATAGCTGTCAAACCCATTCTTACATTAGATGGAGTGTAGTATTTTTTGCATTTATTACAATATACAGTACTATTTATAAAAATGTCGCTCCTAAAACCACAGTGGGTTGAACATGGTGCTCACATTCATTACGCCCGCTATAAGGAAAGTAACTTAACTATAATAATTATTTTTATTTAAATGAGTAATTCGGTCCAATCTAAAGGCTTTAGTTGTCGGATCTAAACTTCCTAAAACTGATGCTGTTCTTGTCAAATAGACGGCAATGTAAGAGATGGATATATTATTAGTAAGTTTAGGACTGTCAACTAAACCCTTCAAAATTATTATTATTATTTTATTATTCACTCATTTATTTTCTTTTCTTAAGTTTAAGTTTTTTTATTATATTGATATAAAAATATGGTACAAAAACAATATAAAATTATTATTTTCTTATCCATTTCCATTCTCGGGTCTAGCCCGTACATTTGAAAGGCATTGGTGGGGCTGAAGCTAAAACCAAGAGGGCTTTTTGGATACAAAGATAACTATAACACAGTCACACTATCCCTGGAACTGACGTCGATGTTTTGCATTTCAACGAGGACCAAAGACAATGTGACCGTGTTTTACATATTTCTTTCTTACATGTTGGCATATTGATATAACTATTTTGTATAATATGAAGGTAAACATATCTGGGCTATTATGGTGAACTTTTGGATGGATGGTGACATTGGGTTATGGAATGAGAGAACGGCACCTGCCAATTTGGTCTCATATCAAAATGATTGAGGCAAGTGATGACTTGCCACCCACTAAATGGGCCTCCTGTAGTGGCTACCGCATATTGGTGCCGAGGAAGCAACATTGGTGTGGGTGGCTTAGGGTGTCGAGAGGTGTGCTGCACTTTCACTGAACGCTATTCGAGGCGTTATGCCCTTTAACACTTCCACCCTGGAGCTTAGGTTCTTAGCTCTTGCGACTTCCACCCCTGGACAGCCAGTTAAGGCAAGCCAGGGGTTAGGGGTCTCATTTAGCCCCTTGGAATCAGGGTACGCGGTGTCGCCACTCACCGACGGCTTGCCACAAAGCCGCCCCTGCGTTATTATTATTATTATTACTGATGTTCATTTAATTAATTATTGGTATATTGATCTGTGTGCCCTTTGGCATAGGCCTCCTACAACCCCTTCCATTGCTACCTGTCCTGTGCAGTTCTGGTCCAGGATTTCCCCGCAATTGCCACTATTTCATCCTGCCACCTTTTGAATTGTCATCCTCTCTTTCTTTTTCCTTCCCTTGAGTACCATGAGGTGACCGTTTTACTCCATTTCTCTATACCTCTTGCCATGTGCCCAGCCCATCTCCATTTTAGAGTTATTATTTTTACAGTTACGTCCTGCACTTTTGTTGCCTTCCTGATCATGCTGTGCCTTATTTTGTCAATTTTTTTTTACCCATCATACTTCTTTCCATGCTGTGCAGACAACTCTGGAGCTTGGTTTGTAGGGCTTTGGTAAGCGCCTATGTTTGACAGCCATATGTCAGAACAGGGAGAATGCAGGTGTTAAATAGTTTCCCTTTGACCTTGATGCTCATTTTGCCATCCTTCATTATTTCTTTAAACAACCAATACCGCTACCATGCATTACCAATTCTCATTTCTATTTCCTTGTTTGAGATACTTTGTGCAGATATCACTTGTCCCAGGTAAACATATTCGTCAATATATTCTATTATGTTGTTGTTAACTTTGATGGTTTCTTTTCCTCGGTTAGAATGTACTTTAGTTTTGAGTGTGTTCATGATCAAACCTACTAGTTTACTTTGTGTGTCAAGATCTGTAAGCATTTCCTGCAGTTCCTGGGGAGACTTTGCAAAGAGAATGATGTCATCAGCGAATCTTAAGTTTGTTAGATGTTCTCCATTGATGTTTAGATCATGGTGTTCCCATTCCATCCGTTTGAAGACCTCTTCCAGTACTGCTGTAAAAAGTTTTGGGGATATTGGGTCCCCTTGCCTCACTCCCCTCTCAATGTTGATTTTTTCTCCTTCTCTTTCCAGTTTCACTGATGCAGAGCTGCCTGTATAGATGTTTTTTATTATTCTCACATATTTCTCTTCTACTCCTTGAGTCTTTTGTGCATTCCAGATTTTTTCGTGTTCCAACGAATCAAAAGCCTTACAGTAGTCCACAAAGCAACAGTACAGGGGGAGGCCATACTCCTCATACACCTCATACATTTTCAAACACCTGTTTCACGGCATGAACATGATCCACCACAGAGTAATTGCATCTAATTCCTGCGATGCGGCTTAGTATGATTTTCGCAAATATCTTATAAATGTTTGACATTAGACTTATCGGTCGGTAGTTGCCTATGTCACTTCTGTCCCCTTTTTTATGGATAAGTATAATGCTGGAAGTTGTCCATTGGGTTGGTATGCTCTCTGTCGTCAGAATACTGTTAAATATATTAGTGAGTGCGGGTGTTATTGCTTCTTGTGTTCCAATAAGTAGTTCGTTAATGATGTTATCGTGTCCAAGTGCTTTGTCCCTTTTTTGAGTTTTAATAGCCTTACTAACTTCTTCCTGCAGTATTGGTGGGACCTCGGAGTAGTCATTGAGTGTAGTGATATCATTGGATGTTGTTGATTTTGAGTAGAGATCTTGATAGAAGCTTGTTGCTGTTTTGATTATGTCAGGTATTTTTGTTTTTAAATTACCGCTTTTAGTTTTGATGTGTGGAATCCAGTCTTTGTTTTCTGTTAAACATTTTATAGCCTTCTTTATTCCCCAGGTCTTTTCAATTGTTTCTTCAATTATTTTTGACCTATATATTTGTCTGTCTTTTCTAATTTTGGCTCTTAATTCCTTCGTTAGGTTTGTTATTTCTTGTCTAATTTCCTTGATTTTGGTGCTGATATTTATTAAGTTTGGTCTCTTTTCTTGTAACTTTAATGTTTCTTTGGTTACTTTACTATTATTGCTTGCTGTCATAATATTTTCTTTAGTAATAATAGTAGAGTAACCAAAGAAACATTAAAGTTAAAGAAAACCCTTCAAAATTAGGCCTTATTAACTTTGTGTTTCATTTTAGGGTAGGTATGGTTAGAAGCCTTACCACAGTTTTAAAATTTTAATTGTAATACTGCGGTTTTACTATAGGTGCTTAAACCTAAACCGTTACTTGATCGCAAACTAGCGAATTTCACTAATTACTATTGCAAACGAGTTAGCATCAAGTCAGTGTTAGTAACAGTTTTTCACAATATATTATATATTATGTATATCCCTTTTTCATGATTGTGACTTATGAAAGTATATCGGTATAACATTATAGTATAAGGTGGTAGTATAATAATTATCATTCATAGGTAGTGTAACAGTATCTACTTCTATTATGTTGTTGGTATTTTTGGTTTTGAAAACTGCAGTTATATCGAAATTGTTCCTGTCATGCTGAACAACTATTTAATAAAAATATACTCTTATGATCTTATCAGGTTTAATATGTTATTGCAACAAAGTAGTAAACATTTTTAATACTCAGCTGGATCACATTACATAACCCATCCATCAGCTGTGTGCTGTTAGTGACGGTGTACCTAAATGCTAAATGAACTGCTTCCGTGTAAGCTTAGCGTTTGGTAACGCGATTCGCGATATTGGGTGGTCCGTGGTATAACAAATTTTCGTCGTTCTAGCTACTGGATATCATACTCAGCTAAATTAGCATTGCAGAATTGGTTATTGCCATTGGTTTTATTGTCAATTTCTTCAGTAGACAGCTCTTCTGTTTCTAATTTAATAAATTATGAACAAGGATCTTGTAATGGTTTGAATATCTGTTATTTTCTTTTCTCATCATCAGTAGCCCGAAGACGTGCACTGCTGAACATAGTTCTCCCCCAGAGAGCGTAACTTGAAGCGGCTGCTCGCCTTTTACATCCCTGGGGGTCTAGGAAAGATACCAACCGCTAACGCTAACGCCAAACGCTAACGCCAAACGCTAACTCCAAAATGTACTGAAATGACATTTCGGAAATCACTAACTTTTCCGCAGCGAATGTCATTTCAATACATTTTTGGAGTTAGCGTTTGGCGATAGCGTTAGCGTTTGTGATCTTTGCTAGATTCCCAGGGCTCCTTTTCTATTACGTCTTAAATATTTTTACTTCTACAATAAACAATTTAGTTTTTTTTCTGAAATCATCATAATAGTAAATGTAGGTTGATCTTTCCTAAACTTTTTCTTGTTGTTAGTTCCGCTCAGCGCTCCGCCTTGTGGTAAGTGAAGGCGACCCTCGCGCCACTTTGACTGGGTTCAGTAAAATCGGCGAAGGCAGCACCGGCGTCGTCTGCGCCGCGACCGATACTTCAACACGACGCCGAGTCGCAGTCAAGATGATGAACTTACGTAAACAGCAGCGTCGCGAATTGCTCTTCAACGAAGTGGTAAGCCGAATATGTTGAATAGGCATGATGACTTCTATTTTTTTATTGCATAAATTAATCTTATTCTTTAAATAATCAACGTTCGTGAAAACAAAAATAAAATATCTCACAAAAAAGCTTTTAAAAACAGGAATGCAAAGAGTGCTCAAACATGCATGGCGTCAGAAGTCTGTCTCTCATGAACCGTGATAGTTGAAATTTTCACGAATGATGTACCTATTTCTGTTGCCACTATAACAACAGATAGTAAGGAGGGTAAGGGGGCTCCCATACAACAAACGTGATTAACGTGAAGAACGCTTATGAATAAGAGAGAAGTCTTAGCAATTTTGCAGGCTAGAGAAACCGGTTTAAAACGGAAATTGTGCAATGGTAATGGGGCCGCGGCCGCCTCTTTCCTTCCGCTTGCGACGTTATGTTGCGTTGGTGTCAATTCGAATTTTATGATTGTTAAAGTCGTGCCAGGTTTAAGCCTTTTGGTAGTGTCTGTTCTATTTAAATGCATGCTGTTTTTTTAACGACTTTAAGGCATCGATCCTTTGTTCCCTAAAGCTAAACAAGAATAAAAATATCTCAGTCTTTTTCTATTAAAATCAAAAAAAGGGAAAAAATCAAATCTAAACTTGAGCATGGAGGCGACCAGGCCTTAAGATTAGCTTGGCTTTTAACCCCGAAAGAAATACTAGGGTAAGTATTGAGTCTAACACATGTAGAACAAGAGATAAAAATGTCTTCTCTATCTCTCTCTTTTATATCTAACTCGAAAGTATAATGAGAACCGATGATCGGTTTCAAATGGCCTTCGCACAGATAATATAAAGACTTTGGGAGATGTTGATGTGCACCAATGGACTAAACTGCCTGGTAATAAGTAATGTGTCCTTTTTCTCCAGGTAATAATGCGTGACTACCCGCATCCGAACATAGTAGAGATGCATGCGTCATACCTGGTGGGAGATGAGCTATGGGTCGTGATGGAATATATGGCCGGCGGGGCGCTCACTGATATCGTGACCCGCGCCAGAATGGACCCTGAGCAGATAGCCACAGTTTGCAAGCAGTGCTTGAAGGTAAGCTAGAGATTTTAATAATAATATTACGCTAATAATAATATTAGTGCTTAACTATAATGATATTTATGGCCAAACAGCGGATAAAGCTGTTTTATTTTATCACATTTTTATGCTGCATAGAATAGATAGACCACAACTCCTAGTCTATGTATATTTTAATACGCGTCCTATAAAAATAATCGTAAGTCATGGTCATATTAATTACGTTAATTGTGACAACCGACACCTTTTTTAGCCAGCCAACATTACTTCGTTTCCCGAAATACATTGAAATATCCAAAACTAAGTCGTGCGATAAACGATCTTATTGCCTAAAGCGATTTCTTTAAGACCACCTCAAGATGAAGATTGCAAAGGCCTTTAAACTTTCTTTCACCGTCCGCTTTGAGCCGCGTAACATCGCGGCTCAATGGTGCCATTGATGGTGTTTGCGAAGGGAAAGTAGGTTTCCGTCCGCGGGTAATTGACGCCAACCTTGACTTAGTATCAACTATACTTAACTACACTTGTTAGTACGGAAACTGTTTCATGGTTAACTACCTTCCCAAGCAGTGGTTAGATTAGATCTATTACTTGTTTTATGTGAAAGTTTGATGTTATTCTCTACAATCTACATTCTTAACAAAGGTTTACGGGAAGAAATCGCTATTTATATCAACGAGTACGCTCATTGGAGACTGTCTGTTTTTTTTAAACAATGTTGATGTTCCAAGAGAAAAAAAAACAAAAACTCAATATAAAGTAATACACATTATATCGTATAGACATTAGCTATAATGAAACATTTAAATGTTTTAATACAGTTTTTTTGACTATTTTATTGTAGCTGTCAAACGCATTCTTACATTAAGATGGAGTGTAATTATAACTTAAACAAGCAAGACTTTTAATTTTTTTCCTGATTCAAAATATTATATTTTTAGTGAAAAATAAAATTCTAGAAACACTTCCATCTGCTAACGCTACTTTCAAGACTTTTAATTGAGTTTATTATTTTAGTTTATTATAAAAACAAATCGTGGCCTTCCGAGACGGAAGCCTCGGGGATTATGGTACTCAGGGAGTAACCCGGAAAAAAACGCAGATTTTTGGTTAGTACACGTACATCTTAAGAAGGCTGTAAATAACGAAACATGTTTTATCATTTTAGTTTTTTTCTGTCGGTTTTTAATAGTTCTTGTTTATTTAAATGACGGGCCCGATAGCTCAGTTGGTAGTATCCCTGCCTTCTGAACTGAGGGCTGTGGGTTCAATTCCTACCCGGGACAAACATTTGTATGATGAACATAGATGTTTTTTCTGCGTCTGGGTGTTATATTGTATTCTATGTATGTATTTACAAACAAAATAGTATATAAGTATTGCATCAGTTATCTGGTTCCCATAGTACAAGCTATGCTTAGTTTGGGGCTAGATGGCGCTGTGTGAGTTGCCCACACATATTTATAAATACTTGTTATTTCTTCCAGGCTCTCGCATTCCTCCATAGTCAAGGCGTCATACACAGAGATATCAAATCCGACTCCATACTGATGACTGCTGATGGCCGAGTCAAGCTGTCCGACTTTGGATTCTGTGCTCAAGTTTCCCAGGTTTGTAATAAGCATGCAATCACACATTTTCTGTAACATTTCCCGAAAAACTTCGCACCCGTTCATTTTAATTGTTGTTATATAGAGCGTTATTTACAGCTCAGACTCCATGCACCGCAGCCTACACCAAATAAAAGAAATGAAATTATTTCCGGGTAAACAACAACGGGCTTATATTAAAAAATATTTCAGTATTTAAATCTCGAGTTAACAGCGTAATTTTGTGTAAGGACAATCGGGCATGGGGTTCTTTTCGACACTAATGCCCGTCTTCACTAAAGTTTTTTTTAAATTTGCATTTATCTTCATAGGACAAGTTGATCTATTTGCAACAATACGCAAGCAAGACTAGTTATTTTTTGTGTTTTACCATTTTTGGCTTTCTACTGTGTTTTACTTTTTTGTAACGGTCACAGTAGTCCCAGCGAACGTTGTTTAACTTTTCGCTACTGTGAAATTACGACTTACTTCTAATATGTTCTACAGGAGCTACCAAAACGCAAGTCCTTAGTAGGCACTCCATACTGGATGTCCCCGGAAGTGATATCTCGGCTGCCGTACGGTCCCGAAGTGGACGTGTGGTCTCTCGGCATCATGCTCGTAGAGATGGTAGACGGAGAACCGCCATTCTTCAATGAACCGCCACTGCAGGTACGGGATTTTCACTAGCTAGCAATTTTTTTCATTTATGATCATTTTGACATGTCATCTTACAACCCAATATATCACTCGTAGAATTGATAACCGATGGGAAAGAAAGGTTCTCGAGTGGTGACCACAAACCGGAAGACGCAGCCTAGGCCGGTTCACACAAGGTGGATCGACGATCTGGTGAAAACCGCGGGGTGCCGATGGATCCTGCGTCCAGGCGAGCAGTCGCCCAAAGTCGCGCTCTCTGGGGAGGCCAATGTTCCGCAGTGTACGCCCTCAGGCTGTTGATGATGATGACGTAACATTAGTGACGTCAAAAAGTGTCTTGTTGATTTTGGGCCTACCCTGCGCCTATAGAACTCGTATTTACATTCGAAAAAATAAACAAATCCATTTTTTAGCCGATGTTAATAGTAAGTGTAATAATGTGTCGTTGTGTAGGCGATGCGCCGTATCCGCGACATGCCGCCGCCCCGGCCGCGCGGCGCGGCGCGCTGCCCCGCCGACCTCGTCTCCTTCGTGGAGTGCGCGCTCGTCCGCGACCCCGCGCAGCGGCACTCGGCCGCGCGCCTCCTCGCGCACCCCTTCCTGCGGCGCGCCGGCTCGCCCGCGCTCCTCGTGCCGCTCATGCCGCCCGCGCGCTGACCGCTCGTGCCGCTGGTGAGTGTACCGCCCGCGCAGCGGCACTCGGCCGCGCGCCTCCTCGCGCACCCCTTCCTGCGGCGCGCCGGCTCGCCCGCGCTCCTCGTGCCGCTCATGCCGCCCGCGCGCTGACCGCTCGTGCCGCTGGTGAGTGTACCGCCCGCGCAGCGGCACTCGGCCGCGCGCCTCCTCGCGCACCCCTTCCTGCGGCGCGCCGGCTCGCCCGCGCTCCTCGTGCCGCTCATGCCGCCCGCGCGCTGACCGCTCGTGCCGCTGGTGAGTACCGCCCGCGCAGCGGCACTCGGCCGCGCGCCTCCTCGCGCACCCCTTCCTGCGGCGCGCCGGCTGGCCCGCGCCCCTCGTGCCGCTCATGCCGCCCGCGCGCTGACCGCTCGTGCCGCTGGTGAGTGTACCGCCCACGCAGCGGCACTCGGCCGCGCGCCTCCTCGCGCACCCCTTCCTGCGGCGCGCCGGCTCGCCCGCGCTCCTCGTGCCGCTCATGCCGCCCGCGCGCTGACCGCTCGTGCCGCTGGTGAGTGTACCGCCCGCGCAGCGGCACTCGGCCGCGCGCCTCCTCGCGCACCCCTTCCTGCGGCGCGCCGGCTCGCCCGCGCTCCTCGTGCCGCTCATGCCGCCCGCGCGCTGACCGCTCGTGCCGCTGGTGAGTGTACCGCCCGCGCAGCGGCACTCGGCCGCGCGCCTCCTCGCGCACCCCTTCCTGCGGCGCGCCGGCTCGCCCGCGCTCCTCGTGCCGCTCATGCCGCCCGCGCGCTGACCGCTCGTGCCGCTGGTGAGTACCGCCCGCGCAGCGGCACTCGGCCGCGCGCCTCCTCGCGCACCCCTTCCTGCGGCGCGCCGGCTGGCCCGCGCCCCTCGTGCCGCTCATGCCGCCCGCGCGCTGACCGCTCGTGCCGCTGGTGAGTGTACCGCCCACGCAGCGGCACTCGGCCGCGCGCCTCCTCGCGCACCCCTTCCTGCGGCGCGCCGGCTCGCCCGCGCTCCTCGTGCCGCTCATGCCGCCCGCGCGCTGACCGCTCGTGCCGCTGGTGAGTGTACCGCCCGCGCAGCGGCACTCGGCCGCGCGCCTCCTCGCGCACCCCTTCCTGCGGCGCGCCGGCTCGCCCGCGCTCCTCGTGCCGCTCATGCCGCCCGCGCGCTGACCGCTCGTGCCGCTGGTGAGTGTACCGCCCGCGCAGCGGCACTCGGCCGCGCGCCTCCTCGCGCATCCCTTCCTGCGGCGCGCCGGATCGCTCGCGCTCCTCGTGCCGCTCATGCCGCCCGCGCGCTGACCGCTCGTGCCGCTGGTGAGTGTACCGCCCGCGCAGCGGCACTCGGCCGCGCGCCTCCTCGCGCATCCCTTCATGCGGCGCGCCGGCTCGCCCGCGCTCCTCGTGCCGCTCATGCCGCCCGCGCGCTGACCGCTCGTGCCGCTGGTGAGTGTACCGCCCGCGCAGCGGCACTCGGCCGCGCGCCTCCTCGCGCACCCCTTCCTGCGGCGCGCCGGCTCGCCCGCGCTCCTCGTGCCGCTCATGCCGCCCGCGCGCTGACCGCTCGTGCCGCTGGTGAGTGTACCGCCCGCGCAGCGGCACTCGGCTGCGCGCCTCCTCGCGCATCCCTTCCTGCGGCGCGCCGGCTCGCCCGCGCTCCTCGTGCCGCTCATGCCGCCCGCGCGCTGACCGCTCGTGCCGCTGGTGAGTACCGCCCGCGCAGCGGCACTCGGCCGCGCGCCTCCTCGCGCATCCCTTCCTGCGGCGCGCCGGCTCGCCCGCGCTCCTCGTGCCGCTCATGCCGCCCGCGCGCTGACCGCTCGTGCCGCTGGTGAGTACCGCCCGCGCAGCGGCACTCGGCCGCGCGCCTCCTCGCGCATCCCTTCCTGCGGCGCGCCGGCTCGCCCGCGCTCCTCGTGCCGCTCATGCCGCCCGCGCGCTGACCGCTCGTGCCGCTGGTGAGTGTACCGCCCGCGCAGCGGCACGAGGCGACAACATCCGCCGGCGACAACTAAACCTTAACTCATATGTTGTGTTGTGTCAGCACGAAATCGTGGTTTGCTTGTTCCTTTTATTTCGCTCACGATCTTTATTTTCTAAACCAAAAAATATAGTTAAACTATCTCACTCTATTTTACTTCTAGGAAATTACTAAACCTTTTAATGCGTTTACATTTCAAGGTAGCATGAGCTGTAGAAATCGACGTAAATAAATAATAATTGTGAACCAAATGTAGTGTATGAACACGCCCAACCTACATAGTTTAGCCGACGTAGCATTAAGTTAGTACTAAGTTAGAGTAGTCACCATGTAGAAGCCGGACAATACACTTGTGCACGCAATACCAGTTTTCAATGCCATCATGGCTTACCATTAACCATGGGAGTACCACCAGCTCACCACCCAGAACCTGCACCTGCACCTACTATATCACACAAAGAAAGATAAACAAAAAAAGTAAAAAAATAAATTTATAATGTCTCTTCTTTCGAGAAAGCGTTTGACCAATGAAAACGCATCAAAAGGTTTATGACGTGCGAGATCCGCAGGATCGTTCATTTTTGGCCAAACGCTTTCTCGAGAGAAGCGGTAGGTGACGAAATGTTTATGACGTGATCCGCGTGATCGTTTACAAACACTTTTTCGAGATGAATTTTGTCGATTTCTTCAGCTCATGTTACCCTTGCTGTGTGGCAGAAAAGACAGAGCATTCATGCGCTATTATTTCAACTTGTTAAATTAATTAATTTAGTTATTTCAATATGCCCCATAAATTAGACTAGGCGAACAGCCCTGTAAACCTGGCAAAAACTATTTCGATGAAGCTCTTAAGACAATAAATTATCGAAAAAGAATTAAGTTCTTTTGAATATTAGTATGTATTTATTATATTATTAGTGGAGTTCTCATACAATCAATTCTTCTCTTTATAGCTGGTCCCGTAACAACACATCGCTGCCTTCTAACCACCGCAACTGTATCTCTAATTATTTAACTTTAATAACTGACGATTACATAGGACATGCCAAAGTTTTACAACTTTGGCATGTCCTATGTAATCTGCAACTGATCCTCTTATTATAACCAACCCATGCCTGTCTGCACTAAATTTTGACAGCTCCTAAGTTAGCACTTAACGATCTGCATTCTCCAACGAATTTGGGTAGGTGCAGCAAAATGCTCAAGCAATTTCTATAGTGCTATTGAAATGTCAACCTTATTCCATTTAACCTAAGCTGAAAATAGTAAATGCAACATTAAAATTTTAACCATTTTTATTTTGCATATTGTTTTCAGCTACATCGTTGTCTAAATAGAATAAGGTAGATATTTTCATAGCACTTAAAAAGTGCTTGAGCGTTTTGCTGCTCTGTCTGAATTGACCCTATTGATAGATAAGTGCAAACCTTAGAGCTGTTAAACTTTAGTGCAGACAGGCGCTAGTTTCATAAGACAACGGCTGACTGTATTTAACTGGTCATATAAGTGTACCAGTGTCATTCCATTCCTAAGATATTATTACTACTTAACTACTTATAATGTGATATTTGTCACATTCCTTGACTTTTTTATTTTCTTATTAGAGAATATTTCTTATAGAGAATAGCCTTATGAGTAAGCCTTCGATACTTAACATTTAAACTAAATTGTTATACATTCTATTTACATTAAATTATAGACTTCGTTTTTAATGTATAGTGATAGTCTTGAAATTTCTGGCCCGTCCAAACATTTACAATTATTGTTCATCAATCAAATCTATTTAGTACTAAATATTAATAATCATGTAAAATTAAATTAGATTATAGCCTTTCTTTAAAGCTTCTCTCAGCTATTTGTGTAGGTATATTGAAAGTGCCACAAAATTTTATAAATTGTCTCAAAATCAGTATTAACAATTGCCTTATGTACTTATATTATTAGTTATTTAGTTCTTGGTAATTATTAATCATTGTTATTGGTTTTTTCATAATGACATTCCTTATTCTTTTTATCATATTGGTTAGATTTATTTCAAAATAGACAAAACAACTAGACAATCTCGTTAATTATCGTCAATAATAAAATGTTTTTATAATTTTATATTAATATATGACATGGATTACGCCTTTATTAACTGTGATTAAATCCTATCCGATCCTAGACTATGCTGTCTAAAAAGATAATAAAATAAAAAATATTATTGCCCTTTATTTATGGCAAGCTAAATCTTTTTGGAATAATTATTTAAATTCTTTGTTGTGCCCTTTTAGCACGTTTTTAAATCATGTCTCAAATCATATCCTAAATATTATTCTAGTATAATGTATGACAACCGATGGGGAAGAAAGGTTCTCGAGTGGCGACCACGAACTGGAAGACGCAGCGTAGGCCGGCCCCCCACTAGGTGGACCGACGACCTGGTGAAAGCCGCGGGGAGCCGATGGATGCAGGAGGCGAGCAGCCGCTTTAAGTGGCGATCCCTGGGGGAGGCCTATGTTCAGCAGTGGACGTCTTCAGACTGTTAATGATGATGATGATGATGATGATGATAATGATAATGTATGAAAAGTTATTCACACTTGTAACAATATAAAGTAGGCGAAATCTTGTTGTTATTTCCGCGTGCAAGTCTCATCTGCGACAACTAAGTTTCCAAATAATTTTTATAAATGTGGCGACGCATTCGCTCGATGTGAATAATATTCGCTATAATAATAATGTTCGTTGTTAACATTAGCTCCATCCATCAGCTCTGCTCAGTTCGCTGTATAGATATGCTGAATATTTGACTTTTACCTCGCATCGAGCGAATGTCAGTTGCCGCTATACTAGAGCGTTTCTGAATAAAAAGTTATATTTTGTTTTTAATTTTAAGTAAGGAAGCTAAGTTTTAGATTAGAATATAATAAAAATACTATAAAGCCTATTTATTGGAAGTTTAAGAACCAAATCACACTTAAATCAGAACCAGTTTTTGTTGTATATTGATTCGCTCCAAGTTTTCACAAAGTCTAACAAAACCCTATAGAGAATCTGTATTAATTAGCCATTAAAATGTTCGAAAGTAACAGTTGTGCCGAAAAGTCTTAATTAGAATTAGTGCCTTAAAAATAAGCCCAATTAGTTGTAATTTTATAGATAATCCACTCAATGTTTTTCGTGTATATGTAAGTATTGTTGTTTCTACATCACAAAAATATTTTGTCCCTTTAGTGACAGCAATTTGACTTGACTGTAATTTATTGTTTCATCAGCATCATTTTTAAGGTTTATGCCAAATATATTGTAATATTGTAAAATCACATTGTTAATAAGAGATGTTATGAAATATAGATTTTGAAATTAAAATGTATTTTATTTCATAACTAGATAGAACGAACCAACGGAATCATCATCATTCATCATCATTAACAGCCTGAAGACGTCCACTGCTGAACATAGGCCTCCCCCCGGGAGCGCCACTTTGAGCGGCTGCTCGCCTCCTGCATCCATCGGCTCCCCGCGGCTTTCACCAGGTCGTCGGTCCACCTAGTGGGGGGCCGGCCTACGCTGCGTCTTCCAGTTCGTGGTCACCACTCGAGAACCTTTTTTCCCCATCGGTTATCAGTTCTACGAGCGATGTGGCCTGCCCATTGCCATTTCAACTTGCTAATCCTAAGAGCTACATCGGTCACTAGTTCTCCTTCGGATCTCCTCATTACGGATCTTATCTCGCAGGGAAACACCGAGCATTGCTCTCCCATAGCCCGTTGTGCGACTCTGAGCTTAGTAATGACCAACGGAATACCATGAATGAATAAAGGTAATCATTGGTGCTCCTAAAACTGTTGCTGTCCTTGTCAAATAGACGGCAATGTAAAAGACGGAAATGTTTTTATTTATTTATTTATTAAGGTAAGGTAAGGTATTTAGTTATTAAGGTAGGTTTAGCATTTTTAAAACTGTCAACTAAAGCCTTCAAAATTAGGCCTACTACCTACACCACAGAGCTATGAAACAAATGACGCTTCGCCTCTATATAGAGACGAAATTAATCATATTATTGCTGCCGAACTTCGGTACGGGGTACTCTTTTGTGTCAGTTTGATATTATAGGGTAATTTCGCTAGTTTCCGACCACTTAGTGGAGTTGTCAAGTTTAGGATGCATAATAAAATGTACCAGTATCATTTTTTGACTTGATGCTACTAAGCTACGTTTCAAATATTATACTTTATATTTTTATGACATTATCAATCATTTTTTAAAATAACCCACCCTTTTATAATATCTAAACCAAAGGCTAATAGTGACTATTTTGCTAGTTTTCGATCAGTAAATTATATTTACGACCACTTTTTCGCTAGTTTCCTACCACTATAAATTGAAAGACGTAGGTGCCTGACTGCCTGTGGTAAATAAATGATAGAAACAATGATCAGAAAGGCTTCTTTAGATCCTCTGTCTTGTATTTTCATGATTTCTCCAGCTTTGAGGCACTTACTCATATAAAAAAGCATGATCTTTTTTCTTACTGAGACCGCCAAAACTTATTTAAGGATATGGCTGAAAAATTCAGCTATAACAAAAAAAATATTGGCTAACGTAGTTTATAAACATAGTAATGTTTACAAACTAAATACGCTACTTTTTTTTTGTAATAAAGCCAGCCCACATTACACCCTGGGCGAGAAATATTCAATGATGGTTCGATCACTTGGTCACGCCTATTTTGCGACCACCAGCATTAATCGTTTTTTTTAATCGTGTCTGGTCTAATTAGTTAACCTTACAAAGTAATCGACTATTTATGTACTTTTATATGTAAATAAATACGTATTTATAATGTTTTTGATTAGTTTGCTTTTGCGGTCGAATAGCATTTTTCTGCAGCTGGATCAGTTTTCGACCACGAGCGATTTTGGGTATCTGAAGTTTTTATGCCAGATGGTGGATAAACGTGGTCGAAAACTGGCAGTTAAAATGTATGTGCTTTTAAGCTTCAAAGCTTTAAAATAGAATTGGGGATTTCTCGTATATTTGTTACAAAACTGAACCTATTTGGACATAATTGTGTAGGCATAATATATTTTAGAGATGTGTTCACCGCAAGCTTTTTATTTTTTATATTTTTTCATCAAATGTACATTAAATGGTCGGATATAGGAAGTGGTCGTAAAACCGGCGAACTTACCCTATGGCAGAAGTACCGATAGTGATGTAATGCATTGGTTAACCTTATAATTATCGATACATCGATAGTTTCTATTATGCCATCCGGAAATTTGTTACAATAAGTTTTAAATGTTTTCAATTTATTTTGTGGTTAAATTGACTTCTACTAATTAAACTTTTAATATCTTTTATGTTTATTAGGTTTCCTACAGATCCTAATATAAAAGATAAATAGATATTCGCAACTGGACAGTGCAATTAGTTTCCTCAAAAACATGATACGGTTTGCTCTCAGCATTTTGAAACTGAATGTTTTATGAAAATGTCTAACCATATACGTTTATATTTTGACGCTATTCCCACATTGAAACTCTATCCTATTTTTAACGAGGTACTATAATTTCCCCCCACTAGGTGGACCGATGACCTGGTGAAAACCGCGGGGAGCCGATGGATGCAGGAGGCGAGCAGCCGTTCTAATTGGCGCTTTCTGGGGGAGGCTTATGTTCAGCTGTGGACATCTACGGGCTGATGATGATGACTATAATTTCTCTTATCCGCATTTATTATTTGATGAGGACATTATAATGATGTGGCGTGCTCGCCCATGAAAGAGTTTTCATGTAGCCTCCATGGAGCTATTAAAAAAAGAAGGAGGGAATCCCGTCTGATCCGAAACTGAAGCTCCCTTAGGAAGCCGGAACGCTTCGTACGTACGAGCGGAACACGCACACGCTCACATCATATGCAGCCGGTCGCCCTACTTTCAGCTGACACACATATGTAATATGTCCGCCATTTTGGGCTTCAGTTCGATGTCAATCAAAACTCAATCCTTCTTTTTTTTTATTTCATCCATGGTGGCCTCATAGAAAATCATTGCTCTTGGTTGCTAAGGACAACTGATCTCATTAATTCTACGTAAGAATCTACGTCTTAGTCGATATTGAATGAAAAAATTCACTTGCTTTTTATTTTGTAAATAGCTGTAAATTAAATATACATCGCATGGTGAGCTGAAAAATTACCTTTATTTACTGCCAAACTAAGGACCTACCTTCTATTAAATAAGTGTTTACCTACAACACCTCAATGATACTCAATATTATTATTATTTTTCCTAAAAATTCATCTGAAAATTATATTTTCAGATGAATTCTATCAAAAAGAAACATGACGCAACAATACTGATGAATCATCAGCAAAACGTGTTACCTATGTATTTGGAGTTTTAATATATTTTTTCGTTTTATAACTTGTTATGTTTCTTCTATTTCGGCATATTTCAAACTTTAGTTTATAGATATAATTATACTATCACACATCAGCCGGCAGACGTCCACTGCTAAACACTGCCTCCCCCATAAATCTCACTTTGGACGCCTATCGGATTTGCTTATAAACTTAATCTTTATAACCATAAACTGACGATAAACTACCTCTATACTTACACACATTACATTTGCCATAAAATAGTTGAGAGGTGGACTGTATAGCCGTGACGCGAACATGACGTACCTACCAATACCAATACATTCAATTTTATTTATTTTAGATTTATACCGGTATGTTTATCGGCTGGCCATTGTCGACCCAGAATAGAGTATAATAGAATAAAATAACACTATTACACATAGAAATACGCACAAAAGGCACAAAAGATATAGGTAGGTACTAAAGTGTACCTAATGATACAATCCGGTAAGAGGTACCTTACCGCGTACTTAACTCATATCAAACTATCGATAAAAATATATCGACTCAACCCACAGCACGTTTTGCTGACAGCAGTGGCACTAATGACAAGACAATTGCTATATATGTCATCTGCGCAGGTAAACCATAGAGGTTTCATTGTAATACCTGACACGCTTGAATTGTATGAGAAGTGTCGAAAAGGCGCCTCTATGTAGAGGGGAAGCGTTTTTTTTTTTTGCTCTGTGACCTACACCTACTTAAGATCAAACATAATATTTATATGGTTAGGTGCTAGAGAAAGATATGTTGTAAGTAATGACTTTATTTGAATTAATTATAGACATTCAGCACTAGAACAACCACAATTTAAACACTTATTTGTAGAATTCATATTCACTCTCATCTTTCTTGATATTGTTTTTATAGCCCTTTTCGAAGTCTTTGGGAAGCACGATGTATCTGAAACAAAATAATATAAGACTTAGGAAAAATGTTACAAAATATGACTATCGAAAAACTAACATAAATAGGTTATTTGACTATTTTTTATTGCTCTAAATGATATGCTCAAAGAATAAAGATTCAGTTGTGAATTTTAAAATAACTCAAAAAATTACAGTTACAAGCATTTTAAAATAAAAAAGATACAGCTCAAACACGCAGTCACGTCATCAGCTATTAGTCCTTCATAGGTACCTAATTACTAAGCTGTGGCACCTCTATGGATAGGTTATTAAAATGAACAACCCTTATGGATTGGTTATGTATACCTGTTTTCCCTAACGGCGTGCATGCCAGCCTCCTGGCAGATGGCGTTGATATCGGCGCCGGAGACGCGGTCGGGCCGCGCCACGAACTCCTCCAGGTCTACTTCTTCAGACAGGTTCATTTTAGTCGTGATCGTTGAGAATATCAGCCGTTTTTGACGTCTGGAAAAATTTGTTACTGGTGTTAATTCTGCAAAGAGGTATAGTCTGCGCCAAATTCATTGGCAACTGTGAAGTGTGCTGCAAGGCCATGCTGTATTTTGTCTGCCAATTCAAGCATGTTACAAATTGAGTTCTTAAGCTCATGTTAGGTCAGAAATTCAAGTAAAAATAGTATAATAAACTATTGCTTACCTATCGGGAAGAGGGAATTCAATCTTCCTGTCAAGACGGCCAGGCCTGAGCAGAGCGGGGTCCAGAGTGTCAGCTCGATTTGTCGCCATGATAACCTAAAATATCAAAAACACGTTAGCTCTTAGATTGTAAGATCAATTTTTTAATGAAAAGGAAAAATGTCTTATTTTCCTTCTTACATCTATCCCAGATAATATAATACCTACAGTACAGATGCCTCATCCCATACAACGGAATAACGCGGGCTATTTTACGATTATTTTATTTCTGCATAACGCAAGATTATCAAGCGATATAATGAATAATACACTGGACCCTAAATAGTAATTCTCTAGACATGATTACTACATTTTTACATGCATCTATGTACTATGACCTACTATGACATGAGGATTACTCCTGTGACCCTCGGTAGAAAAAAAAAGTTTTGAATTGAATTTTTTTTTTATGATCATTGCAGTGCTATTGCAGTGTTAAAACTCACTAAAGCAAATAATTATAGTGTGACATAATGATAAGGTATTAATGTCATAACTACATGACCAAGTCCCTTTCGGTTTGTGAGAGGCAATGGCACTGCCCATGTATCTTGCCATTACACCCAGACCAAGTCAACATGTTGAAAAGTTGTGAAGTCATCAAACAGTTATTTACCTTAACATTAGTAGTTTGATCGAACCCATCCATCTGGTTGAGGAGCTCAAGTAAGATTCTCTGTACTTCTCTGTCAGCGCCAGTTTGCGCGTCAAATCTGAAATCCAAATCAAGGTGTTTAATACAAATCAAGGGGAGAGTTGCATTTCCTTTTTATAAAATGCTACTACTTTTACTAGGTGGTAGGACTTTTCTGCAAAGTTCGTCTAGGTAGGTACCACCGCTTTGCCAGTTATTCTGCCGCCAAGCAGTAGTGTGCAAGCACTACTGTGTTCCGGTTTGAAGGGCATTGTAGCTAGTGAAATTACTGGGCAAATGAGACTTTATGACCTGATTACACAGTGTAGTAATCTGATTACTAGACTGTGTGATGTCTCAGGATGACGTGCGCAGTGCAGTGTCACGCGAAACTTTATTATTTTAAAGTTCCGAGTGACACTGCAACTGTTATGGGCGGCCGTATTGCTTAACATCAGGTGAACAACCAGCTCGTCACGTCATTCATTCTCATAAAAAAAACTAATAATAGAAGTTTGAAAGTAACTGTCTATCTCTCTGTACACTCTAATGCTAAACTGATATTGATGAAGTAGTATCAAACCCTGGAAAAGGACAATATACTTTTTTATCGATATGTTTTTAAACTCAACTTGAAGTAGTATACATATCCCAAAACATAAAATGTAGCATATAAGTCACCTGGATCATGACAACGAATACATTGACACCTCATTAATCTAAATTAGATGAGTAGTTCAGCTGCTGCAGTTAAACATCGATAAATACAAACATGCATAGACTGCTAAATATACAGCTCTTCTTTTTGAGGTTGTTGTAGTTTGATAAAAAGAGGATGTAAAATGAATGATTTTTTTTCAATTACCTCTTTGTAGCAATAGCATCAATTTCGTCAATGAAGATAATAGCGGGGCTGTTTTCCTTAGCGAGACGAAACACGTCACGCACCATGCGCGGCCCTTCGCCGAGGTACTTCTGTACAAACTCCGATCCAACTACTCTGATAAACGCCGCTAAAAATATTTTATTAGTTACAATAAGGTTAACTTAAGTTGGTTGGCTGCACTTTGGTAGAATAGCAGAATTTCTTCATAAAAATTTATCATGGGGCCTTGTTTAATGGTCAAAAATATCTTTGTTTGTTAGTTAACATACCTGTAGTGTGATGTGCCACAGCCTTCGCAAGCATGGTCTTGCCACATCCAGGTGGGCCATACATGAGCACACCACGAGGGGGCTCTATACCAATCTGCCTGTAAAGCTCTACATGGGTCAGAGGCAGTTCTACAGCTTCTCGGATCTCCTGCTTCTGTGTGTCCATTCCACCAATGTCCGAGTATTGAACATCTGGCTTCTCATCTAAAAGAGAAGAATAGCATTTTCAGGAAAGAATGGGGTCTACTATCATAATAGTAGGAAAAGATTAAATTATTCCAGGCAATCTCAAGGCACTAAGTTTTAGAATGTCATATATGCCCACTTGTAACTATAATTGACGGGCCCGATAGCTCAGTTGGTAGTATCCCTGCCTTCTGAACTGAGGGCTGTGGGTTTGATTCCTACCCAGGACAAATATTTTGTGTGATGAACATAGATGTTTGTTCTGCGTCTGGGTGTTATATTGTATTCTATGTATGTATTTACAAACAAAAAAGTATATAAGTATTTTATCAGTTATCTGGTTCCCATAGTACAAGCTATGCTTAGTTTGGGGCTAGATGGCGCTGTGTGGAATGTCCACACATATTTATTTATTTATTTATTTAATTTGAATAATTCATTCAGATGCTATATTTTATGTACATCCCCACTTTTCCATGCATAAAATAACCATGATGAGTTACTAGTTTTTTATACTTGACTTTTTATACAGCTACTTTCTTTTGCTAAATTCTGTAATATTATTGGTTTTTAGTTGTTATGTTGGGTGTTGTTTCCAATAGGGTAACCCATATGTGATGGTTTTGTAATTCACTTACCAGCTTGCAACATAGATATGGAGCTGTCTGCTTCAGGAGGCAGCACATCCACAAGAGCATTGGAGTGTTTGTGCAGTGCCACAGATGCTGATGGCTTCAGCAGCTCACGGTCAATTGTGGAGAGGATGCGGACATAATAGTTTGACCCGGTTGTGCTGCCAACTGGAAAGTAAAATGGTCTTTGAATTCAGAACTCAAACAATTCATTTTATTTATTCCAAAATTTCATTTATATGTGCATACCATGGTTACCTATGATTAAATTCATAAACAATTATTATTATTGTAATAGTTTCGAGTAAATAGGCTCCACAATCATTCATAACCAATCAATCTGATATTATGAGTGAAGGAAGTTTATTTTTGTCTACACAATACAGCTACAACCGTAACTATAAACAGGGTTTGATTAAGTAGTTATATTTTTAGTTTTTTTAAATAAGTAGTAGTTTTAGTATGTGTAGCTATATAAAAAAACTTATATTGTTGTACTCACAACGGTCTGAACACATGGAACATAGTGCAATAATACCTACCTATCCCAGTATTCTGATCTACAGCTTCCAAAAATTGTCCAATGACCAGTGGAACAGACTGTATTCTCTTGACCTCCTCCTGAGCATGGAGGTACTCCTTCTTGAGGTTCCTTTGTTCATCTTTAATATATTCCTCTTGGACCTCCAAAAACTCTAACATACGTTGAAGTTTCTGTGAATAAAGAAGATAGATAGATAGTCAGGAATCACGACAACGAACTTTCACAACAGTTGTAAAACAGGGCCGGTGGACTCACTTTGTATTTAGTATATAAATCTTCAGATTCCAGCTCATCAAACGACTGGGGTCCAGAAAAAGCTAGGCCTTTAGCATCGATAGTTTGGTCGTCCTGAAACAAAGAAATAGTTAGGTAAACAGTCAGGAAATATACGACATCTTGTTCTATTCATTTCGTTCCAACCTTTTCGGGTAAAATAATACCGATTTCTTCCATTTTCGACTAAATAGTGTTTTTATTTCTGAAAATCTCGCAATTCATTCGCCTCCAATTCACTCACTTCACCATCACAAATCATAGATTATGTAGTCATACAGATACAGAGTGATACTACACAAATCACAAATCGCTAATTCGCTACCGGAAAAAAACAGTGTGACTATCTGTAAATTACAGATTCTGCCCTAAATATGACCCAATATCTTTTTACACACACTGCACCAATGTAGCTATTTAATTTTCACATAGCAGGACCAACAATAATACTAACTTTGTGGCAGTTATTTTATTTCAGGAAATATAGCAAAAGTTCTCGAAAATGCTATGCCACTAATGCTATAACACTATGTTCGAAGCTAGTAGGAAAATCTTGGCGTCAACCGGTAACAGCAACATAGACCAAAAAGGCATTATTGATTATATTTCTCTTATACGCATGATTTATCTCATGTAGTTGTTTAACTCCCAGAGTAAAAAAGATGCAACGTGATTTGGTCCATTTATTGCCATCTGTGTCGTCTTTAAAAATATCTATGTGTAGTAAAGGGCAGGGGTGGCCCTACTTTTGAAGCATTCGGGCTACTTTATAATTCAAAGTAGCCCAACGGTTTACCGATACCCCCCCCCCCACAAATGATTTTTACAGCAACACTGTTTCTAATGATAAAAACCATTTTTCACTTAATTTTTTCTGCTTGTCTGTCTGTCTCAGGATTTAATTTGAAGGGGCATTCTGACAAAAGTCGGAGATAGTTCATATACTTGGGTATATTTGCGAGTAAAGCTCAATCAGAAAAAGAAATTACAATACTGAGAAAGAGATTCCCAAAGCGCGAGCGCAGCGAGCGCGTAAAATCAGAGCTTTAAAAATGAAACCCACCGTTACAGGAGGAACGTAAACTAATAAGAATACCGCGAGCAAAGCGAGTGGGATAATTATTGAAACATGTCCGGGCAGACTTCAGAAAAATAAGTTTAAAATGGGAAGTAATTTATCTCAATCAGAAAAATAGGGAAAGATCGTAAAACCGCAGCGCAAGCGCAGCGAGCACGAAAAATCAGAGCGTTTGGACTGTAGAAATGACTGCCAGTGTAATAGGAGGAGTATACTAATAAGAACAGCGCAAGCGAAGTGAGCGCGAAAAATAAGTTTGTAATGGGTAGTAATCTTGCCTTATACAAAAACAAACGAGCAAAGCTACCGCGTAAAATTATCTTGGAACCATCGATTTGTATAATGTC
The DNA here is from genome assembly GCA_963580505.1 of Ennomos erosarius. Classification (NCBI taxonomy): domain Eukaryota; kingdom Metazoa; phylum Arthropoda; class Insecta; order Lepidoptera; family Geometridae; genus Ennomos; species Ennomos erosarius. The sequence continues at coordinate 6,833,681 of OY756992.1, read as the reverse complement.
TCAATAATGTCACAAACACGTCGTCCGCGGTCAACCGGTCGACCGTGGTCGACGCTTTGGCCACCCCTGGTAGAACGAAAAAAACAATAAAATATCAAAAATAACGCCTACTAGAATGGACCCTCTGTATATTTTTCTTAAATACCTAGTATAAGTACTTATCTATAAAATAGTAATAGTTGGATCTTACCTTCGTATTTCTTCTAAGTAAAATCGGAAATTGTTAAGAAATCTAAGTTCGTTGACTCGATATTTGGTTGGAGCCATTAACAACGATTAATATTTACACAAAAAATATTTCCAATTTAACTTCAAAATATTGAAAACTCCTATATCTGCGTAACATTCCGCATTTCAAACGTAAACAATTTTACACCATCTGCTTGTCTAATTCCGCCAATGTAGAAGAAACCTACCACAAATGGGCACACTGGATTTTAGTGACGTAAAAGTTCAAATTTGCATAGCATAAAAAAGGGACACAATACCACAAACGGTTATAGGAGTGATAGAGATGCAACTAATATGCCGTTGTGTCTTTTAATGTGGACATAATTTGACATTGAAAATTCAAAACGCACTGTCACTTAACGTTCTGATTCACGCACGGCGAATTCCTTAGAGTATATAACCTTTACTCTAAGGCGGATTCTATGCATGCTGTTTTATTATGCCATAATCGACGTTCGATCGCTAACGCTATGGATGGCCTCACGCTAACTCCAAAATTGTATTGAAATGACATTAGCTGCGGAAAAGTTAGCGATTTCCGAAATGTCATTTCAATACATTTTTGGAGTTAGCGTTTGGCGATAGCTTAGCGGTTGGTATCTTTGCTAGAACCCCAGATCCCAAACGCTAACGCTAACTCCAATCCAAAAGGTATTTGAATGTAATATCGGAAATCGCTTACATTTTCGCAGCTAATGTCATTTCAATACATTTTGTGATCTTTGCTAGACCCCCGAAACCGTCTTTTTAAAGTTTCGCAGTCAATAATAATCCAGTTATTAAAATAATACTACTGCCTGACGAATGACACACCATCGTTCCACACTAAGTTCCTTGGCATTAAGTTCGCTTATGTACTTGATTTGATTTACTCTTGCGCAATAAAGCATTTTCTATCTATCTCAAAGTATACGTATAAGTTCCTTGATCAGTGCTGCCAATAAAAAAATCTCCATTCCCCGCGTCAGTTTCGCCAATTCCCCGAAATTCCCCGCATCTTTATGATTAATTTACCAAAACGACATTTTTGGAACAAACACACTTTACGTTTTACTTTACGTTTTATACATGATTTGTGTAATATACTACTATATACAACTTACATCTAGAATAAATCCGTAGTCTTACTATTCACAGATTTGCCCCCCTGCATTATAGTTTTAATTTCACCATTTTTCTTACCACCAATCCGTTAGGAATAGCTACTTAGCTAGTCGTCCTTCGATATGAGTGCCACTGTATATTTACACTCCAAATATAAGTAACGTTTGATCTAAAAAATTATAATTTCATTCTCACATAATATCTCAGAAAGTATATCACATTTCTTATTGAACACTTGTTCCCTATATTTTTTTCTATTGGTTGACACTAGTTTTATCACTGGCGAGTAAATCGTGATATTTTTAATTGGCGGATTGTGGAGTGGCCAAGCTCCATACAAAAATGTTTGATGCTCTTTTGGGTAAATCAATAATAATTACCAATTCTCGAATAATATAAATAAAATTCAAGTTAAGGAATTTAATTTATACTGTCATTTAGGCTGAACTGGCGCGATTCAAATCAGAGCGTATATTGGATCGCAATGTTTTTTTTGTATGAATATTTTGACACGCGACTCAATATAGGCTCTCTTTTGAATCGCGCTTAGAGCTCACAGTACGGCCCCAGTGCTGCGATGCTGGCACCAAATCAGTGCTATAAACAATTTTGCAGAATTATTATGTCAGTACAAGCGCGCTGGTTTCAGATTAAAATAATGTACGTATAGAAACAATAAAAGCGCGAGCGAAGCGAGCGCGAAACACTTTTGTTATCTTCGGATGACCAACAAAAAAAATATTTTTACCCACCATAAACAAGGTCTGAATTCCCCGAAATTTCCCGATTTTGGTCATTTCCCACGCTCTCCCCGCTGCAACCCTCAATTCCCCGCAAATCAGGGATTTTCCCCGCAATTGGCAGCACTGTCCTTGATCTATCTATCTAATGACAAAAGGAACGTAACATAAGAAAGATCACAGAATAAAGACAGATATTTATTTTTCATTAATCTGTGCTAATCATTCTTCAGTTCAACGTCAACGTCATTGACAACTAATGTCAAATTCAAGTTTGTCTTGACATTGACAGTCAAAACCAATTCAATTCATTCAAAAAATAGATAACCTCAAATTTGAAATAAATAAGGTTTAATTTTAATACAAATAAAATTATAAAATAAAAGAATATTGCTTTACCTGATTGCTTTAAAAAAATTAAATAACTTATAAAATACTCACTACACGTTTTAAAACTAAAGCTGAAAGATGGCAACGCCTGAAATGATGAGTGAAGCGGATCAAATCAAGACGGTAAAGCCTTTTTTTCGTAATAATTTTATTTTTGTATGGAGTACCATGCCTAAGTGCTACAGACTACAGTAAGTATGTATTATTGGAAATTTGGAAATTGGTCGAAAACTTAAACTTTCAATTTGAGCTACAGTTCAGTCAGATAATTCAATTTTTTTGTTCAAATGATAGCGGCATGAGGCGGCTTAATACTGTGGTAGGCTACCACAAAGTCACGAACCGCATAAATACTTTACTAGGCGTTTGTGCAATAAGAAGAAAAGTGTTGGGCCAGAAACTCTTCCGGTTGGAGTGTAGGAAATGTACAGAAACCGTGTTTCATTTTGTATTGATGAAACTTCTGCGAGGTCACACCTGAGTCTAATCACTTTTTTGACACCTACCTGGTTGAAGCAACATGTGAACAAAATGTTGGCGTCTACCTGGCCCAAAGGCCTTGTGCACTGACAACCATGTCCTAATTTTCAGGGTGCCTTGTTTTGTATGCACTGGCCAATTTTTCTTCATAAGTACCTACCTACTATATTAATTTTATAAATATTTGCATAGGTATCCTATATTCTTATATATCCTTATATCCTTATATCCCAATATAAGTAGGTACTGTCACACAACTACAAAGATATTATAGTTCTATTTTTTTACCAATTTCCAGGATTATTGTCATCCAACCGAAGACATCTCCTACTGAACATAAGCCACAGAGTGTAACTTTAAGCAGCAGCTTGCCTCATGCATCTATTGGCTTCTTATATATTGGTGATAAAAAAAAACATTATATAAATTACTATGAATTATTGTAAATTTAGGAACATTTATCGTAGATAAATTGTTTGGTTTATACACTTTAAAACCCATTCCACAATATATCTGACTACCTATCTAATTGAAAAATTTGTTTCAGTTCAAGGACTTCCTTGTGCAATACAACAAGCTTTCAGAGCTGTGCTTCAATGACTGTGTACATGACTTTACATCCAGAACACTTAGAACTGCAGAGGTATGATACAAACAAATAGTTACTATGGAAAACAAATGTTGGACAGCTCTGCCCATGATAGATGCTTGGTATATGAAAGTGAATGAGAGAAATCAGAGGCAATATTCTCTGGAGGCTGGATTATGCTAAAGCTCATTACCTATATCCACTAATATCCAGATCCAAAATATACTGACAAAATATTTAACCAACCCGACCAAGGTGAGACAAATGTGACCTTGGTTGGTGGTAGGTCCCCATCATCTATTCTCTATCTATCTATCACCCCATCTTTTAAAACTTCATTATCAATGTCCCGACATACAATACTAACAGTATCGGCAGATTCACGCGAACACAAACCGTGATGCGAACACCTACTTATCACCGGATTCCACAAAGATGGCATCCTATAACCGTCTTCCCGATTGAAATTACTGTATGAGTAAAAAAAACAAATAAAAACTAAAAATAAAAGAAAAGAAAATATGAGTACAACTCGCGAAAGTTAAAAAAGTGTTATCTTTTTGTACTTTACAGGAAAAGTGTATATCAAATTGTATGGAAAAGTACCTGCGAGCAAACCAGCGAGTATCACAACGATTCCACGAGTTCCAGATGCTAGCCAATGAGAACATGATGGCGTTAGCACAAAAATCTGGCAACCCTAGCTAAGTGTAGCTGTTAGTTCCTGTTATAGTACAATCTGCATCTGTTTATGTTATTTTGTTAGTTGTTTTGCCTTATTATTGGCAAATTAAATATTGTTGAATAGATTACTGAATTTCATTTCTAAGTTTTTATAAGTATAATAATACTTTACTAAATAAGTGAAAACCCTATGTGATCCCAATGGGTATATTTTATTATCAGTAAAAATCGGGTGTTTAGTGAGACATGCGAGTCGAACTCGAGCATCGCGGATTCTGTTCCGCCATATAATAGCGCTAGGATAGGTAATCAAAAACGCAAGTTTTATGATTTTTATAGCAGTATCGCCTGCTTAACTTTAACGTAATGAACAGATTAATTTTTGCAAAGGAAAATTTGAATAACAAACGGGGGTCAGGTAACAGGTCGCCACTTTCATTAATAGCATGTTCCGGCTTTAGGGACAGATGGATAAAGGTTCAAATCCCGTTGGTGATTAAAATTATTTTCATACAAATTTATACTCTATAAAAAACGCTATTATTTAGCTGGCTAGGTATTATTTTTAGCGCAAGTACGACTCACACTTGATAGTTTTCTGATACAACATAAAAACCACCGAATAACAGAACAATTGGTTCGTTCCGTTTTGCCCACTAACATTGAGGTTGCCCTATCCTGTTTTGTGACCCGGCGGGGTTGTCCCGGGTACCTACCTAAAATAATTTTACTATAGTCTATCAATTAAAAGAACCCAAATGAGTATGCGTTTCATTTATTTATTTGTATAAATCTTCTCCCAAAATCTTTTCTTTGAATCTATGGGTTTTATACTTTATCAAAATTGTGGGAACATTTTGTCCATCCTTAAAGGAACCCCGAGGAACCCATTACGCGGGTTCACATTTCAACAGATACTCCTCTTCGAGCATTGTTTGTAGCATCTTGGTTCTGGAGGAGAAAAGTCTAAAACAAATGAGGATTGCGAGCTGGTGTAGTCAAAATGGTAATCGTTGAATTTCGCTTCGACGCTAAACTTTGCTTCTGTATCCGCGTCATTTTCATCCGTGTTGAGTACATACTTCAGTGGATATGGCCCTGACGGCGCGCTGGTCATGTTCGATGGCTTTGTACAGATGCTGTATTGTCCTGCATGTCTTATGATTCTGATGAGTGGTTGGCCTCCGCCGCTGCACACTGGTGGCTTTGCACAGCTGGGTGGTGTAGGGCAGACGGCGATGCACTTGGACGGCGCACAACACGGCTTGGAGCAAGGAGGTCGGTTGCAGGTTGCTGAACATGCACCGCATTCGCCACCTTTCATGCAGTTATGCTGTTCAATTTTTCTGAGCACTGGGCAGGAAATGTGTCCCGGGCGCCAACCGCATCTCAACTGAAATATTTAAATCGAATTCTACGTTAACTTTCTACTGCTTTCCCTTTTACTTACGTCTCTAAAGGTAGGTAGGTATGTGCTTGGGGTTTTTACTAAGAAAAAAATTAATAGATAGATTACCTGATGTTGAGGAGAAGTTCTGGCAGTGTAAAGCCATCCCATGTGCTTGGGAACTGGACCAGGTTTCACCTCTTCTTTGTCCAAGCATCTGTGCTTTGGCAGATCACAGCGCCCCAAACAACTAGTTGTAGATTTGTTTGCTGAAATAATATAATTAGATAATTTTTATTTTTATGAGAATGAATGACGTGGCAAGCTGGTTGTTCACCTGATGTTAAGCAATACGGCCGCCCATAACAGTTGCAGTGTCACTCGGAACTTTAAAATAATAAAGTTTCGCGTGACGCTGCACTGCGCACGTCATCCTGAGACATCACACAGTCTAGTAATCAGATTAATACACTGTGTAATCAGGTCATAAAGTCTCATTTGCTCATTAATTTCACTAGCTACAATGCCCTTCAAACCGGAACACAGTAGTGATTGCACACTACTGCTTAGCGGCAGAATAACTGGCAAAGCGGTGGTACCTACCTAGACGAACTTTGCAGGAAAGTCCTCAAATTCCTCGTCATCATCATCAGCCTGAAGACGGCCATTGCTGAACATAGGCCTCCCCCAAAGAGAGCCACTTTGAGCAGCTGCTGGCCTCCTGCATCCATTGCATCCGGGATTAGGTAATATATAAAGAGTGCCTTCTCTTCTAAAATAATGTAAGTACCTAATCTAACCAGCTCAGCCTGTCACACTGAAAGTTACAACGGTAACGCGATGAAATACCTATAATACAACACAATGATTTTGAAAAATGATGAATTGATTGATTGATTGAGTATTATGGGCAAGTTGTTTGTGAAACATTTCAAACAGCGCCAATAAATAATAATAATAAATAAATAACGTCCAACGATCACATACATCCTGGACCTAGGATTCCCTGTAGGGACCCAGGAACTACGAGGACCATGGTCCCACAGCACCCAGACAGAACAAGTACTTGCACTTTTTTCTGTGCACAAATACTTGTCCTGTCGCGGGAATCGAACCCGCCGCTTACGGGTTATGAGCCAACCTGCTCAACCACCACACCACGGAGGCTGTCAACAAGTCAAGTTATTCGCTAGGTAATTCACCTTTCCCACCACCCTTGCAGCAACAGGCCATATTGTGTCACCTGCAACAACATAATTATGGTTTTAAAAAGTGGGTTAAATCTGCTTAGACCCATCCACGCTGGTCGCGTAGCCCCGTTACCGGGGTAGATGGGTAAAAAGTGCCATCCTCTCTGGTCGAAATCAATTGCTTAAAAATGGGTGCGTAACATTTAACCGAAATACTTTAGGCATAACGTCACTACAATACAACTTTTTTGATCGAAATGACTTGTGATATACCGATCTGGATATTTATTTACTGTTGATATAAGTTACAGTAGAACTAATAGTCAGAACCTATACAATTATGTATTTGATATAATGATCTGTAGAAATAATATCGGTTGACATAACGATATTATGACATAATGGTCAGATGACATAAGTATTTTTTATATACTTTTCTATTAATGATTAGGGATGCATCATGATCATCATCATCAGCAGCAGAAGCATCATCATTATCATCGTCATCATCATCCATCATCATCATGCATGTATACCCTAAAGATACTAGGATACTAGCCTAGCGCAAAGTCATAAATAGGTTCGAGGACGAGCGAAGCGAGGAGCGTTAGATGACCACACGATGCACGAGCCGGGCGAGCAAAGCGAAGCGGAGCGAGGCGAGCGTGCCGCGGAAGCAACTGGGGAGTGCCAGAAGTCACTTGTGCTTATATAAGTCACTTGTGCTGGTAATGTCAGCTACTAAACAAATTTTTATGAAATTTTTAGGGAACAATCTAATCTGAGACTATATAATTACAACTTATAATACCTACTCAAATTAAAAATACTTATTGAATCGGTTAATAAATGGTTTAGATCTGACCTCTAACTAACAAGTAAGTACTTAAATCTAAAAATAAGGAATGACTTGTGAACCTCCTCCTCTTTTGAAGTCGGTTGAATAAACATGATATTCTAGTCTAGTCTATAAATCGATTCTGTATTATATTATCTAAAAAATCTAAACTGAAAACATATTCAGTAATCAGTGGTATGGCGGTGCCTATTTAGTTTATGTAATGTTATTGAGAATATAACTTAGCCAGATTTTTTGTAAAGAAAATTCAGTTAAGCATTTAGTAAGTACCTAAATAGGCTAAGTATATTGAAATGCGTGAGATAGAGGATTCGCAAATGTAGGCGCCTTATGGGACCAAACCCAAACCACTGCAGTAGGTAGGTAACGTGCAACTGTTATGAGCGGCCGTATCGTTTTACATCAGTAGGCCTAGCACGAACATTTACGCGCGCGTAAGTGTAACGTTAACGTAAGCTAGTTGTATGGGGCGCTGATCAAATGCCATACAACTGACGTACGCTAACGTTACACTTACGCGCGCGTAAATGTTCGTGCTAGGCCCTCCGGTGAACGACTAGCCCGTCACGTCATTCATTCACATAATAAAAACATTTCAAACAAACGCTTTACAAGTAGGTAAGCAGTCACTTACCTATAGGTGGCGGGACAGTCCTACCCTACAATAAAATAAATAAATAAATAAAATAAGTATGTGTGGACATTTCACACAGCGCCATCTAGCCCCAAACTAAGCATAGCTTGTACTATGGGAACCAGATAACGGATATAATACTTAGATACTTTTTGTTTGTAAATACATACATAGAATACAATATAACACCCAGACACATGTTCATCACACAAATGTTTGTCCTGGGTAGGAATCGAACCCACAGCCCTCAGTTCAGAAGGCAGGGTTACTACCAACTGAGCTATCGGGCCCGTCAAAATATTATAAATCCCGAACGATAGCCAATTATTTCAATTTACAGAATGACAGAACCTGACCTCATCATGAACTGATGTGAATGTCTTATTCCTATCCTACACCAGAACTGCTAAGGGTGGGTTTTTTCACCAAGAGATAAGGTAACCAATGGTTAAGTATAAACTCTAACAAATTCTAACCAAAGGTCAAAGTTTGTTCGGGATTTTAACTAAGTACTTATTGGTGAAAAAACCCACCCATACTCAAGTCGCTCTCGTTGCTTTATCAGACAGATCCATAAAAGTGCGTTTAGTAAAAATCAGCTTACCTTTAAGTTTGTGTTAAGTTAGAAACATTTTAAGAAAGGCTTTTGCCACTATTCAGGTGGCTGTTTAGGGAGTTTTTGAAATCATAATATTTGCTTGAATTATGTAAATAACTTATGTACTTATTACATTTTACTTGAATGACACAGCACTAATGTCTGTTGATGTCTGTGTTGTCGATGTCAAACGTCTACAAATATTTTGTTCTCTAAATGTCTTCCAAGTAGTTTTTCTAGATGTAGGCTACATAGAAAGAAGATCAGATACGATCTCTATACTTAGTAAATTTAAGTAGAATTTAGAATAGGTAAAGATATTAAAGATATTCATCATCATCATCATTAACAGCCTGAAGACGTCCACTGCTGAACATAGGCCTCCCCCAGGGAGCGCCACTTAGAGCGGCTGCTCGCCTCCTGCATCCATCGGCTCCCCGCGGCTTTCACCAGGTAAAGATATTATAGTCCTCAAAATTTTAGCAACCAGCGGGACTTGAACCTGCGCCCTCCAACTCACCGGATTAGACGCTCTACCACTGAGTTATGGTTACCCGGTTACAATAGGTATTTATTCTGGAGTCGCTAACCCCCACACGGCACCTACCACACGGCATTTTTGACAAATTTATCAATTGATTACAAAAAAGGAGAAGGTTCTCAATTCCGTTGTACCACCTACTTTTCTTGTAACCTCATAAGCATAAAATATAAGTAGGGGTTTTGGCGGGAACGTGGAAAAGTTGACGTCGTTGCATTGTATTATTTCTCAAAACTTGTGCTTTTTCCAGTGTTAATGTTTAAAATTGGTAGCGGTTTACGCATTAAGTGCTGAATTACGAGCATGAGTGTGGGCAAGTAATATAATGGGTTGGAACGTGATTTTTCCTGTTGCTTCCAAAATTCCATAGAAGCTTTTTGTAAAGTTGCCACCTCTTTACTGGAGCATGACTTAGATTGGAATATGACTAACTGACTTAGACTGGACTATGACTATGACTAAGACTTAACTTTACGTGAAAATGTGAAATATTCTAACATGATGAAAAATTACAATACTTGACACTGGCTAAATACACTATAAGTGGAGCAAAAAAAAATATAAGTAGGCCAAGGAACTTATAGTAAGGATATACCTATGTACCTACCTACCCTAGAATATAAGATATCTGTACCTACCTACCTTTCCTACCTTGGTATTTTCGTCACCGATTGGGAAACTAAATTTTTATTTGAATATATATAGGTACTTACCTAAGTATTGCCATAGAAATGTTGGTAAAATCAGTTTATTACTTAGTTTGGTTTTTTATCAAACACTGGTAAAAATTAACGATATGGTCCAAGTATTTCTCACTATAAAATTTATATTTATATGTGGGTAACTGTACCTATATAACAGATATATAAAGCTAAAATACGGTGACAGATGATTTATTGACATGAATGTTTTCGTAAGAAGGAGCCATCGGACGACCTTACAATCTATGAGAGATATGTACGGAAAAATCCCGAGGCCAAAAATTAAATATGTCAGCATCAGAAAGTGGTACCAGGAAGAAGTTCCAGATGGGATCTCGGAAACGGTAAGAGATAAAGATAAACTAATTGAACAAAAATGTAGTAAATCTTGGGACGATTCTAAATAAACAATAAAAAAAGGTACCTTTCATACAAAAAAACATATTTTTCATACAAAAACCGAAAAATACTTACTCAGAAAGTCATATATTCCTGTCCTGTCATCCAGTAAGAAACTTTATCGACTCTCAAATAAGGTCGTTAATCGTATGAAATAAGATGGCCGCATACGGCTAACTTCAGTTTCATGTTTTGACATTTGACGTATATAGCAAAGTTCTCTGTGCATTTGACTAGATAGATATGGCGGCCACAGAGATGGCGGCGGTTTAATTTTTGTTTGTAATAAGAAAAACAACATTATTTATGTATGTGAGACAAGTAATAAGGGGAATTCTGTGATGTAAGAATAGAACCAGCCTATTTGTTCCCGTGGGTGTCAACAAGTAAGCAACAAGTAAGTCTTATGATAAACGAAATTTACTACTATACAAGATATATAAGCAAGTAAAAGCAGACTCGAAATATACTGCAGAAATGCATAGACTAGGTACTTATTCTAAGCATTAGCATAAAATGATAACAATACCAGGAACAAATTATGCTCTTCACCCAGAACACACTAAAATTCTATGCTTGTTTATTAGTACCTAAAGTATTAATATCCACCTTGTTTTTTATTAACTCAATGCTACCTTGTCTCATTTTCAGAGTTCCAACCTATAAAAGATCCAAAAAACAAGCGCTCAGTGATGGATGTTAATTATGACAGAGGAAAAACAGGAGTTTGGTTTAGCATCAGGTAAATAATTAGGTCACCTATTACTGTAAACCTTCTTGTTAGCCTATATAATATATTAATTCTGTGGCTGTGTGGTATGCTACTACCACACTATAGATACATTTTTTATTATTTAATCTTCTAAGCTTATGGGGAAACTGTGAATAATAGCTTAATATAGATTTAGGGTGGGTATTTTCACCAATAGTTGAGGTAAACAAAGCAATTTTATGAAGTAGGTATGTATATATTTATATGTAGTATGTATAATGGTGTAATTTATGTTATCTTATTTAGAATCAGCAAGTTGAAGTGGCAATGGGCAAGCCACATCACTCGTAGAACTGACAACAGAAGGGAAAAAAGGTGGGCCGCTAACCTGGTGACCATAACCATGGGGAGCCGATGGATGCAGAAAGCAAGCAGTCTCTTAAAGCGGCATTCTTTGGGGGAGGCCTGGTTGTCTTCATGTTGTTGATGATGATACAAATTGGTTTTTATTCAAAGATTCAATATAATAATAATAGTTATGTAGGTGTATAAAATTATATAATGAGGTGCTACTTATGTCATGTAAAGACAGTTTCTCTTTTCTATTGTTATATAAACTATCTTATCAATGTATCTAAGTGTTTTTTTTTTTGGGTCTTGGTATAGAAGTACTATATATTTATTCTGTGGTATAGGTAAGGTAATTGTGTTAAGTCCAGGTAATGAATACATATATTTCTATCTCTTGGTAGTGTGGTACAAACTCAATGGCGGCTATGAAGTGCATTCCAAGCCATCCACATGCTGCACTCATACTTCTCACCGACTTCAAAGCGGACATTGAGTTTGAATCACACTTTATGTATGTAACCGGTATATTCCCAGTTGCCCATACATTGCCCTGAGGTGGTTTTTGGGAATAATATGCAGGGTTGCAAGTTGGTAATGTTTTTTAAATAATGCTACTTTGGATCTAGAGTTGCAGTGGAATAGTTAGGAAACTGTGGGTTGGATTCCCACCTGGTACCAACATTTGTGTGATGAAAATAGGTATTTGTCCTCTGTCTGGGTATTATATACTGTTAGTTTATCTGAGTATATCAGTTATCTGGTTCCCATAGTACAAGCTATGCTTAATTCTGGGTTAGATGGTGCTGTGTGTAATGTCCACACATTTATTTATTTTCCTCTTCCTTTTTTGCTGTGTTTTTATTATAATCAAATCCTCCTTTCTAATGGGAACGCCTATGTTCAGCTGTGGACATCTGACTGGTGACATGCCTATTCATAACTTATTGGTAGGTCCTAAAATGAATAATACTAATACTACTTTAACACAAACCTCATGAGTAAGGGAGAGAGCTTAGCTCGGTGTTTCCTGTGTGCAGAACTAAAGTTACCAATATGGCTTGTAGAATCATTTCCTACACAAGAGGAATTTAATCCAGGAAAGCATAAAAAGCATAGTAACTACAGTAATCCTTCAGTTTAATAAATTCAAAAATGTACAGTACCTATAACAAATACAACTGTGTAACATTATTATCTTTATCATTTTCAGGTTACAAAAGAAGGGAAAGAGTCAAAAAAACTGCCCAAAACCTAGATTTTTACCACCCTATCTGCCCTTTCAGTCTACCTGTGATCATAAAGCATGTAACTGTGCTGCTGGAACTTAGGAAATGATTCCAATAGTGGTAAAGATCCTAAGAAGAATGTAAATGTAATATCCTGAAGGACTGAAACAGTGTTTGTGAATTAATGTGGTAAAATAATAATTAGAAAATGGTGTCTCAAAGTTTCTTTGGTCCCTTGATTTATTTTTATAACACCGATGTACTATGTTCAAGAGTCCATGAAAGTACTATCACAATATACCAATCATAATAATAGTGTGATCTAAGATTCACAGCGTAGGCAGACCCCCCACTAAGTGGACCGACGACCTGGTGAAAACCGCGGTGAGCCGATGGATGCAGGAGGTGAGCAGCTGCTCAAAGTGGCACTTTCTGGGAGAGGCCTATGTTCAGCAGTGGACGGCTACAGACTGTTGATGATGATGATGGACTATGATGAACCATCAGCTCCTCGCAGTAGGTACTGACCAGATCAACTTAGGTACCAGGTTTAAACATAAATTAAGATATGCCTTGCATGAGACCAGTAGGTAAGTACAATCTATGTATGTATTTTTAGCTAACAGGCAATTTACTAATATTATTTCCCTTCATTTGAAACTGCCTACATACATTGAAAAAAAAGTAAATAAAACACCATTAACTTTGCTAAGGTTGTATTTGGAACATCTGTGAATAAATGGATTCTATAATTAATTGTTCACCCTGTTGCAACTGAAATCATTTGTTTCATGCAGTCATTGCAGTCTGCTGTAATATCTGGTATCCATACATCTGATCAAGTTCTTGGTTACAGCAAAAATAGGGCTGCAAAAGAAAATAATTTAAGGTGAATTTACTATTAATTCCATAAAAGCATTATTATGCATCAACAACCATCAGACATTACAAAATAGCTTTTATTCACTGAATTTTTATACTAATAGTCATTACTACTAACATATTTATTGTTTTGACAGTGTTTGGGCTGTTTTTCGTTTGTACCGGATAAGACCACACGGTATTAGTATCATAAAAAATTACAGTGTCAAATTAAATGTAAAAATTAAATTTAATGTAAAAATTACAGAAATGTTTTGGAATATGGGGGTCAGTTTCAAGCTTGTGTGTATATTCATTATTTTTTTGTAAGTGTGGTGTTTCAATAAAGTGTTTTATCTATCTGTAGAATTATGAGGTGCTACCTACGTCATGTAAAGATAAGTTGCTCTTTCTATGTAAACTGTATCTTACCTAAATAAAGAAATGTATCTATGAGTTTTTTTTGTGTCTCAGTATAAGGTAATGGTGGTGGATCATCAACTGTTATATTATTCAAATTTAAAATTATTAGGGCAGGATTTATATATCTAGCTACCTAGAACTTTATTAATTTTGGTGGATTTTTCATACTATTATCTGAACCCGACTGAAAAAATAGAGGATTTTTTATTTTAATCTTATATAGATAGGTAGGTAGGTACAACCGATGGGGAAAAAAGGTTTTTGAGTGGCGACCACGGACCGAAAGATGCAGCGTAGACTGGCTCCCTACTAAGTGGACCGATGATCTGGTGAAAACCGCAGGGAGCTGACGGATGCAGGAGGCGAGCAGCCGCTCAAGGTGGCGCTCTCTGGGGGAGGCCTATGTTCAGCGGGGTTCAGCAGTGGATGTCTTCAGGCTGTTGATGATACATTATTTATACAGGTGCTTGATGGTCAGGCAGCGTTCCCCTTGATCCGTAGTATACCTAATCAATCTAAAGAAAAAGAACTACATCTCTCTGAACATAAGCTTTTTTTATAGAGTGCCACTTTGACCGGCTACTTGCATCCTACATCCATCAGCTCCTTGCATGTCTGACCAGATCAATTATTACCAATTATAGTTATGCATGTTTGTCCAGCTAACAGGCACTTACCTTGCCCTTTTAGGGCTTTGTTACCTTTATAAAATGAAAAAATAAAAAAAACACCATTTATGCTAAGTTTGTTTGTAAGCATTACTATAAAGTTCTTATATTGTGGTATTCAAGCCGTCACCGCCGTATGTTGTGATGCTTTAGGCTTCACATCAACAACCATCAGAGATTCACTGCTGAACATGGGCATCCTCTATAATATGCCACTTTGGACACTTATCATAGGGGGCTATAAACTTATATGGCCGCGATGCAAAATTAAAAGGCGCACACTATCTGAACTAATAGAGGCAAGCATAGCGTGTTTGGACTCATGTTACAGAGAACAACGGAAGCTTTCTTACAGTTTTAACATAATTCAAAGATGGCGGATTCAAAATGGCGCCCAATTTTATAGTAACTCGGATTCGGCTGATATTTTATATTTGGGGGTTTTAAAGGATGCTGATTTCAAATTTTGACCTTTTACTTGACTGACAGCATTTTTCAAGATGGCCGCCATGCAAAAGTCAGATCAATTATCATTTTCTTTGAAAAATACCGCTGTTTTGTACTAATTCTTGCAAAATTACAAGTTTAAACACAAGTATAGCGTTTTGAAATAATGATACGCCACGAAAAAACACCCACGCGGCCCGCATGCGGGCCGCGAACAGAGCACCCTAGTATTATATATAAATAGATACTTATCAAATATTCTTTAGCACACCTACATAATAATTATGATTATACAGATGCTTTTAAATCACAGAAATATAAATGTTATGGTTTGAATGATCTAAACTTTAGACCATAAACACATTAACATTTAGATTTAGGCTCAAAACAAATAACTTGCTTACAAGAGTTACAAGCAGGCAGGAGCTGCTTCAAGGATAAATAGAAACCAAGATACCGACCGGCGTCCGCGCCGCAGTTCTCTTGCAACCTTCTCGCGACTCAGACACACTTTTACTGCATTATTCCAGTGAGTTTCCAAGTTTTGATGTAGAAATGAAAGCTAGCCAAGTATCCGTTCTCATCTGTTTATTTGTTGCTTATAACTGCGAATGTTACAAGATTCTGGCGATATTCCCACACGATGGCCGCAGCCACCACATCCTGTTTTCATCGGTAGTAGAAGAGTTGGCTGCGAGAAACCATGAGGTAACAGTGATTAACTATTTCCCAGTTAGGAAACTGGCTAATTTGCGCCAAATATCTATCCAAGATGAGAGTGGAGATGTATCTAATGTAGACATGGAAGAAAATCTAAAAAATGTGCCCGCGTCTGTATTCGTGGACTTCTACAGAGCTTACGATATGGCTATAGCTTTCAAAGAGATAGCGGATAGTAATTGTAAGAGGTTGATGACACACGCTGGTATAAGACAGATTATAGTATCCGGTGAAAAATACGATTTGGTTATATCGGAACAGTTTGTCACGGATTGTGGTTTAGCCGTAGCCTTCAAGTTGAATGCCCCAGTCGTCGGAATGACCGCTCACATTTTGATGCCGTGGACCTACTCGAGGCTTGGTGCACCTAACAACCCGGCATTTGTACCTAATCACTTCTTTGCGACCGGATGTAAGCCAAGTCTTTGGAAAAAGATTCAAAGCGCTATTATCAATTGGAGCATGAATGTTTACTTTAGATACTTTATTCAGAGAAGTAATCAGAGAATTATAAATGACATATATCCTGAAGTTCCAGATTTAGAAACGCTGGGAAATAACATTTCTTTAGTAATGCTGAACCAGTATTTTCCACTAACTGGCTCGCGATTGTATGGAGTTAACGTTGTTGAAGTTGGTGGCATGCACGTTAAAGAAAACAATACGATAGATAAGGTTGGTTTGGTATATACTAACTTCAACGACAGTAATCATATTTATCAATGTTTACCTACTTACGTAATTTTACCTCTAATACATTTTTACACAGGAGCTACAAGATTTCTTGGATGGTGCTGAAAACGGCGTAGTTTATATTAGTTTCGGCAGTGTGGCTCGCCATTTCCCTCGAGAAATTTTACATGAAATAATGACGTTCGTGAAGGATACAAATATAAAGTTTATTTGGAAAGTAGATAATATCACCGACAAGATTTCTCATAAGAATTTGCTCACGAGAAAATGGCTACCTCAGCCGACTATCCTATGTAAGTGATGTAGGTAATACAAATTATAATATCACTTTTATCAAGCTAGGTATGCACGCTTTTACTGTTTTTATAGTTATTATCACATCTCCATAAAGAATCATAAATAGCTTTCTTTATAGTTTTCTATGATTTCAGAAAATGTTGTTATCTTCAGAACTGTTGAACCGATGCTGAAATTAGTTAGGTACTTCACTGATAAAAGGCTACACTTTTTCCGATTGGCTACATATATTTTTGTTGATATAGGTAAATATACTTAGTTAGGTAAAGATAAAGCGTAGCCCGGTGGCCCTAATTTCTTCAAGTGCTTTTACATAGTTGGTATTTATGTAGAGGGGAAAAAATGGTGGTACTGACACCACCTTACATAAACCTTACAGAAAAAATCTCAAAATACTATGCTGTATAACCACTCAGGCGCGGCACGGCGGGCGTAGGTAGGTCCCAAAGCGATCCAAAGTAAATAAGAATTTACTAACCGCAAATAGCGCGGTATGGTTTTGCATATTTACGGTTTAGACGAAAAAACTAAGCAGTGTTTTAAAATTTCAAATCTAGTTTTGGTAAGTAGCATTACTTGGCTTTCTAAACAAATGCATTTTTACGTGTGTTGTAGTATAAAAAACACACACAATAACAATACACATAATAGTTGACGCTCCGCCGTACCTAAAAGAAATAGCTCTGACACCGGCGCGCGCCGGCTCGGCGCGAGTTGCATTTTAAACTGAGGCATTTTTTCCCTCCTGATCCATAAAGACTTTTACTTTATTCGATAGTGATGTTCAATTAGTTTCGATTTTAGTCGATTTATAACGTTATTAACACCTCTAAAAATTGAATAGTCGATAGTTGACATCCCTAGTAGTGCAATCAGCTGTGAGCCACTATTGTGGCCTCTATGCACTTTAGGTTTTTCGAAGCGGGCTACAAATGTGGCAGAAGCGCCTGAGCGGATGAAGTGCTCTAATAATTTAATTAATGTATATATGTACTTGTTGTATGTATATACATATGTACACTATCGTTTAGGTACATTAAAATATAACTGCTTTTATAAAAGTTTTTTCGACTAATAGTTTTTCCAAGCATTTGATTTGGTTGAGTCACCTTATTGGTGCCTCAACCAAATCAAATGCTTGGAAAAACCTTAGGTAGGTAACTACACCAGCTATTTGGACTTATAGTAAATGTTATGTTTCAGGCCACTCCAAAGTAAAAGCATTTATAACTCATTCGGGTATGCTTAGTACTACAGAAGCCATGCATTGTGGCGTGCCAGTCATCGCAGTACCGCTGTTTGGAGACCAGTTCTCAAATGCACAAGCTGCTTTGGAGAACGGTTTAGGAGTTGTCTTAGATATCTATACGCTTGATAGAAATAACCTTGGTGCTGCTTTACAAACTGTTCTACAAGACAGGTGAGCATCTAATAAAAAATTAACATGTCTCCTTTTTATTTTGTTATACAGTATCAGTCAGTATCTCGTTGTTAAATCCCAGGATTAAAACTGAATAATTAATACATGAATAGGTAACAATTGGAATGGGCAGAGAGACAGATAGAAAAGATACTTAATATTTTATACAGTATGAATTTATATGGACATGGAGGTCCATGTCCATATAAATTCCACCACCAACCGACCACGAACCCGAAGATGCTAGGCCAACCTCCCACCTGATGAACCGACAACCTGGCCAAAACCACAGGAAGTCAGTAAATAAAATGTAAGAAAATTTTGAATTTGATTGCACACATTGATTGCTTGTTTCAGTTATCAAACCAAAGCCAAACAGTTGTCTAACATATGGAGAGATCGACCATTGTCAGCAATGGATACAGCAGTGTTTTGGATAGAGTATGTCGCCAGGCATAAAGGAAGAGTTAATATGAAGCCACCAACTGTGCAAATGAGTGTATTTGAATATTTCATGGTAGATGTTCTATTAATTACCTGTATATTTTGTATCACCGTAATTTACAGTTTGAACATATTGCTTCATCTAACTTTGAGTAAGAGTCGTAAGACGGTGAAAATTGAGTGATGTGTATTTTCATGAGCTACAATGTATAGATATTTATACGATGAACATTATGTAGGTAGGTACTTATTTCCTCGTTTTACTAGGTACCTATGACTTGAGTTAATATAGGTACTTAAGTTTTATTTTATGTTAAGTAATTAAAAGTAGCCCTGTAATAAGTATATAAGTTTATTTTATTATCAACAATGGATCGCGAATTTCAGAGAACTACTTATTTCGTCATTGGAGGTGTCGTAAATAATAACAATAATATCAAGACGAATAATTACCGGAAATATATAATGAAGGACGGTACGGTCGATATCTGTCGGGCATGCCGCCGCCGCGCCGTCCCGGAGAATCTCTCCGACATATTATTTCCGGTTGTTCTCATCTTGCTAACGGAGAGTACTTGCATAGACACAACCTAGTGGCCAGGATCATCCATCAGCAGCTAGCCCTTCAATACGGCCTTGTCGAGTCTGAGGTGCCGTACTAATACAAGTATACACCGGGGCCGGTTCTCGAAAACGGCCGTGCGTTGCTCTATTGGGATCGCTCTATCATCACGGACAGGACTATTGTCGCCAATAAGCCTGATATCGTGCTGATAGACCGGTCCCAACGCCGGGCAGTGCTCGTTGACATCACCATTCCGCATGACGAGAACCCCGTGAAGGCCGAGAAGGACAAACTCAGCAAGTACCTTGACTTGGCTCACGAGGTAACCGCCATGTGGGATGTTGACTCAACAAGCATTGTCCCGATAGTCGTTTCAGCGAACGGTCTTATGGCGAAGAGCCTCGACCAACATCTCGAGAGGCTCTCGCTAGACGGCTGGATCAAGGGTCAGATGCAGAAGGCGGTACTCCTTGACACGGCACGTATTGTCAGGAGGTTCCTCACTCTGCAGCCCTGACCACCGGTAGCTTGGGCTCTGCCCCGCTGCCGGCGGGACACTAGGCTTAGGTTTTTTATAATATTTTTGTATTTCTAATTTTATAAGAAGTATTATAAAAAACATAGATTTAAGAAATATAAATAAATGACTGAATAATAATAAATAATAAATATGTGCGGACATTTCACACAGCGCAATCTAGCTCCAAACTAAGCATTACTATGGGAACCAGATAACTGATATAATACTTAAGTAGATACTTTTTTTTATGCGATATAATGAGTATATATCGTGCAAAGGGTTATCTTTTTAATAGTTTTACTATATTCTTTTTTTTAAAAAAAGAAACAAATAATTATATGTATTTAAAATACTTTTATTCAACAAAAAAATCACAATTGCCGTTGATCAGCACTTAAACAACGCAAAAATAATAATTTTGATAAGGGCTGTGGATTTAACCTATTACGGCTTTCGGGAAGTTGGATACGATACGGTAATGCGATATTTTTATAAGAATGCGATACATCGAAGCGTATCGTATGGTCAAAATATCGCTTCAAATATCGCTATATCGTATAGTGCTGTATCGATATTTCGATATATCGTATCGTAACGGGCATCCCTAAGTCAATGGACATAAATTAAATAATACTAAGGTATAAGGACTAACCATGCAGCTAATAATAATTTAATAAAGTTGATAATAGGTAACTCTAAACAAGTATTTATTCTCGTTTACTATTGTTCTTTCTTTCTTTTGTCTTTTTTTTCGATACTATTTTAATCATCGTTCTAAGAGTAAATGCTGTAAGAAAAAGTAATGTTAGGAATACGGCTGCTACATCAAGGTAGAGGAGCTGGTAGAGCGGCGTGACAGCGGCCGCAGTTCTGAACTTGAGTTGGGGGTTTCTTGCAACGAACTCTGTCCAGTAGACGGCTGTGCTGAGCGGCGACATGGGACGGTCAAGCCACGTTTTCGATACATTTTTTGCCTGCTCATGGAACCTGGAAATGAACATAAAACTACTCATAAATCTAAGTACCTACCGAAGATAATACTGTTCATCTGTCCGTCTGCCACCAGGCTGTATCAGCTATCAGCCTAAGTGTGGTGGCAGTTTCAACTTTCTAACCATCATAAATCGTGATAGTTAGAAAGTTGAAAGTTTTACAGATGATGTATACCTGCAAATACTAAAAAGCAGAATAAAATAAATACAACATACACCCAACGAAGGGCTCCCATGCAACAAATATGTTTTTTTGGGTCATTTTTACAGATAATGGTACGGAACCCTTCATGCGCTAGGCCGACTCACACTTAAGCGGTAATTTTTTTTATACACAAAGTGTAATAAAAAACCCCGTAAAATTCTCAAGCGCAAATCTATTTTGACAAAAGTTATCTGCGAATGCGATTATCTGCAACTTTAAACAATGCCCTTTAAAGACCCCCCCAAAGTTTTCCTTGGACATGGTTGTTACTTAATTACTAACTAAATTAATACCTTCTATGTAAATAGGGCGAATTCTGTGCCTTTGTGAGTAATATACCTAACCGCTGTTAAAATGTAAACATTGAATATAATTACAGTTAGTAAGTATTTCAATACATAACAACATTTTTATAACATTAAGTATCCCATGGAAGCAGACCGTTATAGCTGAACAGAGAGCGCCGCCTCGAGCGGCTGCTCGCCATTTCGAGTGAGGTGGTCTGCCCACTCATTTCAACTTGATAATTCTAAGTGTCTCGGTGACTTTTGTGCTCTTGCGGATCTCCTCATTTCGAATCTTATTTATCATTATCATTATCATTATCATTTATTTCTTAATAACAGAGTTATAGGTCAACAGTTTACAAAAATTAATACATAGTTAAATTCACACACATTACATTATTATAAAATAACATAGCAGGAACTTAATAACTAGTCAACATTTTTACGAATAAACTATACTGAAAATATAATTCACGATTAATTTCATCATAATAAAATAAAATAAAAAATTAATGAAAATAAACAATACGTTACAAATTAAAATACTTATGTCAATTTATCATTTAAGTATTCGTCAACAGAATAATACGCCTTTTTTAAAAGGAATTCTTTTAATTTGCTAATAAATAGATCATATGACTCAATTTCTCTAATGGTTTTGTTTATTTTATTGTACATTTTTGGCCCTATGTTCCAAACTGACTGTGATGACTTTTTTAATCTTTTAAATTCTATTATTAAATTGTTTTTGCTACGAGTATTTCTATTATGAAAATCTTTAATTGACTTAAATTTGTCCAAATTGGATTTCATAAACTTACTTACTTCCAATACGTACAACGAAGGCATTGTAAGAATACCCTGGTCTATAAAAAGTTGTCGAGCAGGTGTGTCCCAAGGCACACGACACATTATTCGTAATACCCGCTTTTGGAGAACAAAAGCCCGATGACGGTCCGCTGCCTGGCCCCACAGGTCGATACCGTAGCAAAGCAAAGACTGGAAGTATGCAAAGTACGCACTTTTCACTGCCTTTGGACTGAGCATCTTGACCAGTCGTGAGATGGCAAAACACGCTTTACTTAGCTTATCACATAAGTAATCTATGTGCATATCCCACTTTAGTCCAGAGTCTAAAACATATCCTAAATATTTTGCGTGACTGACGTTAGGTATTTGGATCCCATGACATGCAGTGGGAAAATTTAGAGGCTGCCCCCTTAGACTAAAATGAATTATATTTGTTTTCTCTAAATTCAGAATCATTCCGTTTACTTGAAACCAGTTTTTAATATCCATAATTGATTTCTCTAGCCGTTCCTGCAGTTGTTTTTTATTATCAGCAGATACCAAAAATGCACTGTCATCCGCAAATGCCACTAACTCAGCTGATTTAGTAGCCACGGCAAGGTCATTTACGAGAATGAGAAACAGATAATTTCCTAAGATTGATCCTTGCGGGATAGAAAGATTGCCCAAGTTACTAAAAATAGACCTACTGGTTCCATCTTCAGCTGTATTTACTTCTACAAGTTGTCGCCTTTGATCAAGAAATGATTGTATTAAGTTTATGCATACTCCTCCTAAACCGTAGTGCTGCAATTTGGTGACTATTAGATCGTGATCTACAAGGTCGAAGGCACGTGACAGATCACATAGTATCAGTGCGGTCAGTTTCTTTTCTTCCAACCTGTCTAAAATAGTTTTAATCAAGTGACGTGTAGCGAGTGTTGTCGACTTGCCCTGCTGATAAGCGTATTGCTGACTAGACAACAGATTATTGGATTGAAAATATCTGAGTAGTTGGTCTGCTAAACCCAATTCAAAAATTTTTGAAAACACTGGAATAATAGAAATAGGACGGTAATTCTTAATTTCGCTTTTTGGTCCCTTGCCTTTGTAAATAGGAACTACTTTTATATTTTTTAAACAGGTAGGATATTTGCCACACTCAATACATTTATTGAATAGATAGCAGAGCACGTCTATAAATACAGGAGGCATTTTTTTAATTATGCTGGTTGGTATGTCGTTATAGTCCTTTGTAGTTTTATTTTTAATTTTTTTAATTAATTTATAAATATCATGTATATTGAATAGTGTAAAAGTATTCAATTGAGTTGCGCAATCTATGAAATTTTTTAGATATTGAATAGCTTTATTTTTATCTGTAGGTATTTTACAACTTCTAGCTGTATTAACAAAGAAGTCATTAAATATTTCCGCTAGGTTTCCCGTCGCAAGATCTATGTGTTCTAACTGATTTTTAGGTGTTTTACAGGTTTCGTCTTTTATAAGGGTCCAAATTGTTTTAATTGTATTAGATGATTTATTAATTCTGCTATCAAAATATTTATGTCTATTTGTCAAAATTACATTAGAATAATAATTTTCAAATTTATTTATTTGGTGGGCCAGGTCAATATTGTTCGAGAATTTTGTATGTAAATTTTTTAGTTCTGCCAGGAGAGATTTTAGATTGACTACTTGCTCATTAATCCATTTAACATCAGACTTCTGAACTGGATATTTACGACATGGAAAATGTGTGTAAAATAGATTACAGAAAACGGTTGCAACCCTATTGAACTGATTATCGTGCGATTCATAAGATGAGAGTATTCTGTCCCAGTCGTAATTAGATAGGGCTGCCTGGAAATTAGTTAGTTTTAATGGTGTTATTAGTCTCTTGATTTGCATCATGTTGTTAGTGCTTGACATTTTTAAAATTTTTACTGTTATGAGTTGACCATCATGATCCGAAATGTTTGTAGACATAGGTGTTGCATCAATCATATCGCTGTACATATTTGAGTAGGCGTGATCTAAGCATGTAGCAGATAGTTTTTGAGTGCGAGTAGCAAATTGTATCAGGCTGTTAAGATTGTTTGAAAGCAGCAAGTCAATTAATTGTTTTTTGCGCGGACTATCTTTTAATAAATCAATGTTCAGATCACCCACCAATAGAACCTTACCACTATAATCTTGCAGGAAATGTATGATTTTACATATTCTATCTAAAAAAGTTGCATAACATCCAGTTGGCGGTCTATAAATACTGATTACAATCAAGTCGTATTTGGTTATGGAAATGGCAGCAATTTCAATGTGCATCTCCACAGATAATGATTTAACCTTATCAATTTCTAAAGCTATTATGTTATTATGTGCATAAATGCACGACCCACCATGGATACGGGTCGTTCTACAGTAGGCAGAAATAAGTTGAAAGTTCATAATATTTAGTAGTTCTATTTCACTCTGTTTCATCCAATGTTCCGTCAGGCACACAATATGTATAGGACAGATGGACTGTAGTATAGCTTCCATCTTATGCGCCTTTGCACGTAGGCTTCCAATATTTTGGTGTATAACTCTGCACTCCTCTTTTATATCTGCAGTACTTTTAGCCTGTTTGTTAAATACCGACTTTTTTAGCCGGTTCGACATCATTACATTATCAGCAGTAAGCACATCGATATCGCTCGGAGGCCCGTTACTGCTCGAGCTGTGAGCTCGCAGTGCTGCCCAAAGAGAATATAATATACTACGTAAGAGTGCGCACTCCTAGGAACCTTAGAGAAAAATGATTTAGTATGAAGCTAGCTCCTATTGTATACCAACCAACAACCTGAATATTAGAGATGTTCCATATCAATCGAGTCGATGTAATATCGATTGGTGACTACGAAATCGATATTATATCGATATTTTTGAGAGTAGGGATGTACCTGCTTATCGGAAATTTATATTTCTAGTTAGTAGAAATAAATAATAACGAAACGAACTGTGTTTAGTAAAATCATTTAATAACAATTTGCATGGCGAAAGTATCTTCAATATAAATTGTACAGACATAGCTCAGTTACTTTTATAACATCCAATTCTCTGCTAAAAGGCCTAAACTTTAATAATAGTAAGCCATATCTATACTCTATACTACATTTATGACTTATTATTATTACAAGTATAATCACAAGTAAATTAGTTTTTTACAAAGCCTACACCACCGCCGTTTGTCTATCCTGTCCTATCCTACCTATAGAACATATGTAACCTTTGAACTATAATAAAAACTGGTTCACATATTTACAAACATAGTTATTGGACGCTGCGATTATTTAAACAGAACGTTTTATTTATATTTACTTGCCTCTAATTCAAAAACAATGAGCTGAAATAAATTACTAAATGACCAATTAATTGACAAGTGTAAATAAATTGTATTGTACCACAGACAGAAGTATAATGATTTTATACGGAACGTTGATTTGCATCCCTGCATTATTTACAGTATGTTCTTATATTTCAGAAAGATATGATACAATCCAAATAGTTTTTTATGATATTAGGGTGGTAAGTTGGTTTTTATTAATGAGTAGACAAATGTAAGGCCAAGACGAAGTCGAGCGCTTACCATAGTCACGAGCTTGTAAAAAACAATTTCCGCCCGTGTATCATACAACGTTTTTCGACACATTTGTGAGAAAAAGTACAATAGGTACTGAAACAAGTTTTGTTTATTAGTGGGAAAGTAGCAATAAACAATCTTTGACGTTTCTAATCTAATGTGAAAATCTAGTACCACCACTCTATTAGAGCATGACTGGACTACGTGTATAATTCTATATATTATATATCTATATATTATAACACGATGAAATTTTTTATTGTAATGTGTAGAGCCATAACATAAGAAAAAATAGTATAAAATGGCGCGCTTAACTATGCAAACCTGCGTGTGGTGAAAATATGCTCTGCAGAGTCTTTGTGCTTGGCAAAGGCATAATATGTTGCAAATATCGGTATGCTTTCGGGGACCTTTTAAATATAGCCAATGCGGATATTTTATTTTGCAAAGTCCACCTTTTGCCCTGAGGTTTCCTTTTTTGGTTTTGTAGTGCAGCTAGAACAAAATCTTTTAATACTGTTGATGATACATTTTCTATCAATTTTGCACTTTTTTTTAATGATGCTAGAGTGCACTTTGTTTTTCTTAGCTGCATCATTAACTTTTTCTTCCTTGGTGTTACATCTGAAAGCATTTGAATTTATGAGCACTAAACAAAACATAAATTTGTTAATATAACATGTCACAAAAAAAGGACGAGAAGCCAAAAGCATGCTAATGACTGGTACCTCATAAAAAACTTCAGTACAAAAACCGAATCCAATAAATCGCAAGTGAATAGGTAGGTATCTTCTAGGCAAGCATGAAAGACCACATTGTCACTTTCTACCAGGTGAGGCTAAATGTGGGATTATTCAGTAAGAAAAATTTTATCCATTGAGTGGTGTAATCCTATGGTAATCGAGACTTACCAATGCCGTCAGCCAGCTTTACACCTTTGTCTGCTTTCACATTTTCCCTCATATGTATGTCACTGCCAGAAGGGTGAGGAGTATGTGAAGGGATATTAACTGAAATTAAACATCATCATGTTAGTTGCATAATTAAATGTCTGGGTTCTCTGGAAGAGAAAGCTTTAAGAGATAAGACTGCTCATTGTGACACTAGTTATAAGTTTTTGATTAACCATAAAATTATTGTTCCAGTAATGTGGTGTTTCTATAAAGAGTTTAATCTGTATATATAAAAAAATTCAAAGTCCTGACTGACTGACTGACTTATATATCAACATACAGCCTAAACCGCTGGTAGTAGAGATTTGAAATTTGGAGGGTTGTGTTCTTGTTATGTTCTTCGTAAAGTGTAGACGTCCACTAAGAAAGGGTTTTTCAAAATTTCACCCCTAAGGGGATGAAACGAGGGTTTTACATTTGTATGAAACTTTTTAGTCTGTGGATCAAAACCAATAAATGCATTCACAAGTTCACACTCTCAGCAAAAAGAAAACAAAATTGCCCTAAGAAAAAATTTAAATAATGTCAAGCAATATTTACCAGCAGTATCCAGAATGTTGGTAGATCTACTGGTTGATGCCACAGCAGCAGCAGCATCTTCACTAATCAGTGGAGATGCAGCGGGAGTCACACTAATTGCTAGGGTGCTCTCTGATGGCTCCACTACTGAAAATACATTGAGAAATACAAGTTTATAATTATTATTCATTACATGCTTTTTCTCAAACATGCTTGGAAATTTGGGCATTATTTTGACAACCTTCTTCGAGATAAATCGAACTTGCTGTACTAGCGAGCAGCGGCCAGCAAAGTTTGTATGAAAATCCATATCTGTCGTCGTTTAGCGGCCAGATAAATTACATCATCATCATCATCATCATCATTAACAGCCTGAAGACCACTGCTGAACATAGGCCTCCCCCAGGGAGCGCCACTTAGAGCGGCCGCTCGCCTCCTGCATCCATCGGCTCCCCGCGGCTTCCACCAGGTCGTCGGTCCACCTAGTGAGGGGCCGGCCTACGCTGCGTCTTCCAGTTCGTGGTCGCCACTGGAGAACCTTTCTTCCCCATCGGGTGTCAGTTCTACGAGCGATGTGGCCTGCCCATTGCCATTTCAACTTGCTAATCCTAAGAGCTACATCGGTCACTTTAGTTCTCCTGCAGAATTAAAGATTTGCATAGATTTAATTTCCGCGCATTATATGAGAAAAGTACTATACAAGCCTTGGCCACAACTAGGCATTAATGGACTCACGTATGTGTGCCTCGGCCCACATTTACACGTTCGTCCATCAATGCCTCTGTTGCTGGCCGCTGCAGTAATGTACTATTATACAATGTCATTCTTAGTCTAGCTAATTTAAATAAATAGTACCCAATCCTGAATATTACATTGTATGAGCCCTGTCATGAGGGTGTTACACTTTGACGAACACAATTTTATTGCAACTAGGTGGTAGGACTTTTTTGCAATGTTCGTCTAGGTAGGTACCACCGCTCTGCCAGTTATTCTGCTGCCAAGCAGTAGTGTGCAAGCACTACTGTGTTCCGGTTTGAAGGGCATTGTAGCTAGTGAAATTACTGGGCAAATGAGACTTTATGACCTGATCTCACAGTCTAGTAAGCTGATAACTAGACTGGGTGATGTCTCAGGATGACGTGCGCAGTGCAGTGTCACGCGAAACTTTATTATTTTTAGGTTTCAAGTGACACTGCATCTGTTATGGGCAGCCGTGTCGCTTAACATCAGGTGAACGACTAGCTCGTCACATCATTCATTCTCATAAAAAAAAAACTAAAAAAAAAAAAAACTAGGGCTTTCCCTCAAAATTCGTCTCAGCAGGTACCACCACTTTTCCAGTTATTATAACTACGTAAAGAAATATGATTGTATATTATTTTAGTCATGTCCATGCAGCTTTGTTCTACTATTCTTCAATACATATAATAAATCTGTAACTGGGCTAAATCTGTACATTGAATATTTTTGGGAAATTTTGACTGCATTGCGTATTTTAATCAAAATAGAAACATTTTTTTTTGTATTTGTTGTGTCTATCTGTCTCTTTGTCTGTCATAGTATACTCACCCTGTGGAAGGGAAAATAGAAGAGAAAGGTAAAAAAATAGGGGAAAAGGATGAATGGATGGGACAGCAATAGAAGGCAGGTACAGCCTGCCTTCCTCTGCCGTCCCATCCATTCATCCTTTTCCCCTTTCCCTTCTCTCTTACCCATAAACAGAGTTAGGACTTGACTTAAAACTAATTAACCCGTGCGAAGCTGGGGCGGATCAGCTAGCTTGTTATAATTTTATATGCATTGTTATTTATTGGTGTTCAACAAAGTATATTTGTGTTGTACTGTTGGTATGTGACACTTTTTACCTAACTGTGTAATGTGTGTGTAGATCATACTGCCCGAGTCAGTGATTAGTGCTCCCTCCGTGCACACTTTCAAAAACAGACTAGATAAAAGCTTAAAGTAATGAGTGCACTCATATGATCTACACATATCTGCTATATAGAGCTGCTAAGATAACAATAATAGTTGGTTGGGTTGGTGAGCAACAGCCACACAAAATAATAAATAAATTCAAAATTCTTACCACTTGAATTTATATGCAGAAATTCAGCTATTATATTATCTGGCAATGGTGGTGAGGTTAACTGAAGTTTGGGAACAGCTCTTTTTTTCAGGCGAGTTTCTGACTTGGTGAAATCACGTTTGGCAAAATGTATTTCACAGATATGTCGTAAGCCATGCAGCTTTTCAATGGAGAGATATGCAAGATCTTCTTTCCCAACCGCCTTTATCCTCTCAACACAGCTGAAAATTAAATTGTTGTCTGAATGGGATGATCAATATAATTAAAAATAGGCCCACTACTGATTGCAGTTTGGTGCATCACACTGAACATGAGGCTGTATTGATAGAAAGTTATAAATCACAGTTTGTGATTATGGAAGGAGTTATAATTAGCTAATAAATTGGAATATGTAATTGTAACTGCCTAAGGCAGACTTACGGAACTAAAACATTTGGCTCAGGTAGATGAATATCTTGAAGAGTTTATATTAGTACTAGACCCTAAAACTCAAGTCAGGTTAGAACATACCGGTGTTTCTCCAGAGGAAATCTCGCAAAAAACCTCTTTTCACGAGATTGTTTTTCTCTTATGAAACATACTTCACATGTTCGATGTGCCCCAGCGGCCCCTGCCATTGTATTAATTTTGTCTTTGCAACAAAAATAACACGAAATCAATAACACTAAATTTCTTAATATCGAGTCCTATCTCACACAAACTTGGGTATTTCAATAGATACGGAGGAACAAAATGCTCAACTCAACGTATATATCACAATAAAATATGGTATTTTCAGCGAAGAGAAAATTTCCACAAAATTACAACCAAAATAAGCATACGCGAAAAACGACAGCCATTTTGATTGTGGTGTTGCCACGTGTAAAATGTAAAATAATCTACATCCTACTAAAGTATTATTCGTTTAGCAAATAATGACTAATCAAAATCATGATAATCATCAATTCTCATCTAGCAATGTAAGTTATTAACAAAAGATCTGAATATTCATCAAAAAACCAGTTATGTAATGCTATAAAATATTTATTATATTTAAATAAATCTGCTAAATTATAAGCCAGAATGAATAATTGCAACTCTTCATTGTTTTGCAGTGTTGATATTACTTTTGAGCTAGCTTCATACAATTATTTTTTGTATCGGAGTTTCCACCCACTGGTGCTGCCCAAAGAGAATATAATATACTACGTAAGAGTGCGCACTCCTAGGAACCTTAGAGAAAAATGATTTAGTATGAAGCTAGCTCCTATTGTATACCAACCAACAACCTGAATATTAGAGATGTTCCATATCAATCGAGTCGATGTAATATCGATTGGTGACTACGAAATCGATATTATATCGATATTTTTGAGAGTAGGGATGTACCTGCTTATCGGAAATTTATATTTCTAGTTAGTAGAAATAAATAATAACGAAACGAACTGTGTTTAGTAAAATCATTTAATAACAATTTGCATGGCGAAAGTATCTTCAATATAAATTGTACAGACATAGCTCAGTTACTTTTATAACATCCAATTCTCTGCTAAAAGGCCTAAACTTTAATAATAGTAAGCCATATCTATACTCTATACTACATTTATGACTTATTATTATTACAAGTATAATCACAAGTAAATTAGTTTTTTACAAAGCCTACACCACCGCCGTTTGTCTATCCTGTCCTATCCTACCTATAGAACATATGTAACCTTTGAACTATAATAAAAACTGGTTCACATATTTACAAACATAGTTATTGGACGCTGCGATTATTTAAACAGAACGTTTTATTTATATTTACTTGCCTCTAATTCAAAAACAATGAGCTGAAATAAATTACTAAATGACCAATTAATTGACAAGTGTAAATAAATTGTATTGTACCACAGACAGAAGTATAATGATTTTATACGGAACGTTGATTTGCATCCCTGCATTATTTACAGTATGTTCTTATATTTCAGAAAGATATGATACAATCCAAATAGTTTTTTATGATATTAGGGTGGTAAGTTGGTTTTTATTAATGAGTAGACAAATGTAAGGCCAAGACGAAGTCGAGCGCTTACCATAGTCACGAGCTTGTAAAAAACAATTTCCGCCCGTGTATCATACAACGTTTTTCGACACATTTGTGAGAAAAAGTACAATAGGTACTGAAACAAGTTTTGTTTATTAGTGGGAAAGTAGCAATAAACAATCTTTGACGTTTCTAATCTAATGTGAAAATCTAGTACCACCACTCTATTAGAGCATGACTGGACTACGTGTATAATTCTATATATTATATATCTATATATTATAACACGATGAAATTTTTTATTGTAATGTGTAGAGCCATAACATAAGAAAAAATAGTATAAAATGGCGCGCTTAACTATGCAAACCTGCGTGTGGTGAAAATATGCTCTGCAGAGTCTTTGTGCTTGGCAAAGGCATAATATGTTGCAAATATCGGTATGCTTTCGGGGACCTTTTAAATATA
This sequence comes from Ennomos erosarius, assembly GCA_963580505.1. NCBI lineage: Eukaryota > Metazoa > Arthropoda > Insecta > Lepidoptera > Geometridae > Ennomos > Ennomos erosarius. The sequence continues at coordinate 6,801,884 of OY756992.1, read as the reverse complement.
GCCAATGCGGATATTTTATTTTGCAAAGTCCACCTTTTGCCCTGAGGTTTCCTTTTTTGGTTTTGTAGTGCAGCTAGAACAAAATCTTTTAATACTGTTGATGATACATTTTCTATCAATTTTGCACTTTTTTTTAATGATGCTAGAGTGCACTTTGTTTTTCTTAGCTGCATCATTAACTTTTTCTTCCTTGGTGTTACATCTGAAAGCATTTGAATTTATGAGCACTAAACAAAACATAAATTTGTTAATATAACATGTCACAAAAAAAGGACGAGAAGCCAAAAGCATGCTAATGACTGGTACCTCATAAAAAACTTCAGTACAAAAACCGAATCCAATAAATCGCAAGTGAATAGGTAGGTATCTTCTAGGCAAGCATGAAAGACCACATTGTCACTTTCTACCAGGTGAGGCTAAATGTGGGATTATTCAGTAAGAAAAATTTTATCCATTGAGTGGTGTAATCCTATGGTAATCGAGACTTACCAATGCCGTCAGCCAGCTTTACACCTTTGTCTGCTTTCACATTTTCCCTCATATGTATGTCACTGCCAGAAGGGTGAGGAGTATGTGAAGGGATATTAACTGAAATTAAACATCATCATGTTAGTTGCATAATTAAATGTCTGGGTTCTCTGGAAGAGAAAGCTTTAAGAGATAAGACTGCTCATTGTGACACTAGTTATAAGTTTTTGATTAACCATAAAATTATTGTTCCAGTAATGTGGTGTTTCTATAAAGAGTTTAATCTGTATATATAAAAAAATTCAAAGTCCTGACTGACTGACTGACTTATATATCAACATACAGCCTAAACCGCTGGTAGTAGAGATTTGAAATTTGGAGGGTTGTGTTCTTGTTATGTTCTTCGTAAAGTGTAGACGTCCACTAAGAAAGGGTTTTTCAAAATTTCACCCCTAAGGGGATGAAACGAGGGTTTTACATTTGTATGAAACTTTTTAGTCTGTGGATCAAAACCAATAAATGCATTCACAAGTTCACACTCTCAGCAAAAAGAAAACAAAATTGCCCTAAGAAAAAATTTAAATAATGTCAAGCAATATTTACCAGCAGTATCCAGAATGTTGGTAGATCTACTGGTTGATGCCACAGCAGCAGCAGCATCTTCACTAATCAGTGGAGATGCAGCGGGAGTCACACTAATTGCTAGGGTGCTCTCTGATGGCTCCACTACTGAAAATACATTGAGAAATACAAGTTTATAATTATTATTCATTACATGCTTTTTCTCAAACATGCTTGGAAATTTGGGCATTATTTTGACAACCTTCTTCGAGATAAATCGAACTTGCTGTACTAGCGAGCAGCGGCCAGCAAAGTTTGTATGAAAATCCATATCTGTCGTCGTTTAGCGGCCAGATAAATTACATCATCATCATCATCATCATCATTAACAGCCTGAAGACCACTGCTGAACATAGGCCTCCCCCAGGGAGCGCCACTTAGAGCGGCCGCTCGCCTCCTGCATCCATCGGCTCCCCGCGGCTTCCACCAGGTCGTCGGTCCACCTAGTGAGGGGCCGGCCTACGCTGCGTCTTCCAGTTCGTGGTCGCCACTGGAGAACCTTTCTTCCCCATCGGGTGTCAGTTCTACGAGCGATGTGGCCTGCCCATTGCCATTTCAACTTGCTAATCCTAAGAGCTACATCGGTCACTTTAGTTCTCCTGCAGAATTAAAGATTTGCATAGATTTAATTTCCGCGCATTATATGAGAAAAGTACTATACAAGCCTTGGCCACAACTAGGCATTAATGGACTCACGTATGTGTGCCTCGGCCCACATTTACACGTTCGTCCATCAATGCCTCTGTTGCTGGCCGCTGCAGTAATGTACTATTATACAATGTCATTCTTAGTCTAGCTAATTTAAATAAATAGTACCCAATCCTGAATATTACATTGTATGAGCCCTGTCATGAGGGTGTTACACTTTGACGAACACAATTTTATTGCAACTAGGTGGTAGGACTTTTTTGCAATGTTCGTCTAGGTAGGTACCACCGCTCTGCCAGTTATTCTGCTGCCAAGCAGTAGTGTGCAAGCACTACTGTGTTCCGGTTTGAAGGGCATTGTAGCTAGTGAAATTACTGGGCAAATGAGACTTTATGACCTGATCTCACAGTCTAGTAAGCTGATAACTAGACTGGGTGATGTCTCAGGATGACGTGCGCAGTGCAGTGTCACGCGAAACTTTATTATTTTTAGGTTTCAAGTGACACTGCATCTGTTATGGGCAGCCGTGTCGCTTAACATCAGGTGAACGACTAGCTCGTCACATCATTCATTCTCATAAAAAAAAAACTAAAAAAAAAAAAAACTAGGGCTTTCCCTCAAAATTCGTCTCAGCAGGTACCACCACTTTTCCAGTTATTATAACTACGTAAAGAAATATGATTGTATATTATTTTAGTCATGTCCATGCAGCTTTGTTCTACTATTCTTCAATACATATAATAAATCTGTAACTGGGCTAAATCTGTACATTGAATATTTTTGGGAAATTTTGACTGCATTGCGTATTTTAATCAAAATAGAAACATTTTTTTTTGTATTTGTTGTGTCTATCTGTCTCTTTGTCTGTCATAGTATACTCACCCTGTGGAAGGGAAAATAGAAGAGAAAGGTAAAAAAATAGGGGAAAAGGATGAATGGATGGGACAGCAATAGAAGGCAGGTACAGCCTGCCTTCCTCTGCCGTCCCATCCATTCATCCTTTTCCCCTTTCCCTTCTCTCTTACCCATAAACAGAGTTAGGACTTGACTTAAAACTAATTAACCCGTGCGAAGCTGGGGCGGATCAGCTAGCTTGTTATAATTTTATATGCATTGTTATTTATTGGTGTTCAACAAAGTATATTTGTGTTGTACTGTTGGTATGTGACACTTTTTACCTAACTGTGTAATGTGTGTGTAGATCATACTGCCCGAGTCAGTGATTAGTGCTCCCTCCGTGCACACTTTCAAAAACAGACTAGATAAAAGCTTAAAGTAATGAGTGCACTCATATGATCTACACATATCTGCTATATAGAGCTGCTAAGATAACAATAATAGTTGGTTGGGTTGGTGAGCAACAGCCACACAAAATAATAAATAAATTCAAAATTCTTACCACTTGAATTTATATGCAGAAATTCAGCTATTATATTATCTGGCAATGGTGGTGAGGTTAACTGAAGTTTGGGAACAGCTCTTTTTTTCAGGCGAGTTTCTGACTTGGTGAAATCACGTTTGGCAAAATGTATTTCACAGATATGTCGTAAGCCATGCAGCTTTTCAATGGAGAGATATGCAAGATCTTCTTTCCCAACCGCCTTTATCCTCTCAACACAGCTGAAAATTAAATTGTTGTCTGAATGGGATGATCAATATAATTAAAAATAGGCCCACTACTGATTGCAGTTTGGTGCATCACACTGAACATGAGGCTGTATTGATAGAAAGTTATAAATCACAGTTTGTGATTATGGAAGGAGTTATAATTAGCTAATAAATTGGAATATGTAATTGTAACTGCCTAAGGCAGACTTACGGAACTAAAACATTTGGCTCAGGTAGATGAATATCTTGAAGAGTTTATATTAGTACTAGACCCTAAAACTCAAGTCAGGTTAGAACATACCGGTGTTTCTCCAGAGGAAATCTCGCAAAAAACCTCTTTTCACGAGATTGTTTTTCTCTTATGAAACATACTTCACATGTTCGATGTGCCCCAGCGGCCCCTGCCATTGTATTAATTTTGTCTTTGCAACAAAAATAACACGAAATCAATAACACTAAATTTCTTAATATCGAGTCCTATCTCACACAAACTTGGGTATTTCAATAGATACGGAGGAACAAAATGCTCAACTCAACGTATATATCACAATAAAATATGGTATTTTCAGCGAAGAGAAAATTTCCACAAAATTACAACCAAAATAAGCATACGCGAAAAACGACAGCCATTTTGATTGTGGTGTTGCCACGTGTAAAATGTAAAATAATCTACATCCTACTAAAGTATTATTCGTTTAGCAAATAATGACTAATCAAAATCATGATAATCATCAATTCTCATCTAGCAATGTAAGTTATTAACAAAAGATCTGAATATTCATCAAAAAACCAGTTATGTAATGCTATAAAATATTTATTATATTTAAATAAATCTGCTAAATTATAAGCCAGAATGAATAATTGCAACTCTTCATTGTTTTGCAGTGTTGATATTACTTTTGAGCTAGCTTCATACAATTATTTTTTGTATCGGAGTTTCCACCCACTGGTGCTGCCTGTGGCGGCGACCCCGACGGATGTGTTATTTTTCGAACGAAAAAGCCAGTTCGAAATACGTACTCCAGTAGGCCAACAATTTGGTGCATTAAAGCGCTCATAAAGGCTTTCAGGGATGCCAATTACGAAGGCGGCGTGTCGGTCCGTCCTTATTTTTCGCTTTTCTACAAAATAACTTTCTGAACTGCATACTTTGTTCAGATAGTTAATTATATTTTGTTCATTAGTATCTGGTTTGAAAGACCAGGCCTGAATATACCTCAGACGCTCCACAGTCTGCAAGTCTTTGTCTTCTTTGCCATTTCCTACCAGCACCTGGCGTTTTTTAAAAGAACGTTTGGGTATTACTTTTTGCCAACCCTCGTCATTACTAAGTAAAATATCAGACTCTGATTTATTCGTCACTGAGATCATTGATTCTGATTGGGTGGCCACACATGGGGATTGTAACATCGTCGATGGAGCACTTACTTTAGGCTTCTTCCGTCTAAGTTCGGGTGCATCGCTCGGCTCATCAAGCGGTTTGTCCGCCACTCGTTTCTTTGCAGCGGCTGCGTAATGTTTCGTAGCCACAGTAGATACAGTGCCGGCGGCAGCGGCGGCGGGGGTGGGCAGGCGAACCTGCCGGACCGGGCGCTGCGGTGGCGGCGGCGCGGGCGGGGCAGGGGCGCTCACAGCCGCTGGTGTTAGCGAAAACAGCTGAGAGCTACCTTCAACGGTCGATTTTAACAACATAATTTCCTGCACTTGCGCTAGTATTGTTTGATTATTTTTTAGAATTGTAGCGTTTTGGTCAATTATTTTGCACTCCAACGACCCGACTTTACTCACTAACTCACCAACGATCTTTGTTAAGTCGCGTAAAGCACTGTCGACGTTGTTTTGAGCCATTTTCTATTTTATAAAATTAATAACACGGGACCGCGTTGTTAACGTGTGGGCGGGCCACCCGCATATATTATTTATATTTATTTATTTATACTTTAGCACAAAACAATATAGCTACAAGGACTTAATGCTGTGAAGCATTACCTGCATCCGCAACACTACCAGTCAACCTTATCTCACAATAAAACTCCGAGCATAGAGCAAAAAGGTCGCACGAAGAATCCAACTCATCTGGGCAGCGTTTGGAAAGCTATGACTTATCTTTTCGTCTAAAATACCGCACAGGGCTTGAAAACGAAGGTTTTCAACTAGTTTGTAATGCCAGTGATGACTTACCTATGACACTGAGACGTGCTATCTTAATGTTGGCCTTAGTAAGCTAAAAGTCGCGCAGCAAAGTATGGAGAGAGGTACATATATGCAACGAGATGCCTATAAACGTAAATAATTAATGTTTGCCAGATTTGTCCGTAAACAGTTGACAGTGCTGGTAGTCGGGCGAAAGCCGCGGTAGATAGGTATAGAAATTAGACCTTGTATATTATCGCGCAACGAGCTATGGAGAGAGCTATGCTCGGTGTTTCCCTGCGAGATAAGATCCGGAACGAGGAAATCCGCAGAAGGACTAAAGTGACCGATACAGGTCTTAATGAAATATAAAATTATGAAATGGCAATGGGCAGGCCACATCGCTCGCAGAACTGACAACCGATGCGGAAGAAAGGTTCTCGAGTGGGAACCACGAACTAGAAGGCGCAGCGTAGGCAGACCTACCATTAGATGGTCCGACGACCTGGTGAAAACCATGGGGAGCCGATGGATGCAGGAGGCGAGGAGCCGCTCAAAGTGGCGCTCTCTGGGGGAGGCCTATGTTCAGCAGTGGACGTCTACGAGCTGTTGATGATGACGATGATGATATAAACCTAGCTAAACTATTCATCAGAAAAGAAGAAGACATTGGAGATCGGCGGCCCCTCCCCCATTTCTAAGGCTAAGGTATAAGTTTCATAGGATGACTTCTGTGGGTGTAGGTATGCGACGCTATGATATGATAACGGAGAACTTACTTTGGATCTAAGACTTTTTTGAATGCAGCCAGAAGTGTGTCTTTGTCCATGACATTAAAGTCCAAATGCACGCCAAGGCTGCTTTCTTGTATTGCAAATGCGTTTGAGGGTTGGTCTCCGAAGATTGGAACTGCTACCATTGGCACGCCGTAGTGTATAGACTCCGTAGAACTGCCCATACCAGCGTGGGACAGAAATACCAAAGTCTTTGGATGTGCTGAAAAGAATACACAAAGGACAATAACATTATTTAAAATTCTAATAGCGCAGTTTGCTAAAAGTATTAGCTTTTGTTACTTATATTTTGATACATTATTACGAAAATTCTAATTTTAAAAATACATACGTTCATTTTGGGAACTAATCTTTATTAGTAACATCTGAACAAGGATACCTAAGCGTTATGAAGCTCGTTGCATATTCACGTTACAAAACTAAAATATGCAGCCAGAGTTCACGCTGGATCAAATCGATATGATTTCGAGATAAAATGCTCACCTAAAATATCCACTTGAGGTAGCCAATCAGAAATATAAACTTTGCTCTTATCTACTTCTAACCTTGAATCATCCCATCTCCAGATAACTCTTTGAGGTAGTTCGGCGATGGCTTCAAAGATTGCCTGCTTTTTAGCGGTAGGCATTGTAGAGCTTTTAATCATACTACCAAAACTAATGAATATCACTCCATGCTCTGCCTCATCTACGAACTTTTTGAGATCCTAAAATTAAATGTGAATTTAACCTGGCTGTATAAAATCAAAATTGAGCACGCAAGTGTTCATCGGTTTTGTACTCCTCATAAGTAGGTATACATGTACTTATGTGGGTTTAGTCGCAGCGCATTTACAAAAGTTTTTAGATTATTCAGATACTTACTCCACTTAAGGGTTTCGCTTCCGTTACATGGTAGCCTCCAACCTCAATGACGTTAGAAGGCAATAATCTCGTTCCAGTTAGTACAAAATTTTGAGAGTAATAATATCTTAATATCTCGTCCCAGTTCCTCCAACGGAGGAACATGTCCAAATTGTTCAATAAGTGTGTTTCGATCACTCCATTGTGTGAATTTATACCACAATTTGAAATAAGCATCATAAACTACTCGCTCTACTCTCTGGTACAAAGACGGGTTGGTTCCACCCTCAAGAAAATGTGAGGGTACATACGCTGGATGATCGGGGATCCCAAATCTTTTGTAATGGAATGGCATCAATACATGTGAGGTCACTCCCACGACTGGGGCTTCTAATTTATATGCGATTCCCAAAGCACAGTCACTGTTAAACTGTTCGACAATTACAACATTGAACTTTGGTTTGCTTTTCACCAACTCTTGCACTCGCGGACTGGCCACCAACGCCTTACAATTTGCTCTACCGTAGGATGATAAAATAAATCCTGTTACTAATGTTACAAGATGTGATCTTTGCACTGGCACATCATCTTCCAATATCTTCGTGTCTCCGATAAAGATGTCATGGTAATTAGGCAGGGGATTCTTTTCAGGGAAATATGAAATTACGGTTACATTATGTCCTCTGTGTGTTAATTCTTGTAAATACTTTCTGAACTGACTAAAATGACTTTTTCCTTGGTAGGGGAATATGCCGAGAATGTTCGCTGTAGTTGCGTAGTTTATTAGTATGAAAAGAAACACGATTAACGTGTTTGCGTTCATTTTAGCGGTTCAAGGGCGCGGTACGCGAGATAGAGCGCCTGGGTTCGAACGTCCGACCCAGGCTAAGAACTGATTTCAACTGACGACGATGACGACGAGTCCATCAATCAAGCTCAAGCCCATGTGCCAGTGCCAGACCGGCCAGACTACCGGTCACTGATATCTAATATACTAGCTACCGATGACTGCAATAGTGCTGGGCTTGACAGACTCAGACATACTATATTTTTCATTTCTTGCATGTCACTGAATAATTATGAGCTTCAACTTTTTTAGTGCAGCGGTTTTAATTACATAAATAGAGGTAGATAAGGCTCAATCTCCGAGTAATATAGTGATAAAACGATAACGTGATCCAATTGGCAATAAGTATAAACAATTTAATTAATGCACCTGATTTTTAGTATCGGTAACTTTATTCCCTCAAAAACTAAAAAAGATCACCGGCAAGCGTTGTGCTTTTCATTCTCTCGCTCGCACTATACCTACACGTGGCCACAGCTTATCGTTAGGTTATTAGACAATGGTTTATCTACGGTTTATCTATATAAACAAACCTACATTCGATATTTTTATCGAACGAGGTCGAGACGTCATAGGCGAGAAATAAAACAATTTTGTAATCTATTTTCATAAAACATATTATAATTATCCCTATTTTAAAACATTACTTATTCTACTTTTGAACCCGCATTTATCCTCCCTTTTGCGTCCCTTACTCGCTACCCTGGCAAGTGATCTCCGTTCAAATTTATCCTTCACCTTTTACGACCAACTTATGGGGTTGGCTTTTAATCTGAAGATTACGCTGAGCAGGCTATCATCATCATCACCATCACCATCATCATCATCATCATCATCATCATCATAATCATCATCATAATCAATCAGTCTGAAGACGTCCACTGCTGAACATAGGCCTCCCCCAAAGAGCGCCACTTTGAGCGGATGCTTGCCTCTTGCATCCATCGGCTCCCCACGGTTCTGACTAGGTCGTCAGGCTATCATCATCATCAACAGCCTGAAGACGTCTACAGCAGCAGGTGAGCAGGCTATACTGCTATAAAAATCACAAATATTGAGAAAATTATGATGGTTCATTCGATCACTTGCCTTTAACATCCAAATGTCATATTACTGTCGCCACTGAGTGGAACTGAGGGGAGCGTGCGTTCTGCCCAATGGCTGATGTAGCTTGCAGAACACAGGCTTCCCCCATAAAACGCCAGATTGGAAGCTATCATGAGGGGTTTGCCATAATCACCACGCTTGGGAGACGGCTTGGTGACCACAGACAATTTTAGTGAACCTAGGAACATGCTGCTGCCTATCCCTGGATATTTCCTTAGCTGGTTCTTACGGCACCCACGGGAAGAGATGGAGTGGCCCTGTTCGCAAAACGGAACCACACGGTCTCCAAAGCACGGTCAGTTGCAATCAGTAGGGCATCCTAAGTATTTTACGATATGATTGGTCTAGTTACATACAATAATTATACATAAAGCATGACTAAGTTAGCTATAGGTATCTATGGTATAATTCAATGCCTATAACATTAGAGCTTTAATATACTTACATACATGTACATAATTATTTAAATTTTAAACCTAACCAAGGTATGCACTAAACTTATTTCAACAGCAGCTGCGACGGCGCGTGTATTCGCTTACTCTCTTAAAAAATTTAATTAGCGAAGTATCCCGCAGATTACTTAATTTTATGGTATGAGCCCTATACTATGTTTATTTTTAAACCTTTCGCCTGACTTAAGTTAAATAAAATATATTTATTCGTGACATACACAATGCAACACAATATATAAGTACAATAGAAGCATAATAATAATAAACAGCGGTAGGAACATTAAATAAATAAATTAATTAAACAATTTATTATTAATGTTTATGGGTAACAGTCATACTATTTTAATATCTGTGTTATGGGTAAACTTACATTTCTCACAGGCCTGATTTTAATAGGGTAGCGGGTCGGTACCAATACCTATATAGTTGTTTTTTGTTTAGTGTGTCATGTATTATTATTAACGCCTAATAATTAATTTACCTAGACAAACTATGGCGTATCTATTTAGCTAGCTAGCAGACAAAAGGTATAAGAGTCCTTATTGCCGTTTCTTTTTCGTATGCTCTTGCTTCCTACTTGTTCTGCTAAAGCAAAGGAACTTAATTAATGCTATAAATCCGAAGAGTATCACTAGAAATACCCCTAGAATGTCTAAGCCTATGTACTGGTACATGGGGACGTTTACTCCCGCAGGCTTGAACGATAAGTTCTTGTGGCGAGCTACGAATTCAGTCCAGTAGATGGCGCTATCCATTGCTGAGGTTGGACGGTCGTGCCACAGTTTGGAAAGCTGCTTCACGCGGGCTCTAAAGCTGAAATTAAATAAAATATTATGCAGAATTTAATAAAAAGTGCTAATTGTCCTACAGAAGCGCATAACAAAAAGTTTAAAATCAATCCGACTAAGAAGTAAGTATAGCAATAATAACCATGCGTATAACCAAGGTATATCACTGATATTTATGAAAATCAATTTTCAGGTTTAGTTTACATACTTACCTACTTATTTTGCCCAAAATGATACCTATAGGTTATAGCTATACCATGGACGTGTGCCGTGTGGTCCCGGTTACGAATAGGACCACCCCATCTCTTCCCGTGGGTGCCGTAAAAGTCGGCTAAGGGAACATCCAGGGAATGGGCTGCAGCATTCTCCTTGGTCTCCACCATCATCATCTACTGCGATCACCAAGCCGCCTGCCAAGCGTGGTGATTATAGCAACCCCCCCCCCTAATGACAAGCACAAACAATAACGGCCCCCAGTCCCCGGCGGCTCTGCTATCCCGTGGCTCCGGTAGCGGTCACGGTAACGGCAGGGCAGGGGGTGCGAAGAATCACCGGCAGACGCCCGGCTACCAACCCCGCCAAACACGACCCCTGGCCCTGGCAACTTATAACGTGCGCACGTTGAGGGCTGACGAAAGGATGGTCGAATTGGAGGAGGAGATGAGTAAGTTACGCTGGGATGTAATGGGATTGTCAGAAGTCCGAAGACAGGGACAGGACACGATAATCCTAAATTCCGGTAACTTATTCTTCTACCGGGAGGGAGACCAACTTTCCCAAGGTGGTGTCGGGTTCCTCGTCCGCAAGTCTCTCGTCAACAACGTGATCAAAGTCGACAGTGTGTCGACCAGGGTAGCGTACCTGATACTCAGAATAACCAAACGGTATTCGTTGAAGGTCATCCAGGTATACGCACCGACCTCGGCACACTCCGACGATGAAGTAGAAGCTATGTATGAGGATATATCCGAAGCCATGCATACTTCCGAAACATACTTCACCGTTGTGATGGGAGACTTTAATGCAAAGTTGGGCACAAGGAATGGCGATGAGCTGAGAGTGGGGCCATTTGGATACGGACAGCGGAACCCTCGGGGACAAAGGCTGGCTGACTTCATGGAGAAGGAGGGCCTCTTTATGACGAACTCCTTCTACAAGAAGCGGCCATCCAGGAAGTGGACGTGGATAAGCCCCGACGGTTCCACGAAAAATGAGATAGACTTCATGATGACGACCAAGAAGCGCATATTCGATGATGTCTCTGTGATCAGCAAGGTCAAAACCGGTAGCGATCACCGTATTGTAAGAGGCACATTGAATATCAATGTTAAGCTTGAAAGGTCGCGTCTGGTGAAGTCTACGCTCCGTCCAAATCCTGTCCAAATCCAAAACCCCGAAGGCTTTCAGTTAGAACTCCAAAAGTAGACGAGTTGAACAACGGGTTGGTGGAAACTGTCCAAGCTGTTTGAGCTGAGTTCTTCAAGATCCAACGCCGAAAGAGGACTTAGAAACTCTCAGGAAACACTCTAAAATTAATGGCAGACCGGAGCGAAATGAAACTACAGTATTCAGTTGATATGTCAGCCTACGGTGAACTCAATAGACGTATCTGGAGTTCCATGCGACAGAACTTGCGTGCTTTTAGTACTTGACGTATTGAGGCCGCAATTAAGCGGAACCAAGGCTCTATGGTGTTCGCAAAAGATTCGTCAATTGGGCAAAGCCAAATGACAAAACTGAAGATCGAGAATGGTAATGTCATTTCATCCAAGCCTGAGATTCTGAGAGAGATTGAGAACTTCTATGGACAGTTATACACCTCGACACGTGAGCCCGCTGCTAACACAGCTCAGGACACCAGAGCCAAGTTAGTCCGACACTATACCGAAGATATCCCGGACGTCAGCCTGTACGAGATTAGAATGGCCCTCAAACAGCTTAAAAACAACAAGGCGCCCGGTGAGGATGGAATTACGACCGAACTTCTGAGAGCGGGTGGTAGACCGGTACTTATAGTCCTCCAGAATTTATTCAATTCTGTCATCCTTGAAGGTACAACGCCGGAGGCGTGGCACAAGAGCGTGGTGGTGCTCTTCTTCAAAAAAGGTGATAACACCTTATTGAAGAACTATAGGCCCATCTCGCTCTTGAGTCATGTGTATAAGCTGTTCTCGAGGGTCATTACGAATCGTCTCGCACGCAGGTTTGATGAATTCCAGCCTCCCGAACAAGCCGGTTTCCGAAAAGGCTTTAGCACCATAGACCACATCCATACGCTACGCCAGATTATACAGAAGACCGAAGAGTATAATCGGCCGCTATGCCTAGCGTTTGTGGACTATGAGAAAGCCTTCGATTCAATCGAGACTTGGGCGGTGCTGCAGTCCTTACAGCGATGCCAAATTGACTATAGGTATATCGAAGTGTTGAAGTGTTTGTACAGTAAGGCCACTATGTCAGTCCGACTACAGGACCAGAGTACGGAACAGATCCCATTGCAGAGAGGCGTGAGACAGGGAGACGTTATTTCTCTGAAACTGTTCACAAACGCATTGGTGGATGTTTTCAAGCTCTTGGAGTGGAAAAGATTTGGCATCAACATAAATGGCGAGTATATCACTAATCTTCGTTTTGCCGATGATATAGCCATAATGGCGGAGTCGCTCGATGATCTCAGCACCATGCTCAACGACCTCAGTAGAGTCTCCCGACAGGTTGGTCTTAAGATGAACATGGACAAGACGAAAATCATGTCAAATGCCCATGTTCCACCTATACCGGTAATTGTTGGGAACGACACTCTCGAAGTTGTCGACAAATAGGTCTATCTAGGGCAGACTGTCCAATTGGGTAGGTCCAACTTCGACAAAGAGGTCGCCCGAAGAATCCAACTCGGCTGGGCAGCGTTCGGGAAGCTTCGACCTATCTTTTCGTCCAAAATACCACAAAGCCTGAAAACAAAAGTTTTCAATCAATGTGTGTTGCCAGTGATGACTTATGGAACTGAAACATGGTCTCTAACTGTTGGCCTCATTACTAAGCTCAGAGTCGCACAACGGGCTATGCAGAGAGCAATGCTCGGTGTTTCCCTGCGAGATAAGATCCGTAATGAGGAGATCCGCAGGAGAACTAAAGTGACCGATGTAGCTTTTAGGATTAGCAAGTTGAAATGGCAATGGGCAGGCCACATCGCTCGTAGAACTGACAACCGATGGGGAAGAAAGGTTCTCGAGTGGCGACCACGAACTGGAAGACGCAGCGTAGGCCGGCCCCCCACTAGGTGGACCGACGACCTGGTGAAAGCCGCGGGGAGCCGATGGATGCAGGAGGCGAGCAGCCGCTCTGAGTGGCGCTCCCGGGGGGAGGCCTATGTTCAGCAGTGGACATCTTCAGGCTGTTAATGATGATGATGATACCATGGACGTATCAATGAGCATATCAAGTCGACTTTTAAGAGGACCCTCCTGCTGGTAATATATTACAAAATGTTTTGTCGTCGTTATGCTCTCCATACGTACGATCATTAGGATATAATTTGGATATAGATACAAGACTTTCCGATGGGAAAGAAAGGTTCTCGAGTGGCGACCACGAACTGGAAGACGCAGCATAGGCCAGCCCGCCCCCATAGGTACCTACTAGGTGAACCGACGACTCGGTCAGGACCGTAGGGAGCCGATGGATGCAAGAGGCAAGCAGCCGCTCAAAGTGGCGCTCTTTTGGGAGCGGCCTATGTTCAGCAGTGGACGTCTTCAGGCTGATGATGGTGATGATTGAGACTATTGAGCCGATGAGTGACTTTACCTACGTTTTAGCTTTCGGGCGAAAACTGCTTTCTTTCACCCTCTAAATCATAACAAAATCAATTTGGTGTCAATCGTTTAGGTAGATTACAATCTACATAAACAATTGATAAATCTTTTATGCAAGTAACGACATGCACCAAGTATTTAATTATAGTTAATTCACACTGCTATACTTTTTGTAAATTTAGGTATTACAACTTAGACTAACATACCTCGGATCCAAAACTGTCTTAAACTTCTCTAGTAACAGTTCCTTCGAAAGCTTGGTAACTTGTATCTGAACACCAAGTCCGCTCTCTTCTATCATAGCTGCGTTGCCAGGCTGGTCTCCAAACACTGGCATAGCGAGCATGGGCACACCATGGTGTATAGCTTCAGTGGTTCCAAGAAGACCACAGTGCGAGTAAAAAGCTAGGACTTTAGGGTGTGCTGAAATATTAATATGTTTTATTAGAGATGTTTTAGATTTGCCGAGCGGAGTTTGTTTTGGTGTTTGTTTTCTTACTATGGTGCCGCCCACTAGCAGCATTAATTTACCACCGTCACCATGACACTCTTCTATTCATAGAGCTCACAACATATCAAATATCTATTAATAAACTATTAATAAGTTATTGTCAATAACTAAAACAGTGTGTTCCATCCGCCGATGGATGAATAAAGAGGGCAATCTGACTAGTGCCTAATTATGAACTGTGTAGCGTGTACCTATTATACTTCAGCAGTGATGAATTAATTAGCATTCGCATTCATTTTTAGCATGTTTAAACTTAATTAGCATTTTTTAAATGAAATGTAGTTGCGAAATTCTGTAAAATATGAAAATTTATTTCAATTAGTTCAGTTCATTTTGAATTTAATTTTTAACATAAAGTTTCATTTCAAGTGTCATCTCATTTTTCATATAATTTTTCACATAATTTTTCATATAGTTTTTCATTTCATTTTTCATATCAATTTACATTTCATTTTTCATTTCCATTTCATTTCATTTTAGCAAACAGCATAGCATGCTAAGGCACGACCCTTATTTTTTTTTATTATTAATTAGCATGTTTGTGAAATTTATGCAAAATCGCAATAATTGCCATCGGTATACTTCAGTGTAATCGCACACGGGGCTCTACAACTTGAATTGTGAAACACTTTAGCTGTACAATGATGCATCATGGGACAGCTAACCGCAGTTTTACACAGTGTCTGAAAACTGAATAAACTTCAGGGTCTTTGGGTACCTATTTTACAGACTAGGAATCACCAACTACGTCTTATTCTGTGAAAGGTCATCTTCTTTTCCTATATTGTTCATAACACGATGGGTAAACAATTTAAAATAAATATTTACCGGTACCTGAACAAAAATAGACGCTATGCCATCGTCAAATCCGAGTTTTCATGAGATTGCAAAACACGTTATGTATGTAACTGCGACAGAAATAGAATGATAGGCAATGATGATCGCATCGAATCATGCTTCATCATCATGCATCATGCGTTGTCGCATAAGATCGCTTACGATGATGTTTTCAAAATTGAACTTCCAGTTAGTGTTAAAAAATCGACTAATAAAAATATTATTCCAACGACGTGCGAGAGTTTGGCGTTTTCCATTGTCAACAGTTCAAAGTCAGACGAGAAAATAAACTGACCATTGTAAGCCTGAAGTCATACTACTTAGTTAAATATTTAAATGGAAACTAATTTTTTATTTAAAACATTCTATTTTTAACGTTTTACCTAGGATGTCGTTCTGTGGCAACCAGTTAGCTAGATATATATTTTTAAGGTTGCCGGGCAGCTGTTTCTCTTCCCATTTCCATATTACCCTTTGGGGTAATTCTGACACTGCTTTCAGGATAGCTTCCACTTTCTCTATTGGAGTGGTGTTAGCTCTAAGCATAGATCCGAAACTTATGTAAATTACTCCATGCTCTGATTCTTCGATAAACTTCTTTAGGTCCTGGAACACCAATATCGACAACATAAAGTATTATTCCTTGAATTTCTTCATACCTGCCTAACTTTTTGAATTTAACCCTAGCTACCTACATTTATAGCCATGGCCAAAGGAAAGCGTTATTAAGTAGGTAATCTGTGCGATACGTCGTAAAGTCATCGAGATTTTTAAAGGAAAGGTATCGTCATGACGAAAATTATATATTGATCAAACATTTTAAAAGAATGAAGCGTCACTAAATTTTTTTTGTATCTACACTACATTCAAATTCGTACCACACTACTGCACCTATAGTATTAAATATCTGTGGTCTGTACGCGTTTCTCGAGAATTTATACCTACCATAATTTAAGTAATAGGCCACACCAATTTAGTAATTGAACGTAATTGTGGATCTCGCATACATTGATCAGATTGATCTAGATAAAAGTAAGTACTTATCTACAGGGCCCTTATTCCGTAAGACCATTCACGCACGTAACGCGGCGCGTTACGATATCTTCGTGGAATGGTTTTGGGTTTAAAATGCTATTCTGTATGCCGTTGTCAAATTTGACAAACACGACAAGGCACGTTACACGCACGTCAAAAAATAGGAAAACACTGGGCCCTTATTCCGTATGACCATTCAGGCACGTAACGCGGCGCGTCACGATATCTTCGTGGAATGGTTTTGGGTTTAAAATGCTATTCAGTATGCCGTTGTCAAATTTGACAAACACGACAACACACGTTACACGCACGTCAAAAAACAGAAAACACTGGGGACAAACAATCTAACGCGTGAATACAATACAGAATACAGTACAGAATAGCATTTTAAACCCAAAACCATTCCACGAAGATATCGTAACGCACCGCGTTACGTGCGTGAATGGTCATACGGAATAAGGGCCCTGTACTTTGTACCCAGCTGACTTAAATCTTTTTTCTTTATAGGCAAAGCATTTGACCACTATTTCACCTGATGGAACGTGACGATGCGGTCTATGATGGTGCATGCCTGCCTAGAAGATACCAGTTCACTCCAGACTTGAAGACTTCCAGATCATAGTTAGTTGGAATCAAAGAGGCTGGCAAGGTGTAACTAACTGCATAAAGAAGAGTTATTAATTATAGACGTACGTACACTATGTACTTACCTAGTCGGAGTGAAAGTAGATCCTTTGACCTTATTTATTTACTGTATTATAAATACCTGACAGCCCATTAACTATTCTAACCATTTATTGCTATATGAAGAAAGAATATATTAGATAATTGAATACGCTGTTAAATATTGCTCAACATAATTTATAAATAGCACTAACAGGTTTTAGTTTCAACAATCAGTGATCTGCAAACTTCACTAGCTAAAAGTTAGAACACTTTTGACCAAGACACATTTTTAATTTTAATTTTACTTATGATTTGTGAAAATGTATGCAAATCGTACATAAGTACTTACCGCAGGTAGATCCTTGGGATTAGCTACATGGTAACCACCTACTTCTTTAACATTTGCAGGAAGCAGTACTGAACCAGTCAAAGCAGGGTTTTGGTAGGCCAATAACATTTTTATTTCCTGACCAAGTGTTTCCAATGGCGGTACATCTTCAAAATATTGTGCCAATGTATTCTGATCCACTCTTTGTTCAAAGTATTTGTAAAGGATATTTAAATACGTGTTTATAATAACTCTTTCGATCCTTTGGTAAAATGTAGGCTTCGTACCACCTTCGAGGAACATGAACGACATGTATGACGGGTTGTACTGTATTCCAAATCTTTGGTAGTGCCATGGCATTAAGAAGTGTGAAGTAAGACCCACTACTGGAGCACCCAGTTTGTGAGCAAGACCTAGTGAACAATCACTTTGAAACTGTTCTGTAAGAACAACGTCAAATTCTTCACCCGCCTTCCACAGTTGTTGAACATTTTCATCACCAAGTAACAGTTCACAATTTTCAGTTCCAAACTTAATAAGAAAGAGGCTTATTTGAAACATACTCCAGTAAGACCTTTCAAGCGGGAACACACCTTCCAGGACCTCCGTTTTTCCCGCTATACTGATATCATGATAATTTTGAATAGGTTTCTGTTGCGGGAAATGCGATATCACTGTCAAATTGTGTCCTCTCTTCGCTAACTCGAGCAGTAACGGCTGGAAGACAAAGAAGTGGCTTTTTCCTTCGTAGGGAAACACTCCTAAAATGTTAAGAGAACCCGCTTGATGTAAGCTGACACTGAATAGAAGGATTATTTTTAGCACTGTTAATCTCATGTTTGCAACGTGTAGTGTCTGGTGCGCTTCAACAGCGACTAGCGACTGGTGAACGGCGTGAATGATTGTGCTGCTGTAATATTTATATTTATATAACTGATAAGATGTGTGACACTAAAAATATTATATTAGCTGACAACGATGAGTTTGTAAATTATGTTATCTACGATTTTATCTATCTCAAGTCTTGAAGGTTTCGTTAATAAAACACCCGAAATCCAACCGACACACGCAATATCTATTAGCTTGACGTTTATTAAGAAATCAGCATATAATGATTGAGATAATTCCAGACTGCTTCAGGAAATTCAAAAATAAGATGATTCTGAAACTATGTAATGATTACTATTTTAATATCTGTGGTAAGGATAAATGGTCTATAATTATGAAATATTATATTTGCTCTACTCTAAACGAATTAGCGTATGCTTAGGATAGGGTGGTCGACAGTGAATCAGCGGTATACAGTGAACCTTGCTAATAACTTAAAAATTAGACGTTGCCGCTTCGTGCAGATCTCAGTAAACATGCTTCTAATAATCGTGCTCAGCCCCCCTGATCTCGGAGAGCTATCGTTACGTACGCACGAGCACGGTTGAAATTACCGATTTTTGATAAAAAAATAAAATAAACGCGTGAGTACATTCAATTTTTTTTCGTTTTAATTTATTTGTGTGAATAATAACAACAATAAGTTAATATAATATACTTATAAAAAATTATGCTATATTAACCTATTGTTATGCTTCACATCACGGTATTTACAATAATAAATGGTTAATTATACGTTAGGCGTAGCTGTGGTAGGTAATAACTATAAGAGCTTATGTTTGCCACTGTGTATGAGCATGGGTAAGAAATTAATATCATAGGTAGTATTTACTTTTGTCTAGCTTTTAGAGGACCCCTCTTTGCGAGGTTTACCGGCTTTAGTATGTAATCCCATGTAAAACTTGGCACGAAATAAATGAATAATGAATGTGTTATATGTTATGATATGACGGCAGTCTGGAATAAACCGTAGACGGAACGCACGGCCTTTTATTTCGCAGTGGCGAACGTGGAAAAAATAATAGTTTGTCTCGTGGTTTGAACTGTAAATTGTGTTTAAACATAATGTCGGTTGGACAAATGCGTGAATTCGCGATAAACAATGGGAATTGGTCGTCGTATGTGGAAAGAATTGAAATGTATTTCCTAGTGAACAAAGTAACGAGTGAATTGAAGCTACCTACACTAATTTCCGTAATGGGCGAAGAAGCTTATGAGTTACTATCAACGTTAGCCAGTCCCTTGAAGCCTTCGGGGTTATCCTACGATAAGGCCGTGGAGTTATTAGCGGCTCACCTACAACCAAAACCGTCAGTGTTAGCAGAAAGGTACAAATTTAGACAACGTCGGCAGGTTAATGAGTCGATAGCTGACTACGTTACAGAGTTGAAAAAATTATCTAAACACTGCGAGTTCGGGACAGCGCTTAACGAAAACCTACGTGATCAGCTGGTTTGTGGGTTAAAAAGTGAAATTATAAGGCAGAGGTTATTTGCTGAAGAAAAATTAGAATACAGCCGTGCGGTGACCTTGGCGCTATCGCTAGAAGCTGCAGAGCGGGATGCGATCGCAGTAGAGGGTGGCGCAATGGAAGTGGAAGTACACAAGCTTAACTTAGGTGAATGTTCAAGATGCGGAGACAAGAGACATCATGCTAGGGACTGTTCATATAAAGATTACGCGTGCAGTTCCTGTCAGAAGATCGGCCATCTAAGAAGAATGTGCCCAAAAAGAGGATATAATCAGAGGCCGGCGGGATTTGCCGGTTGTCTATCTGAGTCAAGTATGTCATCACGCGGCGGTCGCCGCGGGAGCCGCGGTGCGGGCGGCGGCCGAGGCCGGGGAGCGTGGCGCGGGCAGCGCGGTGCGGGACAGGGAGGCCAGGAACGGGCTCCTTTGCACCTGATCGATGATCAAAGCGACGCCGAGGACGACGATATGGGCGATTACGTCGTAAACAATGAGGAAAACAAGCTCGAACAAGAAGAAGAGGAGCCTATGTATCAGATGACTTTGAGTAATTATAAGCCGGTGTGTATTAAACTTAAAGTCCAAAATTGCTTGCTCAATATGGAGGTAGATACAGGATCTGCCCTGTCTTGCATTAGTAAGAATGTATATGATAAATATTTTTGTAACATGAAATTAAACTCTTGTTGTTTAAATTTAAAGTTTTATGATGGCTCAACCATTCGGCCCTTAGGTTTTTTAGAAGTTAAGGTTGAGTACAAAGATGTTGTGAAAACCTTAGACTTGTATGTAATAGAAAGAGGAACGACAAATCTATTGGGGCGGCAATGGTTGGCAGAATTGAAAATACCTATAAGAATATCAAAAACCGACATGCAAAGTAACTTCTTAGCCGACCGCGCACTAGACTATAGCCGTATAATTGATGAAATTGTTTCTAGGCATGATTCCTTGTTCGACGGCACATTGGGTAAATATACGGGGGGCACGGCCGAGCTAAGCGTGCGGCCAGAGGCGGTACCTATCTACTGCCGCGCGCGGCCGCTGCCGTACGCTCTGCGCGACCGCGTCGACGCCGAGCTCGATGCGATGCTGGCTGCCGGCGTGATCGAGCCGGTCGAC
Organism: Ennomos erosarius; assembly: GCA_963580505.1. Lineage (NCBI taxonomy): Eukaryota > Metazoa > Arthropoda > Insecta > Lepidoptera > Geometridae > Ennomos > Ennomos erosarius. Next base: position 6,780,907 of record OY756992.1, on the reverse strand, counting down.
CACTCCGATTGGGCCACGCCACTGGTCGTAGTACGGAAAGCGGACGGCGGCCTTAGAATATGTGCCGATTATAAGGTAACCCTTAATAAAGTGTTAGCGATCGACAGATTTCCGGTTCCCAGAATGGAGGACTTATTCAGTAATCTTAGCGGAAATAGGTTCTTTACGAAGCTAGATTTATCTCAAGCCTATAATCAAGTAGTCTTATCAGAGCGTTCTCGAGAGTATACAGTCATAAATACACATAGAGGATTGTTTAAATATTCTCGCCTCGTGTATGGGCTAGCTTCCAGTCCCGGAATTTTCCAAAAACTGATGGTAAATATGTTCAAAAATTTGCCAGATGTTGTTGTTTTTTACGATGATATTTTAATTAAAAATAATGACCTAGATAGTCATCTAAAGTCAATAAAAGAAGTATTAGAAATTTTAGAAAGAAATGGCTTAAAAATTAAAAAGAGCAAATGCGAGTTTATGGCGAGTGAAGTAAGATATTTAGGGTTTATTATCGATAGAAATGGAGTTCGAGTAGATCCAGATAAAGTAAAAGCAATAGCTACAATGCCCCACCCAAAGAACGTGACTGAATTAAAATCTTTCATTGGCATGATTAATTTCTATGGGAAATTTATAAAAAACTTGAGTGGCCACTTATCACCTTTGTATGCTCTTTTAAAAAAAGGAAGACATTGGACGTGGGGAGATGAGCAAAATACCGCTTTCCTGGGGGTAAAAAAGTTTTTGTGTAGTGCACAAGCACTCGCACACTTTGATATCTCACACGAGTCGGTACTGACAGTGGACGCCAGCGCGCGCGGGCTCGGCGCCGTCCTGGCACAGCGCGCGCCCGGCGCCGGCGCCGGCGAGCCGCGTGAGGAACGCGTCGTCGCATACGCCTCTCGCGCACTGACCGCGCCCGAAATACAGTACAGCCAGATTCACAAGGAGGCATTAGCGATAGTTTTTGCGGTGCAAAAATTTCACCAGTATTTATATGGTAGGAAGTTCGTACTTCGGACTGATCATAAGCCTCTGGTGAGTATTTTTGGGCCCAACATAGGTATTCCTACCGCAGCAGCTAGTCGCCTACAACGCTGGGCCATCAAACTTTCAGCCTACGATTTTGAGATCGAGTACGTTAGGACCGATAAAAATGTAGCAGACGCACTTTCACGGTTGATTGAGTCACAAAAAAATGAGGTCATAGCTTCAGAGGAAACAGATTTACCTGAACAAACTTATCTACATTTCTCGACAGAAGCTCTGCTAATAGATTATAACGTCCTTAAAAAAGAAACCAGCCATGACCCAATTTTATGTCGCGTTTTAAGTTATGTAACAGATGGGTGGCCCTCGGATTTAGATATAAAAGAACTTAGACCATATTATAATAGAAAAAACGAACTGTACACTGAACTGGGATGTATAATGTGGGGTCACCGTGTAGTTATACCACTGTCATGTAGGAAAAAAGTCATTTCAGAGCTTCATGATCCGCATATGGGCATAGTGAAGACGAAGTCATTAGCCCGTAGTTACGTGTGGTGGCCGGGAATCGACGAAGCGCTGGAGTTGGAATGTCGCGCGTGCGCCGTATGCGCTGCTGTCGCAGACGCGCCTCCAGCGAACGCGCCCCACTCGTGGCCGTGGCCTTCGCGTCCTTGGTCAAGGCTACATCTGGACTTCTTGGGTCCCATAGGCGGACTAACCTATTTAGTTGTAGTCGATTCATGCTCTAAATGGATAGAAGCGATCAAGATGCAGAAAACTACGGCACATGCTGTAATCTCAGTGCTACGGGATCTGTGGTCAAAGTTCGGCCTGCCAAAACAAACAGTTAGTGACAACGGTCCCCCCTACTCCAGTTCGGTTTTTCAGGACTTCTTGACTCACAATGGCATAGAACACATTTTCTCGGCCCCTTATCACCCAGCTTCCAATGGAGCTGCAGAAAATGCCGTCAAAATCTGTAAAAGAGTGATCAAGAAGGCGTGGAAACAGAATATGGATGTAGATACGGCTTTATGTAGGTTTTTATTAGCCTACAGAAATACGGAACATACGACCACCGGTGACAGCCCGGCCAATATATTACAGGGTCGTAGTCTCCGTATGAGGTTAGATAATCTAAAACCGGAAAGGCAGTCTCGAGTGGTCGCGCAACAAGAGCGAAGCGAGCGATACGCGGGTGGTGCGCACCGACTTTTCGATCTAGGAACCGAGGTGTGGTATCGCGACTATAGAGGCTCTGATAAGTGGTTACCGGGTACGATTCTTAAGCAATTAGGTAGCACTGATTACTGTGTAAGATCCGGTTCTGGAGCCGAAATTCATAGGCATGTCGATCAGCTAAGACCAAGGGTTACAAAAAAAATAATTGACGCTTCTGATGTAACTAAAAAACTAGATCTTGCGGTGGCGTCAAAGCTGGACATTAGAACGCAATCACGAAAGTCTTTATCATTTCCCATGGCCAGCGGCGAGGGCCCAGATTCGGAGAAGAGTGGGTCACCTAAAAACGTTACGCCGGTGGCACAGGATGGTGCATCGCCTAATCGTGGTAGCCCAGCGGGAAGACCCAATGTGCTGGTTGACAAGGGACCGGGTAGTGCTTGTAGTAGAAGTGATATTGAAAATGTAACACCGAAGAGGTCTCTAGTAAGAATACGTAAGCCACCTGTACGATTTGGTTTCGAAATAGACTAACTAAATATTATTTTACTTATATTGTAGTAGGTACCTACTTAACTTAGTATTATATACTCTTTGGTAGGTAGGAGATAGAACTGTAGAAGGTTAAGATTATTATTATTAGATTATTTAGAGTAAGTGTAGTAAATAAGGGTGGAGGTGTTATATGTTATGATATGACGGCAGTCTGGAATAAACCGTAGACGGAACGCACGGCCTTTTATTTCGCAGAATGAATATTGGTAAATATGACTGTTCTTAATTTCTCTTATTAAGCACAAATGTTGGCAGATTAATATTGAATTAAAGTGAAAAAAACTAAATGACACATTCATTTTAATTTTTGTGGGAAATCAATAAAATGATTGTTCATATACCACTTCTTAATTTAAGTTGTTAAGCTCAAATGTCCATATATTAATATTTAATTAAGCAGACGGACTCTAATGCGTCTAAATTAAGTATTTAACATTAAAGCCTTCGTTCTCTATAGGTATCCGAGTAAAGTTCCGAGTTGGCTGGCCAGTGAGTAATACTGATCGGGACGTAAAGGCGTCGAGTAGTTCTTCCCAGTTTCACGAACGAAAACAGAGTTTCGATCAGCTACTCAGTGGGTAAAAATTTAGGATGATCTGTAGCAACGTCAACTGTTCATTTCGTGCGTTCAATAGTCACCCTGACTGCTGTCAGTGACTCCATTTTGGGTTCGTTTTTTATTTTTTTTGACATGTTTATGTGCCAGCTATATGCTGCGGTGCGGTAGATGCCCTTCAAAGAGTATTTATTCCCTACCTAAAAACAGTAAGTAGGTAAGGATTTACCTTTACAAAAAAGGATATCAACTAATTAAATTAATGTAATGAGCAATGTAATACGAATTTAGATTACACACCTATGGGTACCTGAAATATGGTTTTATCTTGACGCAATAATAATAATTAAAACAACACAAATCAATATTTGTTTAATTATTTAAGTATTTAAACATATTATAATTGAACAAAAACTTTTTTAGGTGTCATCATCATCATAATCATCAGCCTGAAGACGTCTACTGCTGAACATAGGCCTCCTCCAAAGAGCACCACTTTGAGCGGCTGCTAGCTTCCAGTATCCATCGGCTTCCCACGGTTCTGAGCGGACTGTTTTAGTAATTAAATACAATGATTTCTATATTCATAAGTATCTGATCTCGAAATAGAAACCAATAGTCGATGTTTTTATAGCAGTAGCGTAATCTACAGAGTTGGTAGTTTTTAGTTCAGTAGATCTCAGTATTTGTGGCATGCAAACTATAATAATAAATTACAAACACATGCGAGCTTGCAACAAGTTTTGCTATAGCCGTCGGTTAACCGTACTAATCGGCAGCTGATGTGTCCTGTAAGTAGCAGCCTGGTTTACGGGTCGGCTAGCGCTATTCGGACATTCTGAAATTCGTTACTGCAGTTACAAGTGACATTACGTGGTGGCTAGCCAACTCGGAACTTTAATCGAATATAGAGAACGAAGGCCTTAATCTTTGTTTCATTTTCAACTAATGATTTAATTTTAATATTAGTTCACAACAGTGATGATTCATTGTGTGCAGCCTTGGTTTATTCTGTACCAGCCCCCGGTTCATCGAGTGCCATGGGGTGCATACAGTGAACCAAATTTCATATTTTAAATAGAACTGAATATCACAATTACTTCTAACAATTTGATTGATAGACAATACAACTACGAAAGCCTAATAAATTATCTATAATCAAAAGCATTAACCTTGTAATTTAGATAAAAAACCAAAGTTACATTCATTTGAAATTTAGGTAGTTCAATGTCGACCTACATACTTATACCTGTAGGTATTATATTATCTGGACCTATACGTATTTATTACACATATGCCCATACTTAGGTACTTACCTCTAACCCACCTCTATTTATATTAGTTTTCTAATTTACATTATTATTACAGAAATAACCAATACTTAGATACAAATACACAGAAACCAATAACCACCTCTAATCAATACGTGATCTAATTCTTATCACAACATAATTTATGTATAGGTAATAATTTTTAAAATCCTTCATTTTTCCTTTCGATGATAAATAAAATAACAATTCATGTCAGTGAGTCTTTTATCAACTTAGAGGTAACATAATATACATATAATAAATATAAATTATTATGAACAAGATATATAAGTCCTCCATTTAACTTATCATCCACCAGAACTCAGTCATTCCACAATAAGTACTTTTAAATGCTACAAGTTTGAGCGTTACGATTACAAACGATTTATTCGAATTTGACTCTCTTTGATCGTCTCTCGCTCACAGTTTCTTGCGATTGCGTTTCACTTTGACAACAACAGCAACACAGAGTAGATAATATTTTGTAGAACACATAAGTCAGGATGTATAAAACTAGCCCTACAAATGCTAGGACATCTAGTTGTAGCTGCTGGTACCACGGTAGAGTAGGGAGCGCAGATTGTAGGTTGGGAGCACCTTTGTGTCGAGCTACGTACTCGGTCCAGTAGATGGCTGTTTCTAAGGCTGACATGGGACGGTCGTGCCACAGCCTAGAAACTTGTTTAGCGCGGTCTTGCCATCTGTAAAAAGTTACTTCATTAGATTTCATTATTAACCAGCTACTGCCCCCCAAATAAGATTGAATCTATATAATGCATGCGACCTTATAAATAAGCCTTCCCCTATAAATAACCAACTACCTATTTCATTAGTATTCTAGACCCGTTCTATACTTAGTTAGCGTTAAAAATAAACATTATTAAAATAACAATTCTTATCTAACGATCGATATTTTAATACATGGTCATTGTAGTATATAATGTTTATTTTATGTTCATTTAGTATAATTAATTCCACTTTTTATGATATAGGTAAACCAAATAAATACGTCATAATTTAGCTTACTGTATAAGCAGAACAGTTTCTGAAAAGTTAAACATAATTATTCAAAGTCGATATATATTTAGAAATAGATTCTTGAGGCAGTCCTTATTAAAATTCAGGGGAAACAACTGTGTATTAGCTGTTTAGGATTGTGCAAATGTGCAAGCCTTGTTCGACTGTTATTTAAAAGCTTATTTATAATTTGTAATTTGTTAAGCTGTAACGACTGCACCCACTCACCCACTCACGTCAGTACAATTTACAAAGTATCTATGTGGCAGGCACAATTTTACCCTTTCTTCTCCATTAATTATATATTTTTGCAGCCTGATTATTGAAATAAGAGCTTAATAATCACAATATTGTCTTATGAGGAAACTATGAGATAACTAAAAATATCTTAACTAATTATTATGGTGAACTAAGGCTAAAACTATTTTAGTTCTTTAGTTATCTATTCGTAGTAGATGATAATGAAATTTGATTTTTTAATGCAATGACCGATTAACCATTTTTTTTAAACATCTTTCGATTACCTCTCGTATTTTTAAAGGAAGCTTCCTTTAGAAATTATCAACAGCCTGAAGACGTCCACTGCTGAACATAGACATCGCCAAGAGAGCGCCACTTTGAGCGGCTGCTCTCCTCCTGCATCCATCGGCTTCCTGCGGTTTTCACCAGATCGTCGGTTTACCTGGTCAGTGCTTTAGAAATGCGAGATAGGGTAAATATGTGATATTACACTTTTTAAGTTTTGGACTTACATAGGATCCAAAGCTGCATTGATTGCATCCAGAAGGAGCTCCTTCTTTAAATCTTGATAAGAGACTACGGTTGCTAACCCAGCGTCTTCCAAAGCTGCAGCATTGCCGTACTGGTCTCCGAAGAGAGGAATAGCAATCATGGGAACACCAGCCTCGATAGCCTCAATAGAGCTAAGTATTCCAGCGTGCGAGATGAAAGCTTTTACATTGTAGTGCTCTGAAAATAATTGATACAATAATAAGTACCTAAGTAAATTGCCATAGTAAAACCACCTTTGACTTTATCGTTACATTTTATCGTATTTTTCCAAATATTTTATTCTGTTCCATTTTTACTTAAGTAGAGAGATAAAAAAAGTGATGATTGATAAATGTTTGTGGGTTTCATATCTGCCTATATATTATTTCTTTATAAAGGGATTTTATTCTAATACTGATAATGGTAACAGAATATTAGTTATACATTAGAACTTTCTAAGTACTGACACCATGCGCATGAGCAATGATGAGCGCAAGAACATAATTATTAAATGTTGTCAATTATTGCCATGCAAAAGAAAGGGAGACCTATAAAGTGATTACAAATGATTTGCAAAACAAGCAGACTACGAAATAAAATCATTTATAAAACACACATTTAGTGTTACATAAGGTAAGGTACATGAAAAGGTGCGAGTCTAGTAAAAGAATCCAGGGTTGACCGACGCTTCTGTCCAGGGCATGTAAAAAAATACTCCGTGACTTCTACAAAAGAAGCCTGTAGGCCTAGCACGAACATTTACGCGGGAGTAAGTGTAACGTTAACGTAAGTCAGTTGTATGGGGCGCTGATCAAATGCCATACAACTGGCTTACGTAAACGTTACACTTACTCCCGCGTAAATGTTCGTGCTAGGCCCTCTGGTCTAGATTTGACGATGCATAATTATTGTTTAAAAAAAAGTCGTTTTGTGACAGGAAATGCGTCAACGCATTTTTATTTGGTTCCTAGGTATAGGCTCTTAGGAAATTGCTATTTAAGGATCTATCAGTACCGTCAACGAACTGATCACGAGCATTTTGGAGATGCAATAATAGTACAAAATTCCTCAACGCAAATGTATAGTGATTAAGGTCATGTGTTGGACTCTTGTAAGTGTGGCTCAGTGGTAGCCCGTATGATTTCAAACCGACGACGCACCCTGGTTCGAAACCCGTTCCGGTCAGCCTAAATGACTGTTCAAGTGTGCAAGTTATGTGCGGAAATTGCACTCGCTCTCACAACGATGAAAGAAAGATTGCGTAGAAACCAGCATGTTTGAAAACCTCATAGTTCAAGGCCATGTGCAATTATTTATTATTTATTTATAGGGTATTTACTTATTTATCTATTTATTTGTAGGTATAAATAGATTTGGTCTAACTACAAACAGTAATATGCTAGTAATATTTTCGTGTTGACTTAAAATTGCTTGACAAGAGATTTATCTACATCTTCATTTTCAAAAATAATCGAACAATAGTAAGGTATTGTCCAATTCCTGCTAGCTTCTATTCCTTAGTATTAGCGTTTAGCAAGGTTGCATCTGACGGGCCCGATAGCTCAGTTGGTAGTATCCCTGCCTTCTGAACTGAGAGCTGTGGGTTCGATTCCTACCCAGGGCAAACATTTGTGTGATGCAACATAGATGTTTGTTCTGCGTCTGGGTGTTATATTGTATTCTATGTATGTATTTACAAACAAAAAAGTATATAAGTATTGTATCAGTTATCTGGTTCCCATAGTACAAGCTATGCTTAGTTTGGGGCTAGATGGCGCTGTGTGAAATGTCCACACATATTTATTATATTTATTATTATTATTATCTTACTCACTTAAAACATCATACTGTGGGAACCACCGCATAGTCATCACGTTCCTTGGTAAATCTACTGCTCCTCCATCCCATTTCCAAAGGATCCTCATGGGCAGCTTACGGAAAGTCTCAAGTAGTTCATTTAGCTTCTCACTAGGAAGCGTAGAATCCTTTACCGTGGAACCCAGGTTCACGTATATAACGCCATGCTCAGCCTCGTTTATGAACCTCTCGATTTCCTGGAAAATAGTTATTTTAAGGTCAGAATAATGTCCTGGTATTGTTGAAATGACGATTTTTTAAATCTTCTTTCGAGCAAAAGGCTGGAGAGTGGAACGCCTTGCCATCGTCCTTTATTTCATCAGTTTTATCTTCTATACAAGCATGCCACATCGTGGAGAGCGTCATTGCCTAGCATCAGGGTGAGCCGTGAAACAGTGGTCAAAAGCATTGCTTATAATAAAATAATTTAATAAATAAAATACTAGTCATAAACACGATAAACTCTCCCAGTAGTTCATAAATGATACGCGCTTTTTTTAGTATTTTTAGTCGATATATCTGAATTCTTCTTGAAGCCATTATTGATTACTCACCGTCGGAATAATTTTGGGTGGTCTAATGTGAATTCCGCCGACATCAATAACATTATCAGGCCTGGCAACACCTCCAAACACCGACTGGTGTGTGTTTACAAACGAGAGACTCGCATTCGACGCGATACTTTCTAATGACGGCAGCTCGTCACCCAAGTACTTATACAGGTACACGTGGTCGGTGACCTGTGAGCCTACATAATAAACCCAGTTTGTTATATGATACAACAAGTAACTCTTCAACCGTTCAAAAAACCAAGGATCTTTGCCATATTGTAAGCCAGATTGCGTTACATATGCTGAATTGAAACTGATCCCAAGTCTATTGTACTGCCACGGATGAATGGGCTGAGTATTGAACGCTATGTAAGGTGCACTCAAATTTGCAGCCAATGCCAATCCACAGTCACTGTTATACGACTCCACTAGTATTACATCATATCGAGGTTGCGTCCTTATCATGTGTATCACTCGATGATTTTCCATTAGAGTTTTACAGTCATCGTTGCCGGCTTTAGTCGCCACTAGCGTTTCAAACGGAACTCGCGACACTTCGTTCACTATCACAGATTCAAACGATAGACCTTTGTAAACTTGTTTGTCACTCAATAAAATATCTTTGTACGTCGCCGGAGCATCAGTCATTTGGAAGTGGCTGATCAGGGTCACTTCATGGTCCCGGTTGGCCAGCTCCCGGAACAGGCCGCGGTACGTGAGGTAGTTATTACGATCCAAGGACGGAAAAATACCGAGTATTTTGTAGCTGTCCGCAGCGAATATTGTGGCAACAAAACATAACACAAAAAGCGTTATCCTCGACATTTTCGTGGTGGACGCGTTCGTATTGCTGCACAGTGTGATGGTTACTAGGGCGTAAATGGAAGCCGGCTTGCGTGGTTATCTAATAATAGGTAGGAAAGATGCTATGAGGTAATCGTTGCGGTGACGGCACTGCTTTCGTAAGACTCAAAAATATTCGGTGACTACACGAGACTCCAATGACCGTGACCTTGACGTGCATCGCGAGCGTGCTTTGGACCCGACGCTGCGAGGGCAACTGACTTGATAATTATATACGTACCAATTTCGGTATTTGGTAGTGGGATACAAAACAAAGAACTCATGCCTCATTGTTTATGCTTATTGGTACACTTTGATAATTATAATTATCAATTTAGTATTATCGTATTTGCGATTGCCACTGTTTGCATTCACGAGGACTGCATCATAGGGTATTGTGGTCATGCTATCGACATTTCCTGTTTGATTAATGCAAATATTGCCTCAGAAGTTACGTCTTCTTGCTGTAGGTACCTACGTGGGTAGTATACCTACTTAAGTATTTGTTGTTAACTTGTTTACAAATTTACCTCTATATAATAAACATTGCATAGCAATGGAATAGCCTACTCATTGTTTTGTCTTGTTTTATCAACTTTTATCTTTGCTCATTTCAAACTCAATAGTGCGAGATCCGACAGCACAAATACATACAAATACCTACGTCATCGAGTACCTCAATAGGCTATCTTTAGATCGTTAGCTGACACTTAAACTTATATATTTTTTTTTGTTTATGTGTCGGTTAACGATCTACAGATAGCCTATTGAGGTACTCGATGACGTAGGTATTCCTACTGTCGGATCTCGCACTACAATTATAACCAACTCAACAAACTAAACTGTTCCTCCGTTCTGTATACAATATTTATTAGTGAGGGGTTAGTATTTAGCTATACTTAATTATATCTGTGTTTAAGCTGGGCGTCGGTTAATTCAAAGCAAAACATAGATAGGTACCTACTCTACTAAAGTAGATGAATAGCAGCATCTACTATAGGTGAACAGACTGGAAACTTAGCCTTCGGCTACCATTATAATGATCATAAAATAAGAATCCAACATAATATTCTCACGGAATACCTACCTATATTTCATAGCTTTTTGAAATGGGGAAATTGTCATTATTTGTTTCACCAGCATCTTTTATTGAAAAATAAAATTAGGGAGTTATCAAAACGTGACCGGTATCCTTCAAGCATCTAGGCAAGCATGTTTTATCCTACATGCATTGTAGTAAACTGGAGCATTGGTACTGTCTAATTATAAATTATAATATACTTACATAGGTCAACGCGGCTGGTATAAAGTCCAAATGCTATTTTTTGGAGCTTGAAAAATAAACGCAATATAATGAATGAAACAAGCGTTTTACGACAGCAACAGCGTCATGCCAATCCCCATCAAATTAATATGAACATACAGGTAGCCTAGTGTTATATTATCCTAGAAGCCTCTTAAATAACAAGATGAATGGTCACCAACTCAGGCAGCCATGCGATGCGTGTCTTTATGATTTTGCGTCACGAATTCTTCGTTTCTTTAGGAAATTATTGGAAATTCAGTAGCTAGGTATCTGAAGAGTCAAATATGTGAAATCACTGATCCACAAATTTCAAATAACCATACTTAACTGCTCAAAATAGCTATAATCAAAGTATGTAGACCTACTAATATTCTTAGTGCTGGCTTTATAAGAATAGGTACTCAAAGTCGCGCAAACTATATCAAAATATAAGAAAAAACCTATATAATAAATGAGTTGAAAAAGTTCTCGTTCCGACTATTCTATTCTATTCTTATTTATTTATAAATTGGCAATGGGCAGGCCACTGACAACCGATGGGGAAGAAAGGTTCTCGAGTGGCGACCACGAACCGGAAGGCGCAGCGTAGGCAGACCCCCCACTAGGTGGATCGACGACCTGGTGAAAACCGCGGGCAGCCGATGGATGCAGGAGGCGAACAGCCGCTCTAAGGCTGACATTCAGAGATAATGCATCGAGTTTACTCCGATCGAACTCACGCGAGTTCAAACTCCGGACACGGCGAGTATACTCCGCGTTTTTAAATTCACAGTCGAGTTCCAACGTAAACTCCGCCCTCACTCCGTCGAGTAAACTCCGGCCATAGATAGTCTTTTTTATTTGGCAGTATTATGCTAAAAAGGGAGAAAAAATAGCAAATATGGTATGAATAACTGAAACAGGAGATCAAATTTACTGGTGATCACAGATTAGAGAAAAAAACTGGTGATAATTACTTATATACTCTTTGAAGGAGACTTTAAAAAGCGCGCCATTTCTCTTTATTTGTTTTTTCAATTATTATGATTATTACGAATGTTGTTATTTACCTAAATAATAAAAAAACGAGTGAAATTAAAACTTACAATGGAAATAGAAATAGCAATGGAAAATAAATCGTCTCTATAGTGTTCACAGTACCTACTTGTTCACAAAATCTGAGGGAGCTAATAGCTCCATACATATAAATTCTAGAAACTAAATAAAAATAAATGCTTCATTTTAATAATAGAAAAGAAGAACTATGGAGCCAACTTGCAAAGCATTGATGATTTCTTCATATGTGCATGGTAATTCCTAAAAGGTACCATATGAATTGATTTTTATTTAATAAACCAAGACCTACCATTAATTTAAGATTAATTCTATATTATAGGTTAGGTACCTACCTACTCACAAACAACTTAAAAAGGCATGGAATAATGTGAATGTGAAGACACAAGCCGGGGAAGCAAAATCCATAATACAACAAAGAAAAGAAAACACACAGGATCTGCCAGTAAATTACTATTAGATTTTTTTTATTGTTATTTTCATTATAAATAAATCTATGAAGCAACTAATTTTATTTCGTAATTTATTCGTTTTATTCAATACTAAATACATTTCTTCACAAAAACCACATTAAAAATTGATTTTAAGCAGCATTGTTTTTAAAAACATGCGTAATAATAAAGATGGCGGTGCCTGAGCACGGCTCGAGTCACCGATTTCGTGGCTCAGCCCGTCTCATGCTCAGATGAGCATATACTCGTACTCCATAATGCTAAACTCGACTGTGAATGCCAATTCGATCGAAGTACGAGTCTAGACTCCAGTTTTGACATAACGGAGTTTTGAGTTCGAACTCGAACTCGTCTGTGAATGTCAGCCTAAGTGGCGCTCCCTGGGGCGGTCTATGTTCAGCAGTGGACATCTACGGGCTGATGATGATGAGGCCACATCGCTCGTAGAACTGACAACCGATGGGGAAGAAAGGTCTTGAGTGGCGACCACGAACCGGAAGACGCAGCGTAGGCCGGTCCTCCAGACGGTGGACCGACGACATGGTGAAAACCGCGGGCAGCCGATGGATGCTAGAGGCGAGCAGCCACTCAAAGTGGCGCTCTTTGGGCGAGGCCTATGTTCAGCAGTGGACGTCTTCGGGCTGTTAATGATGATGATGATTTATAAATCACAATATTTTAAAACTGACTGCGTAGGTACCTACCTCATCCTCATCATCCTCCACAGCCTGAAGACGCCCACTGCTGAACATAGGCCTCCCCTAGAGAGCGCCACCTTGAGCGGCCGTTCGCCTCCTGCACCCACCAGCTCCCCGCGGTTTCCACTTGATCGTCGGTCCACCTAGTGCGGGGCTGGCCTACGCTGCATCTTCCGGTTCAGTACCTACCTACCTATCTAGTGCCTATTATACTTAACAGTACACCATAGTTATATTTTGGAATAGCGCATATTTTGGCATATGCATTGCACAGCACTGTTTCTCGGTTAGCATCACTTTTTACGCTAAACTTGTTTCCTATAACACCAACTGGTGATATATTGTGCACCAGAAAACAAGCCAGCTAAATAAAATAAGAGGCACAACTACCTAGCTCCATTACGTAGGCGTAGATCGTATATAGGCATTACGACGTAATGTGGTACCAGATTATGTACTAGTGTGTATGCATGTAGTATGGATGTGGTCATAGAATAGGGCATAGTTTTGGTAGTTTCGCTTTGCCGCCGCCACGGCGAGACACTGTCGTAGGGTTTCACAATAGGGCTGCCTCTTACCCTTTGTCCTTGGTGATATTTTACATAATCATTGAAAACGTCTTGCTTCTATTAACAAAAAAGATGAATTTTAGAGCAGGTACCTAAGCAATTCGAAGTACATAATTAAGCTAGTTGGACCGACGATCTGGTGAAAGCCGCGGGGAGCCGATGGATGCAGGAGGCGAGCAGCCGCTCTAAGTGGTGCTCCCTGGGGGAGGCCTATGTTCAGCAGTGAACGTCTTCAGGCTGTTAATGATGATGATGAATTAAGCTAAAGGAAAAAGAAATAGACTCTGAGAAATATGCCGTATAATTATCGACCCAGCTCACCAAATTTCACGATTATCAGTTGAGAAATGCGACCTGTAGAGGAGTAAACAGCCGGATAGATAGACATAATTTATGCCCTTCGCCTTTGCTCGGAATATAAGTAATTAGGTATTTGTAGGTACCAGGCTTTAAGATATTGGTATGTCCTGGTTTGGGGTAGTCCTGACTACCCCGTCTCTTCCTGAGGGCACCATAAGAGCCGGTTAAAGGAAAATATCCAGGGAATAAGCAACAGCATTCTCTCGACGGTCTACATTAAAATCTTCTGCGATCATCAAGCCGCCTGCCAAGCTTGGTGATTATGGGAAACCCTATAATAAGGGTAAGACGTGGTGTTTATAGAGAAGGCCTATGTTCAGCAGAGGATTTCTTCCAGCTGCTAATGTGTAAGATTTTCATCATAGTAATTTCGGTAAGTTTAGGAAGTAACAACATACGACAAAAAGGGCTCCAAATGGACTGTTTATTGAAATTGCGATTGCATTGCTTTACAGGACTACCCCGTCTCCCCGTAATTATTGTCGATTATGGACAGAATTTCTATGGGAAATCTGTGAAAAAGTAACAATTATTGTAGAAGATCTCAATCGCAGTTTTAAAAGAAGGCTTGCTGGGGCCCATGCCTTACATTAAATACATAAATTCACACGTTCTCATTAACATCAGTTGCTTCATTAAAGAATACCTATTATCGTGTTTGGGGTAGATGAATTGATTCTTTTATGCGATTGCTGCAAATCTTGAAGCACGAGAAATAAAAGCACAACCCTACTAATTGACAGAAAAAGGCGTACTGTCGGATTAACAGGAATTATGGTCATTACTTAGCCGTTGTTTACGTGTAAACGTACTTAGCCCGGCCATTACACGATGTTAAACCTTTTACAAACGCCTGTCGAGCTCGGGCATTGCTTTTACTCTGACATTGGCTGACTTTCTCTCTTTAAGCCTGCATGAATCTCTATTATTGTACTCTGAGAAATTCTCCTTTATTTCAATATTATTATGTTGTCAAAGCTAACTTAGCAACGAGGTACCTAAACTTATCGGAACTTCCACAGAGCAAAAAAAAAAAACGGGCGAAGCGTCATTTGTTTCATAGCTCTGTGGGTACTTCAATACAAAAAGGTGTAGTAATAACTTTATGGAGAGGGCAAATAGAACTGAGTTTTATTCATTTTTCATTTTTAGTTCTTGTCTATATGCTGCGGTTGAGAATAACGACTTGAAAAAAAGAATTAAATTGGTCAAATCCACAGAAAGTTGTTTCTCTTTTTGTAGATCGAGTAAAAGCTATAGAAGTGATTTTCTGCAGGCGTCACCTTTGAAAAAAGAATTCATGCTAGTGTTTCTGCTTTTATGTAGGCGTCGGTTTCGTCTAGGTGTCGATTTCGCGTCGGTGTTGTGTCGGTCGGTACGGTATGTACGATTCATTAGCACATTCTAGTATTGCGTGCGTAGTGAACAAGCATGCGGTTCTACCGATGAGAAGAGGTCACATCACCCAGTCTAGTAATCAGATTACTATAGACTGTGTAATCAGGTCATAAAGTTTCATTTACCCAGTAATTTCAGTAATTACTGCTTGGCGGCAGAATAACTGGAAAAGCGGTGGTACCTACCTAGACGAACTTTGCAGAAAAGTCCTACCACTTAGTAATAATGATACAATCAATCATTTCGACGTTTTGGCATGTAAACCAGTTGGACCCTAAATCTGTTTTGTTTGCAATCATAATAATACTCAAGGATAGCAGTTATTATACGTACCTACTTTACATAAAATTGTACTTTAGATATAATATTATCATCGTGTCCAGTTAGTTTTTCCACCCTATTATAATCTATGTTCGATCGTTTTCTCTACATTTTAAACATTTTTGGATGGAATTGGGTGTTTGGGATTTTTTATCAGAGTCCGATATCATGCTTCAACCGTTGTTCTTTGAAAACTTACAACAGCTATACAACATATTTTTTAATAATAAGGGCTTTATTGCTGATGCGATTATGCGGCCCGTTAGATAAAGTAAAGGACACCATATTAATTCTCTTACAGACATCCACTAATCTCTAACCGTTAGTCTATATAATTTTCTGGCGTCATCCGAAAATTGACCAGCCAAATTTAATTCTTGGTTTATTGTAAATTCATATAATAAAAATCAGTTATTGGATTTGGGAATATCCCTTATGACAAGGCAAATAAAATAAGGTTTAGAAAACGTCTAACAGAGAATTTTATATTAATTTTGTAGTGATTCGATGATTAGTGGGATGACAGCCAGCTGACGTAGGAGGTGACTCTGGCGAAGGCAGCAGGAAGACCGGCTTGGCAACCAGCCGCAGCACCGAAGGAGGTAACACCGATCTGGAACAAGTAATTGTTAATTAGGTATCTAGACAACATTTTGTTTCGAGTGTCATCATAAACAGCTTGAAAACGTCTACTGCTAAATAGTTGACTCCTCTATAGAGTGTCGCGTTGAGCGGATGCTGATCATCGGTCCACCTAGTGGGGAGGCAGTTATTATGTAAGTATATTTTAGTCTTCTGCTGCGCCTATACTAATAACACTGACTGTTACTTATATTGTGTCTTGAACTGTTATCTATGCTGTCTTTCAAGGCAAGTTCGTCAGCCGAGTAAGTCATCATATCGATAAGTCACCTAACATCAGTTTACACTTCTTGCCTTTCGATTTGAAATCGAGCGCGATTTGAATCAGCGGGATTTGAAGCCGCGCCTTGAAACTGGATTAGACGCTGTCCAACTGACTTTTGGTCTGATGATGTTAGGAACATAAAAATATACTAAAATATAATAAATTACTGTAAGTGTGTGTAGAGCCATTCATCATAGCTTTGCCAATTAGAGACTCTCTTTCAATATTAGATACTACTCAGGTCATGTGGAAACACTTTTACTAGGTGGTAGGACTATTCTGCATAGTTCGTCTAGGCAGGTACCACCGCTCTGCCAGTTATTCTGCCGCCAAGCACTAGTATACAAGCACTGATGTGTTCCGGTTTGAAGGGCATTGTAGCTAGTGAAATTACTGGGTAAATGAGACTTTATGATCTGATTACACAAGGTAGTTATCTGATTACTAAACTGTGTGATGTCTCAGGATCACGCGCGCAGTGCATTGTCAATTTGTCACGCAAAACTTTATTATTTTAAAGTTCCGAGTGACACTGAAACTGTTATGGGCGGCCGTGTCGCTTAACATCAGGTGAACAAATAGGTCGTCACGTAATTCCATCACATAATAAAAACTTACCAATACTCTTCTTCCGTTGCTCTCAACAGCTAGGGGTCCGCCGGAGTCTCCACTGCAGGTGCCCCTGCCGTTAGCACCGCTGGTGCAGATGTTGCTGTCGTGCACCCACGGACCGTACACGGCAGCGCAATCAGCGTTGCTGATCACAGGTATAGTTACCGAGCTCATGACCTGGCCTGTTCCAATGCTGCCGCCTGAAAGTAAGTCAACGTCATCAGTGTTATCCATTATTCGTTATGTTATGTTATCCGTTTGGTACCTAAGAGTAATTAATTATGTATGTGGTCAGTAAAACGACATCTTGAAGGAACAATACTGGATTATTGTAAATTTTGAGAAAATTCAAAAGCAAATTATAATAACCGGACAAGTACGAGTCGAACTCGTGCACGAAGAGTTCCGTACTACATTACCTATAAAAATTAGCAATAAAAACACGTTTTGTTGTATGGAAGCACCCTTAAATATTTTATTCATCATCATCATCATCATTAACAGCCTGAAGACGTCCACTGCTGAACATAGGCCTCCCCCCGGGAGCGCCACTCAGAGCGGCTGCTCGCCTCCTGCATCCATCGGCTCCCCGCGGCTTTCACCAGGTCGTCGGTCCACCTAGTGGGAGGCCGGCCTACGCTGCGTCTTCCAGTTCGTGGTCGCCACTCGAGAACCTTTCTTCCCCATCGGTTGTCAGTTCTATGAGCGATGTGGGCTGCCCATTGCCATTTCAACTTGCTAATCCTGAGAGCTACATCGGTCACTTTAGTTCTCCTGCGGATCTCCTCATTACGGATCTTATCTCGCAGGGAAACACCGAGCATTGCTCTCTCCATAGCCCGTTGTGCGACTCTGAGCTTAGTAATGAGGCCAACAGTTAGAGACCATGTTTCAGTTCCATAAGTCATCACTGGCAACACACATTGATTGAAAACTTTTGTTTTCAGGCTTTGTGGTATTTTGGACGAAAAGATAGGTCGAAGCTTCCCGAACGCTGCCCAGCCGAGTTGGATTCTTCGGGCGACCTCTTTGTCGAAGTTGGACCTACCCAATTGGACAGTCTGCCCTAGATAGACCTATTTGTCGACAACTTCGAGAATGTCGTTCCCAACAATTACCGGTATAGGTGGAACATGGGCATTTGACATGATTTTCGTCTTGTCCATGTTCATCTTAAGACCAACCTGTCGGGAGACTCTACTGAGGTCGTTGAGCATGGTGCTGAGATCATCGAGCGACTCCGCCATTATGGCTATATCATCGGCAAAACGAAGATTAGTGATATACTCGCCATTTATGTTGATGCCAAATCTTTTCCACTCCAAGAGCTTGAAAACATCCTCCAATGCGTTTGTGAACAGTTTCGGAGAAATAACGTCTCCCTGTCTCACGCCTCTCTGCAATGGGATCTGTTCCGTACTCTGGTCCTGTAGTCGGACTGACATAGTGGCCTTACTGTACAAACACTTCAACACTTCGATATACCTATAGTCAATTTGGCATCGCTGTAAGGACTGCAGCACCGCCCAAGTCTCGATTGAATCGAAGGCTTTCTCATAGTCCACAAACGCTAGGCATAGCGGCCGATTATACTCTTCGGTCTTCTGTATAATCTGGCGTAGCGTATGGATGTGGTCTATGGTGCTAAAGCCTTTTCGGAAACCGGCTTGTTCGGGAGGCTGGAATTCATCAAACCTGCGTGCGAGACGATTCGTAATGACCCTCGAGAACAGCTTATACACATGACTCAAGAGCGAGATGGGCCTATAGTTCTTCAATAAGGTGTTATCACCTTTTTTGAAGAAGAGCACCACCACGCTCTTGTGCCAATGTGCAATATTTTATTACTTATTATCTAATATTATGCTCTGTTTTTAAGTATTTGTCATGGCTGAAATAAAAAAAGAAGGATTGAGTTTTGATTGACATCGAACTGAAGCCCAAAATGGCGGACATATTAAATATGTGTGTCAGATGAAAGTATGGCGACCGGCTGCATATGATGTGAGTGCGTGCGTGCCCCGCTCGTACGTACGAAGCGTTTCGGCTTCCTAAGGGCGCTTCAGTTTCGGATCAGACAGAATTCCCTCCTTCTTTTTTTATTAGCTCCATGGTATTTGTTTTTATAGCGGCAACAGAAATACATCATCTGTGAAAATTTCAACTGTCTAACTGACAAAAAGGATCCAGTTATTTTTTTGTTGTTTTTCAGCCTGATGACAGACAGTCAGATGGACAGCGAAGTCTTCGTAATAGGGTTCGCTTTACCCTTTGGGTACGGAATGCGGTTGTGGTTGCGGAATTTCGAATGATTATTTTGCATTTAAATTTCAAATCGATATCTTAAAAATTGTAGCTATTTTACTAATTATTGTATGTCAAATAAAAATCTTGGTTAACCTTTTTTTGTAGGTAAGTATAGATGAGAAAAATCGTTTAAACTCACCGTCAGAAGTAAGACCGTACCCAGATGCGACAGCGTTCGTTCCCAGAAAATTGTTATTGAGCTCATTGCCACTTGGGAGAGCGATTGGCTGTACGTTATCTGAAAAGGGAATATAATAAATAATTATTGATAATAAATGTTTCAATATGCCAGTAATAGGCATGACGACTACTATTAAAAATGAACAAGTAAATAATACTCACATAAAGAAGATTAAAAATTAATGCAATAATAAAAAAAATAAGTAAAATAGGTAAATAAATCACGGAGTAATAAGCTTTTAAAGTTTCTATAGAAGGCATCTCCTGTCCCTTTCTCGCGAAACAGAGCGCCTCCACAGTTACTATGAAAAATCCATCTGTGACGTCACATGCCAAAGATATTGTATGTAAAGCTACCACAGCTTAGTAATGAGGTATTATGACGTGATTGCTCTGACGTCACTGGCCGTTTGAGCTATCTCTTTCTATTTCGGTTTTTAAAATGCTTGTAAAGTTGTCGTTTTTTGAAAAATTTTTTTTTGATTTTACAAATGTAATGAGGAATCTTATTAATTTAAACAAAAAAAATTTTAGTTATCATGTCTATTGTATAAGTATGCGTGCACTTTAATAATAATGAATATTTAATCAGTCTAGAAACAAAAAATCTAAAGAAACTAGCTACTTGAAAATTGTAAGGATACGATCCATTCTATGAAAGTTTTTACATAACGAATAAAATACAAAGGTACAGTGTAGAGTGTAGGTACCTAAAACTTTAAATTTTGGAATGGATATTGCGTATAAAATGCCATATCATAAAGTTAGGTACTTACTCGATAAAACAACGTTAGTAGGTAAACGAATTATGGCGATATCGTTTTCAGCATTCGAGGGGTTCCAACCAGGGTGCATGACTATGTTATTGGAGACAATACGCTGTCCACCGAAAAACAAAGTGTTGGAACCAAGAACAGCGGTCATGGACTGGGCCGTGACGGTGCCATCGTTATTGCAGTGAGCAGCAGTGACGGCGAGGTTGGGACCAATTAATGATGCACCGCAGACTGAGGTGAAGATCCACAATATTTGGATAACAAGACCGACCTGTAGGTATATGGACAAATAATAATATCACTTTCTGGGAGCTTTTTATCAAGCGTGGTTAGAGTTTTATCTGGATTTATACACGGCGAGGTGTCTTATAGGTAACTAACCTGGTAGGGAAACTCGCTAATGTCAGAGACGGAACCGCCGACAATCCTTTGGCTGGCATTCTGCTCCTCCAGGGCCCTTATTCTGGTGGCTTCAGGGATACCAAACTTCCTGTGGTAGCCAAAAACAGGGGAGTCATCAGGGGTCACCTCTGCGGAGACCGCGATAGCGAGGGCCAAGATCACTGCAGCAAATATCGTCTTCATTTTGGAACGGTTATATATCACCACGAAACCATCCTTTATATACCAATATAATCTAATCTTAATTAATTAGCCAATCTTAAGCGGACGTCTAGATTATCAAACCGAAGATTAATGCTAATACGCAAAACGTGAATTTCTATTTAGGTTGCGTTATTTTCGGTAGCATAATTACACGGGGTGGCAGGCTTAATTTTTTTAATCAATGATTAGTTTAGCGTTTGGCGACAATCTCACCTGATGGGAAGCGACGATGTGGAAGATGTAGCATGCTTGTTTAGTGAAAAACTATTCATTCATGACTTGAACAACCTCGGATCAGTTCTTATTAAGAAATAAGTCGAAACGGGTAGTAACGTATAGGGTCCGGAGACACGATAGGTGCAGCACGAAGACACGATAGGTGCAGCACGAAGACAACACGAGGTTACAACGATACTTCATTAAATAAATAGAAGATAATTAATCTGAACACTATAATTTATGTTTCATAAAGCCCAATATTTAAGGAAGACTTTAGGATACAAAATGTCTCACCACCCTGAAATGTGTAGCAGTTGAGTACTATTTTAAAATCTGTGGTATAACGCATCATTCTCTTACCTAGAAAAATCTTCCTGTCAGTTCAAATATCAGTAAACTAATCAAAAAAAGAACACTGAAATAAGAGCAGAATAAATGAGGTCCACGAAATAGCACGTGCTTACAAAGAGATTGAAATCAAAGTGAGTTCATTACAGCAGTGCGGTCCAGTCGAGTAGCTAGAATGCGATCCTGCGAATACAAATGGGATTAAAGTTTTAACCCCGACTGGAGTACCGCTAGGCGCCTGATTATCTCCCACAATATTATTATAAAAATAGCTTCCATTAAGAATGGAATCTAGATAAAAAATCTTATTTTATGGCGAGCGCATTTTGTTTCTGTGTAATTTGGTGAGTATAACTTGAGGGCTTCGTTATAGGCTATTGCAAAGAACACTTGTACTAAGTCTTATCTTTATTTCGTGTATAGGTATCACGATATAATCTTCATGTGTAAGTATTAGTATTTATCTAATTCGTAATCGGCATCACTAATTGTATACGAGCTTAGCAGATTCAGCTGCGTAACTGCACCATTTTTCAGGATAAAATATATAATAAATAATAAACCATTTTATTGCAGGCAACAAGCTTATAAAATAAACATAGGCCCATATTATAGATACCTTAAAGACTAACATACATATTTTATAACACTAAACTAAAACTTCATTGAGCACGTTGAGTCGGCGTGCTGAGCTGGCTGAGGTGTCACGTAGCCTTCCAAAAGTATGTATCATGACTGAGTCGAGCAGATTTTTAATTATGATTTGAATTGTATTTTTTTAAAAAAAATTGTTGGATACTGGGGGTGAAGTAGCGCTCCCTGGGGAAGCCTATGTTCAGCAGTGAACGTCTTCAGGCTGTTAACGATGATGTCGATGATGATGAAATTTATTTAAAACTAACATCCGTTTACATAAAACAGTATATTAATATTTACAAAATGTATTGGACGTGATTGGCACCTATCATCTTTCACCTTTCATCAGTGCCTAAAAGACATGCACAACATACAAACTGTCGATTTATTACCATATTTCTAAAATTAGAAAAAACATAACAGGGTATACCTGAAGAGATGCGGCACAGTTCAACGATGCTCAAGGTACTAAACTTTATTTCTTTTACCCAAAATGGCAATAACAGAGCGAGATAAAGAGGTAACCCAATTTCCATACGACTTGCGAAAATTGCATCTTTTTTCTCGCATATGAATGGGAATGAGAAGTGTGAAGTAGAAAATGGGTCACGAAGGCATCTAAGGCACCCTTGCTGAAGGGCGGAGGGTGCGAATGACTTGAGAACTCATTGTGAGGGGTAAGCCGCATAGTTCTTGATAGATAGGTAGGTACTACATGTGAAAGCTACTCACATGTAGCAAACAAAGGTTCATAATGAAATGCAGAACACGTTGAAATGAGATTTTTAAGTACTTTCTGTTGATCTTACTATTATAAGCACTAAGGTTATGGTTATGGTTATGCTTGTTTCCCTACATTTTTTTTGAACGGACTAATGCTGTTGGTCTCTACCGACCTTTACAGCGTCACCGGGCGGGAGGGCAGGCGCTT
The DNA here is from genome assembly GCA_963580505.1 of Ennomos erosarius. Lineage (NCBI taxonomy): Eukaryota > Metazoa > Arthropoda > Insecta > Lepidoptera > Geometridae > Ennomos > Ennomos erosarius. The sequence goes on along the minus strand of OY756992.1, from coordinate 6,757,596 downwards.
AAGGCACCCAGGACAAAAGTGGGGGGCAACTAGCTCAAGGGCACCACTGGGGCGCGAGCCTCGGCTTGGGCTGTTGCCGGGATAAGAGGATCGAAGATCTACGTCCGCTGGAGGAGTTGACCCTGTGGAAAGTCGCGACCATTCTAGCTAACCTACGGGGGGTACGTCAACCTCGCCGGTGGGGTCGGTGTCTGATTGTGTTACGCTGATATCCTATACCGCTGCCGAAATTGGTACCTGAGCCAGAAGGGCTCGATTGGTCCGGTGATCCTAGCGCAGGCGAAACAACGGCTGCTATAGGATCTTCCGGGTCGCTCAAGACGTATCTTGGGCGGCGATAACGGGGTGGTTTCCTTACGTTCTTTTGGATTATACCAATAGTATCAACCAATTAAAACTTGACGAACAAAAACTAATGAAACATAATGGTGTTTTGCTAGATCTAAACGTCCTACGCCCTATTCTCACCTGTACCTATCTCACTCGCCTAGGCCCTTAGGCCTACCTTTGTCAGAATATGGGCATAAATATAAACCTATCCTGGGTATCTGTAAATTTATAGGTAAACTTAGTTAAGATCATTATCAGCCCGTCAACCAATCTCAAACCTAATTATCCACACAAAATACGATATAAGAAGATGTAACGGCTCCACAGTTTCCATTGCTTCCAGTAACAGGTCAAGTTTAAAAGAGGTTGCACTAAATTTTCGAGTCCACCGACAAATCCACAGTAAAGTGCCGGCCACTATTGTTAGTTGTTAGTACCGTTATAAAAGCACTGCCAAGATACTCGACAAAGACTGAAAACTATATCAATTTTAACACTTGATATAAAAACTTTTTGTAGGAATAAGGTTTACGGAATTTCTTTCTCATGAAGGTCTAAATTGTTTTAATATTCCTTCTCTTATTCTGTCTTCTTTTGCTTTGTTGAAAGTGTATTTATTTTTGTATTTGCATGTTGTTATTGTAGGTACTCATCTTCAAGTATCAACGAGTTCTAATAGAGTAATAACTATCTCCAGAATCTGTAGCACGTTTACTCATTTATTTATCACGCTCTATAGATATATGAGGTTTCCCAAAAAAACAAAAATTTTCAGATTTTTTAGAGTACCGAAACTATACTCCAATGTTTGAATATACCTAATATTTTATCATAGAGCTCTTTAAACTTCGACGGATCCATTAGCCATTTTATTATTTCCTGCCCTGGGTTTAATAACACTATTATGTAGTATGTATAGAAACAGTAGCAATACTTCGACGTATTTGTGAAACCGAATTAAAAACGTCTCGTAGAGCTGAACACTTTTGTGGGAGAGTTGGTGGGGGATATGGGTATATTTGTATCAACCGAGAAGTTCGAACCTCTTAGGCGGTACTACGACAGCTATAGAAAAAATAAAAATTTTATTTCACTTATTATTATAAATTAATGTGCTAGTGTTACTATTATGTAGGTGTAGGTAAGTACCTACTTATACATCAAGAGCTTCTATTTGTTACCTCCACTGTGTCAAAAGTTCTACTTTGCGGTTGCGTCCGCATGTAGTTCCCAACACGTAAATTCGTCCTTTGGGACGTGTTCCATTCGTGCATCTCCTGTACTCGAATATTTTATTGCAGCAAATTCACTGTTTAGAACATGGGGTGAGGCAGTCGTAAAACTACAACCGCTGCCCTACCTGCGCGCGATGAAACTCAAATTGACTACGGAATAAAATGTATTGCTTTGCAAAACAATGAGAGTTGTTAAAATAGGTATATACGCAACTTTAGTTTAGTAATGGGGCAACTTTTCGATTTATATTGAATCAATTATATATTGAACGCAACGTAGGCCAGCCAATAGTTGGACCAATGACCTGGTGAAAACCGCAGGAAGCTGATGGATGGAGAAGGCCAGCAGCTGCTCAAAGTGGCGGGCGGCTTATGTTCAGCAGTGGACGTTTTCAGGCTGTGGATGATGATGAATCGTTGTGAAAATTCTTTTTATTCACCATTGACGTTAATTTTAAGAAAGGTAGAGGGCGGTAACTGTTTAATAAAACAATCAATTTGGTTTTATCATTGATTATAATTAATTTTACAAGAGTCATGCGTATAATTAAAGATTCTAAGGTGACTAGGATCCCGCTGACATAGTGCGCGGTCCCACGGTTCTTAGGACCTAATCCTGGATGTAATCAAAACGAATCTCGGTGGGAACGGTTCTTGTCCTGCGGACCCCTGTGTACCCTTGGCGAACTTGATTAATTCCAGGATATTAAGTAATGGAACCACGTTGACATGGATGTGAATTATGGAGATTGAGCTTTAATTATTTATTTATTTAGACATTTTGACTTTGAAGAGAGAAAGAAGGAAATAGATAAAGGAAAAAGATGTAACTACCTGTCTACACCATTATGTTTTTAAAACGAGTTTTCTCACAATTCAATAAGTTTTCCAAGGTCCAGAAAATGGCAAGGGTTCGTACGAGGTAAAGTATTTCCCTAAATTACCTACGGCACGGGGAGAAGCGGGTAATACAGCTGTCACAGACGGACTAGATGAATTTATTACAGACCTCGCGGCTAATTTATTTACTTTCTTGTGAATGTTGCCGGCTTCTGAAATACCGGGAAAACCCGGATACCTAAGGCTTAAAGAAGTTTTAGCTACGTCCTACCTTTTGAACAAGTCTTAGCGAAAGTAACATTTACTACATTATTTTTTTAAGTAGGTAAACCTTTGTCCCGAATCTATACGATTCTTATTTTTTTTGTTGCGTTAGATTTCAAGCATTTTGGTAAATAAGTTCTCTTTTACTTACTATAAGAGATTTCACCACGTATTTCCGCTGTGTCGTTAGTAAGGAGACACTTTATACAATACCAAATTGAATCAAACATGCTTACCACCCAACATTAAAGCTTTTATTACATTAATAGTGCATTAGTGCTAAACTAATTCAACTTTAAAACGTTGACAATAAGGCACGAAATGAAGCAACAATCTTTTAATTTGTACTAACATAACCTGCTTTAAATAAGGAGGTTTTTATGTATATGTCAACGTCTTTTAGTAAGAACCGTTTGTTTATAAAAAAACACGGTTATTTATAAACTGTCGATTTATTGCAAACGGGCAATGCGTCTTACAATTAAACGGTCGATATGTTGGTTATTTATAATTTAATCGGCATCACTTCGTTTTTTCGTAATTGTGTACTTCTAGTGTGGTCAAAATTAACCAAACACTTCTCCTTGCTTCGCTCGTGATCGTAACCTACTGGTTAGCCACTAGTGACTCTAAACAAACAATAAACTACAGCAAAAATTGGTGGTTACAATTAAACGCTACTAAAACCTGTTTTTTTATAAAAACACCGCTGGGCACCGACTGTTTGTAAATAATCGAAATATATCATCCGTGTTATTGTAAGACAGATTGTCAGTTTGCAATAAATCGACAGTTTATAAGTAACCGGTTTTATGTTCTTTTTTTTTTATAAACAAATCGCTTTTACAATAAGACGGTGACATATACACGTATGTGCTGTGAACAGAAGAGCCATGATGACCCTTTCATCATTCATTTATAAAGTCTTTTCACCTTTTATAGCGGAAATTATGTTCCTTTACTTTCACACCAAGCAGAAAAGTGCCTTTAAGTTTGTAAGCTTCCTCTTAAAATGTTTGTGTAAAGTGCTTCTTTATGTATTGTAATAATACAGACGTTTTAATTAAGGTGAGAGAGATTTTCTTCAAATTAAGTTAAAAAATACCTACCTATTGTAATACCGTTTTTGCAAAAATACTAAGTACGATGTTCTAGAACTTAAGAAGAAAATAAGATTAGTTCATTGAAATAATTATGGAAAATTGTGTTGAACAAGTTGCCTGCAGATAAGCTCCAGCATTTGGAGCAAAAACATGAAAGTGAGTTATTATTTCAGTCTTGGAAGAGCTTCCTATACTAAGAGGCCTAACCTCTATATTAAATAGTGAACCAGCCTGGATAAATAGGTAATGCCGGAAATACCGTGGCATGCATGAAACGTGCAACGACAAAGTTACACGAAATGATGCTGCATGTTTAACATTGGCCGGTAATTTAGGGTTGTGAGAAAAAATAAAGTAGGTAGAACATTAATTATGAAGCTTCTGTTGAAGCGCACTATAACGATCACTTAATAAAGATACAATTTTTGCTAAAGTTTTATTATAAACGAATGGCTTATTATAGGCTAATGACTGTTTCCCATCAGGTGGTTTTTTTTTGAGTTCAAAAGTTTGTATAAAACTAGGAACCTAGTTAAAAACTTTTGAATGTATAAAAAGACGCAATAAATGACGACGCAGTCATTATAGGACCTTTCAAAATAACATAAAATACACATGCCAAAATTCAATTCGATCAAACCAAGTGGTTCTAAGGTCGATTTCAAATTAAAACGTTGCCGTTTGCCGTTGTGTAGAGTAAAATTATGTAATAAAACGGCCATCGTTAATTTGCATGATGTTAGTTTACGCTTTATGCGCTATGCGTGTACAATCTTCGACAGCCTCTTAGCTTTTCAAGCAAGATAGCAGTCAAACGATAGCCTACTTTACCGTGAGGTGGACAGACAAGGTAGATACTAGGTTTTAATTAAAAACCTGGTGAGTAAAACGCTTACGTCTTGACTTGAAAAACTCTAGGAAACCTGTACCATAGATAGGTTACGGTACCCAAGAATATGTGTCCATAGACTTTAGGGGTCCTTACTCTTACTCTTTGTCATTATCATCATCACCACCAGCTCATAGACATCCACTGCTGAACATAGGCCTCCCCCAGAGTGCCACTTTGAGCAGCTGCTCGCCTCCTGCATCCGTCGGCTCCTCGCGGCTCTCACCAGATCGTCGGTCCACCTAGTGAGGGCTGGCCTACGCTGCGTCTTCCGCTTCGTGGCCGCCACCCGAAAACCTTTCTTCCCCATCAGTATACAATGAGAAATCAAATAGAAACCTCAACACAATATAACCAAAGAAATACTGTAAACTACATGCCAAAATATCTGCAATTGATACTTATATCAAATACGTATGTGCAGTGTACCTACTTATACCTACTGTGGACTAATAATACAAATCAGTCAATTAGTTCGTCATCATTTTATTTCTTCAATCTGTGTTTGTCATTGAAATAAATAGCTACGTCAAATTTAGTTCTTAATAACAAAAGAAAGATAATAATAACAGCCAGCAAGTATAATGTCCAACTTATCAATGGGAAAACCCATAAATATGTATTTATTAAGAGATTATTAGATTAAAGTTAAACAATGTTAATTGAGGATTTTATCGCTTTGATTAATTATTATTCAATTCAATTAATAATGCTCTACTGTAGAATTGGGAACAATTCTTACGTAGTATTATATTAATATACTTAAATATTATTCTCTGACGAAAGATGGCATGTAGAGATTAGTTGAATATTTCACTGAAGTAAGTACGTACATAGTTAGGTCTGTTCAAACTGAAGCTTAAACTGCTACATACCTAGCGGTGATATTATAGCTCTTGACAAAACCCGTGGCGGCGCGGCGTGGTCCATTCGACCCGTTTTCGTAGGTAATCTCACCTAAATCACTATGTTTTTGTCCAGAGTCCTGCCTAACCGAAAACGCAACAAAGGGACAACACGAAATGTGATTACTCAGCTCGTACTGGGGCTTGCATGTCAGGACGGCAGTGAATTACTGGCCACCACGGTTATTTTTCCTCTTTTTTCAGGTATACAAACTAAAGTGAACAAAAAGTTTGGTTGTCGCACCGCACGGGCAAGCGACGTTAAATGTTAGCACTCGGATGTTGTAAACACATTGTGACATGTTTGGAATAGAGCAACCTACAGGAAACCCGTGTTTGTTTCGACGAAAAGCATGTAAGTAGGTAGCAGTCGGCCTCAGTTAATAACTCTTCAAATTATACCGTTCAGGAATGCGAAAAAAATCTTAGTAAGATCTTTGTAAGATCTTAACAAAAACTTTATTGGTGTGTGATAAACAAAATGCTGACGTAACGACTAGTTCAGTAAGTAAAATCTGGGGTAAAACAGAGTTACCTAGATATTACTATTGTCTGCCAGTTGTCACTCCTACTAGGGAACTAACCATAGGGAAAACGATTTTTTTTCTATTTTCATCTATGCGGATAGAGTTGGAAGTAAATAGGTAGGTACGTTCCTAATACTACACTTTCTAGTTGACCTCAAATGAAATGCTTATATTTTTAAGGTTTGCTTGTAAACGCTATATATGGGTTCCCATAAGCTAGATTTTGAGACAACTTATAGGTGATAATAACAATTTTCATCTTAGTTCAATAAAATGTAGATGTTTGTTCTGCGTCTGGGTGTTATATAGTATTCTATGTATGTATTTACAAACAAAATAGTATATAAGTATTGTATCAGTTATCTGGTTCCCATAGTACTCATGCTTAGTTTGGGGCTAGATGGCGCTGTGTGAAATGTCCACACATGTTTATTTATTTATTAAAATCTCGATAAAAATAAGACCTACCGCGAAAGATTTAAAAAGCAATAAAACCGTTCAACATATTTACCGAGCCATAGCACCGGCAACACCTAGAGCGCACTTATCAGATGAGAGCACACTTACTTGGAACCTGACCCAAATAAAACATCGCGTATCTACCGTCGTCGACGCGGATTTGTTGGCACAGTAAAGAATTTAGTGCTCACCCCTGTCTACTGTGAACTTAGAGGCTGCCTGTGGTACTACTACCACAGAATACTATTGTACTACCGTGCACTAGGACCTAGATTTTACAGAGTAATATGGACATATGGACACAGACTTTTTTCAACATCATTTTAAGAGAAACAAACGAGAATTTGGATTTGATTATTTTCACGTTAATTTTTGATTGTTAAAGTAAATTACACCAGTACACGCACACCCACCCACACACACACACACACACACATACACACACACACACACACACACACACACACACACACACACACACACACACACACACACACACACACACACACTTTTATATATGTTCCATATCCGTACATGGAGATTTGGACCTTTTCCTATAAGTATCTGTAAAAGCTTCAAAGCTTTCAGCTTACTGGTAGCAACTTAGCATCCCCTAAGAACGCTACTTTCATAATTCCATAATCTCCGGCCTCGAAAGATATGGCAAAGTTCAACCAAAAGTTAAGATTTAAATTGGGCTGTTGCCCCTCTCTGGGTGAAAACTTATTTTAAAGGGTTATAAATCAAAGTAATACGGAATTACTCTATTAAGTGTGGATTCTATAAGATAAATTTTTAGTGTGAAGTAAGCCATGGCTCAAGATTTGTGTAGGTACCTATATAAAATAGCGAAGTCCCTATGAAAAAATGAGGGTCTGAGTTTTATTTTGAACGGATTAGCTGATAAGTGCCATACAATTGAAAATTGAGGAAATTATATTTACGTAGGTATTGTAAACCCCCCCCGTATCTACCCCCTCTATATTCATATAATTGTATCTTTAATTTACCGAACCTAAAGACCTAAGCTTAAATAAACTATAAATTGAATTGGATCGTTACCACAGAGTAAAAAAAAAACGCTTGAAGCGTCATTTGTTTCATAGCTCTGTGATCGTTACAGTATGTACCTACTCGGTTTTAATTTACATCGTCATTCAAATACAAACTTCTACTACAAAATCTATCTAATTGGCGGCATATACGCGAACCCAATCAGCTTTTCCTATTTCCGGAATATCCACAGAGCTCTTTGAATATTTTAACGTTTTCCCTCCATAAAAAAGCAACAATCATGAGCAGAAATCGGGAAAAAATGTTAGCAGTGTCCCTTTGGTCGGTAAGCAAATCCGGATTAAGCACTCGACTGCTGAATGAACATTCACGCAGTCCACGGAAATCTATGAGAGAGAAATAAATAGGAATTTATTCTACTATCTTTTAATATGAGTAATAGGATCTGCCCATGATCTGCCATCCTTATTTGCTTGATAGACTAAACTATAATAGCTTATTTAAAAAACTAGTGTCGTTGATTGTACTTTTGGTACTTATTGAAAAGTGTGACCGAACGTTACTAGGTTTTTTATGGACGTTTTTATGGATCTGTGACCGAACGGGACTAACTCAGTATTCAATATTTTGAGCATCGTGATTCGTAAAATCGTCATTGATATAAAAAAGTATCGTGAGACTGACAAAATAATTTCATGAAAATTAGCATAGTATAATAAAATGCAATGTTTACCCAGAAAATTTCCTCGGCTTATCTCTTGGGAGAGCACTCCTCTTCGCTTTTGTTGTACAATTCGTTTCTGTTTCTCTTATTTACATTGCAGATAATTTAGGTAATTTATAATAGCATCTCGTAACATGCAAAAAGTGTTATTTTTCAGTATTTTTTGTTATCATTTAGTACAATGGAAGCTTAAAATGAAATCGCTAATTAGTTATTTATTACTCAGCCATTTTCAGAATAAGTCTTACATTTATGAAGCAATACATACCTCCTACCTTTGATAGGTATGTTTCAAATACTGTAATTTAACAAAAATTATGTTATAACCATTTACCATTACGACAATTCATTTTATTCACCACAACCACAAAAAGGTAAGTCGTAAAATCGTCACGTATGACTCCGCACATAAAATATTTTTACAAGCTTACTGCCACCATTTTTTGCGATCTAATGAAAATATGTGACATACGGGTCACGAAATGAAAAAGTTAGTGTTTCCGCCGCAGCTGGGGTTACACCGGTTATAACGAATCTAGGTTAGAATACGGAATGCCGGCTCTAACTAAAAGTTATGGATAATAAAAAGATTGAATGCGCGCAATCTTGCGCGGAACAACAAATCTAAATAACGTTCTTTTAGGCCAAACGAGTTTTAGGACTATAATTCAATAGAGTGGAGTATACTTTGCTTTCCATGTGGTCCCATTTTGCGAATTAGCCCACCCTATCTCTTCCTGTGGTTATGCCATAGGAGCCGGACAAGGGAATATCCAGGGAATAGGCAGCAGCTTTTTCCTCGGTACGTTAAAATATTCTACAATCTCCAAGCCACCTATGCCAACTATTATGGAAAATCTCCCTATGGTAAGCGTCCAAAGAGGCATTTTATAAAATAAAATAATAAAAGAAATAAACTAAAAATTCAGGCAATAAACCCATAAAAGTTTTAATAAAAACGATAAATGACAATTATAGGTTACCAAAATACAATAATAATAAAACTGGCTGTAAATTATGTCCAAAATACAAAATGTAGATTCGATTTGGCTTAAGTTCAACATAGCATATAACTGTATTATAGTGGAAATAGAAATAAGATGTGAATCTTAGATAAATAAATAAATAAATAAAACAGAAAATAAAATGAATACTACAGGAATAAATATATAGGGGCGGCCTATGTTCAGCAGTGGATGTCTTCCGGCTGATGATGTGAATATAGTATGTTTCATTTAGATACATATTAATTAACCATAGTTAATTAACTTCATGTTTTGATTATTTGTTGTATACGATTACGGATCAAACAGAAAAACCCTGTAAATCTATCGCTGTAATTCACTGACAACCGATCATACTAAATTAAATAGGTACCTATCAAAACGGGTTACTGACTGGCATTGTGCTAAAACTATGTGAAATGAACAAACAATGAAATAGACAAAGCTTTTTTTTCAATAACTGTTATAAATTCAATTCTGCGCACGCGCATTGATATTTAGACAGTCCTATTGTTCGTAAAAGCCAGTTAAAGCTTTAAAACGAATTACCGTGTGGATGACAATTAAGTCATTTACTTATAGGTCATTTACCTACCTATATATTTTCCATTGGATTATTTGCTTCTGGCAATTTTTCTTTCATAGGGGGTATTTTACAGGTTGTTTTATTTAAGGTATAGCTCATCATCATCATCTTCAACAGCCAGTAGACGTCCACTGCTGAACAAAGGCCTCCCCCTGAGAGCACCACCTTGAGCGGTCGCTTGCCTTTTGCATCAATCTGCTCCCCACGGTTTTTACCGGGTCGTCGGTCCACCTATTGGGGGATCTGCCTACGCTGCGCCTTCCGGTTCATGGTCGCCACTCGAGAATCTTTCTTCCCCATCGGTTGTCAGTTCTGCGAGCGAAGGTATATCTAAGTAATTTTAATTTAAGGTAAGTAAGTATGTTCAATTGTTATGGTTATACCAAAGATAATAAAGCCCGTTGATAGCTCGTGAACATAATTTCTCGTACAAACACGACTCACCTACGGGGGCAGGGGGCGAGGTAACAAAACGAGACAAAGTCACGCGAAATTACAAAGGACAGAGCGGGATGGAACAAAAGACACCTTGGGCTTCCCGCTTCCTCTCGTAGGATTAGCAGTTGAAATAAACTACTAATTTTTGTACGAGGGGAAGTTGTATCGTTGGTCAACTGATTTATAGCCATTGCAACGGTGCTTTGGATAAAGATTATCGTTACGTCGAGTCTAGACTATCAGGTACCTATAATTAGAATTAAATGCGAAGAAAACTACTATTCAATATACTTATGGATTAGAAAACCAAATAAAGACATAGCCATGATAAATGACGCTAAATTACTTATTATATTGATTAATAGTTTGTCTCCCTATAATTCATCAATAGGTCTCTCTAAATAACGTCAATCTGACGTTGTACCTACTATACAACAGTATACCTACTGTTATATTTCTTGACCATTGATGTGAAAGCTATAAAATGTATCACCAAAAGTTTCCCATGCTTTGCGTCGCAGCTCGTAAATTGATGCCAAAACTCGTAAAATTTCTAATATTCCATAAAATTCGTGTTATTTTATGGCCTAGTCTTTTTCGATCATGAAAATTATATTGACACAGTTTTTTAATCAATATTGGAACCAGTTTTTTTTTGGTTTAGCTTTTCATGTTGTTGACGTTACTTTTGTGTTTGGTTGTAAAACAATAGCCAAATATGGCATCTGTATCTGAAATTGGAACTATTATGGTTTGTAATTGTCTTAGTTTACTTTAAGATGAACTAGATGGCCGCCCACCATCGTAGGTAATATTTCTGCATCGCGGTGACAAGATTCTCCTGGATATATATGTACCTTTTACCGAATTTCAATAAATGGAGTCTAGATTGCATCATGCAAACGGAGCTTCATTAACTGAACCCGGTCTACGACTTCACCCTCACGAGGACGCGTGTATTTTTACATGGTCCTTCGTGGCCGGATGTCGGCAGGATCCACCTATCGAAGGTGATTTTTGAAGCGGCACAGTAGTCGCACTTGGCTCAGTAGAAAACACTGAGTCAAGGAGGGGGGCGTTGCCGGGAGAGTAACGGCCAGCAGTTCGAGGGGGTTACCACTGGTGTTGGTAACCTAGTACGAGGGGACTACTGGTGTTGGTAGTCTCGCGTCGTGGAAATCTTCCAGGAGTGAAGTTTGAAGATAACGGCGAAGTTGCCGTACCATTTAATTGGTGTGGTGTCATAATTGGTGATAACTAGTGAATTTGTGCAAAATAATTGGATTGGAACCCGCAGAGTGAGTGAACCTGGACAATTGTGAGTACTTTCATGTTTATAAAGTTGAGTCAAGCTAAAGTGAACTTTATTTGTATGGTTAAAATAACTTAGTATTGTTGGTAATAAGTAGTTTTGAAAATTGTTCAAGTTAGTTTAGGGACTTAGAATAATTTGCTAAAAAATGAGGGAACGGGGAACCTATGCCCGAGTTCAGCCAGATTATAAGTCCCAAACACTTAGAAAAATTTTGAAGAATTTTCATCGACTTGTAAAATTTTCATAACTTGTGACTTTTGAAACAGAATATTTTAAGCTTTTTAATCAGTGAACACTTGTAAAATATTTGCTAAATTTACCATATTAACTTGTTACTTCTCGTTCAATTTCAATTCATAAAAATGGAACATTTACTTAATTTTCAACAAGATCTTTATGCGCGAATTTCGAAGGCAAGAACTAATTTTAAAAAATCGCCTAAAGATAGGTTAACAAGGGAATACATTGAAGGGAAGTTAGAGTCAGTCGAGCAGCTTTGGTTTGAGTTCACAGCCGGGCATAAAGATTTGATGAGAAATTTTGACGCCGGTGCTCTAAATAAGTCTGCCTATATAAAGACTGATATTTACGATCAATGTGATGAAGTTTATATAGAGTACAAAAGTGAATTGAAGTTAAAGTTGTCAGGTTTCACTGTATCTGTGTCCACTCCAAATAAAGATCAATCTCAGCCGGTGTCTCACTCAAAGGTTAACCTTCCTAAGGTAAATATTCCATCCTTTTCGGGAAAATACTCGGAGTGGAATACTTTCCGAGACTTATTTCAAAGTCTGGTGCATAAAAATGATGATTTAGATGATGTTCATAAATTACTTTACCTTAAAGGATATTTAACCGGTGAGGCCGAGCAATTGCTGAGTAATGTTCCAATAACTCATGACAATTATGTTAGATCTTGGATGTTGTTGGAGGATAGATACAACAACAAAAGATATTTATCTCATCAATTTATCAAAAGAATGTTGGGTCAAAGGAACATTGCTCACGAGTCAGCCAGTGGGCTGAAGGAACTATTGGACACCACCAATGATTGTTTATCGGCATTGTCTAATATAGGGATTAAGACAGAAAATTGGGATATACTTGTGATCCATATGATGGTTTTGAAGTTGGACCCAGAAACTAAGAGGCAATGGGAATTTCAAGCTGTTGGCGGGGGTTCATCAGAGGAAATGCCTACATACAAACAATTTCAAGAATTCCTAACTAAAAGATACAGAGCGTTGGAATTTCTGGATTCTGGGTCCGGCTCCAAATCTGTTCCCAAAATAAGGACGATGCATGTTTCCCAGGGTCAGTGTCAGTTTTGTTCGGAGGAGCACAAGCTTAATTACTGCAAGGCTTTTAGGAAAACTTCAGTAGAGTCACGGCGTAGCTTCGTTCAAAAGAACAATATTTGTTTCTGCTGTTTGGGGAGCAATCACACAGTCAAAAACTGTCAAACCAATTTTAAATGTAACATTTGTAAGAGCAGACATCATGCTCTGTTACACCCGTCCAGTGAGGGTAATTCTAAGGGTAATGTCGCCCATACTGTCACCACGGAGTTGGGTGTGGGCAAGGATGCAGAAGCATCAGGCGCATCATCAGTAGACGATGATAGGTTAGAATCAACTCCAGTTGTTTCATGTTTTGCGCAAAGGTTTAACACTATTTTGCTAGCCACGGCATTAGTAAATACTGTGTCCAAGAATGGCCAGAATTATACTGTCCGTGCATTGTTGGACCAGGGTTCTTAATCGTCGTTCATAACGGAAGCGACGGTCCAACAATTGGGCTTAAAAAGAACTCCTACGAAAAGTCAGATTCTAGGAGTGGGTGGAGATAAGGCTTTGATTTCCAAGGCAATGGTAAATCTTGAGATAACATCTCGAACTGATCCGAGGGTAGTTATTAAAGTAAAAGCAAATGTTTTGAAGTCCATTACCACACTGTTACCGACAAATAGGATAAAGGCGGTGGAATGGAAGGAACTACAAGAAATAGTTTTAGCGGATCCGAATTATCATACACCGAGTCGTGTTGATATGCTTTTGGGTGCCGAAGTATATGGACAGATCCTGCAAGATGGTGTTAAGAAAGGTCCAAATGGTTCACCGGTGGCGCAATGCACATCGTTTGGTTGGATTTTATCTGGAGGTCTTGATGCGTCAGACCGTGGAACAGCTGAAGTAAAGGTCATGCACATGGTGGAAGATAATAATTTACTAAAGCGTTTTTGGGAACTTGAGGATGATGTCCCTATGTCCAAGCAAAAACTGCAGACTGAAGATGAAAAACGATGCGAAGAAATATTCAATAAAACTACAAAAAGAGATGAAGAAGGTAGGTATATTGTGCGACTTCCATTAAAGGGTCCGGTTCCAGAAATAGTCGATTCCTTGCGGATAGCTGAACGAAGATTGTGCTCGTTAGAAAGAAGATTGAAAACAGGTGACCTGAAACAGACATATAAGGAGGTTATTAATGAATATGTTCAATTGAACCATATGGAACTTGTGCCAACGGAGGAGTTGAATAATCCAAGGGCAGTATATTTACCACATCATGCAGTGATACGTGAAGATAAGCAAACCACGAGGGTACGAGCGGTTTTTGACGCGTCGTGCAATGGCACTAATAATAAATCTCTAAACGATCATTTGCTAGTGGGTCCAACTTTACAAGCAGATTTGAAACACTTGGTAATGAATTGGAGAGTTTCTCGTATCTGTTTGACAGCAGATATTGTCAAAATGTATAGACAGATAAAGGTAGAAAAGGCTGATATTGATTACCAAAGAATACTTTGGAGGGACAGTACTGATGAGGAAATAAGACATTATAGGATGCTAAGAGTAACATTTGGAGTAGCATCTGCTCCGTATTTAGCAGTCAAAGCTCTACAGCAATTGAGCTTTGATGAAGGGCATCAGTATCCAGCAGCGGCAAAAGCAGTGACAAGCCAGTTTTACATGGATGATTTGCTAGCAGGATGTGATACAGTAAAGGAAGGTATAAATCTGTATCGAGAAATGAATGAACTTTTGGCAAAGGGTGGATTCAGTCTGCAAAAGTGGACGAGTAATAGCGAGGAGCTGCTCCAGGAAATGAAAGATAGTGAAAAAGAAAAAAGAAAGGATGAGAAAGCAGATGACATCGAAGAAGGACTGAAAATAAAGACAGATGAAATAGTAAAGATTGTTGGACTTACCTGGAACCGCAGCAATGACTCGTTCCGCTATAAAGTAGATTTGCCTGAAGTACAGGAACCTGCAACAAAGAGAAAGATTATTTCTGATATTTGTCGTTTTTACGACCCCCTGGGGTGGGTAGGGCCAAGTATAATAGTTTCAAAGATACTAATTCAAAAACTATGGCTGGCAGGACTGGATTGGGATGAAACTGTCCCAGTTAACATTCTGGATGAGTGGAAAATATACAGAGAGGAACTGAGAATACTCACTAACGTAACGATACCGCGCTGGATTGGCACCAGTAAGGGAGACTTGGTAGAATTACATGGTTTTAGCGATGCGTCGAAAGATGCGTTTGCTGCTGTAGTGTACGCCCGTGTCGTTGATTCTGAGGGACACATCAATGTGTCATTGATCTCTGCAAAAACAAAAGTAGCCCCAATTAAGCAAGTTTCGATTCCCCGGCTTGAACGGTGTGGAGCTGTGTTGCTTGCACGATTATTAACGGAAATAGCTACAGTAATGAATATCGACAAATCTCACCTGCATGCATGGACAGACTCAACCGTTGTCCTTGCATGGTTGAATAGCCATCCGAGTCGTTGGAAGGTATTTGTCGCCAATCGTGTGTCCGAGATCATTTCGAGTTTGGATTCTCATCATTGGTCGCATGTCTCTTCCAAGTTCAATCCCGCGGACGCAGCATCACGAGGACAATCCCCAGCTGAGTTGGTAAGGAACAAGATGTGGTTTGAAGGTCCTGATTTTCTGCATAATGATTGGATTGAATATAAAAAGCCGAAGGATATTATTACTAACATTGAGGAGGCTAAAACGAAGACTCACTGTGCTACGGTCGATGAGTCTGTATTAGAACGATTTTCGTCACTTACTAGGATGGCTCGAGTTATAGCTTACTGCAAGCGCTTCATTTATAACCTGAAAGAAAAGGTTGTAGATAGACGTGTTGGGTATTTGACAACCCAGGAACTTAAAAATGCACTGAATTGTTGCATACGGCAGTGTCAAAGGGACAATTTTAATGAAGAGTTAGAGATTGTAAGGAAAAGGGAAAACTTACCAAAACGTAGCAGTTTGCGAGTGCTGAATCCATTCTTGGATGAAAATCAAATATTGAGGGTTGGTGGCAGATTGGATTATTCTACATTGAGTACATGTCGAAAGCATCCCATATTAATACCCAAGGATTCGTATTTGACAAATCTGCTCATTGCGGATGCCCACAAGCAAACTCTTCACGGCGGCCCACAGCTAATGATGTGCTACTTGCGGGCTAAGTATTGGATTATGGGAGCAGGACGCCTTGTAAAGGCATACTTTCGGAGCTGCGTGACGTGTGTTAAGAACACAGGTAGCACACAGACTCAATTGATGGGGCAGTTACCATCAGTAAGGTCAACTCCAGCTCGACCTTTTACATCAAGTGGTGTTGACTATGCTGGACCAATTCAAATACGGACGTCTAAAGGTCGTGGCCATAAGTCACACAAAGGATATATATGTTTATTTGTATGTATGGTAACCCGAGCTGTTCATCTGGAAGCTGTGACTGATCTCACGACTGAAGGATTTCTACAGGCCTTTAAAAGGTTTGTACCTAGGCGAGGATATTGTACCGAAATTTGGAGTGACAATGCCACTAATTTCACTGGTGCAGCCAATGAACTGAAGCGATTATTTCGAAACGAAAGAGGATCTATGCTTCAGGAAGTTGCTGAGACGTTAGCCACAAATGGATGTTCTTGGAATTTTATTCCAGCACAAGCTCCTAACTTTGGTGGTCTATGGGAGGCTGGAGTAAAGTCTCTCAAATATCATTTGAAGAGAACAATAGGTGTGTCAACGCTAACTTATGAAGAAATTTCGACGGTTTTGACACAAATAGAAGCCTGTCTAAATTCTAGGCCTCTTTCGGTAATTACTGGAAATGACGAAGACTTCACCATATTGACACCAGGTCATTTCCTTATAGGTGAGGCGTTGGTCACTCCACCAGATAACAATTTTGAGTCTTCGAATGTAAGTTCGCTGCGGAGGTGGCAGTACACGCAGAGAATGACCCAAGACTTCTGGCGGCAATGGTCACGGCAATACTTGACCAAATTCTATAAGAGATACCGTTGGCCGTCGCAAATGCCTCAGCCCCGTATAGGTGACGTGGTAACAGTTCGGGAAGACAATTTACCAGTGTGTAGATGGCTTTATGGCAAGGTGATTGCAACCCATCCAGGTCAGGACAATTTGGTTCGTGTAGTAACGTTAAAAGTAAAAAACGGTACGATTAAGCGGCCTGTAAATAAGCTGTGCCTTCTGCCAGTTGCACACTAAGCCTTAAAAATTGTTAGCCATTTTTTTTGAGAATATATAGTTTAATTTTTAAAGGGGATCTTTTACTTTTCTGTTATTGTGTTTAGGTCAGATCTTTCTGTCATTTAATGTGTAATGTTGTTTAGAGTCATAAAAGGGCTCTAATATTGTAACTTTTATGCTTAAGGTTAAATTCGGGTTTATTGGTATTGTTTTTGTTTGATTTTAATGTACAAGGCTAAGCTTGTCCATGGTGGGCGATGTATGTTGACGTTACTTTTGTGTTTGGTTGTAAAACAATAGCCAAATATGGCATCTGTATCTGAAATTGGAACTATTATGGTTTGTAATTGTCTTAGTTTACTTTAAGATGAACTAGATGGCCGCCCACCATCGTAGGTAATATTTCTGCATCGCGGTGACAAGATTCTCCTGGATATATATGTACCTTTTACCGAATTTCAATAAATGGAGTCTAGATTGCATCATGCAAACGGAGTTTCATTAACTGAACCCGGTCTACGACTTCACCCTCACGAGGACGCGTGTATTTTTACACATGTCATGAAATCATCTCGCAGGAAATGGGGCTTTTGCAGGTTTTTGGTCATCCTGGGTCATAGCCGAGGAAAAATTACAGAGATGTATCGAGTTTAGGACCAATCATAAAAATTATATCACTTATATGACAAAACTAGAAGCTAATAAATTATATATAGAAATAGTGCTTATTTTGTTACAAAATATTCCTTCAAAAGAAAGTTACGGTATAAAACGAAATTAGACTTGATCAAAGTATATATAACTTTATAAAAGAAGCAATAAAATAATGGTTCTATTTTAAGGCGACATAAATTGCAGATGCCATATATTCAACGAACAAATCATTTGTATTAAATGACTGCAAATCCAATGCCAGTAAGGTTTTAAAAATCGGAGCCAAGAACAATAATACCCAGGATGGCACGCAAATTGAATGGTAAAGTTTTTGCGGCGCGCCGATAGAAAATGTCAAGCGAGTCGCAGCGCAGAAAGGCTATTAATTATGTAAGAGGAAATTGAAACCCCAGAGGAAATAGAAGAGTAATAAAATGCAACAGCGATTCCTAGATGAGTGCTATTCCGTCGCCGGCCCGGACAGAACTAGGGCAATCTCGCTCAACTTTGCTATCGTGCTTTGTCTAGCTTTGTTGACTAGTCTATTGATGATATAATATCATACTATTTTTTAAGATATTAAGATATATATCTTTTTATTATACGCAATGAAAACAGTGTGTATGTGTGCCGCTTTCAGGCCAATATGGCTGAGGCATGTTAATGAAATTTTGCAGACTACTACTACGGACTACGTAGAAGTACTACTCTAAAGATTGTACGCACTACAATTTTAAATATTTTTTATCCCGTTCTCGTATTAAGAAAACGGATTAGTTGCGAGTAAAAGCACGGCATGGTGCTTGTACTACGAGTTTAATATCAATGTTTAAATTTTGCCAAGATTTGACTGTAATATTAAGATAGATGATATTGATAATGTTATAAAAATTATGTAAAACAACATAATCTATACATCTATACATATAATAAAACTGTAGAGATAAAAAAATCTGTAAATGCAAGATATCGAAAAAAAAATTACACAGGTTGGCTTGAAATTTTTCGCTGATCACGTTAATCTACTTTTTAGACATTTTGTCTGTTTGTTTGTTTGTTTGTTTGTTTGTTTGTTTGTTTGTTTGTTTGTTTGTTTGTTTGTTACGGCACAAGTCCGAAAATACTGAACGGATTTTCATGCGGTTTTCACTAATAAGCTTAGAAAAACCCGGCGCAAAACATAGGATATATTAAATTTTATGTATCGTTAATTTTTTTTTGGTGAAAATGATTAAGATTTCATTATGAAACGGAACGGGATTTTAACAAGATGGCCGCTTCAAGGCCTCAAGGTAAGTTTTTTTTTAATATTTTGGCTCCACACATAGTGTAGGTATTTAGCCAGTGTCAAAAGGTAAGTTATATTTTGGCTACTAACCATAGATGTAAGAAAAAAAATGTTACTCTGCTACACTGCTACTGACGGTAATATTATCTCGGGTTTATCCGGATGCACAGATTAAAGAAAAAACTCTGTTACTATTATGGCACGGCTTCATATACGCCCGAACCTTCGCTGTTGAGTTGGCGCGCAAAAACATATCTGTTGACTATCTTCGATGTTTTTGTAGCGCCCCAACCTGGACACACAGTCAATTTGTTTGCCTGCTGCGCGACCGACGTGGGCTAAATAAAATGGAGGAAGCAGTAGCGTTATATTGCATGTCGGCGAATAAATATGTTTTACAAACTGTGAGAGTATTATTTGTGATTACAAAAATAAATTGTAATAGATTTAATTTATAATTCCTTATTAATATGAAGTAAAACCAATTTTTTTTATTTGTCTGTTTATCTGCCCCTTTGAATACGGACCACGGTTATTATAGTGGCAACAGAAATATATCATCTGTGAAAAATTCAACAGTCTAACTATCACGATTCATGAGTACATCCTGGTGGACAGACCGACAGACAGACGGACAGCGGAGGTTTAGTAATAAGGATTTACTCTTTGAGTACGGAACTCTTATATTTTTGTATTTCATTCTGAACAATCCCCACTGCACTGAGCGCGATAGCTTCGTCTGCGCTCGATGCAATGCAGATTAGAGAAAAACAATGTGTTCATTATGTAAGTACCTATACCCAAAAAAATCATATGTATTTACATATAAATAAGTTTTTTCATTAATCTGTGGTCCAAACTAAAAAAAGAGGATAGGTATGAGAACCTTCTTGAATATGAGCACGATACAGAGAACAAGGAGTTTAGAAGACTAAAAACATCTTAGACTTGTTTTATAAGTTTTAAGGCTTCATGCGATATCATATTTAGCCAATATTGAAATACAACTAAATTATTATTCATGTTTTCGATTTATTGGGTTCTGAAGAGGGCAAAATTCTTTATTGGCGATCTGGTATTATGTATTAATTTTCAAAAATCTACTACGCTTTACCATTCGAAATAAGTATTTAAAATTGTATTTATAGTACTTATAGCTTAACCTTTAGTAGTAACATATTCAGTAATCTGTGCCCATTGACCCTTGCTTTTGCTACGAATTGTAAACCCTTTTTTATTTTGGCATTAGACAAAATTTGTATTTAGCCAATGATAGGAAGTATTTTATGAAAACTGTTCAAAATGGTAGGTACTTAGACTTTTTATATTTATTCATAAGGCTTCACACGATTATCATACTTAGCCAATATTGAAGCATACATTTTTATTCAAGTTTTCGATTTATGGGGTTTTGGCGGGAGCAATGTTCTTTATTGGCGATCTGGTAAAATGGATTTTTTACATGAACTTACTACCCGTTACCATTCTAATTAGGTAGATAAAATTATTTCTATCTTGATCAACCACAAGGAAGTTTTAAGGTACCTGGGGGTCTAGCAAAGAAACCAACCACTAACGCTAACTCCAAAATGTACTAGGATGACATTTCGGAAATCGCTAACTTTTCCACAGCGAATGTCATTTCAATACAGTTTCGGAGTTAGCGTTTGGCGTTAGCGTTAGTGGTTGGTATCTTTGCTAGACCCCCTGTAGTACTTATAGCTACTTAAGTTATATACCCTTATCATTGCTACGCATTTTAAACCTTTTTTATTTTGCCATTAAAGTAAGCCGGAGGTGCTATTATTTGTATTTAGCCAATGATACGAAATATTTGATGAAAAATGTTTAAAAAGGGTAGGTACTTAGATATAATAATTAATATGTAGGTATCTTTATGGCAATAAAATTGTATCCTCGAATTAACAACATGGCGCGTAACGTTCGTTCGTTTTTGATTTGTTCTTCTTCTTCTTCTTCTTCTTCTTCTTGCATGTTGTAATAAGTTTTTAATAGTTAAAATATTTTAGATCTGTGGGCTTTTAAATAAACCACGGGAGCAGAAAATGATTGATTACTCGGTTACTTCAAGAAGGTTATAGTTATAGTAGGTAAGTAACTTTGGGTGTTAGTAATAATTATGTAATGACGATTTAACCTACTTCCTCACTTTCATCACTAGGTAGGTATGTTGGGAATGAGACAGCGTGGAAAATAGTGGACATAATATAATAATTATAACTGTCGATTCTTTAAGGAGTGGTGGTTTAGTATTAGTAATTCCTAATTAGTATTAAGAAAATTAATTATGTACGCGTCGTACAGGTAAATGCATATCTCCAGCAATTTATAAACTTATTATTGACACTGGCTGTGTGTAGGTAGTTAGGTACTCAATTCGTATGGAACCAAAATTAAGAAGGTAAAAAAAATGTGGTAAATGGAACAAAAAGCGCGCGGATAATAATTATGTAAAACTGAGCAAAACCGGATCATCGTGTGTGATTCTTCCATATTTTTCTAAACTGTACCTGCCTGCTTAGGTAACTACTACCTAAACAAAACTTACTGAAACTTCTTTTAAAGACCTGAGTGAAGTGATGATGATTTCTTTTTGTTGTACCTAATATGAAGAGGTACTTATAAAATTGTAGTTTTTTGTTTGAAACTTCTTTTACTGTTATAAATCTATATTAGACTCAAAACATTTAATTTTAGGTAATGGCTTAAATAGCTTCCACTCACGGCTATGCTTGCGTTATACCTATACCTATGCTAATACAGGTTACTGTGCTCAGCTTCGAAAAGATTTAGTGGATTTTGTTGTTTGGTACGAAATGCATGATCTATTATTAGACTATAACGTAAAAATAACATAACACAAGCGTGCGAAGCCGTGGGCAAAAGCTAGTATTTACATAATTCTAAATATACTGCTGTATGCTACAAAATAATCTAAGCGCAGTGCGCCACCAAAATACTTATTAATGCGATTATGGAAATCAGTTGACAAGGAGCTTAACATAGCAGCGTTTATGTTGATTAGAGCTTCCCGCTGTTTAACTTGTAGTAGATATTTTCAATAATTTGTAAATTGTGATGTAGTTAGATCTTGAATATTATAGCAGTTTTCAATACGATATCGTGCAATGTATAGAATCCCAGATACCCTGTTTTGTAAATAAATATATTATCACAGAATGTAATAGTAGACTATTATTACTCACGAATAGGTGTTTCGAACTCTCGGCCAACTTTCGGGCAACTTTCGGGGTCAAGAGTAATCACAAATACCTATTTGTGATTAATCTTTCTCAGGAGTTTTGTATGATTACCTACCTAGTAGGTACCCACGTTTTGAGATTATTGTAATCCATTTCATAGCGTCTTTTGGTAATTACTAACGAATACACGGAGCTCATTTCTACATATCGTTATCAATAATTTGTAGCCAGTTCACCGAAGACTGAACGTCAACTTCCTAATGAGGCCAAGAAAATTCGTGCGCACCAAGTGGTGGAACTTAAGAGCGTTGTAAACTTTCATTCGTCGTCATTAAAAGTTTCAAGTTTAAAGATTTGTGCCAACATTAATTAGCTAGACACTTATGGAAAAATTTGTACGTCTCGAGTCTTAACGTTCGCTAAATAAACGAGGCTGACGGGTACGAATGTCTTTTCTTCTTAAAAGTTTTCTTCAACGAATTGTTAACATTTCGGCTCGTTTGCTTAATTCCACTAATGAGCTGAGATGGTGATAGTTGTTTTTAATACAACACGCATACATTTTAATTAAAAATTGAGGTCCAATTTCATTAAAGCTGAATCTAGTGCCATTGAAAGTAGTATAATTATCTAACCACTGTATCAGACCTAGGCTACTTGAGTACTTACCCATTATTATGATGTTAATTTAGAATCAATACAAAGTAGGTACGGCCGTCTAAATAGCAGAAATAGAAGGGCCCTGTGCCTGACTAAAGGTGACGGAATTAGCATAATAACATAATGAGTATTCTCCGAGCGCCTGTCATAAGTCAAATCAAATTGATATCCATGGACATCCACTCCCGAGGTAATCTAGTAATTCTGGTCTAGCTAGATTACATTATAGGTATAGGCTGAACTTACATAAAAGCTTGTAATTTAATTACGAAATACCAGATTTAATGTTATTTAAAGTTCACCTGACCTGATGGACCGACGACAAAAACGTGGGGGCCTCTTGCATCCGCAAGAGGCAAGCAGCCGCTCAAAGTGGCGCACCGTGGGGAGTCGATGGATGCAAGAGGCAAGCAGCCGCTCAAAGTGGCGCTCTTTGGGGAGGCCTATGTTCAGCAGTGGACGTCTTCAGGATGATAATGATGATGAAAGTTCACCTTTGTGTTTTATTTTCTGTTAAAAGATGTATGCTGAGCATGTTTGTACCACCTACGTTAAAAATATGAATATGATGTGGCTTTCCACTTCGCACTTATGACCAATTTTCAATGTTTTTGACGCAACGCCTGCGGAGTGCTACGTAAACCTTCAGCATCGTAATTCGTAGCAAAATCAGGTCAAGCTATTGTTTTAATAATCTATCTCAACTATTCAGTTCTACGGTTGCACGTGACAAAACTTTATATACTCCCTACACACAGTATCACACAGTTTCTGAAAGTGCTGCAAAATTGTACAATGTAAGAGCACCACGATCCTTCTCCACAGAGTGTGCAGAAAACGGAAGTAAACAGAATGCGCAGAAACAGGAAGTAAACAGAATGCGCTTGAATCACGATCGGAACATAACTCGTGCGCGTGCCGTCTATGCCCCGGGACTCGGGAGCCGCAAGAACTTTAATTGTAGCACACTAACCACAGCACGCTAAACCACAATGCTCACTTACTTTTCTAACACTTGATAGGTGTTGTTGTGAGTACCTATGGTAAGTTTTACAGCCATCTACATTGACGTGTCCAGATCGGGATTTACATGGATTACCGTGTTGTCCTAGGTGGACCAACGATACTCGCGGGCAGCTAGATGCAGGAGGCGAACAGGCGCTCAAGGTGGCGCTTTTAGGCTTCCCCTATGTTCAGCAGTGGACGTCTTCAGGCAGTTGATGATGATGATGATGATGATAGAATAGAATAGAATAGAATAGAATATCATTTATTGCAGAATGTAGTACATAAATAGTTGGTATTATAGTTACATAGCTCGTACATTCTACCACGTCAGTGGTGTGCAATATTATACCTAAGTTTATTGAAATTTTATTAACGTTTATAAATATGACTTCAATAAATTATACATGCGGATAATAAGATTCTAACTTCCAAGGCCAATTTACCGTTAATAAACTATATTTGAGTAATGTTACATGCAGAATGTCATATACTTAGTCAAATTATATTTATGTCAAATGTTTAACTCTCTTGAAGATAAAATAATGTCAAATAAAATATAATCAAATCAAAGCTATTTCTATACAACAATAAATTACATTTTATTAAGCAGTCATGAAAAGATAATTGGAAAATAATTACATTATACATTACAAATATTACAATCATTCATTTGGTCAAAAAATTCTTGGTCATTATTATTCTTTATGAGTCATATATTCATTTAAATTATAAAAACATTTGTCTAAAAGCCACTGAGTCAATTTTCGCTTAAAAGTGATTAGAGGTAGATTCTTATGAATGTCAGGTAATTTGTTATACACTCTGATGGCGGTTATATAAGCATTCCTTCTGTACAGCTCTAGCTTGCACTGAGGAAGGTAGAGTTTGTCTTTGTATCTAGTACTTCTAATGTATACCTCCGACTGTATTTGAAAATACTTTGGGTACTGCTTGACAAAAACACAGAGATCCCTTATGTATGTGCAAACCAGCGGTAATATGCCCAGCTTTTTGAAAAGCGGCTTGCAACTGTCCATGAACCAGGCGCCACAAATGGCACGCACACATTTCTTCTGAACCCGAAAAGCCTTCACAATTTTAACCGAGTTCCCCCACAATAAGAGTCCGTAGGAAAGTACCGAAGACACGTAGCCGTGATATGCACTGAGTGCGGCTTCAGTGGATACCGTTAACCGTAGCCTTTTGATAGCGAAAACGAATCGGTCGAGTTTGTTGCACACGTAATCTACATGACTTTTCCAGTCGCAGTTTTGGTCGAGCATTAACCCTAAGAATTTTGTAGAGTTAACTTCTTCAATATTCTTATGTCCGTGCATTATATTTAAATTCAGTTTCCTTCTCTTATAAGTCTGAAATTGGACCATTTTAGTTTTTTCGACATTTATTTTTAAATTATTGATAGTAAGCCAGTTGATTATTTTATCTAACGTTAGGGTTATTTCACTTTCATAAGTGTTTCGGTTAACACATTTAACAAGGACAGTTGTATCATCTGCAAATAAAATAGTTTTGTGTTCAGTGATATTTGGAAGATCATTTATGTACATGAGAAATAGAAATGGTCCCAATACAGTACCTTGTGGAACCCCGAAATTATTACCTTGAAAACTAGATCTACTCATAATTTTATTAGTTTTTTGAACGTTTGCAATTTCAACACATTGGAATCGATCTTTTAAATAACTTTTTATCCATTCGTTCGCTTTACCTCTTATACCGCACTTATCAAGTTTATAAAGAAGCAAACTATGGTCTACGAAATCGAATGCTTTACTCATATCGAGAAATATAGCTGTTACTGGCGTATGTTCGTTAATAGCCTCAGTAATAATCTTTATAAGGTTAAAGCATGCAAGTGATGTGGTACTATTTTTGCGAAATCCATATTGCTCTTCGCTTAAAATATCTTGACTTGTAACGAAATCCTGTAGCCGCTTTAACATAAACTTTTCAAAAATCTTCGAAAATACCGGTATCAAAGTAACCGGTCGATAGTTACCCATATCCGTTACTTCTCCTTTTTTAAAAATAGGTTTAACAATGGATTTTTTAAGTAGCTCTGGAAATTTGCCCTCCTCAAGCGACATATTTACTATGAAGCTCAGGGGTTTGCAAATAAATTCAGCGCAAAGTTTTATCATTTTCGTGTTGATACCATCTATTCCTACAGAGTTAGTGTTGTTCAGGTTGTTAATAATTTTCAAAATTTCATTAGGATCTGTTGGTCGTAAAAATATAGTTTTTTCATTATTGCAATTCATAGTTTTGTTAATCTTATCATCGTCAAATTTAAAATTAGTATCATTAGTCAATTTTATATAATAATCATTGAAAGCTTCACAAATGTCAACGGGATTTGCATAAACCTTGTTTCCGTTCAATATCTTATCTATTTCGAGATTTATTTTAATGTCACCGATATTACTATTTATTACTTCCCAAACCGCTTTACATTTATTTTTCTTATTATTTATGTATTTAGTATTTTGCTGTTCCCGTGACTTATTTATGCATTTTTTTAGTATGGTATTATATTTTTTATAGGTTTTGTTATTGTTCCTTTTGTTTGCACCAAATTGTTTGTGTTTTAAATATAAATATCTTTTTCTTATACATGACTTCTTTAGCCCCTTAGTTAACCATTCAGTATTACTTAATTTATTACTTTTTTTTACGGTAAAAATAGGAAAACACAAATTAAAAAACAACTCAAACAGTCCGTGAAATTCTTGAAAAGCTTCATTTAGATTCGTTTTATCATAAACATCCGAGAATGTTACTGACGAAATGCAGTCAAAGAATTTTTTAGTGTTCTCTTTGTTAAAATCCCTGACTTCTTCGTACCAGCTTATTATTTTGCGTTTTATATTAGTCTTTATAGTTAAAGTTTGACCTGTTTCGTGATCTGAAAGACCCAAGTGGTGCACTTCCGCTCGTACTTGCTTTGTGTTGTGGTGATGGTGATAATGGTGACCGAGCGGTCCCGATTTGCGAATAGCCATCACATCCTGTGGGTGCCGTAGGACCCGGCTATTAGAATATCTAGGGAACGAGCAGCAGCCGTTTCCTCGGTTTGTAAAAACTTCAGGGGTCACCAAGCCGCCCGCCATGCGTGGTGATTTTAAATGGGCAACCAAAATCATACCCTAAATTAGTTAATGAAAGTGATGACCTAAGTGGCACCGATGGTGATTACTGAATGGAGATAATTTTAGACTATTTCTTCCTACTTTTAATATGAAACAATTCAAGAAAATAATTACTGAATTTTTATTTTCAGTCGCAATCAACTTCTAACATTTCTTGCAGCGTAATTAAACTCACGGCGACACCAGACGTGTCTAGGTCTTTGGCGTTTCTTGGTCGTTAGCGAAGGGAGCGAATGGGGCAATACCGAACCGCAAGAAAACAATTTAGCGTTTCTACGGGTTTCTAGGGGCCATGTTTGGAGGTGCAAAAACGACTGTGAATGCGACAGCTGCCCCTTAATGTGCCAGGGGCGCATTTAAGGACACGGAAATTGTGCTTATCAACAATACTAAAATGGATGCACTTAATAATATAACTAGCTATAGTTAATAGAATAATTGTGTGCTTATATTTATTTCTTATTAAACAACGCTATTAAGCTATTAGAAGGTAAGCAAGTACTTATAATGATAGGTACATTATGCATTATGCCTTAATAAATTATGAACTTGCGTAGGTATTGCCAGAACAGCCCTGAAAAAATAACACTTTTGTTCCCAAAATAGTACTATTTGTTGCTTTGTGTCTTCAAGCATCGTTTTGTAGGACTTTTATTTTATTATCATTGAAATAAACATTTACCCCCTTAAGCTTCGTATAGCGAAAGAAGAGAGTTATTTTGGATTTTGTTTCTTCCTATTGAGTTTAAAAGTAGGCAAAGATAAAACATAGAAAACGATGAGTAGCTATTTTACTGTTATATGCAAATATGCTGTGTTATTGCTAGAGGGGTGAGTATAGGTGTTGTAAACGAAAAAAGCTAAATTAAAAACTATAACGATTCTAAAAACTTGTTTAGTAATTGAAAGTTGTTCACTATAAATGCACTCTCTTGGGATAAATGCAAATAAAAGTCTTCCGAGAAAATAAAAATTAGACCCACATAATCAAAAGCATATTTTAAACTATTTTCCATCAAAAGATGAGATATCCAGTTCAATTTTACTTAAGAGTTATCTTAGCGCTTAAGTCTGAAGTGAAATTCAGTTAAGTTCGCAGCGGTAGAGTATATTTGATATCTGAATTTTAAAACTGAACCATCCTAGTTTTAGAGGAGAAAATTAGTTTAACTTGACGGTTATTAACTTTAAAATAATTAACTTGGTGCAATTTAATATAAACGCGGCCTGGCAACACACGTGAATGGCAGGAGTGCCCGGCTGATCGATTGCACTCTCGAGCCACAATTAATGCGATGATTTTTCACGTTGACATTTTACATGAAATCTCATATTAGTTACCCATATTCCGTGTCTGGGCTGCCCCTAACGGACAGGGATTAATGGCTAAAGCAATTAAAGTAGTAAACAGCAGGTGCAGTGAGACTCCGGTACCACCCCGGCAAACAAAATAGTGTGGGAAAGCAGCCGCGTTTGCTTCCGAACTAAATGATATCACATAGTGCGTAATTAGTATGACAGTAAATTTCGCAGATTATTAAAGTAGGATGTTATAACCCTATAACAAAAAATAAGTAAAAAGTTGATAAAATGTAGTAACATATCGAAAACGTTTCATTGTTGTTTTTCCGTTCTCTATAACTAGAAGAGACTGTAGGATAGGGACTAAACAAGCACATAGTATTTAAAGACGGAAATATACCCCAACCATCGACGCGCGATATTGCGATTTCTAAATACTAGAAGGCAGCTAGCTGAATATATTTATAAAAGAAATCAAATATAAAACTGCAAACCATTTTCCGTTTAAATGTGTCAATCATCACTGACGTGTTTTTATCTCTTTCAGGGTTCCGTATTTAAAAACACTGAACAGTATCTATACTAAGTTAACTAAGCATTATAAGTAAGTACCTACCTTTATTTGTTACAGTTAAGTTGCCTATACCTACTTATTTATTTAAGTAAGTATGAGGTTTTCTTTCTAAACTGTAAATAATAGTGTCTAATTTCACTTTTCACTATTACCCGTGAATAGAAAATTACGACCAACGTACCTAACGACAATATTTATTCATTTAACTCATATTACAATTATTATTACAGTTTCCCTAACATCAGTATCACTAACTCATTATGCCTAGAAAAAGTAACCTATGAAGAAGCGCCCAAAAAAGTTCCAGCGCAAGTTGTCCAGTTTCCACATCCATGTGTATAAAACATAAGAAAAGTAGGTAAATGTAAACGGAACTAGTCGGGTAATTCCGCTGGGTTTCCGAACTATGTGCGCGGTGTGTAACGCGATCCTGTTTGCTCAAGGAAATAATCTCTTAAGGCAAACAAGCACTGCACTTTATTTGAACCGATGTGTACTGTACGTGCGGTGTGGTTGCAGCACTGCAGTGTATAAACACCGTATATGATTACAGTTCAGACGACTATATTAAAGAGATAACAGTGTTTGCTTAAGAAAACTGAAGCGGTTTTAGGTGGTCTTACCTGTGTACATGTGGAAAATGAGGATATTATATTTTGATGGAAAATGCTAAGATACAATGTTATATAGAGTTGTGAACCCACGTTCATTGGAGGTGGCTTTTACATAAAAATAAAACTTAAATGTTTCAGCAGGTTAACGTGATGGTGGTATCACCTGATGAGAACCTAACTAAAAGTAACGTTATTATAAAGTAAAACATTGTTATTGTTACTAATAAATTATATATAATTATAGCGAAGGAATAGTTATTTAGTGTTTTGTTTCTCTCTATTGAGTTCGAAATGAACAAAGACAAAACAAGAGAAAACACTGAGCAGCTATTCCGCTGTTGAGTATACAATATTTAGAAGGGGAATTATGTACCAGTGTGATATTAACTTTTTATTGATTGGTTCGAATTAAGTAGTCTAATTTGGGAGTCTTCAAGTCTAGAGTGAACAGGTATCTTCTAGGCAGGCTGCACCATCTTTGACTGCGTCGTCACGTTCCATCAGGTAAGACAGTGGTCAAATGCTTTGCCTATAAAGAATTTAAAAAAGTAAATATAGGAATTAGGTATTGTGATGCTAAATTTAATATGAGAAAATACAAAGATTTTTTATTAAAATAAGATCTTGTGTTTTTTTATGAAACGAGAATTGGTTTTCCTTATAAAGGGCGATAAATATAAAAAAGAGCGGTAAATGTATTTTCCGCATAAGATCTTATGTCGGTAAGTACCTATAAGAATAAAAAGAAGAAGAAGAAGTGTAGTAATATAAGAGGTATCGTTGATGAATCGTCGCGGTTATCTGAAATTATGATAGGTATGCCCGGATCCGGATACAAAAAAACAGAGTTCTAAGTGTTTTGGTTCACATTCCTTACACAAGATGTTTTGATTTTAGTTACATTAATTATTAGATTTACGTAAACATACGGTTTATCTTCTTCAATTTTCTTTGAATCATCACCACGCGTAGCTTGTGAATGTTTTTCCTTAATCTAACCCAGCTTTAAAAAATAGTTACATTCTTGCGCAGACTTCATAAAACTGAACCGGTTCTACGTGAGTGATAAAAACGCTATCTTCCGGACTGTACCGGTTCGCACGCGCCAAAGAATAAACGCTATACGTACTGCATTATTGCCTTGCCATAAAAACCGGGACATCGGTCGAGTTAATTTTTCGTGTGGGGAGCAGGCACGTGCCGTCCGGATTTATATCCGGGCCGTGCCGACGCGTATGTACACTGCCTATAAAAACGTCCCACTGACCAATAGGTAAAACCTAAGCTTTCGAGTTAAATATTGGCATATGGAAGTTATAAAATTAAAAATTACCTAAGCAGGATTTAAAGTTTTTCTACCAAGCGTCACCTACGGCATAATTTTTATTCAATATTAATTTTGTTATGTCCTTACATATGAAATTGCTGTTCACCGATCTAGCTTGAACCAACCAATAAATCTTTCTGTTAATAAAGAAAAAAAAAATTTAATCCTAGAAAAGCATCGAAGCATTTTTAGGTGCTTTTTATTGAATACTTTACTCGATCTTTTTACTGTGCTTTAGAATACATGCTCTTATGCGAACACTTAGGAAGATCTATGTTTACCATGAAAATAATTTAGTATAAATAGTAGATATATGTACCTACTGTACAGTGACTGCAAAAAGAAAAATTTGCAGTCAATAATAAACTAACATCGTTAACCACACATCAAGCAGTATGAAGGTGAAGAAAACTACCCTGCTCACCATCCCTGTAATGAAGTTAGACAGTTACACCCTCAGGAGTCAGTTTTACTGCCTACGCGTTTACGGCTACTAAACTTAACTACGCCTAAACGATTCAGACTGTACTCACCCTGAGGACAATGTGACAGAGGTAAAGCTTCAGTGCAGATATTCCCTTTTATTCACTCATACTAATAAAATAAAAAATAATAAATAAAAATAATAATTCATTTATGTTACTCTTCCACGTAACCCCAATGAATTTAATTTTGGACCCTGTTTCCATTATGTAGTTTGCAAGAGTAACCCAGAACAAAATAATACATTTGTTTCATTTAACTAAAAATCATTTAGATGATGCATAAATAATTGCAATTTTGCACTTTTTATATACATATATGCATCTATTTCATGCCGTACAAATATCAATAGCTTAGGTACTTTTACGTCGTGTACTGTACCGATGATGTGCACTCAACGGTGTTTTATGTACAAAGTTTTGTAATAAACTGACTTTTGGTGAAAGACAGTCATTTACATTACGGAGACGGCGTCAAAAAGCTGCAATTTTTATTTTATGGTGTTTTAACGCTCTTATATACATTTCACGTTGCGAATCTAGTTATTATTTTATTTTTCATGCTCTAGTATTTCGTCAAACCAAGCAGATATGTAATATTGACGCACAGGGCCCTTACTACAAAACTAACACAAAACCATCATGGTTCGTGACAGTAATGCTTCAAGGTTACAATAATATTGTTCGAATTCGTACCATGAACTTATAAAGTATTCCTGCGTGAGAACGAGACATCTACATTTTTATATTAGCGTTATCACTGTCGCACGTCGGTTTCAACATGATGTATTTGAGTGAACGATTTAACGTGACGTCATCAAAACTGCTTTGCGTCAACAGCATTATAGTGTTCTTACTTTTATGTAATTTTTCAAAGTATGATTGAAGTAATAATGCTATAAGAGGTTGTGGTAGGGCCCCAGGTTGGCATACTACAAGCAATCTTTAAAGCTGAAGGTAGAGTTTTCAGTCTCAGCATTTGACCACGTCTATATTGATCGTAGTAGCAACCGGATACATTATTATTCTCGTGGAAAACCTCGTTGTGGTCTCCAGGGATGTGTCCGTATCAGAGAGTTGCATTCTGGAGACCCCACAACTCTACGTATAACATACTGGCCCTCTTATAAGAAGAAAAGAAAAGGAAAAAGCCACTAGCAGTAGGTAGTAAAATTAGCTTAAAATATAAATCGACCTATTAGTCAAACAAACAGTTATGATATTTTAATTTTCAAACAAATCTACAAACAAATCTACTAAAAATTTTTTATTAAATCTACAAAAATTCTTTGCTCTCTAATTTTTTCCAAGCCATTGTTCCGACGACAAAAGTTCAATTCTATGACAAATATCTAGTAGTAAACTAAAGTGGTAAAATAATAATAATTATGTTGCATGAAATTAAAACATAAACAGATTATAAAATTATGCGCATATTTATTGCGCTGTGTACATAATAATGTAAGATTGTTCGGTCACCTAAAAAATAATATTAATCGCTAGAAACAAATACTTGACTAAATTTTTCATTTAAATGTCAAAACGTGCAATGATTAGAAAATACCTGGGGACCACTGGTATAGTTAACTGAATTGGATAGACTCGAAAGAAAAACACGGGTTTAAAAAGTTATTTAAAGAAACATCCGCATAAGCCGAAATAAGAGCAACGCAATGTTTCTGATTTAAAATTCAATACCTACCGAAAAATAAAATCACGTGGTTCGAGTTGGCAATTGGCGGGTGTTTGTCGTATTGGCGCGAGTATGCGCTTCCCGCCGTGATCCGCACACGAATGCAACGAAAAGTGCTGTCCCGTTTTGTATGCATGGTCCCGGTTTAAATGAACTAATCCCAGTTGTTGTCTATCCCAGTTTATAAACAACTACCTATTTAGCATTCGACCAGTTGAATTACCAATAATACCTGAAAAACGGCGCTTCTTGACAAAGAGTAGAAGGTATTAATGCTATGTTATACCTGAATCCGCATATATCGTAAATTTTAATTCATCATCACCATCATTAACAGCCTGAGAAGTCCACTGCTGAACATAGGCCTCCCCCAGAGAGCGCCACATTGAGCACACATTCTATTTTTCTGTTCTTGATTCAAGTTAATGGACAACACTGCTGATGCACAATTTCACAATGCATACAAAGTGTTATACGGACATAGATCGAAGGAAGCCTGCCAATCGCGATTTTTCCTACTTCCCGGCTATATCCTGCCTGTGGATTGTAGCAGCGGATGTGACAAAGACTGATTTTCCGATCTGAATGTAGAACGTGATTCAATTCCAGTTAGTTTGAGTTTTATTAGTTAAGATTTAGGAGTGATCGTAATATAGGTAAAGCAAGTTATGAACTTAGCGTGTCGCATCAGGTATGAGTATAAATAAACGAATAATAAATAAATATGTTTGGACATTTCACACAGCGCCATCTAGCCCCAAACTAAGCATAGCTTGTACTATGGGGGCTAGATAACTGATATAATATTTAGATACTTTTTGTTTGTAAATACATACTTACATAGAATACAATATAACACCCAGACACAGAACCAACACTTATGTTCATCACACAAATGTTTGTCCCTCGTGGGAATCGAACCTACAGTCTACAGTTCAGAAGGCAGAGCTACTACCATCTGAGCTATCAGGCCAGTCTATGAAAAAATGTTTCACATTAAAACATTTACCGCATTTTCTATTTATAGGTAGTAGTTCAACTTTAAATCAAAATTCTATGGGAGCGTAATTTGTTTTGTAATTTTACCTCGATCAAACGCAGACCAGCTTGTCTTTAAAAGAGCTTAGATTAAACTTCCAACATTCGTCGGTCCACTTCCACGGATAAAAAGTAGTTTCTTATAAAATGGTTTAACAGTAAGTTGGAGCAAAGGCATAGTTCATTTCGAAACTTGCCCGTTGACTGCTGTATATAGAATAACGCTTTAATTATATATTTGCAGTGCTTGCTTTTTGCACTTACCTTTCAAAAGCTGTTTAGAATTGATTTTTTTAAGTGTCACTGTACTACCGGTTGTATCTTAGCGATATTCACCTGATCTATATGCGCACATGATCCATGATGAAATTGTATTTGTATTGATTTTCTATGATGCCAAATCACAAAAGTTTAGTTTACGTTTTCAATTAAAAGAAGTTAAAAAAATGTGTGATGAAAGCTCATACATAAACAAATCGAGCTTATGCCATTTGCAACGTTATTTGTATAAAAATCCGTCGACCCAGTTATCACTGAATAATATCAGAGAGCTGCATTCGTTGACAGTGTTGAGGTGCGTTTTTAAATTGTATCACGTTAAAAAATCCATTTGACTCGGTTTGTACTGAAACCTGGTTATGTTAATAAGGTTATAGGTTGCTCTACTGCCCGCGCTCAGTTGAGTTCTGATTGACATTTTTGCATTTTTTTTTTATTTCAACTGGTGCATTTAGTTTTCCATTTCCTATTGTAATTAAATAGAGGAAGGCTGTTAGAGTGGCTCGGGGCTCCTCCGCTTTCCGTACTTCTTGTTGCCGTCCCATCTATTTGAAGTATTTTCAATTAAGCTTCAGAAATTAAACTACGATTTTGTAGTTGACAATTTCACAATTTGAGTAAACAGTTTAAAAATTCGCGCATTTTTTATTAAGAAATAAATTTACGTTGTATTTTAGTTTGATGATGGCAATCTATAACTTGTATGATAATAATATTTTTTGAGAACCTTTTTTCAATATCGGTTCTCAGTTCTACGAGTGATGTGGCCTGCCCATAGCCATTTACACTTGCTAATCCTAAGAGCTATATCGGTCACTTTAGTTCTCCTGCGGATCTCCTCAATTTGTGGGGAGCCGATGGATGCAGAAGGCGAGCAGCTGCTCAAAGTGGCGCTCTCTGGGGAGGCCTGTGTTCAGTAATGAACGTCTTAGTGATGATGGTGATGATAAATACTTTTTGGGCAAAGGCTAAATGATCTTCAAGATACTGTCCCGCCCATATTGTAGATATATGTGTAAAGGATATCTATTTTAACTGTGGTTTTAGAAACAATTATCTAATAAGCTTAAACAATTTTACTAGGTGGTAGGACTTTTTTGCAAAGTTCGTCTAGGTAGGTACCACCGTTTTGCCAGTTATTCTGCCGCCAAGCAGTAGTGTGCAACCACTACTGTGTTCCGGTTTGAAGGGCATTGTAGCTAGTGAAATTACTGGGCAAATGAGACTTTATGACCTGATTACACAGTGTAGTAATCTGATTACTAGACTGTGTGATGGTTCAGGATGACGTGCGGAGTGCAGTGTCACGCGAAACTTTATTATTTTAAAGTTCCGAGTGACACTGCAACTGTTATGGGCAGCCGTATCGCTTAACATCAGGTGAACGACCAGCTTGTCACGTCATTCATTCTCATAAAAAAAATCGCTAACTTGTGGTCTGTGACTCTTTTTTGTACGTAAAATAGATCTCACGAACCTACTAACTGACGTGTGTAAACTATATTCACTGCTCACTTCAGATTATGATCGCAGAATAAATAATAGTACTTTTGAATAACAGCTTTTGAAATGATCTTCTTAACCTAAGTAACCTCCCATATTATGAGAACTGTCACAACAAAACGTTAACGCTTATGAGTTGCAAAATAAAAACACAGGTTTTATAAGCGCGGTTCTCAAGAGGCTAGGGAAAGAATGAATGAAATATGAAAGCAATGAAACGCTCGTTGAGAAATAGCTTAACTCCGTTTGTGGGAATGCTCGTAATTTTTGCAGAGGCGAGTTAATGTCGACAGATTTAAATTAGCTATTTATATAAAAATTGCGCGACTGGGTAATGAGAACAACCAAGTCTATCATTTAAAATGTAGGATATAGTTTGCGATTTATATGTTGGTACTATCAATTATTACGAATTTTTTAGCGACTATTCATAACTATTGTGACACGCGGTTTCACAGTGCTAACATGAATTAACCCGGATAAAAAAAGCAAGATAATAAATAGTATGCAACACTCTCTTAGCTAAGACTATGCTTACAATGTCATCGATCTGTTGCTACGTTGCACGCGTGAAATAATAAGGACAAACAAACAAACGCGCTATACAAATTTATAAGTTTATCTACTTGGGGTAAGAATACCCTCGCAACATCTATGCCTACGTGGCTCACCTATGTGTTCCTCGAGTACAATATTTTTGTACCCGTAGTCTACCCAATAGGTAAACCACGGGTGAATCTAAAAAATGTAGTGCCCTTGGTTCGCTAGTGATGATGATATATCATGTGACTACGTAGGAAAGTTTGCAAATATACTTTAATGTATGTCCAATTTAACATACCTAATCTAAAATTACTCTCGTTATGTCTATATTAGTCTTTATTAGGAAATCAAACCAGAACCCTGTTGAAGGCATCATCCAACAAAGTAAGTTTAACGAGTTTATAATACAGTCTTCAAACTAGTTTAGTTACACCAGCATTCTAACCTTTAAACATACAAAGTTGATATTGCCATCGTCAATATCGTGAATGGTGCGAATGATTCGCGGTCAATTTTAATCGTTTATATACAATCGAGTTTTCGGCAATAACACGATAGATTTGTTCAACTCTACCACTGCAACATTTGCACTATTAAAACAGCGTGGAATACACAATCAAATTATTGGTACAGTAGTTACACCAATACAAACTATTAGGCTTTACCTATAGATGCAATTACTGATAGTGTACCTACGCAACGGCCTTTTGACATTTCGGCTATGAAACGATTTAGATAGAAACGCTAAAGGAATTACGTGACCGAAATAGAGTAGCTTTAAAACACGAGTTTACATTCTGATTTGATTGTCATCGTAATGAAATAGAAATTAAATTGAGACGTGACTAGAAAGTACATGTACGATCTGATAGCTTTAATATAATGGCGTTATATGTAGGTATAAGTAATAGAATAATACAAACATCTACATAAATGTAGGTGAAAACTTAGCTGATGTAGCACATAGCTAAAATATCGAATGCGTTATAGATGCCAGCCAATTTTGCGCCAAATTCATTTGATAAATTAAC
This sequence comes from Ennomos erosarius, assembly GCA_963580505.1. Lineage (NCBI taxonomy): Eukaryota > Metazoa > Arthropoda > Insecta > Lepidoptera > Geometridae > Ennomos > Ennomos erosarius. The sequence continues at coordinate 6,720,045 of OY756992.1, read as the reverse complement.
ACAGCACAGATGCAGGATAACTCATTAAGCCGCATTGTCAGTACGTGTCCGGTTATATAAAGTTTCGATTGCTGAGTTGATAATTGAGCATTGTAAGGGTTATTGCTGCAACCGGCCTAATAATAACGTTGGTAAATGGAAAGCAAGGCGTGGCAGGGCCGAACCGGTTTCTAGGCAAAATATCCTTGTGGCGGCTGTAAGGTGATCTAGTTCTTGAGCCGAGTGCAGTAGAATGCGGACGCTGCTCATACGTTACCGTTGAACTGCTGAATGAGGAAGCAGACGGGGCAATTTTGCTTTTATTTGGTCGTGCCATGATAGAGGAACTCATTATTTTGCATAACTTGAATATTCATTAAGAATTCTGTTAGTTATACTATTCTTAAGGGTACGGAAGAAAAAATACACAGATCTGCTTACAGATATGTAATTCTATATTTACAAGTTCCGCTTCAGTCGACTGACGCACTTCTTCTTTGCGATCCCTCTTCCACTAGTAACAAAAACAACATATTTAAACCTGTCCATTAACTCACAATATCACAGCGAACAACAATTAAGAAATGCTCCAAGGGACCCACAACAGCGGCCCCCCCTTCGATGACTCGGCGAGTTGCTAATCGATGCGTGCTTTTTACGTGTTGCGGTCTTTACAAAACGCCGAGGCCCTTTAATAAATTAGATTTATACTTTCTGGAAAGAGTAGGTGTAGCCGTCGGGTGCTCTGTTCAGACTGAACTTGCCAGGAGGGAAGAAATGGGAGGGAGGAGGCGTCGTCGGCTCGTAATACTGCTGACGGCCTTGAGACTGGACGGGGGCGTTGTACTGCTCAGACTGCAGGCCACTATACTCGGCCTGCTGAGTTCCTGGGTAGATGTTGTTAGTCTGGTACGACTGCTGTGGCTGCTGGTATGACTGCTGGGGTTGCTGGTACGATTGCTGTTGGTACTGTTGAGGCTGAGGCTGAGGCTGATATTGTTGCTGAGGAGCTGCGTTATAGTTCTCCTTCTCGTACAGTTCAGGATAGTATTGGCCGTCATCCTGGTTTGGCTTGCCACCGTAGTTACGAGGAGCTGCGGGAGCAGTGTACTGCTGAGGTGCACTGTATTGTTGAGGTGCTTTGTAATCCGGGGAGTTGTATCTCGGGTCGGGCGTGTATCCGGGAGTGGGTGCGGCGGCCTGCGGCGCGGTGGGGATGTGATCACCGACGGCTTGGAACCCGTTCTTTCCGGCGATGTAGTTCACGGTTTTCCTCTGACCGCTAGGGTCAATGTAGGAGTAACTTCCTTTCCTGTTTCCTTCAGCATCGGTTTCTTCTTTAAAGTTGATTCCATCCTCTTGCTGGTAAGCTGCACCAAAAGCTCCGTTTCCGCTGAGGTATCGCGCCTCTTGCACAATAGCGGCTGTCTTGGGATCTCCCGCGTATTTGGGCACACGCCCAGCTCCCTCATACTGGCATGTCACGGCCACGATCACACAGGTAAAAACAAAGAGCCTGTACATTTTGACGGATCAAAACGTGCACTGCTCGCGTGAAAGTCACAAAGTGTGTCGTTGCGGGCGGGTGAACTTATTTTATATGGCTAGTGAAGGCCTTGAGTTGTATTGGAAGGGCCCGCGGGTGCGACCGCGAAAATCTTGTTCGTACAAGATCGCCCTCATCGGATGCGGCACATATCAGGGAAGTGACATTACCGTGTCGTAGTCGCAGTTGTCGTCGGCCCAGAGCGAGAGCGCAGGGCGACCCCACACATAAATGCTAACGGCTTGCCAATCAATTTTAAACGAGGCTCCACGAATATTTATATAGAGTAGTGTGCTTTTATAAGCTTTTAGGTACACTAACATGTTTTTGGCTTGTGAACGTTTTAAAAGAGGTTTAATGTTTTCCTAAAATGCCCTTTCAATTTGCATTTTAGTTTCAATGTATTTTATATTTCGCCTGAATAGTAAGCGGACGAGGCAAATACTGCCAAATGTATTTATAAATTGAAGTTATATTTGTTTTAGGAAATAATATTATGTAGCACCGTAAATGCCATCAAGGTAAAAAATAAGTATACGCACATGGAGCTAATAAAAAAAGAAGGAGGGAATCCCATCTGATCCAAAACTGAAGCACCCTTAGGAAGCTGAAACGCATCGTACATACGAGCGGGGCACGCACACACTCACATCATATGCAGCCGGTCGCCCTACTTTTATCTGACAGACATATGTAATATGTCTGCCATTTTGGGCTTCAGTTCGATGTCAATCAAAACTCATTCCTTCTTTTTTATTTCATCCATGTATACGCATATAAATGTAAACATTATCATACAAATCAGAACCGTAAATACTCAATATCAAGCAGAATAAAATAGAGAAATAAAGGCCGTATAATATGTTCAATACTGTCTGAAGGGCCGATTACACATAGTTTTTGTCCAACTTAATCAAATGCTAGATCTACCTAGTAGTGAAGAATTCTCACAGTAATTCTGCAAGGCAACTTTGTCGTCTTAGTGTGTATTTTTTTACGTAATTTCATTGTGCTGGATGTGTTAATTTGATTCCACTGCTGCATTTTATATAATCACACCAATTTACGTCATGTGGTGGTAACTCTGTGGAAATAGGTATATTACCTACAATAGGCTATGAATGAGCATTGTCTTCATTTCTACCTCTATGTAACTTAATAATAATGCACCAATTATTGTATTATATTCAGGAGAGGTATTATACTAGACCTATCATCATCATCATCAACATTAACAGCCTGAAGACGTCCACTGCTGAACATAGGCCTCCCCCAAGGAGCGCCACTTAGAGCGGCTGCTCGCCTCCTGCATCCATCGGCTCCCCGCGGCTTTCACCAGGTCGTCGGTCCACCTAGTGGGGGGCCGGCCTACGCTGCGTCTTCTAGTTCGTGGTTGCCACTCGAGAACCTTTCTTCCCCATCGGTTGTCAGTTCTATGTGGCCTGCCCATTGCCATTTCAACTAGCTAATCCTAAGAGCTACATCGGTCACTTTAGTTCTCCTGCGGATCTTCCTCATTTCGGATCTTATCTCGCAGGGAAACACCAGGCATTGCTCTTTCCATAGCTCGTTGCGCGACTCAGAGCTTAGTAATGAGGCCAACAGTTAGAGACCACGTCTCAGTTCCCATAAGTCATCACTGGCAACACACATTGATTGAAAACTTTTGTTACTAACTAGACTTATACAGGATGTAATTTAATTCATTAGCATAAATTGAGCCCATTATAATAGTACATCATTTATAGATAATTATTAAAGAGTAAAGAGTGTAAATGAAATAAATTTTTATGAAAATTATGAAGATTGCCGGGGCGCCAAACGCAGTTGGCACGGATGATTTTATATATAATAAAAATAAAAATAAAAATTCATTATTTTAATTAAATTTTGTATTATAACATTTGATTAAGTAAGTTAATCCAATTTTTGGAGTTATTATTATTTCCAAACCAATGTGTTAGAATTCAAAAATTTTGGTCCACCCGTGACCGGTATCAGGAGTAGGTATATAGTTTCAAAGGATGCTAATGAATTCAATTACACCCAGTATAGTTTTGAAGCAGTCATAATTTGCCTCAACTAGGTGTTTGAGCTAGACCTTTTACATACTAGGTAGATAAATGCCGATAAATGATGTAGATAGATAAATGTAATGTGTTTATTGTCACAATGTCATACCAATATGAGAGTTGAGATGTTGAGAAAGAACATTGACCTAGAATATTTTCGTTACAAAAGGAATAAGAAGGATGAATGAAACGGGCATAATAGGCATGATGACTAAAATTTTTTTTTGCATAAATTCAAAATATTCCTCAAAACATAAACATTTGTGAAAACAAAAATATCTCAAAAAACGACAAAGTTACAAGCACAGAGCAAAAAAAAGAAAAACGCTTCCTAGAGGCGAAGCGTCATTTGTTTCATAGCTCTGTGGTTACAAGCATTTTAAAAACCGAAATAGAAAGAAATAGCTGAAACGGCCAGTGACGTCAGAGCAATGTCGCCATAGTACCTCATTACTAAGCTGTGGTAACTTTACATTGGCATGTAACGTCACAGGTGGATCTTCCATAGTGTAACTGTGGAGGCGCTAGAAAGGGACAGGAGATGCCTTCTATAGAAACTTTAAAAGCTTATTATTCCGTTATTTATTCACCGATTTTACTTATTTTTTCAATAATTGCATTCATTTTTAATCTTCTTTATGAAAGTATTATTTACTTGTTCATTTTTAATAGTAGTCATCATGCCTATTATATAGCAAAATCCTTCGTAGAACTTATCTAAAAAAAACATCATAACATTCTCGTCTTTAGTTAGTTTTTCAATGCGGATAATACAGCTCTAAATTATATTGGCTAATGTAATTTATCAATCTCGAAACATATTGTAGAGTCAGCGCATTTATTATTATAATGAAAGCAATTTAAAAATTGCCGAGTTATTGTCTGACCTAAATACATTCTGAAGGTTCAGTCACACATCGAACGGGGAGGGTTCGGCAACGAAAATGTAGATGTGGATTGTGGATACTAAAACGCAAAACGGAGGGCGCTCCTCATTCGTGACTCGATGCGATTGTTGTCTCCTACTGTAGTTTTCATTACAAAAACTCACGTTGCATTGATCTACCTACATCAAAATATATCTTTGATCAACAATCGTTGGCTAATAATATGTCAAAATATCTAAAGGTTTTTCTGCAAACTATTTACTTCATTCACGTGTTCAAGATCACCTATTTCGCCCGCCGCCGTCATTATGACCAAACCCAGTAGGTAAGCGCGTCACATAAAGATTTCTGATACCAGATCGCGTGATTAGACTCAACTTCTTTTAGGAAAACTGCCAAAATTTACAACTAACTGGGTGGGTATGCACAACGGTTAAAAATTAAACGTTCTACTTAGCACATAGCGTGTAACCTTGATCTAAATTCCTGTGCTTATAGTCTGACGTCTATGCAACTCGTACATTGATATAATATCTTAGTCTCGTCTATCTATAGTCTCGGTTTACTTACTTATGTAATTATACCTGATGTTCAAAGAGATATTATGTTCAAGAGCATACATTATTAGAGCGCATGGGATCATTATAATAATTTATTATTTAAAGCAGCTTATACTCATTTCATTTTCATGAAGGCAGATCTTTTTCTATTACTTTATGGTCATAATAATCAGCAATTAATGCCGAGTCATCCTATCAAATTAGTCATTGTGACTGATTGTTCAATATAAAGTGCGATTTTATTATAAGCTGCAATTTTTACTCAATTCATTTTGATTGATTCATCGCATAAAGCGCGGTCTACATGTGAACTAGATTTACTGAGAGTTACGTATATTATTAATTAGTATCTATAAATACTTACAATATAAATTACTGCTGCTAATGTGGCCTTCTATGAAGAAACAGATGTAGCAACATTCATTAGACAATCATGTTTTCCCCGCAAGACATGCCTAAACTTGGAGCATCTTACTCCAACAAATCATTCCCACCTATCATAAAAAACCCCAGCCTACATTGCCACTCTTGATAATAACCACCCAGGCCCTATTTGGGTAGATGTGCGAAAGTAACGCACGTTTTCATTACAAAGGGCACATTCAGCGGCGCAGGATCCTTTTGTACGTTTTTCAAGAGTCAGCCAAATTGGACAATCCTTTGTGCGCCAGCGATGTAAACTCTCCTAGATAACGTTTCAAAGAACAATGCATGTGTCATGAGAATCCACTTCGACCTTCGATAGTTTGCATGCTGATCTCAGGAAATGTTTTAAGTGTATTACGTAATCGATTTTTGATACTTTTGTGAGAAATGTATGAACAAATAGATTGCGCATGATTTGTGTAGCAATTTTTTAAGAGTGTAACGACCGCGTTAAATTTAAAATGGTTAATAGACGATGTTGTATCGTCAATAAATAATTTTATTATGAAACGGTAACGGTAATAGTAATAAATGGTTATTCTACTTTTTAAGAATGTGCTGCTATTCTTAGATCTCGGATTTGAAATTCCTAAACCATTAAAAAAACGAAGTTGTTTTAAAAGTCATTGTGTAAATCTAAGCGTATAAATTTTAAATATAGATGGAATTAAAATTGCTCAGTAAATCCGTAAAAGTACCCGCAAGACAGCCATGCTTACCGAATCGGTAGCGGCCTTGATCACGGGCAGCCAGTGACCTTTGCGGCAGGCAAGGCATTTAGTCAAGTATTCATACCAATTAGACTAGTTACATTTATTATTTCCTGTGTGTAAATCTATAATGTTTAAGATAAGATGATTAATAGTTTAGTTTTTGTTACTTTAGACGGGTAATAGGTACCTCTTCCTCTTACACTACGTATTGCAACAATATTTGTGACTGTGAAGTTAAAGTACTGCCTTTACTGAATACTATAGCCCTTCTTAAAAAGTGCATCAATATTATTATAACTTATAATAACAACAGTCTAGCCAGAAGTAATAAGGGTTTTTAACTAAGAGCACCTTTTCTTTTTATCCAATTTACATGAAAGTTTTCTAATGCAGAGCGTGAACTAATATAATCACAGACAGCTAAAAGCTTAAAGCAACATGTAAAAAATTGATTAAAGTAATTATAAAACAGTAGATACCAAGAATAATTATCTCATTAGGCAACTGAAAATTAGAGCGTCAAAATGCAATTGAAATTTGATTTGGAGGTAGGTATACTAAACGTCCCAAAATACCTCATAAGTTCTGAGTGACACTGCAACTGTTATGGGCGGCCGTATTGCTTAACATCAGGTGAACGACCAGCTCGTCACGTCATTCATTCCAATAAAAAAAAACCTTTTAAAGGACTAATGTATCGGAAATTTTGAAACTAGCCCGTATATGTATTAGATATTGTAAGTAGTACCAAGTAGTGTAGTAGTTTTCATTTTGTTCAGGTTGTGGTATTGCAAGTGAAGAAAATGACTTTTCTGCGAAGCTCTCTCGGGCCGGTCGGTCCTTCCATTAACTTTTGTACCGGAAATAGAGCTCTTATCACGTGTGCTCGAATCTCAGCAGGTGTAGTGGTCGCCCTCTGAATACGGTCAATCGATTTGTTCGAACTACTCGTATGTAAGTATTTCATTAGAAAGGGACACTTAGGTATACACTTGTGTTTTCTTTGGTCAGAGATGTTATTAGGCTGAAATTATCATAATTAACATAAGGGAACAGATACTACAAAATAATAACCCTACTAAATATTTGAAACATAGAAACAAAATTCCTCTATATAAGTTTCTAAAATAGTAGGTACGCAAGCACTATAGCAACACTCATGTCATAATGGAAGACTCCAGCCATAAAGTAAAGTAACTAAGCTTTGTTTTGTTTGGTCAGGAAAGGACGAATGGAGATTAATTTATTACGTCTTCGAGAAAACATGGAAAGCGGTGGAAAGCTCTCTATTAAGACGACCGGGCGGGCAGGACGATTAATTATGATTTCTTTTAACGCCACCGGACGCGGGCGGAGCCTTATTGCGTGTGGTGAAGGGAACTTGCGAGTTATTTTTTTAGAGAACAAGTTATAACGTGCATTTACTCTAAAATAACAAAGATAGTTGGTCGCTTGCTATCATTATTGAAAGGTATCGGTCATAACCTCCCACATAACTTCTAAATGGAAATCACATGTCGAAAAGAAATTAAAATATGTAGGTACTACACAATGGCGCTTCCTTTTAGCTTTACAATCTTCGAGTTCAGAAATAAATCTAAATAAGTATTATACAGCTAATTGGACGGACAATTTTGCTCTGCAGTATAAGTTGACAACATGGAGCGCTAATGTAGTCGTGTTCAAATGTAAAACGCACTGTATGATGTATAATAAGATTTGTTATAAGTACCTATACTACTTTTTTATAGGATCAGTGGGTGTGAGTGTACTATACACACAGACATCTAATACTATACTGACAAGTTGACAACCGAAAGACAACAAACTGGAAGATGCTCGCCCGCCAATAAGGTGAACCTATGAGCTGGTAAAATCACGGGAACTCGTAGGATGATCATCATCATCATCAGCTTATTTTAATTAACTGTTGAACATAAGCCTCTCCCAAAGGTATGCAAAGGATGCAAGTGACAAATAATGGTTAAAGTAACTTTATATGGGGGAGAGGCTTATGTTCTGCTGTGGAAGTTCTCCGGCTGATGATAATGATTAAAATCGTTATCTTTTCTTTCTTTTTTACTCAACAGTTTTAAGATCAAGTTTTTGCAAGGTATACATACATAATGTACGTTATTATTCTGATAGCCACACATTTTTATGAGCATACCTATTCCAAAGCTCATATTTCCTCAGTCCGTGAAACGTCATCGTCATTTCTTATAATAATTACTTTCTCCGACTACAGGCTGAAGATTAATATCACCTAATTGCCTATCTATTCAGTGTGGTCCTTGCTTTAAGAGCTCAATTAATATCTATTAGGAATTTTTCGCTCGATTTCACCTTAATTAAATTCATCGAGGAATTTCTTCTTAAAATGCTGTTCTTTGAAAATAAAGTGGGCCTAATCCGAGTTCGGTGAGCGGTGATGCGGTGAAATGTACGTTGTTGTGAATTATTCTTTGAGATTTGTAGGTCAAAAGATACGGATCATTTTACATTAGCAGTTGATTAAGTAACCTATCTACCTATCAATACCAAATTGATACGTTACATTTCATAAAAGGTCCACACCTGACTGGTGCCAGGAGTAAAGTCCCTGGTTTCAAAAGATGCTAATGAAATCAATTACGCCAGCTACATTTTTGTACTTTCAATGTAAACAATACAAGTTATTTGACGGCCCCAAAGTACCCTCAAGTACTGAAAGAATCTATCACTGTCTGATAAACTATTCTGGCTCTTGTTATGGCTTTATTTCCTTGTTGGTTGGTAGGAACACCAATAAAAAAGATTAAATGAAACAATTGCTGCCGACTATTGATATAAGAGCTTTGATAAACTGCTATTTATCACGGTAGCAGGCTGTGGAGACATAGTTACTTGTACTATTATTTATTCTGTGACATATACTTAGTTCCGAAGGTGGCCTAGTTTGGGGCCCGTGGGATACTTTTTACCTGTACTATAATTAATAAAGTCTGATTTTGTATTATTTGTAATGTTGATTAACACTATTATTTTTTTCTGGCAATAAAAATTATTCTTATTCTTATTCTTATTCTTATGGTAAGTATATAATTCAAAGCAAAAAAGATTGGAAACCTATGTTCAAATAATTGATTGTGTAGATGTTTGGAAAAATGTCGTGTGGCAATACTTACGAAATTTCATCTTAGTTTACCTGCCTTCACGCTAAACCAATTCACAACATTATCCCTTCCCTATCCCTACATCCCTATCCCTATCCCTACATATAATAAATGTGTAATTCTGATGCGCTACGGAACACACACATAATGATGTCAAATCTAATTTATCCCATAGGTTCTATGGTTCAAAAAATATCGTAACCGCGATGCAGGACTTCAAGGCTTTTTACCCTTCTCCATACATTTTCTAATTTATCGTATCTAACGCCATCTAGGGACAATAATTTGTAGCTGTTTGTTTGTTTGTTTGTTTGTTATTGAACAAATCCCTAGATACTGAACTGATTTTCATGCGGGTTGCACTAATATGCTTAGAAATAACCAGCGCACAACATAGGATATATTAAAATACAAATATCATTAAAAAAATTTGGTCAAAATTATTAAATATCATTACGAAACCGGACGGAATTTTATACAACATGGCCGCTTCATGGTGAATTTTTTTTGGCTACTGACGGTTAGTTTGTGTCACAGTAATTTTTTTATGTAGTATTATGGCTCCACACATAGTGTATTTAGCCAGTGTTAAGTATAGTAATTTTTCGTCGTGTTGTTATTGAATATTTCACATGTTTCACGTAAAGTCCATCTGGAGGCACAGATTAAAGAAAAAAAACGTGTGCAAGGCCATGAACAAATAATAATAGGAGTTAATTTCGGTAGTAAATATGCATTAAACAGTGGAATGAAATTTTACAATTTATTAGATTTGATTAACCATTATTAGTTTGTCTATTTAAGCCCTTGCAGGTTGTTTGGGATTTTTGGAGTAAAATAGATATACCATCAAATAATATGTAAGTAGTATGAATAGATTGCATTCAAGATACAAACATGTTAATTATACTTAAGTGCCCGGAGATTAGAGAAATAACCGGCCAAGTGCGAGTTGGGCTCGCGCACGAAGGGTTCTGTATCATTATCTATGAAAACTAGCAAAAAAACGTTTGATGTATGAGAGAGAAAAAATACTAAAATACAGAATAAAATAAGTATTTAAGGGGTTAAATACTTATTTTATTCTGTATTTTTAGTAATAGCGGCAACAAAAATATATTTATCATCTGTGAAGATTTCAGCTGTGCAACTATCACGGTTCATGAGATACAGCCTGATGGTGACAGACGGATAGACGGACAGCGAAGCCTTAGTAATAGGCTTCCGTACCCAAAACGGACTGACGACGTCTGTCAGGCTGTCTGTCCGTCTGTCACCAGGCTGTATCTCATGAACCGTGATAGTTAGAGCTTTACCCTTGGGAGTATAATCTTGACCCTTGCTACGCCTATTTTTGGCATTACATGACGTTTATGTTTGGCCCACAGGTCTGAGGGCCAGTGCATACTATTACCACCATAGGCTAATGCAGTGGGCCAATGATACTCTTACGTTACGTATAAATTAAATACTCTTTGAATGATACAGAAGTATAATAATACTCTTTGGAATGATGGAAGTAGATTTTTTTCTCTAATCTGTGTACGAAACATGTTATGTAAAATGCCCTGGGGGTCTAGCAAAGGTCACAATCACTAACGCTAACGCCTCACGCTAACTCCAAAAATGTATCGAAATGACATTCGCTACGGAAAAGTTAGCGATTTCCGAAACGTCATTTCAGTACATTTTGGAGTTAGCGTTTGGCGTTAGCGTTAGCGGTTGGTATCTTTGCTAGACCCCTAGACTTTACCCTATTGTAAAAATGTTTTGAAAGCCTAGATTTTAATATAATATAGGTTTTAATTAATCATGAGTTCTATGATACTTATCGAAATATCATCGAAAATTTTTCTATAGTTAAGTAGCCATGAGTGGAGATTTCATCAAAATTGGTCCAGGAATATCAAGGATAATAATTAGCGTATCTACGCTGTTTTGGGAAATATTATAATTAATTATTTCATCCATGATTAAGACATGTCATTTTTACTTCGTGGAAGTGATTATACGAGCAGAAAACTCAGTGTGGCTGATAGAAAATCAGTTTTTAAAAATAAAGCCATTACCCAAACCGAAACCTGAAAAGTAATGTAGTCCACGCGTGGCAACGCCGCGGGCAGTAGCTAGTTGTAGATAAAGTTATATTTCATAATCACTTAAAAATATAACTTATCTTTGCTTTATTTAATTTAATTCAACGTGGCAATGCTTCCAGCATTTTGGGCACTTTGCCTACTGGTAGTGGTTTGTTAGATTAGTTTTGTATTATTGTATTTTTTATAGTTTTAGTTTGGTAATAGTTTAGTTTTATAAAATAGTTTAGTTGTTTAGTGTAATAGTTTACTATCTGAGTATTTTATACCAAATTAAATTAAGTTTTTTTATTCTGTTAAATTGTTAGTATGAAAAGAAATAATAAAGGTGGCTCATTCCATCGTGTTTTAAAGGCAAGTCGTTTTTCTTCGGTAAATGAACGTGATAATGGGAGCTGCTATAATTTATAGAAGCCGAGTGTGCTCAATCTATTGCAAGAATTCAATACAATATCACCAATAATAATCTTTGTGATTGATTAGACTAAATAAAAGCGCGGGTAAGCGGTTATTTTCTTTATGCTTAGGTACTGCTGAACATAATTCCGTAATGCAAAGTGCGCGCGAGTTACAGCTTGAGCTTTAAGAGCGGAAGTGTTCCGCACTATACGACGGCCAATCACAATTTTAACCCGAGAAAACAAGGAATACTTACGCAAGGTTCTGCAGCTGATATGACCATTTGATGGCAACTGTTATCCACTTGAGCGGCGTGAGACCCAATAGAATGTTTTCTGAACTTAAAAATACAACTGTTGACCGCTATTCCATCAAATAGAGTGTGGGAGCTAACGAACCAACTGATCAGAATTTATAACACTATGTGTAAGTTTTACATTGGTACTTTGCCCTTTAACAGATTGTACCTACGTATAGGCACCAGGATATTATAATAGTACTAGGGCCTGGACTGTACTACACTACATAAACAAACGCATATAATATCCTACTCCATACATTCCTTTTTCAATCTGCGGAACACATTAAGATAAAAACTGGATGGCAGCATAATGTCGCCGTATGTAGGGCGCGGGGAAGAAAGATGGAGGCATCTTCCAGGACCATTTATTTAATTAACTATCTCACTGAGAAAGTTTGCGTCACCATTGACTTCTTTTATCTGTTTCGTTGACTTCGCAAGGCAAAGCTAATTAGAGATAAGTTAAGGGCAAATAGTTAGTGATAATTTTATGTAACGATGAATTCGTAACTTACGTCTATCTACCTATCTAAAAAATTAATGGGCCGAAAATTATGATTTATGATCTCCTTCAAGTAAATTGCCATTTATTACCAAAAGGCGTTGTTATCTTAAACTTACCTATTATTGGCAATGATCCTATTTAATACGGACACAGCGGATAAGTTACAGAACAGTTGAAATGATAACCTTTGTCAGGAACCGGTATATTTTAGCCGCGAAATGAAGGGTAGTCTGTAGTACCGCTAGATAAAACTGACATTTTTATGCCCCGTTTCTATACCTCCAGGTAGAGGTAATTTGAGATAAGGGCTATAAATGTCTAGTATAACAATAGCCTAAAAAGCCTGTCTCTTAAATTGAGCGGAGAAACGTGTTTCTGCTCGGTGCGCAGAAAATCTGTGTATCTAATATGGCCTGATAGGTTTGGCATGTGTTTTGTTGCTTGGCTTTTTATCTGCTTAAATGAACCGAAAAATATGAATGCATAACTTTACCAATATTTAGAATGTACTTGCTTGTGTATTATGTAATATTTTATTACATAATTTGCACGTATTAATCAATATTGAAGACAACATGATTGTATCCAAAAATTATGCTCGGGTATGTTTATACTATTGCTAATGGTGTAGATCGATTAAAAGCAGAACGCAAATTAGTGTTTATACCTACCTATATTACTTCTCTCATTATAAAAACAAAGCTAGTCTAAGTCTACTAGTAAATAACATACTTACCTAAGTATCGTAGTGTGGTGTGGGGTGGAGTAAATTGTCTTGCGTGTAACAAAACTTCAATATTTTTGAATAAATTTAAAATCCACGTTATGATATTATTTGCCTAAATAGAGGATATCACGCAAACTCGCCTTTACTCGGGCTAATTTGTCCTAGTTAAAATACAGGGGTATGTGATGTGATGGCGCCGACTCGCCGAGCGTGTTCAACGTGGCGGGACGGTTCATTCCTGACTCACTTCATAACTAGTGATGGATTAATTAGCATTCGCATTCATTTTTAGCATGTGGAAACACAATTAGCATTTTGCAAATGAAATGTAGTTGCGAAATTCTGTGAAATATGAAATTTCATTTCAATTAATTTAGTTAATTTTGAATTTAATTTTTAATATAAAGTTTCATTTCATTTCACTGAAAAATTGTATTAGAAATGGTCATACAGTAGGTAAAGCCGATTCATTATATTCGGAATTCTATGAAGTGAGTCAAGAATACACCATCCCGCCACGTTGAACTTTAAAATAATGCTACTTAGAACTAGGCACATCGTAAATGTAATTTATGCTAACATATTAAATCATTACAATGCTCGCATGTTTTGTAACCTAGGTATAATATAAGTTTGAGAAAATAATAAATGTTTGGTCTTATTAGTTTGCGTCTGGCAATTATGAGAGCCAAAATGAAATACGCAAAAACGAGGTTAAGAAGAATTTTGCCATTCATAGTTTCCTGAAAAAACGAAGATAAAGTAGAGTACGCTTTAAGGTAACATTTCCTCTCTCTGAGCAATTTTGTGTAGGCGCAGATGCGCAGATGCTAATGTTGTTACTAATGTTGTTAAGAAGAGTAAATAAATTGTCACACCGTACATCTAATTATTGGGGCGTAACTTCCAATTACTCGAGCAGATAGGCAGCTGGGTGCTCAAGCATCTCTTCTGACGCGCAAGATGCCACTAGAGATGCGCTACCACCGCGGTTGGTTTAATCGATCGTCGCTGTGATGCGATATAGGTAATTATATTCTAATCATTCATCGTACGTAGGTACAGATTAATTGGGTTAGATCTCACTCTACGACTGATAGCTAATTTAAACAATTGAATAACACGTAAAAAATTTGTGTGTATAGTCCCTATCAAAGGGCGCTAAAACAAGTTAATGATCCCGTTACTTTGACTGCAATGATACAGGTGATTTTTTAACTCCATATTTAATAACTAGCCCAGATAATATAATACCTACAGTACAGAAGCCTTATCCCATACAACGGAATAACGCGGGCTATTTTACGAATTATTTTATTTCTGCATAACGCAAGGTTATCAAGCGACATTTATTGCGTGTTGGCGAAGTATTGGGCCAAACGAATACACTAGGCACTAACTAGTAACTCTCTAGACACGATTACTAGATTTTTTTAAAATCGGGCTATTTTCCGTTTGTACCTGATGGGACCCCATGATAACTAGCGTCTATGTAGGTATGCGCCTAGTGTTTTACAAGCATACTAGGAACACGCATTTGTTATTAAATGAAAAATATATTCGCATTTTGACTATTTTGACCTGGTCCCAATAGTCTTCTATCTATCATCATCATCAACAGCCTGAAGACATCCACTGCTCAACATAGGCCTCCCCCAGAGCGCCACGTTACATCCATCGGCTTCCCGCGGTTTCACCAGATTTGTCGTCCACCTAGTGGGAGATTTGCCTACGCTGCGCCTTCCTGTTCGTGGTCACTTGAGAACCTTTCTTCCCCCATCGGCTGTCAGCGGCTTCTATCTATGAAAATCTTTGATTCGTATTTTGTATGAAACTAATTTTGTGCACCTACCTGAATCGATCGTTCTTCAATGGAATCGTACAACTCTAGTCGCCGTCAAATATTGATTTACCGCCCTCGATACAGAAATGGAATAAATTCGAATATTAATTTCGCATAACAATGGCACCAAACAAATTAAAGTGTGCCAGATGTCTTCCGCAGACTCCTTTCCTTATTTCCATTAAATAAATAGTTGATTTATTTTAATTGAAGCCATTTCGGTGATCCTTTGTTGTAGTGATTTTATGAGGTTTTAATCTATAGCACAGATCCAGTTGAAATATTGAAATGCTTCATTTATAAATAGCTTTTATTTATTTTTCGAACTCTTCATTCTTGTCTGGCAAAATGTCGGTGGAACGCAAAACAATAGATCCACCTATTTACTTAGTAAATATTGTATTATTTAATTAAGTAGCTTCGTCAATGTTAATTAAATAATGATATTAACTTAGAACTTTATACGGCAAAGAAATGTTTAACTCATCGCCAATAAAATATTGTCGCATCCACTCCGATCACATTGCTCGGAGTTGGTACAGTTCTAGAGTAGCTTATCTCTACTTTTGCAAGTTACATTGGATGTAAATACTTAAATACATAATTATACCAAACTACCTAACTAGGGTAGTTTGCCGACCTGGCCAGAACTCCGGGGAGTCGATGGATGCAGGAAGCAAGTAGCTTCCTAGGTGGTAGAACTTTTCTGCAAAGTTCGTCTAGGTAGGTACCACCGCTTTGCCAGTTATTCTGCCGCCAAGTAGTAGTGTGCAAGCTCTACTGTGTTCCGGTTTGAAGGGCATTGTAGCTAGTGAAATTACTGAGCAAATGAGACTTTTTGACCTGATTACACAGTGTAGTAATCCGATTACTAGACTGTGTGATGGCTCAGGATGACGTGCGCAGTGCAGTGTCACGCGAAAATTTATTATTTTAAATTTCCGAGTGACACTGCAACTGTTATGGGCGGGCATATTGCTTAACATCAGGTGAACGACCAGCTCGTCACGTCATTCATTCTCATAAAAAAAAGCCTCTCAAAGTGGCGGTATTTATGGGAGGCCTATGTTCAGCAGTGGACGTCTTCAGACTGATGATGACTTAACTAAACTAGAACTAAAAAGTAAACTATACCTAAAAACTTTTAAAACTTAAACATAGAACTAAAAATAATTTGTGCAAGTAAACATCACCAGTATATTTTTATGTTAACTGATAACTTATAACAAAAAATGGAAAATGGTTTTGGTTATTACCATGGAACGAGCTACCGAATAGAGTAATTTCTACTAACGTTTTATATCTACCCATTAAATCTGAAATATTTTTGCATTGACAAATGTTAACAGAAACTGTAACCGTAACTCAAAATAATCTCAATGGCCACATAAGCCATGCTTTGTACTCACCGAACATTAACGTCACTTGGTACGTTAAACACGCAATCTAAATCAGCGCGCACATTAATTTACCATCAAAACTGTTCACGATAAGCCTTTACGAGTTAATTAGGTTATTATATTTGTACACATGGACAAGAAATAATATCTTAACACGTGTTGTTTGCTGAAACATGCGATGTGGGTGTGGCTCTTGTGTCGTAGTGCAGGGATGGGTCCACTTCGGTTTAAGATCGTTAGATGGTCAGACTGAATTTCAGCGGTTCAAAGCGGAAGACCGAGGCACAGACAATATTATACCTACAGACCGAGTTTAGGCGATCTATGGGTATAAGGTCTCAGTACAGTGTGTGCTTAAACCCTTAAACCTAGGTTAAAATTACATCTAAAAACTGTCCTTATTACTCAAGCTAACTACTACAATAATAAAAACTAAACTAAAACGATGGTAAAACGGAAGCTGTCATACAGTTTGCTCCACGAAACATTAATATTTTTAAATATATATCGAAGCTTTTTGATGCTTCTTTTATGACGAACAAATAAAACAGGCACAGTACAAGCCCTGTAATATATAGGTGTAGTGTCGGAAGTTGATGTGGAATTGATATTGTATGTTTTATTTTGGTCAACATTGGACACCATCGAGTCCATAACAACGGTCGTTGCCACGGCCCTGCGCCACAACGCGCCTGCGAATCATGTGCCTGACAATGCCTGACAATGAGAAATATCTCAAGAGTTCAAAACAAATCCAAAACTACACAAAACTCCTAAATATAAAGATATTGATGTATAGGGCGAATTCTGTGCCTAAATATGTATACTGCATGAAATACTGAATCCAATTTTCCTGTCTAGTGTTTATTGCGCTGTTCGGTGTTCTGTGAATACGTGAAAAGTCATCGAGGCTTATTATAATTTGTGCTCTCAGAAACAATTTTTCTATGATATATTTTCTTATTATTTTTATAGTAATATTGATCTGGTATGTATTTTTCAGCACATATTGTACAGACAAACCCCCGCTAAATCACCCTATGGCTAGTCAGAATGTGGGTCTGAGTGCTGTACCACTGGATGACTCTATAGTGTGCAACCAATGTTCACAACCTCGCTCTTTCAAATCTTTAAGGGGCCTAAAAATACATACAAGTAGAGTTCATAAAGTTCCTTGTAGTTCCTCGGCAAACAATGATATTTCAACGCACAATACTCAGACAATTAGCGATTTTTCTGAGACAAATATACCATTCTGGACCATCCTAACTAAATTAAAAAACAGCTTTCCCGTGATTAAGCGTATTCCGCGAGGCACCCGTGCTTCTGTGGCACAACGCCTTACCACCGATATAAATAACACTGTCGAAGAAAATTCAGAGCGAGCATGGGAACATTTGTTGACATTTCCATACAGGATTCTACATGTTCCCCGCATACAATCTGATCACACATCGCTCACATCAAGAATTAAAAAAAATTGCTCTCAAAACTCAACCACCAAATGTTTTGATGCCTTTGACTTTTCATCCAAGTCATCGTCATCATCGCATTCCCGTTCTCTCTCCGTTCCCTATCATCTTATAGAAAACAAATTAAGCGATGGGGATATTAGAGGTGCTGCGCGTCTCATGTTTTCCAGTGATACAGTTGCTCCTAATACTTTGGATACCCTTACAGCGCTGCGTTCCAAACATCCATCTGCAGCAGCACGACCAAATCCTTTACCAGCACCGGATGACGACAGCACTGTCATTTCTGCGTTGGCTCAAAATGTGACAGCTGCTTTATCCTCATTCCAGAGTGGCTCCGCTGGCGGCCTAGATACCCTCACGCCACAACACCTAAAAGATTTAACTAGTGGTGGTTGCGGCAGCACTGGGGACACTCTGGTCATTGCTCTTACAAAACTGGTAAATTTTATGCTGGCAGGTGGTGTCAACAACAATATTACTGGTATTTTATACGGGGCAAACTTATGTGCACTTACTAAGAAAGATGGTGGCATAAGACCTATTGTTGGCACTACATACCGTCGCCTCACTTCTAAAATTTGCTGCAGGGTTAAAAGCCAGGTGCTTTCGCAGCAGTTTCAGCCCATTCAACTTGGTTTTGGCTCACGTGGCGGCTGTGAGGCGGCGGTACATGCCTTACGAACCTTTTTGATGAATAAAGGAGGAGACGTGTTGTTGAAGGTGGACGTTAAAAACGCTTTCAACTCCGTTGACCGAGGATCCCTGTTGGCTGAGGTCAAAGATAAAATTCCTGAAATTTACCGGTTTCTCTGGCAATGTTATGGGCAAAATTCTAAATTAATATATCGGAATGACCTCCTTTTTTCAGAAGTGGGTTGTCAACAGGGAGATCCACTTGGGCCGGCTATTTTCAGTCTCGCGATCCACCCCATCATTAAACGTCTTGAATCAAAATTCAACGTGTGGTATTTAGACGACGGGACGATAGGAGGCGATGCCAACACCGTTTTTAAAGACTTGACTTTGCTTATTTCTGAATTCCAAACTATCGGGCTAGAACTAAATTTTTCAAAGTGCGAACTTTTTCTATCAGACTCTTGCAAAACAAGAGATGAAATTATCACTGCGTTCAGTTCAATAGCTCCAAATATAAAAATTATTGACAACAGTTCCCTTCGCCTCCTAGGCTCGCCAATCTTTGATGAATCGATTGCGGATTTCATTGAAGAGAAAATACAAAATTTTCGTTCGGTTTCGGACAGACTCTCTAAAATTAACTCCCACATGGCTTTTATCATTATTCGCTTTTGCTTGTTCGTGCCTAAATTTACGTATTCTTTAAGGTGTTGCCAACTTTGGAATCACCCAGACTTATTAAAACAGATGGACAACATCGTGAAGGATACGCTCACCTCCATTTTTAACATTTCTCTGGATGAACGGACACGGTGCCAGGCTTCACTACCAATCCGGTTGGGAGGCCTAGGTATCCGCAAAATTTCAAGTGTTTCGTTACCAGCTTTTCTGTCTTCGGTTAAAAGCACTCAAAATTTAGTAAACGCAATTTTATCTAACGATAATGACACTTTGGATATTTCATTTTTAAACGAAGCAGTTAACGCCTGGAAAATGGCCTGCCCAAGTAGCTGCCTGCCTAAAAATCTGTCCTCGCAGAGGCAGTGGGACGCGCCGCTCTGTGAGCTGGAACGGAAGAAACTTGTTGATACGTCCAGTAACCTCACAGAACGTGCTCGTCTCTTAGCTGCCTCTCGCTGGGAGTCGGGTCTTTGGTTGCAGGCACTGCCATCACACCACCTCGGAACACTGCTAGATAACAACATATTCCGTCTAGCCATATCACTGCGCATCGGTGCTCCCTGTGTTGCTCCCCATCGATGCAAATGCGGTGAAAGAGTCAATAGTCTCGGCCACCATGGCCTATCATGCAGTAGGAGTGCTGGCCGTATACCTCGCCATAGTGCTCTGAATGACGTCATACGTCGGGCCTTCGGAAACATTAACGTCGCAGCTGTCTTAGAGCCCAATGGCCTCATTCGCGACGACGGTAAAAGGCCCGATGGTATGACGCTCATCCCCTGGAAGATGGGCCGGCCTTTAGTGTGGGACGCCACCTGCGTTGATACACTGGCACCGTCCCATCTTCCAGACACGTCATACCAGGTAGGCGGCGCTGCTACGGCTGCGGAATCCGCCAAGCGGCGCAAATATTCTAGCCTTGACAGAGGCTTCATATTTGTGCTGTTTGGCGTAGAGACACTGGGGCCGTGGGGACCGGGAGCCTTCGACATTTACAAGGATTTGGCGGGGCGTTTGGTTGAATCGGCACGTGACCAAAATGCTGGCATCTACTTCGGTCAAAGGATCAGCCTCGCTATACAGCGGGGCAACACTGCTAGCATTATGGGTACGTTGCCCGATTCCATAGATAGCTAGAACTATCTATAGACCTTTTACAGACTGTAAATAACTATATATTTTATTCTAAACTAAACTAAAACTAACTACACTACACACTAACTAGCTACACTATACCTACTACAAAAAACATATGGACTGTATAATAGACCGCGATGGCCTATAGACAGTCCAAATGCTACAGCCCACTGCCGGTAGGTAGGTACTAAGTCTATATATAACATATATAACTGTCATAAGTTTTAAATATATTCTTCGTTGTGCGCTCTAGCAAGTGCTGCTGCTGTGAAAATTTGTTAGGTTTAAATTCTAAAATCTAACGGTAAACTTTCAACTGTTTTCAACCAGAGTATTCACTCAAAACAATATCTTTCATTCCCTATCTATAGAGGTGAAAACCTTTGTTACCGCGCGAACCTAACAGTTTCCGTATAGATGAGCAGGATTCTGAATATTTTCAGGTAAAGTATCTACATATTCTCTCGCCTCCGCTGAACAAGTGTTGGTTCACCCATTTACATTTATAGCAGAATTGGAGTAACTAACGTTTAATAACTTTGCACGTGTAGGCTCATTATTAAGGTAAGATTATTATGGTAGATACATAAGATTAATTGCGGTTTAATTTTATTGCGTTTGTTTTTAGAAGGTTTATTATTTTGAAAGACCAGTGTAAAGTTTGATGTGTTTGTTGGTTTTAGCACTTGCAAAACGTAGGTCAAAACCTGACAGTGAGAAACCTATGTAATTTCGGAAATTTTCTCTAATTGCTTTGTAAAATTTAAATGATTCAATTTGTATTTAAATATTTAAAAAGCGTGTAATTTATATTGGTGCTACGTGAAGTGTGTATAATTTTTTATGTGGTAAGTACCTACCTACTTATTTTACTTATTCGGGGCTGACAAGCTATGTAGGTATATACCAAATCACTGGAGTTATGACTTGATACTTATTAATAAAATATCGCAGGGGGTTTTCCTTTATACGGCTTCGCGGAGCACTAAGGGAAGGTTTTTGGAAATTCATCTACTAAGGTGATCCAATGTGGGATCAACGATTTTGTAAGTATGATAACGTGGAAGAAACGTTATGTCGTGCATGTGCTGTAATTAATGACTGTTCTTTTTTTATCTCTCAAATGGGAGGCTACCTCTACCTTTCTAACACTCAACAGCGTGGCTTTTTCATTATTAAAATATTATTGTTATCGTTTCATTTTCACCAATAATAAATTAATCAAAAAGCCATTGAACTAAATCAAGTATCGTTGAAACAACTGCTGATAAATTTACAGCTGAACTTTTTCTGTACATAACTATTAAGGGTATAAATCTCTGCGGCAGCAAATCCGACATACTAATGGATTGTTCGGTGAGCATGGCGCGTGCCAGTTGGAATAGTGCCTGTACTTGCCTAGCCACTAGCCAAGTATACACACTTGGGCAGCTACTAGCCAAGTCTACTCAACCGGACGCCTATATTCTTGAGCGCGTACCGGCTAACACCGAGGATTGAATTATCTGTGTTGCGGTTGCCAACCTTGTTTAGGATATTGTTTATTGTCACTTAGACTTGGCTGCAGAAGTAGGGCGGCGTTTAACTAACTGATTAGCAATGCTTATTGCCTATTTTATGTGGGTAAAAGTAACACTTTTTTTCTGAAGAACTTTTTTTTAACTCGTGACGCGGTTTAATGGGTATATCTAATGTGCGTCTCGTCTATCTGTGGCATCGTAGCTTCCAAATAAATGAATAATTTTTTTGTATGTATTGTGATTTTTTCCAAAATGTTCTTTTTAATAAAAGTAGTTTAGTACTTTTAGTACTTGGGGTCTATAATTACTTGTGATTGTTTCTTGTTGTAGGCTTGAGTTAATTAAACTTTCATCATCATCATCATCATCAACAGCCTGAAGACGTCCACTGCTGAACATAGGCCTCCCCCCGGGAGCGCCACTCAGAGCGGCTGCTCGCCTCCTGCATCCATCGGCTCCCCGCGGCTTTCACCAGGTCGTCGGTCCACCTAGTGGGGGGCCGGCCTACGCTGCGTCTTCCAGTTCGTGGTCGCCACTCGAGAATTTTTCTTCCCCATCGGTTGTCAGTTCTACGAGCGATGTGGCCTGCCCATTGCCATTTCAACTTGCTAATCCTAAGAGCTACATCGATCACTTTAGTTCTCCTGCGGATCTCCTCATTACGGATCTTATCTCGCAGGGAAACACCGAGCATTGCTTAAATTAAACTTTAAAGAAATGGAATTGGTCATAGTAATTTTTCTGTAACGTTAAGATACCCTACCTACTCATTGCTTTATGATTTTATGTGGTATCCATTTAGATGCCGTACTGCACATCATTTCTCTTATATATCTGTAGGTATACAAACATAGAGAATCGAGCCACTAGCTCGTTCATTCGAGCATACAAAACACGCCATGAAAAGCTCGAAACATTAACATATTCCGGATCACAATAGCGCTTAAATACATTCCAATACCTTCACACGATATTCGCGTATGAAATTCTATGAAAATAATAAAAAAATTGAAGCGCGTCGACGACGGCGTGCATCCGACATTCGCATTTTACTTGCAAATTGCTTATATCCATCGATATCGGGACGCTATGGATCATCCACCATAGCCACCGACAGTAAATAGCTCAGCATAATGTAAATATTCAAACTATTTTAGTTCAAAACGATTTACACAATCATGTTGAGTATATTTCATAGTTTTTAGGTGCCAATATTTGTAATTTTATAATGTATCGCATTGTAAAAATCTCACATTAGTTATAATTTGAACTGAATAGCAGTACTCTGTTGATAATTATTATACGAAACTAACTGCGTCAAAGTATGTCTTCAATCTCGATAATAACAGGCCCTAAAGCAAACTAGATTGTTACCTACCTCTGTAAAACGAGGGAATTTTTATAAGATAAGTAATCTAAATTAAATATCTGAATCCCGTGGTTGTATCCAAGTACCTACGTAATGGATATTTCGTTTACTAGCTTCGCCCCGCGGTTTCACCTGCAGATAAACGTAGTGTATATGTGTTATCCAGCATATTAATAAGCTATCTCTATTCCAAATCCGTTTAGGCATAAGCATGAAGGAGTAACAAACATACACACATATACACATACAAACTTTCGCCTTTATAATTATTAATGATTTATGGTTGCCTATATGTATAGCAGGTATTTTTTCTTAGAACTAAGGAATTACGACGGTAAAGAACTTTTAATGTTATTAATCTAATCTGTAAGTTATCTAGAGTTCCTTGAGTAAAGTTTCCGATAAATCTTTTCTAGTAATCTCAAATGCGATCTGTATTAAAGCTTTTAAGTTCCCGCTGTCAAAGTCAAGAACGGTGCAGTTCACATCTTGCCTACAATTGAGAATTTCTTATTCAGTTATTTCTTGAGAAGTGTTTGGGATTTCCTTTTGGGGGAAGTTTTAAGCCGGCAGTAAATTATTCTATCGACAGGTGAGGCCGTAAAGGCAAGATTTACGCCTACGGGCAACATCGGGTGAGCCCGCGTTTGATAAGATGTATATTACGCAGCGAGTAACGTTTCCTATAAGTATTCATCGGGGATTGACCCAATGGGAAGTTGTGCCCGATAAATTGGAAAACTTCATACTTTGCCTATCAGCGATGTGGGCTTCGATTGGGAAGGATATAGTAAAGCTTCGCACTTTGCAACTTGAAGAGAAAAGTCAATGGATTATTTTGCCAGCACGCCGTGATCCAAACCGTTTTTTTTTCGTATATTAATATAGATTGCCGTGACGTCACAAATATTGCTTACCCGCTGTGACGAACCGTCTTTTATTTCGCACAATGAAGCTCGTTTAAAACTTGGAGAGTGTTCAAACTTTAACTGAGGTTGCTGCCAACGCAGTCTTAATCACTGTTAGCTTTATTGCACCCATAACAGAATTTGGTTTAGTCATTTTCAGTTTGCACAAAATCAACACTACTTCTAATACATGGTTTTTCAAAACTAGGTTAGATACGCATTCAATGACAGAGCTACAAGCACTTCCTAATTAAACGCTTCTATATAAATATAAGCTTCGTTTATGCCGCTAAGTTGGAGCTTAAAGGCTGAAAAGGAGCTAGCAGTGATAACTAGTTTAAGGCACCCGATATCAAAACAAAGTACCGCTTGCAACTCCCAACGTTAAATTAGAGCGCAGTGTGTGTTAATTTGCTTTGAAAGGCAAAACTGGAGTTCGTTAAAACTAAGGAACCGTTGAATTTTGAAAGGTCGCATCGTTAATGTCCCAAAGTAAACTGGGGCGGGGCGGGTACAGGCCGGCTTCGACGAGAATCAAAGCTTCGCAACTTGCCCACTCGATTATCATAAACAAACGAGAAAGACGCTCCTATGTTTTAATGACACTGTTTTAAAGCTTACAGAAGCTGTTTCGGTGTTTCGGCGATAAATTAACGATGCTGGAGTTGATGTTGCGCTTGCACGTACCTACTCGGCAGCGTATAACGAAAGTTCAGTTGTTTTCGCGCAGCGTCCAACACAACTTTCAGAAATTCTTAGCGATTTACGTACAACTAAAACCATCGTACTACGTGTTTAAATTTACATAATCTACTACTACTACTCCGTCCACTAACATCGCACGCAAAATTTTGATTAGAATATTAAAAATAATGATTGATATTAATGTTATAAAAGTGGGTTTTTCTGCCGTAGAAGATTTATGTGCCGTTATAGAAAATGAAGGTGAATCCATACAATCTTACGTTAAAAAAGAAACCAGTTCACCAGAAGGTGAGAACATACAACTGAATGAAAATGAGTTTTTATTGAGGTTACTAAGATATTACCTGACTCATTCCCTAATACTTCTTATAAATCCAATAGTTGTACGGAACTGATATTATTATAAAAGCAGTACCATAAATAAACGCGTGAAATTCGGATGGATCGAACAGTGTTTATTACCAAATCTATCTGTTATCCAACGCGGCCTGAAAAGGATAACTAATCAAACTTTTCCAATCAAACCAATTAAATAGATGCCGCACAAATATTTATCCAAGGGCTTGATTACTGTTGCGATGGGAGAATGAACAGTTCACGATGGAGTAACCGTTAGACGACATGGAAAGGCAATAGGAACCCAAGTACCCCTATTCTGAATTTATACAAATAGTAGTCAGTGGAATCGTGCATTTGTTTCAATTGTATCAGCTTTTCCAGCAAACGCGACTTTATGTAAACGCTGCGGAGTTGGTGATATGTGGATGGCTTCGGAAATGGGTCAAACCTTTGAAACTTTTTTATTAAATAGAGATACGATCGGCTCGGAAAATGGTTGAGTTGCTGCCGATAATTCCGTGTTACAGAAAATAAGTTAAATTGTGTTTATCTTTTTGCTTTTGTGTAGCCATGCAAAACACACAACTAGAATATATTTTGCGAATAGGACAAAAAGTCTTTGCTAGGATTTGCACGATGTGAGATTGTCTTGACTCGTTATTTTGTATTACTGAAAACTACAAACCAAAAAGATGGTTGGTTGTTGATTTAGGTAAATATTAAGATTAAGGTTAGGGTTAGATTATTGTGCAAATGATATAAGTAGCTTTATTTAGAAACCCTATTCAGAATGATAGCACTACGTCTATTCTATCGCTAGAACATAATATGAGAAGATGCCGCCGCGCCGGCTCCAATTGGCATAGAATTAGCATAACGACCCACCGGCCGTCCTAATGAATGGCCCTGCAATTGAAACAATAGTGGATTAACGCCAACTTGCTTATCTGCGGACAGGAAACCTGCAGATTCGAGAAGAAGAACGATCGAAGATAACGTTTAATGTGGTTGAAGTGGTTTATGAGACAGTTCTGAGCCTTTTTTGAAATGTTTAAGTACCTTGTAATCTTATCAATCAATATGAATTTGATTAGGTTGTTTCCGCCCGCGCTCTTGCCAGCCACCTCGAAAACCTACGACCTACCTGATGACCCGACGTGGTATCGGTGCACCCACTTATTCTTCAAGGCTTGCAGATTTGTACATAACATAATATCAGAAAACTAATATAATATCTTAATAATAATACTTCCATAAATATTGTTAATACTAGTAATTATGAGTAAATCATCTCAAAATTTTATGCTAGACGTTTCATTAATCGCTGAACATTTTATAGTTCATTCCAAAGTTATGCAACAAAAAACAGGAATTATAGATCGTTGGATAATGAAGCAGTGAAAACCAAGAAGATCTAAGATCTTCATGGCATTTCAACGCTCCATTCTTCGTAGAATACCATATCTAGTTATTCGACCTTTCAGATCCTTTCCTTAGGTCGTGAAAAAATGCAGGAAATTGAATTGTGTAGGCGGATGGACGAGAAGACTATTACCGCATTATTCAAATGCCATATTGAAATGACTCGGACAGATCAGGTTCTAAACAAAGCATCGCTTAAATTAAGGTTGACTTTTCAGATGGTCCAATACCCACCTGTGCTCAAGCTTAACAACTCCTAAGTTCACATTACCTATGGTTCACACTTATGTTCTTCTGTTACATAATCCAAACACATTTTAGGACGCCACGTCACGTCACGTCATTCATTCCCATAAAAAAAGAGGTAGATATGTCATAGAGAGTTTTTTTTTAATTATTTGGAGGGCTTTGTCGCTTGTCCACATCGCCCTGTTGGCAGAATCACAAAATATAATTTAAAAGTACATCTAGTCCTTATCGAAGCCTAAAGTTAACAATTAATACAAAATTTTTGCGTGGGCTGAAGTAGGCTCCACCAAAATACGATTGCATATGCCGATATCCATATCCCTTGCAGCACCAAACTGCGTACGTCTAAACGCTGAGTTCCGGACACATTCCAATAGAACATGCTGTACGTCTTCTATAACACCACAGTCATCACAGTTAGGAGATGTTAATTTTTTCATCAGGTATGCGAACTTGTTCGATGGAATGTGTCCAGATCGCAGCCTTAAGGCTGTTACTAATGTTTTCCTGTCCAACGCAACTGTATCTATCCATAGGTAATGTGAAATCAGTGGTTGAATCGTTCTGTACCATATATCCTTCTCCCTAGATCTCTCATCGAAATATTCTTGCCAATAAGAATGGCACTGTATTCTAACAAATCGTACACGATCGAAATGAAGAGGTAAAATATTTAAAGGTTGTCCTTTACATCTGTACATGCTTCTTTGGCTAATTTATCCACTTCTTCATTTTCTTTGAGATTTGTATGAGACGGGATCCACTGCAGAATAATTTCCCTATTCGTGGTATGAAAACCCAACTTCAAATTTAAAATTTTGTAGGCTATCGGATTGCCTCGCACGTGCGAGGTACACCGAGCCAAGTAGTGCAAGGCACTTCGTGAGTCAGATAAAATGACAAATTTATCGTAATTGATGGATCTGACATACGATAGTGCTTCCGTCATAGAGAGATAAATGTCAACATAGGAGCATACTAACTTTAGTACAGACGGGCATATGTTCGATGTAAATGCAGGAAAATTGATTTATTGAAGTTTAGTTCACATCAATGGCTGGAAGAAGACCCTCATAAAATGCTACATTGAACTTTGCCATGACCAAGGAGATTACTGCTGCCTATATTGTCTGGATCTGTACTTTAGCCGGCTATTATGGCTCTCGCACGGAATCAGATGGGGAATATCACTAATTAAAAAAATGATATCAAGCAGAGCACTTATTACAATGCACTAGTGCTGAAGGTTCATGTATTGCCATATAGTTCGTGTAAGTAGGTAATAGGCATGATGACTACTATTAAAAATAAACAAGTAAATATTACTTTCATAAAGAAGATTAAAAATTAATGCAACAATTGAAAAATAAGTGAAATCGGTAAATAAATCACGGAGTAATAAGCTTTTAAAGTTTCTACAGAAGGCATCTCCTGTCCCTTTCTCGCGAAACAGAGCGCCCCCACAATTACTATGAAAAATCCACTCGTGACGTCACATGCCAAACGGACTGTATGAAAAGCTACCACAACTTAGTAATGAGGTACTATGAACGACATTCCTCTGACGTCACTGGCCGTTTGAGCTATCTCTTTCTATTCCGGTTTTTAAAATGCTTGTAACTTGGTCATTATTTGAGATATTTAATTTTTGTTTTCACAAATGTTCATCTTTCGAGGAATATTATTAATATATCCAAAAAAAATTTTTAGTCATCATGCCTATTATATGCCTTTCGATGGTGAACTCTGTCGGCGAGAACGGTATTAGATGCCGTGGTCCACTAATTAGCTCGCTCTAAGTTATTAAATCAATAGGAAAAAAATATTTCATTCATACGTATTTGCCAATATTGCTACCTAAAAACCGTTACGTAAAACCTAATACCCAGTGACCCAATAAAGACAATACAGTGCCCAATGAACTCCACGGTTAAAAATCCAATTGTATGCGGATGGCCCGCGCAGCAGCTGCGACCGCATTATATCGCCGTGGCAGAATTAGTTGAAGGGCTCGTGTTCTCTTTTAAAGAGAATGAAGTCTATTTGGCTGTGAAAAAATCTGACTTAGGAAACTATTCTAGTCAAACTATTGTGTTTTAGACAAGATATTTCGCATTTAAGAATTTTTATACGGCCGGATGTAGATGTTTCGATATTTTTTGCTCTTTTATGACTCCTGAAACACAGCGCAGTATTCAAGTTATAAGTGGGAGTCCGCCGTAGTTGCGATGAACGTTATTGAGATACACGTTGTTGCGAAAATCTTTTTATATGGTTCTTTACGTTCATAAACTCGATGATCAACAGATCGAAAGCATTAAGCAGAAATTTTATTTTCATGAAATTTGAATAGGCTTAACGCTGCCCACCTCGATATCAAAATTAGCGTGGTTGTTTTCAGAAGGACCTAACAGTTTTTTTAATGTTTAGGAGTAACAACGACTTCAAAAGAGACTGTTGAAGGCAAAGAACCTGGAGATTATATGCATGGAGATGGTTATTTGTTTTTCGTCTTCGTTTTCTCCGAGTAAAAATTCTCGTAATTGAGTTGTTCATCGTCTTTCAGTCTATATCGGTGGGTCGAACCGGGTCAGCTCGACGGTTGATGAAATGCCTCGCCGCTCATTCTCGCTGCCACATGTTCCAGGCCAGGGTCTAATATTTGATGGATTTATTGTGCGGCGTTTAAGGGAGAAGTTATATTAAGTTACTAAGCACGCTCCAACTAATCGAGTCACATGGATGAAGGTTACAGAATGTGTTACTTCTGCCTTAAATACTGGGCGTATATAATAATAACGGGGCTTATTTCCGTTTTTTTTATAAACAAACGGTTTATACAATAAGACGGTGACATATGGTATTATGGTGAGGCGCTTAAAGTGCCTCTTTTGTCGACAGTCATAGTAGGTACCTACTTTCAGACAAATGTTGCTACCATGTTTCTTCTCTAATAAGCGCTTTTCAATAATAAACCCATAGTTTACATTCATTTCCATTGTTATTAAGGATCTATAAAGTCGCTGTGTTGGTTGAAAAATATAAACAGTCAACAATTATAATACACGTACCTATTAAAACCAATATTTAATTTTATGATGAATGATTCCGAGATTCTAGGTATTTAATTCCAGTAAAACTTAAATAACATAAAATATATACTAAACGAAACTTCACCTAAAATCTAAACTATACCTAATAACATTAAAACTAAAATATAAAACTTAAAATAAACCGTTGGTGGAGGTAAAGGTATCTAGAATGCTGGCAGCATTGCCACGGTGAATGGCAATGCTTATCTTTTGTGCAAAAAAAAAAGCCAGCATTCTGGTCACCTGATGCCTCCACCAAATTGAGATTATATAAATTTAATGGAATGACACAACTATACAGAATGGGTAGAAATATTCAATAGATCTGACATCAATTGCAATGCAGTTTACTTGCTATTCAATATTTGGCCTATGTGCTTGCTTTTACTAATCTTCACTTCTCCTTTTTCATTTGCATTTTCTCTCGTCTATATCTCTTTCAGACTATTTATCGCACAATGAAAGTGACACTCAGTTTCAAGCATTTTATGCTTCTAGTAGTTTTATTTTCAAACACATTTCACAGTCTATAGTGTGTCATAAGTACACTCCTACATCATAAAATAAAACCTTGTGAACCTATGCAGGTCTTTTTCAATACGTTGTTCATTCGTACACTTTTTCTAATTAGTAAGTAATTACGTACAAAAAGACTGTTACAATGACTTTATGTGAACACCACACGAACGTTTGCGTTCATTGTTTAGTTTTATTAAGGACAAATTGCAAACATAGCAACAACGTAGAATAAACTTACCGCGAAATAATGGGTGTCCTGGAGAGAGTACGCTTTGTGCAAAATTTCTGAAGCAGACAGTAAAACCGGACAGTTGGACATTCATTATGTGCCATTTAATGAGGTATTTGTTTACTCACACAATACATGTTTACTATTCTGCACCACGAAACCGACGCTGAGTGAACTGATTTTGTATTTTTAAAAGCCAGATTGGCTCCTAGTCTAGTCAGTAATAAACGGCATTTTAGTTAAGAGGCAGTTCTTTAAATATATTCAATATTCCCTTGATATATGTTAAAATAAAAATGAAAATACTAGGTATTTTTTTCAATATTGTCATACTCTATTGATAGTACGTACAGACATTTATCTATTTGTAAGGGTGGGTGGGTTCTTTGAATGTTTGCAATGACCACCTTCAAAATCTCCCGTATCTGTTAGGCTTTTGTCACAATATTTGTCTTTCCTGAACTCACTTCAGGGGATTTCGTCATTACACATCTCTTCGTGCGCCCTACGCTGCCTATAATCCTCTTTTCAGCTCTGAAAATATTTAAATTTGAGGCTTTACAAGGGTCTTATTAGGTTTAATTTTTCATGTTATTACAGCTTTTATTTTAGCTAAATTGAAATCTACAGAATTAATGTACTAAGCATTGCAATACAAAACGTAGCTAACATGAAACTGGCAATTAAAGATTCTACTAAACAAAGGCAAAAGAAGCCTTTGTTCGAATTCGAATTGATTCAATAATGTAAAAAGACCGAAACAATGAGAAAATATAGGAAAGTCGGTTAACGAGTACATTAAAGGCGCTACGAGCATTGTCGAACTCGATGTTGATTAGCGAACCCTTTATCGCTAACAAGATCCGTCTAACTTTACCAATTCGGGGGTCGACAAATCGAAATCGCTTTAAGCAAAACAAGTATTAATTTTGTATCGGGATGCCGGTAGTGTTGGGCGGGCGGCGCGCAGTCTACGGCGTAGCAGCGAGCTGAGGCGGCTGGAACCTACCCCCGCCCCGGTCAGTCGCGCCCGCGGTGTCGATGCCGTGCCACGTCTCCCGGCCCGCACACCTTGAACACCTTCCTTCATTCAAATCACGACACACGACCACAACACTACATCATTACCCCGAATCACGTGTGCTACTTACTCAGTGCAACTTCATTTATGCATGTAAATAATAACAGACTTTGGGAGCTTATGATAACACGATGTGATGGTTTAGTGTACTTTAATATTTGATTGCCAAGTGAATTATAATATTGTGGATGTTCTCAGAGGCTGTTTGTTGAGAGACATGAAAATTATATATGAAGGTAAGATAATATTTCCGCATGGGGCCATATAGCACGAAGCCTGCTATGCACGTCTCAATAGTCTAGTAATTTAATTATGTTACTTTAATATCCTATTTTACTTATTTACCTATTCCTATACCTTTATATCTTGCTAAGCAAGTACTTCTTTAACCTATTTTATGCATTACATATGCATACAATACCTATTCAAAAAAGGTTGAACAAGAATGGATACTGAATGGAAGATAAGTATAAGTATTTGCAAATACTACCATTGGTTTTGAATAATGTAGTATAATTTGAGGCCTTATCTGAGGCTATAACTAAACTAATTTATATTCTGGAGACAATCCGGTTGTGTTAAAACAATAGGTTCCAAAGAAATTTATGCAGCAAGGATTGAAATCTACCGAGTGAGAATCAAATGCCCAGACATAACAATGGAGAAAAACAACTACAGATGTTGATTGATTGACGAAGGCTCAAAAATCATCCTATAATTTTATTGGTATACATAATATTGGCTTGAAACCTTATGAGCCCGGTGGGTTATGGCCTTAAACGTCTACTGCAGATTGTTTAACAAGTATCCACTAAGTAAGAATCTTGGATAAGAACTAACAAAGAGCTTTTAAGAGATAATTGTTTTCTGTTAACTTTATGGATTCAGAAAACAATTAGAAAATAGAACAAAGAATTCTAAAATTTCAATCATATCTAGTCATCTTTGGGTAGCTCTATTACTAATAATGTTAAGTTTTCTTTATTCTTTACCTATCGAATACATGTATTGTTATTAATATCAATATAGGTATATGCGCCGCCCCTTCCATTGGTTTGACTTCAGTTTTCTGACTAGGCACTTGAATATAGGGGTCGGAAGTATATTTGTAAGGTTCAGTTACCCCTTAACGATGTCTTGAGTTTACATTTTATTTTCGACATAAACGTTAACTTATGGGAGTGGAGTTCAAGTAGTATCGTTTTAACTGTTCCTATTAGAATTCAGTATGTTTACACTTTACAGTTAGGATGATGGTTACATTATTGTTATATAGCATTACGTAAATGTGTATGTAGTAATGAATAAAAAATGACTAAGTACTAAATTCTTTAAGGTAACATAGCTCACCTAACATAATTTAAATTTCAGTGGCATATTTTTGAAAAGTATTTCTTGAGTAACTGGTCATGTGAAAAACTGGGGTTTGGTTTCCTTAGTATTACGCCTATTATGGCGTAATTACTAAGCAGAGTTTTTTTTAATTACAATCCTTTAAAGGATAAATGGGATAGGTCTTAAGGATATTTTAATTTTAGATTACAGTAATAATAGTCAAAAATATTTCCTGATGCAAAGGTTGGCTATTGCCATTCAGCGTGGCAATGCAGCAAGCATTATGGGCACTTCTGCACCAGGAAAAGTAAGGGGCGGGTTGTTGGACGTAAGTTGTAATGTTTTAGAATAAGGTATTAAGGATTATAATGAAGAATTGATCGGGTAACAGGGGACCTCCAGGTTATCATGCTGTTAGTTGATCAGATTGCCTAAAAAGCAACTAACATAAATTTTGGCCAAGCCTTATGAATAGCTTACGAAAACAACAAAAAAAACAAACAAATAAAAATCAACGCATGACGTCATACAATATTAAGATAAATGTTTTTCGAACTATTCGTGGATAGGCAATGACAAAAGGCTAATATTGTATTCATAAAGTTAGCAAGCTTCAATGTAAATACCTGCTTACCAAGTTCCAACTCTATAACTTACCGTTTATCGACGAAGCGCTGCCGGCGCAGCGTAACGTCACGTTAAGCGGTTTTGGCGCTGCAAATCTTTTTAAATCCAAAAGCCAGTCGTCAAGATCGAATGTCGATGGGGGAAAGAAAATATCCTGTTGGAATAGCGCAGATGCTCGGATTTCGCGGCAAATTTCCAGCAAATCCGAAATGAAAACACACTGCGGATGTAGGCCATCCTGTCTTCACCGCAAGATAAATTCAAAAAGGATTCCCTCACACACACATTACCAACTCAATAAGGATTAAAACTTCATTCTGGGGGTGAAAGCTTTAAAACTTTTCGGTAAACGGGGTTTATCCCTTTTAATTGCGTATATTTACATGACAACCGCTCCCGCTGTCTCACTTGCACCTTCAAGAGTGTTTTAGACTGGAGTAAGTATTTTCAAGACTTATAGATCCTTATTAATATTTAATAGTGTGTTTAAAGTAGGCTGAGTTGTTGGAATCTGACCTTTAACTCTCGGAGATTAGGTTCAAAGGTGGATTAGGTGAGCGAAGGTCGTCAGTATCCCTCATCCGGGTCGACCCACTTAAAAGCACTTATGTTTACGGCAACTTAGTGACCGTGGAAGATTATTTCGTACGCGTTGCTTAATAAATTAAACGTATCTTGTACCTACCCTTAATTTAATGTTCACGTTTACTTGACCCAATGTTTTATGCATGTGGCAAAAATATTTGACCATACAAACATAATTAACAAAACGTGATTAGATTTAGCTGGTTCAAAAAACTACTTCACAAACTTATGTCTCTTTGAAGTTAGGCCTACTAGTCATCTGTTTATCTATAATAATTATAATAAATCCGCAACTTTCCCAGTAGGAGAGACTTCCATTATTCAGTTATTTGTAGACATGCTTCTTACATACTAATCGCGCCAAAAAAAGCGTGTGGGCGATGCAGAATTTAAAATTAATAAAATAAAAAGTACCTAAGATGATGGACTTTTTGCACTATACATTTATTTGTTTGAACAGTTTTAAATTCAATTTGGTCTTAATTCATTTTTTTCATTTATTAGCTAGGCCAACTAGATCATACATAAAAATTAAGAAAACAAAATTCTTAAATTATGTTCCAAGTATTTTGCTCGTCACCGCCATCTAGCGGAAACATTGCTTTGACTGTCTGTCTGTCTGTATCTTGGCGGAGCATCACGCGGAAACTACTGAATGAGTTCCAATGAAACTTGGCATGATTTCACTTCATACTCCAAAGTAGGTTGTAGGATACTTTTTATCCCGAAATTCAGCCTGATTTCAAATTAAATTTTCCAAGTTAAGCCCACCACCGCCATCTAGCACCGAGCAGCTATACCGTAAACTGATGTTACGAGTGAGTAAATAATAAAAAGTGTGCGATCTTTGCAAGCAAATGGATGGTATTTAGGAAATAAACTCCATCAATTTTTCTTTCTACTACCGTCGAACGGTGGTAGTCATTGCGTCAATGCGAGTCGCGCAGCTGCCTCATTTGAAAGACCATTTAAAAAGCTTTTGACATTTTTATCAGATACTTACTAATATGTCTGGTAAATAAATGAATAATTTTGCAATTAAAATTGATCTGAAGTTTTAATTGTGCCTCCTCTAAAAGTTTACTTAAATAACTACTTGACCAATGAGTATCAATTTTAAATAAAAAAAAAACTAAAACCCAATTTTGTTAATCATGATTATTGTTCACGTTTTTAACATTTAACCCAAGAGTTAGTAAGTGGCCCCCCTAAAATCGTTCCACATTATTTAGCACGACGCTGGAGAAATCAGTCAAATAAGCAAATAAATGTACTCTCCCTTCAAAGACGCACTTGAGTGAGAAAAGTCCCATAAATATATATTCTAAAAGGGAAGTCTTCCAAATAAACGTAGCTCTTTATAATTGGGGAGTAGGTAAAGATTCACAAGTCCTCCAAGAAAACGTGATGTTTGTGTGTACTTATGGAACAAGGTATATGTTATAGGCAGAGAAGGCAGAAGCGTTTCAATTATTTAAACCAGATTATGTAAATGAGAAATGATATTAAAAACTATTTGATGAATTAATCTTACTTGATTTTTAATAACGTGCTTAAACAGCTCACGCCCACTTTTTTCTGGCTAAAGACCTCACTCAAAAGTAACCAATTGTTAGAGGCCAGTCTTGTGCAAATAGAATCCTTATAATATTTACCGTTGATGAGAGACGGACCAGCAGGTTTGTATTTTCAACAAATAGATGTGATTGCGACAATCATCACAGAGATTTAGTGCTACAATTGAAAAATAAGATGGGTTTGCTACACCAATCGATGTGATGGTGACAACTACCACAAAGATACGTTGAAAAGTGAGATAGACCTGCTACAACAATGTATGTGATCGTGACAACCATCACAGAGATATAGTGCTACCGTTGAAAAGTAAGATGAACCTTGCGAAAGCCACCACAATGTTATAATACTACCATTGAAAAGTGAAACGAACCCATTAGTTACATCAACGAAAGCGATGTGATTCTGACAAATTGCTGGTGCTTCAAGGCAAGACAGGACAAACCAGTACAAGCTAAGTGTTACTTGTACCTATACTATCATACTTATTCCTCTCCCGTAGACTACCACTTTTAAGAGCTGCTTTCTGCTTGCCTCTTGCTCCTTGCTGGTTTTGATCTAAAATTAACATAAAACATGAAAAAACATACCATGGTTAATTAATCCAGAAATTTTGTTCCAGCCCTAATTATTGATGATATGCTCTGTTATATGAAGCCCTAACGTTATTTAGGTTAAATTCTCCCAGAAATATTTTAGAAAGATTTATTATCATTAGCGTACTTTACTTAATATTTATAGCTTTCTCGATGAAGTCTTCAGGTTGTCATTTCAACGTAATAAAAGTTTTATGAGTAAATTAGGAACTAATTATAACTTTCGTTTGAGCGGAAGGAAAGACTGCTTTCCTTAATTTGTAGATAATTAATACTTATTCGTTCTTAATAATCTCACAAATAACTTTAGAATACTTCAGATTTTAACTTAACAGATTTCAAAAGAAAATCAAATCACGTCCGATTTTTTATTTCCATGCTTACTTTAATTATCATAAAACATCTCGTAAAAAGTATCATAAAAATTGTACGCGACGTCAATACTTTTCATTATAATACTCTCAATTTGAAAGTCAACTACGAATTCTGTTTACAAGGAAAAATGTTCCCGAAATTATGGCTCGCAAGTGGCTCTTGAAACAAACGGCGTTATCAAATCAGTGCACCCGAGTTAAAGTGCCGGTGAAATAGAGGGAGGCACTTATTGCCCCCCCAAATAACTCCCACTTTGAAAGAAAGGGAAGAATGAAGAGGCAACGTTTTGGTTCGAGCCATTCGTAGGGCTTTAGGGATCCCGCTTGAGTGAGTTAAGAAATTAGTGAAAATGCTGACCTTAGAAACTATTTGGTGGCGTGGGTAAAGAAAATTCTTCTTTGCTTACCCTAGTTATAGTAGTAGCAATTTCTTCTAGCACTTTGGTTATACTCCTCTCTGAAGGAAGCCGACCCTCTATTTATCATCATCATCAACAGCTCCAAAAACGTCCACTGCTGAACATAGGTCTCCCCCAAAGAGCGCCACTTTGAGCAACTGCTCGCGTTCTGCATTCATCGGCTCCCCGTGGCTTTCACCAGATAGTCGGTCTACCTAGTGGGGAGCTGTCCTAGGCTGCGTCTTCTGGTTCGTGGTCGCCACTCGAGAACCTTTCTTCCCCATCGGTTGTCAGTCCTACAAGCGATGTGGCCTACCCAATGGCATTTCAACTTGCTGATTCTAAGAGCTATATCGGTCACTTTAGACCTCCTCATTTCGGATCTTATCTCGCAGGGAAACATCACCACATTTTATAGTCACCACCAATATCTAATGCATCTATTTAACCAAACAAAAGTTATCTATTACGCTACTCTCATCCCTCGACATGTTATTATTTTATTAACAAAGGTGCGATGTTTTACAAAACTTTTTGACCGTTCTCAATTTCCTATGTATGTTTCTATAAAATATTAATGATCGATTATTATTAACATAGTATTAGTTAACAGAGCATGTAGCTAGAGGATATACCACACAACATGATAAATTATAATACTTAGTTAACTATAGATTATAATTCATCCTAAGGACATGTTCAACGAAACGACATAATGTCGTTTTGAAGTATAAATCTTATGCATACTACTCGCATATTTGAAATATCGCCAAAGATCGTGTTTGTGCTAACACTCGAACCAGAAATCCATTGTTATTGAAATTAGAAATTAGAATTCAATTTATTCTCGAAGGAACGAATGATCGACTCGTCGTCAGTCATTACGGGTTCCGTAGCTGAATATTATTATCGTTTCTCTTTTACATATTGAACAGTATAAAATAAAAACTAAAACCGGATGAAAATAGTAACGCTCGGCTCGTTCGCTTTTGCTATTATCTTTTGGTTCACTAACTTCGTATAATTTGTATTTTTACTTTTGGAATTCTGAATGGGATAATGGTGTTCCATGTCGTAAATAGATAGAACAATTTTACTTTTTATTTCAAAAACACGAATAAAATACTTTTGTAGTAACTTCTGATGTCAGTTACTACAAAAGTATTTTTATTCATGTTTTTGAAACAAAAGTTATAATTGTTGATGTAATTTTAATAGTTTTGCCTGATGTGTCGGGTTATTAGAATATATAAAAAGGCATTTATACTATGTAAGTTTTCTAAACGAACCCCCAAAAGTAATACTTCAAAATATCGAAACGTAAATATTCGATAAGTACTAAAAACGCGTGAAAATTCTGTGTAAAATAGTTAATTAACAATTGGTGAGCTCAGTGGTGCATTTAACGAATAACTGAGAATTAACGCGCTTTCAGTCGGTGGCGATGGAGGTTGGATGTAGGGCTGCAACTCATTGATTTCAAGTCGAATATATTTTTAGAGCTCAGGAAGTAAAGGATTTTTAGGGTGTCTAAATCCATCAAAAAATTGTTGACTGTCGTAGCGAGACACTAACCAATTAAAATACTTTGAAATCTGGAGTTTTAAGGTTAAATAAAGGCAATGTACAAAATTATATCCTTATAAAAATGTATTTACAACTGTGGCTATTTATCGTATTGTTAAAGTCATAGGTGAAAATGCGATCAAGACCGAGGATATAGGTAATTCATTACTATAACAACAATTCTAGAGAAATGTTAAAACAATTGATGAGAAAGTGGGATGTTTCAGACATAAAAACAAAGTGCTGACAAACTGTATAGCCATATTGGCTTTCAACGAGGAAATACACAAATTGCCGAACACTTTCCTGTTGAAATCGGAGTAGATTTTTATGAGAAACGGGGAACTATTACAGCCCTACGGGAAATTGTGAGGCAGAAATATCCCACTGTTCTTCACGCCCCGCCGTATGCTGAGGCGTTTTGAATATTTCATGCTCGATAATTTATTGCATGATTTAGTGTACGAAGGCCTATTCCCGATTGCAGGATGCCTTCCACGCGTTTCCGTGTCGAACGAATCCCTTTTTTATAGAATTTACATACAGAAATAGTGTACTTTATGTTGATGTAGTGCGCACTAAATTTACCGATGCTTCAATGGTTTTCATACGAAAACACAAACTTACTGTTGGTTATTATATTTGCTACGAGCCTTCAATTGTCTATCATTGCTATAATTTAAGTGCTGCCATACTTGACAGCGGATAAACTTCTTGAAGCATAATAATTTTGGAAGTTTAAATGTAAATTCATATTATGTAACTATCCGAAATATTCCACGAGGCGCAATTTAACATCATCTAACACTGGCCTAACTTCTATTGTTAGACCATAATTGAAGGGAATTTAGACCTAATGGGGGACACACGATAAGCAGAGGGAAACATATTTCTCCTGACACTATCTCGCTTGCCATAATAACGTCATTTGTGTGAAACACATATTTAATAGCGGCCTTTATAGGAAATGGGCTAACGAAGGAAGTCAATCTTCTTGACGTAAATCCTTGGGAAGGCTATAATTCAAGTTTATGGAGTTTCGGTTCTTTTTCGTGGTAGAATTTTAGGAGGTGATAAAGTTTTATATCGACTTCTTACGGTTTTAGTGAATAGATTTTATAATGCTCAAAACCGTTCACTTTGTAACTCGCAGTTGATTTTTAACTTATAATCGCCTACATCTAGCTGTACTTACGGTTCAACCACGTAACAGAATCTTCATGTTGTGTAAATGTAAACTGTTATTCTAAGATCTAAAATATCGTACTCACAAAATTTTAAGTAAAGCGGCTTATTTTGAGTTAAAACCTGAGTGTTTTAAGTTATAATAGGCTTGACAGCCCAAGCCGGCGGGTCAACCAGGCCGTCGTCCGCTTTGCTTTGTAAAACGTTATACACACTGTCGACGTTTTCATTAATAATACTAGAAAGAGAATTTATTTACTAATAGGTGGCAGGACTTTTCTGCAAACTTTATCTACCACCGTATTGCCAGCACGTATTCTACCGCTAAGCACTACTGTGTTCCGGTTTGAAGGGCAACGTAGCTAGTAACATTACTGAGCAAATGATACTTTATGATCTGAGCTCACAGTCTAGATATACAAAGTGACCTTAAATTGGTATGTTATCCCGAAAGGGGAGGACTGGACCATGATGGCC
The DNA here is from genome assembly GCA_963580505.1 of Ennomos erosarius. Classification (NCBI taxonomy): domain Eukaryota; kingdom Metazoa; phylum Arthropoda; class Insecta; order Lepidoptera; family Geometridae; genus Ennomos; species Ennomos erosarius. Next base: position 6,679,356 of record OY756992.1, on the reverse strand, counting down.
CACAAGATGTGAGAGCCTTACTTGAAACTGCGTGTTTCCAAACCTCCATGGTAAAAAATAAATCCAATTACAAAATTGCACGTGCGATCGCTACGAGTGTTAACATGATAATATAAATTCATTTCTAAACACAGGTCGTTAAACTCATTTATGTGGATTCGGTCAAGGACGAAGTATAACCACCCAGTTGCTTCGAACGTAAACTTTACATGGCATTTCTTCAATGAAAAACTATTAATTTAGAAAAGTTGTAGAAAAGACATTGTCTACCTTGGGGAGTAGATTAACCCCCTTTCGGGATAATATTCAAGATCAGTTAGTATCTGTGATGTCTCAAGATGACGTGCACAGTGCAGTGTCATGTAAACCTCGACTGAGTTTTGGGCATTGAGATAGGGTGACACTGTATTCTATTATGGATGCAATGGCCATGCACATAACGACTAGCTATCACGTCATTTATTTGCAAAAAAATGACTACCTCGTCACGGTATTGGTTTATATAAAAAATATTATGGTACTTACTACAGTTTGAGAAGAACAATCTGTTCTATTTTTATCATTTAAAATAATATTTACAGCTAGGCCTATACCATGTTATTAACTTTACACGCCATCTAATTTCACGGCTGATATTAAAAACCATTTCAAATATATATAACACCTTAGCAATTACCAACAAATACGCACCACCGATTTTATTAAATTTGTTATCAAAAAGCGATTTGGGTTACTGTGTCAAGAAAGTTAAAGCCAATATTTTCTTCCATTAGCGGTGACATGTTAAATACAGGCTAAATACATACATATTTTATCGGTCTACATCAAAAATGGATCGGTAAACTTTGTCAACGAAACCGGGGGGCCATTGTTAGGCACTTCAGTTTGTTTATCAGGTAGTAATTTGAAAGTTAGTTAGAGAAGACTGTGAATATGAGCGATATCTAATACGCAGAATGAGACTATAATGTCTGTTGCATACGATTTGAGTTGAACTCATCTCTTCAGAGAAACTGATAAAAAACACTTGTAGTTACGGCAAAAATAATCAACATTTCTATTCAACGCGGTAATGTTGTGAGCATGTGGGCCGACCCAGCTAGTGGGCTGCAGAATTATGACTTACTTTATAAGACTTAAATGGTAAATTACATCATCTTCAACAGCCTGAAGACGTTCACTGCTGAACATAGGCCTCCTCCCCCAGAGAGCGCCACCTTGAGCAACTTCTCGCCTCCTGTAACCTTCAGCTCCCCGCGGTTTTCACCAAATGGTCAATTCAACACAGTCGAAATACTTTCCTAAAAATAGTAATATAATGTTTTGCTTTACTAGATGGTAATTTTTGTTACCTATTAGTATCATCACCTTGCCCGTTTTTGAAAAAGATAACGTAATATGTATAAACGATTGAACTGATTTTCATTTTTCTTTTCGTGTTCGAACGGTGCGTTGATTAGGAGTGTTTTAGCGAATATTCATGATCATTATCTCATTTCTCGTTGCATAATTTCGAGGGTTGTTTACATTTCAAACAAAATTACTTGTTAATTTTTAGTACGTCCTACATTCCATATTGGGACCGACTCATTTCCTCAAGCGGGACCACCATTAGCAATACAAACAGGGTATGAGTTTCAGTGACACCTGCGCCTTAACGTGCCCGTACCCTTTCCGGTAGGGTGTCACGTATCTTGTACCCAAGATTATGTGTTCTACTCATGTCTGTTTTGGTTGTGTTCGTTGGATATGGCCGTCCATAGCCGGTTATGTACAAGCTGAAGGGTTGGAGTAATGTTCGTGTCCGTGACTCGTGAGTGGCCTTTAAAGAACAGAAATACATTGTTAGCAAAAATTTGACTATACTAGGAAACCTGTTGAAAGGCAGGCCATATTGCTCGTAGAACTAACAGCTGATGGGGTAGAAAGGTTCTCGAATGGCGACTATGAACCAGCAGCGTAGGCCAGCCCTCACTAGGTGGACAGACGATCTGGTGAAAGCCGCGGGGAGCCGATGGATACAGGAGGTGAACGCCGAACAGTCACTTAAAGTGGCGCTCTTTGGGGGAGGCTTATTTTCAGTAGTGGAGGTCTTCAGACTGTTGATTATGATGATGATGATGAATAGCGTAGGTACTTTTCTAAAATTAGTTGGCACACTATTGTGCCTTGATTTGGTAGAAAAAATTACAGTAAATTCGGTATATTAAGTTTCAAACTTTTCAACATTTTAAATTAAAAATTGGATAAGATTTGGAGTGGACTAGAAAACCGCCAAATTAATAACTGCAGTAGAAAATTTCGTTCATATAATAAACAAAAAAGAATTTAATTTTAAATACTGTTACGTCTGTATTCCCATAAATTCAAATCTGCCCTAAACGGAACATGGGTAAATTGATAAAATACTATATCCATTAAATAAATACGAATAACATTTTGGATTGAAAGTCTTTAATCTAATTCAAAGCAATACATTTAAACAACAATTTATAGCTAAACAGAGAGTAGGTACAAGAAATCGAAAAACTTAATTAGGTCGCCTTGATACAATTTCTCCTACAAAACCACAGGGGCCTTGCCTAATGCGATTGGTACTGGAATAATCTAAAGGTACAGTCAGCAACAAAAACAAAATGCCAAGTCGAACAATGAACACAGTTATTCGCAAAATCACGTAAATTTTAATACGTTCAAGAAATCCTTTTAAGCTCACTGTAAACGAAACCGTTTTAATAAATAAATTACCGACAATTCCTAAAAAATAAACAATAATACACACACTATTCGTCAATTATAATAGTCAGTATTAAATCACCACGCGATGATGAGAATTTTCATACTAATAAAATAACCAATTTGAAATAACAATGAGCTTATAAAGTACCTTTAGACAAACAAGAATTTACAGTTAATATTGTTAGGCAGGCTTTGTGGTATTTTGGACGAAAAGATAGGTCGAAGCTTCCCGAACGCTGCCCAGCCGAGTTGGATTCTTCGGGCGACCTCTTTGTTGAAGTTGGACCTACCCAATTGGACAGTCTGCCCTAGATAGACGTATTTGTCGACAACTTCGAGAGTATCGTTCCCAACAATTACCGGTATAGGTGGAACATGGGCATTTGACATGATTTTCGTCTTGTCCGTGTTCATCTTAAGACCAACCTATCGGGAGACTCTACTAAGGTCGTTGAGCATGGTGCTGAGATCCTCGAGCGACTCCGCCATTATGACTATATCATCGGCAAAACGAAGGTTAGTGATATACTCGCCATTTATGTTGATGCCACATCTTTTCCACTCCAAGAGCTTGAAAACATCCTCCAATGCGTTTGTGAACAGTTTCGGAGAAATAACGTCTCCCTGTCTCACGCCTCTCTGCAATGAGATCTGTTCCGTACTCTGGTCCTGTAGTCGGACTGACATAGTGGCCTTACTGTACAAACACTTCAATACTTCGATATACCTATAGTCAATTTGGCATCGCTGTAAGGACTGCAGCACCGCCCAAGTCTCGATTGAATCGAAGGCTTTCTCATAGTCCACAAACGCTAGGCATAGCGGCCGATTATACTCTTCGGTCTTCTGTATAATCTGGCGTAGCGTATGGATGTGGTCTATGGTGCTAAAGCCTTTTCGGAAACCGGCTTGTTCGGGAGGCTGGAATTCATCAAACCTGCGTGCGAGAAGATTCGTAATGACCCTCGAAAACAGCTTATACACATGACTCAAGAGCGAGATGGCCCTATAGTTCTTCAATAAGGTGTTATCACCTTTTTTGAAGAAGACCACCACCACGCTCTTGTGCCACGCCTCCGGCGTTGTACCTTCAAGGATGACAGAATTGAATAACTTCTGGAGGACTATAAGTACCGGTCTACCACCCGCTCTCAGAAGTTCGGTCGTAATTCCATCCTCACCTGGCGCCTTGTTGTTTTTAAGCTGTTTGAGGGCCATTCTAATCTCGTACAGGCTGACGTCCGGGATATCTTCGGTATAGTGTCGGACTAACTTGGCTCTGGTGTCCTGAGCTGTGTTAGTAGCGGGCTCACGTGTCGAGGTGTATAACTGTCCATAGAAGTTCTCAATCTCTCTCAGGATCTCAGGCTAGGATGAAATGACACTACCATTCTCGGTCTTCAGTTTTGTCATTTGGCTTTGCCCAATAGACGAATCTTTTGCGAACACCTTAGAGCCTTGGTTCCGCTCAATTGCGGCCTCAATACGTGAAGTACTAAAAGCACGCAAGTCGTGTCGCATCTATCGCGCTATCTTTTCGTCCAAAATACCACAAAGCCTGAAAACAAAAGTTTTCAATCAATTTGTGTTGCCAGTGATGACTTATGGAACTGAGACGTGATCTCTAACTGTTGGCCTCATTACTAAGCTCAAAGTCGCGCAATGAGCTATGGAGAGAGCAATGCTCGGTGTTTCCCTGCGAGATAGGATCCGAAATGAGGAGATCCGCAGGAGAACTAAAGTGACCGATGTAGCTCTTAGGATTGGCAAGTTGAAATGGCAATGGGCAGGCCACATCGCTCGTGGAACTGACAACCGATGGGGAGGAAAGGTTCTCGAGTGGCGACCACGAACTGGAAGACGCAGCGTAGGCTGGCCCCCCACTAGGTGGACCGACGACCTGGTGAAAGCCGCGGGGAGCCGATGGATGCAGGAGGCGAGCAGCCGCTCTAAGTGGCGCTCCCTGGGGGAGGCCTATGTTCAGCAGTGGACGTCTTCAGGCTGTTAATGATGATGATGATTGTTAGGCACGTCGTATTCACTTATGAATATCTAGGTAATACAAACGCTCGGATTGAAACTGATACCACTTGTCTTTCAGAATTTTAGATTCAGGCACTTTTATCTTTGACCGTATCTGATAGTTACAACAACATAGCTAATCTATAGGTACCTAAGTTGGATCGAAACAACCGTTAATGAAATCAATTGATTCCTCAATCCAACTTGTGGTCGTATAGATCGGGCTCTCCGACGCATAAATGTGACCACTGTTATTCAAATTACATATTAATATTCATGACATTAACAGATATGAGCTATTTGGTATCGATTCTGTTGTGCATACATTGGTGCATATCCCTAAATCTAATTTGACAGTAAAATATTGCTATCCTTTCCCTATCCACCGAAATAATAGGAACTGTGATAGTTTTAAGGTTGATGTCATATTTAATTTCATGAGGATTTTGTACATAGACACCACTGGGGCAACATAATCTAACCAAAATGCTGGCACTTATTTGACACAACGAATAAGCTTTTCATGTTATGGTGGAGGGGAAAATAGAGACTGAAAAAGTGCGGGAAATTTAAAAAATATCAGCATGGTAGCCCAAACTAAGAAGAAAACTTGGAACAACTCACTTTGATTAATCAATAAATGTTATGTATTACAGTGGATAAATATTAACAAGTTTTATCTTAGTTTGGGGCTGGCATGGTGATGATTTTTAAATTTGCCGTGCGTTTTTCAGTCTCTACTTTCATTAGCCAGACTCTACCATACTTCCGCAATGGATGTGATATAGTTTATTTTTAAAATTACTTTTATCATTTATTTCTTTTCACAATAAAATATTTTGTGTCGTAATAAAAACAAAGAACGAAATAGAAGTGGCTATAACAGTAGCAATAACAATAACTCCTGTAACATGTGTTACTAATCCTGTAATATTCTTCATGTAGTGCGGATAGCGACAACAATAAGTATATACGGTGCTATGTTTTCGACATTAAAAAAAAGGTTTCTAGTTCTATGTATCTATACTGGTGATTTACACAAGATTATGACGATAAAAAATAAATTATTTGCATAGCTTTTTCGGTTACTTGGTGAGCAATTTAGATACTGAAACACGACATATTTTGATAGAAAGAATCTTTGATTAACTGGAAAAAACCGGTTATACGAGCGACTCTTTTTAATAACGTTTAAATCTTTATAATCTGCGGTTATTGAACATTGTAATAAACTCGATGGACAATACTGAAATGTGTAACCTACGATTCTAAAATATACCCAACTGGTTAAACAATGCCAAACCATCAAGAAACGGTCAGAACTGGTGAAATATTAGCGGGGGCCGAAACATTTTTCATCCGTTTTTCTCGGGATAGTGAACTTCATGAATATTTCAACCGGGATCAATTATTAAAATGATTTACTACTGCTGGCTCGGACGAACGACGCACAGGGTCAATATATGCTGAAGTTTCATGATACTTTATGCGAGTAGTTTCGAAATTTTCTCGAGAACATTTTGTATGTTTTTGCTTGAGTGCTTTGTGTACCTAATCTTTAAAGTAAGTTTCGCTAGTAAGTTGTAAAGATTTTCGAAATCACTGGCGAAATGCGACCATAATTCAGTTGTGAGAGCTAGTTACGGTTAGTTGAAAGGTGCGGGTTCCAATCCCGCTGATTCCTAAATTATTAGGAACATAATGAAGGCTTAGTTATTTACTGCGGGGCGCAACTTACAATCATTATAAATTATAACCACGACTTTTGCGTTAAGGATTTCCAATTAACTCGCCTCCGCGTAACTCGAGTGCTTTTTATATAAGCTTTGATTCTAAGTTGGCATCTTCATCCATTTTGAAAGTCTCAAGTTGCATTTTCGAAAGTAACGTCTCAGATTGCAAGTCTCGAAGGAAATTTGGTAAGGAAATTCTGATGGAGGTCGGATGTAGAAGCCCTCGTACTACGTGTCTTTGAATAAACGCTGAAACGCGAGGCCGGGTCACTGGGGCATAGACGACGCAGTCCTACAGTTTTGTTTATGCCTCATTACTGATTTTTTGGTAGTTTTTGTAGCATTTTATGAAAGTTGCGTGCGCGTATGATTCGCAGATTATAATTATTATTATATTCTGAGTTGTCAAATTCGTTCTTGTCTTTTATAACATAATATATATTGGCGTCTTATACATGCTCCAATTATGGAGTCTAAAGAGCTTTTCAGCTTTAGTAATTGCCAGTTTTACTGGTATGTCCCATTCAATTTTATTTCCATTTCGCTATTTCCATTTTAGTCCTCTACTGGCAGTTGGCCCACCGCATTTGGAATACAGTCCTACATTTTCTCTTTCCAACAGATGTTTCTTGCGATGAGATGTCGTTCACCTTCTTATGTATTTGCTCCTTGTGGTGCGGCTTTCCTTATTTCCTTTTATTGCTGACGATTACTTTCTTTTTCCAGGTAAACGCGGCGCTCATGATGAAGATAGCTGTAAATAGGATACTATAATGAATGGATGTAAATACTGTGCTTTCTTAGAGATGACCATATTAATGTTCATAATATGAATGTCGATATCGATAGTTTTTTTATGAATGTCGATAATCTTATAAATTTCAACACTGTGTACACACCACCTTTCCTCTTGCACAAGCTTATAAACTAAACGTTATAAGATTTGCGAAGCTCTCAAACATGATTGAAAATGTATCCCATTTTAACCTCCCAAGCCTCTAAGCGCATGATTACATAACACCTATAAGCAACAGTAGATGCGATAAAATTGTGACGCGTCATCGCTTACCATTTATTTCTCAAAAGTTATTGACTGGCAAATGTATAGGTAAATACTTGTTATCGCAGCATTTAACAGCATTATATAAACTATTTTGCGATAAGAGTTTTTTAGGCACCACGAGAAAAATCGCAAGTTTAAAATAAAATATTTAATTTCATTTGCTCCGTAAATGTTTCAGACTAGCAACCATGTAGTGCTCCTGGGGCATCTCGTGTACACGCCAAATATGTGTCATAGTTTAGCTTGGCACAGCTTCTAGTGAAATTAAATTAAATATTTTATTTTTCACTTTTATTATTTAGATTTTTGGGTAATGGGGCGTTTCACACCACGAGTGGTTCGCACCGCGGTGTGAATTGCCCAAGTGTCCTAAATGAATAGGCTCTTTCGCACCACGGTGTGAATCGACCTATGCTATTATAACACTTGGCCGATTCACACCGCGGTGTGAACCACCTATGTATTTATTTTGATTTGGGACATTCGCACCACTATCGAAAGAAAACAAAAAATTTTATGTTTTGGACTCTCGTGGCGACCACGAACTGGAAGACGCAGCGTAGGCCGGCCCCCCACTAGGTGGACCGACGACCTGGTGAAAGCCGCGGGGAGCCGATGGATGGAGGAGGCGAGCAGCCACTTTAAGTGGCGCTCCCGGGGGGAGGCCTATGTTCAGCAGTGGATGTCTTCAGGCTGTTAATGATGATGATGATGATGACTACTGTATAATGAAGAATGTGCGCTTCTACGTCCTAAGTTTGGTTATAGTATAATGGTAGTGAAAATCCTGAATATGGAACTTATCGCTGACACTAAAGCATGGCCTACACCAAGGTGTCAAAGTCTAGTGGTAGTTTAACTTAGTACATAGATTATTTAGGTTATGTCATGTTAACCTACATTTTATATTTATATTAGAAAAATAATTGTTACTGTAATAAAGCCTAAACATCAATAGACATTTTTCTTCTACAAAAGTCTGAGGCTTCGATGTTGTTTTAAATTATCAGTAAATTAATACATAAGTAAAACTATAGATAAGATATTGATGATAATAGTGATGGTACCTAATGATAAATAAATTAAATAGCAAAATAGTTTCATTTGTTTGAACACTACAGTGCCACAGATCAACAGAATTTATTCAGATATAATAAAGTTAATACACACCTTGTACAATAGAGAAAAACGCCTCTAAAGTAGTTCTACCCAAAATCCATTATTTTTAGAAAGAACCTTAATATCGAATATACTTGGGTAATACATTAGCCAGCATTCAGTGTCGGCGAACCAACTTCAATTTACATGCCTTTATACAGCTGAACGGTTTTCCCATTCACTGATCCCAGTCGCGGTCTAGTTTTGTTCCCGCTTCCCTTCGACTACAGTGTTATTTATATGTATAGTGTAGCAAATATATTTGCTTGACCTGACAATGCTGATGTATGATATGAATTTGCTCATAACCGTGACCTATTTTGGAATATGTTTACCATTTTGCTTATTGGATCTACGTTTAAACATTGAAAGCACACTATACACAGATACACAGAATACTCAATTGTGATTTCGATGTTGGTTGTGCCATAAAGTACCTAATATAAATTTTCATTACTTAAGTTTATTTTTTTACATGTTCTAAATACGAATAAAATGATTGTTTAAGTTGAACGTTGCGCGTTAATAAATTAAAAGCTAAATAAAAATCCTTACCTTGAGCGCTAATGTGCAGGTGAAAAAAAAAGACTCGTAAACCTAGTAACAGGTTTTTTAAGTATAGTGTTTTGTAGAATCTATGGGCCTAAGAGATTTTGGAAGCAGCTCGGTACCGCCCTGAGGATATTCTTGCATGGTTCAAGGACCAAGCTACAATAGTACAAGAGCCTATTATCAAACTTTGAGCCATCAAGTTAGATTGCTTAGATGTTTCATCAAGATACCACCAACAAGCTTTTCAGCTCCGACGGAATTTAGACTTGAAAATGAGGCCATTTTCCTCTCATTATTATTATCTTAGCGAGTTTCATAAGGACCCAATTTACCGTTCCATTCTACGGCTTTATATTCCTTGTTACATTTTGCCACTTTGATTACGTTCATAAAACGACATATCTTAAAGTATAATGACAACAAAACAAATGCCTATTGTCATTTTGGTTTGTTAAATTATAGGTACATAGGACAAATTACATGAACGATAAAACTACCAAAAATAACCCATCAGACAGTCGAATATCACGCTACAAATAATATTCTATAAGCCAACGTTTACTACTTACAGCTTATGTCTGCTCTAAGACCTACAGTAACTAATAGGTATAAAAACGACGTAGTAGTTAACATAAAGAATTTAAATCGCGTCCTGAGTATATTTACAAAGAGACGTTTACCTGGGCTTGCATTCAAGCCGGCGATTGTGCCTCGGCCGAGTCATGATAAACGATGAAAAGACCTGCCGGCTACCGGACACTCCATTCATGTATATCATTGAGTGAGCACCAACTGCGCAGAAAATGACATTCTTACATCGCTCGCATGCAAAGTATCTAAAGTAAGTATCTATCATTCTACATGGCAGTGAGTAGTGGTACTACATAACTAGACTAGTTGCACCGCGGAGCTTCCCTCGCATGTCCTCATTGTCCCGTGGATACCGTCCGGTCGATTAGAACCACTTCTAAGCTTGTTCATTTCTAAATTGTCCGCTTCGTAATTTGTCCATTACTACAACGTCGTTTCTTAAATGTACTTTGCTGGTTTCAGTAGTTTACCTGTTTGCAAAAATTTATCCAAACGAATTTACCCGTTTTGGCGTGAATAGCATACAAACAAAGAAACAGATGGAAGTAAGGATAGGGATTTTAAGGATTGTAGGGATTAAACGATTATGATAAAGTTTTTCTTCCTATAAAACTCTTGAAAGTTATACGAGTGACGCTCGTAGTAATTGCTACGAGTATCTATACTAGTCGTAGAAGCAAGTATACCTATATACGTCTACTACGAATCTGTGTATTGAAATTTCGAATGAGTTTATTCATATAACCGCAATCTCTTTAAAACTGTTAATATCGAACTATTATAGAGTAGTGTAGGTATGTGGTATCGAGATATCGAGATATCAAATAACACAATTTTGAAAACTCATCCTAGAAATATTTCACATTTTAAACCAAAACACTCCTCATCACCCTTCCTGTCAAGCCATATCACTCTTATTCACCCCTTTAAACATTTTTATTCGTACATTTGCAAGAGTTTGCTCGATTGTCCGCGCTTCCTCGACTGTGGAGTGCGATAACACGTTAAAAAGATGAAATATAAGCGGTCCGACCGGCCGCGGCCGGCAGTCGGCGGGCGGTGTAACTAGTCGTAAAGACACCCTTTCATATCGGTGTCACTCGTGTTTATGTTTAACCTTTCGGACGAGCCACTTTTATGCGTGCTTTGTCAAGTTAAAAGCTTCATTTTTCATTAGGATTTTTTATGTAAATGAATTTTTAAATTAAGAATCAGGAATATTAATTGCTGGATTACATTTTGTGAACTAATAGAAATGACAGATTAATTTGTAAAGGAAAAATTAGAATCACGAGCGGGCATTGAACCCGCTCCATCAATCCATCCATCCCTCAAGCCGGGATATGCTTTACCGTGACAAGTGGTCTCATGTCCGAATTTTTCCTTCAATCTGTAGATTACGCTGAGCAGGCGATACTGCTTTAAAAATCATAAATATTAATAGAAATGAGTTCGAGAATTAAGACAGTTTTGTTCGTTTGAGGAAATACGATGTATTTCCTTCACTATTGTTAGAGAAAGTGCAAACTCTGCAAATTACTTGGGAAGTCATTGGTCCAGGTTTGCACGGGGTACCCGCTGAGCCACACTCGCTCTTTGTCAGAGAGTATGTATCTCCCCATCATCATCATTATTGTTATAACATTGTTGAAACATCAAAGTGACGACACTAGTACGAATGAATTATAATAATAATAGTTTAACTTGGACGGGAGTAACTTCAGTGTATCAAGCTTCTCTTGATTTTATATGGTGTCTCGTCATTCGGAAACAATGTTGCAAATTATTGGTTGAATACTGTGAAAGTGTCTGCTCGCCCAAAAGCTTGAACTAGACGTGCAACATGGTTGCTAAATAATTACCTGACTTCCACGTATAATACGGGGAAATTATTTCTGAGCGCAAGAACTTAAATAACAGTAAGTGAAGCAGCTCTGTTAATTTCAAGCTATCTCGTTATGCGAACGCTATCTTAAAAATAAAACAGTAAGTATCGGTATTAAACTATAAAATACAACATGTAAACACGCCTTAATTACAAAAAATATACACAATTAAACAGGCGGTACATTATGTGTGTTGTGTGATGCACTTTACATGGGTCAAACGATGTGGAGGGTGCATCGATTGGACCCCCGTGTATGATCTACCATTTTCAACTTTTGAATTTGCAAATTTTGCCGAATTACCCTTTGATATACGGTTTTATTTGACCTTTCGTGCTAGGGGTGCTTACTTTTTGAAATAAATGTGGATAAAAGTAGAGAAATTGCGCGGGGAGCCGATGCAGGATGCGGGAGGCGAGCAGCCGCTCAAAGTGGCGCTCTCGGGGGAGGCCTATGTTCAGTAGTGGGCATCTACAGGCTGTTGGTGATGATGAGAGAAATTAAATCTAAAAAATCTCAGGCAGTTTATAAAGCAATTAAATGAAATAAAACTAGATATTATTTAATCTAACTATTTTAAAAATCTCGTCGGTGTCCCAGCTAGTAACTCTCCATCTAGATTATGGGATTCACATTGAAATCGTGTAGCAAACTTTGTAGATAAATAAACAGTTTTTGATATAGCAGAAACTAATACCAAACTACCCTTTCCTATATCTCACAAACACAAATATAATACTGATGTTAATTATTTTCCTCAAGCGATCCTTATATTCCTTATCTTTCATGTTCACGGCGTAATATTGATGTCAGCAGATGTAAGCGAGCTCTTAGACTAGTGACGTCATTATTTGCGACTGGGTCGGCTTGCCATCCATTCTATTTTCTTCGGATGGAAGGAAGAAAGTAGAGCAGACTAATCCAATTTGTTCAAAGACATGTTAACAATGTAACGTGTTTATGTTTATTTAGTAACTAGCTGAGCCCTGCAGTTTCACCCACCGAGCTAGAATATTAAGTACTTGCCATTTACTGTAGTTACAGTAATTTATAATGCAGACCGAGGAGAATAATGCTGTCCATTCCGTGGAGATTCTCTTAGCCGGTTTTTATGGCACCCGTTGGAAGACATGGGATGGTAGTTGGTATTATTTTTATGCCCGGGACCACGCGGGTCAATAGACTGTCTTTAGATTTCATATATACCTACCTGCTGACCACAAAGTTAAAAAGAGGGTTCATTCTCAGTAGATCCATGGGTCAGATCCATGATGCATCTAATTGTACTATCCAGCTATTTCGTACCTAGCAGACTGCCAATAATGGAAGTGATGTATTTTTGGAATCATAACTAAACTGCTCGGAACTTGACAATTGATGGAACTTATAAGGCCTCAAATAGAGAGCACTGAAAAAATGTGACTCTTCGTGGATAAAGAGTTGTTTATTTTCGTGCTTTGTGGCCTTAAACTAACAAGGTTAAAGGCAAAAGCTCAAAATTCACAAGGTGTTCCGATCCCCTGTCCTAGTTTCATAACACACAAAGTCAACCTAATCTTTGATTGGTTAAAGATAGGCCTCCAACGTTCTGCCTCGAGGGAGCTACATAAATGTTAACGGCCTGCCGACGTCGCTGTGACAGTTTGTCATTTGCCAAAGGTTTCCTCTATTTGTGGCGGTATTATCGTAATTTTTCCTTGTTTTTTGCCGTGTGTAGTTGTTATTGGATATATGAAGAGAATTCGTAAGCAAACATGTAGTAATGTGAAAGACAGTATTTACCAGAAAGGGATAGTATTTCAATAAGATTATATTTTATTTCAACATTTTATCATCATCATCATCATCATTAAGACGTCCCCTGCTGAACATAGGCCTCCACTTAGAGCGGCTGCTCGCCTCCTGCATCCATCGGCTCCCCGCGGCTTTCACCAGGTCGTCGGTCCACCTAGTGGGGGGCCGGCCTACGCTGCGTCTTCCAGTTCGTGATCATTTCAACATTTTATACCATCTCAATATATTGATTGTTTTAGCTCAGTCAGTTTAAAGATCCGCCTGATAGTTTTTAAAATTTTTTTTAAGTAATGTGTTTTAGATTGGTATTGAATGTAGTAACTGTGTATGTAGGTACGTAACTTTTTATTTAATGATTGCAAGTTGTTTTTTTTTCATTACTTAACTTAAAATATCAATCTTGATGAAATGCAGAAATATAGCATATAACAAATAGGAAAAAGTATGGAACTTTTATAGTGTTGGGGAAATTTTTCTGATGAAACCGCAGGCCGCTAGAACCTCACAGACAAAATGCTTTAATTTCGCTCGAGTTCTTCACTATCGATTTATATCCCAATGATACTTTATTGTTCAGAACAATGCTAACGTTACAATACGGTATCACAAAACACTACGCTTAGGTAAGAGAGGCATAGAATTTACGTCCATTGTACGGAGACTGTTACTCAATGCCCCCCACCAGCTATAAATTAGCAACAGGGTGGATAGATCCATTGAGAAGTTCGATGTACGATCGTGACTGCATCGCTAGACAGCATTTGAATGACGCCAGAGATAATGTATTATCTGAAAAGCGATAAATCAAGGCTTATTCGGTGATTCCCGGAAACTGCATGTTCTTGATGAAAGGGTCTGATTTTCAAAAAACGTAGGGTCGTGTAGAGAGTAAGTAAACGTTATTTGGTGAAGTTAACAAATTGCTATACTGATATACTGGTGTACTATATATATTGATAAGTAGATCGACGAATATCTGGTGATACTCAGTACCTATTGATTGATTTATATGTATATTATTACGTTGCCCGATCTTTTCCATTAATTTCGTGAATTCCCAGACAAGTAACTTAAACTAAATTAATAAAATAAACTTCCGGTGAAACACAGTTATGGTCTTTTTTGAAGAAGCGCTTTTATAATGCTCTTTTCATTAGATAACATTTTAAACAAATATTATTCATATATGGATCCAAAATGAGAACCGTAGGTATTATAATTATATGGGGTAGAACCAATTTCTTGACTTTATCTTAATGGATATGAAATAAACAACATACTCAGTATATCTATATATCATACATTTATTATTAGTAATTTCAATATTTAAGCACCAATTTCAGGAAATATTTATCATAAAGGGGCAATTCAAATGTCTTTGTTTTCAAGCCTAACTTATTATAAAAAGTTGTAGGTAAGCGATGAAAAGAAAGCAACCCACGTCTCAGCAGTATAAAGCAGCAGTAATCGTCAAAATACGACTACCATCCGATTTTAGTGTTATTGATTGAATGACCCGCAAAAGTACCCCTCTCCGGTACTTGTTGAAATGTATAGAATAACTGCAAAGCTTTCGATGAAACTGCTTCCCCTTTACCATAAAGCCCGTCACACACGTAGCTATAATATATATTAATATATTTATAGCTAGACATATTTATTTATTTATTTATTTATTTATTAAGGTAATCCACTACTATATATTTTGTATACAAATTTCCGATGGACCGCGCACCATCCCATAATATATTGTGTAATTTTCCCTTGAAAATTACACAATATATTATCGTATATTAATATATATTATAGCTACGTGTGTGACGGGCTTAAGACTAGACGACGCAAAAACTCGCTCAATTGCGACTTCGCTCTGTGAATATCGGAAAATGTCTCAATTTCGTTTTTGGGAGTGAAAGAGAAAATAATACTAATCCTTTCGCTGACGAAGCAGCGCATCTAGGAGGAAAAAGGAATTATTTATTTTGGACTGTCTATAGGCCATCGCGGTCTATTATACAGTCCATATGTTCTTTGTAGTAGGTATAGTGTAGCTAGTTAGTGTGTAGTGCAGTTAGTTTCAGTTTAGTTTAGTTTTTATTATTGTAGTAGTTATCTTGAATTATAAAGGCATATAAAAAAAATATGTTATAGGTAGTATGTTATATTTTTAACATAATAAGACTGAGGATTTAATTCCAGATTAGTAGGTATAAGTACCTATAAAAACAATTTTGTGTATTTATAAATTCAGACAGCTTTTAGTAGTTAGACAAAACACGATAATTACTTACTTGTAATTAAATGTGGGAACTTACTCTAACTACTAACTTTAATTTGAAGCTGAATAACATTGGATGCCTTTTATAAATATTTTATGTGCATCTCAAGCTATGAAAAAAATCGGTCAATAGTTAAATTATCAAGTGTGAGAGTCTCTTAATATTCAATTCAGTATTAGTTACAATAATTCGAAAGTACCTTTATTTTTATTTTACGAACTTCAGTTAAATAACCGTATCTTTTCATGTACGTGCGATAAACTTCAAATGGCATAGCCGTGCGAATAACAGTTTTTGGTATCGCCCATTCTGACTTCGGTGGTCCATTACTCTAGTAACCGATATCTGTATGCTAGGCTTAATACTAGGTCCATGTTTTCTTCTAATGCGATCGTTATGCTCGCGTGTTCCCTCCAATTTGCGTCGGCGCCTTATCGCTGAAGCTAATGTTCAGTGTAATGCCACTTCCGACATGAAAACTGTTCCGAACAATGACTACCCCATATTTGAGCCTGTTTAAACACTATGTGGTCAAACAACTCGATAGTTTTCTAACATACACCTCAAGTTGAGAATATATCTTCATGCTTTGTTACAAACGCTTCCTCGAAATGAGTTTCGATGCAATCTGTCTCTTTAGGGTTTATGGATATTTTAGGACACTTTGGCAACTGAGAAACTTAATACTCAAAATACGTTATTTATACGAAGTTATTTTTATTTTATTTTATTTTATTTTAAGTTATTTTATTTTATTAATGTTTAAGAGAAACAATCTGTACAATATTTAGCTTAATTAACTAATCTTACTTACACTTAAACCAATAAAGTTTCTACATATTAATCAAACATGAATGAAAAACACCTATAGTAAGTACATACCTACCTACCACTTAATTTTAAATATCAGAAAAGTGATTTCAAATCGCCACGAGAAAACATGAAAAAAAAAATTAAATGAATGGATCCTACTGATGAGATTTAAGTTCACAAACAAATTGAGATAAGTTAACATAGTGGTTAACATGAATATATCCAAATCATTGAAATTATTAGTTATAGGTTCAACAAGCAGAGACTCATCATTAACAGCCTGAAGATGTCCACTGCTGAACATAGGCCTGCCCCCGGTTACTATAATATGATTACCCATAACTAAAATAAGTAAGATTACGCATTTTATATGTATGTGTCATGTGTACAAGTGTAAGTGTTTAGAAAACAAATAGAAGACCGTAGAGCTTTCATTATATCCACGTCATGCACACGATTTATTCCTAGTCACGAAAGCGACATTTTTATTAAACATCTCGCATATAAATTTGCAATAAACTACGTAGCATTTTGCGTGTCATCGCAACCAGGTGCGCGTATCGGTGTTTGTCCCGTCAGCAAACATAACGTGGGGCCATTACTATTGCTGCGTACCCCCCGTAGTACACCTCGCAGTCACGGTCGCGCATCTTGATATATCGACGATCTGAGACACGAAAGAAAACAGTTTTTCATTGATTCAGTGCCACATCTGGCAAAGAAACGCCTCGGGTTTTCCATTCTGATGACCTGACTTGACATTTTTATTGCACACCATATTTTCTGCGGCCTCGGAGGCATTCGCTTATGGGACCCGGTGTAAAATATTGGGAAACTCGAAGGAGGACGGTACTGATATTATGATATTACTGACACGATATATTGAAGAAGTTTCGACATCAATGGGACGTTTCGTAGTCGGTCGGCCGCTTCTTTTTTTTTTATAGCTCTTGTTTTATCTTTTACGTCCAACTTATGCCTTAAATCACGACCATGTTTGATGAAACCATAACAATAGGTACTAACCTGATAGACAATCAAATTATAAAATAAATATGAGATAGTTTCCTGCCTAAACCCAGTGGAAAGCACTAAAATAAGCAGGATTTTCAGTTTATTTCGCCTGCCTATCGTTAATTACCACAATACCCAGTCTTTCATAAGAGTGATGGATTTAACATTAACAACTAATTCCAACTTACTCGTTTGTTTCCACAAAAGGAAACTTTTTCCCGAGAACTGTCAAACTTCGTCACGGGGTGCTCTTACAACAAAATACAATTTGTCATGATTGATCAAAGAAGTTGGGCAAAACAAAGACAGGAGAAGTAACAAAGGGGCGTCTTTTGTCAAAGAAAATTTTTCGGGAAACTGTATTGACGGTGGCCTCCAAAGTCCGTGGTCAGGTCCGTTCGGAGTAACTTTTCCAACGATTTGTTGCTAGTTTATTTACTTTTATGTTTGTCCCTAGTTAGATATATTTGTGAGCAGATGTTTTATTTGAAGGTCAAATAAAGCATTGAAAATCGAAGCATCGAAGAAAGATTTGTTTATACCACAGATATTAATATAGTAGTACGGATTAGAGAAAAAAAAAAGTCTTGTCTGTTATACAATATTTCCATGAGATTCATGGTTTTGAAAATTTTATGGAAAATTAACAGTAAAACCCGCCTAGCATGCGCACCGCGAGAGAACTTGTCGTCGTTCGCTGTTAGAATGAGGCGCTACCACATAGCATACCTACTATTGTCGCGGTCTCTCACTAAAAAAAAATCCGAGAATTTTTTTTTGTTACAGAATCTTATAGAAGATTTTTTTTATTATGGCATAAGATTTTAAATAGGAATAAAAAGCAGATTCTTCTACACGACAACAACAACATAAAGCCGATTATTATTTATCCAATTCAAGCTGACGTTTACCTTTCCTGATGTTATTATTGTACATTAAAAGCGTACCTTAATAATGTCGGAACGGAATATAAATGTGAGTTTGTTCCAATAAAATACTTGTAATTACCTTTGATCGTGCCTTTTCTTTGGAACTCTTTGAAACGACACGTGCAGGCAATTTAGGGCGTATCATCAAAGAACGCCGTTGGCATACAGGTTAAGTTGGCATGAGGATCGAGTATGAATGTAATATTTTTATTTGAAGCCTCCAGTTTGGAGAATAAACACTGCGATAAATATTCATGAGCGAAGTAAGCCTTCTTGTCATGGGCCTTGAGAGCCTGATGGATGGCGCCTCGTGCTTTGTTGTCTTGCTTTCGGAAACTTTTATTTTTGTCTTTACCCCATTTTGAAACGTTTGTCTGAAATTCAGGTCAGTTAAAACGACTTCATTTGAGTATTTACATCAAAAGTCTTTCTTATACTTTAGTTTGAGTGTTTAGCTGATATTATTAAGGGCTGAATCTACCTATCTTAACCAACCAACCAAATCTATGTCAAAATTGGAAGGGTAATAATAATATGCCAGAAAGAAAGGGTAACAATAAGGATGAAATAAAAGCTTATAGCATAAGCATACATAACGGAAAATAGGTAATTTCCTTGATAATCCTATTTCATACTCAATGAGCACGTGTACAATATAATCGAATACGATGAGAAACAGAAATATAATTCTCAATATAAGCATGACATGAAGATTTCCGAAAGAATTTCCTGCATTCCACGCAATATAGGGACCTATACGTGCTGAAGGCGTTGCGGAAACACCTATCTCATATCAAGGAATTTCTTTCAGGAAAATATATTCTCGGGACAATACTGGCGCATTTTTGGCACATCCATCTCTTCCATCTCTTTACTCCAACCACGACATAAAGCTATAACGTATTTACATTAATCGCATTGGCTTGACTTATCTTTTGATCAAGAGGAAAGAAACTCTAGAATATTTCATTTGTATTTTTTCTTTGTAAATTGTGGGTGTAATAAACACTTTATTATGGGAAACACGCTCGGTACATAAGAGTGCTTAGAAACACCGTACATGCAAGATGTAATGCAGAAATGAACGCGTCAAAAGGTGGTGTTTTTGGCACATTTATCTTGGCACCCCCTCCCTCGGTCTCGCCAAAATAACGATGGTTAAACGGTTAACATCATACGTATCCGTTCTGATTCAGTGCCAGGCGCTTGATAGATTTTTTTTCAAAGGACGTTAACAATTTTCACGCCGACAGAAAAAAATATAGTGTACTTTTAAAAGGTCACAAGGTATGTACAACACGTTACGCTTAGTAAGCTACATTATAATAATTTTATATTTTAAGCATGCTAAGATTGTTAAGGTACGATAGTGTTATGTACGTTTTTGTGGTATTTTGCGCTGTTTTCATCTATTATGCAAATTAAAAGCGTTCATGGGAGACTATGAGCTGTATTGACGTCACTGAATATCATATGACGTTAAATCAAACTGTCAAATAGCTGTTAAAGGAATGTTGTTTGGCGCTTCAAAATAATATTACCAATACATTTCAGGCCGGCGTCACAGGAATGTGCCAGGAATGACGGTTAATTAAATATTTATAGGCTTGGGCCGTTGCGGTGTGAAACCGTTGTTTCCCAATTGTGAATAAAGCTATCAGTCAGTATATTATCTGTTATAGATAAACGGTATTTTGAGATGTCATAAAAGGTAAGCACCGAGGTCGTGTGGTCCTCGTGGTGTGAGAAAAGGCACAGGCTCTTCTCGTGGGTGCCGTAAGAGCCGGCTAAGGGAATATCTTGAGTATGAGCAGCATTATTCTCCTCGGTTCATTAAAATCTGCGACCACCAAGCCATCTGCCTAGTGTGGTGATTATGGCAAATTAAGCGCTAAAGCGCTACTTTATAACGCTAGAAGAAAAGGAGGGCCCTTGCCCTAGCGTTCAAAATTATCGCATTTTTTTATTTTGGCTCCACACATAGTGTATTTAGCCAGTGTCAAGTATTGTAATTGTTCGAGACAATCGAACACCTTCAGGTAAACGCTGACATAGCGTTGACCTAAATATTACACGCGGCGCCCGCGGCGTCCGCGGCCAGCAACAGTGCTCGTTTAGCAGCGACCGAGAGCATTCATATTAGCAGCATTATTATCATTTTTAGGATCCTCATAACATTTCATTAAGTAGTTTATCTAGCCATAGCGAACAAGTAATAAATAAGTGTAACTCAGTGCAAAGAACTCTTTAAATTCACTGCAACCTCACCACGCCTCCTACATATTCTGTTTTTTTTTTTGCACTGAATTCTTATTTATTACTTGTTCGCTACGGCTAGATAAACTACTTAATGAAATGTTATGAAGATCCTAAAAAATCCGGCTCGAAGGACCAAAATATGCAAAGCACGTTATGCAAAATTTACATAGTTTCAGTATACGAATGTGTGACTCGCTCATATTTTTACAATCAATTTTTAACGAAGGTGTTTTATCAAACATTTTAATAAAGTAGGTTATATGGGACACGCTTATGAAATAGTAACTCTATCGCTAGACGCTAAATTATTTTTTATTTATCGCGCTTGAACTTGTAACACATTTTAAATAAAATGTTGTTGGTTGTTCAATTTGGAGAACATGATAAATATTATCGCACTGACCCAGTTAAATCTGTCATAGTTATTTTGAATTTTATATTTATTTAGACAGCAACACCCAGGAACAGAACGAGACGTTTTTGCGCTTTTCTAGTTCTGTGCACAAATATTTGTCTTTTTTTATCATCAGTAGGCTAACATTTGACCACGGTCTCACCTGTCGTGGGAATTGAACCCGTCGCCTCCAGGTTATAAGCAGACGCTCAACCCCCACACCACGGAGATAGTCGACGCAGTTATAGTAGATTTTATTTTTCTTTGCTTACATAATAATAATTGACTTATTAACGTTAGAAAATAGAATAAGATAGATAAGAGTAATAAAAATAATTTTAAGAATATATAACGTACTTATAGTAGGTACAACAAGCCAATAAACAATCATTGGAAAAACTTTCTAGGTACTGAGTCAGTACTACTGATATTATATTATTGTGATAAGCAACGAAACGTTCTTGGTTGGTCTTGACCTAACACTAACAAAGCCGTCTAGACAAAAGCAAGAAATAAAAAGTTTAATTATATTTCCATAAAACAATATAAAAGACTGCTTTGAAACCTTCTATTTTTTGTCCAAATAATTATTGGTATAAAATATTATTTTAGGTACCTATTTCGACTATGAGTTTGGTACTTAGATTAAAAATTATTTAATAAGTAAGTACATAATTTTTGAGTAAAAAGGAGTCCTCAATTTAGCACTAATTAAAAAAGAACCTAAACAAAAACAGATTGGTGCTATTTTAGAAATAAAAAATATTCATACAAAATATAAAACATTTTATACTGAATGTACTGAGAAAGTTGTTTGTACCATAGCGATCAAGAAAAATGGACTGCTAGTACTCTAAAGGCTTCTGAAACGCAGAAGGGGTTGCACGAGTACATAAGCCTTCAATAATAAAGTATAAATGATGAGGGAATGGTGGGGAAGCCTGGGACGGGTGATCCATTGCAGGCCCGCAAAGATTTATGATAAGAGCCCAACTTTTGGATGTCGCCACCCATGGAGCGCGGTCTTGGCTCACGATACCCGCTGAGATGGTACAGATATTCTTACATTATTGGACGGTCACCTGTCATTTATGTTCTCTGTTCATAGAGGAAACACGCGTGTCGAAATTAGCTGGAAAATTATAAGAAATATCGACGAAATTTTTTGGTATTTATCAAAGGTTTTCCAATAACAATTTAGGTATGTAAAATAATAAAAAATATAAATAACTCTGAGTTATTTTTATCCAAACCCATTTTTACACATAGGTATACATTTTAAATGCTGATAATTACAGCTCAGATAAATAGAGATAGATATATCAAATAGAAATGTTTAACTTAATCAAATTTACTTATTTTTCATCAAAGTTCAATTTTACGTTACAATATAATGATATCACGATCGCCTCAATTTGTAACATAATTATATTGTAAAATGTCAACCAATAGGCATGATGACTACTATTAAAAATGAACAAGTAAGTAATACTTTCATAAAGAAGATTAAAAATGCAATAATTGAAAAAATATGTAAAATCAGTAAATAAATCACGGAGTAATAGGCCTTTAAAGTTTCTACAGGAGGCATCTCCTGTCCCTTTCTCGCAAAACAGAGCGCCCCCACAGTTACTATGAAAAATCCACTCGTGACGTCACATGCCAAAGAGATTGTATGAAAAGCTACCACAGCTTAGTAATGAGGTACTATGACGACATTGCTCTGACGTCACTGGCCGTTTGAGCTATCTCTTTCTATTCCGGTTTTTAAAATGCTTGTAACTTTGTCGTTTTTTGAGATATTTTATTTTTGTTTTCACAAATGTTTATCTTTTGAGGAATATTTTTAATTTAGCAAAAAAAAAATTTAGTCATCATGCCTATTGTAGGTGATCTTCAGAACAGTAGTATATAGCAAGAGGATTGATTGCTACTGTAAGATAATTCCAACGGGAGCTCCAATTTTCAAGATTTGCGATTTATGTTTATCGGTTTATCCTGACACGTCGACGCCGGAGATGCGACATGTTAACACAGACTAACAGACCTGCCAATGCCGTTCGGCCAGCTTAGACTACCGAAGTTCTAATATTTGTGGGAACAAATCTATCAAACAAAAAATTGAACTCCATTTCTCACTCTCCTAACATTAAAAATTTGAAATCACACAATATCCGATTAAATAATCATTCATGTAAATGGCATGCTAGTTTACACGGAACCGATATTATTCTGACAATATGGAAGGCAAGTTTGGGTGAATGGAACGAAGATTTTTTTTATGTTAATGTTACGAAATAAAAGATGTCTCATCAGATTTTTCCCACGCATGTGGTAAATTAATTTCCTGAGTGTTTTGGGTTTGTTGTGACAGCAAGCCAATCGCAACGGTGTGGGCCGATTGAGCTACCAATTTAGCAGTGCGTGGTAGTTATCACCCATAAGCTCAGTTGATTAATCACTTTTCATATTTCAGTTTCATTAAAATGTTTAAGTGATGATTAACCAATGATAAAGCTTACACGAAACCAAATGTTAAACAATTAAAAAAAAAAAAAAAAAAAAAAAAAAAAAAAAAATTATCATAATGTTGTGACCTACTTGTGTATTCAGTTGAATACTCTATCCCCTCTTTTTTTACATAAAAAGGAATGATAGACCAACATACAGAAACGATTACAGCTACAAAATTCGTGTATTTGGGGCTGCCGTATTTAGGGCCTGACCGGATGACCGCAGCTTCAACCCGCACGTGATTCAAATTTTTCCTTCACTTATACTTAAAAATTCATTTGTTAATATACAGAAATATCCACGTGCCGAGGAACGTACGCAATGCACGGTATAAAAGATGACTTTGCCATAACTGGAATATTTCGTTAAAAATGTTCTCTTTGTATCCGCGTAACCGCATTATTTTATTTCATACGATGAAACAACGACCCTCGAAGTATTTACGCTGACATACTTGCGCAAATTAATATTATTATACTTGTATACCTAAAAATTTAAGGGATGAATAGTAGGTAAGTAAAACTCATGGGTTACTAAACATTTTCTGTGAATTTAAGTATCATAGAAAAAGAGTTTGTTTCCTTAAAATGTTGGGTTTAGGGACATCATAATTATAGGCTGAGTTGTAAAACGTCTGTTTGTAGGTATCCAAAATGTTTTAGTTGCAGAATCACTAGATTGACAAAACGTCGTAATTCCAAAATGAATGTTATCGCAATATGCAAAACACTCCCATGTTAACATTTTAAACTTATTTTACCTGAGAATAGAGTATAGAATAGAGAGGTTGATTACAACTTAACACCTTCAGAGAGTATCTTAAGAAAAACCGAACAATAAAATTCCGTTCCGTTCCAGAAAAAGCACATGGTACTTTAATGACCATTATATATTATGGACGATTGAAATTATGGCATACCTAATTTATAAAACTGAGCTGGCTCGTTGAACTTTGATTGAACTATTTTTAAATAACAACTTCATAACCAGCCACAATTTTATATAATAAATAACATACCCTAGACATGCCCTAGACTAGAAGACGATTAACTCACTTCACCTCGAACGAAGATATTGTATAATATTTTCGTATACCAACGTGCCGCTATCTATTCCTTAACTAAAAACTTAA
Source organism: Ennomos erosarius (assembly GCA_963580505.1). NCBI lineage: Eukaryota > Metazoa > Arthropoda > Insecta > Lepidoptera > Geometridae > Ennomos > Ennomos erosarius. The sequence continues at coordinate 6,654,484 of OY756992.1, read as the reverse complement.
TTATCTATAGCCTTGAACCCAACAGTTTTTAAGTAACTTACTGATTCGTTTATCAACCTTTTTTTGCTCTATCGTACATTCACCGCGAAGAATTAAATACCGTTTATCAGTAACATTGAGCTCAGTCGTAATCAAACGGTGGTCGGAGATGGACTTCCAAGGCAAAGTTGTTGTTATCAGCGGCGCGAGCTCTGGCATCGGAGCGGCTGCAGCTGTTATGTACGCAAAACAATCAGCAAAACTTGTGCTCATCGGCAGGAACAGCCAAGCACTCAACGAGGTCGCAGTACAGTGTGAAAAAGCTAAAGGAACCCATCCTGCGATAATAATAGCTGACTTAACAAACGACGATGAAGTGAAGCAAATAGTAACGAGGACCATCGAAGCCTATGAACGTATAGATGTCCTAGTGAACTGTGCTGGTGTTGGAGTTCGTGGAAATATCACAGACGGTATCGTACCTTTCGACAATGCTATTTCTTTGAACGTACGTTCGGCATACCTTCTAACTAGTCAAGCAGTACCTCACTTAATCAAGGCGAAAGGAAATATAGTGAACGTGTCAAGCGTCGCAGCATTTGGACCAATAGTTGGTGTCGATTTTATGCCTTACTGTATATCTAAAGCCGCTATGGATCAGTTTACGAAGTGTTTAGCATTGGAACTTGGGCCAGAGGGAGTGCGCGTTAATTCGGTCAATCCTGGCTGCACACGGACTACTTTTGCGGAAGCTGCTGGGTTTTCTAAAGAACAAGTGGATCAACTTTATAAAGCCCGTGCAAGTGCCTATCCACTACGTAAGTTGACTGAAAAGGAGGATGTAGCTGACCTGATTCTTTATCTATCCAGCGATCGCGCCCGCAGTATAACAGGCACGACTCATGTTATAGATAGCGGTGAAATGTTAGTGTAGCTTGGAGGATTGTGGTTGTTGGTTTAAGGTATATAAAATTTTAAGTGTTTTGAAGATTTTAGTATTGAAATTCTCATGAGTGTGATTCGAGATGTCCTCTTGTTTAGGTATAAATATGTTTACGTCAACTTCATTTGGTTTACAAGTTTATGCTGCTAATGACAAACATACTTATATCAAAATGTTAATTAAATATAAAAATACCATAGCTTGTTTTTTTCAATTTAATATTAAGTAAATACCTACTTATGGTAACTTTTAGAGGTGTGCATAATTATTTAAAAATAAATGATACTGAACGTGGCAGCAGGACAATAACTAAATGCAAAAACTTGCAACCTTGACTTTTAGTTGCTTTACCACTAACGATTTTATACTTTTATAGTTTTGTTTCAAACATACCTATTACTAACTATTTTAAGTATAGGTTAGGATGAGTTGCACTATCTATGAAAGATTGGCCCGTTGAAGTTAGATTAGGAAAGAAATTGCCAAACCTTAAAGAGAATGTGAAGGTATTAACATTAACCCCTACACCCCACCTACACTTACACCTACACCCAACTACCTTCCTGCTATCTGCTTCTTTCCTACCTCATACTTTACCACATATGACGTGCAACACATGCTGGTTAAACTTCATCTTAAGGGTGACGGTACTTACGGTACGGATATTTTAAACATAGCAGTAACTTTAACTGCGATTATGGTATAAGTTATTATTCACAGACTCATCAACATAATTTAACCCAATACACTACATGACTACTCTAATAACAAGAATGTACACACATTAAGGTACAAGTAGAATATAGAGCAACATAAACAGGTCAGCTATCACGGTATCCTAATATAGACCCTGTTTTATACACCATTAGTCTTGATTTCGCATGCACTGAGCTGTATCGTGTGCGATGTAAAGCAAAAGTTATGGTGGAAGCAAATGAGTAACAAATTGAAATATGTACGTTATAAGGTACTGTTGCAAGGCTAAAATAAAAACAAGTTCTGTAAAGTTTTTAGGTGAGTTTGGAGTGGTAATATGTGAATGCGAGGCAGGCAATAGACTCTTAGCTTATATAGAGAGTTGACGAAGTTGGCCCTTCTATTGAGCCAATATGAATAGTTGTTCTGGCATAAAAAAAGTTACAGGTTATTTTTCAAGAATGGGCAAACGTGTATGAAAATCAACATTTCGCATGAAGTAATTTGTCATCAATTGTAAGCCTATTTCAGCATTAAAATAGTCACCAACCCGAAATTGGTCAGGGTGGTTTACTATTATGTTATATCCATTCTTCCCCTTTTAGAGAACCTCTGTTGCGTGTCTCAGCATTAAGCGCATGTTATCCGCTGATGATAATTATATTAAAGGTCTACTAAACCTATTAAAATGCGAATTTTGAAAACAAAGGTAGAAGCCGTAAAAGGTACTTATAAAATCTATTTATTTTTGAAATTATTGTACACATGTGGCACTGTTCACGCCCATAAAACTCAAACCTTTAAATAAATAGAATAACGTCTGCATCACAATCTCTTTGTGTGGGGAGACATCGGTGCGTATGGAACGTGCGCTGTGGTACCCTCGGGGGATTTGAGCAGATTTTTCAATTTTTATTTGCTCCTGTAAGTGCCGACGACACCGCCTACATTAATGACCAGTAAGGATACTTGACACAAAAGGAACGCACTAGTTGATGTGTGTAGGATGTGTAGATATTTGTGCCACTGTCTATTATGAACGTCATCATCATCATTAACAGCCTGAAGACATCTACTGCTGAACATAGGCCTGCCCCAGGGAGCGCCACTTAGAGCGCCTGCTCGCCTCCTGCATCCATCGGCTCCCCGCGGCGTTCACCTAGTGGGGGGCCGGCCTACGCTGCGTCTTCCGGTTCATGGTCGCCACTCGAGAACCTTTCTTCCCCATCGGTTGTCAGTTCTACGAGCGATGTGGCCTGCCCATTGCCATTTCAACTTGCTAATCCTGTTCATTCTGGACCCGTGAGACTTCTGCAGGACACCCCTGGGGGTGCCATGGGAACTTGGATTCGGACTCTTGGCACTCCCACAAACCTAGAATGTTTTCGTTACGGCACTTGAATAGAATACTTTGTACTATGTACCTACGCCACACTGTTTTGAACCTCCACGGTGTTCACTACTAATCACGGTGAAGCTCCCGTCGGTACTAAAATATATAAAGTACCCACCTATATACCGCTACTGAATTCTTAGCGCGATTCAAAACAGACCCTATATTGGATCGCTTTGTTTTTTTGTACGATGATTTTACAAGCGATCCAATATAGGGTTTGTTTTGAACCGCGTTAAGAGCTTAAAGTACTAAACTGATTTTGAAGTAGGATGAATTTGAATATTTTAAAAGTTTCGTATCTTGTATAATTTTAAAAACAGTATTATGTAATGCAGCATCATCCGAGCTGCATTATATAATACCCTTTACTTATTAGTAATTATTATTATATTCTGAAATATTCAAGTTTTTATACACGTATTCCTAATTCTTGCACTAGTCTTTTTCTTAAACTATCAAAATTCTTTTCAAAAACAATGACAACCCACACAATGTGCCTTTTGTGTGTGTGAGGCATATAAAAGTCCTTACTGTTGATTGCACGGCAACACAATAGTGGGCGTTGAATGCGCATTCACTACATTCGGGATTTATACGTTTTTAGCCATCGACACTTCGTGTTTGCGCACTTTTTGGCTCTAGCTAGTAGTTCCCCTCGAGACTGAAGCTGAAATAAACACGCTTACATGTTGAATAATAAATATAATGTAAATAAATTATCAATAGCGTACCTATTTGTAAATAACATGAAATGTGTCGCAATAAATCTGAAAACATACAATTCTAATTGTAACTATGGACACCCCACGATTTTAACCATTATTATAATTTTATTCCCTTGCCATGGGAACTCAGAAGTTTTTCAGATTTGAAGTACTTAATTATATTTGTCATGTGTGTTAATTATGATTTTATGATAACAAACCTGTAGGCAAAATTTCATCGAAATCGGTTGGCCCTTTAGCTTGAAGGCCATACAAACAAACGAACATACAAAAAAGTTAGTAGTTGAGGTTTGTTAGAATCGTAAAATATTGTTTTGATAAAATGTTGATTGTCCCAGCTGGTGCAGTAAGCAGAAGTACCAACAACACAAAATCATTTTTAATAGGAAAATAATTAAATAGCTCATTAAAAAAGTACGAAAATCCAATTCCGCTTTCTCCTGCTCCGTAAAATCTCTGAGTAAAAATAACGTAAAATACAAATCTTGTCACGCAAAAGAATTTTACGGATCATTTTGTTCAGTCGAGTGCTTTAACGGTCGTACGATGTAAATGTAATAAAGCAAATGGCTCTTCTTCCACTCGCATGCGGCCTGGAGGGCCCCCGCTGTAAAATATTTTCATGCTTTATTAAGTATTAACTTGTGTAATTTTTTCCTAATAAATTGTTGTCGCCAATAGTAACAGCGATTAAGTTTAATAGTAGCTGCATAGTGCATATTGTTCTAGTTTCTAGTTGGTCTTTAGTTTGATGTATGTGCTCGCAAAGCGGTCAGTTTTCAGGGAGTTTCCAGCGGTTTTAGTAAAGACTCGTTGCTGCCCACGGCATCACACGCGTAGACTACACTTATCGCGATTAATATAAATATTCTATGCTCAAGGTTTATTTTTGCAAAAAGAAAACAATTTGCAATTTATATTTCTAAAATAACTTCATAAATCTCAGATGCTCGAACAATTGGGTCAACCGCAAACTGCGATCAACTGGCAAACATCAATCCAGCGTTAAAAAAATGCTCGGATTCCACAAGCAAACTGTCAAGACTCGATCGACAATAATTAGTTGGAGTGTTGAGCGCGAAGGAAGCCCAAGATTGATGGCGCAGGCACAAAGGTCTGGCGGTGATGAATTGCCCGATATTAGGTCATGATTTCGGGACGGTATTTGCCTATCAGGACCGATATCGGCCTTGCATTTTTTGTCTAGGGTTGTGTAAGGTGAATGCGGAATTAGCTATGTGAGAAATTACTTCAGAAGAATTCATGCAGCTATTTATCCTCGATCATTTGAAGTTTGTAAGGAATTGTTGCTACAGTAAAAAAAACATGTAATGTGGAAATTGCTTTTAGCTACAACTTTTGTTTGGAGGCTTTGTTTTGGGAAGTATTTGAGTTATTCGAATGAGTATAATTAATATTATTTGTTGGGTGAGGGATATTTATTGGAGCATATTAGATTAGTTTTTAGAGAAGGTTCACCTCGCCTATACACACAGATTAGAGAAAAAAAATCTACTATACTATTCAAGTAGGTAGTTGCGAGATAAACCGATATTAGCATTAGGAATGTATGCTGTGTATGTCATTACGAAATTTCATTGTCCAGTATTAGAGTCTCAACTCATAGACCAACTATGCCTAGTAAACATTTCCTAACGTATTCAAATGTCTTTGAATCTGTGTGTACGTGCATATGTGAGAACTGATCGGACGTACCGTGAATTCGGTCAACTCGGTTTATGCAGAACAGGCTCTATATTATCAAAGTTATGGTCTGAATTCGGCCAATCCGGAGATATGGAACACTTAGTTTGGTTATTATGCAAATCATGTGCTGCGGAAGTGCCACAACGTTACCTAGTTCCCTTTACTTGAGAAGCAAATGATGATAAATGAAATTCTGCAATATTCAAACAGCTGATCTTTCGAGTTTTCGAGTTCGTGATTTGACGTTTTTATGTCCTTTTCGTGACAGCTCTCGTGGAATATTAGAGAAAAGTGTCATTGTTTATATAGTGTTTGTTATAGCTGAAGTATAGTGCGTTGCGACCACCAAATGTTATTGACGTAAGCACTAAATTTCTGTTGATACAGTCTATTTGTAAAAAAGGAAAAATTAATCTCAATCAAATCTAATGAAAAATCAAATCTAGTCTTAGTAGATTACGCTAAGCAGCCTCCTTAGCGCAATTTACTAAAAGGCAGGCGATATTTTTTGTGTAGATAAACGAATAAGCTGACGAGATAAGCTTGCCTAATGTTAAACAATATAAATTCTAGTTAATTTAACTAAAATAATAAGTCTTTAAATTAATGCAATCTGAAATGCCTACAGACTATTCAAATACATATAATTATAGCCTGTGAGTAATTACACATTCGATATTGTTGTATTGCAATGGCATTATCCAGTCGCACCGCTTGGGGCAATGTAACAATCTCTGTTTGCATTACAAATAGCATCTAATTATTCCATTGTCTTGTGCATTACTGGTGGATAATCATTACCAGATTCTAGAATAAATTATAATTTAGATGTGTATTGTTTTGCTGTTATAAGTATTTACATGGGCCGCATCCGGGTAAAATAAATCTGCAAAGTGCCACCGGAGATCTTTGGGGTACTATAACCTCTCAATTGGATGAAATAATTTCATTTTACTGTTTTGTTTGAAAGGTGAGGCTTAGAATTTTCTAAGCTATATGAATCAACATTATTAAACTTTTCTAGGTAAAAGAATAACGGGATATTTTACATCTGCTCTATTATTGCTGTTATACGTAGCTATTAATATTTTTAGCAATAAACATCTTACGTTGAGGAAATCAAAGCCATTCTGAACCACAAACACAAAGCACAAAAAAACAACACAAACAATCTACTTAACTAAAATATATGGCATCACATTTCACCTGTTTAATTTAGTAACATAATGAAAGCAGAAGACAAATTATTTATCAGATTTGGGAGAATCTCTACCAAGGAAAAAACTACTCGCCGTCCCATACAATGAGTGGGTCTCTGAACCTCGCAGTTTCCTTAAGACACCATCCTTGGTCATAGAGTGAAATGAAAATTAATGGTGGTCGGGAGTATTTTTTCGTGTAAGTTTGAGTACACACCATTACTTCCGTTTTTGGCACGGCACCCTCATTTATTATGTAGGTGCGTTGGGTAGTAAAATGGTATGAGCAAAAATGCAGATGAAATGCCGAGCTTATTCCTGGCCAGTGTAAACAGATGTCCCCAGCTTTGATCTCCGTTTGTGCGGAATGGAGAAAATGTTACGCAATTGAATTAAGGCCAAATTTCATCAAGCTATGTAATATGCTAGCTAAATAGATGACATTTTTACTCGTCATGTTAAAAAGCAAAGTTTCACAGTTATTTTATAACCAACAGCGTATTTCAAAGTCGTATCAGTCACCTTCAAGTTCTGAAATCCAAGTAGAATTTTTAGTCACCATCTGCTTCATTATAAGACCAAGGTACTTTAGTTTATGAGCTGAAAATTGATTTCTGAGTATACTTGCTAAACACAATTTTGCTGAGTGCGTTTCAGCTTCAGTCCACTCAACGTGAACTGTAATAGATTTCTCGTCAAGTACCTAGCTTTGGTCAAACTGTTCCCATGAAATTAATTCAGAAAAAATAAACCTCGTCAAGCTTTCTTCTTTTAGGTTAGAGACTAGCTTATTTTTTTTTCTTATTGGATTGATGAAGCGGGTCGCACGAATCTGTCAGAGAGATAATGAACGTTCCGAAATGAACTTTCTCTTTTCGAATAACTATTTTCCGAGATAGAGCAATCCCTACTTCCCCCCGTCGAAACAATGTTGGATGAATTGTAGCCATAAAAGTTGCGTCAACTCATAATCGTAAAAATGTACGAACAGTTGAGCTCGTTTCTAAGCTTATTTCAGTACAAATGAAACAACAATATGGACCTGTTTACTACTCGGATGAATTTTGTCGAAAAGTTTAATGATATATTTGCCTACTCACACTGCTTTTATGTTCAATGTTAACACTAATTAACTGCATTAAAACGAAGGTGTTTATATTTCGTTTTCATAATTAATTATGTACCTACCTACCTACATTGTTTGAAGTACTTTTGAAGATGCCATTACCCTTAAATATATTCTCACAAGTTTTATAATATGGGGTATATAGGTGATATTATACGGATCCCTAAAGCAATCGTAGCAATCACGAATCCATGCTCATGCTTCATGCTCATGTGTGTATGTGATATTTGAGGGTTTTCACGTAGGTATATCATGTTTTTAATATGAATCATATTAAAGAAATTCGAAACGTAGATATCTCAATATCTCGAAGGATCTGATTAAACCGTACCAACGGCACACATCAAAGGCCCTTTTAAAACAGAGAACGTCGTTGGGTGCACGTTCATGTAATCTACTCCACCTTATCTCGAGTGTGATTGGATGAAATTAGAGGATCGTAAACACACGTGATCCGAAGCGTTGTTTGCGCGCCTCTCTTGAATGGAGGCGCGCTATTCAGGGCTTGATGGAACACAAACTGTGTCACGCGGGGCTGCCGAAAATTTTGTAGGCTGGGAGACGTGGAGATGGTTAGGCACTAATGCTTTTATCGTTAATGTTTTTATAGTACCACCAATGACATTCACACACATAGAAAACTTAGTGTAATGACAATACTTAGTATTAGTAAAGTTATTAGACAATGGTAGGAAGTACGTATGGGTACTTGAAGACGTTCCCAGCTAAAGTTAGGCCTCCCCCATAGGTCGCCACTTGGAGCGGTAGCTTGCCATCGGCTACCTATAGGTATGTAGGTTTACATTATACACTTTTAACAGATATGGCAATGGGCAGGCCACATCGCTCGCAGCAATGACAACCTCGTTCCTCGCAAAGAAAGGTTCTCGAGTGGCGACCACGAACCGGACTAGGACCGGAGGACTAGGTGGACCGACGACCTGGTGAAAACCGCGGGAAGCCGATGGATGCAGGAGGCGAGCAGCCGCTAAAAGTGGCGCTGTCTGGGGGAGGCCTATGTTCAGAAATGGACATCTACGGGCTGATGCTGATGAACAGATATAATTGTTTTGTATAGTACAAATTGCGTTAATAGAGTGACCAACTCATAAACACGAAGCTAAAATATTCTTAATGCAACTACATCATAACACAACAGCCGGAAGACCTCCACTGCTGAAGATAAGCCTCCTCCAGAGAGCGCCACCTCGATTGATATCGATGAATTTTAATAAAATAACTAGTTTATTAAAATTCACCAAAAAAAAATGACGTCCGGTTCATATTATATTAAAATAGAACATCTGTTTTTGAATTAATAGACAGCATTTTGCACTAATTAATAATACTAGTTAGTAGTAGTAATTAGATTAGCCCGCAGCTCCTAGCCTATGTTTGTAGTTGCAAACGAACTGCCTTGTGCTGGTAATGGGCTTTCGGACAGGTATAAGTTAGTCTATGTCGGTCGTCGGGAGGAGAGTTTCAGGTAGCGCCGAGCTAGTTTGGAAACGCTGGAAATTAGATTAAGTACTATGACATTACGAAAGCCTATTTGAATTTAGTTTGTAAAATATTGTACGAGATGAAATAAGCTTTTAAAAGATAGTGTTAAGATGAAGATGAAGACTTCGTCACTATAATAAGTCATACATTTTAAGTTCTTCTAAGTTTAGATAGATAATCATTTTTGAATTATTTGTCATCATAATTACTGCTAAAAAATTTAAACAATATAGGCGCTCGCGTTTAACCCGTTAAGTTATTTAGGTACATGGTTTGACGTGGGAATCTTTTATTTTCCGGGATAAAAGTATTGTCTGTATTACATTACCGTGTGATGATCTATTGATCTTATTGAGCGTGGTTATGGCAAATCCCTCAATAAGGGAGGCCTATGTTAATCAATAGACTCAAAAAGCTCATGATGTTATTCACTTACATCTATAGAGTGTAAACTATCCGTATGCTAAAATTTCATCAAAGTCAGTTCAGCTATTTTTGTTCAAAAGTCATACAATCTAACAGGCAACGTTTCGCTGTCATAACCATAACATGCACAATGAAAACGAGAAAATTAATTCAAGTTATATATACAAAAATAACACAAGAAAAATGTCCTAGATCTATGAGGAGCCTGATAATAAACTGTGTATTCACTTACTTAATTAACAAGATTACTAAGAACTAAGAAAACTGTGCCAAATTCGCTTGCTCTATTTATCAAACCGTGTCTTTTAGGAAGAAAATCCCAGCAATCACTCTTCGCAATTATCCTCGATTTTTTGGAGGAGACTAATTAGTCGAATGGACTGAAGCGTTCAAGGTAATTAACTTTAATGATAAACGATGGAGTTTCAAGGGCGGAAAGAGAATTACGCAGTTTTCGCGCTAATGCACAGCTTCTGTAAAACGTCGGAAAACAGCAATAACAACACAAAAGAAACAGTTGAATACCGCTCTGTTTTAAAAAGATAGTTTTTTGAATTGTTTAAGTAATATTATGCATGTAAAATAAATAAATAAATAAATATAATGAAAATGGGCCTCCTATATATAGATATAGAGCAGCGCTTTGAGTTTATTGTCATAGTATCACTCGCATGCCTTCTGACCGTTTCTTTGAAAATTATTGAATGTTTTTGAGTTTGTCATCGAATAGCTTACTTATATAATTCTATGGAGGAGAAGGATGGTTAGTTTCGGCTCCATAGAGCTCTGTCTCTGTCACACAGACTTTTTAGAGTGACAAAACGTTACATAATGTACTGAGTTACAGAGACGTTGCTATATAAAGAATATCTCTTTCCCTGAGTGACAAAGCCACAACCGATTTTCTGTCTTTAGCTTTATGTATGTACAGTAATTGTACATTACCACCCAACCTGTAATATTAAATTTTTGACGGTTAATCATAAAACTCAACATATGACAGCTCTAACTCCAAGCATCCAACATGGTAATGTGAATATCACATAATTGTGACCCACATCATGCCACATCAGTCGCAAATCCGTGCACATATCAGTAGTAACATCGTGCGATCTGTTTGTGACACGTGCCTGTTTGCGGGCGGGACGTTGTGGTGCTCTGCGACCTCGCTGTCTGAATGATAATGTGGATTACAAGCACTATGTACTACAAGTATTACCAGTACTAGGTAAAAGGGCTATAAATAGCCTATTTGCTCAACATTATTTAACTTTGATTTTGATTATACCTCATCTCTGCCTCTTGTGTTGTTGGCTATAGATTCCATTGTCAACTAAGACTCACTAGTCTGAACATGTAGGGTGTTTGGTCTAGTTAAAGGGAGAATTCAAAGTCTTCAACACAAACGCAAGGTCGCTAGCCTGTCGTCTTTTATCGGTTACATTTTAGAGAGTGCACGCATGCCCATCATGAGCTCACTGCATCATCCCCTTTCCATCATAGAACTACAAGGCTTGGTGACTCTTCGCATTCTCTAGTGTTAAGTGTACCACCAGTCCGCACTAAGCGTTATGCTGAGTCATTCATAGGCCATACGGCCATGGAATGGAAGGTTCTTCCAGTAACAGTATTTTCTCCTGGGTATAACCTGGGTCTTTTCATGTCAAGTTAGAGTGAATGGGCAACTCATGGGCAAACGTGCTCCAAATAAGTCAATCTCTTACTACAAGGTGAGTTGTTGTCAAACGTATGCCAATATTAGCATAAAAAAATCGGTGTTAAATTGTATTATGAGTACCTTCATGATTGCATTTTTAACCCTGGGATTGATATCAAATATTTTTATCGTAATTTATACTTACATCTACTTATATAATTTAAAATAAATAATCATCATCATCATCATCATTAACAGCCTGAAGACGTCCACTGCTGAACATAGGCCTCCCCCCGGGAGCGCCACTTAGAGCGGCTGCTCGCCTCCTGCATCCATCGGCTCCCCGCTGCTTTCACCAGATCGTCGGTCCACCTAGTGGGGGGCCGGCCTACGCTGCGTCTTCCAGTTCGTGGTCGCCACTCGAGAACCTTAAAATAAATAATAAATAATGACTTAATAATAATCCTATAACTGCGACACAAATACTATTAAAGGTAAGAAACTTAACCAACCGGTTACTCATTATTGTATACCTATTTATAAATATCCGTGTGGATAAATTTTCCATTCAATAATCATGAGGGCTGATAAAAACCTTGATTGGATTGCGTCGCGCTTGATAACCGGATTAACTCGGACACGCTGGTACAGCCATTGAATGCATGCTGATTAATACATTTTTAGAACATGGGAATGATACATTGTTTCTATCCAAACGTAGTTCCGTTTTCCGCGAGAGCTTTGCGTTTTCCGGATTAAATATCAGCTTGTGTCTGAAAATAACGTATCAACCATCTATCCCCATGTCTATTATTTATTCTATGATCCTAATAGTAGATTAATCATCATCATCATCATCATCAGACTGAAATACGTCCACTACTGTACACAGTGCTATCCCATAAAACCATAAATGTTAATTCTTACCCGACTACCAAAAACAAGGGTTATGACGCTTACCGTAGGGATTTGCTATAATTACCAGCACGATTTGCAGGCGACTTGTTTTTTATGTCCATGTCACTTGAAAACTTTAACAACAAAAATATGTATAGTATCCATTCGTATTACCTATTGTGTAATCCTTACATATTTTTTTTTCAATTTCAATCTATTTATACAGCAGGATCTAATTTTTGTTTTTAAATACCTTATACCTATTATGTATGTACGTGATAACTCCATAAAAATACTGTTAAAATGAGTATAGAAAAAGGACTAATTAAGATTGATTCTACTTTGTCAGCTCGTTGTAGGTTTTAACTAAATAACTTTATAAATATAATATTTATTGATAGCACAAAACAATTCAATACTTGAGGATAAAAGCAAAGTGTGTAAGGAATTTTCAAACAATACTCGTCGGGTTTTACTTTGTAAACTTGTTTTAAAGCGCTCACGTAGGGTTGTGCAATAAGAAAAAAGCTATTGCTATTAGAACCACATTGTTCGTTCATCAGCGCAATTTCTGCGGTTCAGCAGAGAAGGTATTAGTCTTTTTTTTAGTTCTAATTATACAGTACACTCGTTACGAATGGAACATAATATTGACTGCCTCTGGGTGTGGTGGTTGAGCAGATCAGCTCATAACCCGAAGGTGGTGGGTTCGCAAGTTTTTGTTCCGTATGGGTGTTGTGGGACTTTGATCCTCGTAGTTCCAGGACCCTATGATTATTACGGGTGCGGATGCGGATGCAGACGTCCAAATCTATGCGGAACCTCCGCATTTGCAGATGCGTATGCGAATATTCGCAACATCCTTGTCACTAAATACAGGGAATCCTAAGGCAGTGTTCAGGATCTATGTGTGTGATCGTTGGGCGTTAATTATAATAATCAATGATGTTTGCTCCTTCCATTGCTATCTAATCCATTTGAATTACTAAATCTTAGCGCTGATAGATTGAGTTATTACTTTGTTATTATTTGTTATGAGCCGCTATTTCTATCCTAAATTTCATCCAAATCCGTCCAGCCGTTTGAGCGTGAAGGAGTAGGTACAAAACATAGGTGCACAAATACACACACGCTTACACACATGTGCATACAAACTTTCGCCTTTATAATATTAGTGTGATGATTTCTTTATATTACAGAATCACAGCGAATCGGAACGCTTTTAAAACTCTACGAACAAGCGCCGAGCAGAAATGAATGTAAAGCTTCGTGAAGTTTTTCGCCGCACTGCTAATGGAATTGGTCGAGATCTGAATAAAAGTTTTTCAAAACAAAGAAAAATTATTCCTTATAATGGATTTTTTTGTGCTCAATACACCGCAAACATTCGTAAATAGTTTTTACAGAGTATAATTATGTTACTAGAAGCAGCCCGCGGTTTCACCCGCATTTTTCCATCCAATATACTACGCCTATTTGATTTTCTTTTGACCCTCATTTTGAGGTTGAATTTAAAAACCCTTTCTTATAATAGGTACAACCTTGCGCTATAAAGGAAAATACATTTCTTTGAAGTCTTCAAGTCTACTGGTTTGGGCGGTACGTTGTCTGCCAGTCAATCACTCAGGAAAAAGCTTTTTAGATTTTAACTTAAGAAAACCACGTTGTATTGTGTATTATCTTTTAACGTTATAAAATGCCTAAAAATAATTTATACTTAACGCATTATATAGAATGCAAAAACTTAAAATATCTAACGCCTATTTATGTAAAATTTACTGCTGAAATAATTAAACTTCAATTTTACAGACAATTTTAATATTTATTCCCGATTAAATACCTACTTTTTCTTCATTTTTTAATCGTATTCCGAGAATTCGATATCATCCGCACCCAAGGAGATGCGTAAGCGTCCCACAAACGATAAGGGCTTAACAAACGTCTTTCTCGTTCCGTTTTTAAAAAAGGAAGCCGATACAATGTTGCTGAAGATTGATGGAGCTATCTGAAACGAGATCGGGGACTCTATGGTGCCGTCGCGTCCGGCCGTTTCGAGCTGGTGTTGTACAGAACTCGGCGCAGATGCCATTTAAAATCAAATACGTGTGTGGTGCACTTGCTCGTAGCCATTTCGTGAATTAAATATACATTTCCAGTCCCTCCATTCGATAACGTAGCTGGCGACAAAGTGAAAAACGAAGTTTCTATTTGGGATCATGCAGTTAATGTGGTGATAGATGACTATTTTTAGTGTAAATGGGTAATAATAATTTATAGTAATATGTAAAGTATTTATAACTATAATACCTAATTAAACCTGTTTTGTTTCAGGTAAAACAAAGGAAACTACTCAATAGAAAAAAGTGGCTTCCTCATCAAAGTACATCGCCTTGATTTGCTTAAACAAACCGTCAGTCTACATTTTGGACTTAAAAAGTAAGTAAAAAATTCCATGCTGCTGCAAAGTGCTGATGTTGCTAAATTGAACTCTATGTGTTGTTCGTTAGGTATCATAATTGGTTGTGGTAAGTGGGTAGTGGTTATCAAAAGGGTATTCTAAGCATAGGAGTCCGTCGGGTCGTAATTAAAAGTGTATTCTGAGCCGTTGTTTTACAGCGCCCCGGCGCGGTGCGGCGTCTCGAAGCGAGTACTGTAGTGTGCAGAATGAATATGTATACCCATAGCATCATAAAAAACGTGAAGGACAGTCTGCCTGTCTTTTTTCAGACGCTCTTTTCACGGTATCCGCCTGTAATGGCCAGTCTGGCATAAATGATAGTGTATAACCGTTTTGCGCTCTTTGAAAAGGCTTTCGAAATGTTACGGAAATAAATTTCAGTTCAGTTCCAGAAACGAGCCTGGTGGGTGGTCCTTTTATTTTTAGCATTTTTATTGCCAATTAATATACATTAATTGGCAATAAAAATGTACCTACATTCAGAAGGCGATGACAATTTTAATGATTGCCTTGTTTCTTTTTCTTGTTCGTTCTCGTTATTTTCACGTATAAGGTACATTTTTGCACAAAATAATTTACAATTCGAAATAAGCTTGAAATAAGACATTTTTGTTTAGTTTTGTCTTATATATCATTTCAATATTATTTCTAGAGCCCATAACTCTACAATTAAAACTAAAAAAGAAATCTACTCTGAAGCAGCAATTATATAAATATTAAACAGTTTTCTGTTCTGCTTTTGTTACTAGGTCAGATTTACAAAACTGTATTTTGCTCAACTGTAGGGCAGGAGTTATTATAACACACCAAAAGTAACAAAAGATTTGGTTTAAAACATTTAGCTACAACTAAACAATTATAACCAAAATAACCACTTCTATGTCACGTTGTTTTTAACTTTAGCAAGGCATGGCAAGCTCCCATAATCGTAAGTCTTTGTAGGTAACCAAGCTACACAGAGTGGCTACCGAAGCAGCAACTCTTCCCGACGCGACGTCCTCCCACCACTCGAGTTCATGCTACGAAGACTGCGACGCACTTACACACGTGGTATACATGTGGAGTTTCAAACAGTACAGCTCTTGAAGTCGGCTGTGCACGATGCTGTTTTTTTCTTCATTTTTGATACCAAATAGGCTTAAGCCTTCTTAATACAATTAACATGCAACCCGTTACTCCATTTGTCGTCTCAATCCGCTGGATGGCGTACCTCCACACGATGAAATTTGATGACTGAGTAAACAAAACGCGTGACATAATGTATGGTGTGTATGAGTCCTCTACGCTTGATCCGATGGAGTTCATAGATAGATTTATACTTAGACAATTTCTTTATTGCACACACCAAAACATTCACATCCAATATTTTATTCACAAAAAGTATAACAATGGGTGATCCTATTCTTATACTATCTGGGTTTGAATTGGTTTTATTTTATACCATGGAGGTTTGGAAACACGCAGTTTCAAGTAAGGCTCCCACAACTTGTGTGCTATCATGGTCCCATTTCCCCCCTTTCATGATAACATACCAATTCAAACTCACCTTGTATATTGATATAGAAGAAATTAATACAATAAATAATAAGGTAACAAACTTTCTTCCTTCTTTGTATACATTATGTTGAAGCTATTAAACGTTAAAGCCATAGAATGAAATCGTAAAGTTCTTTTAAAACTTTTAACGGCCGTTTATCCCATGGAATTCTATTCACCTGCTAATGGTCAGTTGTGGCCTACATTTCTTTATTTACGCTACCAATTAAGCCATTCATTTCACTTATAGTATTTAGTATATTTAGTAACAACCTTATTACGGTCCGCTTTTGATAAAATAGCTCTTAGATTTTTTTCCTCGCACCGCGAAAGGAACGCGGGCGTATGTTTAACGAAGAAGTTAAAACATGAAAAGGCTTTTGCATTCATCTATGAATGGAAAGCACCTTGTTAGGGCCGCTTCAGATGTCTTAAATACCAGTTATGAATGCGGCGTGGAAGGTTGTTTGCGTTTATTTAATTATTTTTTAAAGTTGACAGTGATAGAAATTGTTGAAGTTCTTATAGGCCATTACATGAAGGTGTAGAAAGGTATAAGTTAGGTACAGGTGGTGGTAATAGTGGTCGTTGTGCCAGTATCCGAAAGCTGCATCCCGTTATTTTAAGGAGCTGGGCTGGCTTGGGTAGATGCCAGCGGGGGAAATGCACAATACACACCAAGCGGGACGTCAGTGCAGGTCTTACCGCCTCTATGTCAAACTAGAAATTAGATTAGTAGACTATAGGTACTACTTCTCTCCTGTATAATGATAGGAATAAGAATCGTATGTATGTAGGTAGGTAGATAAATAGGTAATGTTTATAAATAAGTATCAACATCAGCATCAGCCTTAAGACGTGCACTGCTGAACATACAGCACTACTTGAGTGATCGCTTGCCTCTTGCACCCAACGGCTTTCCATGGTTTTGGCAGGTTGTCGGTCCACATAATGAGGGGAAGCCTACGCTGCGTATTCCGGTTCATGGTCACCATTTGAGAACGTTTCTTCTCCATCGGTGGTCGGTGATGCTGAAAGTGATGTAGCTTATAACCACTGCCCATGAAAATTTTAGTTCGAACTGTTAACTTTAAGCCTAGAAAAGGACTAAAAGTTTACTAAAGAACACTTTGTGAGTTTTCAGTTTTATGCAGTTTCTTAATAGTAATAAAGTATACTCTTCTTTTGGCTGCGCTGTAGTTGTCAACCTATTTGATCATCATCACCATCGCAGTCATACTAAGCTCGTAATTTCTGACTTGTCCATCCATTTGGTATGGCTATCCTCGGTTTCTCGTCAATCTTGTCCAGCTTTTTTCCCGCTGTTATATCGTCGGTCCAACTCGTCATAGAGCCACCTACGCTACTGTGGCCAAGCCTAGGCCATGCACTTAGGTACTGCCTACAGTTAATGTATACCAGCAGCCATAACCGCGTCTGGTCATGTGTCTTGCCCGACTCTACCTATGTTCCAGCACCCTTTTCTAGGCATTTTTAATTATTTGGTATGAAGTCTAATCTATTCGTTAATAAAACAAAAACATTTTGCTTCCACTACACACACTTCAATTAAAATAGCTTTATACAATAGAGGTTTTGACTAACTAGCAAGGTGCATAAAGTTCAGTCACTATTGGTTTGGATAGTTAAAAGTAGATTAAAACACACACACAAAAACAAAAACACAGCACACAATGTCCACACATATTTATTTATTTATTATGTGTCAAAGGAAGTGAGAGTATTATTTGGCGCTGTTTAATATTTTGTGGTGGCCGTGTTGGCGGAGATTGCATTATCTCTATGGGTAGTAGCACCGTATCTACTCTATTTATTTGATAAACCAGCTTTTGAGTAATTAAAGAGCCCTTAAAGCTATTAACAATTAATTATTCCTGCACTGCCAATCAATAAATCTACCGTGGCTATTACATAAGTGCCATTTAAAGACAAATAGAATAAAATAAATAAAATAATAAAAATAATAGAAATAGAAGCAAATGAAGCTGGCTTTGATATTAAACGGGCATAAAGTAAAAGCATTTTTCGTACAGTTATACAGTAAACAGTATAGTATAAGCATGGACAGTGCGTTCAGACGGCTCTTGTCTGGCTTAACGGTCAGTCTAAAGGCCCCGGCTCCCTGCCTCATTAAATTTGCATCAAAAAGGCGGCCATTCATAGCCTCGTTACCTATGTAAACACTAACTAGGTAAGTATATGAAAATGGTCGATAGGTGTAAGAGAAGACGGCAAACTATCCTTCCAATCCTGCTAAATTTAATTAGCAGTCAAATGATTCAGTCCAAAGTCAAACTCAAATTCAAATAGTTTATTACAAATATTAGGCAAATATTAAATTTTAGCACATTTATAAGTCAAAATCAGAATATTAAAAATATTTAATTTAATGTTATGCAAATAGAACTACTAAGTACATAAAATACAGCTTTACAACTTTTGCAACATAGAGGGTTAGTAAGGAATTGCAATTGTATATAAGCACTTTGTAATGAAGTAAGACATCTTGATATTTATTTAGCTTAAAAAAAGTTAATACGTTTACCTACTGAACCTACCTAATACATTATTTTTGAACCTAGTCATGGTCGAAATTTAATTTTGTACCGTAGCGTTAGGTCTTTCATGACAAATTACCATTAATAACAGAAACGTATCCATAACTATTTGTTAAAAACCTTGAAACAAGAAGTAAGTGATAACACAATTAAATTTTTTATTTATAAAATATTATAGGATAGGTACGCAGACTAAAAATTAATTTCCCCAAGTTTCTGGCTTACATTTCCCTCGTACTTTTGAATAGAACGAAATTCTTCAGAAGGAAAGTATTGGAAATATTTTACAGTTTTCAATTCAAGGATGCTTCAAAGTCAGGCGTGAGTGAAATACACATTTTGTTTATTTGGAAACATGGTTCTATTGGCGTTTTGCTGTGCGGGGTAAATTAAAAAAGGTTAGGAATAGGAAGAAAAAATAAATATTCTTTAATTTTTATGGAAAGTGCATAAGAAGCGATTTGGTGAAATTTGCTTATTAATAGTTACTTAGTTATTAGTTTAATAGTTTACTCATTATATTCCATGTTTTTTTGAGGAGTTCCATTAGTTATCGTAGACCAACAGATATTACCGTTCGTTAGTCTAGTCTAACTAAACTCTGTGACTGAAGCATAACAAAAATATTCTTGCTCTGTGGGCTGAACAGTTGAACATAAACCTATATAAAGTAGGTGTTTCTAGTTGTTATTGAAAGATATTGTAGCTAGTGAAATCACTGGGCAAATGTGACTGTAGGACCTGATCACTAGACTCAGGATGACGTATGCACTGCGCAGTGCAGTGTCACGCGAAACTTTATTATTTTAAAGTTCCGAGTGAAACTGCAACTGCTATGGGCGGCCATGTCGCTCAGCATCAGGTGAATGACTAGCTCGTCACGTCATTGATTCTCACAAAAAATATTAAAACTAGCTATTACTTTGATACATATAATGTTAATGCTGCGATCAATAGCTTCATTTACTGAGATAAATATTGTATTTGTCATACATTCTATTTATTATTTATGTAGTGTAAAATAGAAGATCTATTTCAGATGATTAAAACAGCGTCAAGTATTAGAACAACATCTCCGCTCATGACTAAATAAGCCTATACGGGAGCCGCAGCAGCGACCGCACGATCGGCATACGAAATGAGAATCTATGAGTGCTGAGTTGTTAGTCTGAAATAGATGTTACAAGGCCTGTGATGATGAATATAGAAGATATCAGACTGAGTAGGTTCTGTTCATTATCTTTAACTCTCTTCGACCCGATATCGTACACATATGAATTGTTATTCAATTGTCATCTCAATCCTGGGATTCCAGAAGTTAAGCTTTGCTGAGAATAAATGGGAAAATCTATAATTTCACTCAAATACTTATGGGGTTTTCGAGTTTATACCGGCATTCTCACAGATTTTGCCCAGAACAAGGTATATTTATTGAGACTAATGAACAAGATATATTTTAGTTCTTGGAGTAACAGGCATAATGTATATAATACATTTATATACTCAGACTCATAAAATAATTACCGAACTGGAGAGTTTGATTCTTATTTATGCAGTTTATGCGCTAACAGACGGAAATCAAAATAATGTCTTCAACTTTTTTCATCAACCGAATGAGCTCTCGAAAACGCTAACCCAATTGCTTTCGTTAGCATAAAAAACTTACCAACGCCATAACTTATTCATAAAGTTTGAGCCAAAGTGCCTCAATTCTTTATTTTGTAAAGTATTATCCATAATTTTCTAATCTAATCCAACTTTGAGGCTTAAAATGTAGCAAGGTGGGGGAGGTGTAGAGGGAAATTTGCAAATATATTATCTGGGAACTGTTATTACTCAGCTCACTTGCATGCCAAATTCGTGGGGCATATTGCGAAAGTTTTCATTTTTTCTCTAACCCAGTTATGCTGCCTCTACTGGCCGTGTCAAATTTCTTACGCTATGGAATTTTATTATCACCTTACAATTTGGGCAGATTTATGCAAGCAACCGTTTTTTATATGAGCGTTTGTGAGACTTTTCATTCGTAATTTCTAAAAGAAATTTTCATATTATTTTCCTAAAGAATGAGAGACGTTATTAAAGTCTCAAGTGGTTATGAATCTCAGAAGTTCTACCGTCGTCCCTTCCTCAAATTATTGTCTTCAAAACATTCACAAAGACCACCAAGAAAGTTAGCTTTACATGTAAACGTCACAGTAAATAGCTGTCTCATAAAACTCCAGTGCATCTTGTACTCGTATTTTATTTAGTCATAATAATACAACTAATGCACAGCAGCATCTGCATGGAAGTTTATGTCAAAAGTAACAGTATACCGCGTCGAGTCATAAAGCCAGCTCATATCTGTTGCATACGAAATTATGGCATTTTTATGGGAAAGCATCTCGTGGGATACGGCAGGCACCTCATAAACCTTGCTGGCAAATTCAATTCAATATTAGATACTGGTTTATGACGTCACTTTGCATAAATGGACCGCCTTCGGTGACGGCGAAACCGTAGTTTATTCGCGTGATGCTTGGTTTATTATTTATGACGTTTTGTGTGAACTATCTACTCTGTCTCATGGAGTAGATTTGTACCAAAGATGCATTATAAACATCAATTGTAATCTATTTTACGTTGGCAACTGAATAATATTTCTATAGTTTAGTTAATAAATAAAAGCATAGGCATACATGAGACTAGACTAGGACTAACACAACATTAATACCTACGATGCTGATTTTTGGCATCCATAATGATTTCGTGTAGGTAAATAAACAAAAAAACCAAAAGCTTTTTGCTCGATGTTTATAACTTTTCAAATCATAAAAAAACTTGTTAAAATATTAAAAACTTTACACGTAAATGAGGAGTAGATTCGAAGTAGAATAACTTTACCAAGATAGCAAAGTTAATTCAAACTTTACAATTTTACTTCACCTTTAAAAAGCTAAAATAGCTTTTTACGTAATTCTACATTTTAATCGTATAATGTTGAAATATCCATTTGGGGCGAACTAGTTATATAAATTTTCCGCCAAAAGTTTAGGTCTTTTTTCATGGGGACATTCTGCAATTTGGAAACGTTCGTTCGGAAAGTTCAGAGGTCACCCGGTCAAAGGAGCTGAAAGAATGTATGAACTTTGCTATTCAGCCCTCGCTCGCTTCCGCGATATGAGTTACTGGTTCGCTGAACACTACCTCGTCCGTAATAAATTGAGCTTTATTTTATAGGCAGCACGACGCACGTTTTAGTATGTCTTAAAGAGTTTTTTAGGAGGAAAGCTTTCTTCTTTAAGTTTAATTGGAATGAATGAAAAATGATAATAAAAATTTATCTAGGGAATGCAGCAGCATTTTACACTGTATAAATAAAAAAATCACCAAGAATTAAAATAAAATTAAAAAAGGCGTTTTATGAAGGAGGCCAATGTTCTGCTATTTTTTTCTTTTTTTTTTATGGGAATAAATGACGTGACGAGCTAGTCGTTCACCTGATGTGAAGCAATACGGCCGCCCATAACAGTTGCAGTGGCACTTGGAACTTTAAAATAATAAAGTTTCGCGTGACACTGCACTGCGCACGTCATCCTGAGACATCACACAGTGTAGTAATCAGATTACTACACTGTGTAATCAGGTCATAAAGTCTCATTTGCCCAGTAATTTCACTAGCTACAATGCCCTTCAAACCGGAACACAGTAGTGCTTGCACACTACTTAGTTTGGCGGCAGAATAACTGGCAAAGCGGTGGTACCTACCTAGACGAACTTTGCAGAAAAGTCCTACCACCTAGTAAAATCTTATAAGCAGTTGTTTCATTATTATTAAAATGTCCTATAACATGAACATAACATTCAGTTTCCTGTGGAAGCTCATAAGATTTTTATTCTACGAGTCTTATGTACCCATTTCCTTTTATAATATCTTAAAAATATCTTGTAGGTTACCTAACACTGCATTGCACCAGCTAGAGAGTAGTTCCACAGTAATTAGCAAAGCGTTTTACGGCTGTTCTACGCTTAGCTTGCATTACAAAATTGAAAATGTTCTTTTATGGGTTGTGATATAAAACTACCATTCGAAAATTGTTACTTAAGCCAAATATTTAGTGACGTGCCGTGCATGCTATTTTTATCGTAGACAATTGCTATTAACACATTAAACAAAGGAGTGTCCATCATTACTCATCATCAGCCTGAAGACGTCCACTACTGAACATCGTCCTCCCCCAGGATGTACCACTTTAAGCGGCTGCTGGCCCCCTGCATCCATTGGCTCCCTGCGGCTTTCACCAAATCGTCGGCTCCGGCGCCAGCCCACCCAGCAGTTCTCGTCGGTTGTTATTACTCAATTTCACACATCTACATTTGATTTTTTTATCTGCAGCACTGTCTATTACTCGAACAAAAACAAAATCAACGTAAAGTCAATGTTACTAAAATCAACGGTTGTTTATCCGTTTGTTCTGTAACGTTGGTTTAATTTAACAGTAATTCAGTGGACGGCCGCTTTGTATTACAAAATAACAAATTACAAAGTGAATGTAATTCGTCGTAATCACCGTTCGGGAAAGGAATTTAATCAAAGGGAATCGATGATTGCCTGAACCAATTGGGTGTAAAGCTTGCCTTTGACTCACACATAATTAATGCTACGTGACGTAAGTACGCATATATAATACCTACGTAGATAGTAAAATACGTGTTTAAGGTAGAAGCTCATCAGGATGTGAAGATTTGCATGTATTATTTGTTTAATATGTTGAGCTGTTCATGAATGACTAAGTAAAATTGAAATACAACGGGACACCCGTCGCTGCAGATGTGGTGGTGGCGCAGCGGTCCGATCAGCAGCATGGAAAGAGTATACTAAGTTGTAACGTAAAAGACTTTATAATAATTGTTTTATGTTCCCTTATTATGATTATTATTTTATTGTTTTGTATTTACTAATTAAGAAACTGGTGGGTGAAGCAGACAACTATGATGCCCGCTCGAGGGCTTGGCACTTATTCAAATAAATAAAATAAATAATAATAATAATATCCTTTTTAAAAAAGGGTTCAACCGACTTTTTCGCCTTAATGTCCTA
This sequence comes from Ennomos erosarius, assembly GCA_963580505.1. Classification (NCBI taxonomy): domain Eukaryota; kingdom Metazoa; phylum Arthropoda; class Insecta; order Lepidoptera; family Geometridae; genus Ennomos; species Ennomos erosarius. The sequence continues at coordinate 6,630,574 of OY756992.1, read as the reverse complement.
TTGAGAAATACTTGGATCATAAATCCCATTAGATACATGTTGTGTTCATGTCTTTCAAAATAAAACAATGCGAAAGTAAAATCTCACTAGATCCATCATGGATCTGGCCGATGGATCTACTGAGATTGAACCAGGTTTTCGCGTCAGGTTAAAAATAACTCGGTTTTATGATACGTATATTTCTTTCAGCTATTTTCATTTAAAAATTAAATTACTTACTAAACCAATATCTGATCGGAATCTCTATCGAACCACCGTCAATTCAAATAAAATAAAATTACGTTTTTAATAGTACTTAGCCGATCTTTACCGTGATTTTAGAATCATTTTTCAGTTCCGGATATTTCAGCACAAAACGCGAAGTGAACAATAGTGAAAGTTTAAAAAAGAATTTTCCGAATCGATTAAAACGAACTTAGAAATAAAGACATCTAAATTGCAAACCTCTTAGTTCTTTTAAGTCGGTTGTAAAATAGACACTAAACTCCGTCTCACGTAAGTTGTCCCGCGGCCGCGTCGCCATATTTGCGCTACGGAATGTTGCTGACCTCTATATTTTAGAAGAAGACTCCTCAAAATTTTAATATGAGGTAATTTGTGAATATCGATTTTATTTAGTAAATAAAGGAATGTATATGTTCATATATTATATAGTGACGTAAATTACTTACTTTCAAAATAAGTTCCACTTATTGCCGCGGGACAACTTACGTGAGACGGAGTCTACAAGATGCGCAGTGGTATGAAATCTGAAGAGGTACCGCATCCGTAGTCACATAAAGTTGCTCCAACCTATATGTGGTTTTAGTGGTTTTCGTATGTCACATTTTCATTTAATCTTTATTTTAAAAACAATGTTTCCTATTGTAATAATAATGGTAATATAACGAAATTTCAAAAACTGAACAATAGTGAGTTTGATTACAATTTCTTAAAATACTTCATCATTCAATCGTCGCTAAAGTTAACAATTTTTACTGAAAAAAATAGCAGAGATTGTTTGATTTGTTCCTCATAATTTGTCTCTTCAAACTTTGCCCAGCGGATTACAATAGCTCTCTAAACACAAGCCGTTTAAAAATTTACAGCCGTCATTATTTCTATTCTGAGAAACCTCGTTGTGGGCACAACATTAATTATTAAAGCCGTCCTCCCGAGCCTTGATTTTAAGAGCAGTTTAAAGACTTAAAAAGAGAATACCCGGCAATATTTATTATTCACGAACCTCAACTTTTATTGTGAAAATAAACGTGAAAAGTCAAAGTTGCAAATTAATTTTGGGTTCATTTGGTAGCAATTCGGCGCTGCGTATTCATATGAAGATAACCACTTTCGGCAAAAATAAATAAACAGGCGTGCACACCTTGCCAATTTGATTGTTGAATTATTCATGATGTCTCACGTGAGCCCACCTAAGCGAGGGTGGTAGCCAATACAAAATAAAACTAGTAAGAGCGCAACAATACCTATGCGCGAAACGTACAATATGAAAGTAGTGTGAGCATTCTAGACTTAACACCCTAGACCCAGTTGTTAAATCTTAATTTTTGTCTTATAAAGTTAGTGTGCCATAAATCTTTGGTCCATCTAAAGATATCGTTTAGATTTTAATGTTTAAAAGGTCACCATTCAGTTAAAAAAGTATAGGAACATATACGTATAAAGCTTCAAGGTTCTAGTGTTTACATTTTGTTAGATAGATAGATAAACTCTTTATTGAAAACACCATTTTACAGAAAATACAGTAATAAATCTTATAACTGTCACAATGGGCGGTCTTATCGCTTAAAGCGATCTCTTCCAGACAACCCAAGTTTATGTATAAGCAAAATTTGTGGTAATTTTTATTTGAACTCTATGTAAATAGTGCGAATTCTGTGAACCTAGTAGGTATTTTGTCTAGTAACGTCCTTACTGCATGAACGATAACGAAACGCGAGCTGGGAAAATAAAACGGGTATGCACCTAACTGAGACAATCTCATTTGAGTTTTGAGGGTCAAAATAAAATGAAATATACGATAGCTTGGATTATCATTATGATCTAGTTGGCATAAAAAGTAAAATTATGCATTATTAGCTAGTGATGTAGAGAATTATGATCTCAATACCTTAGATCACCATCACAGTGGTCTGTGATATGGAATACACTGAGACAAATGGAAAAATAGCGATCCATGTTCATGATTTTCATGTTTGTTAACCTCCTTTTAAAAGTAACCTCAGATGCTGAGAACTTTAAGTTTACGTCGTGGTCTGCGGTGTCAAGACACAGATTAATGAAAAAACAAGACTGATTCTTTCATTCTTTGATTCCTTGTGTCAGTGTCAATTAAATAAATTGTTGTCAAACACAGAGTAGGAGGTCGTTGAAGAAAATCCGAACATGGCGGTTGTGAATTTTGAATTTATTTTTCAAAACTAGTGTATCTTGAACTTTAATGTGTAATAAGGGTGGATTATTTTCCGTTAAGTGTTCGTGAATGTGCACGAGTGTTGGCAAATAGTTTCAAGATCATAAAACCATTCATTTTCGTTTTTGCTTCAACGGCCTTTTTTAGAGCCTTCAGTAAAATATCCACCATTTTACTGTTGGCGTTTTGACTGACAAAATATGACTTTGACTTGACATAACCGTACAAATCTTTACTCACTTGACATTGGCAGAATTATTGCTAAACAGCGATAGAAAGCCATTAACGAAAAAGAAGAAAAAGAAGAAACACAGAGTACATTGGTAATTGTCAAAGTTGTCATTTCATTTCGTTTCGTTGTCATTTTGTTTCATGTTTATTTTTGACGACAACTGTAAAAACGGGAACAAATTTAATTTATGAAGTAAATTAATGGTAATTAAATGGCTACGGTTTATAGTTTCCTACCAACTATTGATGAATTCTATGTGGAACTTCAGGAGCGCACAGATATTGCCGAGAGCAGGCGCTATGAGCGTTTCAATGCGGTCTTACTTCTCCAACGCATGGCCCGAGGATATCTCATCAGAAAACACGTGAAATGGCTTTCTTATAACGCTACAATAATCCAATGTGCATTTAGAGTACATCAAGCACGTAAAGCATATAGAGTTGCCTTGAGAAGAGCCGTGAGGAGCAAACATGCTCGGCACTACGCCATGGCTGCTAGGAGAGTTCAGGTACCAAAATTTATACGGTATATAGCCACAGAATTCGCCCTTGATACAAAGTATCAAGTATATAGCTTTGCCAACAATCTTATTCTCGTATGCGAAATTTATTCCATCTTTTCGCGGACTTGACACGAGAGTACGGGTTGACCGAAAGTATTATTCCTTGATATTTAGTACGTTTGCCATTATCACCACGCTTAGCAGGCGGCTTGGTGATCGTGAAAAATTTTAATGTATCGAGGAAAATGTGCTGCCCATTCTCTGGGTGTTGCCTTAGCCAGCTGCCAGCTCTTACGCCAGTTTCGGGAAGAGGGTTGACCTGTTCGCAACCCGGGACCACACAGCCTAAGATAATAATTATAATGATTTCTATTTAATTGTTGATTTTAATCCTATTTGATCGGAGTAAAACTATTTAACTTTTCTGCAGGCTTTGTATCGAGGTCATTATTCAAGACGCACGAAATTCTGTTATCGGCGCTACCGACGCTGGTTGGCCAATGTCAAGGAACGTGGTGAACGAAAAGCAGCAGAAGCTGCTGAATTCAGGATCAGAAGTCGAGCCGATGACCTGAGGATATTAGAAGACGAGGCCCGAAAATGGCTAGCGTTCGTCGTCTTTAAACTCCACCATTTACTGAGAACATATGTCACTGCTGGTGTCTTTTCAGACACAACTTCGCACGAATTCACCGAATTCGAAAAACTACTCAAATCAATCCACTACACGGAGTATATGAAGAGATTGAAACGTAAATATGATGAGTTTGTTAGAAAGCATCGACCGAGGTTCTCGAATAAAAGGCTATTTCCAATAATAGGGGACGGCGCCGACTATTGGTACTTATCGCTGGCGGAAATGTATGAATTGACCGTTCCACTGCCGAAGAAGGTAGATACTAGACATATAGCTACTCATCGTGGAAGTGTACATAAAGAGCCGTTTCTGTGGAAGAAGGTGAGGATTCCAGCTCTTAGTGAAGGTAGAGGTCCGTACACTCCAACTCGGTCACCACGGTCACCTCCTCCGCCAGCACCGACCGCCAATACTCCGACTATAACCGGCAGCGGCGACGCTCCTCGCAAGGACCCTCGGTTCCATATCTACGTGAAGCATTACACTCCTCAGCCAGCCCTATTTGATTACGTTAATTTTCAAATAAACGCACTGCTGAAAAGGAAATGTTCGATTGAAAATATGGATGAGTAAACTGATTTAGTATTGTATTCAATTAAATTGTCGGCTTTGGTAATTTGGACGTCAACGGCATCAGAACGATCTGTGTGAAAACACTTGGTTTTTTATATGGTTGCGTATTATTTCTCCCTTTATTTTTCTTGCTCGGAAATCCGTAATCAGGCTGCTAAGTTTGGAAGGGTCGTCCGGAAGTTGCGGGCCGCGAGCCTTTTGTTGTTACGCTTTTGTTGTTGTGAATTTTACACTTGTAATTTATTTCAGGAAACGCCTTGGTGAGAAAGAAATTACGTTTAACTCTCCAAGGAAAATATGTTTTTCTAAATTAACATTTCGGTCGTATAGATTCCGAAGTTGGGTGTTTTATTTGTGTTTCGTTGACGGATATTTTTGAGATTCCGTGTTATGAATGAATGATGACCTTTTCTTTCGACATTATTATGAACGACCGTAAATAAAAACGTTGGCAGGTATTACAAACGTTTTATTTCTGGCTGGATATAAATATTGTCATAATGTGACCAACAAACTTCTAATAAAACTCAGTGATCGTAACTTTTTATTAAAAGGAGTTGCTTTTTATTTTCGGTACCCGCGCCTACGTTACACTAAACTAAGTATGTAATATAGTCACATCACCATCAACAGCCTGAACATGTCTACTGCTATAACTCAACTCTCAAATAAAATAGTTGTAGTTTGCTTCACAAAATAAAAGATCCTTCACCTACTGTGTCACGAATATATTGCTTTTATAATTTGTACCTGCTTTTTAAAACTCTGTCCTCGAAATGACCTTTAGTTGGCGTCTTTGAACTCATTTGTCTGACAGTATCCGTTTGACTTGGAAAATTTATTAGGGTCAGAATAATGCAGGTTTGTGGGTTTCAGAACCAACTCCTTATTGCACAGCCCGACTTAAGGCGGGCACCCATTTGTTAGACGAATAATGGTTGACCCACTTTACTTATGTGCCACGGGCCGCTCGAAGCGGGTGTGATTTGCGCTAAAATAGATAACAGAGCCAGTCCCAACCCTATCTCGGGTACAATAGACTCAATCGAGATACAATCTAAATTCCTTACAGCATTTTAAAATTCAAGGTTGCGTAAACGCAGGCTCGCTTCCAGGTTTATTTTTCGTAGAGTTTGCATCAACTGTAACTGTCAGCCGCGCCGCTCTCTCTGGGAGGGTGTTTGGTACATGAATAATGTATGGGGTAAATTTGCAAGTGTTTCAATTTACACCCGTCGACGGGATACGCACCGAGTAGTTGAAGTGCGAAAAAGAAAACAACAAGTATGCAAGGTACAGGCGTTGGTATACACAGTATTGAAGCTCTTGTATCAAAAATATCGCTTCTTGCCCGTGATAAATGTATCTAATGTTGTGATAGTCCGGTTGAATGGACCATGGTTAAGCTATTATGCAGTACAGGTGGCTGGAATATTTAAAATTTGTAACTATAGGTTCATCATCATTACCAACCAGGACCGACGATCTGATGAATGCCGCGGGGAGTTGTTGGATGCAGAAGGTGAGCAGTCGCTCAGATGGGCGCTCTCTGGGGGAGGCCTATGTTTAGCAGTGCCATCTTCATACTTACCTCTAAAGATTATTATTGTTATTCAGTGATGTTTAACATTCGCACCCATGTGACCGATCACTAAACGTGAACCAGGATTGTGGCAGTTGTTGACTTTCAAAATCCAAACACACACATCTCACAAATCACACTCAACAAAAAGGTTCATATTCTCCGTATGAAATAATTTTGAATTAGAATGGAACTTGCATGAAAGGGCTAAATCGATGATCTGATTGAGAGTCAATTGTGCATTGCCAACACACCCAAGCCGTCCACCGTGTGCCAGTCAATTCGCGGTTTTTGATGCACCACGTCTCTGTTTTGTATTATATTTAAGAGTCGTGAGTGCCGAGAGCTGCAGCTTAGTAACTTACTAGCTGTGTCTATACGGAAGTTTTTCAGTATCACATTATAAGCCACTGTGGGGGAGGATGTGGTTGCACTTGACTGATTTTGGAGTTTTTATGGTGAGAAGTGGATATGGACGTAGTTTTATTAAGTTTATATTTTGTAATACGGAAAAGTTTTTGAATGAAACCGCATAAATAGAGAGAAAAAATATATTTCAGTCACGACATTACCCAACATTACGTCACAATACAAGCATAATTATTTTAAGTACTCATAGACGTATTATTCGTCCATGGTAATAGATGTGACACACAATAGAAAAATAACTCGATGTTGTGTGTTTTTAGATAGCTGTAGACCTCTGTTTAGAAGATGCAATGTACTCCCTTTACCGTCTATGTATATTAAAGAAATTTGTATTTTTACGAAAGAACAGCCTGAGTTGTTTGAGAAGCATGGTGAAGTTATGACCCGCCAAAAAAGGACAAAGTTTACTAACTTATTATATCGACCTCCTGCTCGTAAAGACATATATAAGAAAAATGTATATAACATGTACATAAAAATATTAGAAAGTAACAAATTTAAGAAATGTTTGACTGGCTGGCTTCAATGCAACTATTTTGATAGTGTTAAGGATTATAATGAATTCTGTACAAATACTTACTTGTAAAATATAAAAATTGTGATTAGTTATTAAATAACATTTGCACGTCTGCTTGCAGACTAAATACATGAGCAAAACTTTTTGTAAGACCTATACTAAACGAATACAAATAAACGAATTGATTGATTGTGACATCATAACATAGGTCCCGATTCAGCATGGAATTAGGACACAGCAATTACTAAATATTCCCTTGATTGTACCAAAGTTGTGTCCATAATTACACATCTTATTTAGTAGCTTACGCTTAGAAATAGGGAAGAACTTTCATTTCGTCAAGAATACCTAGATACTCGAATTGAATAATAATATGATATCATTTCATTGTTTGAAGCCTACGTATTTTATATTTTCTGCGTACCCTTATAAAACACCCTTTTATTCGAGTCTGGTCATATTTTGTAACTGTATCATTCTATTGTTTAGTCTTCACTTACCTTCCTACACATTTATCATGTTCATCAAACATCTTTATTTATTTTCCTCAATAGAAGAAACGACTAGCACGGCCATGTCACAAATATTCTTAACTGGTTCGCAAAACCTCAATTATAAAGAAGCGGGCTTACTTGCATTCCAACCATGGCTTGGTCTCTCGGAAGATTCTTAACTGGACACGAATCGATAGTAGGTCGACAGCGGGACGTTCCGTGATCTGTTTGAAAAATGTGGTAGAGAGCGGTACGCAGTAATTAGTGGGCGAAGGCGCTTGGGCGCGTGCCGCAATGTATGCAGTACGTGACCATTGTCCTCAGGGTTATGGTACGTGGTGCGGACCTGAATTTATTTTAATAATAGTCGTGGAACTTGGTTTAAGACGCGTTTTGACTTAAGTAGAGTATAGAGTGATGACTTTTTCGAGAATGGTTGGCAACATTTGAATATTCATTTCATTCCCAAACAAAAATAAACTTTAAAACTTTTTATTGAAAATACTTCTTAAGCCAGGCACATAAATCCAATTGTAAATTTCACTCACCTATACGTGTAGTGCTTCCGAAGTTTCAATTTACTGCAAAGTTTAGAGGCGAGGAATGAATTCACCATACAAAATACTACCTATGTGTACCTCACTATGCTATCTAGTTGAAATGTGTTGTTTTGTAGACTTCCCATAGAGAAATACGGCTTACCACAGCTTAGCTTATCACTTGCGCATGTGAAGTGCACGTTCCCGCTACTCAAAGGGCTATCGAATTTCACGGTCACTTCACCAATATACGCTCTGCTGTTCGAATGAAAAGTACGGCTTTTTGTAAGTAACGTTTTTGTGTAACTGCACGTTACGAGAGGGTGATAAAATTGCGTATCAATTTTCATTCGACCGGCCGTTGGCGGCTTGTGGTCGGTTTTAAAATGGAACAGGACACAAGCTTTTAACTTTTTACCGAAATTACTATGGCAAGTACCTACTTATTATTAAACATTACGTATGTAAGTGAGTGCATAAAGGAGTGCACACACCAAGGCGGTATCCTCTACCGCCCGCGGTAGCGTTATCCGAGTGGGTACGCGTTATTCCGCCTGTTCACACACACGCGGATAACGCCTTGGGTAGCGAAACCCGGGCGGAACTTTTACAGGGTTACTCCTGTTGACCCCACGTTTTCGGCCCCATGGGGCCTAATGGGTTTTTTTCCTCTTGGGCCCCACTTATATAATAGTTATGTTAAAAATTATAATACCCCGGTCATTACAATTTTTTTTGCTCGAGAAGTTCGACTTAATATCGAACTCGATATTATACTTTTACGAATATAATATCGTGTTCGATATTACATTCGATATCATAATGGCATAATAATTATCAAATCCTATATCTATAAAAAAATATCGACCGCGATAAAAATTCCTATTTAGCTCCATGTTCTCAGAATACTCGATACTCAACATGAATCTAAAACAGAACCCATACGTATTTAAATTATAATACTACATATATTATTTACAAATCATAGGTACTACTACCAAAACTCATGTACTTAAACAAAACCTGATTCACCTAGCCGCTAGGCAACATGGCCAAGATGCTGGCACAGCTTTCCTAAATATTGATACGAAGTTATTTTAACACTAGCTGAAGCTGACCCGCCTTGCCATCGCACGGGTTTATTAGTTGTACACCGTAAACCTATTTATGAGAAGAGGCAAGTGAAAGGGAAAAAAAATAGGGGAAAAGAATGAATGGATAGGCTTCGACAGGATGATGACTTCCGAACTCTGTGCGACTTGGCTATCTTTTACTCAAGCTGCTTTCTACTTTTTCTATTTCTTGGCTCTGTAAGAGAGCAAAGCTGATTTTTGCTGATGTTGAATCCCGAGCAAGCGAAGGATTCTCAGGGGCGGCTCTACCTTAAGTGCAGGGTGTGAGGTGCATACGGGCACTGGGTCCCAGGGGTCCTCGGCGCCCCATAGGACCCGGCGCCCGGGTCCAAGGTGGCGCCGCGGGCCCTCTAAGACCCGGCACTTTCAACGACCCACAAAGGCCCGGATCTAGGGGAGAGCAAAACAGGGGCACGCCCCCGGGCGGAAACTTTAGAGAGCGCCAAATTCATGTGTATGGAATAAAGTGAAAAATTTAATGTAGGTCCCGTCCGCGTCATTCTCGCGTTTTCTTAGCACCGGTCCTAGGGTATAGAATATACAGAATCTGTAGATGAAGGAACGATCGTGCGAAATACTTATAGCGAAAGATGCTAGAGGTGACAAGGAACGAGATAAAGTTGGAATGGTCAAGTTTGAGGGGCGCTAGTCTGGCGGAGCATACTTTTTGTTGTTTGGTCAACAGACATCAGAATGGTCGTTCTTTTGTTTTTAGCACGATTTTTGGTGATTTCTAGGTATTCATGGGGTTTTTCATACTGCTGATGTTTTGCTACCGCGGGCGGTAGAGAAATACCGCGCGTATTTGAACAGGGCTTAGAAACCTAAGCGAGCTAGGGATTCAAAGGCACGAGATGAAAAAACTTTACTCTCGAGTGAACATAATTACAGAATACATACCTACCTTCATCTTTTTTTTGAACAGGCTAACCGAGTGGAACTTTTTCACCCGTAGCATCTGTGCACAGACATTTAAATAGTATTAGATGTCTGTGCACTTGTGACGTCATTGAACATAGCAGCCGTCATGTCAGTAACGTCACAGAGTACATTGCTATTAAGTAACTTTCAGCGTCATTTCTTTCAAGAAAATCCGACAATGGCGGTTGTATATTTTGAATTTTTTTACCAAAACCTGTGAATTTTTGAATTTAAATGTAATAAGGGTGGATTATTATTCGTTAAGTGTTCGTGAACGTGCACGAGGGTTGGCAAATGGTTTCAAGTTTATAAGACCATGCATTGCCGTTTTCTCTTCAACGGTTTTTTAGAGCCTTCAGTAAAACATCCACCATTTTACTGATGGCGTTTTGACCTGACAAAATATGACTTTGACTTGACATAAGCGTACAAAGCATTACTCACTTGACATTGGCAGAATTATTGCTAAAAAGCGATAGAAAGCCATTAACGAAGAAGAAGAAGAACTTTCAGCGTACTTTTTGGTTGTACTAGTGATTTTATTTCACTTACAACACACACAAATTAAGTCGTTTTCATGTTCTCTGCGGATTCTGCCGCCACGCCAGCCCCAACCTGTGTTCTAGGAAGATGCGACGGTGCGAGGGTGTCCACGCAGGTTACGTTCTAAACCAAAGGCCACCCCACCTTCCATGGAATCAAGGTCATCTCGTCAGCTCTTTTGAGCTCTTTTGCCATCGTCACGTACGAGGCCATTGGGTTCCAAAATGGCCTTGATTCTTTCAATCTTTACAAAATAGCTGACCAATAACGTTAGTTACTTAGTACGTAGTCCAAAAATTCACACAAAGACGCCCAAGTACGGCGTAACTATCAATTTTATCTGAGCGCACTATACTAGAGTATCAACAAAACAAAATGCAACAGCCACTTCATAGTGACAACCATGTGTCAACAGTCGCCTAAGATATAAACAATCACTATTTTCTTTTATTTCAATAAAAAGTACCGTATTTACGTGAAAATGAAACTTTTTTCTTGTCTCTTGCAGTGGTTTAGATATAATAGTATCTAACTAAAGACACAGGAAGGCATTTTATCAGCATGTTTTTATGATATTAGCAAAGATGAATTACTGGACACTCGCGGAGTGCAAGACTGGTAGTAGTCGCGGCACGGTAAGCCAGAGTAGCTTAAACTCTCCCTGTTTGTTTTGGCGGGAGTACAACATAATCTGTTGGGTACGATCGCCTAAGAAAAGCCATTCTATGGCCATTCAATCGTATTTTGTTAACAGAATCACCCTCCAGCGGCCGGGCGAACGTACCGCACGCGACCGCGAAACTTTTCGCTTACCTAGGCGGTAACAGTTCCGCCCTACCCGGCGAATACCGCGCGGTATCCCGCGCGGAATGTTCCGCTACCGCGGGCGGGAGAGAAATACCGCCTTGGTGTGTGTACTGCTTAATTATTTTGTGTGTTATGTATAAACATAAATAGGTATTATTCAACTAACAAAAACCAACCTCATCATCAGCTCGAAGACGTCCACTGTTGAACATAGGCCTCCCAATAGAGTGCCATTTTGAGCAGCTGCTTGCCTCCTGCATCCATCGGCTCCCCGCAATACGATCATAATACGATAAGACACGTTATAGTTTTGTCCACAAGTTTCATGCAATCTATTTTAACTGGATAAATATTAAATTTAGATTCGGTTACTCTAGTTTAAATTGTAAACCGAAACGTTAAAATAATAACACATTAAAACAATAATTAACGTTAAAGTAGAGAACAATGAGCAGAATTCAAATAATTAGAACATTAATACAGCTATTATCGCCAATGTGAAGCTGATCTTGTCTCGTGGCAAACAGTAGAACATCAAGAGATATAAATGATATGTAAATTATAGAACAACGTCAGTCTTCTTGAAATAAATACATTATTACCTACAAATTAAGCTAGTAACTTCCACCATTCACCCGTATCCACAAACCGCAGCCATCCTTCGCTCTATCACTCGTTGCAGCCGAACGAACTAAAAAGCGATCCTTTAGTACTTGAAAGCTGGAACAGTACTCGTCGACACGTTGCCTTCGCGTTTGTACGTGTGAAACGTATAAACAAACACGCGCATAGGCGAGGTGCGAGTGGCTTGAAAGGAGCTGACTTTAAGAGCCAATAGGGATGTTCGCGGTTGGGGACGAAGTCTTTATTTCTAAATCCTCACATTTGAATTTCAACCACAGAATAAAATAACAGTAGATAACTTTACAATCAGGCTGCCTAGAAAGTGAAAAACCAGATTGATATCGCTGCCGTGCCGTCATGCTTGACTTAATGTCATCATAGTTTTTTTTATGTACGAATAGGTCAGTTTAATTTTTATAAGATTTCTTTCAAAGTGAAATTGTTCATTATAGTTATTTATGATATTAGGGCGGTAAGTTGATTTTTACTAACGAGTAGACACAAATGTAAGCCCGAGACGTAGTCGAGGGCTTACCATAGTCACGAGTTTGTAAAAACCAATATCTTCCCGTGTATCATACAACGTTTTTCAACACATTTGCGAGAAAACAGTACCACAGGTACTGAAGCAAACTTTGTTTATTAGTGGGAAAGTTGTAACAAAAAATCTTTGACGTTTCTAATCTAATGTGAAAATCTAGCAGGTACAGTTACCACCACTCTACTAGAGCATAACTTAGAGTGGACTATGACAATGACTAAGACTTGACTACGTGTATAATTCTATAACACGATGAAAAATTGTGTTGCAATACTTGACTCTAGATAAATACACTGATGTGTGGAGCCATAACATAAGAAAAAAAAAATAGTCTAAAATGGCGCCCATTTACAATGCAAATGGTGCCACCTGCGTGTCGTTAAAATTATTTATTTATCTATATATTAATTGGAATACAAACAACTAAAAACGTATACTATAGCTCAAAACATGTTAGCAAACTAGCCTTTAACAGTTTCCACAATTAGATAGACGAGAGATAACTAATTAGAATTAGTTTCATTTTCGCTTTAGAATGAAAGTGAGACTTATTCAGCAAATGCGCTCTTCCAAGGAGTTTCGTTCATTCAGCTTATTTATTTTCGTAATAGTAATATGACACTCCTTGGTGGAATTCTTATATATTTTTTTATGGAAGTTAAAAAGAAAACCGTACCGATATTTCACAGATTAGAGAAAAAAAATCTTTTTTTTTCTATTTAATCTGTGTTTGTCATGGAAATCGCACTAAGCCATACAACGGAGGAGGCGGTAAAGTATATACTTAGGTGACAGTACCTATGTATCCGCACGGTCCGTTGTATGGTGCGTCATAATTAACTTTCGAACAATGTATACGGCTTCGTAAATGCATTTTTTGAGCAAATGTGTTGAAAAATATTTGAATGAAAAAACGGAATCTTGAGAGCCGGCACTTGCCAACACTATTCGTCATTCTATTTCAAGCCTGCTGAGAGTATTATGACGGAACCTCAGTACTACGACACCTACTGAAAGCCTGCACTCACATGATACGATTCGTTTCAACGATCTTAGAATTCATATTGAGGGCAGAGTTCAGAGTAATCCATGATCAAATTACGTGCTATTTTACGACTATAATGTTATCAAGTCTCTGATCCTGGACATGGAGTTCGCCTACCATCCTGCACGCGCCAATTCGAAAGTCCGTGAGTGCGAGCAAGAGTGCACACGATTACTATGTCCATTAGACTTATGCGATAAGGCCCCAGATCTGATCATCAGAACATGCCATTTTGACTATGATACGCGCGAACTATAGGCAAATAATGGCAACCAAATTCACTTGATATTAAATTAAAGAACATATTAACAGGTAGGTAGGTACGTATTTCTTTAGTCATTTACCACAGAGCAAAAAAAACGCTTTGCCGGTGCGATGCGTCATTTGTTTCAATTCTCTGTGCTATTTACCATATTGAGTCTTATTACTGGCCTCATATTAGCCTTCATTCTCCTACCACAATGAGATGATCGGAATGAGAATTTCGATAATTCATAGAAATATATTGCATGTTGTGCAATTGTGGTAGACTATTTGAAAAATATCTTAGCTCTACAGCTATACTAAACTATTATGGTATATCATGGAACATTACATACATATTGATAAAAATAATATATAAGTTGATTTAATGAAGTTCTGGTATTTATTAAATAAAAATATAACATTAAACGAAGTGGAGGAAAGCAGAAAAGAACTTGTGTCCAAAATCGAGAGCTCCTTAGAGCAAGTCTCGGAATGGGGACGACTGAACTTGGTCGAGTTTAACCCCACAAAGAAACAAGTCTGCGCATTTACTGCCAAAAAAGCCCCATTTTCTGTAGCTCCGCTGTTCCAGGGCATTCCTCTTACCACCTCTGTGAAACTTGGGATCTTAGGTGTTGACATCTCTAGCGAGGTCCAGTTTAGGAGTCACCTCGAGAGTAAAGCTGGTCTCGCTTCTAAGAAGCTGGGTGTACTCAACAGAGCCAAGCGGTACTTCACGCCGGGCCAACGACTTATGCTGTATAAAGCACAAGTCAGGCCCCACATGGAGTACTGCTCTCACCTCTGGAACGGTGCGTCAAAGTACCAGCTTCAGCCTCTTGACTCCTTGCAGCGGCGAGCCGTTAGACTCCACGATCCTGAGCTCACCAAAAATTTGGAACCACTGAGTTTGCGCCGAGACATCGGTTCCCTCTGTGTGTTCTACAAAATCTTCAATGGGGAATGCTCTGAAGAGCTGTTCAACTTAATCCCAGCGTCGCGGTTTTATAATCGCACAGCTCGTCACCGTCAAAAAGCTCATCCACACCTCGTGGACCCATGGAAATCTTGCACAGGCCGTTTCTCGAGGTCATTTCTGCCACACACGTGCAAGATGTGGAATGAGCTTCCCTCTGAGGTGTTTCCGCTGAGCTACAACATGGGGCACTTCAAACGACGGGTAAATAGAGTTCTCAAAGGTAGGCAACGCATCGGCAACGCTCCTGGTGTTGCAGGTGTCTATAGGCGACGGTAACTGCTTACCATCAGGCGGGCCGTCTGCTTGTTTGTCGGTCCATGTTATAAAAAAAAAATTAAAAACCATAATTAAAACACAAAAGCAATGTTCGTCTAGGTAGGTACCTCCGCTCTGCCAGTTATTCTGCCGCCAAGCAGTAGTGTGCAAGCACTACTGTGTTCCGGTTTGAAGGGCATTGTAGCTAGTGAAATTACTGGGCAAATGATTTGAATGACTTTATGACCTGGTTACACAGTGTAGTAATCTGATTACACGACTGTGTGATGTCTCAGGATGACGTGCGCAGGCAGTGTCACACAAAACTTTATTATTTTAAAGTTCCGAGTAATAATGCAACTGTTATGGGCGGCTGTGTCACCTAACATCAGGTGAACGACAAGCTCGTCACGTCATTCATACACATAAAAAAAACATGACAAAAACAAATTAATTGAACTTGGTTTAATTACCGTTCTTTATAATTATTGTAGTTGATACCACAATAATCGATTACGAGATGTATTTATTATTATTTAAACAACACTCCTTTAATCCAATAAGAAAAGAAAAAAGAAAGAAAATACGTTTAACCAACACTCACAAAAAAATAAGAAGAATAAAAAATTACATAGGAATAGCAATAAAAAAGAGGTAAAATATAAATAAATTTAGAAGTATAGTGGTGTTGAGAATGGTGCAGGAAAAATCGCTTTCAGTGAGTGATAACTTAAATGCATTGCAATTATGACTACCGTTAACTACAGCTTTCATAGATTGTAGGTAATTACGCTCAGTGCTTTTTAGTGCGGCGAATAACACCGCACTAGCACAGCAGCTGGATCAGTGATTTCAACTGGAGTTTCTAGAAACGGATCAAGCATTTTGTACGTGTCTGTACTTAAATGATTCTTAAGTACAATTCTAATTAGGGAACTTTGTTTCTTTTTGTATCAGGCAAACAAAATACATTAGTACTAGATAGATAGATAGATAAAACTCTTTATTGAAACACCACATTTACAGAAACACTCAATGTACACGCACAAGCTTAAAACTAAGTGTCACAACGGGCGGTCTTATCGCTTAAAGCGATCTCTTCCAGACAACCCAGAAAACAGTGAAAGGAAACGACAATAATAAGGACGGTGGTTTTTAGTACAGGAATAATTATAAAACTTTAGATGAAGTGGGTACTTAACTTCATAAAAAAGGTGGGCAACTAGTCATAAACAAAAGTTCAATAAGTAAGTACAATAATAATAAAATAAATAAAATACATAAATATTTATAAATAAATAAACTTGATAATATAATATACATAAATACATACCTATATGAATAAATACATAATACACACAATGACATAACCATACATAAAATTATATTATAAAAGAGAAAGATGCACTAGTTTTGAACAAGTAATATCGCTATTGGGCGAGATAGTGAGCTTTAACTTTATCTTTAAAAATGTTCAGTGATGGTGCACGTTTAATGTCTAAAGGTAGCGCATTCCACAATCGAACCGCTTCCACAGTGAAAGAGGAATCGTAAAATGATGTTTTATGCACCGGCATTTTTAACATGTAGTACTCTGATGACCGCAAAGAACGAGGATTAGAAACGTGACGAAATTCAAAACGTTCCTGAAGGTAGCGCGGAGAGGAAGGATGAAACAGAACACTGTACAAAAGAGACAATATATGAGCATTCCGACGAAGTCTAATGGGAAGCCACTTGAGCCTAGTACGAAAAGCGGAGACATGGTCAAATTTGCGCAAGCCAAATATGAACCTTATGCAGAAGTTCTGGAGACGCTCAAGTTTGTCTAGCTGGTCCTCCGTAATGTCAAGATAGCAGACGTCAGCATAATCTAGGATAGGGAGCAAAAGAGACTGTGCGAGCGCAATTTTAGTGGTAGTTGGCAGAAAGTTGCGTAACTTACGCAATGAACCCGCGGAAGCAAACATCTTGCGACTAGTGAGAGCTAATTGAGGACCCCAGGTTAGACACTTGTCAATTGTTATACCCAGGTTCTTCACTGTATCACTAAAAGGAATTGTGACTCCGTCAAACACAACTTGGGGTAAACAATTCCAGTCAATCTTGCAGATGGTCCGAGAACTCCCTACAATAATAACTTGTGTTTTGAGCGGATTTACCTGTAGTCCATGAGTTTTGCTCCACATAGATATTATGTCCAAGTCCTTATTTGTAGCTTGTACTGCCTCAGACAGCTGGGCCAGAGGAGCTTGCCGATAGAGTTGTAGGTCGTCTGCATAGAGGTGGTAGGACGATGAAATGTTTTGAGATATAGAATTAATAAATAAAGAAAATAAAAGAGGAGATAAAACGCCACCTTGTGGTACACCAGCTGACGTGTCACACCACGAAGAAAGGGAATCTTCGAGACGAACCCGTTGTCGGCGACCAAACAAGTAATTATGAAACCAGTCAATCACCATTGGAGATATGTTAAGAGAGCGAAGAAGTTCAAGGAGAATATCGAAGTCGACAGTATTAAAAGCGTTACTGAAGTCTAAAAGTGTCAGCACAGTTAACTGACTGTTTTCCATCCCTAGACGTATGTCGTCAGTGATTTTGACAAGTGCAGTCAACGTACTGTGACCTGGTCGGAAGCCAGATTGAAAAGGGTTCAGGAGATTATTGCGAGTAAGGAAGGAGTTCATCTGATTGTGAACCAGACGTTCTAGGACCTTGGACAGGAAGGGAAGAATAGATATAGGACGATACTCAGAAAAGGATTTAGGATTGGCTGTTTTAGGTAGCGGAATGATTTGGGCTTCCTTCCAGATGGAAGGAAACACGCCATTTGAAGTAGAAAAATTAAGTATGAAGCAAAGGATGGGAAGAATGGCATCAAGAATAGGAATCAACATATTACGACTTATGCCATCGATTCCAACAGCGTTAGATGCAATGGACATTATGCTCTTCTTAACATCACAAGGGCTAAATTGACTTATGATAAACGGAGAAAAATCAGGAGCTACAATGTTTGAAAGATGATTTATAGTATGGGCTTTAATTAAAGGGTCAATAGAGCATGACATGGAAAAGTATTGATTAAGAGCGTTAATATCTAGATTTTTAGGAACTGAATCTAAGCGAGATTTACCAACTCCTAATGATCTGAGGAATTTCCAGACTTTAGCTGGGTCCTCATTTTGAACAGATTCATGGATATGGCGTCGTTGGGCATCTCTACACACCACGTTGCAGCGATTCCTAACCTTGATATATCGAGCCTTGTTGGCATTATTAGGTTGACACTTGTATCTACTTTTCACAGCAGCTTTTTTATTTTGTAATATCTTAATATCATTAGTGAGCCAGGGTGCAGGTACATGTTTAATTTTAATAGATCTCAAAGGTGCATGAACGTCATATAGTTGGGTAATAGAAGAATTGAATATGGCTACTTGGTCATCGATGGATTCGGCACTGATCACAGGTGACCAATCTATGTTTTGGGCATCGGCCAAAAAGGCATCATAATTGATACCACTAAAATTGCGCTGCAGAATAATAGTTAGTTTAGATTTGGGAGGACGAATTTTATACGATAGGAAGATTAAGTCATGATATGAAAAGGCATCAGCTGCACATTGGCCATGCTTAGCAACATGTCCTAGTGATGATACCATCATGAGATCAAGCAGAGACGGAGCTGAGTTGGGAAAATGATGAGTAGCACCAAGAGGGAGAAGATGCATGTTACATGCCTTAACGATATTTTCTAAAGAAGCAGAGCGATAATCGTTTTTTAAAAGGCAAGTGTTAAAATCACCCATAATAACGGTATGACTATAAGAGGGACAGAGATCTTCTAAGATCTTGTTGAAAGAAGAGAAAAAATTATTACGTAATGAGTGGCTATAGTAGACTCCGAGAAGGATTTTGGAATGTGAAAGAAGAACTTCAATAAAAAGATGCTCACCAGCATTAAGTGGAGGCGGCTGTGCGGAAGTGCTAATTACGGAGAAAGGAATGTGCGCACGAAGGTAAATAGCAACACCCCCACCACCACCCCCTGTCCGATCGTTACGAATCAGGTTAAAGCCAGGCAAAGTATAGGAAATTGAGGGAAGAGATGGCTTAAGCCAGCTCTCGGAGACTAATATAGCGTGAATATTTTTTATGTCAAAGGACGTCTGCATATCGGAAAAATGTGCCGGAATGCTCTGCGCATTTATGTGAATAATGTTAAGGTTCTTGGGTACATCAGAAAACTGTGTTGTAAGAGAGTCAGATAGTGACGGAATGCTAGAAAAACTGTCGTCACTGCTACTACTATCGTCGGAAGAAATAGACAAGTAGTTATCACTGTCACTACTACTATTGAATATGTTTAACATAATGTATGTAAATATAATAAATAAATAACAAATAAATACTTGTAAATAAATAAACTATATATATATATCCTATTATAAATACTTATATGAATAATTTGCCAATAGAGCAGATAAATTCACTTATATGCTCCACCTGCCGGTATCAAATGTGGTATACATAACAACCTCTAAGAAACACTACACAATCCAACACAACCATACGGTATTTTCAACTGCAATAAATTAATTAGGTAACCCCTTTCTTGACAACGGAAACAACCAAAAACATGGAAAAATAAATAAATTGTTTTACTATATTATGTGAAACGAAACGTAATTTTTTTACTATGCCTATCTATGGCAGTGGCTATAACTGTCATTGTCATGTCAGTTTGATGTAGTCATGACACTGACATTACCTTAGCTTGACAATTATTACTTTTACTTACATTACCTCACTTATAATTTTTAATATTTTATATCAAACTTCATATATCAAATATATCAAATGTCTTGGTAGCGTATAAAGCGTGGTTGAAAACATATAAAAAAATCGAAGTAGCTTCGTTAATGATTTTCGGAATTCGTAGAAAAATGTATGAGTATAAGTACTAATATTTGGTTAGCTATTTTGTAATAATACGGTATATAATCCTGTGTTTAGATTAATACCTTCAGTAAGTAGGTCAATCGGTCAATCGGTTGTTTAGTCAGTCAGTCGGTAGGTTGTCAGCCGAGACGGACATAGTGAAAGTTACAGAAGAGAACTAATTACGCACTAAGAACTGTAGGTACAAAAAAAGCACTGAATAAATATCTATCTAAACAATAAATATGAAATGTCTTGTAGCTAACCTAGCGTACATCAAATGTCCTCGATTGTGTAATTTCTATTTACGTTATTCTGTAACGAAATGGAAATGATATTCAGATGGTTGTTTGTCTAACAAACAGTAAATTTAATAAAATTAGGAACGTATTGGCAAAACCAGACAAAAAATAATAGAAATAATAGAAATACATAATATTATCTTCAGTACAGTTTCATCCTTGTATTATACAAGAAGCACTCCACCGGTTTTACTAACAGTATGCCTTTCTTAAAGTTTCTTAATCGTAAAAATAAACGGAATGTAATATTATGAAAGCCTAATAATTATAGTCTTCTTCCACATTGGTCAATACGTTTGAAATTAAAATAACGCAATCAAAAAGTTTCACATTGATGTATCAGTTAGTGTGTATGTAGGGATTATTTTGATCTTGAAACTAAAACACCGTGGAAGGATTTTGAAATGTAGATATAGCTAAAAGATACTATAATAGGCATGATGACTAATTTTTTTTTTGATATATTAATAATATTTCTCGAAAGATGAACATTTGTGAACACAAGAATTAAATATCTCAAATAATGACCAAGTTACAAGCATTTTAAAAACCGGAATAGAAAGAGATAGCTCAAACGGCCAGTGACGTCAGAGGAATGTCGTTCATAGTACCTCATTACTAAGATGTGGTAGCTATTCATACAATCTCTTTGGCATGTGACGTCACGAGTAGATTTTTCATAGTTACTGTGGGGGTGCTCTGTTTCGCGAGAAAGGGACAGGAGATACCTCCCGTAGAAACTTTAAAAGCTTATTACTCCGGGGTTTATTTACCGATTTTGCATATTTTTTCAATTATTGCATTCATTTTTAATCTTCTTTATGAAAATAATATTTTCTTGTTCATTTTTAATAGTAGTCATCATGCCTATTCTAAGAGGGCAGTGGGCTAATACTTTGTCGGTACCGAACTACAGTCAAACAGATTTTTGCAGCCATCTGGGCATGTGACCATAGCTTAGTTGAAAAAGCATTTAATCCGGGGAGTTGTTGGTTGTTAACATTTAAGGGACTATAATAATTATTTAAATTGAAATTCAAGCTTTGAATTTGGAAGCTGTTTTAAACCAAAGCAGTGCTTGGATTAATGTTAGTCTTCAAAGCTATATACCCTATTAATGGATCGATGTCAAAGCTATCGAAACTATAGTTTACAGCTTATAGCCTAGCAACAATGTCGATCGGTAGCTTCAAGGTTAAACTCAGTTTAATCTATCAAGCGGTAGGTTCAAAGACAACAGAGTTCTGTAGTGATATGGTCGATATCGACCTTGCACCACGCAGCCTATTTATTTTGTTACTCTTTTATAGCAGCTACTACGTTTAGAACTCTTTCATTTATTATATTTTAGTAACAGGATTTACAATATTTTTATACTATCGTAGGACTTCGCTACGACGTAAATAAGTCGTAGGTGTTGCTACGCGCTTTTGACCTTTAATTCACGTACGTAGATCTTTTCATACAATAAACATTTTTAAGATAAAATATTCTGTATGAAACGTAGTAGATTATGTGAGAGCGTTGAAATTTGTTAAGGTGAAAGGTCAAGGTCACGCAATCCGGTTGCCAAGCGATGTCGATGTTTCGAAGTAATTAAGGCACATTAGAATTAATAGAACCGTCATCCGCTCCCGAAATTTAATTTTGCAATCAAGAAATCATCATAGACATTTTTGGTCCCAAGTTAAAATTATTATTATTACATAGACATAAGATGATGGATCCAAGAGACAAGCCGCCGCTCAAAGTGACGCTCCTCGGGGGAGGCCAAAGTGAATATAGGTCTTCCCCAAAGAGTGCCCTCGCTCAATCTAGTTTTAAGAATTCCCAGATTACAGTTTAAATTTTAATAATAATGATCGTCATTATCATCATCACAGCCTGAAGACATCTATTGCTGAACATAGGCCTCCTCCGGAGAGCGCCATATAGAGCGGTTCCCCGCAGTTTGGCCAACAAACTTACCAAAACATATGATTTTTGACAGTTCAAATCGCGCCAATTCTAAATTCATTTCGCGCAGTTTTGTTTTCGTTTCATAGAGAATACAGTTTGAAGATTTCTTATGTAAGACAAGGAACTCGCGTGGTTTCGAAGTAAGGAATCGATACGGAATAATGGCCCTGATCTTCGGTCCACCTAGGTTGGCCCTACGCTGCGTCTTCCCGCTCGTGGTCACCACTCGAGAACCTTTACTATTTATTAATTTACTATTAATTTGAGCTAATATTAACTCTGCATGTCATTATTTACTCACACGAGGATCCCGAATGACGCTAATACTAATTGTACATGTCATGGTTGTCGGCGGTTTATTAATTATACATCATAACATCAAGCGGGTGAATCCGTAATTTATTATTGTCTACAACGACATAAGATATGCATGTGATTTGAATAGAAACTTAGGTTACTTAGGTATGAGAAATCTTTCAGAAATTCGTTTTGGTTAAGATCCTCAATATGACAGAAATAGAATAAAGGGAATAAAAGGCCCACTTTCCGAAAAATTACAACTAAAATAATTGCTACTTAGTAGCTTCAAAAAGAGCGGTTGTTATTCAAGGATTTTCTTGAATCATATCTAAGAATAAACACCTTCCGAAGTCGGTCTTTCCAACAAAAAAAGATAACTGTAGTTATCTGTGATTGTAAGGGAGTTCATAACGTATTCCTAGATGTATGTTTCATTTGACTAATATACACCCAATTGCAGAAACGATCATTAACTTTTAAGTCTACTTTAAACCATAATCTTCCATTAGACTTACCGCATTGTCCTCCTACAGTTTAAGGGCTCCATTATCGGTAATGCCGCCATTAAGATTAATGATCTTTTCTGCAACTGGGTGATGGTGTTTAAAGGGTTTGATGAATATAGAATTTGAACATCATCATCAGCCTACTCTCGGCCACTGCTGGACATAGGTCTCTCCACTCGCCACTGAGCTCGGTCTTCAGCTCTCTGCATCCAGTCTCTACCAGCCGCTTTCCGCAAGTCGTCACTCCACCTGGCCTCAGGGCGCCCTACACTACGTTTGCCTACGAACAGTAGATCTACGAACTGTAGTTCTACGAACAGTAGTTCTACGATTAGTAGTTCTACGAACAGTAGTTCTGCAAACAGTAGTTCTACGAACAGTAGTTTTCTACGAACAGTAATTCTACGAACAGTAATTCTACGAACAGTAATTCTACGAACAGCAGTTCTACAAACAGTAGTTTTTTTTTTATATATTTTGGCTCCACACATAGTGTGCCACTAGCCAGTGTCAAGTATTATAATTTTCATCGTGTTATAAAAAATTTCACGCAGTCATGTTCTACTCATAGTCATAGTCATAGTCCAGTCTAAGTCAGGTATTCATAGTCCAGTCTAAGTCATGCTCCACCAAAGTGGTGACAACTTTACTAGAAGCTTCTATGGAATTTTGGAAGAAACACAAAAATCACGTTTAACCACATTATATCACTTGCCCTCACTCATGCTCGTAATTCAGCACTTAATGCGTAAAACGCCACCAATTTTGAACATCAACACTGGAAAAAGCACAAGTTTTGAAAAATAATACAATGCAACGACGTGAACTTTTCCGCGTTCCCGCCAAAACTCCGAACATTAGTTATACGAAAAGTATTTCTACGAAAAGTAGTTCTACAAACAGTAGTTCTACGAACAGTAATTCTACGAACAGTAGTTCTACGAACGTTAGAATCGTTAAGTCAACAAATATTGAAAGGCATAGTTTCATATTATTTTCACAAATAGCAATGTCTCTCTATTTCCTTAACTATGACGAACGGCAAAAGTTCCCAAACAGCCTATTCCAGCGGCAGTTTAGGCAACTTTAATATTTAGCTCTATTTAGTGGAAACTACGAGATGTTCTTATCCCGTCTTGAATTACTTTCATATCCTGTCTTATACGTGTTCCATTAAGAGACAGGAAATATTATGGAAGGAATAGGATATAATATTATTAGGAAAATACGATTACCTTCCTACCAGCGCTAATGTAATCGGCTAAAATATACGAAAAAGTGTTTTTCTTTTCTTTATTCTAGTGTATTAGTATTTTTTTCTTGCTTCTTTCCATTATAAAGTGAGCTTTGTAATACTTAGAATGTAATATTAGTGAAATGATGTCCTTTTTTTGGTTTGGATTACTTTTACGCCAAAATTATAGTACGGATATAGATAAAACTTTGAAAAATAGGCCTGCGCTAAAATGAGCTAATACTTTTATTTTTATACTTTCTCTTTATTATTAAAATATCAATTTTAATTCCATTGCACACGTCATCAGCTGGAAGAAATCTTAATGTGGCTGGACCTATGTTCAGCAGTGGTTCAGTGGCGTTTATTAGTGTGAAGGCATAGGCCCCTCTATTTGGACGCTTATTACGGGGGGAGGAGGGGGGGATTTGCCATAATCACTTCGCTTGGCAGGCGGCTTGGTGATCACGGAAGATTTTAATTTACCGAGACAACTGCTGCTGTTCATTTCTATAGCCGGCTCTTAAGGCACCCACGAGAAGAGATGGTGATGGCATTGAATAATAATTCTTTACAAAAATATTTTTCGTTATATATATAAATATATTAAGGCTCCACTGTCCGTATGTTTACCAATGTTTTTTGTGTCTTCTATCTACCTGTCTGTCTATCGGTCTGTCACCAATAAGAATTAATTTTCACAGATGATGTATAGTCAGGCAAACCTAACTCTGCAGTGCCTTCAAATTGGTGGAATATAAAATCGTGTATATGGTAGCACAGTGCATACTTCAAAAAACTTTTAACACTTTTAATTGGTTGAACCATTACTTCCTCTTGAAAATACTACCAATCAGAAAATTCAGATTGTTTTTTTTTTCTTCTTATATTTTGGCTTCACACACCGTGTATTTAGCCAGTGTCAAGTATTAAATTTTCATCGTGTTATAAAATATTTCACGCAAAGTCATGTCCTACTCATAGTCACAGTACAGTCTAAGTCAGATAGTCATAGTCCAGGCTAAATCATGCTCCAGCAAAGTGGTGGCAACTTTAATAGAAGCTTCTATTGAGTTTTGGAAGCAACACGAAAAATCACGTTTCACCACATTATATCACTTGCCCTCACTCATGCTCGTAATTCAGCACTTAATGCATAAAACGCCACCAATTTTAAACATTAACACTGGAAAAAGCAAAAGTTATGAAAAATAATACAATGCAACAACGTGAACTTTTCCGCGTTCCCGCCAATACTCTCATTCAGATTGTTCTTCTTCTTCTTCAATTAGTGGCTTTTAAACGCTGTTTGACGTTTTTCTGTCAGTGTCGGAGTGAGGCCAGTGTACGGTATATACAGCAAAACCCCGGTATAAAATAACTTCAGATTGTTTAATCCACTGACATGTTATGAAGTTGACAAGTAATGACACAAAAAATTGATTGCTGTATGAAAAAGTTTTTTTTTTTTTTTTGGAGTTTTGGCGGGAACGTGAAAAAGTTCACGTCGTTGCATTGTATTATTTTTCAAAACGTGTGCTTTTTTCAGTGTTAATGTTTAAAATTGGTGGCGTTTTACGCATTAAGTGCTGAATTACGAGCATGAGTGTGGTCAAGTGATATAATGTGGTGTAACGTGGTTTTTCGTGTTGCTTCCAAAATTCCATAGAAGCTTCTTGTAAAGTTGCCACCACTTTACTTGAGCATGACTTAGACTGGACTATGACCCGACTTAGACTGGACTATGACTATGACTAAGACTTGACTACGTAAAATATTCTAAAACTCGATGAAAATATACAATACTTGACACTGGCTAAATACACTATGTGTGGAGCCAACATATAAAAAAAAAAAAAAAAAGTTTTTGGGAGGTTCAAAATGCCACTATAACAACAAATACTGATAACCAAAACATTATAAATATTTAGCTCCCATTCAACAAACGTAATTTTTTTGCTAATTTTTACAGATAATGGTAAGGAACACACATGCGCGAGTCCGACTCGCACTTAACCAGTTATTACTTACTTTTTTACCAACTTTATTATTACACTTGCTCAAAATTCTCTTTTGAGAAACCTTACCCCGTTAAATATCTCACGTTTCCTCTCCCCATAAATTCGTCTCACATGACGTCACGCATGAGACGAGTCCCATACACCGCTATAATTCAAACTTACGTACTGCTATAAACAAGCCAAGATACGCTGTCTGACGCTTTTGAATCACACTGTATTTAAACGACATAGTCCCTGGAGTAACATAAACGATAATTTTTCCCGGAACCGGAACTTCAAATATAACGGGTGAAATGCAGGACTGCGGTGGCTCTAGTTTAATATGGGTTAATGATTAACCCATATTAAACTAGAGCCAGACTAGACTACTAATTACTAGACTATTAATTTAATTAGTACCTACGTAAAAAGGCAAGTTGACAAAATCACAGACTTCACCTACATACATACCGGGTGTAATTGAATTCATTAGCATTTTTTCAAACTAGGTACCTACTGCTGACACCAGCAACGTGTGAACAAAATTTTTCAAATTTTTAGGCATTGGTTTGGTAATAATAATAATGCCGAAATATGAAACAACTTACTAAATCAAATGCCACAGCACAAATTTTAATTAAAATAATGATTTACTGTTTTTAGTGCGTACAAAGTAATAAAACGTCTAAATGTATCAAAATCATTCGTGCCAACTGCGTTAGACGCCGTGGAAATCTTCATAATTTTGAATTAAGAATAATTTCAATTGCACTCTTTACTCTTTAATAATAATTAGTAAATTATGTATTATCATGTACTCAATTTATGCTAATGAATTAAATATCATCCTGTATAGGCATAGGTCATGGTCACAATGTACACTTTGAAACATGATTTATATTGAAAAACGTGTGTTTTCATTACTGCAGTCAATTGTTATTTCTCAAATATGTGTTTTTCAAAGCAACCATATTTCATACGACCACCTATGGGCATGTTTGTACAATGTCTCATAAATTCATATTTGAAGAAAAGACTTTAAAAATATGACTAAAGCCAATAATTGAATATGTAAAACTCAAAAAATTATCCAATAGTTATTCGTATCATTTCTGCTTTTTTGAAAATTCTAAATACTGTCCACGGTTGGCTCAATTTAGGCAAGAGATGCAAAACACGGGTCATGACGTCACCATGTGACGTCATTAACAGTGGTATTCATAAACAAAGGTTGAACAAACCCCAAAAATCTATCAATCCACTTTTGCCTAGAGATTAAATGCGTAATCATTTTTCTTTCACTTTCATAAGCAATCCCTGGAGAAACCCCTAACGGAACTGCATTTTAATTAAATACTCTACGATTTCAATCAGGCTGTTTATGATATTTTTGTCGAGTGTCATATTGACGCGACTTTTGCACTATCAAAAGTCGCGCCAAAATGTCACCCGTCACTCGCTCACAAAAAAGTTAAAAGAAATATTATTTTTGTATATTTTGTGTGCCTATTTTGTGTTAAATATATTATTTTATCTGGTAAATGTTGAAGAAACGGTACCTATATACCTTATTCGTATTTTAAATGTCACGACACTTCACAAAATAATAAAATAACACGAAATGAAAGCAAGTGGACCGATTGGTTGACGAAATTCGGACAATCAGCATCCAGCCTCGGATCATGCCAGATTGAGCGCTGCTTTTGTTTATGAAATGCAAAAAGCAAGAATTTGCCGCACAGCGCCTGATTCATCCTCAAGAGGAGCCCCCACCTTGACTATGAATTCCAGTGTATATCAGTCGGGTCGTTGACATTTCTTTCATTTTTACCGTCTATACGATATACAATCAAGTACTTGGAGAAAAAATCATTTTTTTTAACATGAACGGAGCTAAAAAGGCGTAAAAGTAACTTAACCCAGATACTGGTGTCTAATTTGACCGAGAGAGCGAAGTCTCTCGTTCAACTCAAAACTACATGATATCATTATCAAGAGCTTGAGGACGTCCGACTGCTGAACATAGGCACCACAGAGCGCCATTTTGAGGTGCTTCTCGCTTCTCGCATCCACCAACTCTCCGTGGTTTTCACCAGATCGACATGAGATACTAGTGTTTAATTTTTTGGCTGAGAGAGCAAAGTCTCTTTTTCAACTTGCTAAAATCATAATACGAAATTTTGCTTCATCATTAACAGCCTGACAATGTCCACTGCTGAACATAGGCCTCCCCCAGGGAGCGCCACTTAGTGCGGCTGCTCGCCTCCTGCATCGGCTCCCCGCGGCTTTCACCAGGTCGTCGGTCCACCTAGTGGGGGGCCGGCCTACGCTGCGTCTTCCAGTTCGTGGTCGCCACTCGAGAACCTTTCTTCCCCATCGGTTGTCAGTTCTACGAGCGAAATTGTGCTTATACTTTGTTTTAATCACAGAATTCGCCCAACTACATAGGTCTTAATGTGGATATTAATATTTTTCCCGTGAAATTGTTGGTTTAGAAAGTCAGTTTACCCAACAATTTTATATCAAAGAAATTGCGTCCTTCAATTTTTTGCCAGCTTCTAATCACACCCTTATTTTATCAAGTCATAAACAGGTTGTTGCCTATATAAAAACGCGAAACTTTTAATATTTGTGAGGAGTTGGCATCTCTTTTAATTTCCTTTTCACTTGGGATATATTTTGGCACATCAATCTTGCCAGCACGAGTAGGCTGTGGTGGCTTTATTAAATTTCCGAAGCGCCAAGCCGTCATGTATCGGTAGACAGCGACCTCAAGAAATGATGGAAACAGTACTGTATTTAACAGGAAAATTAAAGATTTATTTCTAACTATGACGTTTGGGTACCCTAAGAAGATGATAGGTGGGATTTATAATATTGTGCTCAAAAATTTCATCAAAATTAGTTTAGCTTTCACGCGGAAATAACTGGCAAAAACAAATAAATGATCATCATCATCATCATCAACAACGGCCTGAAGAAATCCACTGTTGAACATAGGCGAAAGCGCCGCTTTGAGCAGCTGCTTGCCTGCTGCATCCATCGGCATCGTCGGCCTCCTAGTGAGGAGCCAGCTTATGCTGCATCTTTCGTGGTCACCATTCGAGAAGCTTTCTTCCCCAATAACAAATAAATAAACAAACATAATAACTAAGATAGTGAACAGAAGTAGGACATTTCTTCGGAAATAGCTCTTTTAGTAAGATTATAGATTTTACATGTTCAGCGAAGATGGTAATGGATGGATGGTATAATTTATTCGAGTACTAACATGATTAACGCCTAAAAACTGTTTTTTTTTCATAAAAAAATCTGCTACGCCTAAGGTGCTACGTAAGCTTGTAACCCCTCGTAGCACATCTACGTCAAGTATACTCAGACTTGGCGTAAGTGGCTATGTTGCTGGACTAATGTACATTAATGCACAATGTAGATAATTCTTGCTGTGTAGCTACACAGCAAGAATTATCTACATGTATGTGGTGTCTGCTAAAATATGTTACTTTGTGCGCGCTCATCATTTTTCCTTTCACAGACTTATACGACCGTATAAGCACTGTCAACGTCACGTCTTGAGATTAATTTTAACTCATGTCAAATTTACGTGCGCTTTAATATCGCAAGATATGTGTCGTGATAATTACCCTCGTGTACACATGTGTCACGTGATTAAAGGGATCAGGATTGAGCTGTTAGCTTCATTTTATACAAGTTCATACGTTATGAGTTATGGGGAAGTAATTTGTAATAACTTTTCATATCGTTTGACGTGAGACAGGGATGTTTTGATTTCATGTTTGCTTGCTTATACAAATCCAGGATTTGCCATAATCACTTCGCTTGGCAGGCGGCTTGGTGATCACGGAAGATTTTAATTTACCGAGACAACTGCTGCTGTTCATTTCTATAGCCGGCTCTTAAGGCACCCACGAGAAGAGATGGTGATGGCATTGAATAATAATTCTTTACAAAAATATTTTTCGTTATATATATAAATATATTAAGGCTCCACTGTCCGTATGTTTACCAATGTTTTTTGTGTCTTCTATCTACCTGTCTGTCTATCGGTCTGTCACCAATAAGAATTAATTTTCACAGATGATGTATAGTCAGGCAAACCTAACTCTGCAGTGCCTTCAAATTGGTGGAATATAAAATCGTGTATATGGTAGCACAGTGCATACTTCAAAAAACTTTTAACACTTTTAATTGGTTGAACCATTACTTCCTCTTGAAAATACTACCAATCAGAAAATTCAGATTGTTTTTTTTTTCTTCTTATATTTTGGCTTCACACACCGTGTATTTAGCCAGTGTCAAGTATTAAATTTTCATCGTGTTATAAAATATTTCACGCAAAGTCATGTCCTACTCATAGTCACAGTACAGTCTAAGTCAGATAGTCATAGTCCAGGCTAAATCATGCTCCAGCAAAGTGGTGGCAACTTTAATAGAAGCTTCTATTGAGTTTTGGAAGCAACACGAAAAATCACGTTTCACCACATTATATCACTTGCCCCCTCACTCATGCTCGTAATTCAGCACTTAATGCATAAAACGCCACCAATTTTAAACATTAACACTGGAAAAAGCAAAAGTTATGAAAAATAATACAATGCAACAACGTGAACTTTTCCGCGTTCCCGCCAATACTCTCATTCAGATTGTTCTTCTTCTTCTTCAATTAGTGGCTTTTAAACGCTGTTTGACGTTTTTCTGTCAGTGTCGGAGTGAGGCCAGTGTACGGTATATACAGCAAAACCCCGGTATAAAATAACTTCAGATTGTTTAATCCACTGACATGTTATGAAGTTGACAAGTAATGACACAAAAAATTGATTGCTGTATGAAAAAGTTTTTTTTTTTTTTTTGGAGTTTTGGCGGGAACGTGAAAAAGTTCACGTCGTTGCATTGTATTATTTTTCAAAACGTGTGCTTTTTTCAGTGTTAATGTTTAAAATTGGTGGCGTTTTACGCATTAAGTGCTGAATTACGAGCATGAGTGTGGTCAAGTGATATAATGTGGTGTAACGTGGTTTTTCGTGTTGCTTCCAAAATTCCATAGAAGCTTCTTGTAAAGTTGCCACCACTTTACTTGAGCATGACTTAGACTGGACTATGACCCGACTTAGACTGGACTATGACTATGACTAAGACTTGACTACGTAAAATATTCTAAAACTCGATGAAAATATACAATACTTGACACTGGCTAAATACACTATGTGTGGAGCCAACATATAAAAAAAAAAAAAAAAAGTTTTTGGGAGGTTCAAAATGCCACTATAACAACAAATACTGATAACCAAAACATTATAAATATTTAGCTCCCATTCAACAAACGTAATTTTTTTGCTAATTTTTACAGATAATGGTAAGGAACACACATGCGCGAGTCCGACTCGCACTTAACCAGTTATTACTTACTTTTTTACCAACTTTATTATTACACTTGCTCAAAATTCTCTTTTGAGAAACCTTACCCCGTTAAATATCTCACGTTTCCTCTCCCCATAAATTCGTCTCACATGACGTCACGCATGAGACGAGTCCCATACACCGCTATAATTCAAACTTACGTACTGCTATAAACAAGCCAAGATACGCTGTCTGACGCTTTTGAATCACACTGTATTTAAACGACATAGTCCCTGGAGTAACATAAACGATAATTTTTCCCGGAACCGGAACTTCAAATATAACGGGTGAAATGCAGGACTGCGGTGGCTCTAGTTTAATATGGGTTAATGATTAACCCATATTAAACTAGAGCCAGACTAGACTACTAATTACTAGACTATTAATTTAATTAGTACCTACGTAAAAAGGCAAGTTGACAAAATCACAGACTTCACCTACATACATACCGGGTGTAATTGAATTCATTAGCATTTTTTCAAACTAGGTACCTACTGCTGACACCAGCAACGTGTGAACAAAATTTTTCAAATTTTTAGGCATTGGTTTGGTAATAATAATAATGCCGAAATATGAAACAACTTACTAAATCAAATGCCACAGCACAAATTTTAATTAAAATAATGATTTACTGTTTTTAGTGCGTACAAAGTAATAAAACGTCTAAATGTATCAAAATCATTCGTGCCAACTGCGTTAGACGCCGTGGAAATCTTCATAATTTTGAATTAAGAATAATTTCAATTGCACTCTTTACTCTTTAATAATAATTAGTAAATTATGTATTATCATGTACTCAATTTATGCTAATGAATTAAATATCATCCTGTATAGGCATAGGTCATGGTCACAATGTACACTTTGAAACATGATTTATATTGAAAAACGTGTGTTTTCATTACTGCAGTCAATTGTTATTTCTCAAATATGTGTTTTTCAAAGCAACCATATTTCATACGACCACCTATGGGCATGTTTGTACAATGTCTCATAAATTCATATTTGAAGAAAAGACTTTAAAAATATGACTAAAGCCAATAATTGAATATGTAAAACTCAAAAAATTATCCAATAGTTATTCGTATCATTTCTGCTTTTTTGAAAATTCTAAATACTGTCCACGGTTGGCTCAATTTAGGCAAGAGATGCAAAACACGGGTCATGACGTCACCATGTGACGTCATTAACAGTGGTATTCATAAACAAAGGTTGAACAAACCCCAAAAATCTATCAATCCACTTTTGCCTAGAGATTAAATGCGTAATCATTTTTCTTTCACTTTCATAAGCAATCCCTGGAGAAACCCCTAACGGAACTGCATTTTAATTAAATACTCTACGATTTCAATCAGGCTGTTTATGATATTTTTGTCGAGTGTCATATTGACGCGACTTTTGCACTATCAAAAGTCGCGCCAAAATGTCACCCGTCACTCGCTCACAAAAAAGTTAAAAGAAATATTATTTTTGTATATTTTGTGTGCCTATTTTGTGTTAAATATATTATTTTATCTGGTAAATGTTGAAGAAACGGTACCTATATACCTTATTCGTATTTTAAATGTCACGACACTTCACAAAATAATAAAATAACACGAAATGAAAGCAAGTGGACCGATTGGTTGACGAAATTCGGACAATCAGCATCCAGCCTCGGATCATGCCAGATTGAGCGCTGCTTTTGTTTATGAAATGCAAAAAGCAAGAATTTGCCGCACAGCGCCTGATTCATCCTCAAGAGGAGCCCCCACCTTGACTATGAATTCCAGTGTATATCAGTCGGGTTGTTGACATTTCTTTCATTTTTACCGTCTATACGATATACAATCAAGTACTTGGAGAAAAAATCATTTTTTTTAACATGAACGGAGCTAAAAAGGCGTAAAAGTAACTTAACCCAGATACTGGTGTCTAATTTGACCGAGAGAGCGAAGTCTCTCGTTCAACTCAAAACTACATGATATCATTATCAAGAGCTTGAGGACGTCCGACTGCTGAACATAGGCACCACAGAGCGCCATTTTGAGGTGCTTCTCGCTTCTCGCATCCACCAACTCTCCGTGGTTTTCACCAGATCGACATGAGATACTAGTGTTTAATTTTTTGGCTGAGAGAGCAAAGTCTCTTTTTCAACTTGCTAAAATCATAATACGAAATTTTGCTTCATCATTAACAGCCTGACAATGTCCACTGCTGAACATAGGCCTCCCCCAGGGAGCGCCACTTAGTGCGGCTGCTCGCCTCCTGCATCGGCTCCCCGCGGCTTTCACCAGGTCGTCGGTCCACCTAGTGGGGGGCCGGCCTACGCTGCGTCTTCCAGTTCGTGGTCGCCACTCGAGAACCTTTCTTCCCCATCGGTTGTCAGTTCTACGAGCGAAATTGTGCTTATACTTTGTTTTAATCACAGAATTCGCCCAACTACATAGGTCTTAATGTGGATATTAATATTTTTCCCGTGAAATTGTTGGTTTAGAAAGTCAGTTTACCCAACAATTTTATATCAAAGAAATTGCGTCCTTCAATTTTTTGCCAGCTTCTAATCACACCCTTATTTTATCAAGTCATAAACAGGTTGTTGCCTATATAAAAACGCGAAACTTTTAATATTTGTGAGGAGTTGGCATCTCTTTTAATTTCCTTTTCACTTGGGATATATTTTGGCACATCAATCTTGCCAGCACGAGTAGGCTGTGGTGGCTTTATTAAATTTCCGAAGCGCCAAGCCGTCATGTATCGGTAGACAGCGACCTCAAGAAATGATGGAAACAGTACTGTATTTAACAGGAAAATTAAAGATTTATTTCTAACTATGACGTTTGGGTACCCTAAGAAGATGATAGGTGGGATTTATAATATTGTGCTCAAAAATTTCATCAAAATTAGTTTAGCTTTCACGCGGAAATAACTGGCAAAAACAAATAAATGATCATCATCATCATCATCAACAACGGCCTGAAGAAATCCACTGTTGAACATAGGCGAAAGCGCCGCTTTGAGCAGCTGCTTGCCTGCTGCATCCATCGGCATCGTCGGCCTCCTAGTGAGGAGCCAGCTTATGCTGCATCTTTCGTGGTCACCATTCGAGAAGCTTTCTTCCCCAATAACAAATAAATAAACAAACATAATAACTAAGATAGTGAACAGAAGTAGGACATTTCTTCGGAAATAGCTCTTTTAGTAAGATTATAGATTTTACATGTTCAGCGAAGATGGTAATGGATGGATGGTATAATTTATTCGAGTACTAACATGATTAACGCCTAAAAACTGTTTTTTTTTCATAAAAAAATCTGCTACGCCTAAGGTGCTACGTAAGCTTGTAACCCCTCGTAGCACATCTACGTCAAGTATACTCAGACTTGGCGTAAGTGGCTATGTTGCTGGACTAATGTACATTAATGCACAATGTAGATAATTCTTGCTGTGTAGCTACACAGCAAGAATTATCTACATGTATGTGGTGTCTGCTAAAATATGTTACTTTGTGCGCGCTCATCATTTTTCCTTTCACAGACTTATACGACCGTATAAGCACTGTCAACGTCACGTCTTGAGATTAATTTTAACTCATGTCAAATTTACGTGCGCTTTAATATCGCAAGATATGTGTCGTGATAATTACCCTCGTGTACACATGTGTCACGTGATTAAAGGGATCAGGATTGAGCTGTTAGCTTCATTTTATACAAGTTCATACGTTATGAGTTATGGGGAAGTAATTTGTAATAACTTTTCATATCGTTTGACGTGAGACAGGGATGTTTTGATTTCATGTTTGCTTGCTTATACAAATCCAGGAAAAATATGGTATGCTTATTTTATTATAGAAATACATAAATACCGAAATGTAGATCTGTAATAAATCATCAAACAAAATAATTGGCATATGAAAAAGATTAAAACGGAAAAAATATATAAATAGTACCTTATAACGACTCGGGAAAATTCGTTGCTCTGCATTATTTAAATCAGGTATGGTGACTCATAAAAAATGTGTTTTAGGTCCCTCTAACAATGTAGTATGCAGATTGCGAGGACGTGATCGGAAAGCCAATGGCCGCGACCTGCAGCTGACATGCAGATTAGTGGCTTATGGCTACATTTACCGTCACTTTGGCAGCGACTGAAGGCTTTGTTTGATTTTTCACACGTTTTCCTTATATAAAAAATCCAGCCAAGTGCAAGTCGGTGTGGTGCACTAATGATTCTGTACCATTATCTATAAAACGAGCAAAAAAATTACTGTGGTTGTAAGAGAGCCCCCTTAAATATTTATTCAATTATGTTTTTTAGTATTTATTTGTTGTTATAGCGGCAACAAAAACCAATATTAATTGTGAAAGTTTAAACTTTCTAACTATCACGGTCCATGAGATATAGCCTTGTGACAGAGGGGATCAATAAATATAGTGGATCAGTCTCAGCCAGTTATCTTATTTTATCTAGTTAATAACTTTTTATTCCCAATTCTTGGTCAGACGTATCAGTGAATAAAGTTAAATTTATAAAATCATACATTGCAAATAATAAAACGAATACCTAGTATTCTTAAAATAACGAAGAAATTAAAACTTTCAAATTGAAACGTAATTAATTTCCAATCATTGCTATTCAGGAGTACATTCAATTAGTTTTGCCATCACTATCAAAATTATTTTGTCAATATAACTTTGATTTATAATTGAATAGTCGTCAACCAAATTTGTTTGGTGACAAGTATTAATTGAAATATATGACGGTAGCTGGAGGCATCTGCTCGGGGGTTTAATTAAGGAGCTAATGTACTGCCGCCGTAGGAAGTGATTGATGTCCCACGAATACAGTTTGGGAATTGGCAGTTATTTGTCTGCTTACTGATGAATGGCTTGAGATAATTAATTATTTATTTTAAAAAGGTATTTTATGCTTAACGTCTCAGTCAACTTTTAATTACCTGCCTTTTTAAAACGTACCATT
Organism: Ennomos erosarius; assembly: GCA_963580505.1. NCBI lineage: Eukaryota > Metazoa > Arthropoda > Insecta > Lepidoptera > Geometridae > Ennomos > Ennomos erosarius. The sequence continues at coordinate 6,593,940 of OY756992.1, read as the reverse complement.
ATGTTTAATAACTACCGGAATGCCACGTATCTTGGAATGTATCACATGCTTAAGACGCAACCATGCATATGTAATTGTGTAATGAACAATGTATTTAAAATTATTGCAATATATAGCGAGATAGCGATCAAATACAATCACACTAGGTAATACACTAAAAATAACATAATAATAAACAAGACGCGAACACCGAAAGAAAGAGACAAATACGAAATTGAAAATTTCATGAAATACTTTGACCCTGTAGCTAACCTTTTAAATCGAAACAAAGGAATCAATTAAGCCTACCTCTCTAGCCTTTTCAAATCAAGTAACACGTTGAAATTGTTAATGGAAAACGACAAGGCTTAAAGGCTCTAATCCCATTAAATTTAAGGAGCTTCGAGATGATTATGCGTAATGTAGGTGATTTCTATTTCTTGGAAGCTGATTTCTACGCGGATTCATCAAAGATTCATGCGAATCTGAGCTATTCGTACATTCATCCGTTAATTTTTTTATTTTATTTTACACTACTATGTAGGATGTAAGTACTGATTCACTCTACTTGCCTACGTACCTACATGGTTTCAAAATAGACGATAAATAATTATTGATTGCCGATACTTTAACCGTGTTACGAAATAAAACGAAACCGGACTGCACTAAAATCTTGAGTCAAAGCTCAAGAGAAAATATCGTCATTATCATGGCCATTGGCTTATATTTTGAATTAGAATAGAGTCAGCAGCGTTCGATCTCAACGTGCCCCTTCAAATCGCCATGCAAATGCAGAGGTGCATAACTCATGCAGGACAGGATGCGGGCAGTCGGCCTGACGTGAGTTATGTTGCCTCGTGCAGGGCGTGACGTCACTGCTTGGATATTGAGAGCTTGGAATTCCTGGAGCTAAATATGATAGGAAATAATAATATAGATAATAGGAACAACTTAAAGTAAACTTAGAATAGTAAGTTAACGATAAATAGTCTTTAAAATATATAACTTAAGTGTGGTACACTTTAAAAATGAATTCCACGAATAGTAAGTTCTCGTAAGTTTAGTATCTATTCATCAGGCTACCGTTTATTTGGGTCATTCCAATACATAGTTTAGTAAATAACGCAACTTAAGTAATGATTTCTGTTCTGTTCAGTTAATTCTGTTTGATCCAGCAAAGTCCTTAAAGGTAAAGATAATAGTAATCATTTATCTAAACAGACACGAGTAGATACTAACTTTAAACCTCCAACCGCTCAGTCTGTACACATAATTAACTCCGCATATGAATAATCTCTACTAAAGTTTCAGCACTAATCCAGGTGCTTCACTAGGTGAGCTTAATTTGTCTTCGTTACGAAGACGTTCCACTCTGAGGGATTAGGCGGTTCATCGCATCTTAATAGAAGTGGCGAAGGCCAATTTACCGTGAAAGTACGGACGGTTTATTAAATTATGGAATTGATTTGTATTGGACGCCATTTGCGGGATTAGTTTTGGTTTGTAGCTCTATTTTTTTGTTTTGTGCTAATAAATTGGTATGCTTTTCCTGCTACGAAGTTATCGGTGGTTTAGTATTGTTTTGGATGTGTGCCTACAATGAAATACAATCAGATAAGTAGTGTAATTTTAATAAGGTTAATTTCGTATTAATACGTCTGTCTGTCAATACTATAAGAGTAGAGTAGGTCCTACCAACTCTTTTATGGGCTCCTTCTTAAACATAGGTATCTTTGAACTGAATTGATTACATTTTCCAAAGTCATAATAGTTTAACGTAATGTATTTGGAAGGCTACACATTGTATTCCATAACTTATGTAGCTCTCCAATCAGCAGTACCTACAGTTAATTACCATTATGAAAGCCTTGATTTGAGTTTTGTATTCTTAATATAAGTACTGTAGGTGTAGGTATCATATTCTCTGGTCTGTAAGGTACTCTACCTACCCATGTAACTTTGTAAATTCAGTGCCGAATGTTTCTTCCCGCATTCTTACCACAATGCAATTGAATATAAGCGTAAGCATAGAAAGGTATTAAATTTCATTTCCTTTCACAGATTAAAATATCTTTCAAACGTACGGAAACGATGATTTTTCCGAGCCATCTAATAAGTATGCGGACAAAAAGTATAAATGTCGCGAACTTCCGCTGTTCTTCATAAAACTAGGTCATCTCACTGTGTTTCCGGTTGCTGTGAGGTGCATTGTATTTGCTTAAATTCAAAATTTAAAGTATTTTTTAAATTACGTTATTGGTTGCCTTCTTAAATCTTACTATGTATGTATTATAAAGACTTGGCTTTCTTAGTATAAATCCTAAACCATTCTTATAACTTTGGTATTATAGTTTAGTGGTTTCTACGTGTGGTCTACTTAATTACTATAAGGCGTGGGATTTACCTAGATCTATTTTAGTGGGTAAGTAAATTATATGGTAACCCACACAACGTAAGTACGTAAATGATATAATTTATAATATTATGTAAAAAAAATATGCGGGATTTAGATATACGTTTAAACTATTCTTAAATAAAAAGCTGTTGTTGTTTATTTAAGACTATTTATTTCAAATAACATTTTATTACCTAATTAAATCAAACGAATATGTTCAATTTAGTTGATAAGCTGACATCGTTATAATTTATTAATATGGTATTAAAGAAACCTTTATGATCCAATGTTTAGAGCAATTATAGTAAAGCTAGGATTAATTTATATAAAAACACTAACAAATGTCGGCCATTGGTCGGAGTTTGTCAGAATTTTTGACCATTACGGAGTAAAAACCCCAGCCTTAGTGGTGAAATAAACAATATAAGTAGGTACTTAAATAATATAACCAAGAAATCGTGAATACAAGTGAACATGCCATTCGCTCAGACGCAATTTGCAAATTCTAATCATTTGCAGTATATACGGAGGCCAACATGAAAGATATAATCAATAACACGTGGAAAAGCTTTTCTAAATTTTCCTAGAATAGCGCCATCTATTGGCAATGAGCTTCATCCCATATTAGTTCCAGCGTGATTTGCTAGGTGGCGCTACTGTTACTGGTTTTCAAATTAAGTTGCCCAAGTGGTTCTCTCCAACGTAGACAGAGGGCGCTTTGCAAGAGTGCTAACATATTCAACCTTAGTCATAGATTTTATAATAGTCTACCAACACGAAACTGGCGTTTCGGATTTTTATTCGACGCTATGCAGTTTCATTTTTTTCTTCAAATCTATGAATGTATGTTACTATCATTTTTAACCACATTATGTCATGTGATGACGCGGTAAGCGATGCATGGAGCACGCTAGTCTCATTTATTCCAGTTATGGCCTTGTAGGTCAGCCTTCTGACCTGTAGGTTGTGGGTTCGATTTCCACCCAGGACAAACTTTATTTATTGTTATAAACAGGCGTTACATTATATTATAGGTTTCATATTGTAAGTAGGTACCTATATATATACAGAACAAAAAAAGTGCCTTTTTAAGTATGTTATCTGGCTAGTATATTATAAGTTTTGGTTAGTTTGAGGCCAGATAGTGTGTAAAATGTCCACAACAATTTATTTATATATCTAACCAAGCTTTCTAAGCCAGTACTACTGTACCATGTAATTCCACTAGCACATAAAACTCGCATGAACTCTACCATTCGCTAATTCAATAGAAACGCGATAAGCGATAGGATCTGAAAAATACAGTCGTAACTGCATTATTAGCAAGCACATGCATTTGAAAATGAAATACCGAACAAGCCTCCATGACCTACGTTACGATGCAGTATGGTTATGGCCTGTACCCCTGGTACGAGTTTTCCAATACGTGAATACGCGGGAATCCATTTAAAATTTGTACTGACAGTTTTAGTTCATCAACGTGTCCGCTAGGGGCGCTCCAGAGAAATTTATAGGAGAAAAGGGAGAAAACGTAAACGAATTGAGTTTTAGTAAACTATTGAAACTCGTACTAGGGGTACTGATTCTTGAATTTGATAGTTTTTACCCTTGCGACTTTTTTATTGACAGTTTTTCCGATAATATTTTTTTATTAAAGTGTAAAACAAAAATAAGAGATCTATCTGCAACAGTATCTATTGTCTATAGTCATCTAAGTGTTATATTGTATTCTATGTATGTATTTACAAACAAAAAAGTATCTAAGTTATATATCAGTTATCTGGTTCCCATAGTACAAGCTATGCTTAGTTTGGGGCTAGATGGCGCTGTGTGAAATGTCCCACACATATTTATTATATTTATTATTATTATTATTATCATCTAAAAGTTTGAAACGAACTCAATGGCGGCTATGAAGCGCATCAAGCCCGTACACGATGAAAATATAATACTTGACACTGGCTAAATACACTATGTGTGGAGCCAAAATATAAGAAAAAAAAAAAGAATGAGAAGAATAAATAGAAGCTACTTCGAAAATAACATATAGGCGTACCTTTGATGTAGTTAAGTTAAACCTAGACATAGCATATCCTTGAAGTATTAAAGAAGCTTTGAAAGAGCTTAGGCTCTTGTTTTGCGCAAAGAAACGTATTTTTAACGTTAAGCGCGATTTTCTAGAAATGTTTAAACACTGGGTGGAAAAATTCTAGAAAATGTTTAGAAACTGTGTTGAATAAGCAACTAACTCAACAATGGTAGGTGTCTAAATCTAAAAACGATAAACATAACAGAGAGCACAAATATCTAAGTCTTTTTTTATCCAAGTTTCTATCTTGCAATGTTTTCTACACCGTATAGCTCTTGGACCATAAGTAGGTATCGCGTAGGCCAGTCGTTGTTTTACCACACACAAACTTTATCGCAGCCGCAGTAAAATTAAGCAATTACATGCAATTCCTAGAACTTTACAGGAAAATGAAGGAAAACAGCAAAATGCCGAACATAGTTTTATTTCTTGAATTTGCAATTCAATTGCTCTGGCTACTTTAAATGACTTTGGAGCGTCATGCGGTTGGCATAATTGCTTTCAGAAGTATGGTTTTTCAAGTTGTTTTGGCTTAGATCCACGAACTTCCACTTCCCTATTTACAATAACTTCGACAGACGACAGCTTCGTGTGTACTAAAAAGTACCATTGCAGTTTTCAAACTGATAAAAAGGCATACATAATTATATGGTCAGTCAGCTAACGCGATACAGTCGTAATTATCGAGAATCTAGTCATACTTACTGTCTAGCCATATTAATACGTAGTCCTAGAGCTCCTAACTCTATAAATTATATACTTCTTAGCCCAACAGAATAAATAAAGCATGTATTAGATAGCTTAGTGATTTCGATTTCCGCCAAGGGCAAACATTTGCATGATGAACGTCGATATTTGTCCTTATCTAGATTTTATAAGTATTCAAAGATACACAGATAAGACGTATCAGTTACTTGGTTATCTCTTACTGGTATAGTTTGGCTTAGTTGAGGGTTACACAGTTACTGTGTGAAGTGTCTTCAATATTCATGAAACATTTTTATTCCTTTTTTCAACCGTTTTCGCAAATACAATATGATGTAAGTATTATTTATTGATGGCTACAGGCCATACAGGTTATTGAAACTCTATTCCAAAACCGAATTTAAAGTATAAAATTAATAAAAACGAGATGAAGATGAAGAGTATGCTTTAGGTAAAAAAAAGCGTAAGAAGAGACCACGTGGATATCTATTTGGTCTATTCTCAAATCACTTTGTCGACATTTAGGCTGCATTCTGCAGAAGGCATCTGTGGATTGCAAGATTGCCCGGTACTATTTGCATTCCAGTGCGCCGTGCGGTTAGGTACACTTCCAGTTAGATTAAGCCGTTGTTTGGCTTTCTGTTAGCAATTGGCGTTGAACTGAAGGAATTTTCATTCTAAAACCACCAAACTATCTAATTTATAAATGCATTTGTAAGTGAGTATGTTGGTTTATAATTCAAGTTCTGTAAGGCGGTTATCAGTTCTTCAAGAAATGTGGCCAGGCCACTGCCACGGCCAGCCACTACTTTGACTCTCTATCAGACCACCTACCTCTTAATATCTCTCGCTCTTGATTTCAAATACAATAAAAAAATCAACGATTATTTGCTTTGCGCTTAACAAACAACGCGTGCAATCAAATTTTAGATTTGACGCAGGCAAATAAGAAATAGAAATTGTGAAAAAATATATTAAGTTCGTTCACGGTGCGTTTGTAATTGGCTTAAAAATTGTGAAAAACGTATTTGGATTTTTTCCCGCACTCCATATGTTGGGAGTTTGTGTCGGACTCATTCAATTATGTAAAGCTACCATTTGTTAACAGATTTTAGGGTAATTCTGTGAATGTCGCCTCGGTTTTATGCTAATCAGCTTAGCGTCCGTTATTTATGTGGTACATGCTTACAAACATTTCACGGTACTGTGCCAGCTACCGATAACGATTCACGCAATTAATTGCAGAAACACTCACTAGCGTGATTTAACGTGGTATTAATATCCGGTCAAAATTGTATTTGTTTAACGGTTATTTTGTGTTAATTTAATGCAAATGGTGATAAGCGCTTGGAACATAACCAGCGCTGGAGTTGTTTAATTTGGCGGCTAGCCAACGTATTTCTTAGTTTTTTGCACTATACATTTCTGGCTTGATCATAAAAAGTTTATATATCTTTAAAACTAATATAATATACCTTTTTGAATTTAAGAAATAACTAAAAAATAGTTCTAAAATTTTCCTTTCGAGAATAGAAGGAAATACATTTTGTTAATAAATTTTTTAATTAGTAAGCCACGGAGGAATATTTGTTTTAATTTTATACAGCTTCCAACAACACCGCCTAATATAAAGTTTGTAAACGTAAAAGCAGTTATCATGATGTAGAGATGCTACGAACTCTACGCGGTGTCTACGGTGATGCTACGAACATACTAAGTTGACGTCACCTTTCTTGAAAATTGATTCGCTAAAGAATATCATAAGTTATTAGAGTTATTATTATTAGTTATTAGAGTTATTATTATTTAAGCAATTTTTTAGGGAGATCAATTAGCTAAATGGCGTTTTATTTTTAAGGTCTTAAACCAATCTAAGTTCAAGTTTCATTGACAGTTTTTATGTCTTATGGTGTATGGTGTGTGATGCGTTTCTGTATGGAGAATCACGTGTGTTCTGTGGTTCAAAATTCGCTCAGTAGAGGCGCTTATCGTGAAACCATACAAAACGCATCACTCACACCTCACCGTGAAATTTGAAAACAATTAAATATGCTCCGATTAGGCTCTCTATTGTCTAGTCATATTGAAATGTAGTCCTGAAGCTCCTCACTCTTATTCAATCTGTGATTCAGTTACACTTAAAGACACAGATTAGAGAAAATAAAATTACAGATGAAAGTAAAATGGTTTCAGGTCAGGTCAATAAACCTTTAACATTAAACAGTAATTGTGTATTGAAAGTTTTAATTACTGCCTTAACATCAGCAGCAATCTTATCGGCTTACAAATTAAGGGCCAGATATCGAAACTACTTTCATAATTGATTGTAGGTAAGCTTTTATTGTGTACATTACGCGCTTTTCTGTCCCGTTATCAAGTTACTATTGTATGATTATTATTCTATACAATTTATTTATTTATTAATAAGGATTATATACGAAAGAGCGAATGTGGTTCAGCGGCTACATGTCAACTTTTAAAATGAAGCATCTACGTTCAAATTCCACTACTAAATCCACAAAAATAAGGTTTTACTTTAATAGTTCTGAAAACAAGCATATAAAACATATTAATTTACTAAAACTATAAAAAAGTTACTAATAAACTGTTAATACATTCCTCGTAAGCCAAAATAATGGACCACCCGTACTAGTTTCATGTAGTCACGGCAGACGTCGCTTCCGCGTCGAGTCGTCGCCACAAAAACTGAGCAAATTTCCGATAGCTATCTGACACGAAAATAGTTACTTCTGACATGCCATTTATACTTCCATTTGTCAAAGTATAAGTTCGGTGTCGCATTGTAGAGTTAAAGATTGTTTGGAGCTAATTATTTTAATGGTTTTATGAACGTTTATATGGGCAATTTTAAACGATGTAGTTTGCTCATTTTCTTACCTAAAAATCTTCTTTCACAGTTAATTATGAAAAATGGTTTTAAAGTAAAGGGACTAAAGGACTTATCGGATAAAAAACAAACGCAGAGCGATACGCATACGCACTCGAGCGACAAATAAATAGGTTTGTTTAGTGAGTCTACCATTTGACCCACAAATCTATATTTGGCATCTACTAACTGAATATAAGCCTCCCATCATTAGATTATTACAATAATCAATAGCTTGGTAGACGTTTTCTGTTATATCAGTATAATCTAATGCTTTTGAAGAGATTGTTGTTGCCCGTTCTCTGGGTATTCTTCTCTGGGGTTCGTCTAGGTAGGTACCACTGCTTTGCCAGTAGTGTACAAGCACTACTGTGTTCCGGTTTGAAGGGCATTGTAGCTAGTGAAATTACTGGACAAACGAGACTTTATGACCTGATTACATAGTCTGGTAATCTGATTGCTGGCCTGATTACACAGTCTAGTATTCTGATTGCTGGACTGTGTGGTGTCTCGGGATGACGTGCGCAGTGCAGTGTCACGCGAAACTTTATTATTTTAAAGTTCCGAGTGACACTGCAACTGTTATGGGCAGCCGTGTCGCTTAACATCAGGTGAACGACTAGCTCGTCACGTCATTCATTCTCATAAAAAAACTCTTAGCCGGCTCTTACTTCACCTACGGGAAGAGATTGGGTCGCCGCTCTACGCCGCGATTACGCATACGGTTAATGTTTAAAAACAAAAGACAAATCTACATACGAACAGATTATTTTTTACAGGCTAATCTGTAAAGGAAAAATATAAATCACGAGCGGGGATTGAACCCGCATCCATCCATCCTTCAAGCCGGGATATGCTTTACTTGTCACGGTAGCTTAAGTAAAGCATATCGCGGTTTGAGGGATGGATGGCTGTGGGTTCAATCCCCGCTCGTGATTCTAATTTTTCCTTTACAGATTAGTCTGTAGATTACGCTGAGCTGGCGATACTGTTATAAAAATCAATAATATAGATTATTTTTTATTTTGATTTTGAAGCGCAGTTAAATAAAATCGAATTTTTTTTGGTTTGGTTTCAGATGGCAAATGAGGAAATCGGCTTAAACAGGTATGTAGTTCTTTTAAGTATAGCAGTCTCTTCTTGTTTAGGCATCAAACTGTTGAATAGGTAGCTACTTACCCGTAATAGCAGAACAAAGCTCCAACATGCACATGCCGGACTCCTGGAAACGTTTGAAGAAATAGCTTATAAATTATTAGTGCCATAAACGACTGCTTCGCCGCTGCAGTTCGTAAACTGTTATTTTCGAACAGTTATAGCACACAGCTGGTATTAAATGCAATTTGATTTAAATTGAAGATTATTGAAGTAACACTGGTTCGATTGTCAATATTACACAGCATGGTTCATTCATTCTTTGATTTCATATCTTTATTGCTGAAGTTTAGGAAATAGAATTCTAGTTTAATGCTTTTTTTATTATTACATTTTTAACGTCTAAAACTTAAAATAATATTTGATTAAACAAGTAAACATTTTTATCATTGTTTGTACGCTAATTTTTATTTAAATTGCTTTTACACCAAAATGCACGAGTAAACATGCTTCATCATAGCTTAATCTGCATCACTTGATAATGTTGCCAAATGAATACCCGCTTTACCATAAAAATGCTTAACCCGAAAATTGCGGTCTTTTCCTACCGAAAACAATTTCAAAAAACTATGTTAAAACGAGTAAACTAATGAAACCGCTAGGTGCCTCGGGTAACAAATGCTTTTATTACCTAATGTACAATTGTACATCCCTATCTATTCATCCATGTTGGTCAGACCTTATTCGAATTATAAATCCCGACCTAATAGGAATCCTTGCAATCACTTGCTTAAATTCAAACTCAAGCAAAACTCATGGCCCGCTCTCCCCCACACTCAATACTTGTTCAAATAATCCCCTTTGTTAATCCTCTAGTATTGCTATCGGTAGGCATGTATACGTATAGATATCCGTATTTGCGCCCTTAACACTGTAATTAAAACAATAATTACAGCTACAACAGTGCTAATTTCGTGTCAGTTGTTCTTGAGGGTCCTTTGTGTCCGTTCGTTTGAGACTCAAAGGAGTACACGGGGGGTCCCAGACTCATATGAGATCGTATTTGTGCAACTGATTTTCGCAGTATACAAGGTTCGAAAGTTATTGATGAACCTAAAATAATATAGAACATAATAATATTTGAATGTTCTACGTTAATAATAGAGACAACTGAGCTAAACTACATCAGTTAGCAAATCTTTGCCGTTTAGGTTAGAATATTCGATGTAGAAGATATGCACGTATAAAATCACAATCTCACCAGCAAAATATTTTGGTATTTTAATTAAAGTTTTTGTTTGGGCCTTGGAGTCAAGCGCAGTTTAAAATTAGGTAAACCTTTTACCGATGACCTGGGCAGAACCATGGGGAGCCGACTTGACGAAAATGGCGCTTTTTGGGAAGACGTCCACTGCTGAACATAGGCTTCCCCAAAGAGCGCTACTTTGAGCGGCTGCATGTTTCCTGCGTCCATTGGCTCCCCGCGGTTCCTAAACACAATGGGGACATAAACACTGGCAGAATACTAGGCAGTGTTTATGTGCCTATTTGTGTATTTGGTAATAAGCAAATCGGTTCACATGTTAGAGACTTTGAACACTGTTCTCCACAGTACTCCTACGTGCGAATCAATGGTGCGGAAAAGCTCTATCGATTTTAAACTACCTTTATGTTGCAGTTTGTTAAACTTATATTGTTATTGGCTTTTCAGAACGCTCCTTTAGAGAACCCTTTATGCTTGTGAAGTCTTTTTGAATGTGCGATTGTGTAGACTGCAAAGTGTAGATTTTGGCAGAATTTGTTGATAAACGTACGTTACATGACTTGACTCGTTTTATTTTATTATTCAAAACTTTGTTGAGGAATTGAGCTGCTTATTTTTATAGATATTGATTATTATAATAATATATTAATAGAGAATAAGCAGGGATTAACGGGAGAACTTAATTAGTAGAATTAGAGTCACTGATACACCGATGCTGATAGATGTTGGAGGCGAGCAGCCGCTCTCAGTGCAGTGGCTCTCTATGGGGCAGACCTTTGTTCAGCAGTGGACGTCTTCGGGCTGTTAATGATGATGATGAGAGTCACTGATTAGCTCTTGACTTAGCAAGTTGCAGTGGTAGTGGGCAAGCCAGATCACTCGTAGAACTGATGGTGAAGAACGGTTCTCAAGTGGCAACGACATCAGAACCGATGCCGATGGATGGAGGAGGCAAGCAGCTGCTCAAAGTGGAGCTCTATAAAACTTCGTCAATAAAATATTTTTCGTTTTAATTTGGTTCAAATAATAGTGGTTCTAAGCTGTATGAGAAAAGAGACAGTATTATCCCTCATCGTCAGAGATCATAGGGGAGGGATCATTATGACCATCGGAAAAAGCCTAGGTCTGTGATTCTGACAGACATTAGTGAGATCACTAATGTGTGTCAGAATTACTGTATCTTACTAATGTAAGCGAGCTATGGAGAGAGCTATGCTCGGTGTTTCCTTGCGAGACAAGATCCGAAATGAGGAGATCCAACCAAAGTAACCGATATAGCTTTCAGAATCAGCAAGTTGAAGTGGCAGTAAGCGGGCCACATCGCTCGTAGAACTGACAACCGTTGGGGAAGAAAGGTTCTTGAGTGGCGAAAACGAACTGGAAGACGCAGCGTAGGCCGGCCCCATACTAGGTGGACCGACTACCTGGTCAGAACCATGGGGAGCCGATGGATGCAAGAGGCAAGCAGCTGCTCAAAGTGGCGCTCTTTGGGGCAGGCCTATGTTCCGCAGTGGGTATCTTCAGGCTGATGATGATGATGATGATTATGATGATGATGATGATGACTAATGTACAACTTTGTATAATGAAAATTTTTATTAGTTTCCACCGAAGATAGAGATAAAAAGAAAACAAAATTTACTAAGCTATTCAATCTATTCACCGTCGGGAGCAAGGAAAAAAGAACAATTGCGTGTTTGATGACGGAAAATTACAAACTTTTAAACTGAAGTCCCTGAAAGTTCAAGCAAGCTTGGTGCTCTTGAGAGAGTCATTTTTTAATAAATTTTCGTAGTTTTAGTAAGGAAAGGCTAAAGGGCAGGTTGAGAGCCGTCGAGTAGAGCTTGACGAGGAGGGAAATAATTTAATTCCATTGCTTTAAAGTTTGAAAGGTTCTCTATACCTATTTTGGGGAAGATTTTTCTGATTTTTTTTCAGACCTTTTGTGTACGTCGATGAAAAAATAAATTTGAGAGAACGTGAGTACAAATATGTGCTTAAACATTTAATCAAGGTGTTATCACCATAATTTTATACTGAGAAGTTTTCCGTAGGTGTATTACAATATTAAAAGGCACATGTTCCGATATACGTACATTATCAGATTTAAAGCTTTTTCTTGTGATAAATAGATTAATTTTTTAAATTTTAACGGTTGTTCACTACACATTTTTACCAACGATAGGTATTTTGGCTTGAGGGATGGATGGATGCGGGTTCAATCCCCGCTCGTGATTCTAATTTTTCCTTTACAAATTAATCTGAACAATAAGTACTTTTATCGTTTACTCCCTTCTTCTGTTTATCCGTGAAAATGATGCAGTAGCTGTGCCAAAACAACGGGAACTCCAAACGGGAACAATCGTTTTGGAGTTCCCGATGTTTTGGCCCGGTGAAAGTCCCGTAAATACTCTTACAATTTTTTACAAAAGTAACACTCTTGATCAAATTCTTGATAGAAAGAAAAAAAATGTCGCGATACAATTTTATGGCTGATGCAATAAAGAAATCTACAACACCTTCATAAACAGTCGCACCAGCTTAACATTTAATTACGGAACTCATAACTGACATGATTGCATTTCCTGCAACTGACGTACAAGTTTATTATTTTGCCAATTTGAAACGATATTAAATTCTTGGCAGCGGAATTGGGGCGTGAGTAGTCAGGCTTTAAGAAATGTCGTGTGAGTAATTGCGATAAATAAACGGAATTATAACTGAGGTGGTCGTGATCACAGACCTAGGATATTCTTATTACACTACTTTTATTAACACTACTTTTAGATCTAGAAAGAGCCCAGAGGGCAGTTCTAAAGGTTATGTACTTTAAGCCCTACCGCTACCCAACTATCTCGTTATATAAAGACACGAACGTCCTTACCGTACGCCAGCTCTATATTAAGACGTTGGTGCTAAACCAACATAAACAACCTATGATCGTAGGTCATACTGAGAAGCGCCGTAATGACATTGTATACAGATCCATTAAATGTAAATTAAAAATAAGCCACAAGTTCTCGTTTTGTCTAGGCCCATACGTATATAACAAAATTAACAAGTGTTTAAAACTTTCGGAATCATCTTTTTACTCTTGCAAGTTGAAGCTGGATGGTTATCTAAAATCATTGAACTACAATGAAACTGAAGCACTACTAACAGTCGTAACCTGAGTAAGATTAATGTAATGACCTATCTATGTATAAAATTATATATTTATTTTTTATATAAAAGTTATTTATGTAAGTATGTTTTCTTATTTAATATAAATACATATTATAAATATAAAATAATCTTAAATAATCATACGGATATATTATACCAGAGTACATATCTCTATATATATATCTTATTATTTTACAGCTATCCCTATCAAACAGAAACAACACACACTTGCTTAACACACATGTTGACACACCCCACACACACACTCACATACACAAACTAAACATAATGAATATCTCGGTAACTTAATTAAATAGATATGTGCCTAATGTACCTACAGTTTTCTGTAGTTATCTAGATATACATGTAACCAATCAATTCTTTATTCTATAAGTTTGTAAAGTTAGAACTTGTACATGCAATTACGTCATCATCATCATCATTAACAGCCTGAAGACGTCCACTGCTGAACATAGGCCTCCCGCAGGGAGCGCCACTTAGAGCGAGAGATGCAATTACGTGATTGAAATTTACTTACGGGGTATAATTATTAACATAAATTATCTACTTTCTTTAAATGAAATCATCTGAATTTTTCCCATATACTGTAACAATACAATGTTCGGACGAGGAACAACTCCCTGCCGTCATACAGTGCAAACTAGTACGGAGGGTAGTCGTAAATCTTTTGGATTATTTGTTTTGTCTACTTTGACCACTTATGCGTAATACATAATTACATACCAACTTGGTAACTAAGTGAAACATCTTTATAATAATTCACTGTTGCTGGCTTTGCTTACTAATATCTTGAATTATTAACGATCATGCATGGACCCACCGCCACCCGGCTCAACATAATACAGATATAATTTTCATCCTACCTACAATGGCGATCTCTCGGTACGGTTTGGTAGTTGTCGATCGTAGAAAATACTTATTATAAATATCTTTCATTGTGTTTCTGAATCACTCAGTTTAGTATTACTAATTTTAGTGCATCTTATTATTAATATTTCCCATTTTTATAGCAGTATCGCCTGATCGCGCGCGTAATCTATAGATTAATTGATTCTAAATTTAAGTGATTTTGAGGTTTGATTGAGTTAGTGATTCTAATTCTCCTTTACAAATTAATCTGTAGGTTACTTACTATTGATGATTAGTGATTTGCTTGTTTGAGGATTTTAGGGTTCATGTTATGTACTGTACGCTTACATTATCAATATATTCGTTGGATGTTATGTAGGTACCTAATAGGAAGAGGTAATAAGGCAACACTAAAACTACTTACACTATTGAAACAATGTTGTATATTAGGCACCAACTGATAAGCAGTATTGTATTATTGTGTATTATTTAAATTCTTGTTACCTGCATTATTTAGTTAGCAGCAGTTTATTGTTTCTATTGTATTTTAAGTGGTAGTATTATGCACTGAATTAAGCAAAACTATGTACCTACCTAGTATGAAAATAAATAAATAAAAAAAAAAAAAAAAAATTACTCGGTCGTGATGCAATTTGGTCGACTATAGTACTCTACATACGGATGTAATTTAATTCATTAGCATAAATTGAGCCCATGATAGTTCATCATTTAAAGATGATCATTAAAGAGTGAAGATTGTAAATTATTTCATTATTATTGAAAATTATGAAGATTGCCACGGCACCTAACGCAGTTGGCACGGATGATTTTGATACATTTAATAACTTGTATGTACTAATTAAAACAGTACTTCATTATTTTAATTAAATTTCTTTTGTAGCATTTGATTAAGTAAGTTATTCCATTTATTGGAGTTATTATTATTACCAAACCAATGTGTTAGAATACAAAAATGTTGGTCCACATGCGATCGGTATCGGAGTAGGCACCTAGTTTCAAAGGATGCCAATGAATTCAACTACACCCTGTATAGGTACTGGCTAATTTTAATTTGCTGGCTACATTTTATCATTGGCATTAGTACTGTACTTTTTTATTGATTATAGTGTAGGGTAGCTTATCGAGCTATTACAATTATGAAGAGTACATTTGTTATGTATTCGCCAATTGTTTTCCATCGGATACTCAAATTCCACATTAAAACTTAACAGTTTTTTTTATTTATTTTTTCAATTTCTTATTTCTTTTTTTTTTTGTTATATTTTCGTACGTGTTTGGTACAAAACTAAAAACAATAGATTCTGAAGCATAATGACCAATTCTCTAATTGACCAATCACATAATCACTAAATGACTAAAATTAGATGTCTTGCTATTTATATTCTGTCTATCATAGTATTTAAAAAAGGTTATTTGTAAACATCTTACATCCTTATCTGTAACACAAATGTGCAGTGACCACAAACAAAAGTCAGAACTTTTAAAACAGATCCGGTTCGTATGTCTAACTCATGGCCAAATCCCTTCAACTCGCTACTTTGTTATCTTATTCACTTAGAAAAGTTTTCTATTCGCCATGAACTCTCGTTGAACTCGGTTTCAATAATGGCGCGGGTGTTGCAGACGTCAAACTTTCTCCGACTCACTGCCGAGAAATTATGATGAAATTCGTTGAGAACTCTTAACCGTTGAGTTGCCAGGTGCATCGATCGGTACTCCCTGCTCTAGGTACTCGAAAAACTTTCCAGATGACCAGATTCAAATATTTTCACTAAGTTTAGATCCACTTCGAGCGCTCTTTTGATCTGAGGACATCTTTGTGTGGAACTCTTTTGGCCGGACTTTTCGGTAAAAGCGCATGATCCCTCGTTAAGTCAAAACATTTGCTCGGGTAAATAACATAAGGAAACTTTATATTTGAGTTTTTTGACTATTTTTTCTTCTATATTGCCTAATAATTAGTGGTCAATGTTTACTGGGCATTAAAATTAGGCTATTTTGCCACCCTTTTTTTGTGGTATTATATACTTTGCAATGACACTTAAGAAACATGTCGATTATGGATTTTTATACTTCACCAACTCAACGTTAATAGCATGTAAGCCAAACGAGCAAAAAAACGCTTAGGTGCGAAAACGTCATATTTTTCAAATCTCTGTGATGCCAAAACTAATATAATATTTATTGAGAATGTGTTGTGTGTTTGGTTCTAAGGTTGACTTGGATCTGTACCTATGATTTACGTTTTTAAAATTACCTTAATAAAAATGATTAATCATGTGACTAAAGGCTACGTAAATCATTTTATTTTCTTTGAAATTTAAACAGCATATCCTTTTAATAAAATCAATGCTAACATAAAATATAATGTAATTTGTAAACAATAACATTGCTTTTATTTGTGGCTTAATCACATACCTAGAATATTCTCGTTATATTCCTAGGTTTATGAGCTAAATTCAAACATAAAAAACGAACAAGAACAGCTTTGTTCTTGGATGAGAGTTGTTTTTCTGGCCTGAATATAGGTCTACTAGAACGTCATAAACACGTAAAAAATCACAATTCCAACTTAAAAGTGTAATTTGGTAACATTCAGAGTTGAACACGCAATTAAGTTTTTGAAATAATTACAAGGAACAATTATTATTAAAGTGGCAGCAGTAACGTCAGCTGTTGCCCTTGCCAAGTGAAAATTATTCAACGAGAAACCAGTTCAATGGAGAGGTAATACTGAGATACGAAATGTTACCAATTATTTAATGAAAATTCACTTACGAGTCGATGGCATCTGAATGGGTAAAACACTGCATGCTATTCTTGAAACTTTGTAAAATGTGACTGATAAGTATGAATCAGCTTGTGTCCTTATATATAGCTACTTAGATTATGTATTATGTCATGTGTTCTTCTTCTTCTTCTTCTCGCGTAGGCAAGTGGTCAGGCCTGGTGTCAGAATTTTTAGGCCGCCCAAAGACTTGGCTTAACGACTATTGTCTTACGACAGCAGCCGGGACCGATGGATAATGTGCCCTCCGAAGCATGTGCTTATATGTGGCCATTGGGCGTTTTGACTGTCATCATCCACCATAACCATAGATTATCTATTGATTCTGGGTCGTTTGGCAGTTCACGTACCAAGTCACTTTTAACTTTATTTCTAATATTTTTGGTACAATTTATCTCTTCCAGAAATTTTTATTCAATGAAAGGACATTTCTTTTTAAACGACATCATGACAGTTTGGCGTCGTAGTTAGCACGATTGTTGTCTGTGGAGAAACTTTGGACATTTAGACGTTTATGGACCATCTGCTGCGCCGTGATCGTAGGGCTTTGAGGGTTTTAGATGAGTTTGAATGTGCTAAGTAAAAATTTATTCAGGTCTAGATTTTTAGAATAACGTTTGGAGGATATATTTTTAGCCTAAATATATTATTTAAATATTACAATAATACAAAAATAATACACAAATTTCATTCGCTTTAATTTAATAAGTTGTGCTTAAGTAACATAATAATTACATATGTTTTTAAAATTATTTTTATTCAAAATTATAGGGTACCGTTTTAATGATTATAGAATTAGTCTGAAATTATTTTATGCTAGGGGCTTCGTTAAGTTTGGAGTCCATCGTAAACGTGTACTTTATTTGCGTTATAATAAATGTTTGTAAAGCTATATGCAGCCAAAATTTATATTATTATGTACCTATAATATATTTTTACATCTCCTTGCTTTTTGTCTGCTCACATTTTTTTTTCGATACCACTCCTCTTGATAATTCGGTTGGCTTTAAAGCTATTTTTCTCATAGATCCCTTTTGTGAAATAATATTATGCAGAAACTTATCAAAGCTAAAAATCAATTCGTCTAAAAAGTATATTCACGGCTGATTTGAAATCGTGACTGTTAGCCATTGTAGATTCTTCAGAGGTTGAATTTGATAGAAACCTTCAAAGGCCGCAAATATTTCAAATACCTTTATTTACATTTGGACAAAGTAACCCCCACTTTAATTTCAAACAAGCAAACCTAATTCTTAAGTAAACCCCACTTTAATTTCAAATACGCAAACCTAATTTAACCAAAGCTATCAGATAATAAATATTTTTTACTTTTAACAAACCAAATATTATGCGTAGGTAATCTGAAGGAAATTTTATTTTAACTTGATTTCAATACCAATCTCTTTTACGCCACCTTATTTTTTAAGGTTTCAATGTTTTATAAACCTTGAAACAAACAAACAAATATTACAATTTTATTAAACTAGTAGTACAAAATGGAAAATGTTACTCACTTCGTATTTGATGCAAAATAAATCGTACCAGATTATATTTGATATTTCGTAACAAATATTTCGAGGCGAGTAGAAATTTGACGAGACGCCCGTATTAATTAATATCGTCCATTAGCATCGCTTGCTTCGTCTCTTAGAGAGTGCTCTATCGCTCTAAATGCAATTAGTTTCCGTTGGAGCCGACACCGCGCGACACCGCCTACACTGCGCGACACCGCTCTCTCTCAACCTAAATATAATTCCCTTTCTAATAACATTACAGCGCCGAGTGTTCATAAGAAAATGTTGTATAGTTCATAATGAAATATGCGACAAACTTTTAGCCTTTATTTTATCTAATAAAAGGATAGTGCTATTAATGTTACACTTTCAAAGGATCCTGTTTTAAACTGTGTTATAGCATTTTGAACTTGGTAGAAGTTTGGCTTCTGTTTTAAGTTTTAAATTCAAGTTGATGGTTAGTGGCTAAAATTACGAAAAATATGATGTCGCGTGCATGCATGTCATGTAAGCGTCCGGTTCGTTACAAACTAATCTCAAATTGCTTCATACGATGATAATACAACAAAATCTCTATAGTTGTGTTAAAAATGCAAAAAGGGCGCTTCCTGATACATTTTTTTTCTATATCAACATTTTCAAACACAACATCGAGAAAAATGTTATTTATAAAGCCATGTACCTAATGTTTCAACAATTGCACTGAGAGACGTCGCACGAAAGTTCAGACGAGAGTAAATGGCATTAGGCTTCTCTCCAGCTCAATGACTCGAGCTCAGTCGACCCGATTAGTGTTGGGAAAAGCAATAAGACTGAGACGTGTTTTTAATAAAAAAATAATATAAAAAACATTTTTACAACTTCATAGACTGAATTGATCAAATAGTCAGTCCATATTAGTCCACTTGTGCTATAACATGTTCGAGTTTCTGAAATTATACAAAATTTCAGGAGATGATCCACTAAATTAAATACCGTGGTTACCAGAATGCAACTTATATCCACAGAAAGATTTTTTATCTTTAATAAACGATAAGTAAATGGTTGTTTCCATTTTTTACGAGTTCCTGGTACATAATATTATATACCTATGTGAGTATATTATGTGCAATCCAACAGTTGTACCTACATTGCAGTGAAAAATTCTATGACGTTTTTACTAAACCACCTGTGTAGGTAATAGTTAATTATTTCGCTGTAAACCACAGAAAGTGACAAAATGTGTAAAGGGGTAAATTATACATCCCCCTGCCAGCACGCTTACAATTATAATTTGTTAAACTTCTATAAAATAATGTTTTAGGGGTTGTTTAAAAAACGAGGCTACAAGACTGCATTTTTTCATCCCTACTCACCGCTCTACAACCCGAGTGCCGAGGCCGGGCTTGTGTCAGGTCTAACGCAAATTATTAGCGCAACTCAAACCCCCGCTCCACCTTTCTTTTGCGTCCGGCTTCGCTCCACCTACCCTCAATAGATTCATTAAGACTCTAACGAGATCTACGGAGAATCACGGGTGCTTTGTTTCCTTTAATAAGATTTATCCCAATATTTCTGTACAAACTCGAATAAATCACAATTGGCAACTGGATCAATATATAATTTGCATACAAACGCGTTTTGATGAATTCTAACATGCAACAGAAATGAATAAACGATTAAAAATTCACCCTTTATAACTTACTCTACATACAGCTTTGATAATTAGGCAGGATTCGCCGCTTTTGGCATATTTAACTACATACGTTTAGGGCGCTAAATTGAAACACCCATCGAATTTTGGGGAAAGTTATGTACGTGGGTTATGATGATATTCGTTCCTTTGATATTCTCGTCATTTTATGAGTAAATGAGGAAACTCCTTTAATTGACTTGGCTAGGCAAGGGGAGTGACTTTATTTTAGTTAGGTATATTAGGCTCTGAATGTTAACATATTCGATTTTTTATGTTAAAGGGTGCAAATAAGCATACGGCCCTCATGGGACGCGGTCAACGTAGCCTACGGATAATATGGATGATCAAAACAAGAAAAACAATCAAAAGGAATTCTCAAAAAATAATTTACAGTTTAACACTTCCAGTAGGTATAGGCAGTGGCTCCACCTAATAATTGATCCGACTGTCAAACCATCATAATCCTAATGCCTTCTAATCACAGTCAGCATGCGCTAAAAATTTTCATCGACATAGGTAATCTAAATAGATTTTAAGATATGTTGTAAAATAAGTATAAAAACTGCCCTACTTTATTTACAGGAAACATCGACTATCAAAGCATGCAGCAAATAAGCTACGCAAAAATGTTTACGCTACGAAAATTATTCAACGTTTAACATTGGAAATTTGGTATGCAAATGCCGACATTAAACACCTTTATTGTAGCACTAAACGCAAATCGATCGGAAGAGCCGAGACGAGTCTGAATTCATGAGAGGTATTTTTCAAGCCGACTGCAGCTGCGCGATAAGAGAACTCTCGAAATGTGACCGAATTTCAATCAAATTTATGAGTTATAATAATGATTATAGGCACTTTATCTGCGTGCCGCATAAAATTTTGCAATTTTACTGAAAAGGTGAACTCTAGTGTAACAAATTTGCGCGCAATCGTAAGGCGTTGATAACGATTCGGAGAATTAATCTCGTGCTAAAAAGAAAGCTCTGGAAGGGGAGTCGCGTTGAAATGAGACGAAACGTCGATGGATTGCCGCCCGTTTGTCAATGTTAATATTTATTAGGTTACGTTTTAGGAACGATTTAGATATGAAATAATTGATGACCGTTGCTCGTTCATCCTAATTTTAATTCACTTTCCTTTGTTTATGCGAAAATAATTCTGTAACAACTTACAAATAAATAATTGTTTTGTTTATATATAAGTTGTTAGAACTTTAAGTGGTTTTTTTATTTGACAAATTAGAATCAATAGATAAACTCTGTGATGTATACACCAAATAATATTATGAGGAATTATTATGATTTACAAAATTGATGTTATGTTTTTAAAACTTTCTCTGCTACAAATTTTGTTCTAACAAAGGTAATTTTGTTCTAAATAAACACATGCATCTATGTCTGCGTGCATTGGCACAAAATAAAGTTACAAATTCCACCTTAATAAAGGAAACAAAGACCAAAATGGGAAACCAGTAACATCTGGCATATACAACATGATTTTTCCGATATAATAACTTATTATAACACTTAGCGAAAGTCACAGAGTGAAATCTTTGTTTTCGGCACCCCGGGGCGATTTGGACCGCTTGCAGCGATTGAAATTTAAAATATTGTACCCTTTGCCATTATGCGAGCTTATTCACCCTTGAAATATCCCTAGGGAGCGCCAGGTACTACGATTGGGGAAAATATTTTACACTTGTTACTAAGGATGTCGCTTTCAAGTCTGCCAATGCCAGCCTTATCCCATCACAATGTCGAACTTATCTGGAGGCGTAAAGGCTTACATTTCCGTGAGCATTTTTGTGAATATTTATGAAAAGCACTTAATTAGTGTGTCGAGGATGAAAAATTGTTATTGAAACCGAGTTGATTGAACTGGTGATTCATAACTATGTCATTTTGGATGCGATGGTAATGAAAATGCGATTAATCAGTGTGCACTCACGACTCGACGGGATTTTTCACTGAGATTTCAACCAAGTTACGATTTGGTTTGGGAATTCTATTTTAATTGCTGGCATTTATTGTACTTTATTGGAATACCGATTGTTTAATATTCAACAATACTAAATTATCTATCTCGTTCTAGCAAAGGTTCTGTAAAACAGTTGCGTTGAGTGTGTTAAGCCTTATTTGATCAGATTGCCAGCAATATATCCACGAGGATAGATTCTTCTTTTTCTCGTGTAGGCAAGTAGCCAGCCCTGGTGTCAGAATTTTTAGGTCCCCAAAGACTTGTCTTACGACAACAGCTGGAACCGAGGGCAGATTGACTAAAAACCTGAAAGACAAAAAATTCTATGACAGTATAGTATATAATTATACACACGGATACTTGTAGATAAATTAATGAGCAATTGACCACTAGTTTTTGGACACTGACAATTTTCCAGGCTGAATTCTAAGCAGATATCCAAAATACTATATGTTACTTAAACAACACGAAAACAATATCCTAGTCACGGTAACAGAACTGTTCAAAACATAAAATAGGGACGATACAAAATTAAATGTTTACTAAGCGTTCTGTACGTTATAATTAAGCAAATAACTTCCCTCATTACTGGGCATCAAATACCTATTCTGTATTATGCTGTACTATGGCGTACCAGTTATGAAGGTTTGCCGATACACATCACTAACGGCCTTATTAATAAACGTGAACATTTTGGATTAGTTAAACCACCTTTTGCCCTTTTTGATAGAGTGTGATAATTTTAATGACAAAAAAAATACAAATGTTGGAATAACTGATCCAAAGCTACTACCTATACTTTATTGATATTTGTTTAGAGATGAAACTGAATTGCTTCACGAGTATGTTGTTGTCCTTTTTTCCTTTGACGTCATACGGCTTGTCTTTGTCGGTAACACTCATGAGTCAGTATTTAGCAGTTTTTCTTTTTATAAGCTTGTCACCTTACCATCTTGACATTTTACCATTTTACCACCTCATCAGTTTACCAACATGCCGTTTTTACCACCTTGATAGTTTACCATCTTTCCATTTTACCACTTGAGAGGTCTCTTCTTTTTGGCCTCATTAGTAAGCCTAGTATTGCAATGAGTTAAGTAGAGAAATTGAAGTTTCCCTGTAATATTATATTGGAAATGAGGAGACCTACGGAGAGTTAAAAACATTTATAGCACGTAGAATTCATCATCATCATCATCATCATTAACAGCCCGAAGGCCTCCCCCAGGGAGCGCCACTTAGAGCGGCTGCTCGCCTCCTGCATCCATCGGCTCCCCGCGGCTTCCACCAGGTCGTCGGTCCACCTAGTGGAGGGCCGGCCTACGCTGCGTCTTCCAGTTCGTGGTCGCCACTCGAGAACCTTTCTACCCCATCGGTTGTCAGTTCTACGAGCGATTGGACCTGCCCATTGCCATTTCAACTTGCTAATCCTAAGAGCTACATCGGTCACTTTAGTTCTTCTGCGGATCTCCTCATTTCGGATCTTATCTCGCAGAGAAACACCGAGCGTTGCTCTCTCCATAGCTCGTTGCGCGACTTTGAGCTTAGTAATGAGGCCAACAGTTAGACACCACGTCTCAGTTCCATAAGTCATCACTGGCAATACACATTGATTGAAAACTTTTGTTTTCAGGCTTTGTGGTATTTTGGACGAAAAGATAGAGAGACGTAGAATTAGCAAGGTGAAATTGCAATGGACGGACACATCACTTGCAGAACCCTAATTGTACTTTAGAAGTTCAGGTACTGCTTACATTGTATTGCAAAGGTATTCGAAGCCCGCATTACTGCACATTAGGTGCGGACCACTGAGTGGAAGGCCAACGTTTACTTGATAAAATAAATCTGAACAAAACAAACGCATCTGGTGCGCCAATATGAATCCTCTGTGAAGTTGTGCTAAGCGGAATGGAAGCGGAAAAATGGTGGGCTAATATGCGGATACTTCGCGTTCCATACTCGCTTAGGGATACTCGATTGCCGAAATGTGAAAATATGCGCTATGCACGCCACTACCTCAGTTGGAAAAGAATTTTGGGACATCTTATTGGCTGTAATATTTTCACTAGATTTTTTCGACCCTCACCTGCTTCCTACCTATGTTATCTCCACATCACGTTTTTGGATTTTACATTGTTTTTGATTTGATATAATGTTTTTAATGTGAACATAAAATTGTTTGATTACAACCTTAAACTTAGACGCATACTCAAAAATCTCAATAATTCAAATGCAATAATTTTCATTTTTGATTGAAACAGGTATATTATCGGGCAACTAACATTCATCAACTAGTTCTAAAAGGCTTGACACAGATCCGATATTGTAGAATTTAAAGTTGCAACTAATCCAAATTGAACTGTCGCACGTAACGAGAGACGCTGTAGGGTACCATTCGTTAGCCAACTCTTTTGGTAAAGCGACCCCTGGATAAGCCGGGTGCACTGTTAACATTCTTTTCAATAATGATGGGAGGGGAGATGTGAGTGCCCTGAGTCTTGTTTATTGGATTTTTTGTTGCAATCTACATATGAATGGGAACAGCAATCTGTTGGACGTTGAACACCATTGAGTCGCCATTGTGACCCATCTATTCTGTGTAAATAAAAAATTAATCAATGAACATAACTCTATTATCTAATTATCGCATATATATGAGTTACTAGACTGTCCCGATAGTTAAGTTGATAGGTAGCCTGCCTATTGAACTGTATGGTTGTGGGTTTGATTCCCATCCAGGACAAAGATTTGTGTAACGAATAGGTGTTTGTTCTGTGTCGGGTGTTTTTTTATGTGAAAGAATGACGTGACAAGCTTGTCGTTAACCTGATGTTGTGTGTGTTATATTGTATTCCATGTATATTTTCCAAAAAAAAAAAAAAAGTCTCTAAGTATTCTATTAATGGTTTTGATAGTACCAGTTTTCGCGTTTAGTTAGGGCGCTGTCTGATATGACAAAAATATTTATTATTTTTATTTATTTTTGTACTCAGCTACTCTTTTGATAATTAATTGAGTTCGAATTTTAATCAACTACCTGCCCATAAATTTCGTTATAGATTGCAATTTTACAGGCAAAGTTTTCGATCGGATACAGATTATAAACAGTTAAGAAATATCCAAGTTGGAATTTATCGAATAGGTTAAAGCCGACTCCCAAGTTTTCCGTGGCAAGTTTAAAGTTTCGCTGCAAAGTAACACGCGTGTTGGTCGCTTTAATAAGTCCCGCGCATGTTAAATAGGATCAAGTGCGGGAACGTACGTGCCTTTTGTCCTTGTCTATGCAGCTTAAACCAATCTTGCATCCTTGTCTAGCTAAAGGATGAAGGATTTAATACGTTTGTGGACTAGAAAACTTAATGAAAGAGTGGCGGCTGTAGTTTGTAGTAGTGAGCATCATTATCGACGGCTTTGCTCACAGATAAAAGGCTTTTTGAAACGTTATGAAAACGTATGCCGCTTTGGGGTTAAACCAGGCGAAGTGGAATAATTTGAATAAAGTACCGACGTATAAGTTTTATTTTAATCTGCAGTTGAAACTCGGATTTGTTTTTCATTTCCTGGTTGACCTAGTCCTCTTTGTGGGAAAGAAATATCTTTTTAATGCGCATTTAAATTCTCTGTTGACATCTGTTTCGCATTTCTACGATGGAGTTCTGTTTGCTTGCAAATAATATTTGTCGTGAAATATTTATGAACACCGTTATTGGTAGGTAAGTTATTACAGAATAAGTGAATATTTAATACCTTGTTTTCTCATTAAGTCCTGCTATGAAGTTTATTTTACTGCATGCATGTGTTGTTTGCATCGTTTGATTATGGTTTTATCAGCTTTTAATTTATATTTCGCATTAGTTATAAATAGGTAGACATATTTTTAACTAACAGCCAAGATTAACACCTCTGTGTTTAATAGGTAGGAAGAGTATGTAACATACAATGGAGCTCATAATATTTTTAACAATGTTCCATTCATTTTTCATACAACATTTAATATCTATTAGACTTCTTTATTAGGGATTCTCAAAAATCCTTTCTTGATAAAACTCTTAAAGCCAACCTCCAAATAAGGAGCTGTTCTAGCAGTTTAGGCTGTACTAATAGTTGTCTTTCACGAGACCATGACAGTAACTGCACTCTTAATATGCATAGAAGAAGATAGATGAACTCTTACGTTCCAGTCCAGTAAGCCAGCTCCAAATTAAATGGCCTCGTAGCGGATGTTTTTTCCACCGCTGTAACAACATTATAAACCGTCAACAAAGCGTGACGCACGTGCCATTTGGAGGGAACATTGCTATGACAGTGGAAACACCATATTTTAGTTGCAGCTTAACTTCATTATTTGGCTAGAGTTTCAAGCTAAATTCTACCTTATGCTCATCTACTTATGAATCCCAGTCGTTAAGGGGTAATGAACTCAGACGGCATAAGAATTAGACACGCACACATGCTTTTCATTAATAGGGGCTGGTGTAGTAACCGGCAAGTGTATCGAAGACTTAATTTGAATTTCGTATGCGCCTTGATGAGACTATTTTCGAGTATTTCGCAAACAGTCGAGATGAACTACCTTCAATTTTGACAAGTTTAAATTAATTTGAAACTTTGATTAGACATTATGGCGTAGTCACAAAGTTGAAATATTTAAAAAATATTAATTAGAAACACTTGCAGAAACAAAGTAAACCTCACGTAGTAGGTATACGAACTACACCTGTAATAATAATTGTTCAAGCAAATTGTTAACTTGTAACTATTCACGAAAGTTTACTCGTTAGAGATAGCACTGTTAATAGAAACCTGCAGTTAATTTTAGTTTGTTAACGAACGTTCAGGCGGTGAAAGGAATAAGGGCAATAATAAATTAAAAACTAAACAATTCATAAATATGTATACATATAGCATGCAGACACAGCCATCTAACACAATGACAGACTAGTATAAAGTTTATTACTATTTATTATCCGTGGCCTGAGGTCGAATATAAATGAGATGTATCTAACTATAACCTAGGAGTCTCGAAGAGATGTGTGACCAGGTATCTTCTAGGCTAGCATACACCATCGTAGTCCGCGTCATCACTTCTCATTATTAGGTGAAAAATATTTCACTGATCTGAAAAGGTCACATTTAGAAACAACATTATTATAAACTTAAGCTAGGTATAGTTACAAGAAACTATACCATTGGACCGAGACAAAGTGAAGTCATCAATACACAAGGCTACGAATGTTAGGGTTCAGTACATTAGTAGTAGATTAATATACCTATTCGATGCTATTGACGTTGTGTAACTCAGTATATAAGCTTCACACAAGCCATTCATTCGTTACTCAATTGTTTTTAGGGACACTACTTATAATGACTGAGATTCAAATATACTTGTTAAGTAATAAAATATAGTTTAGAATCTCATAGGTCTTCTATTTTCGAGATTGGTGAAAGGTATTTGTAACCTAATCAGAAAATGATAATCAGAAATATGTATTTAGGTATCTAGTATGTACTAGTATGGTAGATAGACTTATCATCATCATCATCATTAACAGCCTGAAGACGTCCACTGCTGATCATAGGCCTCCCCCAGGGAGCGCCACTTTGAGCGGCTGCTTGCTTCCTGCATCCATCGGCTCCCCGCGGCTTTCACCAGATCGTCGGTCCACCTATTAGGGGCCAGCCTTCTCTATAACTCTATATTACAAAAACGATTGATAATCATAATCTCATAAATAAGAAAACTACAATACACTAAAAAACTAACACTAGAATTAGAAGTTATTTAGTTTTTAGATAACCCTATAGACGCTTTAGCGCCCGCCGACCTAGGGTTGTGTAATTTGTAAATAAGTAATAAAATAAATAAATATGTGTGGACATTTCACACAACGCCATCTAGCCCAAACTAAGCAAAGCTTGTACTATGGGAACCAGATAACTGATATAATACTTAGATACTTTTTTGTTTGTAAATACATACATAGAATATAATATAACACCCAGACGCAGAACCAACATCTATGTTCATCACACGCTAATGTTTGTCCTGGGTAGTAATCGAACCCACAGCCCTCAGTTCAGAAGGCAGGGCTACTATCAACTGAGCTATCGGGCCCTTCAAAGTTGTATTTTTGTGGTTCCAACTAAAAGCGAGCTTTGTCACTGCACACATTAATTATTATGTGCTATTGCCCTTCCCTCTCTTATTGGAAGTCTTTCGAAACACGCAATGCTCATTTGACTCGGATCACTAACATCAAGGTTTTGTGATTGGACGGATTTCTTTTTCGATCAAAAAGTCATAATATTATTCGATCAAGTGGAATAGGCCCTCAGCTTGAGTGAAAACGAATTTGGACTAATCAAGATTTGTGGCGTATGAAGATGTGAATCGAAATTATGTGACAATCTGAAATGGTACGAATTTGTGGAATTTATGTTACGATCTCACATTTTGTTAATTCCATTTATATGTTATTTCATACACAATTGATTTTTGCAATAAAATTGTTTTAAGCATTTATGACTGTATTAAATCAAATACTTCAACATTAGGTAATATAATTTTTAGTATCTACACATTTTTGTTTTCAATAGTGTTAACGTAGACGATAGAAATATTTACTTAAGATGTTTTTGAACTAAACTCTCGTTATGAGTCTTTGAATAATCTAAGAATAAATAAAGGGAGATAAGTAAGCAAAATTAAAAATCTAAACAAGATTTTTCATCACAACTGAATTTTGTTTACAATAATTACATTGAGCCAGCTTCAAAGTAAACTTTAATTTAACACACGCACTGGCAACGGTTCATTTAGTTCCATCCAATGCTTCAATAAATCCATTCCTATTTGAGTTATTATTGCAATTATTTCACACGAATTAATATGAATTATATCTGAAAATTAGAGAATTGATTTGATTTCGTTCGCTTTGTTTGTCTCGTGGGAATGCAATGCAATGTTCTTTGTTATAACGGTTAGTTAGCTTAACGACAAATTATAATTATGTTATTTAAATTAAATAAGTTAGACTACACTCTCCAACGTGCGCCAAATCATAGTTACGATTGAATATCATCAATCAAGCAATCAAATCATTTATTTGCTGAAAATATGGGTATAATATAAAGATCTTAAGCTCATCAGGTATAAGATTCAACCCATTTTCTTTGCTTAACAGCAAGGAAATATTTTTAGTAGGTTTTACTTTGGGCTTGGCAATATAAATTTATTTTAACACAAACCCCCACAAATGAAACAAAAGAAAAAACAGTACAAACTTACATTTTGCCCAATAAATATTAAAATATCGCCTTCATCGCCTTCATCATTAACATCTCCCCAGAGAACACCACCTCGAGCCACTCGAGGTGGCTCGCCTCCTGCATCCATCGGCTCCTCATGGTTTTCACCAGGTCGTCGGTATACTGTAATGACCCCCCCACTCTATCCCCTCTATTTCTCCCCCTTACTTTCTAACCCCTCTATATTCATAATATTGTATTTTTAATAACCAACTTAACTTTAATATCTAAATTTAAATATCCTATAAATTGCAATTAAATCAATGCTAACAATCTAATACCGTTGAAAAGAACCTAAAATTAACCTAAGTTTTTTGTATGTTCTAGATTTGTTATGGCCAATTGATCGTCTCCTAAAAGTGGTAGAACCCGTACGTTGTGATAATGTAGTAATCCAAATCCTTTTAAAGTAATGAGACAATTCCTAACTAACACCGACTCAATACGCGATCAATGTAGTAAATTGGAATATCCATTATCCTACTATTCACTGCAATCTAAACGTAAATCCCCACAAAACAACTCATATTAACCTAATTTAGAAAACCTGAAATACTTCCTATAATTGAACTTCTGAAACATAATTCAAGTGTATATTATCAGAATCTTTAAACGAATACTACCTAAAAAATATAAAATTCCCGTTTGTTACACTTCCACTATTCGACCCAATAATTCCCACTAGTTACAAAAATGTTATCATTTCTACCGGAAGTGCTTACAACCCATTCTACCATTTCCTTACGCCTATTTTAACCATATTAGCGAAGTCATGATAAACCACTTCTACTTATCATGACGCTGTCTACTGAGCCCCATTTCCTAACTATAAATTAATGCAAAACCTAAAGTTTCTGGTTTATTAAAGTCCATCTACGATGATCGTCTAAAATTCATTGCCCTTACTTTCCTACGTTATGCTCTATATTATAGATTAATAAATAAAACATAAATAAAACTCAAATTATTTATTAAGAAAGTTATTTCAAACGATTATGAATTTAGAATTTACTTTACCAAAATACTTTTATTGAATTTTAGTACTCAGAATATATAATTAAATGTTAGAATTATTTTGTCGCTCATTACTAACTTTGAGTTTTAAAAATATATCCGGAAACTTCGATTACTCCTGATTGAGAAGAAGCCCAAAGAAACTCCTCAGGGTTTATTTTTTTATTCTTTCTTTTTTTTAAATTCTTTTTGGTTTAACAATATTTGATTTTACAATAATTATAAGATCGAGTTACGATGCTATATAACATTTTGGAAAACTGTAAATTTAGAGTTAATACATCTATCGAGATTAAATACTATTATCTATGAGATATACATGACCTTTTTAAATAAATTTCGATGAATGACAATCAGACATGTCTTGCTGAATTCTCCTACAAAGAAGAGCCCGTAGGTTATGTAATATGCACAACCTCGCCGTGTGGAACCTCTGCTCCTCTCTCGAAGATTCGGCCGACATGAAATGGAGATTAATAATGTTGAATAAAAACTCAGGACATTTATTTCGGAGTAATTACACAATGATAATAAGTTGTATGCTGAGCTGAGCCGGGATCTGTTTCTGACATCGTGCAATATCACTTCAGAGTATAATTAGTATATTTATATAAGTTTCTTATTTTATGTTCCGTGTTATATTGTTCTTTTCGCAATATTGTGTGTCGAAAATAAAGATCATACCGTTTCATTTCATTTATTCCTAATCGTTTCCATACCAGTATTTATTGATATTATAATAATATTATGCATATA
The DNA here is from genome assembly GCA_963580505.1 of Ennomos erosarius. Taxonomy (NCBI): domain Eukaryota; kingdom Metazoa; phylum Arthropoda; class Insecta; order Lepidoptera; family Geometridae; genus Ennomos; species Ennomos erosarius. Next base: position 6,562,435 of record OY756992.1, on the reverse strand, counting down.
TTTTAATCATTTCCATACCCGTATTTATTGATATTATAATAATATTATGCATATATTTTGTATACTATAGACATTGAACCGTTTATGAATTCTCAGGCTGACTTTGCTTCTCCTGAACTTTCATAGAAATCATCCATATATCTAAGACGTATTTCAGTATAATGAAATATGCTAAAGTTATGTTTGATCCGTAGAACAAAGTGTATGTATTGTAAGTTGTAAATATATTATTGATATCACACCATCATCATCATCACCAGCATCATCATAAACCCATGTCACACTGTGCAGCCGTTAGTCTTCCGCTTCCTTCGACTACCCACGGCTCTGACCAGGTCAAACCTCATCATCATCATCATCACCACCATCATCCTGAACCTATGCCACTCTGTGCAACCGTTAGTCTTCCGCTTTCATTGGCTTCCCACGCTCTGACCAGGTCAAACCTCATCATCATCAACATCATCACCACCATCATCATCATAAACCTATGTCACACTGTGCAGCCGTTAGTCTTCCGCTTCCTTCGACTTCCCACGGCTCTGACCAGATCAAACCTCATCATCATCATCACCTCCATCATCCTGAACCCATGCCACTCTGTGCAGCCGTTAGTCTTCCACTTCCATCGGCTTCCCACGACTCGGAATAGATCATAGGTCCACCCAATGGGACCAGCCTACACAGTTCGTGGTCACACTAACTTGATTGAGATAAATACCTTTTACCTATTACGGAAGACCTTAATCTAATTTCCCAGTTTTTACGTTATAGGCGCATGAAAACATTACCTATTTTGAATTTACTAGAATGATATTCAAATACGCTCGTGATACTTACAATAAATAAATAGGGAAAAGATTTCCTCTCCACCTCTGTGTTTCCTTCATGTTCCGACGAAAGAAAACTCTACCTGCTTTTGCTGAATCCATGACAACATTGTATGCTATTGTTTGATAAAATTAGTGTGATAAATATACATCAAAGTATGCTTCAATCTTCGTGCGGGATTAAGATCTTTCGATCATCTCCGTGATCACAACAACAACCTGCTAAGAAAATAATTATGAACTTATACTAAATCGAACTACAACAATATTCCCAATAATTATCCAGTTAGGATTAAGTCAATAAATCATTATATCAAAGTAAAGTGATAAGTAAGTATTCAAATACATTCACGATGTTATACATCGCGTGAAATAAAATTTTTCATCTCCTTCGTGTATAACGCTAGGCTTCTGTCGGCTAAAGAAATGTGTAGTAAATAGCACTAGCTTCCCTTCTACAATAAAATCCCCTGCCATCATCAATCCTTTCGCCTAGAGTGATGTCCACGATGATCTTATGTTACAATAAGCATCTACACTCATCATCATCTAAGCTCCTGCCGACTAGGAAATATGCAAAGAATAGCATTGACTTTCCTTTCTGTACATTAAAACCACCTGCCATCATCAGACCATCCGCTTAGCGAGATGTCCACAACGATATTGTCCTACAATAAGCATTTTTACTCAACATCATCCTACAAGGAAAACTCTACGCATTCCGTTCTGTACATTAAAACCTTCTACCATCATCAATCCGCCCGCTCGGCGAGTTTCCCTGGGTAAAACTAATTACTTTGCAAATACTAGCTACGAAATAATGTAATAACTTCCCTCAGTTGATATCGGTTCATATCAACTTCTTGATTCATATTTTCCTCCGTTAGGTTTCCATAATTCCTAGACCTCTCCACTTCTGTAGGTAATACCTATCTTTGTCAATCTTCCGTCTCGTTATAAATTTTGGTTATTTCTAATATGAAAAGGAAATCCCCCGTTTTTCCTCTGTATTCCATTCGTAGCACCGTTCACACATTTTTCTGAAAAATAAAATCAGGATAAAACTATATTTTTTGCCATCTTTCATTTTCATTTTTTTTCCAAGTAAACTGTCAAAACCAATCCGAAAATATTATTTTAAAAGTGTTTGACACATCCTAGAGTGCCAGCTCGCGATTAAGTATGAACCTTTTTATTAAGGAGTTTTTATTCTTTCTACTATTACCTCATTTTACGTTTAGATAACTACTTTTACACCTATCTCCATGTCCTATACCAGTTAATGCAGTATCAAACGAATATTTGCTTTATTTTTGGATTATTATTTACTCGTAAAATTATTTGATTTAAATATATTTATAATTGAGAAAACTTTCTAATATTTGTGACGTCACGAGACACCCTGGATCGTTACAATACCAAGTAGGGGCCGGCCTACGCTTGAAAATATTAATTAATAAATAGAATTAAATAAAAGTAGATATTTTCAAATTCAAATTCAATTCAAATGTTTATTGCGTTCCATAATGTAACATTAGATAGTGTAATCAAGCATTGGTATCATTATGGACCCTGTCGGGCACAACAATTGTTATTAGAGGAGAGGACGACAGTATAAATACCTACTTAAAACAAATTCCATAAATTATCAATAGTAATCGTCATCAAAATATTCGGCATAATTTTAAACATTATTATTTGTCATTTTCATCATTAGTTATTAAATATACTTAATTTAATTTACAATTTGTCATTAAGATAATCTTGAATTGAATAATAAGTCTTACTGATTAAAAATTCTTTTATGTTTTTAACAAACTGTAAGTCAGTTTTATGTTTTTTATACACGTCGGGAAGTTTATTAAATACTTTTATTGACATTACGAGAGGACTTGACGAATGTAACTTGAGTCGGGAAATCGGTAATACTAGGTGGTCTTCGTATCGTATTGAGCGGTTTATATTTCTAGGTAAATCTTTTCACACAAATTTGCATAGCTCCAAGGTATAAATAGAAGATAATGTCAAAATTTTAAGTTTTTTAAATTGAGGTTTGCAACTGTCTGTCTGTTTAATATTAGTTAATATGCGTATTAGTTTTTTTTGTTGGATGAAGAGACTCTGTGCTTGTGTGCTATTTCCCCATAAGATAACGCCATAGCTGAGCCATGCAAAAGCGTACGAATAATACGTGGTTAGTGCAGTATCTAGGTCAGTAGTCTTTTTGACTTCACGAAGGGCATACGTGAATGACGATAATTTAGATTTAATCTTGTTTACGTGCGATTCCCAATTGATGTGTGTGTCTATAATCAAACCAAGTAAATTGAATTCTTTAACTGTTTCCAAGGGTGAATTGTGAAAAGTGAAGTTAAAATTTAGTGACGCTTTTTGATAGGGATGGAATATTAATAATTTGGTTTTGGGAAAATTAATTTCAAGGTTGTGTGCGTTCATCCAATCTGTTGTCTTCTCAAGTACGGTGGTGAGTTTCATGTTTAAGTTCGTTGCATTCTGAGATGAAGTAAGAAGGGAAATATCATCTGCAAACAATACACACGTTTCTTCAATGGCTTTAGGAAGGTCATTGATATATATATCAAAAACAGAAGGCACCCGATGACACTTCCTTGTGGTATAGATGCGTTGATCGTTTTACAATCAGAGCGGACACGTTGTATAAAATTTGTCTGATGGTTATAATACTCAATTTCCACATATTGCTCCCGGTCTTTCAGGTACGATGAAAACCATTTATGAGCAGTTCCGCGAATACCTATTCCATATAATTTATTTAATAAGATATTGAATTGGACTTTGTCATATGCTTTGGTCATATCTAGAAGTATTCCTACCGCATAATGTTTACTGTTTACGATATTAAGTGCCTCTTGTATATACTTATAAACTGCTAGTGTGGTAGATCGTTTTTTCCTAAAACCATTTTGACATTCATCAAAGATGTTATACTTCTCACAAAACTTATACACGCTTACACTTATACAAGTAATATTATAGTAATAAAGTAATTTGCTCCCGTCGGTCTTGTTTCCTAACAAATATAATTTGGGTCTTTTTAAGACAAGAGTGAATAGGTACTGTAACGCACTTTATGTGTACATAGCGTGTGTTCCATTACATAGAGGTACTTAGATACCATGAAACATAAAATGTGTGATTTATTTAAAATTAGGGTGAGGTCTTTTGTTTCATTCAGACGTAGCAGAAATGTGTATCTACTATCCCATTCCATTTTTATTGGGTTTCAAAGAACTGCTTTCAGCTTTTGCCGTGAGAACTTCTTTCAGAAATCATAGACGGTCTTGCAGCTCAAGACCTTGGCTTAGAGCCTTGACCACTAAAGAATAAGGTTTAATGTATTTAAAATTCGATATAGGCCGAGTGTAAAATGTCTGACTATTTGGTTTTACACGATAATCTATAGTTTTCAAGTACGACGATAAATTAGAAAATTTGAATTGGCTTAACGATGTATTTTACGAAATATTATTTCTTGCGTTATCTCAACTGTTGACAACAGTTATTTAGTGTGACGTTAAGTTATAATGATTAGGGTTGGCAAGGCTTATGCGATTTGTAAATAAGTTATAAAAATATGAAAAATTCTAGGTGTTTTATTGAATAAAAAGTAATTGAAACTAAGATGTAGAATAGTGATTTAAATATAGTTTTCATGGATATTTTGCACATGTGACTTTGTGTTATTCTGATTACATATTTTAAAGTATTTTGGTATTTTAAATGTAGAACATATTATAATATAAAACATTACATTAAAATTCAATAAAACTTTGGGGTTTCAAAATTAACAGTATCTGGAGAAAATGTAGTTTCTTTTGGTTTTACGGAACCTGATATAAAATATCACCAAAAATTTAAGCTATACTTACTTATATACGCAATTTACATAATATATTTGATTGCAAATATTTAATTCGTTGATTTTCATAAACATTTAAATATAATAGATGAAAATCACAAGCATGCAACCCTAGAAAGCTCCGTCATATGGTTGCGTGCTTACTGTAAGAACCAGTAACTCAACTCTGCAAGGGATAATAGTACATTTTTTTTGTATGGGATTAACATGGTTAACGCCATTTTTAAAGGGAAACATCGAAGTAGATGTTTAATGATATAAATGTGAAATTTGTATGAAAGTAAAATCAACTATATCTTATATAAATAAGAGAAGGGAAATTAAATGTTAAAATTTAACAAGTCCGGAAATGAGTCATTCGAATAAAATATCAAATTTCATTAAAGACCAGGATAATAGTATTGATCTAAGGGGAACATCTCTTGATGTCACCTATTGTCTATATTTTTCTTGAAGTTGAGTTACTGTTGTAAGAAACCATTAAAATTTCAGTAAAAAATTCGGGATTTCAAGTGCAAGTTTGTTTTTGCCCTCTAAATGCAAAACATCGTAAATTTTGGACGTAATGGATTTTTGAAGAGGTGATAGGTACTTAGATTTCTGGTGGGAACGGACAGGGCTTCAAATTTGAAGGGAAAAATTATAGGCAGTCGGGAATTACGGGTCAAATCGAGAGGACGAATATCTTTGACTCTATTATCGCGAGCTTGAATCTTCATAGTACTAATTAAGTGCAAATTTTCAAATACATAGTGAATAATATTTAAAATCAGTGTTTATTTTGTGATTGTGTTAGTGTCAGTGTTGATAACTTTAACGTCAGTGATATAATTTTATTGCTATAAGTTTATAATATTATCTATTTACAAGGTTTGGTTAAATTGTTATGTTTTCAGATACCTAAGCTGTGCACCTGTAAACGTCGCGCACCGGTTAGACTCCGTTGTCGTATTCCTTTAATATTATGTTTAGGTAAATAATTAATAGGGGTAGATTTATTCTTTTAAACTTTCAGAGTAGCGGCATTTTTCTTCGTTGTATACGGGTCAGTTGGGGGTAGGTTTATTACTCATTTTAATTTTGTAGGGAATTCGTAGGAGCGTGTGATATACATGTGTTTGTCGTGGAAGAGATAAAACTGTACAACATAAAACTTAATACCCTAGATCTGTAGGTGTTTTCCCCTTTTCCAAATACATATATTTGAATAAAATAATTATAACTTTACATGCTGCGAAGACTTGTTCAACAACTGGAACCAGTTCTAATACTTCTACCAAATTATGTGATCGCGCCTACACTTCCCTGGAAGGAAATCATTATCATTATAATACTATGCATTTAACTGTACGAGAATATTTCACAATGACTACATCTATTAAACTTGTGTTCTAAATGACATCATGTATTACGGCTGCCTCCAGGAGTTGAGTACACGAGTTTTTCAGCATCAACATCTTATTTGAACTACTAAAATTAATCTTATGAAAAATACATTGTTAAAGTATTTCTCTTCTGTGAAAGAATTAATAATATTCGTTACACACATACACACTAGTTACTCACCGAGGGACGAGCAATATGACCGCTAGATCTGCGGGATTAGGGCATATTGGACTACTCTTTCAATCAGCAGGGAAGTCGCGCGCCAAGGGGTCGTGGGTCTACACAGAATGTCAAGTCAGGATTAAACTTTGACGGATGGGCAATATGGTCGCTAGATCGGTAGGGATCAGGCCAGTTGAACCACTCTGTCGATAAGCCTTCAGCTGAGAAACTCGGTATCGAGGGGTTTATATCGTGGCGTGACATTCGATCATGCACTAGGTACACTTTTAATCACACAAGGACTGATCTATTCCTGTAGGGAAAATTGCGAGTCTTGTCGGAATTGATTGGTCATAAATTAGAGTAGCGTGTTTCAACATAAAACAAAATCGAAGACCCATCAGGTCCTAAACAAGATAACAGGATGATAGCGAGATGTATATTCCTAAAATGTGCGATGTATGAACCAAGATCGGGAAAAGATGAAGGTTTGCAAGTCTGTGTCTTTCGTGGTGTGTTAGGTTGAACCCCGACGGTTTTGTTGGTTATATAATATGGTGCAAGGTGCTAGGCTGGAAGGGAGCCTTGCTTTAATCCTTTTGGTTAGGAATCCTATTTATAGGCCTTCAAAGGTCTAACCTCCATGTCCCGTCTCTATTATTTTTAGCTTGCTGGCGTTAGCGGTACAACTGAGAGTGCAGATTGCTGATTCGATGATAAATGTTTTATTTATAAATATCTATGTACATTTTATATAATCTTTGTATTTCCTAAAGGTGCAAAAGTGAAGTGTTTGTGCGTTGTGGCCACGAAGAGAGAAAAGAACTCCAGACGTGCTGGTTCCTGAAGTTTCAGCTAAGTTGCATGCTCAATTTTACTTGCAATCGATATTCTTATTTCTTTTGAATTGATGTGCTTATTTTAAAACTTCATTTCTCTATAAAATAGATACTTTTCTATTTTGTGATTTCATTGTGCGCTGTGCGAATATTACGTATTACAATCTTAATTTTTTAATGACACGTATCATTTTGTTATGAGACTTATTACACGTGTGACTTATACGTTCTTGCAATCGATATTCTTATTGCTTTTAAATTGATGTGTTTATTTTAAATCTTCATTTCTCCACAAAATAGATACTTTTCTATTTTGTGATTCCATTGTGTACTGTGCGAATATCATGTAATATGATCTTAATTTTTTTTATGACATGTATCATTTTGTTATGGAAATTATTACACGTGTGATTTATACGTTCTATAAATTGAAATATTCCTTTTGCTTCATTACAACACAACGTAAATATACACAACGTAATTGGGTCCTAAGAGTATAAAATATCTAGACGATCACACTTGGCCAAAACGTAGCGAAAGTTTGAAATTATGCCAGAGGCTACTCAATTAGGTAGATTTAGATTTTATCCACGTTTGGAACTTAGTAAATATAATATATGATTGAAGACTAAGGAATAGGTAGACTCTCGTTACAGTGGTGCCGTGTCCAGCCATGTGCGTCATTAAAAATTTAATCAAATTGATTAAATTACGCATTAAAAGATACCCGAGTTACTATGTAGTTAAATACAGAAAAAAAAAAAAAAAAAAAAAAAAATCTTATCAGATTAGATTTCTTATTGGATTTGATTTCTTATTCTTATTTCGTATAGGTTAAATACTAACGAGCTGAAATTTCGTAGTGCTATTATAGGACATAGAGATAATTATATAAAATATCTGATCGTTTTAAAATGAAAAAAAAAAAAAAAAAAAACTGTAGGGAGATTGGTAACTAGTGTATTTTATTCCACTTTATCAAGAAGATTAACATTATTTATTATTGTTTTTTTATTATTATGACTTCCTTTTTACTATTCACAATAAATTGCAAATAGAACTAGGTAAATTCACCGTTCGTAAATATTTAGTTAAATGAATAACAAGCTGTCTCAATACAACAGCATCCTATAAAATAGAAAAAAAAAATGTTTAGTTAATTATAGGTATAGGCGGCTTTTATCATTAAAAACGTTCACTTTAGAAAACTGTAACTTGTCTTATTCGGTTGTTAGTTTTTCTCTGTGTTACCTCTATTTTACTATCTATAAAAAGAAAAAAACGCTCTTTGCTGCATCGCGTCGTCTAGATGATTTCAGTGATTCTTTATTTCTAAATAATTCTATTCTTCATTTTATTTATTCTTATATTTTTAGTTCTGATTTGTTTTAGCTCCTTTTCAATCCTTTTCTCATTTGGGTATTGGTTTTATTGTATGGTAGTACATGAAAATGACTTATGTTAGAACTACAGTGAAATAACATAAAATAACTTAATTGTGATAAATAAAAAGTTATAATTTCATTGCTTAATTATCTGAAATAATAGAGAGTAACGCTGCGGAATAAATTTAATGATGATGGCAAATATGTTCCATTGCGTTAGGGTAATGATTCAATTTGACAGGTTATATAATTTTGATCATACGAGGATTACAGACAACAATACAATACAATACAATACAAAAACTCTTTATTGTATACCACAGAAACAATCAATGATACATTAACAGCTTATAGTAGGTATTACAATCGGCGGCCTTATCAATAAAAGCGATCTCTTCCAGGCAACCTTTGGATGGACAGTATTGGATGAAGTAGGAGTGGACGGTGGTGTACAATAAGAACCTATACATTAATTAAGTTTTTATAAGTATGTTTGAGACAAATTTGATATAAAATAAATAATACTATAAATTACTGAAACAAACAAAGAAAAACAACAGTAATAATAATAATAATGCATTCATAATACTATTTATAATCCATAAACTACACATTACTAATTATACATAATCATATATTAATAATAAATAAATAAAATAAAATAAATACCTATTAAACATAATATAAATATATATATATATATATATATACAACGTGATATGGGTTTCTTTAATACGAGCATTAACTGTACATTTACATCCAGTTCGGGTAACATTTTATTTTATATACGACTTAGTGAGACAAGCAGGTTGTGCACCCAATTTTAGGCGCAACACTTATAAAAACAGTCGGGAATGTTACAAAATGTCAACATCTGATTTAGGCTAACAAAAAATGTATGCACCTGTTGGGTAACGGTTTCGGAAGACAATGTCGCGACGATAGGCCATTGACCTACTACAAAAAAAAAGGATGATTGGGTTCCGGAAGTATTCTTTTAAGTGGTTTATTGTTTTCCTTTTGGTTGCGTTAACAGATTAGTTTTTATTTACTATAACACGTTTGTTCAAAGCAAATAACCACAGTCCTTTTTTTTTCAGTAAAAGGGTTTGATATGTTTTGTTCATTTCACTTCAATTTGCCAAAATGATGAACGCTTTTAAAATCTAAGGGGTGAAGATAGAATGACAGTTTAAGTAGTTAGAGAAACTGAATTTACTATGTATATAGTTTGTAATGAATGTGTAACGTGGGTGCTATATTAGGATAAGTGCGAGATATCATTTTGAAAAAAAAAAAAACTTTCTAACCCGGCAAAACTCAAAGGGGTGATCTTTTGTAACACATTTTATGTTTACTTAGCGATAATATTGATTTTAGGAGTCGTTCGTTTGTTATGTGATTTTCTCCGGATTTTATTTTAGAAAATTAAAATCCGTCTAAACTCAAAGGGGTGATCTGTAACGCACTTTATGTGTACATAGCGTGTGTTCCATTACATAGAGGTACTTAGATACCATGAAACATAAAATGTGTGATTTATTTAAAATTAGGGTGAGGTCTTTTGTTTCATTCAGACGTAGCAGAAATGTGTATCTACTATCCCATTCCATTTTTATTGGGTTTCAAAGAACTGCTTTCAGCTTTTGCCGTGAGAACTTCTTTCAGAAATCATAGACGGTCTTGCAGCTCAAGACCTTGGCTTAGAGCCTTGACCACTAAAGAATAAGGTTTAATGTATTTAAAATTCGATATAGGCCGAGTGTAAAATGTCTGACTATTTGGTTTTACACGATAATCTATAGTTTTCAAGTACGACGATAAATTAGAAAATTTGAATTGGCTTAACGATGTATTTTACGAAATATTATTTCTTGCGTTATCTCAACTGTTGACAACAGTTATTTAGTGTGACGTTAAGTTATAATGATTAGGGTTGGCAAGGCTTATGCGATTTGTAAATAAGTTATAAAAATATGAAAAATTCTAGGTGTTTTATTGAATAAAAAGTAATTGAAACTAAGATGTAGAATAGTGATTTAAATATAGTTTTCATGGATATTTTGCACATGTGACTTTGTGTTATTCTGATTACATATTTTAAAGTATTTTGGTATTTTAAATGTAGAACATATTATAATATAAAACATTACATTAAAATTCAATAAAACTTTGGGGTTTCAAAATTAACAGTATCTGGAGAAAATGTAGTTTCTTTTGGTTTTACGGAACCTGATATAAAATATCACCAAAAATTTAAGCTATACTTACTTATATACGCAATTTACATAATATATTTGATTGCAAATATTTAATTCGTTGATTTTCATAAACATTTAAATATAATAGATGAAAATCACAAGCATGCAACCCTAGAAAGCTCCGTCATATGGTTGCGTGCTTACTGTAAGAACCAGTAACTCAACTCTGCAAGGGATAATAGTACATTTTTTTTGTATGGGATTAACATGGTTAACGCCATTTTTAAAGGGAAACATCGAAGTAGATGTTTAATGATATAAATGTGAAATTTGTATGAAAGTAAAATCAACTATATCTTATATAAATAAGAGAAGGGAAATTAAATGTTAAAATTTAACAAGTCCGGAAATGAGTCATTCGAATAAAATATCAAATTTCATTAAAGACCAGGATAATAGTATTGATCTAAGGGGAACATCTCTTGATGTCACCTATTGTCTATATTTTTCTTGAAGTTGAGTTACTGTTGTAAGAAACCATTAAAATTTCAGTAAAAAATTCGGGATTTCAAGTGCAAGTTTGTTTTTGCCCTCTAAATGCAAAACATCGTAAATTTTGGACGTAATGGATTTTTGAAGAGGTGATAGGTACTTAGATTTCTGGTGGGAACGGACAGGGCTTCAAATTTGAAGGGAAAAATTATAGGCAGTCGGGAATTACGGGTCAAATCGAGAGGACGAATATCTTTGACTCTATTATCGCGAGCTTGAATCTTCATAGTACTAATTAAGTGCAAATTTTCAAATACATAGTGAATAATATTTAAAATCAGTGTTTATTTTGTGATTGTGTTAGTGTCAGTGTTGATAACTTTAACGTCAGTGATATAATTTTATTGCTATAAGTTTATAATATTATCTATTTACAAGGTTTGGTTAAATTGTTATGTTTTCAGATACCTAAGCTGTGCACCTGTAAACGTCGCGCACCGGTTAGACTCCGTTGTCGTATTCCTTTAATATTATGTTTAGGTAAATAATTAATAGGGGTAGATTTATTCTTTTAAACTTTCGGAGTAGCGGCATTTTTCTTCGTTGTATACGGGTCAGTTGGGGGTAGGTTTATTACTCATTTTAATTTTGTAGGGAATTCGTAGGAGCGTGTGATATACATGTGTTTGTCGTGGAAGAGATAAAACTGTACAACATAAAACTTAATACCCTAGATCTGTAGGTGTTTTCCCCTTTTCCAAATACATATATTTGAATAAAATAATTATAACTTTACATGCTGCGAAGACTTGTTCAACAACTGGAACCAGTTCTAATACTTCTACCAAATTATGTGATCGCGCCTACACTTCCCTGGAAGGAAATCATTATCATTATAATACTATGCATTTAACTGTACGAGAATATTTCACAATGACTACATCTATTAAACATCTGTTCTAAATGACATCATGTATTACGGCTGCCTCCAGGAGTTGAGTACACGAGTTTTTCAGCATCAACATCTTATTTGAACTACTAAAATTAATCTTATGAAAAATACATTGTTAAAGTATTTCTCTTCTGTGAAAGAATTAATAATATTCGTTACACACATACACACTAGTTACTCACCGAGGGACGAGCAATATGACCGCTAGATCTGCGGGATTAGGGCATATTGGACTACTCTTTCAATCAGCAGGGAAGTCGCGCGCCAAGGGGTCGTGGGTCTACACAGAATGTCAAGTCAGGATTAAACTTTGACGGATGGGCAATATGGTCGCTAGATCGGTAGGGATCAGGCCAGTTGAACCACTCTGTCGATAAGCCTTCAGCTGAGAAACTCGGTATCGAGGGGTTTATATCGTGGCGTGACATTCGATCATGCACTAGGTACACTTTTAATCACACAAGGACTGATCTATTCCTGTAGGGAAAATTGCGAGTCTTGTCGGAATTGATTGGTCATAAATTAGAGTAGCGTGTTTCAACATAAAACAAAATCGAAGACCCATCAGGTCCTAAACAAGATAACAGGATGATAGCGAGATGTATATTCCTAAAATGTGCGATGTATGAACCAAGATCGGGAAAAGATGAAGGTTTGCAAGTCTGTGTCTTTCGTGGTGTGTTAGGTTGAACCCCGACGGTTTTGTTGGTTATATAATATGGTGCAAGGTGCTAGGCTGGAAGGGAGCCTTGCTTTAATCCTTTTGGTTAGGAATCCTATTTATAGGCCTTCAAAGGTCTAACCTCCATGTCCCGTCTCTATTATTTTTAGCTTGCTGGCGTTAGCGGTACAACTGAGAGTGCAGATTGCTGATTCGATGATAAATGTTTTATTTATAAATATCTATGTACATTTTATATAATCTTTGTATTTCCTAAAGGTGCAAAAGTGAAGTGTTTGTGCGTTGTGGCCACGAAGAGAGAAAAGAACTCCAGACGTGCTGGTTCCTGAAGTTTCAGCTAAGTTGCATGCTCAATTTTACTTGCAATCGATATTCTTATTTCTTTTGAATTGATGTGCTTATTTTAAAACTTCATTTCTCTATAAAATAGATACTTTTCTATTTTGTGATTTCATTGTGCGCTGTGCGAATATTACGTATTACAATCTTAATTTTTTAATGACACGTATCATTTTGTTATGAGACTTATTACACGTGTGACTTATACGTTCTTGCAATCGATATTCTTATTGCTTTTAAATTGATGTGTTTATTTTAAATCTTCATTTCTCCACAAAATAGATACTTTTCTATTTTGTGATTCCATTGTGTACTGTGCGAATATCATGTAATATGATCTTAATTTTTTTTATGACATGTATCATTTTGTTATGGAAATTATTACACGTGTGATTTATACGTTCTATAAATTGAAATATTCCTTTTGCTTCATTACAACACAACGTAAATATACACAACGTAATTGGGTCCTAAGAGTATAAAATATCTAGACGATCACACTTGGCCAAAACGTAGCGAAAGTTTGAAATTATGCCAGAGGCTACTCAATTAGGTAGATTTAGATTTTATCCACGTTTGGAACTTAGTAAATATAATATATGATTGAAGACTAAGGAATAGGTAGACTCTCGTTACAGTACCTCATGAGTCTGCGTGCTACACCTTCGGCTACATCGTCGCTTTCCATCAGGTGAGATGTGGTCAAACGCAGGCTTATTCTACATAAAAAAAAAAATCACTAACTTTATATTTTTGTTTGACTCATTATGTTTATAATATTCTAAAACTATCATAAGATAAAAGATAAACTTAATTTTACTTTACCTTACTACAACAGTTTATTACTGTTATAGTAAACTAGACTTGGCGACTAATCTGAGATTAAACTCTGGGAGCACTCAACTGGTTAATTCAAATAAAAAGCAATATGATTATGATCAGAATCTCGGAGTTTTCTCTAGCGAAGGGCGTCCCCTACCTTTTCCACCTTACAGACTAAAACCAGTAAGGTCAAGTTTCCACCTTCAAAATCGAGCATCATCAGCGACTCGAGTCGAGAGGGTAGAAGGTCGTTAAGCTGTAATTAAAAATTAAAACCTATATCACTTTGGTCACTAAAAAATACTTTCTTTTTTTAGCTGGTTTGATCACGAATAATTAACATCAACATGATAACTTTGGTGGGTTTCTTGACCCGTAATTATTAAGGTAAAAACTATGAATTTCTTTTGACCTGTTGTTAAGGTAAACAATGGTTATTAACCCAAACGAAATCAAATTTTGACCACTGGTAAGAACTTGCTAAAGTTGCCAACCCACACTTAGTAGTTACTAGTTAATAATCGTGAAAGGTTAAAACATCAGCTTTACGAAGGAATAAAGAAAAGTAATTTGAAAGATTTTCGTGGTACTGCATCTTTCGTGTACAGTGTCAGCTATCTCGCACGATCTTTAACTTAATTAGAGAGCACCCAGCGAAGAAAGTATTCTAAGAAATTAGCCAGTTAATTGGAGTAATGATACCGGGTAATGTAATTATATTAATTAAATAACTGAACCAAGATTAATGCCAAAAAGTCACTGTAATTTTCCACACAGCCGTTAATATTTCGTATTGACTCTTGTTCGTGTCTTTCATTAATAATAAAAAATACATTTTTTTAGATGTTGTAATGAAACCCACGTTATTTATTTAAGTACATATCCATAAATAATTTGCGTGTCTATAACAAAAGTTTACCAACTTAGCAAGTTTTAAGTGGACAGTTGTATAAGGAAACTTTTACGGTGGTAATGAATTACTTATAAAGAGGACAAGACTCGGCGAGGCAATATATTTCACCTAAAATTATTTTTTTTCTATTATATAAAATGCTTTGTCCTGACTGGGTGACAGACAACTCAAACCTTTGAACTCATTTGTAGAGTGGGTTTCTTTTTAAATGTAGGCGCGTGCTAAGTATTTTTGAAAATTCAACCCCTAAGTAGGTAAAAAGGATAAAAAACATTTGTATGAAAAATCTACATTTCGTAACGTACCGTTTTGGAACTCGGCGCATACTATTATTAAAAAACAACTCTTTAGATGGTGAGTTTTTTAGTTAAACTTCATATGAAAATCGTAAAAATTTTGGTCGTATTACACTTATTGAAATTTGGAATGGGCACAGAATATCCCTTCCCTACATATAATAAATGTGTAATTCTGATGCGCTACGGAACACACACATAATGATGTCAAATCTAATTTATCCCATAGGTTCTATTGTTCAAAAAATATCGTAACCGCGATGCAGGACTACAAGGCTTTTTGCCCTTCTCCATACATTTTCTAATTTATCGTATCAAACGCCATCTAGGGACAATAATTTGTAGCTGTTTGTTTGTTTGTTTGTTTGTTATTGAAAAAATCCTAGATACTGAACTGATTTTCATGCGGTTTGCACTAATATTCATAGAAATAACCAGCGCACAACATAGGATGTATTAAAATACAAATATCATTAATAATTTTTGGTCAAAATTATTAAATATCATTACGAAACTGGACGGAATTTTATACAACATGGCCGCTCCATGGTGAATTTTTTTTGGCTACTGACGGTTAGTTTGTGTCACAGTAATTTTTTTTATGTTGTATTATGGCTTCAAACATAGTGTATTTAGCCAGTGTTAAGTATAGTAATTTTTCGTCGTGTTGTTATTGAATATTTCACATGTTTCACGTAAAGTCCATCTGGAGGCACAGATTAAAGAAAAAAAAACGTGTGTAAGGCCATGAACAAAGAGTAATAGGAGTTAATTTCGGTAGTAAATATGCATTAAACAGTGGAATGAATTTTTACAATTTATTAGTTTTGATTAGCCATTATTAGTTTTTCTATTTAAGCCCTTGCAGGTTGTTTGGGGTTTTTGGAGTAAAATAGATATAACATCAAATAATATGTAAGTAGTATGAATCGATTGCATTCAAGATACAAACATGTTAATTATATTTAAGTGCCCGCAGATTAGAGAAATAACCGGCCAATTGCGAGTTGGGCTCGCGCACGAAGGGTTCCGTATCATTATCTATAAAAACTAACAAAAAAAGTTTGATGTATGAGAGAGAAAAAATACTAAAATACAGAATACAATAAGTATTTAAGGGGTTAAATACTTCTTTTATTCTGTATTTTTTGTAATAGCGGCAACAAAAATATATTTATCATCTGTGAAGATTTCAGCTGTCTAACTATCACGGTTCATGAGATACAGCCTGATGGTGACAGACGGACAGACGGACAGCGAAGCCTTAGTAATAGGGTTCCGTACCCAAAACGGACTGACGACGTCTGTCAGGCTGTCTGTCCGTCTGTCACCAGGCTGTATCTCATGAACCGTGATAGTTAGAGCTTTACACTTGGGAGTATAATCTTGACCCTTGCTACGCCTATTTTTGGCATTACATGACGTCTATGTTTGGCCCACAGGTCTGAGGGCCAATGCATACTATTACCACCATAGGCTAATGCAGTGGACCAATGGTACTCTTACGTTACGTATAAATTATATACTCTTTGAATGATACAGAAGTATAATAATACTATTTGGAATGATACGAAGTAGATTTTTTTCTCTAATCTGTGTACGAAACATGTTATGTAAAATGCCCTGGGGGTCTAGCAAAGATCACAATCACTAACGCTAACGCCTCACGCTAACTCCAAAAATGTATCGAAATAACATTCGCTACGGAAAAGTCAGCGATTTCCGAAACGTCATTTCAGTACATTTTGGAGTTAGCGTTTGGCGTTAGCGTTAGCGGTTGGTATCTTTGCTAGACCCCCAGACTTTGCCCTATTGTAAAAATGTTTTGAAAGCCTAGATTTTAATATAATATAGGTTTTAATTAATCATGAGTTCGATGACTTATCGAAGTATCATCGAAAATTTTTCTATAGTTAAGTAGCCATGAGTGGAGATTTCATCAAAATTGGTCCAGGAATATCAAGCATATTAATTAGCGTACCTACGCTGTTTTGGGAAATATTATAATTAATTATTTCATCCATGATTAAGACATGTCATTTTTACTTCGTGGAAGCCATTACCCAAACCGAAACCTGAAAAGTAATGTAGTCCACGCATGGCAACGCCGCGGGCAGTAGCTAGTACAAAATAAAGAGGTTGTGGGTCTCGGCAATTTTAGAATAATTACCTCTTAAAGGAATAAAAATAAACGTTTCTTGAAAGATAGTCCACGTGGGCCAAGCCGCGGGGTAGAAGCAAAGCTAGTGTGGGTAGGTATAAAGTGTGGTTCTTAATTATGCAGATTGAATTCTCTAACGCTTAACGTTTCTACAGAGATTAAAGTTCACAGACTAATGCCAGTCTACACTAAAATTTGACAGCTCTTCTTTGGTAACGCTTCTTGAGTTCGCACTTATCTGTTTAGGACGTACCCAAATACAGTAGTTACGGTATAAAAGACAGATAAGACTAGCACTTGATAAAAAAATTTAAATCTTTTTATAAAGCAAGTACTTACGTTTGAGAAATTCTCGGAACATTCATTTTATAAGCTAGTGTTTGTACTTCTGTCGTTCAAATGGTCGTTTTATATCCAACTCGCATTTCCATTAACTTTGTTTTGTACGGGTTTATCTAATAAACTTTTAAAGCCAACTTCTGCACGTATTACCTCAATGTGCGACACTTTCCTGGAATTCCAAGAAATAATAAGTGCCATTGGCCGAATTCAGCCGCACCTTTGGTTTTGCGATTTTTCTGAAACCTGTTTTCTTTAATCAATCACGTAACGAAATTTTTGAACAACGTTGTTAGTTGTAAGTATTGTTTATGTTTCATACGTCCATACTGTCAAAATATTTCATTCTAGTCGAAGTCATGTCCTTCAAACCTGACATAAATTTACTTGTTTGCACTAGTTTCCGTCTAAAATGTAGACTAGTTAGCTAGTTTCAAAACGTTCTTTGAAAGTTGCTTTATAAACTTGTAAAACTTTGGTAAGTATAGTTTTACAATAGATACCTACAAAGTATGCGTTCAATAACAAATTATTTGAGATGCCTTAGGATTTTGGGTAGGTATTAAAAATGTTCGTTGAAAGACCACTTATGCATGAATGACCCCTAAAATATGTGTCCCCTAAATCATTCAAAAAAATCCAATCATGCAGAAAATTCAGTGAACTAAATGTTACCAGCTGGGCTGTCGTTTTATTTATTAATACAATTAACTCCGAACGTATCGGACTTTGTACTTAAAGCTTGTTTAAAAATTTAGCACCAGTTCTCTCCCGTGAAGTTGTTGCTCCCGCGAGCCTTCAGTCTTAATTATTACTTTGGGAAAATTAAGACTGTCGTTTACCCCGGGAGTGCCCCCCAAGTACCCCGGAGTGCCCGACGAAGGTTTTGCTCTTCCATTTATCTAAATGTACTTTGTCTTGCTGGGGTGTTGTTCACTATGTGTGGAGAGGGTTTGTTGTTATTTTATTTGAAGAATTTGGTACATGTTGACTGTTAGACCTTTTTGCGGTGTTTTCGTATCTGTTTCTGAAACTGACAATAAGTTCTCGTATGTAAGAAACTCTGTGTTATTAACGATATAGATGTTTGCCTAAAACTGATTTATAAAGAAGTTAACATAGACGCCGACATTTCAGTTTTCGCTACATTTAACCTCCTCCAATCAAAGTAAGAAGAAAGTTATATTCCATTACTTTTTATAGTACTTTGCGGGTTTTATAGCCTCGTAAGAAAGAAAAATAATCTAATACCTTCAAAACTTTAGCCCTTCTACCCTCTCTACACCTTTATCCTCCCCAATGCCGGCTCAAAGTAATGACGAGCGTTAAGTACATTACCTATTGTAGTACTTTGAGGCTTCTACAGTCTCGCGAACGTATGAGCCGCTTTTACTCTAATTATGAGCACGACACTGTAATATTATTACGTAATGCGGGGGCCCAATGCCATACTTTCCCTTTAAGAAAATTAAACACGAGTGTGAATAAACAAGGCTCTCTACTAAACTCTCTTTTTCTTTTTATGCGTGTAAATAATATTAACTGAACGTAATTTTTAGACCCAATAGACAAAAGGTAGCTAGCTCTAAAAGAATCCCACAAAGTTTATCCCATCTAATCTTTAACGCCCATCGGATACCAATCAAAGTTTAGGTCATAAAACCAAAGATCAACCTTATGTGTTAATTTGGACCAATTTATATTAAATTGTAGTAATTAATTATGTAAATATTATTGAATCAACAAAAACATTGCCAAATTATCGGTTAACCAATATGGCGAAGATTTTCGTTTGCAGCGCGCAAAATGCGGTTGACTCTCATTTTCATTGCAGTTGTGAATAACAAAACTTAAATCCGGTGGTGGAGAGGATTATTGCTAAGCTCGGTTAATGAACGCTCACACCATTTAAAGGGGTTTCTTCCATTTATAAATGATTGTGGTTAATATAGAAACTTCCTGTCTAGTATTATCTATTACTTTGCTTTGTAAACGTTTGACTCTATGCATCTGGTCATTAACATAATAATATAGCTCTACAAATCTCGGTTGCCCCGCACCAAGACGTTTCAATTTGTATGTAGAAATTGCCATTGCTGTTATAACGATGATGACAAAAACTACATCTACAACATGAGAATATCGGCATGTTAAATAATCATCTACACACACAAACCAAAACCAAACCTATCGCAAAGCTGCTGCACTTGGCCTTTGCAGGGGATTATAGCCAACACGGCCCAGAGAGAAAAATCCTGTCCCGACCGTGGGAATGAATTGGGTTGAAAACAAATGTATGTTAAGACAAAAATATGTGTTTCCTTTTTGTTATATTATAATATTATAAGTAACAAAATATTTAAAAAAAGATGTAATGAACCATACATTTTAGACGTTCTTGTAAAAAACACCACATGATATTAAGTAGGCATTAATGATGCCAAGTTTTAAGACGCTTGCGTTTCTTCATCATAATCTTCCAGTAGGTATTATTTAAGGTACCAAAACAAACCGGTATCAAAAGTTTATTTTGACAAAAAGTGAACCAAAGTCTGACGTCACTCAGCGTAGATGACAAGAAAAACTTTTGGGGAAAAAATTGCCGTGCTTTCAGTAGCCCAGGCCTTCAAAATGTTCATAATTTTATGCTTTTCATAGAGCATCAACGTTAACTTTTATTAGCAAGGAGGCAGTTTTTTTGTCGCCATAAAACGTTTTCTCCGAGTCTAAGATGTGAACGAAGATTAGCGTTGCATCTTTAATTAAAATCCGGTTTACGGTCTCAGCCGTTTTATTTTACATTTTTAATTACCCATTGCTTTATCATCCTGTTTTCTACAATATCGTAGTAAGCAGGATGAAAAACTGAGACTACAAGTGGAGCATGTTTTGGTAAAATATAAGTTTTATTTAGATAAATGACATCTGCTAAATAGATATTTTGCTTGTTAATTCATATTCTGCGAAACGTCCGCTATTTATGGTCCATAAGAAGCTTACTATTGTTTTGTTAAATTCAATTTCTTGCTCAACAGACTGCGAACAGGCGTTTAAGCTGGTAGCAAAAGAATTAAACCCATGCGTGTCCCACACAAAACCCACGTCTACTTAGCAAACGTTGCTAAAGAACTGAAAGAAAATATTGTTGCAAAGATAAAAGACGGCTTACAGTGCTTTGCGTATGTTTTTATTATACTGTCTGTCCCAAAACTCCGCAGATGCGACTGAATTTGGAACAAAAATTTAGTTGTAGATGGAATTCGTGAGTTTTCAGGGTTGTATGACAACACTGCCTCTCGCCATGACTGTCTACTTTACGGACAGCCTTTGGCTTTCTTTTTTCCATATGTTTTGGAGTAGCTGTCATACGCTTCGTGTACTTACTATTGTAGTATATCTAGAGCACTTGAGCATTTATTTTGAAAGAGGAAGTAAATATTTATGGAAACTCCGAATTAAATCCGTCTTCCGTTTACGACGTCGTATTGTTCTTTGCCAGACGTTTGAGTAATAAAATTGTTTGTGGGTGCTGACGTCGAATGACTAATACTAGCGAAATTAGCAAGTAGCCGCATTTATTTATTACCTTTTCCAATTATTTAGTTAAATTATCAAAAAAAAACATCGGGAGATGAATACTAGGTTATTTTAATAAAATTGTTAGATAATGTGTCTACGTATTTATCAAAAATTCAATGCACTCAAACTAAAATGTAAATATAGGTCTAATGCAAGTATGTATTAATGTGGACTCTCAACAGTGCTGTTTTAATGTTTATACAACATTTGGGATGGAAACTTTCATCATCATTATCAGTCTGAAGACGTCTACCTACTGCTGAACAATGGTCTCCCCCATACAGTGCCACTTTGAGCAGCTGCTTGCCTCTACATCCAGCGGCTCTCCGAGGTTTTAATGGGTACCTCCTAATGAATCCCACAAGACCAATTCTATCCAATTTAGCAGGTCGTCGAAAACTATACCAGTTACTTTCAAGGATAGAAACTATACAACTTACTTTAAATGAGCTAGGTTTAATTCTGTAATAACCCAGTTAGGTAATAATATTTAGCACTATCTGGGCTGGCTTGTAAAAACCTTTGGTTAGGTTAGATTAGGAAAAAAAGGTTATCTATAGACCTTATTTAGTAGCACTTCAGTTCAAAAAACGTCCCAAGGTGTTTGACGCCTATAAGTACCATGTAGGCACTACAATGGTTAATAATGTTAGGCTAAAAACGGAATAGCTGTTATTGACATAATATTTTTATCAACAGAAAATTTTTCTTTATCAAACAAAAATCAAGGCGTGCCTTTGCGTGGAGTTATATAGCGGAGTAACTTAGCCGGATGTGAGCCATATTAGGTTATCTCCTGAGACCGAGCTAATGTACCCACCTACTTCAGACACCGTAGGGGAATCAATAATCCCATAACACACTATTACACTGAGAGCTGATGGTCGGGGACGGTAACTTACTTTAAGAGAGCGGTCTTGGTAGCACCGGGTTGTATTCTGTGGTAGCACAGAGTTAAGCTTACTCAGTAGGTATTCCCTAGATGTGTTCCGAGGTTTCACCTGCGCTTACAGTGTTTACTTTCCCACTGGGACTGCACAATTTTCTGTGACTTCTCATGTAACTAACATCTAAATACACTTAAACTTTTCTGCTCTAAGTCAAAATAATATACACTTTTCCTTTAAAGGTTGTGTAATAAAAGATACTGTTTTATTGGTACTTCGTATTACTTTTGTACTTTAGTTATAGCTTAGTACATTGCATTTTCGAACATCGAAATTATACTCTATGTTATATCACAGAAGATATAATGAAAACAATTATGTTGTCCCAGTTTTATGACTACGTCATAAAATTTCTCTATCAGTTTATGCTAGATTGTTGTAATGGAAATAAAAACAGGAGCACGGAGCTTCAGCTTATTCTTAATTGTGTTGCTTACATTTCAACACTAACAATCCTTTTTCTGCTCAAGCGCCCAACGCACCTCTATCATCCAATCAAGCACCAGTTAGTGCTGCCAACCAGAAAATATTAAATTTGTTCCTATTTTCTTTTTTATAAATTTGGTAGAATTGTTTGTCTATCAACAGAATATTATTTTCGAAAAATAGGAAAAATAAAATTCATTACTCTAGCCTATTTTGTAACTATACATGGCTCTTAGACTATGTCCTTCGAAATCCATTTATGAAATATCGCATAAAACAGTCTATGGGTTTATTTATTCTTTTCTCCGAGATCAAATAGCTTTTGTCCTACCCCTGTTTATTTATTCAAACAAAATTACATATGCCTGTTTCTGGATCGCCAATGGTCGAATTTTTACGCTTAGGAGATAGTGTCATGAATATAAATCTATCGTAAAGGACACCAAGGAGAGGTTAGCCGACTTTACGGCGTATCTCACTTTGCATTCTTTGTACGGTGGCTTTTTATGGACCCCTTTATAGAGTTAGGTCCTTTTGCATAAAGCTTTTGGTATTCGCGGACGTAGTTCACTACTGAAATCGGTTCTTCTTTAGTAGTATGTGGATCAAAAAGAGACAATCTTTGTGATTATGCTAAGTTATATTAGCGTATAAGTTATACGTTTAAAATTAATGAAGTATTTGACTAAAGCATCTTAAGGTATTTTATTATTTAAATCAAATTTTAATTCATTAGCCAAACATTAAAAAAATAGTTTGGAATCGTAGTTTAAACAGCTTTTTTCCTTCCATTTCTAATATACGTTCGTACATATTTATAAATCAAGCAGATAAGTTTTAACGTAAGTTTCTAAAACCTAAACTTTGCATAAAACAAAAGATTTTCCTAATGCGGTTCCACTACTGACCACCGTCCTTCCTGAACCCTGAATTTTAGATGATTGCGGTTATACTGATAGTACGACTGACCGACGGTAAGGGCTGGACTAGGATACCTTGTAATGATTAGTAATGGACTCGTTTCTTTACTTCGGCCTTGTATGTTTGTCCTAACATATTTCATCTTATCACATCACCTTTTATTCAAAAAGGTGATGTGATAAGATGAAACATACAAAAAAAAATTGTCATTACAACATCGACGCAATTTGTATTACAGTTATGATTTGTCACGAATATAAAATATCAAATAATGTCCCAACTGAAATGTCAGAGATAATTTAAAAAGTTGTTTCATAAAATCCAGTCTCAGAAAAATAACTAAGCTGCAGTTTTCGATAGAGCTCTACAATTTGTTTCCAAGTACGGACATTTCATTTCAATCTATAGAATTCACTGTCACGTTACATCCGTTCCTTTCGTGAAAAAGGTAGAATGGAACGCTACAAGTTAATGAGCAGCTCCTCCCCTACCTAAACAGTGCCTAGGTTGACAGGATCCTAAGAGCTGAAGAGAAAAAAAGGAATTGGTAACAGATATTTATTTTCGTAAATTTTACAAGCTTTGTAGAAAGCAAAAAAAAAGAGTCTCTAGATGATGCGGAAGAACGCGAAATTTAAGTTGTTTACGGCCTACAAGTTATCACGGTAGAATTAGAATGTTATTGGATCCAAACAAGGCCCACTTCCGGGTCTTCAGATAAACAAAGCCCGCTTCCGGTCTTCAACGAGGCCCACTTCCGGGTCTTCAAACAAACAAGGCCCACTTCCGGGTCTTTATTCAAA
This sequence comes from Ennomos erosarius, assembly GCA_963580505.1. NCBI lineage: Eukaryota > Metazoa > Arthropoda > Insecta > Lepidoptera > Geometridae > Ennomos > Ennomos erosarius. Next base: position 6,538,059 of record OY756992.1, on the reverse strand, counting down.
CAAGGCCCACTGTCGTTATAGAGACTGAGGAATTCGTTGCCTTTAGTTTGTCCGACTTCCAGAGTTCAGCGGCTAGCTCATTCAGTTATTAGCTTCTGGATCCAGAAGAAGATTCTCGTCCTTCCACCGTCGATGAAGTATTATTACGCAGCTCAGATTCAAGATGCAGCAGCAGGAGACACGCAGGTATTAGTCGTCAAAGCTTTGACGGACGACGGGCCGGAACATGGTGATGAAGTTATATTGCCACTCAATGTTTGAAAAAGGCAAGCCGGTCGTCTCACTGGTTGACGCTCGGCGATAGATTCGTCGTGGTAGATACGGCGGCCGACGGTGACAACAGATGTAGTTTCGGCGATCAGCTCTCGGCGATAGATTCGTCGTAGTTTCGCGACTGGCTGTAGCGGATGTAGCTCGGCGATCGGCGATTTGACAATGGATATGTCGTGGCGCAGCGATTGACGTAGATGGAGATTCACTTCACAATTTTGGTGTTGGATAGCCAAAGATGGTTTTTGAAGGCGTTCTTGAGTTCCCGGGCCTTGCCTGGCCCGGGAATGGCCTTATATCAATTTAGTGTTCCTCGTTCGAGGAGTAAATTGAGACTGCCATTCCATAGCGACAGCTTTTCTAAAGAAACCTCGCTAGCATTCCAAGGTTCTAGATTTTTGCAGTTTTCAAAATTTTGAATACAGAATAGTAAAAAAAATAAATCTAGAGTCAAAATACATACAATCATGGCCAAACTATAAAATACCTCACTGAAATTGACAGTAGAAAAAGAAAAATATGAATTTGAAGAGAAACTAAATTCGAAACAAAAAAAACAGTTTCAAAACAACTGCCATCCGAGCAGTCGTGTCTAGAAATCGGGCCCGTGACCCGCGCGCAAAATCGATAAAGTGATGTAAAATTTTTGAGAAAAATCAAGTTTTTTTTTTGTGCTTAAATTACTGTGAAAAGGACTGTCAAGTGCTGTGATGTGAAAGTTGTGAATGAATAATAGAAACCAGGTAATATATTATGATATATACATACATGTAGCATTACATATTTCCCCCACGACCCCAGAAAATTTTCAACTCCATTGAAAATTTTGAAGGTTAGGAATAAAACCTTGCTCTTTCATACTTAAATCTTGCACTTCTTCTTTTACTCGCTCACAAACATACTTAGGGGATATGGTTCACATATTTGATGACGCATACTCCACAAGGAACTATTCATTATACATAACGAAGGCTTATTTTTTTTAATTAGGTGTCGTTATCCGCACCTTTTTGAAAACCCGAGTAAAGATAATAAGTATTTACAATTAAGAAAATGTACAACACAAAGGCTTATTTAACGAGTTGTGTACCGCTCTTTAAGAATATTACACACACCCTTGGGTATTGAAGATTTCAAGGAAATTAATATTCAAGAACCTTGTATTTAAGAAATTGCAAGGAAATTAAGATTAGAGTAACAACATGTGTAACTAAGAAAGTATAAAAAAAATGAGTAAACACAATGGCTTCTTACCCACACGACTCGTGTTAAAGGATAAAACAAAAAGAGTGAAAAAAAAATAAAAATAATAACGTTTGTAAAATGGATTTAAAAAAAATAAGCCGAAAGGGTCTAGTTTCCTTGTACAATACAAAAATAATATACGCTAAAGCTATTTACCGTTCTATTCTTTCTATTATACCGTTCTGTGGGGTTTACTTGAGGGCAGTATCGAGGTGAATAAAATATAAAAGGAATTTTATACTTATTCAGAAAACTTTGAAACTCATTAGATTGAAATTGTGAACCATTGTCCATGATGATGGTTTGTGGCACACCGTGTACCAGAAACACATTATTTTCCAAATACATGATGATATTGGAAGATGTAGCGCGCTTGATAGGGAAAATAAGGCAATACTTTGAAAAAGAACATGTAACCACTAGTATGAATTGATTACGTTGTCTTGTGAGTGGAAAAGGGCCCATTAGATCTAATGAGAGGCTTTGAAAAGGTCTTGAACAAATTTTTGGTTTACCCATAGGACCATATGGAGAATGATTCGAATGCTTATAAGAGAGGCATGTTTCACAAGAAGAACACATTTTAGCCACATCTTTAAACATACCAGACCAATAGTATCTTAAAGAAAGCTTCTTGTATGTTTTGAAAATGCCAGTATGGGGATTACTTTCTGAGTCACCATGGCAAGTTTTGATGAGATTCATTCTCTCAGAGGGAAGTGGAACTTCTTTCCAAGCAAAATCTTCATTTAGATAATCAGGTGAGTTATTAAAACGGTATAAATTATTGTTGAGAATTTTGTAATTTGGATAAGCATCAGGATTATCTCGACAGTTAGTAAAAAGTCTATTATATAGTTCCAATTGTGATGCATTGTCTCTAGATATGGGTTCAACACCACCAATAATAGCAGTATCGGGTATTTTATGACGCGACAGAAGGTCTGGGACAACATTTTCTTTTCCTTTTTTATGTTTTAGGTCGAAGTTAAAACAAGACAGACGAAGACTCCATCGTGCCAATCTGCCAGAAGGATTAGACAAATTTTGGAACCACTTTAATGCTGCATGGTCAGTGTATACTGTAAATCGTTTACCGTTATCAAGATAACAACGCCAATGCTCAAGTGCAGTAATGACAGCTAAAGTCTCACGTTCTGTAGTTGAATAATTCTGCTCATGCTTGTTTAGAGATCTACTCATATATGCAATAACAACTTCTTTATTGTCTTTTTCCTGAGTCAGCATAGCACCTATCCCAAAGTTAGAAGCGTCGCAGTGAACGGAAAATGGATAGTCAAAGTCAGGGCAAGATAGTATTGGTGTTGTAGTCAAGCATTCTTTTAATTTAGCAAAAGCAGAGTCAGCCTCAGCATTCCAGACAAATTTTTTTGGAGATTTTTTTCCAGATGACGTTAATTTACAGAGTGGTGAAGCAATAGTACTGAAATTAGGTATGAATCGGCGAAACCAACTGCACGTACCTAAAAATTTTCTTACTTCTTTTTTAGAGGTAGGAGCAGCGTAAGCTAGAATCGCTTCAATTTTACTGGGATCAGCCCGCAATCCTTGCTCATCTACTATGTAGCCAAGATATTTCAGTTCTTTGCGAAAGAATTGACTCTTTTCAAAGTTAATGGTTAGACCAGCATAAGAAAGTTTCTGATGAACTTTAAGTAGGAGTGAAATATGTTCCTCAAATGTCGCACCTATGATTATTATGTCATCTAAGTAACAGAACACTTTATTCTCAAACTCTGGAGTGAATAAACTGTCCATGAGTCTTTGTTGAGTTGCTGGAGCGTTTGTCAATCCGAAGGGCATAACAGTGAATCTATACATTCCTTTACCAGGTACGTAAAAACCAGTTTTATCTCTGTCCTTGAGATGTAATGGAATTTCCCAAAAAGCCTTTGCTATATCGATACTAGACAAATATTTAGCATTTTTGAGGTTATCTAGTATCTCAGAAACAAAAGGGAGGCTGTAGGCATCTTTACGAGTAATTGCATTCAGCTTTCTGCTGTCGACGCAGAAACGCCATTCTCCGTTCTTTTTTGGAGTGATAAGTACTGGAGATAACCAAGGACTCTCACATCATCATCATCATAATATATAAAGTTCGTTACCCACTCACTCACTCACTCACTGACTGACATTTTTGATCTCAGCTCCTGGAAGTGGTGGAAAAAAACCGAGTATGAGGTTGTATAGAGATGGGTCACGTGACCACCAGAAAAAGCTGACATCAGCAAAAAGTCGTCTCCTTGATGGAACTGGTCAACGGCTCTCGGAAACTATAAGTCGGATGGGTGACCTGTTCTAACTAAAGTTGTAGTAAACCTTGGGACGCTTGGAGAGAAATAAAAAAAAATGGGGGTTGCCATACAAAAAAATAAAAATTCCATACAAAATTGAAACGCTTATAAATCGGAAACGGTAAGAGGTAGGTGGGGTGTGTTCGACCAAATGTCATAGAGGAGGATAGGCGCTTTCGGATGGTCGTCATGAAAATCCAAGATGGCGGATCCAAGATGGCGGCCATTTTGAAAGTTGGTCCGATCCGGCTGATTTTTTGCATCGGGGGGTTTTTGGGGTCCCTGATTCGATATTTGAAAAAATATTTTGGATCCCGCCATTTTTAAAGATGGCTGCCATACAAATTTTTTTTTTCATTTTTGGCTCATTGTTTCTCGATACCTATGGGAAATTTTGAACTTTTTTTTTTAAATTTGTATGAATGTGGACAATCGAAATTCAAAACATTTCATGACCTGGTCTTCCGACCTTCCATCATCGTGACCATCAACTGCCTGGCTAAACGATGTGAGATGGGTCATATGCGTTCTCAGGAATGTCATAGCAAACCCTGGGACGATTTTAGAGAAAATAAAAAAAATTCAAAATGGCGGAAAAAAAAATCACCCATACAAATTTAAACCGGAAATGACGCCGAAACCATGATACTTTAGTATAAAGAGCTCGAACTAATATTGTTTGGAGGCCGGAAGGGAAGATATCAAAAAAAAATTTTTTTCAAAATGGCGGAAATTTCGGTCATGGCGGAAAAAAAAGTTTCTCCGATCCGGATGAAAATCGATATCTGAGGGTCCCCAAGGATGCTGATCAACATTCTAAAATCAAATTTTGACATTCGCCATTTTTCAATAGGGTTGCCATACAAAGGTGATTTTATCGAAATATGAACTTTCCTTTTTTACGCCTCCAATATGAATGTCATAAAAAAGTTGTTTCTAGGGATAGAGTAACGATGTACAAAGGAACAAAACAGTATACTAATGAAATTGTTTTTTTTGAAGATGGCGGATGGAGATGTATTGACTTACAGAAAAAGTTATCCGATCCGGATGAAAATCGATATCTAAGACTCCCCTTAGATACTCAGTAAGAATATGGGAAAAAATTTTGATTCCGCCATTTTGAAAAATTTCATACATTTTACCGAACTTTTTTATGGATCTCCAATCCGTATGAAAATTGATATCTGAGTGTCCCCAAGGATACTGATTAACATGCTTTAGATTCTTTTAGAAATCCACCGTTTTTCAAAATGGCTGCCATACATATTGTCAAAACCACCAATGCGACGACGAGCGAAGCGAGGAGGAGCTTCAAACTACCTATCGCGACGACGAGCGAAGCGAGGAGGAGCTTCAAACTATCTACCGCGACGACGAGCGAAGCGAGGAGGAGCTTCAAACTACCTATCGCGACGACGAGCGAAGCGAGGAGGAGCTTCAAACTACCTACAGCGACGACGAGCGAAGCGAGGAGGAGCTTCAAACTACCTACTGCGACGACGAGCGAAGCGAGGAGGAGCTTCAAACTACCTATCGCGACGACGAGCGAAGCGAGGAGGAGCTTCTTTACGCGACGACGAGCGAAGCGAAAGGAGCTTCAAACTACCTATTGCGATGACGAGTGAAGCGAGGAGGAGCTTCAAACTACCTATCGCGACGACGGTCAAACTACCCATTGCTACGTTTACAATGTTTTACTAATGCGACGTTTTTTAATTGGCTTTAGCTAATCTAACCTAACTTCAACACTAACCTTTTTTTACCTAACAACTGAATATTTTCGGGAACCTTGAATAAAATAGACACTCTTTGAAGAAACATAACAAAATGGCCGCCATGCAAAATTAAAAGGCGCACACTATCGAAACTAATAGAGGCAAGCATAGCGTGTTTGGACTCATGTTACAGAGAACAACGGAGGCTTTCTTACAGTCTTAAAATAATTCAAAGATGGCGGATTCAAAATGGCGCCCGATTTTATAGTAACTCGGATTCGGCTGATATTTTATATTTGGGGGTTTTAAAGGATGCTGATTTCAAATTTTGACCTTTTACTTGACTGACAGCATTTTTCAAGATGGCCGCCATGCAAAGTCAAGCGCATTATCATTTTCTTTGAAAAATACCGTCGTTTTGTACTTGTACTTGCAAAATTTAAAGTTTAGCACAAAGTATAACATTTTTATAAATACAACAGCCACGAAAACGTCCTCGCGGGCCGCACGCGGCCCGCGCACGGAGGAAAATACTAGTTTTTCTATAACATTTAATTCTAGCATTTTATCGACCTCATTGATGAGTGCTTTTTGCTTTTCTGGAGAGAGACGATAACAACGTTGTTTTATAGGTAAAGCATCACCAGTATTGATCCGATGACTAACTAAACTAGTACGGCCTAATTTACCTCGTTGTTCAAAAGAAATACTTTTGAAACGCTTGATTATGTCATTAGCAATTTCTACTTGATTCCCAGACAGATGATCAAATGTTGATATTTGATTTTCAACAGCACAAGTTGTATGATCTTTAGATTCGAGATTGAGTTCAAGAGAAAGTATCTTTGGGGAGAGTTCGAATTCTTTCCAGAAATCCCACCCAAGTATCAAAGAAGGATAAATATCAGGGAAAACATAAGCTTTGATAACATGTGTCTGATTATGAAATCTCAATGGCAAATGAAAATAACCAGAAGACATTGCTTTTTGTTTATTAGCAACCATAACTTGAGTTGGAGACTTGAATAGTTTAAAGCCTAACTTTTGGATATCTTTATGAGAGTTATTACCTAAAATAGTTATACAACTTCCACTATCTAAAAGACCGGAAAAAGGTATATTGTTTATAGACACGTTAATAAAAGGTCTGTTAAAGTCTTTTTCTTTGTCGTAGAAAACAGAAGTTGTTTTGTAGCAAAACATAAAATTTCGAATAGTATTTAACCATTGATTCCAGTCGTTAAGATCAAAATTATTGTTATGTGATTTAGTGAAACCATTCAAGTCGTCAGCTAGTTTTTTTGTTGATTTGATGGAGCACATTTTGGACATTCGCTGATTCTCACGCCTTTACGACCACATTTAAAACAAATGAGGTATCTAGGCTTAGTACAAGTTTGTAAAGAATGGCCTGTGATACGACAGCGATAACAGAATTCTTCTTTAGAAATGTCATTAGTTTGAGATGACGAGCGTGGATGTTTATCTTCCTGCACTGCATTAGTGTACCTTACGTTTGGAGACGCTTTAGGAAGTGAAGCTTTAGAAAATGAAGGAAGATAGGCAAATTCAGCAGCACAAGAAGTGTCTTCAGATCTAGGCTCATGAAAATTTTTGTCTCGTTCAGAAATGCGTTCGTAACTTTGACAAGTAGAAATTAAAGAATCTACCGTTTTAATATCTTTAAGTGCAACAAAAACTGAATAGCACGGTCTTATATTATGGAGTAAAATCTCTAATTGTTCGCTCTCGCTAAGTTTCTTTGAAAGACGAGCAAACATACCGAACATAATTGAGACGTAAACGATAATGGTCTCAGTTGCTCCTTGCGTTCTATTCCTTATAGCTTCCAACAGCTTATAGTCGTAATCATGTATACCAAAATCTCGAATCAGCAATGTGCAAATATCTTTCCACGATAAGGTAGGATTTCGATTATACTGAAAACGAAACCAATGAAGGGCATCACCTGTGAAAATCTCAAAGGCGTGCTTGCAAAGCATACCTTCCGGAATGTTTCGAGAAATCCTAAACTCGTCCAATCTTTGAAGAAATGATCTAGGGCACGATTTTCCATTGAAAGAAAACGTTTTGAGCTCCTTCACAAAATTATCCGAAGTGTGATAGTTTTGTACAGACTCGGAAGCCAGTGGTATACTAGTCAGAATGCTTGAAGGTAAAGTGGGTTGAGGAGTACTCAGTACTTCCAAAGTTTGATTGGTTCCAGTCATAGGTAGTAATTGATAAATCGAGGGAGGGCTAGGCTGAGTCTGAGGACAAGGATTGTGAATGTCAACTAACACTTCTTCAGAAGATCCTGAATAATCTGAAGTTAAGACTTCAAACCGTTTTTGGAGCGTGAAGAAGCGAGATCGTATGTTTGAGCATGACTCAACAAATGGTGGAACGGCGTTAAAGCGTTCGAGGCGATAATGAAGATGATTTACGAAAGATTCAACTTTCCTCAGGTTACTTTTATCATCCGTGGCTTCGAGGTGCGAGATTTTACCCTCGACGTAATTAAACGTGATCTCTGCTTGGGAGAGGTCATGTTTGAGAGGTATTGGAGAAGATTTTATGTCCTCAGTTTGAATGTGACTCAATTTTGCCAGCTGCTCCTTAAGAGTTGTCAAAGTGTCAGCTGGTTTTTCACCTCTGATAGTCACTTCATATTCCAGTTCAAGTTTGTTTAGAAACGAGTATTTAATTGGTCTCGCCATAGTCACAAGTTGAAGTCAATAGTCAAGGATAAAATCAAGTCAAGTTTAAGTTCGTTTAAGTATTAAGTACTATGCGAGTGTTGTAGAATGTAAGTGTGATGTTCCGCGTGTCCTGCCTGTATAAAAATAAATTAAGCAAGTACCTAAGATATTACGTTAGAGCCAAAAGTCAATATCAAATTTTAGCCTACTTGAGTAAGTATTATTTTAGAATTTAGAAGAATGTTTTAGAGGGTTCATTTTAGTTGGGCGCCAAACTGTCACGTTACATCCGTTCCTTTCGTGAAAAAGGTAGAATGGAACGCTACAAGTTAATGAGCAGCTCCTCCCCTACCTAAACAGTGCCTAGGTTGACAGGATCCTAAGAGCTGAAGAGAAAAAAAGGAATTGGTAACAGATATTTATTTTCGTAAATTTTACAAGCTTTGTAGAAAGCAAAAAAAAAGAGTCTCTAGATGATGCGGAAGAACGCGAAATTTAAGTTGTTTACGGCCTACAAGTTATCACGGTAGAATTAGAATGTTATTGGATCCAAACAAGGCCCACTTCCGGGTCTTCAGATAAACAAAGCCCGCTTCCGGTCTTCAACGAGGCCCACTTCCGGGTCTTCAAACAAACAAGGCCCACTTCCGGGTCTTTATTCAAACAAGGCCCACTGTCGTTATAGAGACTGAGGAATTCGTTGCCTTTAGTTTGTCCGACTTCCAGAGTTCAGCGGCTAGCTCATTCAGTTATTAGCTTCTGGATCCAGAAGAAGATTCTCGTCCTTCCACCGTCGATGAAGTATTATTACGCAGCTCAGATTCAAGATGCAGCAGCAGGAGACACGCAGGTATTAGTCGTCAAAGCTTTGACGGACGACGGGCCGGAACATGGTGATGAAGTTATATTGCCACTCAATGTTTGAAAAAGGCAAGCCGGTCGTCTCACTGGTTGACGCTCGGCGATAGATTCGTCGTGGTAGATACGGCGGCCGACGGTGACAACAGATGTAGTTTCGGCGATCAGCTCTCGGCGATAGATTCGTCGTAGTTTCGCGACTGGCTGTAGCGGATGTAGCTCGGCGATCGGCGATTTGACAATGGATATGTCGTGGCGCAGCGATTGACGTAGATGGAGATTCACTTCACAATTTTGGTGTTGGATAGCCAAAGATGGTTTTTGAAGGCGTTCTTGAGTTCCCGGGCCTTGCCTGGCCCGGGAATGGCCTTATATCAATTTAGTGTTCCTCGTTCGAGGAGTAAATTGAGACTGCCATTCCATAGCGACAGCTTTTCTAAAGAAACCTCGCTAGCATTCCAAGGTTCTAGATTTTTGCAGTTTTCAAAATTTTGAATACAGAATAGTAAAAAAAATAAATCTAGAGTCAAAATACATACAACCATGGCCAAACTATAAAATACCTCACTGAAATTGACAGTAGAAAAAGAAAAATATGAATTTGAAGAGAAACTAAATTCGAAACAAAAAAAACAGTTTCAAAACAACTGCCATCCGAGCAGTCGTGTCTAGAAATCGGGCCCGTGACCCGCGCGCAAAATCGATAAAGTGATGTAAAATTTTTGAGAAAAATCAAGTTTTTTTTTTGTGCTTAAATTACTGTGAAAAGGACTGTCAAGTGCTGTGATGTGAAAGTTGTGAATGAATAATAGAAACCAGGTAATATATTATGATATATACATACATGTAGCATTACATCACCACAGAATAAAATACATCACTCACACCCTCAAAATCAACTATCGCATCAACCGATACATTTGCCCTTTTTCTCAATCTTTTCTCTAATGCTTCCTTTAACAGCACTTTAGAACTGAATGTAACGAGCCAATTTATTAGGAACTAGATAAACGTCGACTTGATAAACTTGGAAACAAGTGCTTAGCGCTCGGGTAGATGTTCAACGCCGAGGAAGATCCCTGTTAACTATTAATCCTATTTTCTTTTGCTGAAAGATAACGAAACTCATTTAAGATATCTCGCGAACGCTTGGAAGGCGTTTTGGGGTGCAGCATAGGATGAAACAATAGTGGGTTGGAGTAGATTTGTATACATAACTTTTAATCAATCTTACCATATTTGATCATCATCATCATCATCATCATCATCATCATCAGCATCATCAGCCTTAGACGTCCGCTACTGAACATAGGCCTCCCAAAGAGTGCCACTGAGCGGTTACTTGCCTTCCGCATCCATCGGCTCCCCGGTTTTCTGACCATATTAAATATTTAATTGTATTAAATTTCTTAAGGTCAATATGATCAAATTTTGGTAAATGTATAATAACTAGGATTATTAAAATAGATATCATCGTCATCAGCATAGTATAATGTCTAACAATTGCTTCACATTGATCTCTGATAAAAACGCCAATAAACTTAATCTTAAAAAAAACTGCTGAACCTTTACATTAAGGCGCATCTGAAAGATTGAATTATCTAAAATGGACCTCACTAAAGGGATAAATATTATTTTATTTTATTTGTTAGTGTGCTGGATATTCTGCTTGCTAATTATTTCGAACGACTAAACTAGCTTTGGTTCTTAATCTGATCACTTTTTGTAAGATCTTATCAATCGCCAAATACATTTTAAAAAGAAAATGTACGGTATGACAGCATTAATTTAAAAAATATCAACTGTATACTTTCGCTGTTCGCTGTTCCTACGTATTTCGTCTCAAGACCAAAGGTTTCACTTTATATCTAATAAAATTTTCTTCAGTGTCCTTAATTGAAAATTCAAATTTATGCATAAGCTCTGATTGTGAAAGATAGCTTCGTCCAGGAGATGAGAGGGAGATTCAAGCCTTTCACATTCCGTTGGCGGGATTGTTGGCAAATTTGATGATAATTACGTAACAGATTAAAAGGAAACCCATTTTAATTAATTCACTGTTAATCCGTACGGATGACACCGGTGGATTGGGCCGCTTTGTGGGATGAAATACGCCATTTCTGGGTTACAGTAAGAAATGCTTTGACGTTAAAAAAGGTTGGTTGGTTTAGTCTTTGTAGTATCCAGTCAACAAAGTTTAGTTCACCTTCATACTACTCAAAGCTTAAGTGTACTGTAAGATACTGCCTATAAAAAAATATAATTGACAAAAATGAAATACAAAATGATATAGATATATCTAGTGTAATTTCGTTTAAACAAATAAACTTAGGAATCACACGGATTCACACAGAATAACTCAGATCCACACAAAACCAACACAGTTTTTTTTTTATTTAAACGTTGTCGGTTTCTTTGTTCGTAAAGCTTCACCTGTTGCCACGGGTATATACCGTAAGAGCTGCCTAACGGAATATCCAGGCAATGATAGTAGCATTCCCTTCAGTTTCATAGTGTGTGTGTGTGTGTGTGTGTGTGTGTGTGTGTGTGTGTGTGTGTGTGTGTGTGTGTGTGTGTGTGTGTGTGTGTGTGTGTGTGTGTGTGTGTGTGTGTGTGTGTGTGTGTGTGTGTGTGTGTGTGTGTGTGTGTGTGTGTGTGTGTGTGTGTGTGTGTGTGTGTGTGAGGCCTTAGGTAGGCCTATGTTCAGCAGTGGATGTTTCCTGGCTGATGATGTGATGATGGATGTACACCAAAAACATAAACCATAAATAAACCTCGTAGCAGTATCCATCAGTTTAATAAGTACAAATGTCAGCTCCTGCAATTATATAATCAGCTATTCCTTATATCAGTGGAAACAATGAAACAGCCTTTAATATCACATAATGATATAATGTGAATCAGTTAACTATTCATTATGTGAGAATTTATAATATTACAATAAGGTTTTCTGTATAAGAAACCTATAACCTGTATTAAAAAAAGATTAGTTCTGTCTCCGTGCCCTGTGAATATAACAAAAAAAAAAATACTTTAGACAGATCACTTCTAAGGTCATTGTTAAGTTTTAAGAAAATGGCCTCAGCTAACAAAGAAAACGTTAAAACATATGGTTCCATGCTTGATGATAGAAATAATAAAGTTGTATACTTTCGAGAAAAAAGTTTGATTTTTTTAGAAATTGATATGAATTACTTTTTTCCTTACAATTTTCAATTTTCACTAGGTGGTAGGACTTTTCTGCAAAGTTCGTCTAGGTAGGTACCACCGCTTTGCCAGTTATTCTGCCACCAAGCAGTAGTGTGCAAGCTGTGTTCCGGTTTGAAGGGCATTGTAGCTAGTGAAATTACTGGGCAAGTGAGACTTTATGACCTGATCACGCAGTGTGGTAATCTGATTACTAGACTGCGTGATGTCTTAAGATGACGTGCGAAGTGCAGTGACACGCGCAACTTTAAAATTTTAAAGTTCCGAACGACACTGCAACTGTTATGGGCGGCCAGTTTGCTTAACATCAGGTGAACGACTAGCTCGTCACGTAATTCTTTCTCATAAAAAAAAAATATAAAAAAAACCACTAAAATGTATGGTAATAATGAATCCCATAGCTTCAAGTACCTACGTTGTCGAGGGTATTCAACTAGTTTTAAGCAAGACAATCAAGTAAAAATGACAATTAAGTCTAAAAGGTGTTGTATAAAGTAAAAGCAAAGACTTGCAAACCCTAAATCTTACTATTTTTACGCCCACGCTACTTCAAAAAAACAACAACAGTGTCACATTTTTAACACAAGAATAGAGTCTTCTAATTACTACTTAATACAAACAATTAAGTTATTTATCAAGTTGCTAACAACGGGTCTTAGTAAAACTTTAAAGTTCTTTTGCTTGCTTAAGCTTTATCTTTCTTTGTAAGTAAGTATAAAGACAGAAAGTTATTAGTGCTCTACCTTCTTTGAGAAATTAACGAGACATTGTGAGATAGTCTTTAATAAAGTTATTATGAAACTGAAGGTAAAGTAAGGTTTATAATATTAGGACGAATGGAGAGCGATAACTCACACTTGCATAAGATCTGCCATAGTCTGAGTTCAACGTTAAAATAAAATGTGTAATGTCGCAAGATAATATTATTTTAACCGACTTCAAGAGAAAAAACCTACTGTAAAACATAGGCCACAAGGTGGGTCCTACCCACCTTTAAACGGCTAATGCCACACAAACCAACAAACTGAGAACTTTTATATAATAGTAGCTATGGATAGGATTTCTATTCATTTGCAATTCAACGAGGCAATGCTGCCAGCATGTTGGGTACGCTACCTACCGGTAGTGGACTGGAGCCACAGAATTTCCCCTATTACATAGGTCATCGTAGCTATTGTACTGTACAGTCCCAATTTTCTTTGTAGTAGGAAGTGTGGCTAGTAGTTTTAGTACACAGTTTGGTTTTTATTATTGTAGTAGTTAGCTTGAGTAATAGAGATACATTTATTTTAAATAAAATCCACATTTGGCCACATTTTCACAACTTACTATATTCACTACGCATATTAATAGGCATGATGACTAAAATTTTTTATTTGGATAAATTAATTATTATCCTCAAAAGGTAAACATAATTTGTGAAAACAAAAATTAAATATCTCAAAAAATGACCAAATTACAAGCATTTTAAAAACTGGAATAGAAAGAGATAGCTCAAACGACCAGTGACGTCAGAGGAAGGTCGTTATAGTACCTCATTACTAGGCTATGGTAGCTTTTCATACAATCTTTTTGGCATATGACGTCACGAGTAGATTTTTCATAGTAACTGTGGGGGCGCTCTGTTTCGCGAGAAAGGGACAGGAGATACCTCCTGTAGAAACTTTAAAAGCTTATTACTCCGGGGTTTATTTACCGATTTTTTTTCAATAATTGCATTTATTTTTACTTTTCTTTATGAATGTAATATTTACTTGTTCATTTTTAATAGTAGTTATCATGCCTATTCTATTAAACTTAAAAACACGATACTGGTTGTAATCGATTAAAAATCAACACCGTTTATCTTTTTGTCGCATGAAAATATTTTCCAAAAGAATTTTAATCCATTTACATGCGCATTACCTTTAACGCGATGGCACAAATCCTTTAATTGAATGAGCCAGAGTGCACCCAATGGGGCGGGAGTGAAACAAATCGGCACAAAATGATAATTTACCAGAATTTTGGCACGTTGTTGTTGAGTTCATAGCAGTATCACAGTTACGCTGTTTTGTTAATATAGAAGGAGATTAGGGTCGTATTACACAAACACTTGCAACTTAAACTAAATTTTTTATACATAAATCTGGTTTGTGTACCATTTTTAATATTTTTGTCCTACTTAAACTTATTTTCTCTACCTTCAAAATGGGATAAACTTTGTGAGAGCTACTCAATATGGTAAAACTATGTCCAAGTCTTGTTTTGTTCAATTGTAATTGTGTTTTTGTCTTATTTGGTCCAAGTACAAATGTGAACAAGAAGAATCGGGTATACTATTTTCATAAAACATTATATACCTGGGCCTTTATTCCGTATCGATTCTATACTTTGAAACCACGCGAATTCCTTGTCTTACATAAGAAATCTGCAAAACTCTATTCTCTATGAAACGAAAACAAAACCGCGCGAAATGAATTTGGAATTGGCGCGATTTGAACTGTCACAAATCATATGTTTTACTGAGACGCGTTCCGGAACATCAACACATCAAAAGATATGACCACTTATGTCAATATATTTTATTCAAAATAAAGATAACTTTAATGTAAAGTGAAGGTATATCTAACGCTGTGACAAGACACGATAACGACGTGGTTTAGTATCGTGTGGAATCTGTGTTTCCATAGAGAATAACCACCCTGAAGACCATACTGAGAGAAGAGATAGGAGAAAAAATGCCCAGCTGTTCTAAGGCTCTACATTATAATTGTATGTTGGAAAACATAAGGTACTGAGACAAGTAATGTAATTTTGTGCAAAATATCTGTTTCATTGGGGTGTCGCAATCGGATGCGCCATCTAGCAATGCGCCCTCTTCCGGACATAAATAAAATTGGACGTTTATTTCATAACGACGGAACTCTGATAAGGCGAGTTCGTGAGCTTCCGTGAAGTAACTGAGTTATCTGTTCTACTGAAAGCCAACTGTAAGTACATATTCGAGTTTCTGTCGAGTTGTAAAGCTTGTAATATGTAACTCATTAATATCTAATAGCAATAATAGGCATGATGACTACTATTAAAATGAACAAGTAAATATTCACTTTCATAAAGAAGATTAAAAATTAATGCAATAATTAAAAAAAATTGTAAAATTGGTAAATAAATCGAAACGAAGTAATTAGCTTTTAAAGTTTCTACGGGAGGCATCTCCTGTCCCTTTCTCGCGAAACAGAGCGCTCCCACAGTTACTATGAAAAATGTACTCGTGACGTCACATGCCAAAGAGATTGTATGAAAAGCTACCACAGCGAGGTACTATAACGACGTTCCTCTGACGTCACTGGTCGTTTGAGCTATCTCTTTCTATTCCGGTTTTTAAAATGTTTGTAACTTTGTCGTATTTTGAGATATTTTATTTTTATTTTCACAAATGTTTATCTTTTGAGGAATATTTTTAATTTATGCAAAAAAAAATTTTAGTCATCATGCCTATTGGAATATTTGAAGTCGTTGTGATTTTTAAATATTGTTTTAAATACCGTAGAGGTTTAGACTATGATTTCAGCAATGTATTCATGTCATCACATGCAGTCCCCATTTAACTTATTATTATTTATTTTATACGAAATATTATTATGGGTTGAACGACATTGGTCAAGTTAGATATTCGTCAAATCGGTAATTCGTCGAATTGGATATTGGTCAAATCGGTAGTTCGTCAAATCGTCTTTTTGTCCAATCATGAAATTTGTCAAATACGCCATTGGTCACGCCACGCCAGAATATACCACAATCTGATGTGAAGTGGCAATGACCCTAATGATTGGAAAACACGCTAGTCTAGTTTTTTTTAAAAATAAATATACAGACATACATCATCATGGAACACCCAGTATAAAAACACCTTTTTGGACCGGTAACAAACTCCAAAAAAGTTCTAATCTTCAGCAGGACCTGCGCATGTAAAAGAATGAACAAAATGCTTTATGGGCAACCATGGAATACCTAACATAAAGCAGTGATCCTTAATCATGACTATGGTTTACCGGCGGTATTTGGACTGTCTCAATATTGTAAAAGAAATAAATATTCTTGAATATTCATACAAATATAGCAAATACATATTTATGACCCCTAAAAGATTTTCCCACTCATTTGGCTCACGGCCAGAATGTTGCGGTACTTTGTTTGCGCCGCAGGTGTAGAACAACCGATATGCGACAAAAGCGCCTAAAACTGCTAGCTCCCAACTAATCTCTTTAGCCTTTGCTGTCACCATTTTTATTCCAAAAAGTCCTTATAAAAGCTGATATAATTTAATAAAAGCGTTATATCTTTCTTGGGTCACGTAAGAGGTCGCTTCGGGGGAAAATTACATTTTGTTTGGCCACGTCCGTGGCGACACGGGACAACTCAGTTAACGAGTGTTCAGGATTCTTTCATATCTCGACAATCTCTTTATAGATATACGACTTTGATAAATACCCTCGTAAATCTGTAAAAGGTTTTACAAAAAATAATGTTTTTTAAGTTAAATTAAAGCGTGTTGAAGTCAATGTAAAAACGTTGAATCCGGTTATTATAGGTATCAAAACCATTCCTTGGCGTGAAGGACTGATTGCCTTGATCATAGTTATATCGGGATTCCACAAATAAATTCTTTTGGTTACAACCAAACTTATTGTTTGAAATGCTAAGTTAAATTTTAATAGTCACGATGCCCACAACACACTCCAAAACAAAGAAATATTTTATTTGAACTAGGTACAAAAATTTCTTCCATAATATTCTAAGAGTGAAGGTTCTTTCAATTTACAAATAGCCCCAACAAATAATTATTTCACTTTTCTGTCATTGCATTTATATTTGTGTTATTCAGTTAGTTGTTAACAGTGTAGGTATTAACTGAATAACAAGCCCGTAGTCTTACCTACTTAAAAGTACCGCAGTGGGTCCAAAGGAATGCGATTTGAATATGCCAAGTGCCAAACAACATATGAGTAAGTATGTAAAAACTTAATCATACCGACTCCCGTCTCAAAAGCATTTGTATTTTACATTTCTAGGCACATGACATAGCTATACATTATGTGTGTATATGTGTACATTATTTCGACATTAACGAAGTTTTGGACATCCACACTCTGGAACTTTCCAACACTGGGATTTACGGGAGTAAAACGCCACAACATAATGTTAATTCAACCCTTTCGGCCGACGAATGAGGAAAATTTTACGGAAGTATCCCAAAAACTCTGCTCGGGTGTGGTCCTAATCAGGTATAATTTGGATTTTATTGTAATCTGACACGTACCTGAATTACCAACGAATTCATTTTCAGACGTTATAAATAATAATGTCAAAAAATTATCAGAATTTAATGTAAAAGTTTTGGACAAACTGACAAACTTTGGCCACTAAGATGTTATTGAAATGCAATTTTTATGATATAATATTTACAAATTAATTTGCAGTAAGATTTGGTGGAATTGTAGCAAATATTATGGTTCATAATAAACAGTGTAGTAGGTACAGCAACTCCAAGTAACAAGCCTAGTAAATGTAATGTTACCGCGAACCGAATCACTCCTACGCGTAAATAATTCAATGTACTCTACACATGTGTGTGTGTCTCTCTGTGTCTCTATGTAATTCAGTATAAGGCCATGAAATGTAATGTTTTCTTTGATGTAGAGATCCTAATGTTGAATCATGAATCTATTTTAAGAAGGAAACGGGGTGCACAATAACGTGGTCACCGTAATTACAAATTGAGACATTTTTATAAAAATTCAAAAATTCAATCAACTTATTTTCAATAGAGCTAATATATTAGGATCTGTGTTATTATACCAATTACTAAAAAAATTAGTAAGATAGTACAATTTCGATAAGTGGTAGGTACAACAATAATAATTGCAGGTTCGAAACACACGAAGACAATACGTTAGACGTCCCTATATAAACGCAAGTTGTTTTAAAGAGGGGAAAAGTAATCTTCCATAATGCCTTGTTTTAATTTCAAACCGTAAATAATAATTTGGTCAATTTTCCACAATTTCGGTTGCGTGCACAAAGTTTTTATTACAATTTTATTGTTATTTAGGCGTGTTTGTTCCTTGTTTCAGATTACATCGGAGGTTTTAAGGAGCCGGGCGCTAATGTGAGTTTCCGAATTTCACATTGTTTATTATACAAGAGCATAATTGAATTTGGTCCGTTTTCTTACTAAGTTGTATATGAAGGCGAAATTACGAGTGCCTATGTATAAACGTAAATGCAAATAACAAAGTTTCATGTCCAGCAAGTCTAACTAGCTACGCGGGAATAATAATAAAAGCCCTAAGCAGATAGGCTGCGTAATGCGAAAGAGAAACTTGCCGGACAGTGGAACTTTTTAGAGAGGGGACGTTTTAGTCAACAAAAAGGTAGCCCAAACTATAAGCGTTAAGAAACTTTTATGTGCGGGCGCTCCATTTAACCACAAGTCAAGAGCTAATTCCACTAGCAGGCCCACGGCGAACAACGCACCTGAGACTGGGCTTTTTATTTCTGTTTCACATTTCCACCTAATTTCAGCCGCTGAGGCTGCCGAGGTGGGCTGAACTTTGTCGGGCGTCATAAATTTATTTAACGGCCCGAAGGCAATAAGAGGCGGAGTGTAAAAAGAAAAATACGATACCAACGTGCCTAGCCGTTATTGCAATTAAACAGAGGAAGTAAATCTTTCAATACGAGCGGCGAGCATTCGCCTCCCGTTTCCTGCCTTAATTTATCGCTTTGTTTTAGTCAGTAGCGCGTCCCATTGACGGATGGCAATGTGTTTGATTAAAAAACGCAACTTGATCTTTGCCACCCCTTTTGGCTCGAGTGCAGAATACTAATCCGGCCGCACTCAGCTTAGAGAGTTCAATAAAATACTCCCCTGTAGGTAACGTTTTATTGCATCTATTTAGACACGCTAATAAATTGTTGTCGCTTAACAACACCTGATGAATCATTCAAGCACCGATACTTGAATACAAATTGTAAATGAATAAATCAATTTAAATTATTGTTCACACGTTATCGAACGATATCTAAAGATCACACTGAATTTAATTTAATATTCTCTTTGAATATACTGAACGATTGAAATTATAACATCTGCGTCGCGGGTATCGGAGCGGCAGCAATTCCTCGCATTATGCCGTTGATTTTCTTTTCCGATTCTTTTTCATTTCTCGAAAGCTCGAAGCATTAGATTGGCTCACATCCTACTGCCGGCTCAATTGCTCTACACACGTATTTAATTTGTTCTGTGTCGATTTATTTTACTTGAATAACTTCATCCTTTTTTATGCAGATGATTTGAGACTTATTTTCTTATGCCACTTGAAGTTATTAGATGAAACTTATGATGCTTATAAGTGAATGCTCTTTTAAACATGGTTTCTCAAATAAGCACGTACCAATAGTTTCATCTCAAGTATAACTTTGAGATCAATCCCCAATGGTTGTGAGAGCTTGCGGGTAAAACGCGCATTTTCTGCGGTGTTTAATAGGAAAATGAAGGGACGAGTGTTAAATTCAAATTGCTTAATGGTTCGGAATCAAGCATTTCATTTTCCATTCGAATTGTTGCGTAATTTACTACTGCGTACGTAAACGACGCGAGACTCCTTTTGTTTGCAAAACGATGAAAAATGGCGTGAATTTTTCTAAACGAATTTTGCTCAGCAATAAATTGACACTGAGGAAACCTCAGCAATGATTTACCTAGCGTCACCATATTGAAAATAAAATAATTAATGATCAATATTAAAAAGTACTTCATATTAGAGCTGCTCTTTATATTGGCTTCTTAATGGATTATCTATATTATGTGAAGTTACTATTTATCAGTTATTTTATAAAATTATTCCATGTACAGGAAAGGTAAGACCAAAATCCGTAATTTTATGGTACTGCACTTTTTACCAAATCTATTAATCAAAATAATTCAAAATCACAAACTCGCATTAGATTCCTCGTTCATTATTAAAACTATAATTTAATTTTATTGACCGATAGTATCCATTTGAATCGGTGCCATTAAAAATCGGAATTACGATCATTATGGCGATGGGAATTCGATAAACAGAAACTATTTCAATTAGCCCCGAGTCCGGTGACAAAGTATGGGCATAGAGGTCCAATTTCGTGAGGATACAAGTAAATTTACAAGTGTGTGATCAATTACTGTGATAATGTAGTTATAATTAACCAAATTAAATTAACATTTCTTCAAAAACATCTTAAACTAAGACTGGAAAACTATGGCGAATGTAAATCTGAAAAACGAATATCATACTCTCTCGACATAATAATCAAGGCATTGATATAAACCTTTTAGTGGTTCATTGCTTTTGTAAACCAATAATGAGTTATTCTATGCTAAGCGTGGGTATACAATGCCGCATCACCACTAGCTTATGTTCACGACACGGCAATGGTGTGATATTTATCGATATATTTTTATATTTAACCGCAAAAGTGAAATTGTAAACTTGTGTTTCAATAGATATAGGCCGTACCACAGAAAGTGTTCAAATATTCATAGGACGGTGGTATCGATTGCAAGCACCGTGAGGGCCGTCCGTCATAAATACGCCCCAATGAAAGATGCTATCGGCAACCACACCCGCACCCGCCGCATGAAAGTAATGCGTAATGTCAGTAGGTTTTTATACGCGGGTTTGTTGATATATGGGAAATTTTTATTTATTTTTGTACGGGCTAGCATAATGATGGGTCAGGGAGGGGTAGTTTGAACAAACTTCTATGAATTAAGTGTCAACAAATATCCGCAAAGACCACCTCCAAAGTTATGTTGGCATTAGGTCAAAAAAAGATGTGTTAAAACAATAATTAATTTCTAATTACTTGCTTATATGAACACAAGTACGATATGAAATAATACTGGATGAAAAATACTAAATGTTGTATGAAAGTATTAAGAAGCTCCATTACGTAAACCCAATAAAAATATGTATAAATTTATTATACTAATTTGATCGGTGTGATTCTATCCCGTTATGGGGAGCCCCGAGTAGTTTTCCATTTATTTATGTTCACGCAATATAGAGATCGCAGGTAGGTAGCAGTGATTTAACTCCCAGGCAATGCTTGATCGCGATCCAAAATTCAAACGTTGTTGCATGATCACGAGTCTGACATTTTAATAGATATCTTACAGAAACGTGTACCTAAATATTATAAAATCTTCCAACATATTCCACCGTACTTAATTAAAACACGTAAAATATGCTCGCTAGTGAGAGTATTTTATTTAATTAGCACCTCTTAATTTATTCCGAGACTGCGCTGTTTGTTAGGCACCTTGCATAAATTGTCTGTTGGAGTGCTCCGACTGAACTCAAGTTTACGGACATCCCTGGGGCACCGTTTATGAAACCAATTATTTGGAGATACAAATTGAAAAGTGCAAATGAAGTCTGTGGAACGAAAATAGTGCAGAAGTTTTGTGCGGCTTAATAAAAGTTATTATGCCTTCAATTTCATATTTTTTCTGTTCCTTGTTCAGAACGCTTGTACTATCTTGTACTATCACTACCATTCACCAGATCGTTGGTCCACCTAGTGGGGGGCAGCTTACGCTGCGTCTTCCGGTGCGTGGTCACCACTCAAGAACCTTTCTTCCCCATCGGTTGTCAGTTCTGCGAGTGATTATCGGTCACTTTAGTCCTTCTGCATGACGATCTGGTGAAAACCGCAGGGAGCCGATGTATGCAGGAAGAGAGGAGCCGCTCAAGGTGGCGCTCTTTGGGGGAAGCCTCAGGCCTGTGTTCAACATTAAACGTCTTTAGGCTGTTGATGATGCCATCTCTTTAACTGCTCTTAAACAGTTACATGTTTCCATGCAGCCTTAATTCTAGATAACAAGAACCAATCAGCCTAAGGACATATTACTATAGGTAAGCCGATATCAGTTAATATCCATACACACTACAGTATAAGCACTATAGAGTAGTAATTCACAGTTGCCTAGTAGCCATTTAGGATATAATAATAATTATATAATAATTAGGTTCATTAATTATTGTGCTGATTATTCTAAGTTGGTATTAGTGCGCTGAGTCCTAAAACGTGCATGGCTTTGAAGCGAATAAACTGCTCGTCCAATCCATGATTGCATTATAACATTCAAATCAACACAACTCATCAGGTAATAGAATTATATTTATATTTATTTATTTATTTTTGTTTCCGCTAATATAAAAAATATAAAAGCAAAAATTATAATTTTTTATATAAAAGTTTTATAGATAATATTACAGAATCCTTCGAGCGCGAGTCCGAATCGAACTTGGCTAGTTAGTTTTATGTAAGTACTATTATGTTCGTGGTCGCCACTCGAGAACCTTTCTTCCCCATCGGTTGTCAGTTCTACGAGCGATGTGGCCTGCCCATTGCCATTTCAACTTGCCAATCCTAAGAGCTACATCAGTCACTTTAGTTCTCTTGCGGATCTCCTCATTCCTCGAACTGGAAGACGCAGCGTAGGCCGGCCCCCCACTAGGTGGACCGACGACCTGGTGAAAGCCGCGGGGAGCTGATGGATGCAGGAGGCGAGCAGCCGCTCTAAGTGGCGCTCCCTGGGGGAGGCCTATGTTCAGCAGTGAACGTCTTCAGGCTGTTGATGATGATGATGATGATGACTATTATGTTTGTAGCTATGGTTGTCCCGTATTAGTGCTGTATCTTTAATCATGATATCAGATCGTTCGCCTCAATAGTGTCTCCACTCCAGCTATTACCGTCTGAAATACGGGCTGATTATGCTACGATTTACTGCGATAAAATCCTAACTGATAAGGTTCTTCAGTGATTCAATAGCTTTGTGCAAGTCGCTTGCATTTGACACACTAGAATAAACTGAAATTAGTATTCTTGGCAAGTTTCCTTTTTGTATTTTTGCAGCACAATTTTATTTCTTGCAAGAATTCAAACAATGTTTTTAACTTTTTACATTACTTAACAATTATTTACGTTTTTTAAAGTTAAAAAAATTATTATGATGCCAAATGCCAATCATAAATTACCAATAAAATTAAAACAACTCACTTTTGGGTAGTGACCTGTCACTTGACTGACGTGTTATCAAAGGTTATGGGATTAATTTTCCATACCGAACAATAAAAAGGTGATTTCTCTAAAACTTTATAAACTTCTTGAATTGAACAAAATAAATACTAATAATCGCCTTTGAAGGTACTATTTCTTTATTACTACTATTATACTATACTGTTTTAATAATGTTTACAATTATGTATGCTCTTCAGTAGTAACAATAATTAATTATAGTGTTATGAAATCTGAGATTCTCATTATATGCCATTGTACTATTTTCTTTTTAAATTCCGATGATGAGATATAAAGAGCCATATCACATTAAAATCAAACACCTAAAGGTGCGCTTTCCATAATCATGCAAATGACGGCGATCCTTGCATGTATGCGTGCATGCGAATCTGTAAAGCAACGCAGGTGTCTGTTTACCCAACTGATTTAATAACTGAGCTCATCCCGAACCGAATGATCAGGTTTGTGTGTGGAATACCAATGTACTGTTACATCGTATTAGTGGGATAGACGATCGGCAAATAGCTCAGAGTCGGATTGGGATTGATTATATTTAGCCTATGTAAGATATCTATTGTGTCGGTGCGGATAGTTGTAGCAAAAGAAAGAAATCTGTTATGCTGATTCTTCAAGATCGAGAAGTTTGTTTTCGTTTCTTTGTTTAGATAGTGGCTCAGGAAAATCTTATTTAGGTACAAAACCTAAAAGAAAGTGATAATTTGAGTTTACAAACACTTTTTATTAAAAAGTTAAACAAAAGGTGCACGCCTATATCTCGCCTATCTATATTTTTCCATGATGCCAACAAAAAGTAGCGTCTATAAATCAACCAATAACTTTAATGTGTTTTCCATTTTGTTTTTACTTCTTTGATCGCGATGCAGAAGACATAAAAAATACCTTGAAATTAATCTAGACCTTTTACTCGATAGGTAATCATAATTATTTGTCGCCACAAGGTAAGGTTTATTTCGTAATGGGAAAGTAGCCGAATATTTTTCCCTTCGTGTCACAGTCCAAACGAATGTCACTGTATCATTTCCTTACTAGTCCCACCCTGTCCCTGCGCCCGAGTCGCATCGCAACTGATAAGAGGAGGGTGAATGCACGAGTGCGTTCTAGCTTCCAACTTGGGGTAGCATTGATAGGGGTGAATGGGGTGGGGGGAGGAATAGCAACGTGATTAATGGATTCGAGCGGTACGATAATGATAATGACTCTTCTGTGACCGCGGCATCATTGGAATCAATGAGGTGGTCGGTTCGTTTTTGCATAGTTGCCGTGCGAATGCGTTGATGAGAGGGTGTCGTACTTGCGTACCTAGCGAGGCCTTATGGATAGTGGGATGAATTTATTTGAATAGTGCGTTTTATTTGTTATGACAGGATTCTGTTGTGTGTGTTGTTTTTGCATGGATTGGTGATAAAATTTCAAGGACATAAATGGGATATACCTGATGTACAATCTTATTCATGAAGAATTAAATAGTATAACCTTGTAACGTGGTAAACTAGGGCCTAGGGGGGTAAGAAAGAAGTAGGTCGACACATGGATGCAAATACAGTTGTTTATTTAAAATAGTACATCGAGGTGGTTCTTATCGACTATAAACTTAATTAACACCCTACCTAGGCTTGCAACGTATGCCACTGTTATTTATAAAGGACCAGCTCAACGGTTATCAAAGGGAGTAGGTCAGAGAAGTACGCGTACGGATTCCTATTTAAAACAAAATAAAATAGGGCGCCACCCCAGCCTTATGGGCTGAGGAAAAGAAACGTTACTTGGGACTCCGCGGTGCGTGGGTGTCCTCGGAGACACGGAGTTCACTCGAAGTGGGTAACGTTACCGGGCACGTCTGCTCGTGGACCCGGGGAAAGGAAGGGGTAGGGTGCCTCCTGGCACCAACAAAAAATGTGGAGGGGGTCTTCTGGCCCCAACAACAAAAAGGGTAGAGTCTTCTGGGGTCTTCCTGCCCCACCCATGAAACCCTTATCAGGGAATTTCCAAAGGCGCGCCGCTCTCGCTGCTGCAGAATTCTGGCTCCAGGAACGGGCGTCGACCTTCCAGGCACCGGCGTGGTAAATTACCACGCGGTACGCAGTCACGCCAAAAAATTCCAGGCAAAAACTTGCTTGCAGAGTCGAGCGAGCTGGAACAGGGCGGAAACCGCCTGGTTTTAATCAAGGAGCCCTCAAGGGGAGCTGTTCTCAAGACGAAAAAAGGAAAGCACTGGGCGGGCCCCCTGTTCTCCTTATATAGGGCTCCGCGCTTGGGGATGCCAGAGGCAGAAACCAACTTTTCCCACACTGCACTGGAGATCGCAGGCGCAAAGGTAATACAACGACTCGAGACCGCGGGACGTTCCGAAACGCCTGGGCAATTCCAGGAGGCGCCCAGGGCTCCAGGACAGGGAAGAACTTTTCGTTGTAGATCTCTTGTTGGTGTTAACAACAAAAGGCTTCTCTCCATTACGGTTGTGCGCAGAGTAAAAAAAAACACTAGTTACGGAGTGCACAAAAAATTGACTAAACCAATCGATGGCCGGCGACTCGATTCAAAGAAAATTAATCGTTCCTGATTCCAACGAGTAGTAGTCCTGACCGACGCGACCAATTTTTCCTACGAATTAACCGATATCTAAATTGGAGAAAAGGCAGAAAAATAAAGCACCAAATCATTGGGGATTTTGTTATATGACCACCCCAGAGAAAAACAAGAGATCCGGTATCACAGATAACACGAAAATACACTCGACCATTCCACAGACTAACATTATACGGCTGTCGCAGGCACCTGTAACACAGATAAAAGGAAAAAATCAGCTACGTCAGGAGACGAGTAATTGAATTTATAGTTTATTATTATTATTCTAATTATTATAATAAAGGGTCCCCCATCCGCCATCGACAAATAAATCAAACCAGACACAGATAGTAAACTGTGTTCGGGTGGGGGCGTGACGCGACAACGCGGCTTGGCGCGACGCGAGCGACGCAGCGTAACGAGTCTGAAACGAGAACTATTATAATCGAAAAAAAACCTAAAGCTGTCAAAGTCAAGACAGCAGTCAATGTCACCTAACTACGATCCCCTCTAAGGCCATTGACCAAGAATTAAAGTAAATAAGAGAAAACGACAGGTTTCACCTGTTACAACCTTTTCAAAAGTTCAGTCTATAATCAATTTAAATAAAGGAAATATTTTCGTATTTAAAAGTACTTAATATGTTATAGGGAACCAAAGGTAGATTATTGTAATTATCAGACTTTTCTTTCAGTTGATGTGCCTTCTTGTATGCTATTCAAAATAGACAAAAAGTCGAAGCACTTAGCCGTTTTGAATCGCGCATCCATTATCGACGCTGCGGTTGAGCGCATCCTCTCTGTCGTCGAAAATAAAACAAATCCTATGCGCAAAATCATTCCGTGTATACCATACGGTTTGGTGCGCAATTGTAGGTTCACGTAGACATAGTGCTATAACGATAGTAGGATATCTTCAACTGCATTATTTCATTGTCACTTTATTTTGAAGGTTATAATGTAGGTAACCATGTATGCAGATACTCATTGGCCCGCCTGATGATAAGCAATTACCGTCGCCTATAAACAAGAATTATTGTTGCCGATCGATAGTCGACTATCGATGATTAACCTCTGGAATACCAGCATTTGAGGTAACAATGCAATAACAATGCATGAAACTATCGATATTTTGAAAGCACTACCTGCAACACTTCAGGCACTACTAATGCGTTGCCTAATGCTTACCTTTTATAAGACTCTATTTATAATTAATTATGTAACTTTCAATATTTCCAGTAATATTTCAAAGCTTTACAACACTATGGTGAAGCAACTCTCCTGGTGAAGCAGGCACCAGCCTTGCCAGTTATTTAGTTATTGTGTCTCTCCCTTCTGTTACTAGCAGGCTCTGTGCTTCTATAGAGCACGGTATATTGTATGTAGATTAAATTTTGACAGTCGACTTATCAAAGATAATGCCAGTAGCCAAAATCGGGGTTAGTTCGTAGAGCTGGGTTAGGTTTCAGCAAGCTGATTGAAATGACAGAGGGCTTGTAGAATCAGGCTTTATGTGGAATTAGGGTTGATTTACGCTCTGCTTACTTACATCGGCTTTAAATTTTTTAAAGTATTTCTCCACAAATGCATTGACCTAAAAAGCCACGCTGTGTTTACTAAAATTATGATTATGGATTATGCTTAAGAGATTTGCGTATCGTGACTTCTTTGCATAATACATATCCATCTATCATAGTTGTATCGGCTTTTTAATGAATGTTTTACATTACATCGCTTGCATAAACTCAAATGACAAACAAGTCCTTCCTCACTTTGCGTGCGATGTCTAACAAAAAGTCGCTAGCACACTAGGTTCATAACTTCCATGCTCCTTAAGTCAGTAGCGGAGGTGGATAAGCCTCGAGTAAATCATCGGGCGATGAATACGGTCTGCGAGTTGCGCAGATAGCGTTAAATATGGCGAGCCAGCTCAGCTTTCATAAGTATAATGGAAATTGTGACGTTTATAATGTCCTAAATTTGAAGGATTCAATTAATATGATGAGAGAAGAAAATTTACGTTTGATTTTCATGGATTTAACTCACTTTTTTTTTTTTTTGCCATAACGTTGTAATTCATCAGTTTTCAACGTGTCTCATAAATTATTGCTGGCGTTTGCAGTTTTTGAACATCCAATTTTGATGAATCGAATTTGTTCAAAAATTTGTATAGTAAATCTCAAATAATTTGTTATTATATTTATTTTTAATAGGCAATTTTAACATAGGACATATTGTAGAAACAATTCGTAATTTAAAATCTTATAACAATTTTATTCGTGCAATTTAGTTCAGTGTCATACATGTATGTACGTTCGTTTTGTGTTGTAGATTGTCTACATCGCATGCAAAATACTACGAGTATATTATTCCATTCCATCTTTATTTTTACACCCTTAAAGATAGATGTACTGCACTACGTACCATCGATGCAACCATAGAGACGTAGAGCATTCTGCAAACATAACACTGTATCTACAGATATCGATAAATTAAATTGCGCTGACCACATACACCATGTTAATAGGTAAATAATCTGGCGTACGTATCTAACGTGATAGTACTCCCCTGATAGATCTAATTTTGATGAACACGTTAGGGCTAGGGTGACGTACTAAAGTGATTGAACTCTATACGTATACATTTGTTTGGTGAAACGTTTATGGTGGAAGTATTTTACATGTCTTTAGGTTGTCGTTAAGAAAAATAAATTTAATCTTTTCTGGCTGCACGTGCAATATTCAACACTAAAATGCTGTTGAATAAATAGAGTAATAATAAGTAAGTTTAGCTTAGAATTTAGTCTTTTCAGTGATCAGATAAAAGATAAAAACCATGGGTTCCCTTCAGGTACAAACTAAAATTAGCCCGAACTTGAAAAATATGTAGTAATCGTGTCTAGAGAGTTACTAGTTGGTGTCCAGTGTATTCATTTGGCCCAATACTTCGCCAACACGCAATAAATGTCGCTTAGTAATCTTCTAGTTAGAGAAATAAAAAAAAGGTTATTACTATGTCAAAATAATAAGCAAGTACTGAGGTTACATTAACCAGCCCCAGCCCAAAAAAACGAAAGTTACGCCATCGTTTTGAGACTTACCCCAAATTAAAATCAATAACCCACCACCATCAAAAGCGAAAAAGGCATAAGGGCTCGAACACAAATCATGAACTCTTTATGCAAATCCGCACTCAGGGCAACAGGATTACACGCGAGCATCTGTGTGTACACTCACTAATGAGATTAGCGACACCGAGAGCGGAATTGTGCTAGGCTTTAGTGTCAGGTGAATATGTGCTTTAAAGGATCAGGCGGTCGTCTGAAATTGTTTTACACAGGATCAATTTATGTGAATTTAAATATCACTTGGCCACTTTATGCTTGATGTAGGTAGACGTTAGCTGAGCAATTGAAAGTCGTTGAGCCATTTTGGACTGTAGGCTGATACCAGCTAAGGACATAGCCCTCAGTCTATCTTGTCCTTACAAAATTAACGTAATAAATAATTAGTTATGTTTTTGTGGAGTTTATTTAGGAAAAAAGCTGTCATAATTATAATGGAAACCAACATAATATTCGTGTAAAAATTAATATAATCCCAGATAATATAATACCTACAGTGCCATCCCATACAACGGAATAACGCGGGCTATTTTACGAATTATTTTATTTCTGCATAACGCAAGATTGTCAAGCGACATTTATTGCGGGTTGGCGAAGTATTGGGCCAAATGAATACACTGGACACTAACTAGTAACTCTCTAGACACGATTACTACATTTTTTCAAGTTCGGGCTATTTTTAGTTTGTACCTGATGGGACCCCATGATGTAATAATGATTATTATTGTTATGCTCTTTGGGCACTACTTAAGCAAAAATTTACAGATGCACTGTTAAACACAATGAAGGCTTTCTTTCTAAATAGAACCTATGCCGAGTTGAGCAATGACTATGACAAGTTACTGTGTGAGACTTTATTTTTATTACTTAGCCTTAATTATAATTAATTATACAGATTTATCATCTTCATAAAATTTTCGGAGTTCAAAGCCAATTTCAAGAGTAGGAAAGTTGAATAAGATAGCGAACAACAATAACAATATTTTTATAACGATAGTATAAAATATTATGTGAATGAACCGGTGCACCTCTGTGATTATTCCTCTATCAATGAAACAGTCGCCACAACAAACATTTTTTTCAACCCCAACTAAAAATAAACTGCGTAAAAAACTAGCATCATAACATAAAAAAATACCTTCCGTGACCTACCCTATCCCTATTCAAAGTAGGCACAAACATGAAATGATGGCAGACAGGGAAACGTATTGGAAATGCATCAGTGTAATGAAAGCGAACTGATGTGATGCAGTAATGGCGTATGACACGGACAAATGACAATCCAATATGACGAAGTTAACAACAACACAAAAATATCACAGTTAAGATTTTTTGGTTAAATAGGCTAGAAGTTTTAGTATTTAGTACGAAGTTTACGTTTTACTTTTGTATTATAGTAAAGATAGAATATTATTTTCAAAATGATTTTAAATCAATCTGATGGTTAGGGTTATTCCAGTCTGTCATCTTTGGCTCTATAAGACGACAAACAGGACTTTTTCCCTGAAATGTCAACACTGTTCCTGAATTTAAGTCTCTGAATAAGACGATGAATCGAACTAAAACGCATCATTAATGTTAGTTACTTTTTTTAAATTTTAGTTTGACCACAATCTCCCCTGATGAGAAGCGACCTTGCGGCCGACGGTGCAGCACGCTTGTCTAGTAAATATCTATTCACTTTTGACTTGAACAACCTCGAATTGTAAATTTATAAGGAAAAATTATTGATCATCATTTTTTCTTTTGCAAACTTCTAAGGAATGATCGGTGGTTGTCTACAAAGTTGCATGAATATTCGTTTTGACCAAAGCAATCAACAATTTGGGCAAAGCATCCAAAAAGGAATAAAACTAGATAGCGTCTGCCAGGTTGCATGTAAACTACCCATAATACCATACAATCGCCGTATTACTATGAAAACTTCCCTATTTGCGGGATTTAATAAAACAAAAACATATAAATAACCGAGGGGAAAACTACGATAATGTACGATATGTAAATTGCATGGACCGTTAGAAAAATGCGGGTCTTCCGTCAGTAGAACTTACCAGATTATAATCATGGTTTTTACCATTTTTCCTGTTTTAGGAAATGAGCGTTATTTTTACGACGAATGCAGCCATATTCACATAGAATAGTGCTACGATCTACGGCGTAGACCATCTACGTGAAATATAAAGGTGAAAACATACCAGCGCAATCAAACTCCTTTCATAATAGATGGCACAAATAGCTTTTGTAGGTACTTAGACGTTTGGGCAGCACACAGTCAATTCTGGCCAATAACACAACTAAACGAAATAGACAACGGGTGTCCAAAATCAGTCAACCAACTATTATTATCCTGTTTGTTGCACTTTAATTTCCGTTTTGTGTAAAATGTCCATAACCATGTTTTCTATGTGAATGTTTAATGTTCAGTACCCTAGTACGAGTTTCGATAGTATACTAAAACTTGATTCGTTTACGTTTTCTCCCTTTCCTCCCATAAATTTTTCTGCAGCGCCCCTAGCGGACACGTTGATGAACTAAAAATGGCAGTACAAATTTTAAATGGATTCGTGCGTATTCACGTATTGGAAAACTCGTACTAGGGGTACTGGGGGGTCACCACAAGGTCTTATAGCATTATTATAGAATAGAATAGAATAGAAAATATTTATTCCTGACAAAAGGCACAAAATAAATGCAAATTTACAAAGTAAGGTAACGAAAAAAAAATTACTCCAATCATACTTTGACAAATGACATAAAAGTAAGAATATTGTAATGTTGTTGACGCAGAGCAGTTTTAATGACGTCACGTTAAAACTTTCACTCAAATACAACTGTCATGTCATATCGTTAATAATGTTGACAGAGACGTGCGACAGTGTTAACGCTATATAAAAATGTAGACGTCTCGTTCTCGTGCAAGAATACTTTATAAGTTCATGGTACGCATTCGAACAATATTATTGTAACCTTGAAATAATAATGCCATGAAACATGATGGTTTTGTATTAGTTTGCGGTAGCCCATCTTCTTTATCTTTTACGTTTAAGTCTTACTTGCCCAAGTATGCGTACGCATTAACAAAACCGATCGTGGTTCCAACTCCACAACTCCTATTACTCACACGCTATTTAGCAGTTAACGTGCCCGCCGATTTATCAATGCGACATTTATATTCTGTTAATCGTGTTTGGTTATTGAGCTGATAGGGTGAAATGCAATGGTGGTGATAGGTATGCGGTAATTATTGGGGGAAAATAGCTTTTAATGCACAAAAGGGGATACGGACAGGTATCAATAGTTCAATAATAATTTATATTGACACAAACACTCCACCCTTGCTTTAAATGGGTACCGCCGACAACAAACTTTCCCTAGGAAATAATTAACCTGTATAAAGTCTTATCGTTAGCTATTAATTAACACTAAATGACATGCAGGTAAATGCTACTCCCTGATACGTAGTAAAAAATCTCTTGACTAAATAGTCAATATTTACCAAATTATTATTACCTTAGAAGGGCTTGATTTATAACAATATTATGTTATTGCATTCTGTAAAATAGACACCAAAACACACAATTCACGTTGATCTCATAGGTCTAGGTTGAGGCTCTAATTCGATTGTCAGAGTCATTGTGTTAAGTTTAGGACTGAAAGTAATGTGCACACACAACCAATTAAATTAAATTCAATCAAAATTACTTACCAATTACTTCGTTGCTCCGACTAGTTAGACTAGTTAGAACAATTTGGTAGGAGTTTTAGGTGTCAACGATAGAACCGTTAATGTATCGAGTAGTCTCGCGTTTAGCTGCATTATAACTATTCTCTCAGTTATTAAATAACGGATTAAGTAATGACTATTATAGATAAAACATGAAAAATGCTTAATATTGTTCACTTTAAACATTTCTACAGATAAATCACTAACATAAGAAGGACAGCATATTAAATGAAACTAAACACCGTAAACAACCTAAACCACGGACTCAAAATTTTGCTACTTTCGGCTCTAAAATTCTCTTTATCTTTCCAAAAGTTTCTTGAAGTTATACTTTGAAAAGGAACTAAGTACAGAAAAATGTATAAATTTGACCTATTTATAGCGCAAACGAAAGCAACAGCCATCTCGCGCGACCTCGACCTTGTTGAAAGCAAACATTCAGAATAAAAGCTTTGCAGTGTTCAGCGTTGCTGTGAGAAATATTTCTTAAAATGGTAAAATCTGTTAACCAAATTTAGGTAAATTTATTCTCGTAATAAAATTCCAACCAACGCAAATATATAAATCAGATAACGCAGATTATGCTTCCTAAAAACTAAATAACAAATCTACTAGTAAGAGTCTTGAAAGTTTACCAACCTAACCCTAAACAGAACAAGTTTATCCACCAGCAAATCCAGAGCAAACAACCTTACCTACTTTAATAAACCAACAGCACAATAGCGAGCACTTGTTAGCGATCAAATAAAGAAAAGAGCAAACCCCACAAGTGAATCAGCGTCGAAAACAATATATAAAGACAGTGTTACACGTTAGTAGAAGCAAAAACGAGAAGAAACGAAAGCATTTTATTCTTCATAGCAGAAGTTTGCATGGCTATGATAGGTATGCTGGATTCGTCCAGATTTTAAAATTGATGATCTTTCATAAGCCGTTTTTGCCGTTTAGTTATAGTACCAGGACTCCAGAAGCGAGCTTCAATACTGACTACATTATTTTACGTTAGAAACAAACATCGCGAGTCGGGAATCGATTGCACAGAAGCACGGGACAACCCCTTATCTGAGCGGTGCGCACGTGTGAACCCCGCTCAATTTTAATTTCATGCTCAAACAATGACGCTATCGAGTCGGCTATTATTTTGTATAGTCGCCAAGGGTTCAGTTCATCTAAATCCGCCAGATAAGCTTCGAGCTCTTTGTCGCCTTTGCGCTGATAGCTAATTTGGAACGTCCCGCTCGCGCTATCCCGTCGGCGTTCTCTTCTCCACGACCACTTCAAATCCGTCATTATCGTATCGAATCTCTTAAGCCCATCTCCTTTTACGACATATTTAATTTGATAACCTCCGTTGTTTGCAAAACTACTTCAATAATTTTCACTTGATGAGATTACTACAATTTGCATTCAAATCACGAATACAATCAGTACGGTCATGAATATTACGATTGAATTTTTTTGCACATTTTGTGTATTTTTTCGATGGTAATTGTTTCTTTTATACTTATTGCCGATCTAAAATGCTTGTAACAGGTGCTGCGTACTGAAATTACTGGAACCTTTTTGTTACAAGTTGTTCGCTACGAAGATTCATTTAGTATAATATCTGTATCCACTTGAATAGGAGCGTCGTTCCCCATCGGCAATGATTTACAAAATTTCCAGTGAATCGCATCATCGCTAAACCCCTGTCTGTGTTTATCAAAACACTTAACGATTTAATATGTTCGCTGAACTCAGCTCTCCCCCATCGGTACATTAGCGCTACATGTGCCAATGTTCACGTGGATTATTGTTATTAATATTTTGATGAGTTAAAGATAAATTCTCATCACCAATACGCAATATTACTTCAGTAGAAAGTATTAGGGGTATTAAATTATTGAAATATAATTGTTAGAAATGAAAATGTCATGAGTTTAATAAATACCCTTTTTATTATGTGAGTCGTGTATGTTATGTACTTTATGTCTTTTAAAGTCTTCAATACTCCAAGAAGAACGCTGCTTAATTTTAATGTATTAATAATTACATGATTGCAGCATGGTTCAGGTAGTCTGCCACTACCTGAACCATGCTGTTATCATGCTGATGATATACTGCAATTTTTTTGCTTTAATGAAAGATCATGTCGACGCCACTAGCCTATTTCACGGTCCTCAAAATTTAAGCGACCGGTGAAACCAAATGCGTAAACGGATCAGCGATAACGATTACATAAATAAAATCATGAAGTTTTGTGTGCTTTGCTTGAAGTTTGGTGGTACATTTTTTAATGAGTATTACTTACTAATGATTACACAAAGTTCATTAGTCTTCATACCTTCATAATAAGTTAATTGACATTATTTATCTTATTTGGCAAATGCCTTACTAACATGTCAGTATTTTTATATATCTGTAAATGATTTACTTGAGTCTGGCCAAAACTCAACTTGGATTTTCGCCGTGATTTTTATCGATGTGGATTTTCTACATCTAGACAAGTTGTAATAGGGGAACTTCTAATAAGAAAACTTCTAATAGACCGTTTGAGAGTCCGATCTACGTGGCGATATCGGGTAAATGAGCTAAAACGGACCCGCGCGGCAGTGATTGCGTGCTGTCTGGGATCTAATTTTGGTTGTCGTTTTTACACCTTCAAGAAATTTATGTTACTGGAAAACTTTACCGCAGAGTGTAGTTAATTTTTAAGTTAGAAATCCAATCGAATGTTTCTTACAACGTATAAAATAATTAATAGGTTGAAAATCCCGATTTGTTTTGGTATTTAGAGTTTTAAAATAGCTTAGAATCTGAATAATACATATTAGATAATAAACAAACTATATACGCTTAGACACATTGTATTCGAATAAAAAACTTTGTAATTTTTATAACAATTAAAAATTAATCTATTGATTACGATAAAAAGGTGGATAGTGCTAAAAAATCATTATTAATGATACTTTTGCATCAAATTGGCCAAAAAACACAAATTTACTGAATGTCTGGGTACGTTACATCTCGTTCACACAACATCAATTTTACCAAAATCATCGCTTGAATTTTATCGTAGCATGCGCACATGCGCAAATATTACGCGCTTGTAATCAATATTCCCCGCAGATTTCGATATTATCTACACAGCACGAACAATGCAACGTCTGTCTGTACGCTCTGTACACGATGGAGGTTCATTGTTTACATTATCTCAATTAAGTCTACGTTTTGTTTACGATTCCTGTTTGTGGAGCAGCACTTTCGGAGATTCGTTTGTCTGACTCTTGCATTCAATTTTGGATGTTGTGGCAACTTGTGTTTAAGTGATAAGTCAACAAATTTACAGTTGTAGAGCTGTATTATGGACATAAAATGATGTGTTAAATTCAAGGTTGCGCGTACCTATATGTCACTTCTTGCTTATTTACCACTGCTTACTGGTTTAACGCGTACCTACATAATATTACTTCCATTATTAACCTACACGCAGTAAACTCTGCATTGAGACCTTTTAAATATACGTACTTTTAAGAGACTTTTCCCCTACGTGGAACTTTTAGGTAAAAAGAACAAAACTACAAAACCTAGAAGCGGTTTTCAATCACCGCCGGAGTTCACAAAAATGTTACGTTTTCATTGAAAACCCATTCGTTCGCAGATCCTATGGAATATTTAATACGAGATAGGTTCTTGCATTGGCCGTGATCCGTTCGCAATCGCCGGCTAATCTTTGTTTGATTTCAATTAACGCTAGCTCTGCGCTGCAGTTCGGTTATACTTTTTAGTTCGTGCAGTGAAAAGGAAAATAAATTGAACATAATAATTATATTACGGGCCCGATAGCTCAGTTGGTAGTATCCCTGCCTTCTGAACTAAGGGCCGTGGGTTCGATTCCTACCCGGGACAAACATTTGTGTGATGAACATAGATGTTTGTTCTGCGTCTGGGTGTTATATTGTATGCTATGTATGTATTTACAAACAAAAAAAAGTATATAAGTATTATATCAGTTATCTGGCTCCCATATTACAAGCTTTGCTTAGTTTGGGGCTAGATGGCGCTGTGTGAATGTCCACATATATTTATTATTTATTTATTTATTGTGTTCATGTTTCCTATGCGGAAACTAGTGAATTAATCACAGACGTGTAATAATATAGGTACAGTAGATATCTATGGAATTAATAAAAAATTAAGGATGTTAAGAAGCTAGTTTATACCTTTTTAAGTTAATTAGTATGATTATTAGCGTATAAATTATAAAAAACTCATAAACTAAAATAAAGTTATAAAATACATTGATATAAAATTCAAATGACAGCTTGGCTATACTGCTCTACTTACAATAAAAAGTACTTTGGTCATGTATTATGTTGTTCGAAACTTTAATTCAAAATCAATACAAAATGACAATTTGAAATCTTTCTTTTATTTATAAACCCCCTCTTTACTTACTCAAATACTTAACTTGATTTGCCCTTTATGAATAAAAAAACTTGCCAAGAAAGTTTCTGGTATAGCCACAATGGCTCATAAGAAACCCTGCTCACGTACAGTCGCCTTAAAAATGTGGAGCTTAAATCCACAGAGTACTCGAAAGTGTTACTATTCTTCGACAGTACATTTCCTTCTTTAGAACTGTGTATTACAATGTAAAATTTATTCATAAACGAAGAAAAGATTAATAAACAAGCAAGGGTATTGAATTTATGTTGTTGTAATCAACTTTCAAATAGATAAAAATAAGTATATCAAAATATTTTAGGTTGACCTTTTTATTTTAAATTGTCACTCATTTATACCTATTTACTCTAAACCTGAGAATACATCCAAATTGTTTACGGGTCATTTTATGACCAAGGGTTATAAACGCATACTGTTTAATAATCTACAATGAACCAATTGAAACAGTCATCATCATCATCAGCCTGAAGACGTCCACTGCTGAACATAGGCCTCCCCCGAAAAGCGCCACTTCGAGCGGCTGCTTGCCTCTTGCATCCATCGGCTCCCCACGATTCTGACCAGGTCGTCGGTCCACCTAGGGGGGCGGCCTATGCTGCGTCTTCCAGTTCGTGGTCACCACTCGAGAACATTTCTTCACCAACAGTTGTCAGTTCTACGAGCGATGTGGCCCGCCCACTGCCACTTCAACTTACTGATTCTGAAACCTATATCAGTCACTTTAGTTCTCTTGCGGATCTCTTCATTTTGGATCTTGTCTCGCAAGGAAACACCAAGCATAGCTCTCAACTAATTGAAACAGTGCAATGCAATCCATGAATTGCTAATGAAGGGGCGTTAGGATTCAAGAAGGGCATCGGTAGGATATCTGCAGCTGAATACAGTGGTGCTATTTTAACTATATCATTGATCACTTCCTGTGTGTACAGAAACATCATAAAGTCTACGATGGTAAGTTGGCATTGGTCGAGTGGTTATATAAATAAATAATGTATATTATAAGGCATGCTAAATTTTCTGTAACTAAAAATATGTACCATAGTTACTCGTAATGTATTTTCACAACCAGATTAGAAAACGAGCTCCATAGTAATAATTACCATACGTCAGACACTACTTTTGTAATGTTTTGAATGGGTAAGGGCCTCCAAGTCCTCTAACCAATTTTTTCGTCATATTTGCGTCTGAGTGTTATGTTGTATTTACAAATAAAAAAGTATATAAGTATTGTATCAGTTATCTGGTTCCCATAGTACAAGCTATGCTTGGTTTGGGGCTAGATGCGCTGTGTGAAATGTCCACACATACTTATTTATTTATTTTTTCATACTTACTACACCTTTGACTGCACCGTCGATATGTCTAGTGACCTACGGTGAAACGTTGGAAATTCTTACATTTTTTAATCCACCCATACGGCACTATTGCGCTACTGGATCCAGGCACTGGATTCGTTCGAACTCCTATATTCCTGGAATGCGTATAACGACCGGCCCTCCACGCGAGCCAACGTGTCAATGTATTGAATTTCAAAGATGATTAATAGCATTACTGGAATTCTTGGACTGAATGCTATTCGGTTTGTTGTTTAGGAGCCTATCTGATATATTCGATATTGAATCTATTGTAACAAGACCTCCGCCTGGTGAATTATTGCTGCTGAAAATTAATGGATCCACGTGAAGTGACCCATAATTAAGATTATGATTAGTATATGTTATTTAAATATAGTAACACTCGTAGTCGGATTATTATTTATTGAACAAAAAAACTATTCTTATAGCATCCATAGCATCCACAGCGATACTAGTCGTTTGGTCGTTCAGTAACGTTGAGTCATAGTTACCCGCTGTTATCATCGTCATCCTCAACAGCGTGAAGATGTTCTCCCCCACAGAGCACCACTTTGAGCGGCTGCTTGTCTCCTGTATCCATCGGCATCGCTGTGTCATCACTAATATATAATATGACTGCTAAGTAGTATTTTAATTTGATTACTCCTTATGCATTTCAGAGCACACGCAGAATTCGGTCCCGCAATGAAAAAGTCAGAAAAATAAGAAGCCGAGCTAAATATTTGAACCCAGGCCAACCAACTACACACGTTACTTAATTCACAGCAAAAAGAGGAATATTATGACTGTAATGCCCTGGTAGCAATTCAAATATTATTGAAACACGTTTTATAGTATAGTATTTTAATATCGTTAATCCCATTGCAGTACGGATCTATAATAATTTATGTTGACCTTTTATTAATAACTTTATGCTATAAATATCTACACTGTTACAGTTAGTAATAAACCAATAGGTTTATTGCCACAAAATAATGAAACTTAACTTTAATACAATGTGATTATAACCATACTACTTCATCTCGTCTTAAAATACAGAAATGATAAACACGTATACCTACGTACGTACATACTTACTACGAGGTGAATAATAGTATTTTGGGGATGACTTATAACATAACATGAAACTGAGCAAAAATCTTATTTCACAGTGTGTGCACAAGGCGGTATATCTTGTCTGATTTCTCTAGAGCGCAACCGAAAATATTTTTCGAGCATTAACCATACCTACTGTTATCTCATTTTACATAAATAAGAACAGATTGCAGCTTTCGAGGTTTGCAAGAAATGTTTTGCTTCTGCTTGAATTTGAGATTTAAATTAGTGAATGTGTCAATTGTGTACAATAAAAAGGTCTTCAAGCTGAAATAGTCGAAAACTCCCAAACAACATTGGTAAATACGTTTGTGGAAACCTGGAAGAACTTCAAACATGGACTATTCAGAAATCATCACATAATTATATATAGTGCGTAATTTTCTGTATCTTTAATGTCTGGTGTACAATAAAGAATTTTGTGTATTCTGCTAAATTGTCTTACAGCGTCTATTTATAATTTTTTCTTGATTGTAATTTAATTACAAAGCCGTAGATTTAACATTTTCATTATAATACGTAGGTAGAAGACATGGTGGTAAAAACTCATAACAATAACATTGGTTTTTATTCAAAAATGATATTCACTGACAAACAAACCCCAGTAAACCGTATTTTTTTAAGGGATAAGGGGTAATATTTTACGGAATATACGTCAATTTTTACGTAATGTCGATGAGTATCTAATTTTTTGTGAAATTTGTCACCTGGCTGAAGCTTATACACTGCTCTGCATTTATAGAACGCAGCGCTGCTCTTCTAATATTTTTGCATTTTAATTTGACAGAAGTCTTCTATTTCCAATCGTGGAGTTTTCAATTGCTCTTTGTTTTCCGGTTTCAATTCAAAATATTTGTAAATAGATTTATGGAATTGACATGAAGAAAAAATAAGATTTAGATTATTATCTGAACTTTTTTAAACTACTTTGGAATAGAACTTTTACTTATCGTATACTTAAATTGTTGTTTATTTTATTTTTTTAGGATGTTGCTTAAGCACTGGTGTTTGTAACGGTGAAGGATGTGTTTTAACTGTTATATTGGCATGTCCAAGAATCACAAAACAAAAATACAGTGACGGGCTTTTTTTCGCCCGGTGACCAAACTGTTGTTGATTTTAATTAAAGAAACACGGTCGTATTCTCTGTACTTATCCAGTGCAATGCTGCAGTAGGTAAATCAAAGACAACAATAGCTGGGTCGGATTGTCTGTGTGCATGCGGTGAGCACTTCGCGCCACTTTCGCTACTTTGTGGATTGTAGAGAGGTGCCTGCCACGGAGTCGACTCGCGAAATTAGATCGTACTGGTGGTAAAAGTAGTCCTTCTGTATTTTGGAAGATCTGTCATTAATGGAAAATTAAGCATTTTTACTACTGATAGGTATTATATTATCTGGGCTAAGGTAGATTGTTTTTTTCTTTTCTGTGGGTATTTATATCAGTGTTGGTTCCCTGCTTCTTCTAATTCATGTTTAAAGTACTTTGATTTTCAAAGTTTTTTGTTTTGATATCCTTTTTATTAAAATTATAAATAACCTAAATGATTGCGGCTTATAAAGTGCATGATGTGTTGCGTACTTTTGCGTGTTGTGATTAATTAAATCAAGCATTTTTATTATATGAGACTTACCTTATGTACTTGGATGCTTAAGTTATAATTTAAATTAAAACTTAATAGTCATTACGATGATAAAACTTACATTGTTAGAACATATACGACTAGGTAGAAAAAGATATAAAACATTATGCCATGCTTCTTTTTTGCCATCAGTATTTTTGCTAGTCCGACCATTAAAACCGAGGGTGTGAAAATTCGCTGCTTATGTTCACCGTACGTTCCTATAATCCTACATTTTTCTGTAGCTACTATAAGCCTGTGTTTGCTTGTTTTATTTAGATTCACGTCTTTTTTATACCTACTTACCACTTTTCCCACATTTTTGCTATAAGATATTTTATTTATTTTACTCCATTATTATTTAATCATTTTAATAACAAAATAGAGAAAATAAAAATAATGCTTAAAATAGCGTTTCAATATGGTAAAGCTAGGTATAAAAATGTATGCTTAAATATTCAAATAAAGGACGTAAGAAACGTATAATATTAAATACATAGCTGCCAAAACCGAAATCGTCCCCTAAAAATCTGGAAAATTTCATTTCATCGCGTCGTTGATATAAACTCGGAGTACTGCCTAAATATGAACGCAATTTTCATCCATTCCATTCCTAATGACTTTCACTGACACGGCGCAAAACCCCTCATTTTACACTTTGACGCGTTCACTTACGCCTTGTCCCATAGCGATGACATTTTCCAATGGGAACTGGAAAAAAACTAATATCAAAAGTGAGTCTTCTAACCTTTGTTATAAAGATGGAAATTGAATAGCAGTCACGAGTCAGGCTGAGTGACTTTTGTCTATTCTTGGTCTTCGAGGATAAAGCATAATTTGCGCTTGAAGTAGTACGGCTTAACTTAGTCAAGTTATTTTCTAAACGAAACCATGCGGTCTTGGCATAAATACTAAAATAGCATGACAGGGTTGCGGTGGATGTGGTTATTTTACTTCGTGAATTTTACTGTCGGATCGTTTTGTCTATCGGTAATATGAGAGTCGGTTCGCACCTCTGAACAACAGAGCCTCACTTTTTTCAAGCTTTATGAAAATGTACCACTCCATACGTTTGACGTGTTAATGGTATAGAGTTACTTGCTTTTAGTGCACATGTTTTGATGTTAGAAAATTATCTTTGAAAAACAATATTATTCGTACGAGATG
This sequence comes from Ennomos erosarius, assembly GCA_963580505.1. Classification (NCBI taxonomy): domain Eukaryota; kingdom Metazoa; phylum Arthropoda; class Insecta; order Lepidoptera; family Geometridae; genus Ennomos; species Ennomos erosarius. Next base: position 6,495,512 of record OY756992.1, on the reverse strand, counting down.
AAATTTTATGGTTTAGCGCTGCTGGTATATTCCAGAAAAACATAAGTAGAGCTTGCTCTGTATCTTCCCGTGCTTCGTATTTTATGCTCTCCGTTGAAGTTCGATATTCCGGAAATATTTTGATAAAATAATAATGAAGCTAGTCAGGAATATCAGACGGTGAGCCGGTGACCAATATTCAGAGCGCGGTCGTCGCGTGGCAGACATTCTCCGTCCAAGTATGAAATATGAAGTCGAGAGACCAGTCTGGTATGTGACATAGCTGACCGCTGTGCTATTATGAAAATGTTTAAGCTAGTTTAGTTAAGCTAGCTAAAAACTTACAGGTGCCTTACGTTACGTACTAAATAGCTAAAAATGAGCAGCCACTCAAAGTGGCGCTTTTTAGGAGAGGCCTATGTTCACGTTCAGCGTTAGATGTCTTCAGGTTATTAGGTAATGATGTTGATTATAAATTAACTAACATTTCAACATTTCAGTGAAAGACAAAGGTCACTGAAAAATATACGTATTTTGAAATAGAAAATTCAACATGTCTACTGAAATTAGCTTGATAAAAGATTGTGTTATTCTGTCCCTTATTGTAAGGGTTATCTTAAAAAGCATAGCCTGAGGTGTAATTGTGATGGTGTCATATGGGAGGCATTCCCCTGTCTCCGGGGCCCTTGCTTGTCCTACATGATTTCTCACTTTTGGCGACCTCATCAAATAGGGCGAAAACCCGTCTTGTGTGAAAAGTTTACGAATTCAACGAATGAATGTTTATGATAGGAGATAGGGTTTAATTTGGATAATTTTGTTGTGAACTTTTTAAAAGTTTATTTTAATTATAAAATGAATAAATAATAAATAAATACGTGTGGACGTTTCACACAGTGCCATCTATAGCCCCAATCTAAGCATAGCTTGTACTATGGGGACCAGATAACTGATTCAATACTTAAATACTTTTTTGTTTGTGAATACATAGGTACATAGAATACAATATAACACCAAGACACAGAACAAATATCGATGTTCATCATAAAAACGTTTGTCCTGGATGGCAATCCAACCCACAGCCTAAGCTATCATGCCAGGAGTCATCATTTACTTTTAAGTATGTTTTTATAACTGATAAGATGGTGGTAGCTCCCGTTTTACTCGAATCTTTTAGTGGTTGAATTTTCAAAACTCTTCGAGGTACTACGCGGTTTCAATTTTTTTCATAATGATGCTCACATCCTTGAATCGTTTTAATTCTCCAACACTTGCATACATTCTTTCAACCTCAACAAAATTATTTTCAAAGCTCTCTCCCTAGTTTTTTTTTAAATATGTAAACCACTTTGCTGGCGGCGTCAGGCCGGCTGGGTTTCTTTGCTCAAAGGCAGTCGAGCCCACGTGGTGCCGGTTCCAGTATAATGCACCTTTGTGCATAGTGCATCGCAGTGCGCACCAGACTAATGAAATCTGGGGAGTTAATTTTATCAGCTTAAACAGTTTTCTTGTGTCTAGTTTGTGTGTTGTATGTGTATTTTATTTCGAGAGGTGTGTTTGAATCAACTGATTTTAAATTTAGCCATACATAATTTTTAGCACTATAATTAGAGTAATCAATACTAATAATAAAGCTGTAACTGGGCTAAATCTGTACATAGAATATTTTTGGAAAAATTTGACTGCAGTATGCTTCTCACAGAGCAAAAAAAACGCTTCCTTTCTACGAAGCGTCATTTGTTTCATAGTTCTGTGATGATTCTTAATCGATATAGAAATAGAAACATTTTTTTTTTAATTATTTGTCTCTCTGTCTGTCTGTCCCTTTGAACACGCATCACGCTGCAACCACTGAACGGATTTTGCTGAGATTTGGTATGGTAATAGCTAATTATGCAGAATAACATTTAGGACTTTTTGTTTTCTAAAACGGCCAAGTGCGGGTTGCCCCAGCAATAGGGATCCACTGTTGAACATAGGCCTCCCCCAGGGAACGCCACTTAGAGCGGCTGCTCGCCTCCTGCATCCATCGGCTCCCCGCGGCTTTCACCAGGTCGTCGGTCCACCTTGTGGGGGGCCGGCCTACGCTGCGTCTTCCAGTTCGTGGTCGCCACTCGAGAACCTTTCTTCCCCATCGGTTGTCAGTTCTACGAGCGATGTGACCTGCCCATTGCCATTTCAACTTGCTAATCCTAAGAGCTACATCGGTCACTTTAGTTCTCCTGCGGATCTCCTCATTTCGGATCCTATCTCGCAGGGAAACACCGAGCATTGCTCTCTCCATAGCTCGTTGCGCGACTTTGAGCTTAGTAATGAGGCCAACAGTTAGGGACCACGTCTCAGTTCCATAAGTCATCACTGGCAACACACATTGATTGAAAACTTTTGTTTTCAGGCTTTGTGGTATTTTGGACGAAAAGATAGGTCGAAGCTTCCCGAACGCTGCCCAGCCGAGTTGGATTCTTCGGGCGACCTCTTTGTCGAAGTTGGACCTACCCAATTGGACAGTCTGCCCTAGATAGACGTATTTGTCGACAACTTCGAGAGTATCGTTCCCAACAATTACCGGTATAGGTGGAACATGGGCATTTGATATGATTTTCGTCTTGTCCATGTTCATCTTAAGACCAACCTGTCGGGAGACTCTACTGAGGTCGTTGAGCATGGTGCTGAGATCATCGAGCGACTCCGCCATTATGACTATATCATCAGCAAAACGAAGGTTAGTGATATACTCGCCATTTATGTTGATGCCAAATCTTTTCCACTCCAAGAGCTTGAAAACATCCTCCAATGCGTTCGTGAACAGTTTCGGAGAAATAACGTCTCCCTGTCTCACGCCTCTCTGCAATGGGATCTGTTCCGTACTCTGGCCCTGCAGTCGGACTGACATAGTGGCCTTACTGTACAAACACTTCAACACTTCGATATACCTATAGTCAATTTGGCATCGCTGTAAGGACTGCAGCACCGCCCAAGTCTCGATTGAATCGAAGGCTTTTTCATAGTCCACAAACGCTAGGCATAGCGGCCGATTATACTCTTCGGTCTTCTGTATGTTATTTAATTCTGTCATCCTTGAAGGTACAACGCCGGAGGCGTGGCAAAAGAGCGTGGTGGTGCTCTTCTTCAAAAAAGGTGATATCACCTTATTGAAGAACTATAGGCCCATCTCGCTCTTGAGTCATGTGTATAAGCTGTTTTTGAGGGTCATTACGAATCGTCTCGCACGCAGGTTTGATGAATTCCAGCCTCCCGAACAAGCCAGTTTCCGAAAAGGCTTTAGCACCATAGACCACATCCATACGCTACGCCAGATTATATTTGGATATCAATTAATAAATCCATTTTAATTTCAATAAAAAAAAATACTCATCCCGTCGAAAGGAAGATAGAAGAGATAGGTAAAAAAATAAGGGGAAAGGATGAATGGAAGGGACATCATAATGGAAGGGAGGCAGGCGCAGCCGTCCCATTCATTCATCCTTTTCCCCTATTTTTTTTACCTTTCCCTTCTCTCTTAAACAGGGTTAGGACTTAAAACTAATTAACCCGTGCGAAGCCGGGGGGGGGGTAGTACTATAATACATTTTTAATATTTGATGTAATTAATGAAATTATATTTATTTATTTTTTAAGCCGGTCGATCACATAAACAGACCCTGGACTCTAACTAGGGTCCATGTATCTAAGTAAAAAAACATGGTCCCACAACAACGAGACATGAAACAAACAAATATTTGCGCATTTTTTTATGCACAAATACTTGTCCTGTCGCGGGAAAAGAACCCGCCGCATCCAGGTTATCAGCCAACCTGCTCAACCACCACACCACCAGACACGGACAATACAACATAGGGTGAGTGTGGCTAAATGGTGACTTGAGTAAATTTTAAACCGTCAAACCTAAGTACAAATTCCAATTAACCCTACACTAATAACTAATCAAATAATGTTAATGGTGAACGAAAACCTCGTGAGTAAAGCGGCGTGCAAAAATTAATTTGTGATTGTGTCACACCAGCTCAGACTTGTTCAGCTAGGTGGATTATGGCCTGCGCTCTGCATGTTAAAGAACGTCCATGTCTCAACTGTGAAAATATATTGATCAAATGACAAAGAAACCAAAAATGCTGTTTGTAATATTTAATTTTCTATTATGATTTTTCTTACATAATGGGTCTTCTTTATTGGCTACTTATTTAGATTGTATATTTGTACTGGTAATATTTTTATGTACACATAGCACTTAGCGTTTAAAACGTAATTCAGTACGAATACCAAAAGCAAAATAATCATGACTTTACCACTGAAAATGATAACTCAATTCCTTAGCACGCGGCTTAGATAATTATGAAATAACACCCACAGCGTTACACCCATAGAACTCTATAGCTCCGGACGAAGCAATTAAAATAAGGCGAAGCCGACTACCGGCATTGTCTTCCGTCCCGACGTCTATAATTTTGATAATAGGCTAGAAATATTCTTTTGTCTCCAACAGACTATCTTCTTGTAAGCCGTTCGATTATTCACCGAGTTTTCTTCACTGTTTGATGATAACAGTATCCAAGCTTATACAGAAGTACCTAAGTATGTTTCTTTAGGCGTAAGCCGTGTTTAACGACAACGACTAACCTCCCTTCTAACGACAAGTTCAAATCCATGTTCTGATAAAATGAAATTTTATCCGACTGTATCATACACGGAGATATTTTGAAAGCTAAGTAGGTACCTACATTATTTTAAACCTTTCGTTATTCTATAACTTCTAAAAAAAGTGTAGAGATGATAATAGACCATCTGTACCTAACTATCTTAATAAACACGTCTTTTTGGCGTATTTATGTTTAGATATTACTAGTTAACGCTAGCTATACGCGGATAAAAATTATCCTTTGTATAATTCAGTATATAAATCTGTTATCCTTTAGTCCAAATACGTCCAGCTGTTTTAGCTTTTAGAGGTTACAAACATTCTCACACTCAAGCTTTCGAATTTATAATACTAGTAAGTAGGATAGTAGGAAGGAAGTAGGATAAGATAGTATAGGATAGGATTAAGTCCGATTGACTAAAGTTAAAGTTGAAACACTGCAATAGCTGTATTTCTTGCTATCAGTGGACTTACTTTACGACCTCAGTAGGTTGACAAAGGAAGCCTGCTGTTGCTTTTGTCTTGAAACACTGGTCTTGATTATTTGCAATTTATGATAGGTACAAGTTTTTTTTGTGATTGATTTTATGTTTTTAATTAAATTTTTATTCCTTAATAGTACGTTCTGTAGATTAGGATTAGGTACAAGCTCAGATAATATAATACCTAAACAAGTCTTATTCAAATTTTCCAATTTGTAGCGTTAGCGTTAGTTACTAGCTATAAGCCAAAAAGGATAATAAACGCCATAGAAAATTTTAAAACTGCGCACAAATTGCATACCGCTCATAACCACGCAGTAACTTTCGCACCTCCAGGTGAGCGGAGCCCACTAACTATTGTTAATGACCCGACGAGGGCATAATTACTTTTTTTCACACCCCCTCTACTAATAGTCATTCCACTAATTTCTTAGGTTGAGGAACGGAGTCACCCCTTAGTAAATTGTATTGCAAGCGCTGAATTTTTTTTAATATGGATTTAAATTCTCAACTATTTTAAAATCAGTGTTAAATTAAAAGCAGATAGTTCGTTTTTAGTTTCACCATCGAATAACATCGAAAAAAATTAAATTTTAGCATATTAGTTAAACTTTATAATCAGGGTATTAATAGTGTTAGCTTGGCGTTTGAATAGATAATTAGTCAAAGTACCTAAACCTAAAAATTACCTAAAAAAAGACCTAAAAATTTAAATCTATTTAAGCCCATATTATAATACTTTTTACAGATTTCTTAGCAATTTGTGTACCAACACAATAAAACGTTTTATTCAACTACAAAGAGTTCTGGCCCATTTAAAAATTCTCTTAGCTACGGAGTTACACTGACTTCTTAATAAGACTGCAATTTCAAATTAATTGTACAGTGTACAGTGTACACTCCATAGACTAAAGCACTGTGCGCTGAAAGCGTCGGAAGCTGCTCTAAGGCATACTAAGGCCAAATAATTACGAACTGGCTCATGGTAGGATCTTTGATGCCTTAATCAGGTGACGGTCGGGTGCGACCACGCCCGCTTCAGTAATTAGAACGTCTTCTTGTGTAGCCTGTCGCACCTTTAACATGCGGATGAATGAAATGGATAGGGGCTATATTGGTAGGAGACTGTTCGTTATTTTTTAATTACTTGGTGGCACTTTAGGTGGTGGGACGTTACAGCAGAGTTCATCTATATAGGTACCACCGCTTTGTCAGCTATTCTGCCATTAATAAATTAGTGGGCAGTTCCTACTATTTATATGTTCCGGTTTGGAAGGCACTCTAAGAAATTTTTCGGTTAAGACTATGACCGGATCTAGTCATACAGACTAGTGATCCTTTATTACTAGACCAGCCCTTTCAGTAAACTCGTGTCGTGCAATGGAGATTTTGCATTATATTTTCACAAAAATGATTCTGATGACTAGACTTGTAGGAATAAATATAAAAACACGAAGTGTGTTCAATAAATTTAGTAAAATGCATTTCTAGGAATTCTGTGATTTTAAGAATTCAATTAGTTATATGCCTGCATGCTACTCAACCTTTTAAGTAGGAAGTTTTATATTAAAACCTGTAATTAAAATTGTAATAAATGAAAAATGATACAAAGCAGACAGCAAAAGCAAAGCTAAAACTATAATTGTAACAGGGAATATACTTACGATATTTTTCTTCAATTTTCTTGCACTAATTATGCAAATTGCAATTATTACAGTTCACCCTTGATGCACACGCTATAAACAGAAGCACAACTTGCAACTATATGATCTGTAGCCCTAGCACGAATCTTTACGCGAAAGTAAGTGTAACGTTAACGTAAGTTAGTTGTATGGCATTTGATCAGCGCCCCATACGGCCTACTGGTAAATAATACTTAAACTTAACTTATTTTTCCTTTACAAATTAATTTATCAGGTTTAGTTGTAAAACGCAAGAAAAATGCAGGTAAGTACACAAACGACTCAAAATAATTATCCGTCGATTGATTATAGGTAGTGAATCTATTATAGTACTTATTTGTTTGGAATACTTCAAGTATATCAAAAATCGTAACAATACAAAAAGTCTTCCCAAACCTTCATGAGTAAAAAAAGAACTTTGTAGTTTTACTATAGTAGGTAAGTATAATAATAATTAATATAAGTAGTACATATTTTTGGACCCGCAATGCCACATTTTTATTTGGCATAATTCGGATTTTAAGGATCGAGCTTGCAACTTTACGTAGGTATACAAACGATTTGCTACATATATACATGAACGTGATTCTGGAGTTGATTTACTGTTTGGTTGTATCTATGCTGTGTGATACCTGTGTCGCACAATTACAAACACTCATCTATTATTACTCGACTTACACATTTGCTTAATTTTGCTTTGTCTCGTACCATGGAGCAACGTTTAATATTGCAAATGGTGATCAAATTTAATGACTAGATTGTTTTGTCTTCATAATGTAAGAGCGTGTTAAAGTTTAGGTAAACGTGTTCATTATAATGGATACCGTGTATCCAAGTGTCAGTAATCTGTGTGCAATACTCATACGACGGATAAAACACAATAGCCAAAGCTGATATTATCATTATCATCCTAAAGACGTCCACTGCTGAACATAGGCCCGGCTTCCTTCAGAGAGCACCACTTTGGCTCCCAGCGGTTTTTACGATCATCGGTCCAACTAGTGGGAGGCTGGCTTACGGTGCGTCTTCCGGTTCGTGGCGCCTCTCAAGAATCTTTCTTCCCCATTGGTTGGTAGTTCTACGAGCGATGTGTATATCAGTCAGATCTTATCTCGCAGGGAAACACAAAGTACCTATATAGCTCGTATAGCTAAGGTCCTATAAATAAGCTGATAAAAAGTATAAAAACACAATTTCATTATTTTACTTGTAGGTATTATACTTGTACACAGAATAAATTCATAAAGCCGCAGAAACGCAAGCAAATACAGCTTTTCCTTTAGCGAGTTATCTTTCAAATTCTAACAATATTCAGATGGAAGGCGGATTTGTGAGTTTAACTTTTTCCAGTTATACCCAGTTATTATTCATAAATGCAAAGGCGTCTGATATTAGGCGAACTCACTTTGAGAAACTCGAAGGATTGATTTCGAGAGAGAATTGGATCATGTCAATAAAACATTGAGTCTTCTTGATCCCGAGACTTTGATGTGATCTTGCCTTATTTACTTTTATATTTCTTTTAGGTGCTTTAAAAGTTTAATTTAAAAAGAAATATTGGCTATAGGTACCTACTAATTTAGGCTATTTATCTCCAATCAGTACGATCCTGGCTACACGAAAAAAGTAACGTTTTTCATTAAGACAATCATAACTGACGAACATAGCATCAACTTCTTAAATAACCTAATAAAATATTAAATACCTATATTATTATAAACATACCGAAAATAAAATTACCATTTTACATTTCTCATTCTGAATAGCCCAAAGAACCAAAACCCTCGAAACAAATCATGCAATCCACTAACATTACTCTCTTTGTTTCAGGATTTGATATGGAACCCATAGGCTGATGTAAAAATGGAGGCGCTGACGCGGTCGATGGGAGGCGCGATGTCTTTTCTATGGGTTCTCACGGGACTGGCGGCTGTGGGAGCCGTCAAGGTTGTCATAGAACCATTACCAAAAGGTGTGTGACTAGAATAATAATTTCTTTCAAACTTAAATTGATAGACTGAAATCATTAAAATTATTTTATGAACATAAAATACTCTAAAGCCAACAAAATGAATGTATCATGTATACTGACACCATGGCTCGAAGTGGTCTCATTTTGATCCTACACATAGAAATTAAATATAATGTCATTAGATAGGTATAGAAATAAATTACCTAACTCTTTCTAGTGTTCAATATTTTACTTTAAAGGGAGAGTATTGAATATTTTTCCAATCGGTGTTTGCTTAACATGTTTTATTTCAATGGCCATTTCATACATGCACTTTTTTATATGTACCTATATAAAAGTTTCATTATCGATTCGATATTGCTCGTTAGCAGAAAAATCGATAAGTTATAATTCTGAACAAAGGGACAAAATTAAGCGACACAATACCCCGATTTCATCAAAACAGTGCATGGAGGAATGCACCGAAAAGAAAAACAAATGAAACTGTACCCCAACCTGTCGCTCACAGTCTCACAGTAAAGCAAATAGAATCGGGCGCCCAGTCTTCATTTAGTTTTTTTTAAGATTCGGGCCCCCAAGTTCCCCCAGATGTTGGCACGACCGACTTCGCTTTAGTTTCGTTTAATTTCCTATCTCTCTTGTCGTGACGTTTATTACGGACGTTTCTCCAGCCCAACGCCAGCGTTAGTCCAACCTTGCGCCAACCTACTTTTGTCCGCAGCCACTAATAACCGTTTCGAATTAATTTTATTCCCATCTCTTTCTCTATTTTCGGTCTCGACTCTTTATTGTTTTCGCATTAATTTACAGTCCACAGCTGCTGGTAACGCAAATTTCTAAGGAGTTTTTTATCTTCGGTATTCTTTCTTTTGAAAGTGAGAGCTCCTATTAATATTAATTAAAAGTTTGAATAATTGAATGGATTCGGAATTGTCGCCCGTTTGTTGGGAGCCCACTGACGGCGAATCACGGCAATAATTAAAAGTTGGCTTCATTATTCAGTGTTTGTAAATGACAGATTTGGTCATCAAAAACTGGTGAACAATAGGAGTTTTATGGCTTTTTGCAAAATAGAATGAACGCAATGTGAAAACTGAGGGGCTGTGAAAGTAAAAATACGTGCACTAAATATATACAAAGAGAGTTTAGTATTAGGGATCAGATACTATGTCAAGTCTTTACATTTCTATAAAATATTTATCAACAATTCAATAAGCTAAATAAACAAATGAAATTAATATTCATCATACAAACCAAACTTTGATAAATTTTTCATTATTTTTGTATTCACTATACCTACTGTAATCTTGTGCAATTGATATGATTATGATCAACGTACCGTACAGTGAGTTGCGTTTCAATAATTTATTCTTGGCTTCCACGACGGTTAAGAATTAATCAAATCAAACAAGTAACCTATATTCAAGTTGCGATGCAAGTCACGAACTTTAACTACAATTAAGAGCTTGCCGACGGCATATAAAGCACGAATAGGCATTCCCTGTGAATAGTTTGAAGTGGAATTACTGCAAAAACCATTCGCGCATAAAATTATTTATTAATGCTTCAATTACTAGAACTGCCATATAACTGAAAGCGGGAGAAAATTAGCCGTCCCTGGTCATCCTACTAATCCCCAGTAATAAAAAACTTTAAAAACCCAAGAAAGCTGGATCAAATCACTTTTAAACCATAACACCATAATCTGATATTCGATTTTGGAGCTTACGATGCCATTTAAATTATAACACCCATACTGATTGCGTCGGGGGTTAAAAAAGCGCATTTCACAGAGTCTTATAGAACCCATATCCTAAGTCTAGAAGGTGTCTACGATGATTATTGCCGCGCTCCATACGATATGCCGAAATATCCTTTACACTTCACCGATAGAATGCTTCATCGACAGCACATATCACCGCAGGTTGATTTTACAAAAAATCTTTCACCGTCTCAGATAAAACATTGTACCTAATGTAGAAATGTCTTTCATCTGTCTGTCTTATAATGGGTGCACTTCTAAAGGGTTCGACCATAAAAATATATATAGCTAAAGCATGAAACTTGAGAAGAACCGGAAGATATAACTACACCAATACTTCGGCCTACGTATATTTCACAACCACATCCACATTTGCCTGGATACATCGCCCGTCCATACGCAGCCCTGTTCCACACATCAACGTGTCCGTCTGGTTCCTGCAGGGCGAATCTACTGCCAATTAAAAGTATAGATGGTAACGTGTCTACGACGGATGGTCGGCGAGTATGTCCGGTGGACGGTTTATGCACTCCGCACCGGAAGTACAGGATGATTTCGTGGATTTATACATAAAATGTTTTAGGTGTTTGAAAATGCTATAAAAAACGCTACGCAGTGTTATCCTAATTACCTACCTCGGGTTGTTTCAGCTTCAAGCGGAAGACGTCTACTGCTGAACATAAGCCTCCCAATTAGGTTTATCCTTTGTTGGGCATATTATTATTGTTATGTGAATTACTGAATAAAACTATAGTGTAAAAAATTAGATCAAAGTTGTAAATGTATATCTATTTTTTAAGTAAGAAGAAAAATAAATGTTAAATGTTGGAAAAATCTGGAATGAAGACTATTTCAGATTTTTCCATCATATTCTTTGGGTATAGAAACTATATTCAGAAAAAAGATTTAGAAAGGACCATTTTGTAAAAGTTCACAACTGGCTGTTAAACCGTCTGTGCAATCTGATAATTACTTAGCTCTACAGAACCTTTTCTAATTCTAGAAATGTCTATCTATTCAACAAACTTCATCAAAGTAGTGACTTTTAAAAGCCGCTGAACTCGCAAAAGAAATCGGGATCGGCGCCATTGTACGCCTTTTATGCCAAAGAAACCTCAGAAAATACGTTTATCATTATATAAAGTTATTAAATTATTCTCGGTTTCGTTCTTTCTGTGAACATAAAACGTAAATCTAACAAAGATTCTGCGGAGCTTTTACTTAACTTTTACGACAATGCCTGAGTTTAACGGTTACATTTAATTACGTTTGTACTGTTTCAGGGTAATTTTATGCTTCGCTTTCACATTTTGGTTACATTGTTTTAAGTTGATATCGAGTGTTCGCGTAAAAGATATAGCCACTTTACTTCTGCTCGCCTCCGAAAACTAATTTGGGTGGGAGCTCACGCCCGTGAAAATTACAAAGTTGCCATTTTGGAGTGACTGCTTAATTGCACGACAATGCTGGAAGACCTGTTTAAAATGTTTCAAACAAAGTAAAGATTTCTTTATAATTCATGAATAAAATAATCGATGAAAATAATACAAACTGAAGTTCTTCCAATTAGAGATGGTTTAGAAAAAACATCAATGTATTTTTTTGTTTATAAACACTCTGTTTGGTGGCCGAGAGTTCGCTCGAGGGTGGGAATCGATTTGCAACACTGAAACAAATGACCCTGCCTTCCACGCTCGATTGACAATAGTATACAACAGGAATTGCAGTTAAGTACCGGCTACTTTTAAAAACGTTAAGGAAAATAAATATTGACCATATTTTTGTATAAGTTACTAAACGTGCCTACACAATAGACTTATTGAGAGAGGGAAAATATTATGTAGTATATCGTGAAATAATCTTTAGATAAAGTCCTATATCTGAAATGTTCCTATATAGGTACATATGCTTATACCTTGAGCTACAATTTATATAAACAAACTATTTATTAAAGTATTATGATCCATCAAAAGGGATGTATGGTAGAGATAGATAAGGCCGCTCATATATTACAATCCAATGCAGATATTTTTTTTTCCTACGGAGACATCATCATTGGATTATAAACGTACTTAGAAACGGCGAATATCAAAGCCACACACAACTAGGTATATAGTTATGTCCCAAAGGATCGAGGTGCAAAAGGACTACACGAGAGACATGGCATGATTAACTTCCTTTGTAGTCAGGGGTTCCTGACAACAATACGTGGCTGCCACCTGCCTGATTAGTTGTCATTACTGTTGGATAACTAGTCTACTCTGATACAATGTAGCTCAGTGGCAGATCGTGTTACTCTTGATCATATGATCGACTTTTCAATGAAAAACCATATTATGATGAGGTCAAGCAACTACCATTATTCCTCTTTATATTTATGGGAAGTGCTTTCATTAAGAAAAAATATTGTTTTCACCTCAGCAGCTCGAAATGGCACCCTTTGCTGCAAGAAAACAGTGTGCATAATCGTATTTTGCTCACTGCGTAAGACAAGGGATTTTTTAATATTATGACTTTGCGGTAAGTATATTTAGCCAGCTTTAGGTTACATTTATATGGAGTTTTGAAGAGAGCATGATTTTTTCTTTTTCTTTTCTAAATCATGCTTTTGGCGGGAACGCGATAGTTTTTCGTTACTAGGTAAGTACCTGCCTGTAATAATGTTCTCACTGTTGAGGTGTAAAGTTGTATGTGCTACTCGAGCGCAAAGTTTTTGCATTTCGTGCCTTTGAATCCCTCGTTCGCTCAGGATTCTAACTTAGAATCACTCGCTACGCTCGTGATTCAATACTAGAATCCTTCGCTTGCTCGGGATTCAACATAAGCACTCGACACAAAAATCAACTTTGCTCTCTTGTTGCACAAATAACTATTTTATCATTGTAACTTAAAGATCTCAATAATTACTCAACTTAAACACCGCCTAACAATACCATCACTTATCTTTTTGGTATTGATATTATTATGAACAAAATAGATTCAAACTCTGAAATCTATTATATCTCGTCTTTCACAAAACTTTTCCATTCGCAATCTCCTTAACCTTACAAAGACTTGTCTAAAAACAACAGAGATCCCATTTCCATCTCCAAAATACCTTATTATATTGAATAAAACACGTCAAATGGGATCATAATCACAATACACCATATACAAAGAGTAAGGACTCTACTTCAAGTAAGTTTGATTAGAGTTACAACCTACGCACGACATTTACTAAACTTATGTTGTATGTACCTACCATAGAATTTAATAATATTATGCTATACTTTGGTGGTTGTTTATCTTGCTCATAGTCAATACCTATATTTAGTTTTTAGTTTTCTAACGAACACCTACTTTTTCTTTAATTAAACTCAAAATTAAAACATTTTAGATTTTAACTTTAAAATTTATCTTTAACATGACTAAGATATTACTTTACTGATTTCATAGATTGTTTAATTAAAAATGGACCGACTCGTTTTTGTTTAATTTTATTTATGGATCCTCCATTGTCCTATAGATGTAGATATTTCATCAGCATTCATAGGATATAAATATATACGCCGTTGAATTAAATTGAATTCATTTGTAGCATTCATTAGTGTTTCATCATCATCATCATCAACAGCGTGTAGACGTCCACTGTTGAACATAGGCCTCCCCCAGGGAACGCCACTTAGAGCGGCTGCTCGCCTCCTGCATCCATCGGCTCCCCGCGGCTTTCACCAGGTCGTCGGTCCACCTTGTGGGGGGCCGGCCTACGCTGCGTCTTCCAGTTCGTAGTCGCCACTCGAGAACCTTTCTTCCCCATCGGTTGTCAGTTCTACGAGCGATGTGACCTGCCCATTGCTATTTCAACTTGCTAATCCTAAGAGCTACATCGGTCACTTTAGTTCTCCTGCGGATCTCCTCATTTCGGATCCTATCTCGCAGGGAAACACCGAGCATTGCTCTCTCCATAGCTCGTTGCGCGACTTTGAGCTTAGTAATGAGGCCAACAGTTAGAGACCACGTCTCAGTTCCATAAGTCATCACTGGCAACACACATTGATTGAAAACTTATCCAGAAGTTATTTATTTCTGTCATCCTTGAAGGTACAACGCCGGAGGCGTAGCACAAGAGCGTGGTGGTGCTCTTCTTCAAAAAAGGTGATATCACCTTATTGAAGAACTATAGGCCCATCTCGCTCTTGAGTCATGTGTATAAGCTGTTTTCGAGGGTCATTACGAATCGTCTCGCACGCAGGTTTGATGAATTCCAGCCTCCTGAACAAGCCGGTTTCCGAAAAGGCTTTAGCACCATAGACCACATCCATACGCTATGCCAGATTATACAGAAGACCGAAGAGTATAATCGCCCGCTATGCCTAGCGTTTGTGGACTATGAAAAAGCCTTCGATTCAATCGAGACTTGGGCGGTGCTGCAGTCCTTACAGCGATGCCAAATTGACTATAGGTATATCGAAGTGTTGAAGTGAATGTACAGTAAGGCCACTATGTCAGTCCGACTGCAGGACCAGAGTACGGAACAGATCCCATTGCAGAGAGGCGTGAGACAGGGAGACGTTGTTTCTCCGAAACTGTTCACGAACGCATTGGAGGATGTTTTCATTAGTGTTTAGTTAAGTGTAAATAAATATTTTATGGCTTGCACTAAGATACATTTCAAGCAAAATATCAAATGAAACTCCACGGTGTTGGTTATACTTCCAACATCACTAAAATTACTTTAATAAATATATATCTGGTAATCTGGTAATTAAATTGTTAGGATCAATAGTTTCCAGTAAATACTACAAAACAACCATACTGGTAGTTGTAGGTAATATTTCTATCGATATTTTACCTGTGTTGTTCCCCACAAAACATTTAAATATCACTACGAAAATAGGCTTTAGCCAGCCTGTCATCGAGTCGATTTACTCCAGTCTCTGTTAATAATTTATAGGTAAACAAATTTTACCTTACTGTCAAGAAAAGCTTGTTAACATATACTATTTTTAGTAGTATTATGTTTCAAGATGCCAATAATAATAGTTACTGACTCTTACAATTACCAAATTGAAGTGGCAGTGAGCAGACTACATCTCTCGCAAAACCGACAATCGATGGAGCAGAAAGGTTCTCGAGTAGCGACCGCGAACCGGAAGACGCAACGCAAGCGAGCCTCGTAGTAGGTGGACCGATGACCTAGTTAGGACCGCAGGGAGCCGATGGATGAGACATTGCATGCAGCCGCTCAATTGGTGTTCTATGGGAGAGACCTTAATTCAGCAGTGGATGTCTTCGGGCTGAGGTGCATGACAGTTATATTAAAAGAGCTTCTACCACGCGGCTTCGTCCGCGTGGACCTTCACGAAACATTTATCACCCACGCAAAAACTTTTTTTTAATCCTTCAGATGATTAAATTCAAGAAACGCCGCGACCCGTATCTATTTATTTTGTAAGTTTTTTACACGTTTTAAAATTCAGTACGATATAGTAATTTTTTTTTAAATGTCTATAAAAACTTTAACAATCATTTTAACCCTCTTATAAGTTGTAAAACTAAACGGTATCATTTCTTTAATTTTTATATTTTTTTTAGATCCCAGTACCCTCATAATATGGATACTGCTAAAGTGTAAAGTTCATGGATGTTCGCTCCTAAATTGAATGCGCAGGTCTAACTATTTATTTATCACATGAACACGCATTTTTTCTCTTATCGCAAACGTAAGGATCTCGATATTCGATATTTTTCCTTGTGTTTCATGAAATATTATCACGTTGTTAAAGAAGACCTAAGAAACGTACTTTTATGAATTTGTTTTCGGTCTCTTATCCGTGAAATACGATATAGCAGAATTATAATGAGGATGAACGTCATATTTTGTGTAGCAAACAATAAAGAAGGCTCTCGAAGGAATCTCGAAGATGAGGTTGATAGATAGATGCATTTAATTTATCCCAACCGAAAAGTATTTTTTAATTAAAATCTTTTGTATATCTATGACAATAATTATATTTAATTATAGACTTTGAAATGTTTGATAGTATAATACTTATAAAATTATGAAATTCAGCTGAAAGACATTAGTCCCTTTTCTACCCTTATCTACCTCTCAAAACTAACTACTAATCTACGATGCTTATTTCATAATCTCATCGTGTCTAATAAACTCATTCAAAATTACTTATATTAACCAACCTAGCTTAGATCATGTTAGAGTCTGATCTTATTATTATGCCTACTCGGTCTAGTCTATTATAAGAACCTATCTCTTCTCTTTTAGTATTCTACACAACAATCATCTGACCTTTCAAGACCAGGACAAGAATCGTCCGGTGGAAAAAGAAGCCGATTACCCTTGTTTACGCACAAAATAAAGTTTTCTTCTCATTGGCTCAAAGATAAAGCAGCTGAGATTAAATTCAGACCGTGTTTGCAGAGACCCATGACAGTGTAACGTGCAAACAGTAGCTTATCTATCACAAAAAAAACGAAACTTGAAAATAATACGAAGATAGGCACCCGAATTTCCCAAATCATAATTAACTTACATTTAATTTTAATTATGTTGTTACATTCATGGGCTTTTTTATTACCAATTTTCAAGCAAGAGTGAAGACGGCAAATAGCTGTAGGTATGGAATTATAATATACTTATAGAGGTGATTTATTATTATCAACGAATTCTTAAATAGATGTTGTAGGGTGAGACGCATTATGGAAAGATAGAGCGATGATAATTATAGGCAAGATAGCTGGCAGCACGGGAGCAAAAATAGGGCTCAGCAGTATGGTTTTGGAGAAGCTTATAACCTAGAGGGCCTGGGGGAGGCCTATGTTCAGCAGTGGACGTCTTCAGGGTGTTAATAATGATGATGATGATGATGATGATGATGATGGTGATGAACTGAGGTAGACTAGTATAAAGCTATTGTGATAATAATAAAATTATTATGAAGAATAAACACAAGTTATTTTTAAACAGTTCAATTACTGCCATACACTGCATCCACACCCCATGTAAACGACCCTAGGTAAGGAGACAAAATATCATTTGGCATAGCTTAATGGGCCTCGTAGAAAGGTTACTTTACGACTTCTTATTTGGCGTCTTGTAATGAGTTTTGTAAGCGGGCTTGAATTTTTCCGTTTTTTCTTTGAAAGGAATGTGATTTTGAATGAGACACAAACACAGGTAAGCTTCTTATTAACTTTAATGATCTAAGTAATCAAAGCACAAAACCTACGTAATAACCACATTTACCAAAACGAATACGTAGGTAATTACAACTTTTTTTTATAAAAATGCAAATCTTATAGAAATGTACTTAATAATTAGCGTTGAATTGAAAGCTGTAGAAGATCTATTTGATTCAAGATTTTACTTCAAAAGTATTTCGAATAATTATCTGGTCTCCAGTTCAGTCAAATCAACAAAAAACTCATCTTTTCACGCTCCCATCGTACATTTTCAGGAAATCCTGCATTTTGAATTCAGATGGAGCGGCTTCCAGATTGTCAATACTATTCAAGGTTTACGACAGAACTAAAGTATCTATTGTCACAGATATTATACCTATTGTATTACTTATCTTGATATTTGAGTTTGTAGATCAGCTGAGGCTTTTTCCTTTTCAAGGCCTTTCTTATTGGAGCCTTTATATAAAGGTTTAAAAAGTGGGCAAAAAACGAATAAAAAGTAGATGATTCCAAAAAGGGGGCACAGATCTACAATTTGTATGGATGGCACGAATAAGGGACAAAATCAGAAAGGAGGCAAATCGCGAACACACCCTATCAACAATCATGATACATAGGATTTTTGAGCAAAGATTAAAATGCATAATAGTCCGACGCGGAAAATGCTGTAAGTACGTATTTTCATCAGCCGCAAAATATAAGTAAAAAAAATAGTGTGATTTTCCTTAAATTTCGAGTTCAAGGATATTTTTAACGAAGAATCTCCAACGCAGCGTCTAGTCTCAGGACAGCGGTATGATCCCACAGGTCCCACGGGAACGCGACCCTAATTGGACGTGGCCTGCCTCCCGAATCGTACGTCAATTATCTAATCTGTGCAACGTCTGAGGTTATTGATACTATTCCTGTAGTAAAAATATGTGTGTTTTTAGTAGAAACAAACGCCATTGAAAACAGCAAAATGTATGTTTTGTGTTCATGTCACTTAAACACTTGAATCCAAAGAGAGTAGAAGGTATAAAATAGAGGTAAAATGAAACAGTATAGCAAAAACATTTTGCGTGTCTGGTTTTTCCTTTAGGTAATAGTAATATCCATTATCCCCAATGTTAGGAAAATAGGTAACATCTACCCTAATATTAGTCGGCGTGAGTCGCCTAGAGATTTATCCAATCTGATATCTAGATCTAGACTAGTCTGGCCTGACCTTGTCAATATAATGCCAAGTTTGTGTTACACAATTTACTAGGCTAGAGCTGCCATTTGTTGGGTTTTTTGGGGACAGTTTCAGTTGTTTATCTTACGTTTTGTTTTACTCATGCCACTTCTTTTCTTATATTTGCGATCGGCGGTGTCGGCGCCATGGACCGTTTTGCTTGGTGGTTCCACTACTATTTGATTTTACAAGTACGACGACGTTACAAAACGTTACAATATAAGAGACAAACAAATCATACGGACCGCCTTCCCGATGGAAGGTATGAGAAGGTATGAGGAAGATGGTAAGAGCTACCTATGAACGTGTCAATAAATTTTTTAAATCAGATTAGCAAATTGTGACTATCGGTTAGAATTTATTAGAATTCCCGACCATTTTTCACCTTAATTACAGATAAAAAACCCATCCTTATTGAGGTGAATGTTAATGTAAAACCGTGTATAAAAGTTCTTCTATTGTGTCCTTGTTTTTACAACAAAACTATAGCAGCTTTATCGAGTAGGTATTCTAGGTTACACATTAGTATGTTTACCGTCTTGACGTAATATTAGGTAATAACCGAGGTGGGTTGGAATTATTTTGGAGGCCAGACTGGCGGACTGGGTTGCCAGAAAATGATTGAATACGAAACTAAATCGTGTTACCTAATTTTTTTATGTTACTATGACAAGAAGCAGACATGACATCTAATTATACCCCAGATAATATAATACCTACTTTATAAAATATTCAGATAAATCCGAATCTAGAGAGTTTTGATTTAAATAAAATTAAATACAAAACAGACTTCACCTTTACATATTTCTACAAAGACTATTTACAAGGTTTCCATCCAAGAAACCACACAATACATGTAACTTCGAACAATGAATAAGCACTAGCTACAGCCAATTGTACCAGAATAACTCCAACTGCTGAATTGTGGCATTGGATTAACTACTCAGCGGCAGCCGACGAAACTTGGCCGACGAGATCATTCCCCCTAATATTCAATTTAACTTTGACACTTCTCCCATCTAACATAACCACTGGCAGCTTTTTGTTTAAGGATATTATTTCTCACTTCTCGGATTAATCATAATTTGTACAAGTAATTTTTGTACAAAGTTGAATGGTTCTCTGATCCCGAGGCTTTGAGTTTGAGAACAGTTCAAGAAGCTATTTTAGTGCTAAAGTCTGTACTTTGTAATGCCTTTGTCGTGTTTAAAGATGTTGAATAACCACCCAAATCTAGAAGGTTTAACTTTTGACTACACATAATAGACTTTATTCTGTTAATCTGTTACTCTGCATACAGATAAAAGTATTAGAAGTTAGTGGATAAATACAACACGTAAGTACCACAACCAGCATACATCCGGACAATGTTTTTTTCTCCAACCCGTGATCCGGACAGATGAAAGTCTCTGCTTCGCTTGCTCATTAAATCTTATTATTTTTAGTATAGAAAAGTTTAGGCCTAGGTCTTTACTAGATAGATATATTTATTTGATAAATACAATTGTGAACTTACAGCTTATCCAAAACATTCACATTGTTACACTAGGTTCTTATATGGATAAAAACTTTAGGGCACAGAAATATATTACTACCTATACTTGATAATTAGGTACTCTGGGCATTATTTCGTAGACCCATAAAACCCTTTGTTGCTTTAGGATAGCAATACGTACTACATACCTATACCCCAGATAATATAATACCTACAGTACAGATGCCTCATCCCATACAACGGAATAACGCGGGCTATTTTACGAATTATTTCATTTCTGCATAACGCAAGATTATCAAGCGACATTTATTGCGTGTTGGCGAAGTATTGGGCCAAATGAATACACTGGACACTAACTAGTAACTCTCTAGACACGATTACTAGATTTTTTTTAAGTTCGGGCTATTTTTCGTTTGTACCCGATGGAACCTCGTGCACATACCTATACCTAGGTATAGGCATGGGGTTGGGGGTATGTAGTACGGTGAATTCTGTGCCCTACACCTAGGTGTATGGTCTAAGAATTTGAAACTAGCAAGAATATTCATAAACTTATTCAAGATGTAGGCATACTGCTACGTCCAAAGCTAATCTAACTTCAATACTTCAATAACAATACCTACAGGTACGGGGCGTTTTTAATGGATTAGGCAAAGGCCTACCTACTTACATAATTACTCATTGTGACTATGAATTAGCACTTATTCAGAGAAAATGGTGCCCAGTGATATCTTATCACAGTGCCCATGCCTTTGACTACCAGTGATACATAAGCAGGATGATGATGGTGATGATGATGATGATGATGATGATGATGATGATGATGTTCTTTTCAATTGCCTTCAACAACAGTAGCTTTTTGTATAATTTAAGTAATAATACCTATATTAAATAGTAATAATTTATTTCTGGTACTATCTATGTACATAGGAATAATTCTGTGGTCAATAACAACTCACAAAATGAGTATAGAGACGTTTATATTACAATACTTAATATTAGCGTCATTGAAAATGCTAAATAGAATAAAATTGATACTAATTTTAATTTTATTTCAAAACTAATTCAGACATTTTTTAAAAAATATAACAAGTAATTAAAACTTTTCTGTATACTCTGACTGCGGTTGTGTATCTGTATCTGACAGGCAATTTTCTTCAATTATACTTACCTATTGGACATATTTTAGATTATTTATTGTAGCTAATTAGTAAACAGGTATTATAAGTATTTTTTTCTTGATGCGTGTTTTATGCTGCGTTCACAATTATTGTTCTCTAAGAGTAATTTAAAATAATGTTTCTGAAGTGCAGTGTGTTTTAGAAATATTATTACTTCACGCCCCTTAATAATAAGCATTGTAACAGCATCAGAAAAGTTGTTTTGTGTTTCTATCAGAAATAATATATAAAGATAAAACAAGAATTCCTATATGATTTTCCTTTGTAAGTAATCTTTAATAAATTACAGTATACTCGATAAAGAAGTTATTCGGACGCATTTAGTCACCACAATGTACGCTTTATAAAACATTATTATAAAAAGTGATATCAAAAATGACGTCCCTCATAGTAACGGAAAAAATCTTGACTAACAATAACTCGTTTGTACACACAGACATAAATTAAAATTGTGTAGTCCATGAAATTATTTAAAAAAAAAAGAAAATAGTTTCCAAGTTTAAATCTTTCCTAATCTTTGATGTTCGACAAAGAGACAACAAAGTTAGGGCAGATAGTCTATAAAATTCCTAAGTCGCGGCCACATTGACCGGGTCCGGCATGAGACAGTTTTGGTTCCGTGATTTCATTGCTATTAGGGTGGTTGGCCGCTCCACGTTTATTGTCAAAGATACGAGTGGATTTGTGGAAGCAATTTCCTCTATATACATTTTGTTTTGTCCTTTTCCTGCAGTTTGATGGTCCACTTGGTGAGTTGTGGTCCAACTTCGATTTAGTGAGGCTTCCTATAGTTGAGTCGCCACTGGATCATTTAATCACGCATTCACTTTAGAAACTGTGTCAAACATGATTTCATGATAAATTTATCGTTTAGGATGTAATTGTGCCTTGTTGTTTTTGGTTCATTTTAAATTTTCGTGATCTTTATAGCTATTTCTTTATAATAGAGTTGTTACTGTAAATTTGAAAGTTTGTAGATGTGTGTTTCCTCCCTCTTCATGCCGCAACACCTACATCTAAATAGATTAGAAAGAATGGAATGGTGAAAGTGTATATACCTCGTCGGTGGATACTTTTATCCCCGGATGGAATAGTCCCGAATTAGTTCACTTACTTCATATAATTAACCAAACTGTTATTAAAAACTGCATGAAAACTAAATTGACCGCGATATAGTGGCGCTCTGTGGCCTATGTTCAACATTGAAAGTTGTTGTTAATGATGATGATTTAAAACAAGATATATTTTCCAATTGATATAAGTTAAAAATGCATCTATCTTCTATACATATAATAAAACTGTAGAGATAAAAAAATCTGTAAATGCAAGATATCGAAAAAAAAAAAAATGACACAGGTTGGCTTGAAATTTTTCGCTGATCACGTTAAGCTACTTTTTAGAAATTTTGTCTGTTTGTTTGTTTGTTTGTTTGTTTGTTTGTTTGTTTGTTTGTTTGTTTGTTTGTTTGTTACGGCACAAGTCCGAAAATACTGAACGGATTTTCATGCGGTTTTCACTAATAAGCTTTGAAAAACCCGGCGCAAAACATAGGATATATTAAATTTTATATATCGTTAATTTTTTTTTAGTGAAAATGATTAAGATTTCATTATGAAACGGAACGGGATTTTAACAAGATGGCCGCTTCAAGGCCTCAAGGTAAGTTTTTTGTCTTATATTTTGGCTCCACACATAGTGTAGGTATTTAGCCAGTGTCAAAAGGTAAGTTATATTTTGGCAACTAACCATAGATGATGAAAAAAAAAATTTACTCTGCTACACTGCTACTGACGGTAATTTTATCTCGGGTTTATCCGGATGCACAGATTAAAGAAAAAAACTCTGTTACTATTATGGCACGGCTTCATATACGCCCAAACCTTCGCTGTTGAGTTGGCGCGCAAAAACATCTCTGTTGACTATCCTCGATGTTTTGGTAGCACCCCAACCTGGACACACAGTCAATTTGTTTGCCTGCTGCGCGACTGACGTGGGCTAAATAAAATGGAGGAAGCAGTAGCGTTATATTGCATGTCGGCGAATAAATATATTTTACAAACTGTGAGAGTATTATTTGTGATTACAAAAATAAATTGTAATAGTTTTCATTTATAATTCCTTATCAATATGAAGTAAAACCAATTTTTTTTATTTGTCTGTTTATCTGTCCCTTTTAATACGGACCACGGTTATTATAGTGGCAACAGAAATATATCATCTGTGAAAAATTCAACAGTCTAACTATCACAATTCATGAGTACATCCTGGTGGACAGACCGACAGACAGACGGACAGCGGAGGTTTAGTAATAAGGATTTACTCTTTGAGTACGGAACTCCTATATTTTTGTATTTCATTCTGAACAATCCCCACTGCACTAAGCAATAAGGAAGTAATTTAATGCATGTTTTACAACAGTAAATAACAATTGGTGCACCTGCATTACCGGCAGTGTAACACACATTTCGGGCTACGGCGAAATACAATGCGCGATAACTTCGTCTGCGCTCGATGCAATGCAGATTAGAGAAAAACAATGTGTTCATTATGTAAGTACCTATACCCAAAAAAATCATATGTATTTACGTATAGATAAGTTTTTTCGTTAATCTGTGGTCTAAACTAAAAAAAGAGGATAGGTATGAGAACCTTCTTGAATATGAGCATGACACAGAGAACAAGGAATTTAGAAAACTAAAAACTTCTTAGACTTTTTTTATAAGTTTTAAGGCTACACGCGATATCATATTTAGCCAATATTGAAACACAACTAAATTATTATTCATGTTTTCGATTTATTGGGTTCTGGAGAGAGCAAAATTCTTTATTGGCGATCTGGTATTATGTATTAGTTTTCAAAAATCTACTACGCGATACCATTCGAAATAAGTATTTAAAATTGTATTTATAGTACCTATAGCTTAACCTTTAGTAGTAACATATTCAGTAATCTGTGCCCATTGACCCTTGCTTTTGCTACGCATTATAAACCCTTTTTTATTTTGGCATTAGACAAAATTTGTATTTAGCCAATGATAGGAAGTATTTTATAAAAACTGTTTAAAAGGGTAGGTACTTAGACTTTTTATAATTATTCATAAGGCTTCACACGGTTATCATACTTAGCCAATATTGAACCTACATTTTTATTCAAGTTTTCGATTTATAGGGTTTTGGCGGGAGTAATGTTCTTTATTGGCGATCTGGTAAAATGTATTATTTACATGAACTAACTACACGTTACCATTCTAATTAGGTACATTAAATTATTTTAGCGCTACTGCTACATTCTTGATCAACCCTAAGGAAGTTTTAAGGTACCTGGGGGTCTAGCAAAGAAACCAACCACTAACGCTAACTCCAAAATGTACTAGGATGACATTTCGGAAATCGCTAACTTTTCCACAGCGAATGTCATTTCAATACAGTTTCGGAGTTAGCTTTTGGCGTTAGCGTTAGTAGTTGGTATCTTTGCTAGATCCTCTGTAGTACTTATAGCTACTTAAGTTATATACCTACCCTTATCATTGCTACGCATTTTAAACCTTTTTTTTTGGCATTAAAGTAAGCCGGAGGTGCTATTATTTGTATTTAGCCAATGATACGAAATATTTGATGAAAAATGTTTAAAAAGGGTAGGTACTTAGATATAATAATTAATATGTAGGTATTCATTATGGCAATAAAATTGTATCCTCGAATTAACAACATGGCGCGTAACGTTCGTTCGTTTTTGATTTGTTCTTCTTCTTCTTCTTGCATGTTGAAATAAGTTTTTAATAATAATTATAATTGTCGATTCTTTAAGGAGTGGTGGTTTAGTATTTGTAATTCCTAATTAGTATTAAGAAAATTAATTATGTACGCGTCGTACATATCTCCAGCAATTTATAAACTTATTATTGACACTGGCTATGTATAGGTAGTTAGGTACTCAATTCGTATGGAACCAAACTTAAGAAGGTAAAAAAAATGTGGTAAATGGAACAAAAAGCGCGCGGATAATAATTATGTAAAACTGAGCAAAACAGGATCATCGTGTGTGATTCTTCCATATTTTTCTAAACTGTACCTGCCTGCTTAGGTAACTACTACCTAAACAAAACTTACTGAAACTTCTGTTAAAGACCTGAGTGAATAAATGATGATTTCTTTTTGTTGTAATATGAAGAGGAGACGTAATAGACGTAATATAAAATTGTAATTTTTTGTTTGAAACTTCTTTTACTGTTATAAATCTATATTAGACTCAAAACATTTAATTTTAGGTAATAGCTTAAATAGCTTCCACTCACGGCTATTCTTGCGTTATACCTATACCTATGCTAATACAGGTTACTGTGCTCAGCTTCGAAAAGATTTAGTGGATTTTGTTGTTTGGTACGAAATGCATGATCTATTATTAGACTATAACGTAAAAATAACATAACACAAGCGTGCGAAGCCGCGGGCAAAAGCTAGTAACTTATAAATCTTATATGACAATGAACAGTAATTTACTGACTCGTGACAAAAATTTTCAGACCGTCTATACTATTGAATCGATACGCATCTACCGTTCGGGCGGGGAAAGGGAAAATGTAATTATACAAACCGATCACGTTCTAGTATTGAACTGAAACTAATTTAGAACCGGAGTTTTTTAACAAAAGTCACGGCGCGCGCTTGTCTTTGATTTACTGAACTTAGCTGCAAGTTGCGTTTGTTTGATCATTCGAAAAGCAGTGTGTTATATTATGTGTAGGTTGTTTTACTTTTATTTACCTAGAAGTCACTTGATTATGCCACTTGCTTGTGCCAATGGAAGACCAGCGCTAGTTGCTTGCAGCTATCCGAGCCGGGTTGTGGCAAAATCTATGAGTTGTTTTGTTTAAAGTTTTTGTTTTAGTTATTGGTGTTTGGCACAAATAAATATCTTTCTTTCATTCTTTGTTTCAATCACTATGAAGAATTATTTTGCCAAGCTGATTATAGTGTTGTGTGTGATAATTTTTTGTCAGGTCATTATTATTTTTTATTTACGAAGACGAAAGACAAGAAAAGTACGCCTGGCTCTTACAATCAAAGTAGAAACATAGTAATAATATGTTGTTGAATGAATTATTGTACGTACATATACTCAGTTTAATAAAAATTACATAATAAATCAGTACAATAAATCAAGCGATGAAATCTTTTTTATTCACTTCCTAAACAATACAATCAATGCCAGATGACAGTATTTTGTAACATAAAAAGGGTTTTCCATTACGATTACAACTAAACATTATCATTGTGCTAGCTGAAAAACCGAGGGCATTGTCCTCGCACAAAGAAAATTCTACTTTGGGAATAAAGGAACATAAACTGTTTACCCCTTGGAAATGCGTTTCAATGTCAATGCAAGGCAAACGTGCTCCGTAGAAACGACGTTCCCGAAATGTAGGAGGGTAAAGACGAGAAGAGTCGACAAAAACTTGCCGAATAAAGGAGAGGTCGTGACGACCAACGGCTCCCTGTATGGACTCTATCACACTGATGTGTCGAGTACGCGTAGTTTTTTGTTGGCGTCAGCTGTTAAGTAGGTATTTCTTTTGTTCTTACAGTTGACCTGACAGACGTAATTGTCGTCTGTCCACATTCACCATACAAAAATCGAATACAAAAAAGGAATTCAGCTTTTCCCGAATTTGAAAGTGTTCCGGTTCCAATTTTTCTTGTATTTTGCCAAATCATGGTATTAGGTACTGAACAAAACTTATAACAGTGTTTTAAATGTTTTGGTTTGGCAGTGTGAATATTTCTTGTTAGTGCTCATATATCAATAAAAAGCTATGATACGAATATATAAATAAAATAAAATTATGAATTTGGATTATCTTAAGAAAAGGTTTTCGTTTGGGACTTCTATTACCTAGTACTTCTTAAATTCTGACAATTTAAACATAATAGTTTTACGTTTCACACAGGACTTAATCGCGCTAAAAACATTATTTATTTTTTAAACATAATAGTTATTTGTTTACGAGCTACAATTTTATTTGCACATTGCATCACTTTTCTACCGTTTCATTGTACAATGAAACTTGGTCGAAAAGCCCAAGATAATAAAAAACATTAAATCCTGTGTAAAGAAATAACTAAGACTAGAACTTCTATTATTACCAAAAAATTGTATACTTGAAATGATGATGAACCTGACCACGCTCCTGCCGAAAATTACACCGATGCGTTCCACTGGCATCAATGTGAAAGAGCTCCAAGGGCCTTCGACGATGTCATGTTTATTTGCTTTAAAAAGGGTACGCACTTTCTTTCGCACTATAGATGCGATCTCTGAAAAGCATGACGTTGAAGAGGAGCGACGTGAGTTAACATGGGGGTGATTTAGGTAAATGGGTTAGAATATTTTCGTCAGTGTATAATTTTACCTTGAACGTTTCAGACCCTGGAAAGGGAGGTTACCGTAAAGGGCCATGGTATAAATATAGGTACATTAAATTAATAATTTTATACTCCGGTCAAGTAAAGTACCAATATTAGTATTTAATAAGAGGCAATTTAATGATATAGGTATACGCTGTTTTGTTAATGAGAACTATTTTAGAAACTCATAGTCAAGTACAAACTAATTTATCATCATCATCAACAGCCTGAAGACGTCCACTGTTGAACATAGGCCTCTCCCAGGGAACGCCACTTAGAGCGGCTGCTCGCCTCCTGCATCCATCGGCTCCCCGCGGCTTTCACCAGGTCATCGGTCCAACTAATTTATAGTCAAAGTATATTATTCCAAATAGAAATGGCATTTGTACAATGTACAATTTTATTTTTGAGGTTGTTTTAATTCATTAGTGTGGAATAAATCTAGCACTATTAGTCTTGTAAATAATAATAATCACATCACGAAGTCAAAATAACATAAGATATGCATACTAAAATCTTTAAATTCGCTTAGTTCTTATTTGTTCAGTTATTGAAATTCAAATTGGGTTCAGTTCTGGTGACGTTTGACCGGGTTTGTCCGGAAAGTTACTGAACTTGTACCGGTCAAGTTGCGTTTTGGTAGCTGCATAAACTGAATAGATATCTTACGGAAAATTCTGGAAGATCGATATAGAATGGTCCCGTATATTATCCATTGTTTGTTGGTATAAAAAAATTCTTAATGCACAAAGCAATACGGCAATTTATTTTAAACAACGTTAGGTTTAGTCAGTTGTTATCAGAAGAAATAAGAAGAAGAAGAAGAAGTTTTCTTTCTTCTTCTTCTTGTTATCAATAAATGTAAGCCTTTGTTTTTTCCCAGATAATATAATACCTACAGTACAGATGCCTCATCCATACAACGGAATAACGCGGGCTATTTTACGAATTATTTTATTTCTGCATAACGCAAGATTCTCAAGCGACATTTATTGCGTGTTGGTGAAGTATTGGACCAAATGAATACACTGGACACTAACTAGTAACTCTCTAGACCCGATTACTACATTTTTTACAAGTTCGGGCTATTTTTCGTTTGTACCTGATGGGACCCCATGGTTTTTCTAATATATTTAAAAAATAAACGAGAATTAAAGGACTGATTGATTGATTTTTTGATTTTTAAAAGTTCTTTATTTATCATAATAACACCGCTTACAAACTAAGACACAGTCTAGGATTGCATACAACTTACATTAAACTAGTGGCTATGTCAGGCTAACAGCGCCTATGTTAGTCTTTTAATAAACAAAAACTGTTAGCTATTAACTTTATAAATCTAAGGTAAATTAAATAATGGATTACTTACAATTAACCTGGGAAAATACAGTTGTATTTATAATAATGCGTATTTTGTGCCAGACGCATTTTTTTGCATATTAGGTAGGTAGCTACGATCTTGTTTACACTAAAATAATTACGTGCGTTTATCTACATGTGTACGTAGATAACGAATACACTGCACACACATCACGATATGCCTAATTATGTTTTTAAAACTTCTATTCAATTTACTGACCTAATATTTATGTACATTAGTAATTACAAAAAGGAACGGCATACACAACGCGCGTAAGTACCCACATTTAACTAACAATAATCGCAATACGAGGGCCACAGCACATTAGGTCAGGCCTACGTCACTGTCGTCACTGAGAACGTAGTGATGAGGTAAACGGTATCTCTTATAAGTATCGACATATGGAAGTTGAGATAATCTGGTGTTACCTATCGCAGAAATAAGACGGTTTTTATGGTTTAAATTAGTTTGTTTATAAAATTTAATAAATTGTTTTATTATAAATTGTATTACGAATGGGAATTTGATTTTAACGTGTAATTTATTAATATTAGTCCGGAATAACGTATTAAAAGCTATTTTAACAGCCTTATTTTGCAGGTCTTGCAGTTTTTTGTAATTTGTTTGACAAGTGCCGCTCCACACAGGCGCCGCATAGGTGAAACGAGGCCTGATTAATACAGAGTATATTTTTAATTTTATTTTAGGACTCCGCCTATTCATAATAGAACTAAGGGCGCCAAAAGCTCCAGCGTGAATGGTAAAACCTCTAGAAAATACATTATTGATGTAGACTTTAAATGAACGGTCAGAGAGGTACGACCGTATGACTTTTATTAAATAGACGGGTACTTTACACAACAACAGCTTATGATATAAGCCATCATGCCAGACGGTAAAAAATTAAAAGATTAATTTACTTGAAATTTTGCATTACAATTAAAACTACACCTTACGCATTGGAGTCATCTATTATCCACGAACATGAAATTAAATGTAGTACTTATTTGAGTTGATAATAAGTACTGAAAATATTTTGCAAAAGTTATTAGTAGATCAAACCTTTGCAATTGTTATTAGGTATGCTGCATTTCTAATTGACGATCAAATTGAACTCAATGAGTGAAGTTTGATCAAAATAAATGTGAATGAATTTATTCAAAACTATTATTAAAATTATTATAATAATTATACAATAAATAATAACATATATTAATAAGTAGTCATATCCATCTGAGTAACCATTCAAAAACTAAATCGATTGAAGCTATTCAGTAACTTAGGTACTACTCTATGCCTATTTGGTGGGTTTCCAATTAGTTCAGACAGGGATAAGTGATTGAGAAACATCCAAGAAGTGACCTAAATCTGAACACCGAAACTACCATTCAAAGTAAACCTTCCTTCTGAAGCATTTACCATTTGAAGGAATCAATCAAAGCCAACCGTTAGCTCACACAATCGGCGTGCGTGGGCCGGACGAGCTAATCAAACTAATGGCCACCAGAGGGCGCTGTGCCCGCAACAAATCACAACAATAACATAGCCGTCTGATTCATTACATCAACCGACAGACTCAATTCGATTTCTGTTACGGCTGATTGATCCGTCGGCATCGGTACAGGTGTCGAATCTCTAATGAATACCAATTATACAAATATTAAGGGCAATGCAGCTAAGACTTATTCGAAAGTGTACATTTAGGAATACGAATAAAAAGACATTCATCATCATCATCATTAACAGCCTGAAGACGTCCACTGCTGAACATAGGCCTACCCAGGGAGCGCCACTTAGAGCGGCTGCTCGCCTCCTCCATCCATCGGCTCCCCGCGACTTTCACCAAGTCGTCGGTCCACCTAGTAGGGGGCCGGCCTACGCTGCGTGTTCCAGTTCGTGGTCGCCACTCGAGAACCTTTCTTCCCCATCGGTTGTCAGTTCTACGAGCGATTACATAAAAAGACATTAAGCGATAAGTTTTTGTGAGTATCACAGAATTCGCCCTATGGTGAGTATGAATAAAAAGCACATTCGCAGTAAACAACACAATTACAATTTTCAAAAAACGTCTTTATTAGCATTATACCTAGAGATTATGATAAAGCCTGATATGTAGAACTTTTTTTTTGTTTTGTAAGATCTGCATGCATTGTGTATGTAACGAACCACATGTTTATACAAATAAAGAATCTTTATTTTTACCTTTATCTTATCTTATCTGACTCCATACTCTACAAAGCCACTAACAGAGTTTAAAGCACATTCCATAACTTTATGGAACCATTTCATGCATTGAATTTTGCGGGACGCAGCCGTTACATCAAAGTCTTGAAGGCTACAATAGGAACCGTTCTGTCCTACATTCAATTCAAAAGCACGCTTTATTGGAGACAACTCGGTAGGAATTTGAATCAAAATTGACAATGGCATCGTAGACTTCGTAGCTTCTACTCAATCAATCAAGTTCGTGAATTTACTGGGACAATGCTGGAACTTGATTTTACAATCTTGAAATTTCGGTCGAGATATTATTTTATATATAAGGAGCAGTTCTAAAACTATTCCGCGAATAGTATTTAAGTGTGTATTGCTTAAAACATTTCAATTAATTCAATTAATATCAATAATTATAGTACTTAGCTTGAGTAACAAAGGCATAATTAAAAATAATAATAATAATATCAAAACTAATCATGTGTTTTTTAAGACTTTTGTACATTCTTTTTATCTTATGGTCAGTTTTAGTCTAATTATCAAGGATAAAAATAAGGATGTTTGATCTATCAAGCAAAGGTACGTTTCAATTTTAAATCCTTGATATGCCCATGAAATACCGAATAAAGTTAAAGGCAACCTCTCAATTTATTTTGCTAACTCAGTAAAACGTCAAGTATAGCAACTACATCATTTTTAGCTCACTGCTCGGGCCGTCATCCGGCCGTCAAGTTAACGTCATGGAGCTACCAGCGCGGCGCTACTATTTGTGCTTGGACGTTTATTAAGTACGAAATATGAACTGCCTGTCCAGTTACTCGCTTAACAACAGCTGTTTTAGCTTTGTTAGTACTTACCGTTTTCAATTTAAGTGGGCACTTCTAATGGATTACTTTCTTCTCTGGATCTACACAGCAATTTCTTAAAAGGCCATCTTATTCCGTTTTGCAAACAGAACAATTGCTGTGCCAAAATTTTATGTTAAACGTTTTAAACCAGCCTTCGAATTTGCAAGAATTGCATATTATAATGCATATTATAGTGTACGTTATGTAAGTTTAAAATGAAAGCAAGTATTACATGGAGACTTGCGGACTTGCAAACCCCGATAAGTGCTCGCACTTTCAAAGTTGACAATAAAAATTGACATTTGGTATTCACCTGTCGAGCTGAAATAATACCGGCAGTTTCCCGTGGTGCAGTTAGTGCACTACGTGCATGTCGAATTAACTCTGCTGACCAGACTTGTGCGGATATGACACAAAGGCACTTGTTTTTTTCGCTCGCCTAACAAAATCCAAATCAATGGTTAGCCCGACTCACTTTTGTTATTGCAGCTATTATATTCTGGACGTTCGTCCGACTGTTCTGTGCTTTTCGGCCACTCGCGTACTCGGTGCCCCACGTCCCGCCAATTGCTTGTCGCACAAACACATCAAAATTCATGGGAATATCTCTACTGGAGAGATACAATGGTGCTCTCTAGCGTATTCACCTTTTTACTGCGTGAGCTAAAAATTAGAAAGGATTTATAATATATTTAAATTTTGGATTTTCTATAAAAATTTTCATTGCATGAATAGTCTCGTGAGTAGTGCCCAACAAGTCTTTTATCCGGACACAATTTCATCGGATACAATAGCATAAGCACGAAAGACTACAAGTCTAAGAAACGACATCGCCATCATATTCTTTTATCGTGTCATAGCAGCAGGTAAGATTGCATCGTCTCTCCTACATCTTACTCGGCAGCTTTTACAAAATAATCTGAGAGCAGCTGCTTATTGTATCGCTGACAGCGGAGCCGTGGTACGCTATTGTCGGGCTTTCGAGAAATAAATAATAGTGACTTACTTGATCCTGCGAAAGCACAATGCGTCGTCATTATTTCGCGCTCAAGGAGCTACAGCCTTTCTCTACACTGTCTACACTTAATTTATTTATCGTCTAACAATCTAAAGGTCGTAATTATTATTATCTCTGTGGATTTATTTCAACCTTTTTAACTTTACGTTTTTCAACTGTTTAAATTGTTCAATCAACTCTTTGACATTTTGTTTTTCACTTTCTTTCATTCTTGTCGTTCCCTTACTGATGAGGTTTGTGGCCACGTGCAAAGTAGGCCATCCAATTATGTCCGATCTTGTGCCAGAGCAATCGTCTACTATAGAGTTTCTCCTGTTGCTATCAGACCATCGGGTCTGACAGTGGACGGTGGTACTATTGGTATGCGGTCCCTGGGACATTTTTCACTAACCTACACCATAATCATAAAGATTGATTTTCATATTCAAGCTATACCTACATCTGCTTCTAATAGTAAAAAATTAAAATAAAACTACTGAAAACGGCTATGTGATAAAATAAGTCTTGAGTTTATCAATATAATCATCATCGCCATCAGCCGGAAGATGACCACTGCTGAACATAGGTCTCTCTAACAAGACACTATTTTGGACTCTTATAAAACGGTAATTGGACACCTGCACATTCGGCAGGTGTCTTGGTGAGGAGAATGCGGCTGATCACTACATTCCATGGATATTTCCATCCCAGTACAATACGTTACATACCTATGAAAGCAAAATCTACCTACCCTCTCTCTAATACTTACTGTGTCAGATTGTATTCATGCTTTTTTTTTGTTAGTATGCCTTTTTTATGCGCAAAGTTTTTTTCTAAAAGACATTCACATACACGATCAAAAAAATTTACGGGCCTTATAGCTCAGTTGGTAGTACCCCTGCCTTCTGAACTGAGGGCTGTGGGTTCGATTCCTACCCAGGACAAACATTTGTGAGGTGAATATAGATGTTGTTCTGTGTCTGGATGTAATATTGTATTCTATGTATGTATTTACAAACAAAAAAGTATATAAGTATTGTATCAGTTATCTGGTTCCCATAGTACAAGCTATGCTTAGTTTGGGGCTAGATGGCGCTGTGTGAAATGTCCATACATATTTATTTATAAAAAAAATATTTCTTACTACCGATGACGTTATTAACTGGTATGTTTATTTGTAATCCCGTTGGCTTACGACTACAGGTACTTGCAGATTTAATGAAGTGTGTGGCGTGCTGTTCCCGTGTCAAACTGCCGTATACACGTCAATCTTCCTCTTTTTTGTTTTAAAGTGTCTATTTGGATGTCTGGTCGATTTCGATTACGAAACCTTTCTATCAACACTTATTCCAGGGTTGACGTCAGAGAGATTTTAAACGCTATCCTCGTATTCCTGTCGTTTTGCGTAAAGTTTGACAAAGGTACAAAAAATGAAAGGTGTAAACATAATACTACACTAATTTGTGTGTTACCTACATGGAAACGGAATGTATATTGTGATACGTTGTCGGCGTGGATTAGCGTCAAGGCGGTGCCTGCCGCCACCGCGAAGCTCCGGTTTCGAAGAAGTGTTTCGCTTGACGCTCTGCGATGCCTAGAGGGGACATTTGATGGTTTATTTTGGGTATTATGTTACAGGAATGCTTTGAGAATATTTGAAATCGACTTTCTTGACCTCTACTAAAATGGGTAAGAAAAAATTAATCAACGACAATTATACAGAAAACAAATATGGAATATGAAGAAAGTCATAGGCAAGTTATGAGCATTGGCTTGGTATTTTAGTTAGCCCTAACCTCTGCTCTATACAATTATATCTAATTTAACTTTGAAACTTATAAGTATTCTGTGCAATTAAGTAAACGCAATCCAGTCCACAAAATTTCCCATTTATTATCTAGTTAAAGGTAATCTGTGTATTAATTAGATATACAGGCCCATTTATTGTTAAAGACGTTATTAACGTTAATTGAACCATTTTCAAATGACACAAAAAGCTTGCCTTATTATTGGCAGATGTCTCCATTGCAAGAAACAAGCTTTTCAAAAAGAAATAGCAAGCTGAAGCATGCAAAAAATATCCGAAATATAACAACACACGTTAGACTAGCACCGGTGAGTACCTGCTACTTTGTGACATCTTGATGTAGGGCTGCTACCTGTTCATCTGAATCATTTATTAGTTTGCATCTCCCCTCTTTACTATGAATAACATTGTCTACAACTTTAGCTTGCGGGTTCGTTTACGGTACTTACTATATTTAATTATGTCCCTCTTTATCATTACCATCTACTGAGTGGTTATAACTGTGTTCAGGACCTGAATTGCAAATATTTTTCTATTAACAAACGTTTCCGTCCCTTGCCAGATATATGGCTGTTTTTGTAATGATCAGTTTTATTGACAGTAAGTAAATAAACGTTTGCGTAATAATCAGGTGATAACCCTTAAATGCTTCATCTGCCACTTGAACGATCGAAAGGTACGACGGCGCGCCGGTATCAGGAAGGAATGTACAGCGGGTGACTTGAACAGTTCCTGTCCCATTCCCACACAACCGGCTTTGCCAAGCTAAATTTGTACTCCGTCTCATTCGTACACACCAACATTTTCAATACTTACCTGCGTAAAATGATATACATCTGTTGCGATTTGGCTTCTCTGTCTAGCTCCAGTGCTTAAACGGATTGTTGATATTCACCTCCTGTTCTAACATTTCACGAACAGGGGGTAGACGATGTTATTGCATTTGTGTTGGTGTTCGTTTATTTAGTGAACTTGGAAGCTCGCTTCGTGTTTGTGCATAGGGTGTCGGACGTGATTGTGTGCGTGAGTTGTAGAGGCGCGACATAGCATTGCCGTCTCCATGACTTAAAAGTTTTGAACAGAATGAGTCCGCTGATCCAGTTCAGCGCCGGCCGGCACGCTCGTCGTACGTGTGTGGACCGCTTTCGTATAACTTCTTCGTGGATCTACGAATGCAAAAACTTGTGTTTATTGGTACATTTGTTACTGAGAATTTTATTTTTGGATGCGACATTTTGAACTTTGTTTCCCAATAAAGTGATTGTTTAGTTAAGAACTATTGTGTGTTGTTAGTTTTTTGTATATGCAACGTGTTTGGTTCAACGGACTATACGGAGAAGGTTGGTCCCGGTGTTCTCGTGTAGGCTATTGTGCATGAAGTAACTCCGGCATCTTTTGTCTTTACTATGAAATTTTATACGAAAACATACAAAACTGAAGGCATAGGTACTTACACAGACGCTGACAACATTAACTGCATAATTAGAAGTTGAAGCAATCCTGAATAATAAGATAGATACTAAAACCATAATTATATGTAAGTATACCTACCTACCTCACACTTAGGATTATTAAAGAAATTAATAAATAGAAATATTAAAGGACGTAAAAGAAAGAGGAGAAAATTTAAAGGAAATAAAATAACTTATAATTGCTTGTATAAGAATAACTTTTGTCACTTTAATGCAACACAAACATAAAAAGAATCATTAATAAATAAAAAATATGCAGGTAGTAGTTTGTAACAGAAACTAAAATAGGTAACAAAAATAGGTACTTTTTCAAATTCTTAAATGAAAATAATAATATACCTAAACAAAACGTCAAAATGATGTAACTCTAAATAAAATACTATAATTTAGAACCAAATATCAGACATTAACCATTTGTCACAGATTACTAAAACCAAAATGCGATAAATTCTTAAATATTTAAAAGATTTTGGGCGATGTAAATGCTAAATTAACACCAATGATGATGCATTTCATGGGTATAATATTACTTACTCTCCGAGTTGAAAACGTTAGAGTAGAATTAATTAACATAGAAAACATCAATAATGAACAAATAGGATACAGTGCAGATAATGGTTTGGAAGGTATAGTTTGGAAACAGACACTACACAAGGTTAACACAAACGTGAAAATGATGTACATAAGTACATACTTAACACAAATGTGTACTTTAGATAAATTAAAATCTTGAGGCAAAAATCATTCGCTACAGATTACTAAATGCAAAACATAAATTTATACCTGAAGACTTAAGAGGTTTTGAACGAAGTAAATTGCTCAATTAACACCGAAGATGATTCTGCGTTTCATGGCGCTATTACTCTTGCTTCTGACGAGTTGAACAACCTTAGAATATAAATATAGACGAAATACAGACACAAGACAAACACAGAAATGTCGGTAAGCGCCGTCTCCCCCTTTGGAATCATTACGAGATTTTGATTTGATTTGAAGCACTTTTTATAAAAATATACCAGTGATAATGATAACCGTTTGGAATGAATCTAAACGCCTTTCGCGAGAGAAAGCATATATATTTAAAAAAATTATAAAATTCCTACTAAGTGTTTTGTGTACACTTATGTAAGACAGATTTGTGACAAATAATGAAAAAAGGTATCTACTTACTACTATATGTACTTATTTATTATTTTAATTATTACTTGTATTACCTAAGCTTGTGAAAATAACGAGGAGGTAGGTAATTATGTTAAATCTCAACCCAGTTTAAAACGAATGAGGCTAACTAAATTGTGTTTTTAAGTAATTGAACATTTCACTAACACGTTAGTAAGGTTTTCAGTAGATTCATAAATCAGTAGGTACCTAAGATGAATTTAGTGAAGCGTTTTAAAACAATCAGAACGATATCAAAATCGATATGGTAAAAGATACGGTGCAATACTTACAACTGAGTAAAAACCTCATTCTGTGATGCCCAAACTTTGCCCCCTGATATCAGCGGTCATAAAAGACCCTTACGGTTTGTCCGAAGAATAACTATCATTGCCACGTTGTATCTCCTTGTCCTAAACAATTGATATCTCTATTTGTATCAATAATGCGGAGGCAGACGTTTACGTGCATTTTGTACGTGTCCCGAATCTAGTAGCGTGATCATCCTCCCCAAGTAAACCGCTGTGGGACGCCTCTACCAACTCTTATTGAAACTATTGACGGTTGTACTATTCCATTATTGTATTCCGAGAGAAAATGTTTTACTTTAGAGAAGTAGACCAAAGTAGATATATCAAATTGAGAGTGATCACCTTGTAATGAGTCTCGAGAGAATAGCTAAGGTATCCTCGAGAGCTAGAAAATTCATGGAAACTTCTGAAATGAATTAGATCTAAAAATAATTTAGGAAGGCTAACAAGTACTTAGGTCATCATCTTTTTTGTCTAAGATGATTCCATCTTAGACGAGACGTACGCAAGTTTTTGTATTAATAGATGAAGTCGACTTTTCAGTTCTAAATACACTTGAACAAAATGAGATAATAGTCCTGAGAGGCATTAATACATATTTAGTTACTGACTAGCTACTGCCCGCGGCGATGCCACGCGTGGACTACATTACTTTTCAGGTTTCGGTTTGGGTAATGGCTTTATTATTAAAAACTGATTTTCTATCAGCCAGAGTTTTCTGCTCGTATAATCACTTCCACGAAGTAAAAATGACATGTCTTAATCATGGATGAAATAATTAATTATAATATTTCCCAAAACAGCGTAGGTACGCTAATTATTATCCTTGATATTCCTGGACCAATTTTGATGAAATCTCCACTCATGGCTACTTAACTATAGAAAAATTTGCGATGATATTTCGATAAGTATCATCGAACTCATGATTAATTAAAACCTATATTATATTAAAATCTAGGCTTTCAAAACATTTTTACAATAGGGCAAAGTCTGCGGGTCTAGCAAAGATACCAACCGCTAACGCTAACGCCAAACGCTAACTCCAAAATGTACTGAAATGACGTTTCGGAAATCGCTAACTTTTCCGTAGCGAATGTCATTTCGATACATTTTTGGAGTTAGCGTGAGGCGTTAGCGTTAGTGATTGTGATCTTTGCTAGACCTCCAGGGCATTTTACATAACATGTTTCGTACACAGATTAGAGAAAAAAATCTACTTCGTATCATTCCAAAGAGTATTATTATACTTCTGTATCATTCAAAGAGTATATAATTTATACGTAACGTAAGAGTATATCATTGGCCCACTGCATTAGCCTATGGTGGTAATAGTATGCATTGGCCTTCAGACCTGCGGGCCAAACATAAACGTCATGTAATGCCAAAAATAGGCGTAGCAAGAGTCAAGATTATACTCCCAAGGGTAAAGCTCTAACTATCACGGTTTATGAGATACAGCCTGGTGACAGACAGACAGACAGCCTGACAGACGTCGTCAGTCCGTTTTGGGTACGGAACCCTATTACTAAGGCTTCGCTGTCCGTCTGTCCGTCTGTCACCATCAGGCTGTATCTCATGAACCGTGATAGTTAGACAGCTGAAATCTTCACAGATGATAAATATATTTTTGTTGCCGCTATTACAAAAAATACAGAATAAAATAAGTATTTAAAATACTTATTGTATTCTGTATTTTAGTATTTTTTCTCTCTCATACATCAAACGTTTTTTGCTAGTTTTTATAGATAATGATACGGAACCCTTCGTGCACGAGCCCAACTCGCACTTGGCCGGTTATTTCTCTAATCTGCGGGGCACTTAAGTATAATTAACATGTTTGTATCTTGAATGCAATCGATTCATACTACTTACATATTATTT
Source organism: Ennomos erosarius (assembly GCA_963580505.1). NCBI lineage: Eukaryota > Metazoa > Arthropoda > Insecta > Lepidoptera > Geometridae > Ennomos > Ennomos erosarius. Next base: position 6,455,454 of record OY756992.1, on the reverse strand, counting down.
GATGGTATATCTATTTTACTCCAAAAACCCCAAACAACCTGCAAGGGCTTAAATAGAAAACTAATAATGGTTAATCAAATCTAATAAATTGTAAAATTTCATTCCACTGTTTAATGCATATTTACTACCGAAATTAACTCCTATTACTCTTTGTTCATGGCCTTACACACGTTTTTTTTTCTTTAATCTGTGCCTCCAGATGGACTTTACGTGAAACATGTGAAATATTCAATAACAACACGACGAAAATTACTATACTTAACACTGGCTAAATACACTATGTGTGGAGCCATAATACAATATAAAAAAATTACTGTGACACAAACTAACCGTCAGTAGCCAAAAAAGAATTCACCATGAAGCGGCCATGTTGTATAAAATTCCGTCCGGTTTCGTAATGATATTTAATAATTTTGACCAAAAATTTTTAATGATATTTGTATTTTAATATATCCTATGTTGTGCGCTGGTTATTTCTAAGCATATTAGTGCAACCCGCATGAAAATCAGTTCAGTATCTAGGGATTTGTTCAATAACAAACAAACAAACAAACAAACAGATACAAATTATTGTCCCCAGATGGCGTTAGATACGATAAATTAGAAACTGTATGGAGAAGGGAAAAAAGCCTTGTAGTCCTGCATCGCGGTTACGATATTTTTTGAACAATAGAACCTATGGGATAAATTAGATTTGACATCATTATGTGTGTGTTCCGTAGCGCATCAGAATTACACATTTATTATATGTAGGGATAACAGTTTAATTAGTATGAAAATATTTTTTCAAGATCTTTGTAAATAAAATCGAACTAAGTAATTTTTTATTGATTCACAGGCTTATGTGTGATCACTATTTCACCTGCGTTATAAACAGTAACAAGCTTGCTACGAAGACCTTTATTCAATCTCGATTTAAGAGCTCCAAGAACTAATTTATAAGAGTACGTTTATTAAAATAGAATTTTATTTAATCATGATTCCCGTCACGTGGTTCATGAATGTTTTAAAGGTGAATATCAAAGATTTGAAGAAAATACATTCTCTGGGCCAATAAAATAGAAATTATGTTAGGTATAATACAATCGCGGCTAATACTTAAACTGTGTATACAAATCTATTTATTCAGCTAATCTAAAGCAAATTCTAATAACAATTCACGTAGCTATAGTAGCTAATGTGTAGATGTTTATGCATCCCTTTGAATCCTTGGCGAACATTTCTTGAGGTTGTGGTTGGGTAGATCCAATAGCTCCGTTAGTACCATTTAATTGATTTTGTAGTACAGAAACTAATTAGACTTGAGGTTTATGTAACCGAGCAGTATTAATAACTTATCGTGTTGGCCCTCACATAATCTCGTCTCAGTAATCTGTCTTGGCAAATTGAATAAATTAATATTTGTCACCGTTTGGAATAAATTCTTTATCTTCAACTTTCTTTTAATTTGTTAATGCAATATCTGTACATTTTCGGTAATTAGAATTCAGTGTAAATATAAGTTTCCATTTACAATTTTATTCTTGCTTGGTGAAAAATTATGTACAGTATTTTTGTTCACAACCTTTTTTCGAGATTGAATCACTGTTGTTATCCTTATCCTTTCTAAATCTTTGAGTCAACATCTCGAAAACTGTAACAATCCCTTTCCCAATAAACGCTGAAACAGATCGTTATGTAGATGCTCAAAGCCTACTTATTTGTATTTGGGTTTCTCTAACTATCAGCCCACCGATATTTATTCAGTTCCCTTCGTAAGGAGCTTACAATTCGCTGCTGTTACAGTATTGTATTAATAATTCAGACCGAATTTCCTGGGTTGATACCGTATCTCTTCTGGGCAGCCAGTTCGTTCTCTTGGATTACCTACCTCTTCATTTACAAATCATCTCATTACACTTTTCAAAATAAACTGTCCACATCTTAATATGACTTGTAGATATTCCCAATTGGGTGCTAAGTGGCTGAACTATTGATGAATGTGTTTGAATAATATTGGCCTTGAATAATTGTTTTTAACCCCAATGTTCTTAACAGTACTGACATCAGTAATAAACAACGTTGCCATCATCTCGTTAAATATAAATATAAAAATGAAATAATTATACTCTCGGTTCCGTACAATTTTAATGAAAGGGCTCGCAAATGTTAATTTACTTAACTAAGATGTGTCGGCAGATATTTTTACATGGTTTAATGACGTGATATGGATACGGGTTGAGGAGGAAACATCAAGTATCGTGTTACAGGGCTCAGTGGTCTTTATCAAGGCGAAATTTCATTATAATCGTACCCCATTCCACCTACCCACCATTCAATTGGAACACCTTCGCACAATTGGGAAGGCTGCCTCAATGGGTTGTCGGATGAAATTTCTTAACATTCTTCGCTCATAATGATTCGAGCCTCTCGTGCAATAGGCAGCAGTAACGGTGTAATTGTATTACTAAACGAGATCCAGAGATGTTAAGGGAGATTAAAACCCGTTTAATGAACCCGTCTAATAAAATTAAAAATTAAAGTAATTCCAAAATTTTCAGATTTCATTTCTTTATCATGAAATATTTCAATAAGAACGACTTTGATAATATTGGAAGATATAACAGATTCTTAGAAAAAGAATATTTATGTGTTGAAATTAATCGTGTTATCTTTCATTTAGTACCCGTGAAGCCATATAAAAAAAACAAGGTAAAAAATACCTCGTCAGGAACATTCATATTATAATGGTCTTATGAATCACCAGTAGGTACGATAATGAAGACATCATTATGGAAACCGGTTTCAATGGGAATGACCAACCATTTTGTGAATATTTGAATACTTTTTACATGACTTGTTCAGAGGACCGTGAAGCTATGTTGTGTAAGTAAATATACCCTAATCTTTTGGCGGGAAATAACTTGTACAGTACAATGAATAAATATATAGATGGTAATTTATTATAAAATTAGAATTTCTACAAAATGAAAAAAATTAATTTAGTACAAGACAAAAACAGAATCGACTGTTTAGCATTCAGTTTGGTATTTGTGCTTGATCTTCTCCTCTTCTTCTTCTTCATAAGCCCTTTTTGGTCCATTTCTGGACATAGGCCTATCCCATCTTCTGCCATCCTTTTCGGTCTTGTGCCTTGGCCATCCAGTCATGACCTACGTGTCCTCTTACATCGTCCACCCATCGCTTCGGTGGGCGGCCTCGTGGTCTGGTGTTCGCCCACGGCCTCCATTCCAAGACCCGTCGCGTCCAACGGTTTTGGTCCATACGTGCTATTTGCTATTTGTGCTTGATACTTGGTTGATATTGAACTTAATCTACCTTTATGGAATGTCAGAAGTAGTAGAGGGTTATGGGAAACATTAATCATTCCTCGAAATGAATCTTACGCGTTCTCACTGATCCCAACGATATATAAACAAAATAAGACACGCTTTAAAATGCTGATACTGTATAAGTGTTATTTGAAAATGGGGGATGTTGTGGCAGTAAAGCTTCTACTGTCAATTGAAAACCTCTCCCATGCGTTTAACCACATCATCAATCATCGAAATAAAAAAAGAAACTCCCTTCTCTACATTTGATAACATTTTAAGGTTGGCATGTGATGCTATTGTGCTCAATGAACACAAGTAGGAATATTTTTGAAACATCATCACTAATACCAGCAGTAGATAGATAGATAGATAGAAAATGCTTTATTGCACAAGAGTAAATCAAGTACATAGGCGAACTTAATGCTAAGTAGCATTTTCTTACATATTTTAATAAACGTGTTTATTTTCAGTTCTGGGAAATAAAGTTGACTTTTAATTAATTTATACTTTTTCAGTTTCTGTGGTTTTCTTTTGATGAGGTTCCTACAGATTTGTGATTCTTTTACATTATTTGCAAATAAAATGCTCTACTTTGGCCATGAGTCTTCTTATAAAGATTTATTATTGATAGAGTTTTTAGACCAACCTCTATAAATTGGTTTCTATAAAATGCTTCGACCATGTAAGCTTAGACGTTTTGGTTAGCAAGTCTGCACCCTGAAAGAGTAATTTAAAACCCTAATGTATTTCATTCCTGTATTGTATTCATATTTAAAATTTTAAAATAGTATATATGTAAGGCACAAACCATACAACTCTTAACTCTTTCCCTTTTTCGTTCCCTTTTTGAAGGTCTTATCTATTTAATTCATCTGGACTCTTTCAAAGGGATCCCTGACCGCATTCAGTTAAAGATATCGGTCACATGACGACGGGCCGAGCAAGATTGGAGTTAAATTTAGTAGAAGACATTTATTTGCTTATTTGCTGATATCCAAGGTAATCATCTACAAGGGTGACTGGTTTATCATAGTTGGGTATCTCGGTGATAGCGTTTTGATGGATTATAACAGTAAAATTTCTGGAGTATGAAGCAAGATAGGGCGTTAGACTAGAAGAATAAATTAGCCCTAAAGTCTGAGAAGAGGGTCTTCTTATGGACACTAACTGATGAGATGAAATAAAATGACACAGATTAAAATAGAATAACTACATTTGACATTGTCTTGTCTGTCTAAAAATAAACTGATAGTTTTTCATTTTTTTGTTTCTTCATGACTATATGACTACTAATCTCAAAAATACGGTTTATTTATGTTCATTATTATAATTTATTTGTATAGTAAGCACTCGTTAATTTTGAATTAATCTTTGACTCTCTGACCCTCATGATTTTGATAAAATCAAGGACGAAAGCTATAACAGTAGTGATTAGAGAAATAATGTCCCTATGTGGATGGAAAGGGTATATTAAACCCCTTGTTGCATATCACCGTGCGGTTTCCATTACGGAGGTGTGCTTAATGCCATCGGGTCGTAATGGCCTTCATTGCCATTAAGCTACCCCAGAACATGCCATTTTTTAATGTAAAACCAACAAGGAATATTGTCATTTTTATTGTCCAATAGGCGTATATATGTTGCCATTTTTTCCACATCCCCGTTATTACGCTTCATTGGTTTCATTATGTTCGTATTGGGGTTGCAATGCAATACTTGATGCTTTAGACCGTGATTCTAACCATTTTTTTATCATGATTTTATTTTCTACTATTAATCATGGCAATCAATAGTTGCGTAGAAATATAATTTTCCTAACATTTCGTGAGCCCGTATTAATACCATTAACTAAATCAGAATTAGGGGTAATATTTTAAGCCTTATCTCAAATTATAAGCCTCGTTAGCATTTTGGGTGCGTTGAACACGATTAAAACGTTTGTAGCGATACAATTAATCAAATATCGTTGCTACTTCCAATATTGCTAGGTATAAAATATGTACCTACACATATGTACCTACGAGGTTTGGCTTGCCCGTCGCTACTGCAGACAGCGTGGTTTAGGCCTAAAAGCAAGACCTAGTCTGTGAGCGCCCATGTTAAAAAACTTTAATCCGCAAACTTTTATTTCTGCTATAACTTAATATGCTTTCTGTGTTTAGTTAATAGTTATTACGATCATGCCGGAGTTACAGCAATGCACACAAAATATAAGTCGCAATTTATCTTTTCAGAGTTGGCATAATGTTTGCGGACTTGTTTTAAAACTAACTATAACGACTTTTTGGTGAAGTGATTTAAAAAAACGATGTTTCAATCTAGTGTCCGGACTATGGGAGCGTTAGCAGTGGTTGTTCGGTGGCTAATATTCCTGATAGTTGGAGTGGGGTGGCAAGTTCGATCCCAGATAGTGCAACAGAGTTCAGAAGTGGACAGTTCATACAATTTCTATTACGAACAGCCTTGTTGTTCCGGACCCACCAAAAGAAAATACCACGTCCGGCATAGAGGAGGTAAGCAACGCTTTTAAAATATAATATAAATACAACTATTCACTAGGTTTTATGATCAAAAAGTAAAAGCTTTTGATGCTATAAAATTATAAGCTCTGTAAAAACAAAAGCTGATTTTGTTTCTATTTGAGGTGTAAGCTGTCTGAATGAAAGCTGAAAGTAAGTAATTTTTTTACTAGGGAACCTTTTTTTCACTAATTTCAGTCTTCCCTGTAATCAGGGATTTTGTAATGAGAAATTTCATGGAATTTACTAATGAAAGTCTTTGACGTTAAGTTGATAACGAATTTGAAATAAAGAGAAACATTTGGAAGCATGAATAAGGTTTTAATTTGAATTCAACCTTACTGTTAGTATTGGGCATTCTTTGAATAATATTTTTTTTTTTATTTATTTTATTACGTTTTAGCATATTAACAACTGTAATTTAAAAGTTACTGTTTTTAAATGACGAATCTTGTGAATCATCAAACAACGTAGCTATCACGCACACCACAAAAACTGTAGGACTCATTTCACAAACACAATGTCAACCAGCGACGTATTTGAGGGTAAATGGTGTGTTGGTGTGACATGAGACGGAAATATCAATGTCATGGAGTGTAAGTGAAAAGGAAGATTTCTTTTGTTTCATTGCCCTTCCACAACGACGTGGAGTGAAGATTTTAACACAGTTGTACTTAATATTTTCACCTTGTATTGGCACGATTTTTTGTGGGGTGGGACTTAGCCGACTCCTATGGGAAGAAGTAATATTTCAGCTTATAATTTATAAGTGTATAATATAATATACTTAAAATATAAATATCATGGAATCATAATTTTGAAAATTATCATTAGCTCTTTATTACTAAACAGACAGACTTACAGCGGAACCTTAATAATAGGGTTCGCGTTACTCTTTGGACACAGAACCCTAAAAAATGTCTTTTATTTGGATATTAAATTAAGACAAATATAAGTAAACGATTTTAAATATCACAAAGAAACCGGCAGGCAGCTACTTACTGTGATTACGATATAAATTGACACCACAATTGAATACTCATTCAGTCTTCTTAACTGAACTCTCCTATTCCAATATTAGTAATTATAATATTATTTATGTATCACTATTTGGTACATAAATTATCGGCATGCATTCACGGCCTGTCTATGACAATTCCAAATTATCGACCATCGTAGTTTAGTGCGAGACGCGGTCATCCCAAGCCGCAATATTAATGCCAAGTATACCGCATCCATTAAACATTACTGGGTTTAACCGGCTAAACAGTTTGCCCCGGGCTTAATGAATTCAGAATTTGTAGGTATCATTAACCATTGCACTTAATTTGGACCCACTTTATTCAACGATATCAGCTAATAGGTGGCCCGACCCGTTACTTTGTTTAGCTACCTGCAAAATCAATTAATTTTATGCTGAAATTGTATCGTTGGGATTTTCTATTTTCAAATGATGACGGCGTTTTTAGTGGTTAACTTCTAACATCTTTTGGTGTCATTGAAGAATTAAAACAAGAAATAAATGAAGATGATTACACAGTGATAAGTCTTACAATGGATGACAAAATGCTACAGAAGTATATTTTTTGTGTAATACCGTTGAAAAATACTCTAATGTCTCTAATCTACAAATACACACCAACAACAACATAATTGTTTTAAACTTTCACGGTTGTTTACTAGGTTTTTAATAGAACTTACGGGATATTTGCCGTGATTAAAAAAACCCGTGAAAATGGTGCAAATGGTGCGTTAAAAATGATTCTAATCACGGTAAATATCCCGTAAGTACTATTAAAAACGTAACAACATCATTACCAAACAAAGACACAATATACATCCGCAAAGTAACGCCTGAGTCAATTGAATTTCATATATATATATATACGACATGAGTATCTATGGTACCTAAAGAAAATAGCTTAAAGAATTCGTATGATACCCATATATACATAATATGGGTATCATACGAATTCTTTAAGCTATTTTCTTTAGGTACTTTTATCTGGCGCAAAGGAGAAAATCCCAACTATGCAACATACATTTATTTACCAAAGCAACCCTTTCATTAAGCAGCCATTCAAGGTTGCCATAGATTACTTACGTATACAGAGGAGCAACTTTCAACATCGCCTACCTAATGACAGGGCTGGGTGGCTCGGCGTTTGTCCATCCGCTCAGTTACTACACCAAAGAATCATCCCAACTTATTCATCCCTTTTGGCCCGACCCTGCCCATCGTTCAAGGCTTTAACCCTTGTAATTAGCAACGGCACTAATTCCACTGGTCTATTTATGCGTAGGTAAGGGCCATGAAACAAATTCGGTAGAGGTAATGGTAGAGGGAAGGTTGCCGCAACTTTTCAAATGTGAAAACAAAATGAAAGTAAAAAACATAGTACATACTATTGTTGTGGCAGGATTTTAAAGTCGAACCACCTTAGGTTATATCGACAAAAATATATTATTGGTATCTAAATGTATGCAACCAGCGGGATTCAAACCCGCGCCTTCCATCTTAGATAATATTCAGATTAATTTGTAAAGGAAAAACGCTGAGCAGGCGGTACTGCTATAAAAATCATAAATCTTTTTTTATATAATATTTTTAGGAATTTCTACAATGATATATATTATTCTGTAGAACTTATTATTCTCAGTGAGCATACTTACTTGTTAGTTGATGTTTGTATTTTATGCATTTGCGGTACGCCATTACACACATTCATTGAACATATTAAAAATTAACTTCAATTTCTTTACTTTCATTCGTGAAGTTATGAAAAAATGTAGTACATTATTTACGATCGAAAATATTTTGTTAACCAGCAAAACAAATAACGATGTAAAGTAGTTATCATATTGGTAAATTTTATTGGAAGAGCTTCCTCTAAAACTTGAAGTAGACATAATATGTGTAGCGTGCATGTGACGCCAAAATTTCTGAGTAATAATAATACTGACAGGGGTTATGCACGTCAATTGATGCCTTCGCAGAATTCAAGAGCGACCTCAAAAACTTGAGGTAGACATGTGATGTGTGGATGCGTGCAGCTGACGCCGTTTGCCAAATTATGGTGTCCCTAATCTACTTCACGGCTCGGCGGACAGACGGCGCTGTCGATAACAATAACCGACTTAATACGCCCGATAATCGGGTTTGCTATTCGAAAACATCATTGATTGACACTTCTGATGATATTTGAGCTAAACCGAACTCGCTGCGTACTCACAATCGTTTTCCATTATTGACTAGGGGATATTTTAAACCTCTAATATAAAATTCTAACTCACCCTGCTGTTGAGTTTAGTCAACTCTAAACTTAGAAAAATTTTGCATCAAACTTTTAAATAGGTATCCAAACAAAATAAGATGCTAACTCAAGTCTTCTCAAAGCGTTTTAACGAGAGTAGCCCAGTGAAATTTAAGTGACCATGAACTGACATCCTTGAAGCAACTAAAAGAAAGCTGGGTAAGTCTGAGAGGCAAATGTCCACGCTAGTGGCAAGTAAACAAAACAATGCGAGAAAGAAAGAGCCCACTCAGCCGAGCTAAAGTGAAAAAGGTAAAAAAGGAACACAATGACCGGGGAGGCACATCCGGAGTAGACGCAACGCAAGGAACGGACTTCTTTGACCGTTGACTCGGTGACCACAACTAGTTTGTATTAGCGTGTTTTTGACGGTCGTGAAATTCTTTGCCTTTCGCTAATACGATTATGTTCGGCATTTCAAATGTACAGCCAAATATTAAATTGAGTTTTGGTTTGGGAGTATTGTGGTCGTTTTAGCCTTTTATATGGATAAATCCAGTACAAAATAATTGGGTTGTCATTTTGGAGATACGTAATTACAATCTGACACTGTCACTATTGTTTATTCGGTTCAAAAATAACTTACCACTCAAAAGTATCATATGACATACGATAAAGCTCATCGGGTTAGGCCAGCCCCTTGTTGAAGACACACGATATCCAACTCTCAAGATGACATTACTTATTTCGAAGGTGTGCTGCAAAACATTTTGCTCAAAATTTAGTCACGTAGCGGTGTCCCATGTCGCTTCTCAAACCATTGCGATTGTCCATTGTATTCTCAGGAGACAAAGGGTTGAGGATGGTAGAAGGATGCTTACCTTCGTCAAACCGCCTTTTGGAATCAAACGTTCAGGTATTTGGAATATATCGGTTGCCTCCGTTTTATCTTGTCCGGGCGCGAACCGGATAGGTTACAATGTGATGTTTGTAACCAAATGTATGTCTTCTATTTTCTCCGTTTCCTTTGTCAGTCTTGCTTTTTTGTTTTGCATTTGAATCGTTTTTGGATTAGCAACGGTTTTTGTTGTTGTTTTATTTTGTTTGTTTTTCCATCCCGTTATCTTGTCGATAAAGTAATCAAATGATTGTTTTATTAGTATGTCGTTAATTTGAATGTATTCTAATGTATGCTATCTATTATCAGAATTCGTTAAGCATGCTAATTACTTATGTATTTTAACAAATAATCAAAGTTCGCAATTGTATTATTGGACAAATGTTTAAGTACGTGCTGCGCATGGTATCATGTTATAAGACTGTATTTACTTAATAAGTTTTTTGTACCTAAGTTAGCGAAGCACATTCAAGATTTACTTTAATTTGGTTTAATTCAAAGTTTATGTGTATAGGGAGAGCTATCAAAGGTGAAACCCAAACGTGTGAAGAAAGCTTCGCAAATAGTTGTCACCGTCCTGTATTCTTTTCTAGCACTTTCATTTCAATACGAGCATTTACTTGAACCAAATGGTCGCGTTCTTGCATTCAAAGCCGACGAGTGTGTGTTCCGTGGACACTGTGGCTGTGACGTCTTCGTTAACATAAAGCAAGGCATCGTTACGGACTTTTGAATTGAAATGCACTTGGACAAATGTCATTTATATTTATATAAGTCAAACACATTCGTATTTATTGTCTTCACGGGGAGTACTGCCCGAGGAAAACCGCGGCAAGTAATGGAACGTTATTTTACTGACGTCATATTTTATTTCATTCTTTCATCGAAGCATCAACATGCTCTCTGCCAATGTTTGCTATAAAATAATTTCATAATGAAAATATTTTTCGCCGCAGAACATTTTTAACATATTAATGTGGTGTCAAGCTTAAGTAATTCATGGCAGATAGGGACCAGAGCAACGTTTGCACATTATAAATTTAATACTTTTATATCAGTGATGAAATTACACTGATAGCGGTACGCAAATGTAACCAGAAAGCTTTGTAATATTTTCTGTTATCACAAACCATTATTAATTTCATTATAGTTATGGTCAACCTCCATCAACGATAACAGAAAATAATCATAAATATTGGTAAAAGGTGAAGGATATATTTGGACATGAAATCACTTGTAACGGTAGCTAAAGTAAAGCATGTCCAAAAGCTAAAGGGACTAATGGATGCGGGTTCAAATACCGTTCGCCCTGCTATGTGTACTGTGTGGTCCCAGGCTGTAGAATAAGACCAGTTCATTTTTCCTTTCCATGGGTGCCATAGAAATCGGCTAAGGGAATATCCAGGGAATGGGATGCAGGGATATAATCTACTGCAATCACCAAGCCTCCCGCGAAGCATGCTGAATATGGCAAACCCCCTTAGGTGGCGCTCTATGGGGGAGGCCTAATATATACAGCAGTGGACGTGCTCGGGCTGATGATGATGATGATTATGTATGTATCAGTCACTTACATGCACCCACAAAATTATTAATTAGCTGCGGTGTTTGTATCGTTATGCGTTCCAACAGCAATAATTGCGTTACAATGCCTGCAAGCGTGATTTCGTCAACAAGTTCAATTTACGCAGAAAATTATTATATGATTCAAATTTCAGTTTGGTTAAAACAATCTTTAATAATGGCAATTTGTCATCGTTTTGACACTGCGGGAAATGGCACCTCAAACAAACTATATTTTAATTATTATCACAGGTGGACTTAAAATGACTTTCATCCTGTATTAGTTATAATCACAGTTATCAATAATAGGTGAGGATAGTAGACCTAACCTTACAAACTGTACATAGATGAAAATTAGATGCCTAATTCATCATCATCTTCATCATTAACAGCCTGAAGACGTCTACTGCTGAACATAGAACCTCCCCCAGGGAGCGCCACTTTGAGCGGCTGCTCGCCTCTTACATCCATCGGCTACCCGCGGCTTTCACCAGATTGTCGGTCCACCTACGCTGCGCCTTCCGGTCCGTGGTCGCCACTCGAAAACCTTTCTTCCCCATGGGTTGTCAGTTCTGCGAGTGATGTGGCCTGCCCATTGCTATTTCAACTTGCTAATTTTAAGGGCTTTATCGGTGACTTTAGTCCTTCTACGGATTTCCTTGTTCCTGCTGCCTGATTAAATGTAAGTTATTCACGTAAGTATCTCTATTTTAAATAAAACTATGATAAGGTGCTTGTATGTATGTTTGTTTGTGTTGTGTTGCATTAGTTGCATACAATTCACGGCTGAACCATCCGCAATGGCATTTTGCATGCAGTAAAACATGTGCCTTTTATATATCCATTATTAAACAAATAAAATTAAAGTTTACAAAATAAAGAGCTTGATTGGAATAAACGAAACAAGCGTGCAGCGAAAGCTATTTTAAAGTAAACTCTGTTCAGTACTTTATCTTTCGCGCACGGGACCTTACGCCCGACCACATTAAATGTATTACGCAGCCTCTTTGTTCACTTTAAAACAATTGTGGTAACAACAGAAGGAAAACCCACAAATTCCGACGATAAAACACTCATCTCGAATTTGCTGACGTCTGAGTGTACTATTGTTGGTATCAAAATTCTTCTCGTCTGGAAAATTTCAGCCTTTGTAAAGAGAATGCCCGAACGCTGAAGCCTCGCAAGTTACTCACTTAATCTCTGCTCCACCCCCTTTGTGTTCCAGTCATCAATACTTTTGGAAATTGCACCTCGAGTACCGCGAGCGCTTGTTCGGATGCTTTCGTTCTTTTGTCATTTTCGTATTACTGAAGAGCCGAGTCCTTAAAACTGTCTCTATGTGAAATTACTTTTAGTTCCGAGAGTCTGCTATTAACGCTTCACTTTCTTCTGTTTAATGAAACGTAGTTATGAAATTCAATAATATTTTTACGTCCATTGCATACCCACGTCAGTGTTCAGGTTAATGTAATATCAAAGCTAAGATTTAACATAAAATCCGAAAAAAAATATATTTCTGCTTTCGTAAATAAGTACAGTATTTTTTATTTTTTTGTAATAGTTTGATGAGTAGGTGAAGTGAAATATTAGATATAATTAAAAGAGTGAAGATTAGGCATTACAATCTGGAAAGTAATCAGCTTAAATTAGGTGAAACGCAGCAAACCTGCCGTACGATAAATAGACAACAAGACGCGACGAACGGTTAGTTTTTGATTAAGCGATGTGAGGACATTCTCCCTCCTTTTAATTGAGGGTTCAATAATTATATAACATAACTAACTGACCCGCCCCTTCTTCGCACGGGTTGATTAGTTTTCAGTCTTAACTCTGTTTATGGGTATAGAGAAGGGAAAGGTAAAAAAATAGGGGAAAAGGATGAATGGATGGGATGGCAATAGAAGGGAGGCAGGCGCAGCCTGCACTCCTTCGCCGTCTGTACCTATTTAAACTGTACCTATTTTTTTACCTTTCTCTTCTATCTTTCCTTGGACAGGGTGACTTTAATTCGTTTATTGAATTTGTATTTTATATTTTTTTTTGTCTTTATATGTTTTTTATTGAACGTAAAATTGATCAACTAACATAATTATAATATGCGAACAAAAAAAATCTTGAATAAAATTTACATCCCTATTGCTTCGGCAACCCGCACTTGGCCGTTATAGAAAATAAAAAGTATCCTAAATGTTATTCTGTATAATCAGCAATAACGATACCAAATTTCAGCAAAATCCGTTCTGTAGTTCCAGCGTGATGCGTGTTCAAAGGAACAGATAGACGGACAGACAAAAAATTCAATTAAATTGTTTTTATTTCTATATCGATTAACAAGCACAATGCAGTCAAAATTTCAATGTACAGATTTAGCCCAGTTACAGTTTTATTATATATATTGATTGATTGATTGATTGATTTATGTGTGCGGTAAAACCCAATAAGAAGTATTAAATCAAGTTGTTTGTCCAGCAGCTGCATAATTGCATAAGTCTATACGTATAATGCACTATAATAATTATTTATACTGGAAAAGAAAGCCTATATTCATCACCATGGAATGCTACGTGGTTCCTTCTGTCTTCTCAACATGTTCTCTTGGTGGTAAATGTCAAATCATATTAATTGATTTTATTGCCTTGTCTCCAGTTTATCAGGCCAAGCAAGAGCGTAGGCGTGCTTAAATGTTGCCAGGTAACTTGGGGAACCACCTACGCAGATTTACAACGACATAACACGTGAGCGCTTATGTTAATTTGTATTCACCTTCAGTGGGCTAAGTTAAAGTGAATGTCTCAGTTTCTAACTGACACAATTTCCAAGTATAAAATGCTAACGAGGTTCGTAGTGTTACCATTGCCACTATAGACACATACAAAGAAAATCTTCTCTTACAATAAAGCTGACAAACAAAGAGAAATAAACAGAAACTAGATTAAGTAAGTAAGGAATCTAATTTAATCATGCAAAACCATTTTGTTATTATTTTATTAAGCACGGTATTCTTTATTCACAAAACAAAAACATTCTCTAAAATGTGTTTTGTTTTGTTTTTGCACGTGACAGTATTACTGGTTAAACATTTCAATTTGGCAAAATAGTGGGAACACCGCAGAGGCCATAATAAGAAGTTGAAGTTGAACATTTCAATGTAAAGTGTAATTGAACTAAAACCTAGAATAGTTAGTTCCAAAGATATTTAAACTACTAAAGCGCCATAGTTTTGTATAACGTGATTCAATAAAGAAAAGAAATGAAAAGAGCAAACATTTCTATTGCTGTCTCACTCCCTCTGCATTTAAACACAATAGCGGATGAGGGACAACAATAGTTTCTTGTTTCGTTGGATTCTTGACACATAAATCATAATGATACTTATAACGATAAGCATCATAATGATTTGTGACACACAGCTTTAAAAAATTAAATTAAGTCATTAATTAATAAAACTATGTGGAAATTTTAAGAGTTTTAAAGAAATGTAGCTTCAATAAAGCATTTCCAAAATCACAGTAAAATGAAAAGCAATAAAAAGGTATTCTACCCCGTCCTGTAATCACTAAGATAAAAGACGAGAGCGGCTCCACGAAGACCATTGTATTTTACGCTGAAAATACGTCTGTCCTAATTGAAATGATCCCGACAAAGTGTTGTTAACGTAATAATAATAAATCTTACTTGCAGCAGCTTGTCCCCGGACGTTCTCTTAAAATTTGGTTTACACGAATAATGGAATAAATTTAATTAGTTCTGTAGAGGTGCCTAGTCTTAATTAAGCTTTGGTAAGGCACGATGTTAGAGGTTGCTATTTATGTCTGACGCCATGATGCTCACAATTCCTGTTTTCAATGATAACTCTAAATGTTGTTTGTTTGTTAGTACGCACATTTTATATAATTGTAGGTCAAAAATAATGCACGCCTATTAATTACATATTAATCTCAAGTAAGATCTCTGTTTCGATTATGATCCTTATAACGCATGATATGCGTTAGGCATATTATGCCTATACTTTATTTCTGTAATGTACAATGTTTATATGAATGGGGAAATATATTATGATTTACAATAGTATCGTCTGCTAAGTATAATCGACAGAATTATTTTACCAAAAAAACACAAATTACATCAATAACTCAAAATTTTCCTTTACATTTAAAATTAATCTGTTTAATGAATGTGTGTCTAATATGCATGTGAAATTGTAACTGTGTTTTTGTGTGGACTTCACGTTACAAATACTAAGCCAATTTGAGTAGAATGTTGCACGCTGACTGCTTAGACGACCAAAGTTAACATTTAGGATACTTTTCCGGGGATATTTAGAATATTATCCGCGGGTGGACAAAAACTTCGAGTGATTTAAAGAAAATACATAAACTCGGGTAAAAGCCAAAACATTGCGGTTCTAAAGTGGTGATTCATAAACTACTATCATTCACTCCTTTATGTGAATGCAGCCGTCGTCAAAGGTAATTTGATCGCCAAAACGTGTTCGTTTTGTTTTCGCACTTAAGCATTGTGCCTTTAGTTTGTTTTATCCGGTAACAGAAGAACCGGCGACGCTCGCACCCCTATTGACACTTCTAATCAAAACATACAAGTGAGTTCAGTGAAATTTAAAAAAATGCTTGATTTGGGACCAAATTATGCAAAGACAGGAAATATGTAAGGATAACAATGATGTGCTTTTGCGCATCACAATAGTGCAACTAATATAGATAGTTAGATGATAGATTGTAAAACCGTTCGAACTTGAAAGGCGCTTGCGCTTTGATAGCATAAATACAGGATGTAATTTAATTCATTAGCATAAATTGAGCCCATGATACTACATCATTTATAGATGATTATTAAAGAGTAAAAGTGTGTAAATGAAAATATTTTTATTGAAAATTATGAAGATTGCCGCCGTGCCTAACGCAGTTGGCGCAGATGATTTTGATACATTTAAACGTTTTTATACCTTGTATGTACTAATTAAAAACAGTACTACATTATACATTATTTTAATTAAATTTTGTATTGTAGTATTTGATTAAGTAAGTTATTCCATTTTTTGCAGTTATAATTATTACTAAACCAATGTGTTAGAATTCAATAATTTTGGTCCAGACGTAACCGTTATCAGCAGTAGGTACTTAGTTTGAAAGGATGCTAATGAATTCAATTACACCAGTATATCTAAACATAGGAAATGCCTTACTAATCTATCAACCAAGCCAATGACTTTATACTAAAATGACACGGTGTTACGGTACTGAAACAGAACGGAATTAAATAGTTCAATTCACTGACTTAACCATCGATCTATAAATTGCACTTTTACGATATCCGATTACATCGAGTACAAAGTCAGTGGATATCAAAATGATAGCAATGCCATAAAACAAACCGCCTATTTAAATACGTCGATAAAGGGGGGTATATAAATTAATGCTGCCAATTTCCCTAATGACATTGTAAAAGGAAAGTTTACGATTAACCATTTTAGCATTCACGATTGCATCGTAATTCGGTTTTTACGGGGTATTGATGTATGACGAGTGTAGTAAAGGGGAGTGGAAATTTCTAGAGATAGGACTGGTTTATGCGTATTATAATTTAGATTAGACAATGTTTGAGTTATTAAAAGCGCTGATAATGCTCTGTTCCTTACAATATTCCCGAAGTCCAGGAAAACTCACAGGCTAATTTGAACAGAAACTGCAAGGTAGTGATGCCATATTTCAATTCTTTGATGACGGCCTAAACTCTCCATGAGAAACTACCTGTGAAGCCGGCTCACACTGTATAATTTTCTTCAATTGAGCTAGTCCACCACAGCTGTCAAGTAAAAAAAACTTTTCTTTGTTCAAAAGTATTTCTGACAAGCGTTTTACTAATTTTTTGTTCAATTTGCCGTTAAAAGGTATTGCGAGAACATTATCCCCGTCATCCTTCACCAAAACTCCGTCTTAGAAACCAGTAACAATACTTGAGGGTTTGTTAGAAAATTAATTATCAAGTGCCTTTATCAGGTGATTTGCCTCAGGGCTTGATGTTTCTATCGGTTAAGTACCTTGTCGTGTTTACTTCAACTTCTAGTAATCAAAACCAAAATGTCTTTGACTTGTTATTTTATTCTTTGCTAATTAGTTTCCGTTAACGCTAAACCTGGTTTCCTTGTTTAATAAAGTGTTGCTGAGTTTTGGTTTTCAGATACCGCAATGAATAAACATACTACAGATAAAAAATATGCGCCATTTTAAAGAATAAACTTGTTAAATACTATAAAGATATTATCATCCTCAATTTTTTTTTATTGTAAAATCTAAAAGATGGTTTTATAATAGTATATGAAACTTATACATACGATCGTATTAATTGTCGTAGTAAAACAAAATAATCTGGCACTGACCAACAGAACGAAAGAGTAGTTTTGTATTACATTACAATCATACTAAAATAATTAAAATGGGGTTAAACCGAATTCAATCACCTTAATTTCATACTGAGTGTCATAATCATAATCGTCATGACGATTGCATATTTTTTTTTATTTTTTTTTTATTTATTATATCAGTTATTTTGAAAAAAGCTAAACTGTGGAACCGATTTCGATGAAGTTTCAATTGGAATATTCTGAAAACTTTCAAATAAAAAAAATCCAACTGATTTTAAATGACGGAGTTTCGAGGTGACAATAATAACGTTTAAGCACAACCGAGTTGAGAACCTCCTCCTGTTTTGAAGTAGGAAAGAAAATTCATTCAAATTTTCAAAGTCTCAAGGCACCACATGCTCAAGGTTCGAAGGAATAAAAAGCAATGCTTGAATGCCCAAAAACCCGAAGCTAGACTAATCGCAGGATGAAAGGATTTCAATTAGCCAATCCTCCATTCCTCGAGGATAGACGAGTGTTCGGGACGTGACAAGTACTAGTGCTATCCAGTGCCTACTAGACCATCGTATAGTGCGGACACGCAAACCGTTTCGAGGACTCTCCTCTCAGCTCTCAATAACCGATTCCGAATCACGTTTGGTATCGATTATATCGGAATACCACAAATCCACTCGATTGATTTGTCGACCTCTGATTCGTTTATGTATAGCTCTATTACGTCTAGATAGGATATGTTAAACTCTATAATTGCATAATAGACTGTAGAATAGAGAGAATAGAGTAAAACAAAAACAAACGAAGATGATACCCCTTATATATAACACCCCTTGATCATATAACACACACAGATCCTGGAGTCTATAAATAAGGATAGAGAAGATTCTAGAGCCCTGGATGTCGTGGGATCATCATGGTGGATGGGCGTGTCTGACTGGACATAGAAAAGAAGCTTGAAAAACTTTCTTTTATTTTTTGTGCACAAAATACGTATATTCCGGATCGTCGGATCGGTAGACGGGCCCGATAGCTCAGTTGGTAGTATCCCTGCCTTCTGAACTGAGGGCTGTGGGTTCGATTCCTACCCAGGACAAACATTTTGTGTGATGAACATAGATGTTTGTTCTGCGTCTGGGCGTTATATTGTATTCTATGTATGTATTTACAAACAAAAAAGTATATAAGTATTGTATCAGTTATCTGGTTCCCATAGTACAAGCTATGCTTAGTTTGGGGCTAGATGGCGCTGTGTGAAATGTCGACACATATTTATTTATTATTTATTAGTATTATTATACTTGTACATTCACAGGATTGAACAGACATGCAACTACAGTAGTTGCATGTCCCACCACATAAATATACCTAGGTTATATTATCTGGGACCTAGTCATAATTTTTTAAACAAATAATATTTTGAGTTATAGTTCAAAATTAACATTGACGCGTGGAGCTAATATTATTTAGCCTCTACAGTTTTGTATCAATACAAATTAATCACAACACGTGAGTCAGCCAGCAATTCTCGTAACGAGCCGTACAGCTACAATGGCTCATTTAGGTCTTAATAAAAGTAAATCCACTATAAAAACCGTTATAAAAGCGAACAAAACCAAACCAATAGCACAGTTTATGTTTATAGTAGCGTGATCCCAACCCAATTTACGTTAGTTCGGGGGGACTGAGTAGAAAAAAAGTATAACAATAAAGTAATATAATTTGGGACTAGCAGGCGACGTCGTTACGTATTTGTATGGAGGGACTATAATAATTTAATGAAGGATTCAGAATACAAACCATTATTCGATGGAGACATGACTCTGATAATTAAGCTAATCGAAATGTCAATGCTTTCTTTTCCTGTAATGCGAATGGTGACGCCACAGCTATTTTAAATTCTTCCCTGCCTAGCTTTGAAAACTAACTAAGATTCAATTCAATTTAGATTTGAAAACGTTTTTTTGCTTTACAAAGGTTTGTAAAGAAAACTAATTCTAATTAGTGTGAAGGAACTGCTTATACTAAATGGTATTAACACAGTCATGTTTTCTGTACTTTGCTGGAGTTTTCTTGGGTTTTATATTTTTACTCAACATTGACAAAATGTAATTAGGAGTAGGTAGGATAATATTTATCTTTTATATGTACTATTTTGCACTTTTGGCTGTGATGGCATAGAGTTAGAGTCATCCTTTTTTTGGGGTGCTGGGTATCTTTGCTCTCACTATTGTACCGAAATTATTGTAATTTCGCAACCAAAACTAGTTTTTCAAACAAACAAAATAGTATTCACTCAGCTTACTTTCAAATTACGAATCATATTACAGATGCTCTAAATTAACGTTTTAATTCGTTTAGTTTTAAAACCTCTGATATTATCAAATTAGATTAAATGGGATCAATGATTCCATTTAATCTTATTTGAACAATGAACTTCAAAGGTTCAACCAAGACGAATGCATGCAGTTGTATCAGTCTAAGTAGTAAGTACCACATCGTTGGCTCCATTGACACTGATATACGATGCTGCTTTACTTAACTCACAACCTCGTTAATCGGCGTCTTTGTGGGATACCAGTACTTTCCAATTTAGCTATAAAAGTACAGGAGTAAATATAAACTATGTAATAGATTTTTCAAGTGCAGCTATAAATTCAATTTTAATTATTTTACTTACGTCGGTAAAGGCTTATTTAGTTTGAAGCATTTGTCTGTCAGCAGTCTCATGATTGTCTGGTATGGTAAAAAATTTCTTCAAAGTCGTAATCATAATTGTAATTTTATTATTTACTTATTAAGAACTGTTTTCAATTTTTGTTTCCAAACAGAAAGGCTACCGAAGTATTTTACAATAAACGTAAAAGGAACTACGGCTAAAAGAAAATTCAACTTGCATAAAACGTACCACAATTCTAGGTTTAACTACCACAGTCGCCGAGCTCGAGAGCAAATATCGAATACAAAAGTATGTTTACTTTTATTAACAACTTTCCTTTTATCCCCCGACTCAAATATTTAAACGTAAAAATAAATTGCACGATGACCGTTAAAAGAAGGAAAAAGAAACGCGAAATTAAACTGCTGCAGTCAATTACAAAGCTTAAAAATATCACTGGTATTTTCTTAATCCAGAAAAAAAGGGTTTCTCAATCCTTTAAACCTCTTGGAACAACTTAAGATTCGTTCCTGTTAAATCTGTACCGGTAGATACGTATTTTTTGCAAGCGGCTTACCACTCCACTAACTCTGAATATTTTAGACGTTTTGTTAATATCCTAATCCTCGTTTCTCGTTCGGGAGAGGAGTCTGCATTCACCGTTAACAGTTTCATGATTAATGACTGAAAACTCTTTGATGGCTTTTTAATTAGAGCTAAAATAGGGGTGTAATACTGGTTGGGAGCGGGAAGGTCGGTGCGGCCGCAGCTATATTTCATACAGGGGAGCGCGAGCTTGAATTTGCAAGGCTAATAAATTGTGGAATACCTAGGCCTTATTGGCTCAGCGTTAAATCGTTCAGGCGCCACTGGATTATTTTTCGTCTGAGGTTCCTTTCTTTGTGGAGCAATTGGAAAGTAAAATGCTAAGCGTATTCTTACCTTTGTGTGGCGCTTAAAAGAGTTTACTTTATCGGTAACACAGGAATGGAATTTCTAACTTTACATTACAAATTTATTTCCTCAAACCTCTCAATTCGCTTTTCAGATTATTCTGATTCGTCAATGAAAATGGCGATTAATATTCAATATGAACAATCTATTGGGGTGATTGTTTCTGTAGCCCCCATCAGCTTTGAACGATGAAATAATATTAATTGGAAGATTTTGTACGCGTTTTCCAATTTCTTAACACAAATGTTTGATGTTCTATAAAATATTGAACTCTTTGTTGAAATATTAGACTTAGTTAAGTAATCAAATCGTTGTATTAACGGGAAAAGAGTAATTTGTATAGAAATTTGCAACTACGTTATATTAGTGCTGGTCATTACTCTAGCATGCTAATGAATACATCATGAGTTCTAATAATTTATAGGTACTGCATTTGTGATAACGGCCATTACGCAGCAGTTTGAACTTAAAACAAAACGTCTAAAAGTGCATTCTCCGTAAAACTTAATTTTTTTTTCAATTGGCACTATTTTGAGCTTCTCGTGTAAGCAAGTGGTCAGCCGTGGTGTCAGAATTTTTAAGCTGCTCAAAGGATTCTGACGTGGCTTAACAACTATTGCCTTACGACAAAAACATTCCCTCCGAATTACGGCAGTGCTCAGTTGCAAATACCACCTTTTGTAGCAGTCACCCATCATGGTAGGTGATTACAGCAAACATTGCTTAACTTTACGGATCGATTAGAAACTGCTAGTCGTGCCTTTGCTATGAGTGCTATAACATGATGTGTATGAATCTTTGTACCCCTTTTTAAGGATAAATAGAAAATAATATCTCTTGAACAATTCAATCCGCAAAGTAAAAGTTAAACATTTATTAGTATTCATGCCCAAAGAGGCAACTAATAACCACAAGTGCACGGCAGCCTGTCGCCACCAGCCAAGTTTTTGAAAGTCACGAACGCTCGACTGGGGTGTTACCCGAAAATACTCCTATTACAACCATGAGCTTCGAAAACAATGACAAGCAAAAAACAGGCCTAAGCAGCCACTTTCAGCAATTAAGAAAAACAAAGAATTTTTATGTACCAAGCCTCGTTTGGTCGGAGATTTTAAGACAGGACATTGAAGTTTTAGAAGTTAACATATTTTGTCGAGGTTTTAGGGGTAATCTGTGGGGTACAGTTACGGACTATAAGTACAAAAGTAGGGG
This sequence comes from Ennomos erosarius, assembly GCA_963580505.1. Classification (NCBI taxonomy): domain Eukaryota; kingdom Metazoa; phylum Arthropoda; class Insecta; order Lepidoptera; family Geometridae; genus Ennomos; species Ennomos erosarius. The sequence goes on along the minus strand of OY756992.1, from coordinate 6,432,705 downwards.
AAAGAGAATGGTAGAGGAGAACGTTCGTGAATAAGGAGAGATCGTGGTGGTGAACACAAAGAAAAGGTTTTGCCATGTCTTAGGATACAAAATGCTGACTGAGAAGCGCAATGAATGGAAGGAATGGCGAAGACAAGACACCTCAACTCGTAAATGTAACCAGATTTATAAACACCTAAATGAAACAAGCCATTATTTGAAGGCTTTAGACAGTCCTTAACTAACTAAAAATATATCCGTCTCTTACGTTGCCGTCTATTGGAAAGGGCCGGCAACAGTTTTAAGAGTTCTAGATCTGTCAACTGCACTGAGTGTTTATAATTCCGACAGCGAAGGAATGGAACACTTTACCAGCATCAGTGTTTTCTGACAAATAAAATCTGGGAGGTTTCAAGGCTAAGGTGAACCTGTATCTTATAGGCAAGCATGCTCCATCGTCGACCGCGTCATCACTTACCATCAGGTCAGCCCGTGGTCAAATGTTAGCCTATCAATGATAAAAAAGCCTTTAATATTGGTCCCATAATAATATAACATGTAGGGTAACTCTCAACTTTATTATTTTAAAATTTTGAGTGTCACTGCAACTGTTATGGGCGGCCGTGCCGCCTAACATGAAAGACTAGATCGTCACTAATTCTCATAATAACAAAAACAAAATATAATTGGGATGATGACTACTATTAAAAATGATCAAGTTAATATTACTTTCATAAATAAGATTAAAAATGAATGCAATAATTCAAATTATAAGTAAAATCGGTAAATAAATCACGGAGTAATAAGCTTTTAAAGTTTCTACAGCAAGCATCTCCTGTCCCTTTCTCGCGAAACAGAGCGCCCCCACAGTTACTATGAAAAATCCGCTCGTGACGTCACCATGCCGAAGAGATTGTATGAAAAGCTACCACAGCTTAGTAATGAGGTACTATAACGACCTTCCTCTGACGTCGCTGGCCATTTGCGCCATCTCTTTCTATTTCGGTTTTTAAAATGCTTGTAACTTGGTCATTTTTGAGATATTTAATTTTTGGTTTCATAAATGTAAAGATAAATCTTTCGAGGAATATTATTAATTTATCCAAAAAAAAATGTAGTCATCAATTATAGTTATACAAAATAATAATTCTTAACCAAGTCAAACTCGCATCAAACATGTAGGTACTGAAACCCCAGGTGTGTAATACCATTGTATCTACAGTGTTACCACCATGTTGTACTTTGCAAACTATGACAATGTGTAAACCATACTAACCTAAGCACCGAAATACCAGAATCTATTTGGAGAGCAGCCACAGCCACACGCGACGGGACCTCAGATGTTCGGGAATCTGATTTGATATATGGACCTATTACGAAACAAACTTTTAATTGCCGGTAATTCCGGTGTTGTATTGTAAATTCTGTTTTTGTTCGAAAGAGGCGGTGAATTATGGGCCAGTAAAACTGAAAGTTTAAATAGAGAGAACCTGATAGAGAAGAACAACAAATTTTTGTCGAACACGAAAGAAAACTGACAATCTATTTCTGAATTGTTTTCAATCTGTTTTTAAGTTATTTACACAGAATTCGTCCTATACTATTTGTAAAAAGTTTTGATCATTTAGGTCTTTGAGTATTAAACCTGAGGTAGATAATTTTATATTTTTTTTTAGTTTTTTATTTTTTATATATTTTTTTATATTTTTTTTTAGCTGTGAATCTTAGATAAATAAATAAAAATGTTATTGTGCGTAAACTAAGAGGTACACTCAACGGTTCTCAACGGTATATTAGGCATGTGAGTATTTCAAACCTATACGCACCATATTTAAAATCCAGCTCGGCTACTCACCAATTATTTTTTAAGTAAATCCAAGCTATAATCGGAATTGGGACACGCTTGTTGTGAAGGAAAGAATCGAGATGACATGTTTAATCCACCAAACTGCACTTGGCTAGCGTGCTGTTTTATCCCCTATACTTTTTCTTTGTGAGAAAAGATCTTGCGGTGATTGTAGTGATATTTTAATTACAGGCTAAAAATTAGAGCACAGTCCGCACAGGAGGTTAACCACTAACAATTAAAATTCATTTAACCTAATAAAATATTAGCGAAACTGACTCAACTCCCAGTGAGAGCATGTTTAAGCAATTTTGCTAAGCTGCTGGCTAAATGTTTTCCTTTTACGAACTCACACAAAACAATTTCTCACCAGACTAGCTCTGTCCATTCCGTATCCAGAGCAAGTTCAACTCCAAACAATAGTTAAGCGCAACAAAGAAAGTTGGTTGGCGTTCTGTGGTCGGACGGTGTGAGAAGCGACTTATGTCCGACAGTTTGCTATATGCTTGGGGTGTTGGCGTAATCAGTGCAAACAAGCCCGTGTGCTTACGACAGACTGTATTCAGTTCTGACTTAGCCTCAGATTTTTGGGTTCTACAAATTATTTTCGCTGCCAAAAGCACAATAAAGTTTTGTGGATTTTATAAGAGAGCTGCAGCTGCAGCTTGTGATTTTTTAACCACGCTTCTTCGTACAATTTTTAAGCACCACTTGACATTTCTAAGCGTGTAATTGTGAAAAACTCTTTTTAAAAGCATCATAACGCACAGCAATTTGGACTGTACGTTATCTGCCAGTCAGTCAAACAGCAGAAATAATTTTATTAGTTTAATTCACAGACATAGAGATTGTTGCTGTGTTATGTCCAACTTCGAATTTTTAAATGCCGCATATTCATAATAATATCAAAAATCTTAAAGGTCAAATTACTTAGTACTTATTTGTTAGTTCCTAAGTTATTAAAACGTTTATGACATCACAGAAGGTTGAAGGCGTACGTATTTATGAAATGAAATGAAATAGATACTAGGTATAGAACATAATATTCCTGTTATTATGTTCTTCATTCCAAATTAGTGTTCTAATTTTACCCCGTATCAGTTGTACGCATTAGGGCCTTGATTTATTTGCGGGTATGAGGCGTGAAGTAAATGAAGTGCCTCCAAGAGTAGATGTACGACGAGACCGGGCTGTAACTACCTGTGAGAAGGGGGCTTTAGATCACTGAGAGGTATACGGTGTAGTTTACGTGGGCAGTGTAGAGTAACGGTGCTTATTTTGCAGTAAATTCCAACGACAATTAAAATCATTCTTTGGTACCGTAAGAATTATGACTTGGTTCAAACCATAAGTAAATTCACGGATAAAAACAGGACAACCTTTAGCTGTGAACTAAGAAACAGCGTATAATTTACTTCGAATCGTTTCACTTTGACCTTTAGAAAACTTCGTAATGTGGATGGGTGCGGTGCGAAATTCCTAGGAACCTATAAGAGATACCAAGACAAATAGTCTGTAGTACCAATTCGTTATTCAGAAGCAGTTTGTCACGGAACGCATTAACGTTTGTGGCGGTGGCGGGCGGCGACTTCGGTTGCGGCGGCGCCTTGCCTAAATTCCTCACCAGCTGTCATTCCCGACTAGCGATTAGTCAAGCTACTAAGTGCTACTTTCCGTTGTTTTTCTCGTTGCCATCTCGTGTCGCTAACTGTAATTTATGCGACTTTACAGTTCTACCGCAGCGTCGAAATTTGCAATCGGCCAGGATCCCAGCAAAACCGAAGGTTTATTTATTGGGCGTAGAGTTAACTCCTGAACTGAAACTTCTGCGGGTGCAGCGGTCGACGGCCTTTTTTGTTCGAAGTTTGTTACTTGGCATCGAGAATTATAGAACTCTGCATTCACATATATCTTTATTCAAGCCCCTTTTTTAGTCTCGATTTCGTATGCGAAAGTTAATGTGAAGTTTCTAATTTGCTTAATTTTCATCCGTTCTGCGTTTAGTACGCCTTTGTGTGTTGTTAGTGCTAAATTAATATAGGCACATAACTGTTTTAAATTTGACACAGGAAGGTATTACTAATTTCCTTTTTGTTTACTTGTACTGCTATTTAAAACAATGTAACTAATTCACAAATACAATTTTTTATGCAAATATCAATTTCTTTAGATTATAATATCTGTGGTGCTGATAAATTACATGATACATTCTTATTCTTGGCGACTTCTAAAGTAATAAACTTCCAAAGTAAAATAGTACAAAAATCATCCTCGACAATTCTTACATTATCTTTTTAACACAAATACTGCAGTCAAAGGTGTAAATAAAAATAAAATAAAGGTCGAATAAATTGCAAGCATGCTCAATGCGTCTCTAGTTCTGTGGAACTGTTTGCTTTGTGTATTGATAACCAATGTGTTCAACTTCAAAACAGGAGCATACAGAAAATTCTAAATCGTACTTCTTAGTACTATTACAACAAGGTCCATATTCGATATGTTTCGTGTGCTGTTGACTATTCAAACACAAGAAAGGGTGACCAACCTGATTGCTCGAAGGCGTCTTTCTTTCACCTAGCGTATAATCCTACCAAACCAAGCTTTTGATTAGCTATTATAATGCATTAGGTCTCATGAATAACGTTTAGTAGAAAAAAACACTTGCTTTCCCGACGGCAATTGTGTTGGTACCATATTACATTTAAACTGCAAGAACCTTGTTTACAATCATGTTCAGCCAGTATTTTTTTCAAGTTTTTTTTTCAACTTTATAATTTTTGCAGCTAATGATGTGTCCTTAAATAATTTTTGTCAAAGTCATTCATCTATAAACAAAACATTATTTTTTTATCACTTTTGCTTTTTAAGGTTTATATCTATTGTAACAGACGCTTTATTTAGTTTTTTTTTTTCTTTTATTTTGGCTCTACACATAGTGTATTTAGCCAGTGTCAAGTATTATATTTTCATCGTGTTATAAAATATTTCACGTAAAGTCATGTCCTAGTCATAGTCATAGTCCAGTCTAAGTCAGGTAGTCATAGTCCAGTCTAAGTCATGCTCCAGCAAAGTGGTGGCAACTTTACTAGAAGCTTCTATGGAGTTTTGGAAGCAACACGAAAAGTCACGTTTCACCACATTATATCACTTCCCCTCACTCCTGCTCGTAATTCAGCACTTAATGCGTAAAACGCCACCAATTTTAAACATTAACACTGGAAAAAGCAAAAGTTTTGAAAAATAATAAAATGCAACGACGTGAACTCTTCCGCGTTCCCGCCAAAACTCCTTTATTTAGTTCTTTAGTATTTAAAAGGTATAGGTTAAGTTTTCTATTTTAGTTCAATAAAATGATGATAGTTCTTTACGTAGGTAAATAGATATACATAAGTCTATACATGTCTGCCAAAATGGCCGCCAAACACGTGCGCTAAGGGCTATGATAATGTACCACACAATGTGTACGTACACCTAAGTACATCGCACTTACGCTGCAAATATAAAAGAGTTGAGAGTCCTGATCCTCCCACCTCTCAAAGGCAACAATTAAAGCGAGGGATGAAGGCGTAAAGGGGGTTACTACGGAACTACTGAGTGGAAGCAATGACGGCTCGCTCACGTCGACTCTCCGGCTTGTAAAACAGAAAAATACATGCTTGGGTAAATTATGACGAGACACGTTTTAGAAACCCTTGCGATACATGCCAAAATATCTACGTAGAAACAAACAAGTTTTTTTTTTCGAAGCGATTTTGATGTGTACAAAAAAGGGGAATAGTTTTAGGGCTTTTATGACTTCTAAAAACTATCTTGAAAAACAAACTTGATCGATATTGTACTGATATTATGAATCATTAGTAGGATAGGTATGTTATCCTGGCTGGAGACGTTCAACGAATGTCAATTATAATTCATGTTGAGGCAGCCCTTGGTTTCATCCACGTATTTTCCCAATTTTGAAACCTATTTGATCGCTTTTAGGAGCTAAATTTTCACAAGGCCTTTCTTATAGTAGACCCATAATTATGCCGTAAATTGAAGACATCCTCCAAACATCAAATCAATACGTCCAGCTGAGGGCTGTACGTTGACAGTCAATCCAGGACAAACCCTTTTAAATTTTGATTTATCTAAAAAGCTGCTTTAAACAAGCTTAGCAAGTATGAAAATATGAACCTAAAAAGCTCTTGAAATCAAGAAGTATTATGAAACAATCAACAGTATAAAACAACAGAGTCAAAATAGGTACGTGCATTTAGTCTATTCCAGACTTATCCTGACATTTCGTTCCCTTGCAGATTTAGTTCCAAGACTCTACTAACATAAGTTTCTCCTATGTACTTTCCAGCCACCAAAACAATGAATCTGATGTATGTAAAGCGAAAGGGGTGTCACCAAACTCTTCTCATGACGACCCACCGAAGCGGAAGGAAGCCGCTGTGGAGTAGTTTTTTTCAAAATGGCGGCATGTCAGACGTCATTCTGACGTGTGAAACAAAAAACAAGATGGCTGCGTTAAAAGGGGTTAATCGGGTAGCTCATTGTTATCGAAGCCGATCAAACAGATCTCAACAATAACTTATTTTGATTTCCATTAACGCATACACAACTTAATTAAATTATTTTCCTGACTAAAATATAAACGTAAAATTATATAATTTAACTATTTAAGTAGCTACACCACTTTTGGGCGGCTTTGTAAACACACCGCCAACCTTTAAAGTTAATAATTATAATAATAAGTATTTTTTACAATTCTAATTTAACATTCACAAGACCGTCTTAGGGCTATTTTTAACATACAATAAATATTATAATAAAATCATGTGAACGATACAGATTCAAAACTATATCAAACAGAGCATGTATTATAAAATGTCAGTCAGATATGCATCACACTAATTGCTAGGTTTAATAAAACTAAAACAAAATGTAATAAAATCACATCTATTATTAAACTTACCGCTTTACTTTGAAGTAATTTAATTTCTCCCTAAATGAGCAACGAGTATACCTAAAATAGGTAGGTACTATTAGGCATGTTTCCATCCCTAAATAATTTTGGGCTATACTTGAGAATGCCTTAATACGGATCCGAGGGTTAGGCTGCTCATTCATTTAAGTGATGACTCTAAAGTACTGGAAATCTGACCTGGCCCTTTTCCTTCTTTGGAACCTTGAATCGGGCTCTCGCATATTCATTTGAAGGCGTACGAAGCTCTCCCTACTTTTGCGAGTGCTCTGTTCAGCGTCAAAACGGCTTTTGCTCTTAAATCAAAGTGAAGCAGCTCTCGGGCAGCGGGCAGGGCAATATGAAACAGGTCGAGCCCAGTGATCCGCACTCCAAAGGGCCGGTCGGCGTCTCAGATGTCGCTCCAAGAGCCCATTCGCGGGCCCCGGCCACACCCTCCACTCGACTTGCACATAAGCCCATGAACGGCCCGCTTTATTTATTATGTACAGCCATTAACGCCACTGGCATGGCGGCGAGTTTTTCAATTTTTAATTTCCCTCTTACCACGTCGGCGACACTCAAAACGCTCCCTGGATTGACACTTAAGCTTGTAACTCATCTCGCGAGAGAGCCGCCTGTCGCTGTAATGAGTTTCTCCTGCGAATAGAGATTCTTATTTCACTCGGTAAATAGTGAAAAGATGTTTTATTTATTTATCCAGGCAGTATAAAACTCTTCTATTTACGCTCAAGTTGTCACGAAAGCATAAGTACAATCGCTAGTTTTTCATTTGAATTACTGAACTCTACTGCTACAAATGCTAAGTCATTACACGATTTTTCGTTAAAAGTCATCCGTATAACTTAGTCTGTTAATTTGTTTTCGCTAATAGGTTTGACACGTCGTAATACCTGACACGTAAGTAAGTATACCTAATATCGGGAATTTGTTTTTGTCGTCTCTATGGCTTCGTCCCGTCTGCTCCTAAATACCTACGCACCCAAAAGTGTTTTGTAAGGCTTCAAGGCTAATAGTCTCAAAATGGCGTCTCTTTCCACGTAAATAATATCTTTATGGTTCAATATACCTACGTATATTTGTACATATGTACATAGGTACTCGTATGACCTAGTGATTAACAAACAGTATGCAATTAAAAAAGAAATGTGAACAAACAGAGTAATTTGATTTTAATCATTTCAGTCAAGAACTTAAATTACTAATTTTATTTTATTTTTCTTGTGTAGCTCTTAACTATGAATTTAGTGTGGTAGACGTCATAAAAATTGTAATAGTTGAAGATGAAATACAACTCTACTCTAGCGATGACATTTCGCAAATTGTTCGCCCTCAAATACAGACTCGATAAAGGTCAATATATAATAACTGCCTTGGACGTATTAAGAACCGAATGATAGCCTACGGCATCTAAAACTATCCCACTATTCAGTATCCAGCCCAAGACAACTTTCAACTGCTGATTCTCTAAATTTATTTCATTAAATTTAACTTTAAACTCTCGAGGGCCGAGAATTCAGGCTGAGGCGAACGAGTTAAAGTTCAGAAGGTACCTAGGCAAATTAATCTTAAGGGAGTTTTGGCTATCCCGATCTGGACTTGAGTGCTCCAAGTCCCTCGGACGTTATAAATTAACAAACCCTCGCCGGTAATTAAACGGGAGGTGTGCTTCACTTCATATACAGTAACGAACAAAAATTCAATTAACCTAAATTGTGTAATAGTAATTTTTAAAGCCAAGGCTGTATAGCTATTTACATTATCTAGCATTTTTTTTAAATCAAGCCCATCCTGGCTCTCTTCGTAACGGGACTAAGCTTTTCGTTAGAAAAAATTAATGCTGATAAATCTTGTTAGAAAATTTAATTTGATCTCATTTGGAAATTAATTAATCCGTCAAAATTCATCTTAGGATATTTTTATTTTTCATAAAAACTTGATTAACAGTTTTGCCAATTTGTTTAGTTTCCATGTTTGTATTTTAAAAATTAACATTGTGTATTTTCTTTTTTTGCAGGTATGCCATTTTCTGAGAGCCCAAGTTCCATCCATTAGGTAACAATTACTGTATAAAACATCAAGACTGAAACGAAAGCCTTGTATGATGGTGATATATCTTAATTATAATAAGTCTTAATGATGAGACCGTGTAGGTTAATGGAGTTATAAGCATTAATAGCGCAGAGCTCTGTGATACAATGATAAAACGGCGAAACGCTCAGAGAATTTTCCAAGCGGCCGCACTCGGAAATCTCTTTAAGCATACATCTGCTTCAGTTACCGCTTCATTCGAATTAAGGAAAGTTGAAACTTTATAATTAACACAGTTAAATATCCATTAAAATTCGTCAAATGAGTCGCCTCTTCATTTGCATATTTTGCAGCGCGGGTGGAGTTGGTGAACTAATGTTTTCGGTTCATTTCCTAGGAGTCCCATGACGGTCGTTGGTACGAAGCCTTTACCGGCACCACGATATGGAATTAAATGTTGATTAATATCACGCGTTTTAAGGCCGCCGTGAGGCTGATGCTGTTGAGACCCGTTCAGGTGTTCAATTTAGAGGCACTTTGCAACTACAAACTAGTTAGCAGTTACCTCGGGCTCGCAGCTGTGTCGTATATGTTACGTTAGTTAAGTAGCGCTCGTTGGTTCAACGGCAAGGATTTGGGTAATTTATGTAATTGATTTGCTTTTATGTCTTTGCGTTCGAAGGCCCGAACTGTATCCGCATTACCCATATTATCGTTAAAGGAAATGTATTGTAGCATAACGTAGATTCTGCCAAAGCAAAATTGGGTTAAGAAAATCAGCTTTACCAGCACCACAATGACTTTTTGTTCTTAACTAAGCTAATAAAAGTAGTATTCCTTAACTTTACTTAAAGGTATTTATTTGTTTGCCAAGACGGTATTACACTAATACATTTCCATTTTTTCAACCATTGGAAGAAAGAATAAAAAACTTTTAAATTTTATGTGCTAAATGGCTTTACTCAACTAATAAAATAAAACCTTATGTTTTTTTTTCTTATACTGCCCAAAAAACACAAACTAAAGCTTCTCCGAGAGAAAACCGCGTATTATTGGTAAATTCATCTATAGTTCAGTTAATCCAGTACTCCCCTAATATCAACCAAACCATTCGACCCCATTCCCCACTGCAATATTCTTCAATGCGCTCACGCCGCTAGGGATTCCAACTGTCAATCAAACATGCACCAATCCACAATAGTTCCAATAAAATATTTACAAATCTAATCCTGTGGGCTACGAATCCATTATAAATAACCTTTTATACAAGTACAAAAGTCGGCTGCATCATTTTACTAAGGGTGCACTTAATAAGGCACTCTTTCCACATGCTTGTTACGTATTGATAACGTGTCTAGACGTGTTCAGGTCTGGTTGTTCAGCATTTGCTGTCACGAAACCATGAATTCATAAGGAATTGCAATTTGAGGCACACGTGAGGGTAACCCTTAGTTTAATGACCGTGGTTAGACTTCGATTTCCTTGCATTTTTCAATAAACGTGCATTGCGAATGAATTTTTCTATTTTGCCAAGTTAAGCAAGTTTAAATTAAAAACAATCTTCCCGTCAGCCAAATAATGTACAAACGAATAACAGAGCATTTTCCCTAAATCAGGAGGAACATTGTGAGAAAATGCTATTCAAAATGCAAGAATTATGAACTGTTAACCGGCAAATGAACAGATTTGATGTCCCCCATCCGTTCATCGTTGATCATTGTCAAGTAAATTGATGTTTGACAAAATGTCGTCACCGCGATGTTATTAAGTTGAAAAGCTTTTAACGATAATTAATGTGAAGAAAATCGTGAACTCAAACCGAAAATTTCAGTCGTCGATGACAATAGCAAACGATTTCATAACTTGATGTATTATTTTTAAATTAATGCCTGTCGCTTTAAGTCCTGATTGATGGATATTAACGGGAATTTTATGAGATGTGACTGTTTAAAATTATGACTGTTCATTTTTTGATAACTTCCTTGTTCAAGTTATAGGAACTAACCAAAATATATATCATACATACTTCATTAAAAATATATATTTTATTTTCTAAAATTACTCACCATAATATTGAGCGTGTTGAATTTTTTAAGATCTGTTTTTGTTCGTGCTCCAGATTGAAGCGATAAAAGTATGAACCAAAATAATTAAAGTATCATAAAACTCACCTCAAAAACTTTTCTCGTTCTTCTCGAGTTTTTTTATCAAGATGACATTCAAGTTATTATTATGAGGTGACACTTTGATAAACCTTTCCTTTTTGTAAGGGAATTTCAAAAGTGTGACTTGCTTGATTTTGTTGGTTGACTTTGATTACTTCCGATGTTTTTAATTGTCCCGATTCTCAAGTTAGGGATCGAAAATGTCAAAATATTAAGGGTAGTTCTCATCGATGCTCAAATTTGATGGTCACGAGGTTATATTTCCTAAACGGCTTAAGATACAAACAGAATTTGTGAATTAAATGATGAAACATCTATTAGGCTACAACAGAAATAAAGCTTGTCATAATAAAAGCAAAAATAATACCTTAAGTTAACACGAAATGGTCAAAAACGGGGTAATTTTTCGTGTTCTCATCGTGTCACACTCTCCAATGCAGTAAAACATTTGCTTACCACTTCACCAAATTTCACTGTATTTGTATGTAACATATACTAAAATTATCGTAATTAAATACACTTTACACTAAATAGTCTAAAATAAATATTTTCATCATTATTTTCAATTTAAAACAACATACGCGTCGGTCACGCGGATATGGGTTCTTTAAATTCGCGTGATATAACGGCTGCCTATTAAACAAAACATCAGCAATCAAACACTGAGTGTGGTCCGGTCGAACGTCAGTCGTGTACTGGCATCGCAGACGTAAGACGTGTGACTCAACGTGCCGGAAAAAAAAAATATCGGTAAGCTTGTATTTGTTCATAGGTTTACCGATCACACGTGCACTACATTTTTTGGGCATTGTATTTCATCAATTGAAATCAAAGTTAGCTCACCGAAACCCTAAAATGTGCGAGATATTTATGTAGTATTTGATTTAAATCGATACACTTAACTTTGCAGCAATTTTACAAAAAAGGGATAATTTCGTCAGTTTCGTGTCATAAACTTCGTGGCATTTTAGTCATGAAACTGATTTTGGTCTATGAAACTGATTTTATGCATTCTTTTATTTAGAAATGTAGCGACTGGTGTGAGTTTATTGAAACAATTCTAGTTATTGTAGTATGACAGATGTAAGATAGTGTTTTGAATAATTATGTAAACGTGTTTTTATCGAGAAAAGATTGGTCAATTCGAACTCACTCATCATTCATTGTGATTAATAATCATAGCTTAAAAATGAATGAGTTCGAATTGGTAGGTATGTCATGTTATCGCGAAAAGGGGTGATCTGGACCGTGGTAGCCTAGTAACTCTCAAGTTGGGAGAACCTTCCTTCGAAACTAGCATTGTATTATGTTTAATAATAGGTACCTAAAGGGGAAGAGCTAGTAACAGTACCTACGTTTGGTAGTAGATTAAAAGATTATGGTTACATACCATTTTTCTGGTTTCCGGGAGAAGCAGCCTATTGCGAAGATTCCGGTAGGTAGCTAGGTAAAAGGTACCTATAGCCCAAGTTCACATTCTATGAACACTTTTCTCCACACACGTTTACCGTCGGATATTATGTACCTAAAGTATGTAGGTATTAGGAACGAACTCAAGAGTATATAATACGCAGTACCCTGGCCTAATTCAGTATAACAATGTAGTAATGTTACGGTTTTATGTAAGAAAAATAAAACTAATTAAACTAAGGTACTAGATTCCTTCCATAAATGCATCTGAAATTCACATCATTGTATTATTTTAACATATTTTAACATAGCAGATAATCCAAAACTAATAATATTATCGTTATTGTTAGTGTAGCACACATAACGCATCTGCTATAATTAATATCCTAAACTATGCTTCTACTGAACGTATCAATCTGTGATAGTGCCGAAGTATAACAATAAGAAAGAACATAACAACAGTTGATTGCACTACTTATAACAGATCGATACACTCGGTAGAAAGTACACTACGTGAGCCACACAAACAAGAGAAAAAAACAAACAAAAGAAACTAACTGTCAATATCGCCAATCCGTCACTGGCAATTCGTTTAGTTCGAGACCGACACCGACACTCCATGACACTACTGACAATCTGACGTTTATTTTGTAAACAAATGTTCTAAATTATGTCATGTTTAAATTAAACACGGCGTAGCGTAGGTAATAAGCTTAATGAACCAGGCATGGAGCTAATATTTCATCCATGGAACTAGGCTATAAAAACTTGAAATCATTCTTTGAAAACCGTACAACGTGGGTATTATATTAATTTAGAATCTACGCTGTGAATAGGGTTCAAACATGCTAGGTTAAAAGTTAATAAATAATGCGAATACTGATAGGTACCTACTAGTTAGGTAATGAATGAATGAAGATGATATTATGTATAAATTCACTTGGAGAATTTGTTTTTATTGCTGTGGTTTTTCGGGTCTGCGGCGGCTCCTTGTCGCCGCCTGCGCAGGCTCAGACCCAGATCCGGAACGAGGAGGATGCTCAGATGATTTATTGATAATCGGCTTCGGTGGAAACTCGGCCATAAGCAGCACTAGCTCATCCATCATAGAGATACGCCTGCGGTCATTATTAGGTAGCAATACTAGGACTATTCCGTCCCTAGTCCAGCAACGAGTGATGCCGAAATGTTTGCGAGCTGCACTGAATATAGCCTGGCGTGATTTAGTTAAAAACTCACTTAGTACCGCCGGTGATGTCTTAAGCCGCTTCTTTTCATTCCAGATCTGGTTGCGGATTTTAATATCAACAAATCTCACCAGTATAGGTCGACTATGTAAGCTATTTTTAGTGCCTAGACGATGACAGATTAGGATGGATGAGTCTTGGATATCTCCGAGTTTCATGGTTGACCTAATGACATCAAGTACCAACACTTTGCAGTCTTCTTTATCTTTCTCTTCAATACCACTAAATAATAGAGCATTACGCCTGTTGAAACTGTCTAGGTCATCTACCTGCACTGATAAGGACTGAATTAATGATCTAAGCATTTGGAATATAGACCGAACCATTTCTTTGAAGGACTTAAATTCTTGAGCTAATTTGTCGAGACTCAGTTTATTGTCATCCTCTGTAGCAGTCTTAAATTGATTTTCAAACTCGGCCATCCTAGAAGAGAGGCTCTCTTCAATACTCCTCTGTGTATCCAGGACACTTTGAACACTTGCCATAATATTAGCTTGAGAATTAGGTTATGCCAGCAGGTAGGTGCAGTTAGTTTTGTATTGACATAAAATGCATTAAATATTTATTGATCCACTTCAAAACACATGAATACTTGTAATAAATAGACATAGATTGGTCACTCAATTGCAGTTTAAACTATTATTTTATAAATTTATTAGAAGAGCTAAGTTTTTATAATATTGACAGTTTTACTGCCTACCCGCAAAAACGATATTGTCTTTTGTAGTGAGATTTGTTTTTATATATAAATCGTTATAATATAAGTATAGATTATTTCTATTGTAGTGAAGGTTGTTGTTCTATTGAAAAAATAACGCAACTCATAAATAAATACACTTTTTAAATACTCATGATGCTTCTTAATTAATAAAGGTATTAATACGATAACTATCTGTTTTTTGTCAGCAGAGGCTTATTACCTATAATATGTAGTTAAGTGGATTAGTATTCGTATTTCGTAGGATGAACAAACTCAGGACCGAACTGATAATAATATACATAGTTTTGGTTATTAATACCATTTGTTTGCCAGTTTAATTATGAAAACAAGATTACGTTGTTATTTTATGAACATTTAGTCTTATAAACAGTAGCAAAACGTGAGAAAATGATAGCTGTAAAGTTACCGAGTCATTTTCATGATCCGATGCGTCGCTTTCGTGGCCTCTAAAATTTCAAAACCATTTATCACCCAAACAAGACTTTCTATTTGATTAACTTATATATTAATTTACTCGTCTTATAAAGCGCTATAATTTACTGTACAAAAATATTTGAAATAAGCACGATATAAAATTGTACATGAAACTGACGATGAGAATCGTAAAAATGAGAACGAGCCTTAAAGCAGAGTGAATAATTCCAAGAGAATAATTTTATTAGTCACCGAATAACGCAAAGGTTTAAATATCGCATCAATGATGAACTAAATACTGACGGAAACCATGTTTTCTTCTGTACCTAATCATAACATTTTCTCAGCCAATAAAAAAATATCTGTATATATTTCGCGAAAGTAACTTTTTGTTTAAATTGGCAATCCAACATGCGTCTGACGGTAACAGTCCAGTACTAGTTCCACTATGTAACTCGAAGTTTAGCTTAAAATTTCAACATTTCGTAGAACCTCTTACACCCAAAACATTCTTCAGCCTAATAAAAACTTTGTTCAGCACAGATTTGTCGTAATTACACCCTATTCAGACGTTATCAAAACTGAATCTCGCTGAGTAAACACAGGGGAGCTGGAACGCACTCCAAAGGGCTATTTTCAATTTTCTTCTAAGCTCGCTCAAATCCCGAAAATCCAGCGCCCTAATCTTGGAACTCAAGAGCAAATGTCGCGCTATCAGCTCTCGTCAGAGTAAATAACGAGTTGAAAAATGACAGTAATAACTATCGCAGATAATGAGTGGGGTGGAAATGCCCTCAGGAATACAAGCTCTGCGCACACCAAATGTTGCATCGAATGGTTGTAGCGCTCGCGGCTGCAAGGTAAACAAACCATTGTCGACAGTTTTTGCGCCTTTTGTGCAGATGTAAAATGTACGTCCTATACCCGTTTTGAAATCTAATTCACGCGTGAACCGAGTTGTATGTGATAGGTGCCGTTTTATAGTATACTAGCATTTTTTTAAAGTTAGATTACCTGCAAGGGATTTACCGGTCAATACCGATTGTTAGTGTACTTAAAAAATATTCAACTAATTTATCTGCTGTTGTCATGAATAAAACATTTTTCTTTCTTTCTTTCTTTACATATTAGTTCTATAGTCCTACTTTTAAATTCTCCCGTAGGTGCCACCTGTGAGCACTCAACCAAGATACAAGACCAGCTAAAGGCATTCTTAAAATTGATGACATAATTTGTGTATGAAATCATCATAAAATGTAGGAATAGTACAAAAATTTATAAAATAGTAAAATCTGCTGGCAACGATTAAAATTAATAAATCTGAACAGACATTTTTAGTTTTGTTCGTCATAAAACGCACCTAAGCGTCTTGTAAAATTTCAATAAATTATATTTATTATTTACATGTTAGTTTTATGATTTTATAAGCAACTTACCTGGTTTGTTATTTATTGTGCAAAAAAAATGATATTCTTTTCATTTTCCACTGTTTTCTCTATAATTGTATGGACGAGAAAATCGCAATAGCTCCGCGTGATAGTCACAAAGCATTCTTATCAGAACGGCTCATTTCCACTCAATCCTGTTTCATGCCATCATGCGCGACACCGGGGTATCAGCTTTTTAAAGGGAAGGGAGAGAATGAGCGCGAATTTATCAAAACTCCGTGTTCTTTCCATTAGTCGCATCTCAGATTGTCAGAGTTGTAAGCTGTGGCGTAACGACATATACGCGAGACGACGTAATGACGTCATATACTTTGATGGCGCATCTAATACACATTTCACAGTGACAGTGAAACACAGAATACCAGGCTCTTAACTTTTAAAAAAGGGTAAGCAAATATAAATTTGAATAGACCGTCAAAACGATCGCTGAGTAAGTACACCGTATTTTATAGTTGTACAAAGTTAGCATTTCAAAGTAGCAAGTAAAGTTAATTTTTAATTTTCCCGTACAAAACAAGTTTGAAGAGGCACAGAAACCCAATTAAAATTGTTTGCGAATGGCTGAGTAAATCCGAACAAAAATTGCTCCAGCGCAAATAAGGACTAGGTAAGCTTCTTCTCAATTTAGGTCCGTTATAAGATATTCATAAAGATGTTCTGGCGACACGACAAAAGCCCCACCTTTGCTTCGGCTCGCTTTTTGGCTAGAATAATATTACTAAAAGTCTTGTGACTTATCTCTAGCACAGATGCACTGTTATTAGATAGTATTATTAAATTAGAATAATGCAAATAATATTTAAGATTTTATAGCAGCCTGCTCAGCGAAATCTTCTTGTGAAGGAAAAATTTTAAAATCAAAATTTCATATGTTTTTCCCGCTCGTGATTCAAGATTTTCCTATACAACTGTAGGATGCAAAAAATATTTATGTATTACGTTGAATTATTTTATTTTTAAGACAAAAGTTCTAAATGAAGATGTCCTGATTGATAATACCAAAAAGGACATGAATTTGGGTGGATGAAGTAATTCATGCCTATAAAACTATGAATTCAGAGTTATAATACATATAACTACCGCAAGAAACCAGTCATTCCGGGGAACTCACAGAACACCTATAGTAGTTCAATATTATACATACCTACATAGTAAATATAAATATTAATTAGCAATATTACAAGCTTACGTTACAACGCTCATATTGTTAGATAATAGATAAGCTACCTACTATAAATCCATAATTAATACGGTGCAATATAATACCGAAGACGTTTAATCGCGACCCTTGGACCTTAGACATGAAAATCTAACCATTCGTCAAGGTTTCCCCACCATCGCCTGTCAGACGAACGTATCAAATATCATTGGAAATTAATCAACTGAGTTGGCATCTTAGAACGCTGCGGGGCGTCTTCCTCAAAACTTTCCCTTGTGAGGACGATTGCATTTGTGAGTAAACAGAAATGGGGCTATTTGTTTCGTTTTTATCTTAGAGCCAGTCTGCTTTGATCTTTATGTTTGTGTATTTGTTTACTGTCTCGACAAGTTGACAGTTTAACGGTTGTTTTATTTTTTACACGAGCACTTCGAAAAGGAGGGATATGATTTTGACTGTCTTTATAGGTCAATAATATTATCATGTATGTTCCCTCCAATCTTTTATTAATTAACAGTCGCGTATAGAATTTTAATCAATCTCTTTATCTATTCGTGTAGAATTTTAATAAGCTATTAATTAATATTCTAATAAAAATATTCTAATATTTTATTATACATCTTTTGAATATAGCTTAGCTTCTTTTACCGTTTTTATTTATTTCCAACAAATGCGGACCTATATTAGTTTTGTGTTTTATTATTTGGTTAGGTCACAATAGCCTGATCTTCGAAGAAATACTTATAAGTTACATCAAAGAGGTATTTAGAATACCTATCATATGGTTTGGTTTGTATAATATATAAATTACATGTCGTCGTTAGTCAACATAGTAAATACTTTTACTCAAAAACATGTTAACAAAAATGTGATAGTCTATTTTAATTAGATTCTGTATATTGTGACTGTCCTCAATTGGCATTATAAAGCCGCATTTTTTATAGAAACATTTTAATTTTGAATTTTTTGTCTCTAGAGCTTGTATGTCCCTAAGGGCTGGCTTCATATTACGGACCAAGCATCCACCTTCGGCTCACCACTTAGACGACTTACCAAGTCTACCCGGGTCGTCCCCTTTCCACGTATTAATATAATCGCGGGGAAGCTTTATTTTATACCACTGCCACCCCAAAAGACAAAAGATGTATCACAGCTATAAGTCAGACGAATTAATCTATATCACTTGATAATAAAATGAAAGTAACATCTCAAGAAGTTAATAGAAATTTATTACTGAGCGAGATTTCGCTATTAATATTCAGCTGGCTTCCGTATTTTTGAGAGCGACACACTGAAGTTATTGCGCTTTTTTTTTCATTTTATTAGCTTGTTCTATAAATAGGGGATATTTTTATTATGATTTGTTTAAAGAACCTTATAATTAAGATTAAACATTCAAGATTTTCATTTGTTTGGGTTGTTAATAATTATATCAAAATGCTGTATTCGCTTTCCAAATAACTTTCAGATTCGGATTCAGATTTTTATTGCTTCCATAGTGTACAATAGGTGGAATATAAAACACAACAAGACAAGAACATAAGACAAGAAAAGAACAAGAAAGACAAGACTAGACTGACTTTAGACAAGGATTTTGGAAGGCTGTAAATATTCTTGCGCAAGAAATGTGCGTAAAAAGCAGCGTGGGGTGAACACAGTATTAAAATAAACTTCACTGTTTTCTTTATGTACTTAGTGCTTTTGACGTGTAAGTTGTTGGGAAGATTCTAGCTCCAAAACTCAATAATCAGCTACAGGTACCCAAACTGACAAATTCATTTGAAACCTATCAAAAGGGAACTAGTCTCATAGAATAATTTTACGGTATAACGCCTCCACATTGCCCGCTGCATCGTGGACCACATTTCAAACAAATTGAAAATCAATTTAACGAAGGGTCCCGATGAATTACGCCGGCGTCTTGAGATGAAGGGGAATCAAAATCGTTCACGATGGTTGAGCTAGGTGATAAATTATGAATCTTTTATGAAAGTATTTAAATCATACTAGAATTTAACAACAATAAAAAATATCAAACGATATAATAATCATAAATTAAAGTTTGCTGTATTTGAAAAGTATATTTTGTACTTGATACTTGAATATATTTAATAAGTATAGCTCATAGTAAAATAATAAAAGAACAATAAAAACTTTAACTATTGTTAATCAACGTTTCTCTAATAGTGGAGTTTAAAATTAAATAGCTTAGTTTTATCAACACGGGAGTCAAGTTTTCTTAGCTCTAAAGAAACGCCAACATGCTGGGGGGTAGAAAATAGGAAAATACATCACCTTAAGCGAGTAGGGAAGATTCATATCAGACAGGAAATTCGAGGCGCGTCTCGCTTCGGGAAGTAGATTTTTTGAAAGGAGCCCACCTCCTTTCGATTTCACATATGGACTACCTGATTCATGAGTTTTATCTACCATGAAATGTGTGACTAAGAATTGAATATTACCGGCGTGTTCACGCGTTGGAATGAATGGTAAAGAGTATCGGTTCCTCATTGAGGAAAGTGTAATCTATTTAGTTTGAAGTTGAACGGTTTGGCTGTAAAGAAGTAAATGGGAGTTCTTTTTATATAAAAATGGTTCATATTTAAACTTGATTTTTAAAAATTGGGATAAATTGGGTGATATTGGATTATTTGATCGACTTATCATTCTAAAAATCTACCTACCATTTATAACATAAATCAGATCAAAACTTTTAAATGATAAAGAATCTCTTTATTTTGGAAACGCAAATAAAATATAATTATTTTAATACTCATTATTAATAATCTAAATATTTTTTGTTATAACATTAAGGGAAACTTACCGAAAACAAAACCAAGCGTTATTACAAAGAACACGCAATACACGAAACACAATCACTTTTCCGCCTCCCTAATTTTCGTATTGAAATTGGCGCCAATAAAAAATGCATCAAAGTTAAGAACAGGCAGAGGTGAATAACTCGCTAGAGATGTAACTCAATTTTCCGTACAAAAATTGGCATTCTTTTGTGCGTCAGCATTCGTTGATTCTCGCCCCCATCACTACGATACAACGATTATTATTACGTTCGAAAACCCATCAAAAGTTACAATTGAAAAGTTAAAGTATTCCGGGTGGGTTTGAGTCTCCCTCGTCTATCTACAAATGAGTTTTCCATAGAAATATTCCTTTGTAAGCACACCCGTGCCGTGCACTAGCCGTAGACTTAATTATGTCTGAATATTTTTAGTATTTCGCTACGGGTAACCTGTTCACGCTAATTTACTTTTGGCATGTGAACAAACTTTGTTCCTAACTTCTGTTTATGAGGAATTTGTGAAAAAAAAAATGTGATTTAAGTATTATTGTTCTCTGTCTACGATTGTCTTGCTAAGATCACTCGAAATTCATTTTATTGTAGTTTTTTTTCTTTTGAGCCTTATTTGTTGTAATTTGTTACTTACTAGAAGTGGGAACAAAAACTTATTATTTTCAAAATATTTCGCGAAATCTCGCAAAAGACTCTAGACAAAACAAAACATCGCGAAACAGCCGTTTGTTTATCGTATAACCCGTATAACTAAGCGGTAGAATCAAGTCCATCCTCGATCGGGCAGAACTTATCTCGGTCCGCTGCATTCTAAAACCGTTTTATTTAACTTCCTCGTGCCTGTCTATTGTTAATAATACTAGGGCGTACTCCTGCAACTCCCTAAAATTCTTTTACCCAACTTATTCTCAAAATACAAATTACCTTTACTCCCCTGCAAGCGCACCTTAGAGCCCCACCCTGAATAATTAATACAATGGAAGGTTAAAATCGTCCAAGTGTCAACTTCCCCTAACTTTTTAAAATGCGACACCATCAAAATTGTGGTCTAAGTCGACGGCTAGACCTTTTATCTTCACGAGGGTTGTTTATTAAATTTCGCTTATTTTATTCGAATTGACATTGATTTGGGAAAAGTTTCAAAAAGATGCGTGTCTGACCGTATTTGTGTTTTGAAGTTTGGAAGTGTGTATGGGGTTCGTTTGATCCTGATTGAAGAATTTACCCTGTCCAAGTAAATATATCGCTGTGAAGTTTTCGCTGGCATCTCAAGCTGCCAAAACAAATTTCGTAACATACCACTGGGGTGGCTTAAATGTATATTATTGTTTTCTGAGCTGTGCAAGGTAGGAAATGTACCATAGTCACACCAAAGGAGCTTATGTGTCATAATTTTTTGAAGAAAGAGGGTTGGTTTCTTGTAATAGGAAATATTTTTAAAGAAATTAGGTACCTACTCCAAATATCTTTAATGCCGACCAGATTGATCTATCATAATCCATTAGTTTCGCGTTATTATCATCAATTTTATTAACAGCCCATGGTTAAGCCTTACTATCGATAAATCAGTCACGTGACCTATCCAAGACAAAAACTAGATAATACCAAACTTTTAACAAAAGTATTCTGTTTTTTATCTTTCACGTAAGCAATGCCCTTTAAATCCCGACAATAATTTCCCTTGGGGTTTCAGTTTGGCCTTTGACAGGGGAGACTTGGACAGCGGGGTGACCGGGCTAAGAACTTACTGAGGGTGTACCACTAGGGTCACTCTTGGGCCGTCCATTGTTCCTTGACGTTTATGGTCACCGAAAGGGCACCAGCCAAAGGTTGAATTTTGGATTCAATCTCAAACCCCAGGTAATTTCTAAACAATTAATATTGAAAAGCCTTTCGGAGCTCGCCGCAAAATTTAGCGCTTATCCAAAGGCAGGAAATTGGTTGTCGAAGATTTATTTGAATATTTTGTGGTATTCATAGTTTAGAGCTCGCTATTCATTTGTTTAAATTTATAGCTGGAATTGTGAATAGAATAAAGTTATGAAGTGGGGATCATAGTTTAGAAGCAGTAAATAGTAAAACAATGGTTGATGTTAAATCTCTCTGCTAACATATTTATATTATGTATATTGGACGATAGATATTCGTATCTTATATTTTAGGTATAAACTAAAGTAGAACCAAAAAAACCATAAAAACGGCGTATTTCTGCAGTATCTATGTGAGACGGCAAGTACAGTGAGAGAGGAAAACAGCTCCAAATTTACTTTAACGTTACATTTGTAAGCGTGTATTAACAGATACAAAACACACATAACCGATTAGGTACATTTTTCATTAATTTTCATCGAAGCGCATCTTTAAACTGCGACTGTTAAATACCAATTAGGCAAAGCCATTTTAATTCAACCAGCATAAATCTTATGCCTTTTAAGCAATAAAAACTTACCTCAATAAACAAAGTATAAATTATGTACAATAAAAAACTATTAAAAGATTTATTTTCATACTCACTGCATAATATGCAACCCTATTTCATGGAAACCCCCAAGGATCCGACATGAGTCTTTGTGGCGTCCTCCAAGCACGAAGCCAATATTTCCCAGCTTGTATGAAATTCAAATACAATTTAAAAGTTTACATATTATTTTCTCTGAAACTATGAAGCCGCGCCTACGGGGCATCTTTGTATTATAGAGGCACATAAGTGCAAAGGAATTATTATTAGAGGATTTTGTTTTAACTGGTGGGACAAGAGCGGGTTGAGTAACAATGGATTTAAGAAAAAATTGTGCATCCGAACCATTTCGCAACTAATACTAAAAAGATGAAAGTTTTACTAGCTATCGTATGTTTGTTGCCACGCAGCACACAGGTGACTAAAAATTTCGTCGATATTGTGTGTAGGATACCTATTCAGGTACTGAATATTTGATTCTGGAAAAATTGTGTAGTGTGTTTGTTGTACGCTATGTTTGTTGTTGTTGGGTAGCTAGCATTTTCATACAAATATTGCACATTTTTAACCATCGCGATGAGTCTCAAAAAACTAAATTGGTTTATAAAACAGTCAAACTCAATAATTGATTAACATAATGAGAGCCGAACCTAATTATGTTTAGTTACGTTAAAGCTAAAATTACAGACACAAAATCAAATTGACAGTCCTTTTAAAATAAGTAATTACTACAATATTTACAAGAATTCTCTGAAATAAATTCTGCTTTTGCAGTGTCTCTTTGGCGAATCACAAATTATATTACCGAAGCTAATACAGAAAAGTTATTCAACAAACTCTTTAGAAAGTTGAAAGTCAAAGCCTCTCGCGGAGCAATAATCCCTTGCCGTCTCTCTGTGTTAAGTTTTATTCTAATAAAATAGCCTTTGGAAAATCGTCTGATTTTTATCTCAAGTTTACCGTGAGTTTCTTCTTGTGAATTTTTAAGCCATTTGGCGTACAATGGCGTGTTTTAATTTAAAAAAGTGATTATTTACAATGGTAAACGAGAAAGTAGCAAGTGGGATCACTTGCTACTTATTTTTCTGTTAAATAGGACGTCTTCAAAATACTGTAGTTGTTTGTCGCATAATTTTCATTCTATAAAAACTGTTACTTTTTTTCAACGAAAAGATTTTGCGGTTTCATCTGCTTGATATATTTTTCTTGCAGAAAACATTTTCGAGATTATAATTATTCTTATCTTAATAGTGCAAAAGCAATCTCTGTGAAAATTTTTATATTATTTAAGCTCCGCTGTTGAACGTAAAACGATATAACCCAATAAATTCAAAGTCTATTAGAGCGCCTGGTCGATGCGACGTGTGACCAAAATGCTGGCACTTATTTGGCTCAACGCATCAGCATTGCAATTCAACGAGGCAATGCTGCCCGCATGTTGGGTACGCTACCTACTGGCAGTGGGCTGCAGCAATTGGACTGTCTATAGGCCATCGCGGTCTATTATACAGTCCATATGTTCTTTGTAGTAGGTATAGTGTAGATAGTTAGTGTGTAGTGTAGTTAATTTTAGTTTAGTTTAGTTTTTATTATTGTAGTAGTTAGCTTGAGTAATAAAGGCATATTGCCCGTAAAAAAAAAGATTAATAAACTCAGTTTTTTACCTACACACACACCAAATAATAATTTAACCGTTTACAAAGAAGAATTAAAATGATTTACAAGAAGTGAATTAGAAGGCGATCTTATTGTTAAAAACCTTCTCTTCCATGTAATTTTTAGATAGAACTTTCGGAATTGTATTAGAACAGCTGGTACAAACGAATAGACAATATTTCACTTTTATAATTAGTAGAGAGATGGTATTAAGATATATCTTCCATTAAAGCCACACGCTTTTCATGTTATAACATTCACTTTAATACAAATTAACTTCATAATTTTAAGGAAACATAATTATACGGATTATGTTTTGTATGAGATATACGTAAAATGAAATTGTGACTGAGTAACTGGTTGAGTTATTCCTAACTTTCGAAGAAGAACCTTACATAAGTCTCGTATTCAATCTGAATTATTAATATTCACGCCATAGAATAAGCTCAGGCCAATGTAAAACAAACTTCTTAAGGGCGAAGCATGAAATAAGGAATCATAATTCAAATCGAAAAAAGTTTCCCGACTCCGGGTAATTTTTCCCATCTTACGGTAAGTTTCAGTGGAGGGTCGCGGGTCGCCTTAAGGAAATCTAAGAGAGGGTTTACATTTTTAGCCTTTCGCCGTGTCTTCCCTCCACACTTTTATATCGCCTTTTGATTACTCTCTCAACAAGTTATGCATATTGTAAAAGTCTGCGGTGTCTCGGTTACAAGAAATTTTGGCGTTTCCTTGATGTCTTTTGTCGCTGATGTCCCATTTTTCGTTCCTTTTATCTTTCTCGCTATACTATGAATGAGTTCTCTTTTTATGGTGATTATTTTCTCCACCTGGTACTTAGATGGAGTTTTTAAGATCATGAAGTGTGCTGGAATATTTTAAAGGAAAACGGTGACAACAACTGAAAAGCAGCTCAACATTTTTGCATCTAGCAACGATACTGTTTTCATTTAAGTTTAAAAAGCCTGCGAGTGCTTTTGCTTTTGCCTTTAAAGCAGTGCTAACACGACAAGCTCTGTTAATTCCCCTTAAGATTCCAGATCCACCCTAATTGTTATCGGCATGCCCGACCCTTAATAGCGTTTCTAATGCGACTAATGTATTTTCGGGACATTTTGCAGCTTGCCTTGGGGCCATTTTTCTGTTTGTATGAGCGCAGTCCCCTGTCCCTGCAGTCACGGTAACTGTATTATCTGCAAATATGGTCCCAATTTTCTATTGTCCATCCTAGGGCAGTGTTAGTGCGAAACGAATCTAATGAACATAAATAAGATATGTAGGTTTGAGTGGATGTAAGTGTTTTTGACTCGACGTGATATGTCTTACTTCATCGCTGAGGGTGGGAAGTACAAGAACTGGCTTAATATTTATCTGCTGGTTGCATTCTGTATTTATAGATTCTTGTACTATATTAACAGAGCTTTAGCATTACTTCAATTAGTGTTTTAAATCATTAGTGCATTTAATATCACGTGGCCCACCTCCATGCACGACCGAGCACCTTCTGTCTAAGAAGCACATCTGTGATATTTAATTCTACACTAAGGTTTACATGATTGAGTGCATAATGATGAAACACATTTAATTTTATAACCTTTTGAACGTTATCTATGATAATTAATAATAGATACGAAGCATCGGTAATGTTCTTATTATCCGTATCTCATCATAAATAACTCTTTCGTCCGTTGTTATTTTTTCGAGTCAAATTTGACTGCCTACCTATTTGGTGAAGAGGTCGTTATCGATAATCGATACTCCGCTTAGTGTAGTAATATTGCCTACATGTACCCGGATGAGTTTTATTTCTCCCAATTTTATGACTTTAATCGTATTAGGGAGAAACAAATAAAAGAGTAAAGAAGGTATTGAGAGTAAACAATACACTCGAGTCGGCGGGACTCGTAAAGCTGTTCGTATAAACGTAGCAAGGCGGTAAATTAGATTTTATTTTATTTCTTTAACAATTTGCGGCTGGACACAGACAAAGGGCGCGTAGGTTCGATGCCGTGGTCAGCAATTCAAAGGTTTATGCGGGTACTTTTATTACTTACCTACGAGCTACTAGTGTTGCCCGATGGTCGATTAAATTATCGATATTGAGTCATTCGTTTTATTTTAAGGATGCAAATGCAAACAATCTTATAAAAATCAAAGAATCTGAAATAAATAGCTAAGGATAGTCAAATATAGAGGCGTTATCTTGGCATCACCAGTAATTTAAGATAGAGTTAAATAGTCCTTCGTAACATGAGCTCTACAGATACCTCGGTTTTTTTTTATTTTTCTGAGGCATGTCGTAGCTTTAATCCACAATAAAATGTTTTTGCTCGCTAAACTAAAAAATCATTTTACGTTACTCTCAATTGCAAACCGTGCAAACAATAATACATATACAAACATGAGATAACCGTTCACTTTATACATGTACGAATAAAGTTAAGGATATCCCTAGGTGCTAGCTTTCTAATGTCAATAAAGCTCTTACGTTTATTTTGCACACTTTATCAGATTATTACGGTGCATTATCGACCATAATATGTCGACCCACATGTAACGGTTTGCTAGCCCATCACTACCCGCACTGCGTCTGTGGTAAGTTCACACTGACCACCGTCCAGCCGGACCCCAATCGCCAGCCATTGTACCATGTCCTCGTTCCCATTAAAACACCGTTAACCATTCTTTATTGTTTTATCCGCTATAAATGTCCCGTACTCCTGGGAAATACCAAAATACACCATGAGACCACGATACGGTTTCGCCAATAATAATGAAAGTGCCCTTTTATTACGGAAATTTGCAGTGCTTAAATCATTTGAAACGATCATAAGGCCGTTCTAATTGTACAGTTTACAATCTGATTCGGCCGTTAAAATCTAAATTACAAAGACGGTTGAAATATTTTGAGATCGTATTTCTTTGGCGCTTGGTCGTTCAATGATTAAATTAGAAACGAAAAAGATATTTCTGCAGGTATTTTCTACCATGGAAAGTATCCCGCTGATATTTTTATGAACATTCTGACTGTTCTTGAATTTATTTAGGGATAATGAGGCAACATTTTAGATGCTTCCAATGCTACATAAACAAAACTAAGATAACAATACTTAAAAGAAAACTTTTACCAAAACAACTATAAAACTAGCCAGTCGTATAAAAGTGCCTCAGTTCATTGCGTGTAGGTACAGAACACCTATCTCTTGGTAATTCTAATTCCGTCGAGCAACTGTTAAAGTTGAAGGTGTTTTAGCACTAACTCCCGAAGTTAGAATGAGCACATCGACTTTCGGTTCACCCTACCGTGGCAGTAATGGTCGGAGCGTTCATTCGGCGGTGGAAAACTTCACCGTCGATAATTACTGAAGTGCGAACGTAGCCGATTTCGTGATACCAGTTACACTATGCGAAGGTACAATTTAACAATTATCTATAGGAGCTCACCACAGTGTCTATAGTTAGAAATAATTGCTGGAATTACGGTGGTTTATGCGGGTGTAAACGCCTAAGATTTGCATTTGGTTTTGATGCGAGTTTCAGTTATATTTTGGTTTATCGTATGGTTACGGTTGTCGTAACAATAATGTAAATACCAATAAATACAGCGGTAGCCCGGAATGTGTCATGGTGAGCCTTGATTTAAAAAAATAGAGGCTAATAGCTCCCCCTACCAATTCGAAAAAGGTTGGCTTTGGCACTGAATCGTTCGACGATAGACACTTTATATCAAGCCCGCACCAACCTTAAGCTATTTACGGCCTCAATCTACTCCACCCCATCGTAACAATGGCATCTTGAAATGCCCAAATATAGATTGCCATAAGTTAGCGGGCGAGTAGGAAAGTATTCCCGCCGATCCCGACACATCGCTGAATTATAGATGCGCGAGCCACGCGGCGTGGCGCTGTCAGACGTGTGATTTTGAGACAATCTGATTTTGTGTTCTCCTCGCTTTGGCCCCTGAATCTTTTATTAGATTGTTCCTGCGGATCCTGTATATATCCCCGTTACGACTAATAGCCGTGCGGTCTACGTATTATCTTCTCTTTGTTTACTTGCGACGTTTGGTCTGTGTACTCTACCGGTTGAATACGGCTGATTCGGTGTGGAATTGAGTAGGGTTTTCGTGATTTTGTGATGAGTAAATGAAGTTTAAAATCATTTTACTTTAAAATCATAGTACTTATGTAAATAATAAATAATAACTACACTAATATGTAGATAGATGCAATGATATAAAAATGCTGTCATTCTTCAGTTTATATACCTTGTTATATACTTCACCATTATTCGCCGATGAACAGGCAAAAGCCAGCGTAAAAACCTCCATTTAATTATAGTTAGAAAACTTCGTAAAACCACGACAGCCGTAGTTAGCATTTGCCCGCCTTCCAGAGTTAGCCAAAACTTCACCGCCAAAGTTTTCCTAATTAATTGTAAGATTTTAATCATGGCACTGACGTAACGAAATTATTATGGACCGTTTAATTTCTTCTACGCCCTTCGGCATCTTTACCTAATGCGTTATTGCAAAATTTTAATCAAGGGTGTGAAGGAGTAATTAAATTATGCAGGCTGTCGCATGCACTCCTCGATTATAAATCTACTATGTTTGTTTAGGAGCCATATTTTACTACAGCAATAAAGTTAAGAACACCCCATTGTACGCCAGTTTGGAATAATAGGTTGTATGTTACAACTCTTAACCGTTTCACGTTTATGGTCCACGTTTGGTTCCCTATTGTAAGAAAGGTTAATAATTTTGTTTCTAGTTTTATTACTCTCGAAAGTATCATTTACCGTACAAACTGAAAATCACAATTCGAATCCACACACATTACAATGACAATTCTTATAAGTAATGATAAAATTTATAGGAAAAGTTTTGGACACATAGCATTCTGCAACAGTCAAAGTATGACTCTAAACCGGAAGACCACGACAGGAAGATGCTGCGTATGCTGGC
This sequence comes from Ennomos erosarius, assembly GCA_963580505.1. Lineage (NCBI taxonomy): Eukaryota > Metazoa > Arthropoda > Insecta > Lepidoptera > Geometridae > Ennomos > Ennomos erosarius. Next base: position 6,403,421 of record OY756992.1, on the reverse strand, counting down.
CTCGAGGAGAGCTGATGGATGCAGGAGACAAGCAGCCGCTCAACGTGGCTCTTTTAGAGGGAGGCCTATATTTAGCAGTGGATGTCTTCTGGCTGTTGACGATGATGAAAATTTGACTTCTACTTGTATAAGCATATCTCTGTAAATCAAAAAGCAGAGTCATTTATTACTGTTATAGTTTAACTCAAGTCCGCACTTTAGTCAATTTACTGAGCCATCACTCAAGTTAAAGACAGACAGACAGCTAAGTATATAAACTCACGTTTATATACTTAGTTTATTCTGATATAACCCAAGGGCAAGAACAAAGTTCAAAAGTAAAATCTTCATTATATAAAAACGAAAATTAAAGTCAGTGATCTTGTCGAATGAATCGCACAGAATTGGCGTCGTGTTGGCCCAAGATCAAATAATTTTATGAAAATGAACCCAGGCCCATTTAATTAACCCGACCTCCCCTATTAAACTGTACAAGAATTCCCCGGTTAAACATTAGCATTCGTAGGGAATTTAATTCGCACGGAATGCAAAAATATTTATTTACCTACACATTTAACGATTTCAATTTTGTTCATCTCACACATGACTGTTAACTATAGGGAAAGTTAATTAATTTTTATTGGATTTTCTTTTCGGTAGAGAAGTTTTAATTACTTCAGAGAGGGAGGTGCGTGTAGCGTGTTTTATAAAACGTCGCGAGCGCGCTCGGACGCAAATTGTTTGTTGTGGTCGTATAATATCGCTCATATTCGCTACGGGCACGGAAAATTTGCTGATTTCGGTTACATTATTTATAGACGAACGCTTATTGCTATCGGGCACGCGTGGAAAGTTAGAACCGAAAACTCAGGAGTTTTTACCGCCCCAACTTAATCCATTTAGGTCGAGCGAACTTCACGTGATCTGCCAGAGATTTAATATGTAACAGACGCGTAGAAATTAAGCGGGTCGAATCTGAGCTCATCAAACATTAAGCCTACCTGGGGCCCTCTAAATAAATAAGTCGAGTAAATGAAAAACATCCACGTTCCGTAGGTATCGAACGGTGAGAATTCGTTTGGGGGCATTAATAAATATGCATAGCGCGTCTATTCCACATCCTCTGTGATTAGTCGTGTGGGGGTTATCCGTGCCCCCTCGCCGGTGATACGGATAGGTGAGTGATAGCGAGGGGGGAGCTAAGGAACCCCCTAGCTAATAATGGTGTATCTCTGTGTTGTATCGCCGGAATATCTTGGATATTGGCAATGCGGCATTCACGTGTGCCTTTGTTTCTGTCGGTGCGTGCGTTCGTGGGAAGAATGGTAGGCAATTGTCAAGAGATCTATTCACGGTCACGTGTTATTGACAGGCAAAATTGTATTGCTACATGTTATTTATACCATTCACATCATATTGTTATCACATAACTTATGACTGAGCTAAATACTATTAGCGTAGTATTATTTTAACTCTATATTCTTTGGTCTGGTGAATAAGTAAAATTAGATATTTTTTATTACACTCGTAATAGTAATAGTAGTAACCAGATCTCATATTCCAAAAATGGACTACTAGACTGAGAGATCAGGTCATAAAGTCTTCGTTGTCCAGTAATTTCACGAGCATATATAGTGCACTTCAAACCGGAATACAAAAGATCTTGCACACTTCTCCTTGAGGGCAGAATAACTGACAATGCGGTGGTACCTATCTTGGTCAACTATTCAGAAAATTTCTTGTAATTAATTAACGCATGGTTATATAATGTATTTACATTGTTTAATGTGTTTAATAATAATAATTCGCCAACTGGTATCCATACGTAGTTTATGCCTTAAATTAAGATCAGTTTATAGCCCTAGAAACTGCCAAGCAGTACTATTTCAAGTACAACCATAACTAATGCCATGTTATTTCGGTGGTTGACTATAAATTTACAGAGTACTAGAGGCAAACAGCATGCACTTCATTGCCGCACTAGGTCGGAGATGCATTATATTCGAAGTTATAACTTATAACACTCTGAGGGCCGCAGAAGAATGAGTCCCAAGGTATAGGGGAGACACCTTAAGACTTTTACTTGCGTACATCATACGTAGATACTATACTTTATGGTGTTGTTTCAGAGTTACACTGCCTTGCATTGTGTCGTAAACTTTGCTTGCAGACACGTAAAAGAACGTATGAAAGCAGTAATTTTCTATTACAATTTGATGCGGATATAAAAGCTGATGGGCTTATAAAGCTCCCTAATCTGAAGTTTACTTCTTTTCGGAAGTGTATTTGACAACTGATCAATGGAAATAAATATCCCTTACATTTATTTAGTCTGCTGATACAATGATTAGAAATCTATTTTACGACAACACCTCAAATGTATAGCACAGTAGAAGTAAAGCGTTTTTTCCCTCAAGCGCTATTGCCGAATGCTCTTTAGTAAATTAATTCAATGCGGCTGTCGCACTCATGGAGACACGGTACATCACTAATGAGGGCAATGTTGGTGGGATTAATCGCTCCGTCTCACCTCTAGTGGTTATATTTATTATTATCGATCTCCGATTGCGCCCGTGCCGTCGCCAAAATCTAATTACAAGTCCGGCACAGACCTAAACAAATTTCAATTTTCAATTACGTCGGTAGGAGTGGCAGGATGGCTGCTCCCAAGAGGGTCTAGTGACTTATTGCTCTGTATCGGCCTGAGTTGATACCTCAATAATATATTCAGAATTATTGTTCAAAGCACAGACTCCAGCAATAGTAGTCAAACCCTCAGAGATATAATGATTTATTTGATACCCGAGTGCGCACCGATCACACGAGCAAACGTGAGTGTGATTTTATGAGTTTTATTATATGAAACGGTCGTGGAAAACAATTGCCGCGTCATGCTACTTATTGATTTCGTGTGCCAATAAAAGAATCGACGCCGACCTTAGCCTCCCCATATACTTTTTCCGGTTCAATGGGCATAAATTGCAATAGGATTCCTCGCGGTGGATGGCCTCGAATATTTCTTTAGGCCGCTATCGTCCGCGTGGAAAAGGTGCAAAGATTTAACTCCATCCCTTACATGGGTGATCGCTTAACATTAAAATGTTTATTTTCCGTAAAGCAATGCGCGAACGAGGGTGCGAAGTTTCGCCAAGGAGACTTTGGACACTGATTTTGTGCTCACGGTCCACCGGATATAATCTGTATAACTCAGTTTTCTCGAACAAATATAAAGCTCTTCGCAATCAAATCCTGCCTAACCTTTTTATATGTTTTATAAAAAAGAGTATAGCAAATATTTATCTCTGTAATGGTGTCTCGATCGTTAAAATTGCCGAACCGTGGGCGTGTTTCAAGTTTACGCAATTTGCTGTGTTTATATTAGCTTATTTGTCTGCTAGGTAAATTATTTTGTGAATCATTAGCATTTCAGACCTTTTTCTATGAACCGCTCGATGAGTCGCAGTATAACGAGTGTTATTTGAGTTAAGTGCTTTGTTTTTCCTCTTTACTTATTATGTAAACGTATACCTGCGTCAACACAAATCACAGGCCTATAAAATCAAATAGATTCCATTCGACATATTGGCAGGAACCCCTGACAATAAGAAGTCAATAGTTATATCCGAGCGTTCGCTTCCGATGAATGCTTATGAGAATGGAAAGCAATAAGAAAAAGTGTAACAGGAGTGCGGTGATAGTCAATATGGCAGGTGCAAGACAAACAAGCGCCAATACGGGGAAATATAGGTAATATCGATAGACAACACCGGTTATATCAATAAGCTTGGAGAAGAAGAGATATGAAGGGGATGCGCGTGCTTCTATGTGATTGGAGATGATTACCGGCCTCTATTTCTGTCACGGCGTGTGCACTACTTGAGTGTTAGGGTTGGTTGAATATTACTGTGATTTGAACTGATGTTAAATTGGAAGTTAATGCTTAGTCAAACGATATTGATTAACGTAAGCCAAAATATTATATGAATAGTTACTGTTTAAAATTTTCTCTCTGTATAATATTCAGTATTTTCTGTGGTTATAAAATTATGAGCTGTGTTCGTTTCCATGTAAAATTAGAAAACAATAAATCTGAAAATCCAGAGCTGTGAAAAGCTGTTGATGGTAATTATCTTTATACTAATTGTTATCTTTATACTACAGACATACCGCAGTTATGTTCCCGTAACTCAATGTTATCCTATGCTGAGCTTGGTAAGTAATCTGTAGGTGAAGTTTCATGCAAATCCATTCAGGTGACTTTATAATTAATTATATTTATTAGACTTGCTTTAAATAAAAAAGTTAAATAAATAAACATCGATCTATTTCATCACCTCCGCTCTTGGAACTCTACGTCAAGGGTACGATGAAAATAAACACCTCATTTGACTTCATAATGCAATATTAAAATTTCAGCTCACCGTTTCAAGTATTGCAATAAAGTTGAATCAATACACCGTTTCAATAACCCGATAATTGAATGAGCAGTTTAAATAATACGCAATAAAAGCTGGGAGCTACTGTTTCAAGTATTCCATTTCCCGAACACGGACCATTAGCGAATCGAAAGGAAATCTGCTATCTTCGGAGATTGAAAATCAAACAAAGGGATTGCTTGTAACTTAATACCATTCGTTATTAAGACACAAATGTGGCATTAAAGGAAAATATGGTAAAGGAAAGTTGCACCACGGCCTGAACGCCAACGCTAAAAGGGAAAAGCGACATGAAAATGTTTATACACTGAACAGGGTAAGGGGGTAATGCCAGTAATAAAATTTTATACACCTTAATATTTGGGCGAACGATGAGTTGAGGCGTGTGAAATTATGTTCGTACATTGCTGTTGTGAAATTTAATGCCTTCTTCGAGAAGCATGGAAGTTTTAAACTCTAGTAGAACGTAAACATTTTTAATATACAGGAAAATTATTAGCTTGCGATTATATTCACCCCTGCTTTCGTTTAATTCTTGAAAGCCTCAAGTAAATTAATCCCAATGGGCGATCACGACGTGTTGCGTAAACAGACAGCCCTTCGCGCGGGCGCTCCATCGCGTCGCCGTCGCTTCTTGGATAGACAGCATTTCACTGCGGATAATTTATGTTAATGAAATACGCATTACCCTGCTTTCTATTCGAAGAATTGTGCGAACCCTGACATGTTTTCACAACATGTTTATTGCCGTGTTTTGTCTTTATTATCGCGTCTCCTTTGACACTGCTCTCATTCGTCGTCGTGCCGCCATATTTCATAATTTTTCCCTCTCCCGGCACTGAAAACATTTTATCATTCTCTAAAAGCTATCTCTAATATAGGTACGCATTCACACAAAAATGCAAGCAACGTTATTAAAATGTTAAAAATGGAAAAGCTGTGTTCTCTTTTAAATAAAGGTCGGGCGTATTTTATAAAAAAAAACACCGAGATTGAAAAACTTAATCAACTCCACAAAGCCGTAACACAAACTAGATATCCGTTTTATAGCAGTTTAGCAAAAACGCTTCAAACACCGCACAACATTTTCTAAATTACCGACGCCAACCTAATAAAGGCTAAGAAGTTTAGGAGCGCGTTTGGTAAAAATACGGTGTCGCAGAAGTTTTCTTTATTAGTTTCCCCCTTTAATCCGGCCAGGCGTGTTCCAATGTCTTTATGGCGAATTTTCAATCTGAGTCTGGGCGGAAGCCAATAAGAAATCAACTATTTTCCCCTGATTCCCGTGCATCGGTTCGAGGGGAGATTCGTTTCTTTACGACTTCTTTTACGATTGGAGGTGCATTCGGAATTAGTCCGCGCCTTCGAAGAGCCTTTTCGTGTCTGCGAAGACGAATGCTAAAAGGATTACAATGACAGAGTGCCTCCCTTCAGCAAACTTTTTTATTATTTTAATCGGAGCGATACTTTATGTGCGTTGTTTTTTTTTTTTTCAAACTTTAAGTAATAACCCGGCTTGGATCATCATGATCATCATTAACAGCCTGAAGACGTCCACTGCTGAACATAGGCCTCCCCGGGAGCGCCACTTAGAGCAGCTAGCTGCTCGCCTCCTGCATCCATCGGCTCCCCGCGGCTTTCACCAGGTCGTCGGTCCACCTAGTGGGGGGCCGGCCTACGCTGCGTCTTCTAGTTCGTGGTCGCCACTCGAGAACCTTTCTTCCCCATCGGTTGTCAGTTCTACGAGCGATGTAGCCTGCCTATTGCCATTTCAACTTGGTAATCCTAAGAGCTACATCGGTCACTTTAGTTCTCCTGCGGAGGCTTGGATCGTTCAGGTCGAAACGACTAACTACTCTCAAAGTTACAGTGGAGCGAATAATACTTTCTGCAAGCTTTTTATGCAAGCATTTTTTATCGTTCTCAAATACCATCAAGTTAAGTATGGGGTTCGTTAAGTACTTAAAATTAGTTTTTTTCTTCCGTATTTTTATTTCTACCCTCTGTAAAATAGTTTTCAACAGAGTTCAAAAAGTAGGTTCCCTTATTTTTCTGTTTTTATTATTACAGCTACTTTGCAAGCGACTAATCCTGTAAACCTCTCTTTCACTTCAGTGTGAGATCTTACGAAGTAAATTATTATAAGTACTCTATGGAGTAAAGCTTTGTGATCACCTTGGTACCTAATAATTTATAAATACAAATATTTTGGTTTTAGTAGTAAGTAATTAATTAGTTATGTTTACTTAGTTCACAGTAACAGGTGCTCTTGAAGTATGTTATTTAGACCCTTTCTACGTATGGAAAGATACATTTAATGATAATCTATTTGCCAAACTGTGTCTTGTAGTATATCCGTCGTACGACTTGTTCTCTAATTGATGTTCCATGTATTTCTAAAGTGGTGATTGATAGGCAACAAAATTTGTGACATCATTGTTCAAATATCCAAATATCATTGTATACAACAAATAAATAGCATCCCTAATAAATAGACTTCTAGACTTATCATTAGTTGAAAAGCATTTTCTTATCTTATTTCAAGGCAATAACACTTGTCTGATATTTTATTTCTGCGTCACAAGACTCGGATACTTTACCAACGATACGAATAAACTCAATTACAGTAATTCACCCCTAAATAAGCCTTTCGTAATGGTTGATAAAGTCTGTAAGATATAAAACAGCGTCAAGATGAAAACCGCGCGTTAATACTTTATTATACTCCGTACTAGATAGACCAGCATTTACGACATTCTTTAAATCGCTTCAAAGTTTAAAGAGCCTTGCACTCTACTACAGCGCGGTGACTTTACTACGTTTTATAACTGCATTTTATACGGTTTAATAAAGCATTTAAAATTAAAAAGCTCGTCTAGAACTGTCCATTAATCTCAAATGTTTGACTTTAAGTATCAAAGTGTAACGTACTCTCTTAATAACTTGGATGCTTTGAATGTTCAAAGATTTATGGTGACTAGAGGGTTTATTAAAACAAGATTGAGTTTAACAAGCTGATGCTTGGCAATATTGATCTACTAAAAAATTACCTTTATTTCGTAAATTACAAAATTGCCTTTGGTTCTGCGGTAAAGTAAAGCAGTCACGTACTTGTGCTTAAAAGAACAAAAAAGTCTGTAAATTTTAGACTACGTTGTAGTCAAAATTTGCAAAATATGAAGCCATCTTTTGCCATAATCACGACATGGGCCTTGAGTCGTGTCGGTCCGTCGTGTAAATCTTAGGAAAATAACGAACTAAATATAATACAAATATGTTTATTGAAATTAGTTTTACGCTTCCACTGTACTGTTTAATAATTGCAATAAACGTAATGTATTATTCTATTCTATATTCTATCATAAAGAAGCTTCCAATAATTGTATTACTCTTTTTTTCCTAGGAATGTTATGAAAACATTACAATAAACCTGGCTCACTCAAATATCGGGAAACCTCTTTCCAACTGCCACAACTAAATTAACTCTCATATGATTTCACATTTCAGTCACGATCTCACTGAATACTCGGTTACTTCGAGTCGGAGTGAGTTTGGGTCTAATCGCGATACGTGTCTCGTCAATATGCGGGGAATATTTTCAAAATTCGTATAAAGATGGTTCTTTCCATTTAATCAGTTAATCTTTTTCAAAAAAATGTCTATGAATGATCAAACTTTAACTTCATACCTAGTACATGTTAAAAAGGTACTGAAATATTAGTAGGTAACTGCTGTTGCTACAGTATAATATAAGTGCTGTTGGCAGGGTATTTATTGTAAGAGATATGTAGTTATTCAATTTCATTTAATTAGGTCAGAATACGAGTATAAAACGAGATAATTACACCCCTACTTTTAAGGACACAAAAGTCAAACATCGTGGAAATAGAAAACAAGCTAAAGAAACTTTACCCGTTAATTACGTCAAACACACATCGCTTTAAAAGCCAAACTTAAGGGTCTTTATTCGGAACGTACGGCGTACGTAAAATATTTAATTTCTACTCTGGCCTGTTATTGTTAGAGACAGGAGCGATAACGACACGAAACACACACCCGTGGGGCGCGTTCTGAATTAATCCAATCCACGGAATAGGTATTATGGAAAGCTAATGGGGCAAAGTTTCCATGTAAGCCAATTGTGTGCTGTTAATCTAATCGGTGCCGTGTTGAACGATATTTTGATATAGCGTTACAATTGCCAAATGAAAAATGCGCGCATTTCCTGTTAGTAGTAATCGCCATGTAATCCATCAAACGAAACGATGTTGAACCGAACACTTTGCTTGCGGAACGTACCGTATTACGTATTGTCACGATTTAATGCGGCTGATGTATGAGATATTTGCGTTTTGTTTTGATTGATAACGAGCTTTAAATGATTGTTTTTGTTAAATCGTTCTTACGTTTTGTGGCTTTTAGCAGATAAGTTAATGATATTATAATCATGATGTTTATTATTATAATGTTAATAATACAATACAAACAGTGTTGGATTACATAATTGTTAATCACTGATTACTGTTTTAAAATAAAGAAATGTAACCAAGGCAAAATCTTTACATAGAAGAGATTTCAGAAAAACTATTGTTTGAGAAGGTGTATTAAGTAATTAGTACTTGTTGCAGATCTGTTTACAACAAACCTTTTATCCCCTCCTAAAGTACGGAGCCAACTCAAATTGTTTGCTCAACCTACACTTGACCAAAATAATTTTATATAATAGAATCTTGAATCGTTCTTTGGTTTGTTATAACTTTCTTCCGGAGACCTCTATTTGAGATCCCACCTTGTTCCACCCTTTACACCCTTTCACCTAACGAATAGAACCTTGCTCATGCGATAAAACAATTACTCCAATGAAACCGTGTAGCAAACACGAAACTCACCAAAACTATATGAAATAACTCGACAAATAATAATTTTCTATATAAATAATTCTATTATATTTACCTATATCCAATCATAGAGCGAAATAGGTCCTACCTCTAGGCCTTAAAACCGAAAATAATTTTTATGACTGTTCAAATAGTTTTTGACAATAATTATTATAGCAAGAATAGTTAAAGATTAATGCACATAATATTTAAGAAAAATTGTTTAACAATACAAAAAATACAATTTACTCAATACTCAAGAAGCATTTATATTTTATAGAGAAAAAAATAGTAGTAAAAATTGAGTACATAATATACCCAAATAGAGTTTATTTCCAAAAATATCAAATTAAAAAGAAACGTTCAAAGTAAATGTTACAGAAAACCAACATTATCAGATGCCGTAGTTACGTTGTCGTGTTACCGTTTAAACGAGTAGCGTGCCGGTTATTCACGGCGATCTTGATATGCCTTAGGCCTCACTAATTATAGTTTTGCTTATTACCTGCGACCTGGAATAGTGCCCCGGTGGTAATTACAGTACTAATTTCTAAATCTTGTTAAGGATTCTTGTAGATAATGTTAAGCTGGTAGAAGTACCTTAAGTGTTAGTTTTCTAAAAATTACTCTTGTTGGTCTGTGTTAATTAATATAAGGTAGTTAATTACTTCCGCTGCTACTTTTCCCCAATTTTTGAATATAATAAAATGATAACACATAAAAAGCATTGGACCAAAAACAGAACCCTCTGCCCTCGTTATAAACTTTGTTGTGATCCATGTTGGAGATTAGATGCTAAAAAATGCACTACCACTGAATTTTCTATTCTGACATGAGTCGCAATGAAAGATTGCACGACATGCAGACGCTCTGACCTATAATATTTTACACTTATATAGTGTCAAATCCTTCAGCGTAATCGTAGAAAATTTTCATGTCGCTAACCTCCATAATATACTTAGTAAATTTGTATTCATACATTTTTATGCCATGCTCGACTATCCGTACATGCAACACTGCTGCGAGAAACATGTCGCCAGCAGAACTAAAATATTATTTTAAATTTCTAATAAATTTTAAAATTTTAATTTAATTTTATATTTGTGTTTGATTATTCCAGTTTTATTTGTTTGATTTTGATGTTTATTTTATTTTTATAATTTTATTATTATTGTTTATAAACCGATTAATTATTTTAATGAATTTATGTTTTAATGCAAAATTTGTAAACTGTTATAATTAATTTTGATTATGTACCAAATATGAGTCTCATCGCTACTCGAAATAAAAGAATTTTTTAAGAAAGTGTTGATAGTAGCATTAAGTTCGCCTATGTACTTGATTTACTCTTGTGCAATAAAGCATTATCTATCTATCTATCTATCTATAGTGATAATTAGAAAATGTTTTATGTTTTTACTTATATTATATTCGAAACATACACACATATTTGTATTTTAATATGACCGGTTCAGCATAACTATTTACCAAATGTCAACGTAACATACTTTTTTTGTTGTAAGTTAAGTATAATTCTAACAAGTATATTTGCTGCACAAACGATATAATTATTCATTCTAATAATACATTGCATTGCAACCTTTGTCTTTGAGAATTGCAATTTGGAATTATATGATCGTAAAAATAAATGTTGTGATGATGTACCTACTAAATTTATACGACTTTATCTGTTATTGGTGTAGTAATATTATCTTTATGTATTCAGAGTTCATTCTCAGTAGTCTCTCGAGTCAAAGCACTTTTGTCTTTCTTAACTCCAAGATTTTCAATAGTATTGAGCATAGTTGGAAAATACTATATAGCATTGTGGTTTTTGCTTTTCGTTAGTTGAAACATTGTTATATTTTAACACGTCGGCTTTAAATATTTGAATATAATATTTGTGATGATAAAAATGTACGTATTTCAGAAGAATATAGGATAGTCTATAAAATCAAGCGTTGAAGTACACGTGATATGCACAACAAACGTCAACCAACAGTCGGCAGTGGCTGTATGCTAATACAGCATGGCTGCGGGCGTCCCTACGGCGGCGACGCGTCTGCAAGCAATATTTACTGATTTTGAATCTGCTCGCACCTGCCCAATTCCCTACCGATGTCTCTTTTCAAATTCAAGCTCACTTTTTAGAGTGTGATATATTATTTAGCTGACTATTATCGCGTTAGTGGCTCTAATAACTTTGTTCATGCCATTAGTGAAATACTCAATAAAATCACATGCAAGGTAGCAAGAATTAAAAAAAAAATCGGCTATAATTGTTTTCAGACTGAAACTGCGCTGGTTATTTTCAAACGACAATGTGTTTTAACCGAACCATAGTACTTTTTTAAATTTCTATTAAAATTTAACCGTATTTTAATACCACAAAACTTAGATTATATCGGTAAAAACAAATCACAAACAGTTATGCAGTAAAATCTCTTATTCCGTTTTATTGAAATTGCAAAAATAAAGTCAGCAGCAAACTAAAATAAAACTAAACAACACGAAACAACCCATTCCGGGTCCTATATTCGTACGGAGAGATCAAAACTTGCATATATGAGCGAGTGACGGCTGGCTTCGTGAAAAATGTATTCCATGAAGTGATAGACGTCCCCGACGGCGCTGCCGCTGTAAAAATACTCTTAGTTGAACAGTTTGAAAAGACTTCCACCCGAGTTGATCGCTGCACGACGCGCGTGTTACTTTTTGTAAGCGTTTCACATCACGCCCTGCAAATATAGATACATTTTAAGACACGCAATAAACTTTCGTAACATTGCGAAGTCACGTTTTGTTTACAATTTGTTTGCTTTAGCAATGTCGTTGTACAAGTCAAAACTAGTGAACGTAAACGTTGGATTGGTGCGTGACTGGGTCCCGCAACTCCCGCTCTTGCTCAAACTTGGTCTATAGTAGTAGGTTAAGTATCAGTTCGTATAAGCACGCCGATTCTTAAACAAAATCAGACTCACACAAGTCTAAGACTTGTTCTGTCCTATAAAAGTTCTGAAGTCAAACTGCCAATAATGTCACGGAGTGATAAAGTAGTTAACTTTTCTCATCGACGTGACCTTTCCTTCAACCTGTCTTTTTGGGTTGAATAATAAAGCAAAAGAACAGGTTACTAAAATATCAATCGTATTACCTAAAGCTCATATTTTTAATTATTTTTTTATTCAGCTCATATACATTTTTATAGGTATTTTTATAGGTATCCGATCTTTGGATCTATAATCAGATCTATCTATAAAAATCGTTGACATTAGTGACTGACAACATAGATCCCAAACCACTACACTAATATGTATTTGAAGATTGTGTTACTTCTTAGAAAAGAGTTTCTGAAAATTCAACCCCTCATGGGATCAAATGGGGTTTAAATGTTGTAAAACCACGGTATGACTTTGGCTTCAAATTAATATCTATTATAATCAGTTACAACAATTGTGATTGATTCTGTATCGTAACTTTTATCGTAGTGTAACAATTTTGACGTGCTGTGTGTCTGTACCGTAAGCTGTCTGGTAAACAATTTACTTTTGGAATAAGTGTAAGTACTAATTGAAACTTTTTTGTTTCAGATCATGTTCGGGAATTCACTTGTGGTACCCTGTACTACAGGACATTTTTTGTGGACTCCAAAAGAGATGCTCTGTATGTTGGGGCAATGTAAGTATAACTATTACTTATAGTTTTTAATATGTTAGTAGTAAAACATAATAGCTCATCAATCTATATGAAAAGGGCTTATCCTTATGACTGTCTAGTACAAAGTACAGGCTAAACCAGAGGTCTTTCTTTTTATTGCGTAGTGCGTATTTAGGAAATGAAAGGTTTCTTAAAAAGTAAACTATAGGAACGAACGGGTGTTAGTTCTAGTAGAATATAGTTATATTTTAAATTCTTACTTTACGTTTCTGTTTTCTTTAACTATTATTTTGTGCCTTTCATGCAAATTGAGGAAGGACCAGTTAGAACAACATAGTTAAAAAATAAATCACTACAACCGAATTTCTATTTTACGAACCAAATGGGCCAATGTTTCTGTTTTACCTTGTATATAGTATACCATCTGATTGGCCAAGATTGATAGACACATTACTTCTCGAACCTCCAACCTTCAGTCTTAGTAATTTGGCATTTTGTATTAACTAAAGAGACCTCTGTATACTGGTAGATTGACACAAAAGGTGATATAGGTCAATTGTATGTGTCACGAAGGGAGCTAATTTCGTTCCGGGAATAATACTACCACCGCAATTCACCGCATTTTGAGCAATAAAGCGATTCTTCTATAAACATTATGGTAGCTTTAAGGCAACTTTGTAATGTACCTATCCCTTATATTGCCCGCAGTGAATTGACTCAACTTTTACATTCAAATGGTAAAAGTTAGAAGGGTTTTATGGCATTCGCTCTTTTCTTACACTTTTTTTTATTTTTCAGGGATCGGTTATATCGTCTTAATATGAATAACATCACCGCAACGCACTGTGAAGTAAGTTAACAACCTATTTTCCACATCAAATTGTTTTGCTTATACTTCGTTTCTTTTTTAGATAACATTTTTGTTTTACTTTCAGAGGGACTCGATAAATTTGGAGCCGAGCAACGTAGCGCAATGCGTATCTAAAGGAAAATCAGAGGTAAGCTTCCAAATTTACTCTGCGCTAGCGTAATACGAGTATGAAGCTGCAGTGAATTTAATTAAAATATCTTCATTTTCCTCAAAATTACTCACAACTAGCACTATTTCCATCAAGGGTTAATCCCATTTTTAACTGTGAGCGGCGGGCGGTGAGCATATTTCATAGCGGGGGGCTTACAGCCACGCTTGCTCCGCTATATTAAGGCCGTTAATTTTGATTTACAATCGCAACGTAAAAGCAATATTTGTTTTATTTCTCGGCGGTCTGAGCCCGTTTCGAAGATCGGTGACGACGATTATTGCGAGTTGCCTCGCTACTTTATCGGCTAATTCGATAATACCCCACTCTAAGCGAGATGTAATGCTTGAGTGGTTTCCTACATTTTCGTCCTCTATCTTTGCCACGATATATTTCAGCACAGGTTTTCTCTCATGTGTGAGCATCTACTTAATAAAAACTATATTTGTGTTGTGAATTGTAGTTATCACTGAAAATATTTGTTTATATTTTCTTTTCGGGCTCGCCTAGACATGCTTATATCTAATAAGAGAGTCGTAAAGCCCGCACAAAAAGGTAACGTCTCATGCGAAATGTATAAAGCCCTCAAAGTAAGCAATAAAACCTCTCGTGAATCTGAAAGGTACGCCGTACAAAAGGCAAAAAGTACCACAAGCAAATTCGCAAGTTTACTACGAGGATGGCGACGGTCGAATAATGTATAATCCACGCGAGTAAAAGGTCAAACTTCAGTAATAGTGAAAAGAAAAGCAATAGACCACATGGTACTCTCTCCAACTCTTCCGCAGGGAGAAAAGTAAATTTGTTTTATTAGTATCGAAGAGGCCTATAAAAAAGAAATATCTCTGAGTCTATCACCTCGATAGCGGATGGAACGGCCACTCGTGAAGGCTATAATCAAAGTTTCTCGCCGTCGACGAGTTTTCTTTTCTCTAAACACGATGTCGTAACACGAAAAAGGCTGGGAAAAATGCCGTCGGCGAATTCCGTAAGGCGCCGCCAGCTCGAACCTAGCTTGTTGTTTTAAGTCTGCTATTCTTTGTGTGGCTATTAAGGAAAATACATTGGTAAATCGGGAAACTTGAGATTTTTAAATAAAATAGCATGATTGTGCAGAACCACGCAAACATAATGTTATGGATGTGACCGATCGCAGTTTGACTTCATAATAATTATTTGAGGCAAGGGATGGAACCAAAAGGACGCAGACCTGCAAAATTTAAATTATCTTCATATTGTAGGTACCTTTTTAATTAGACCTTAGGAAATTTTGCTAAACGTTTCGGATTTTTGAGACTATTTACGTAATTTTGAGATCAAAGCTTTTGTATGATGGAATCTTTTAGTTTTTACTCCGGCTTAAGAAGCCTTCATGCATTTAACACTTTAAGCAAATTGCTTATTGAAACATGTTGTTCGTAGCTATAAACTATATGCACGAAACGTTTCCTAGAAAAATACCATCGTGGCGGAAGCAATAAAATTTCCTGCATTCGAAATGCAAATCAACCCTCTTAAATTCCTAATAAAAACCGTTATAGAAAACAAGAGAAGAAAAAGGCCCGTAAATCTACTTAGGTACAAAGTGGCGAATAATTAACGAAATGGTCCAATCGAAGGCATTAGTTCCCGGGTGAAGTTATGCAAGGCAGCGAGAGCCGGCGCTAAGTGCCGTTAAAAGAAACTTAGACGTGAGCCTGATTGTGCTCCTGTTTAATTCTGATTGTTTCTCCGTGCAAAAGCGTTCTGTGCTGGTGTTGCCGCTTTTCTAAATTATAAAACCTCCAATTTTTATTAAAATATATTTATTGTCCTTATTCCGTGTTCTAAAATCCTTAAGATTTTAATAAACTTCATACATTATATACATTTTGTCTTACGCGACCTGGAGGACTGGTAGACAATGCTAATTAGCATTAAGTTTATCCATGTACACATTTTGTACAAAACCATTAAATAAATAAATACATCGATATCAAAATGAATTTGGCTGAGTGTACGGTTATAATTTCATTGCAAGTACGTTATTTCAATGTAGGCATGTAGGTAACATCTAAAATAATCAACAATTTACTATCAAAAGAATACCATAACCATGGGGTCCCATCAGGTATAAATGAAAAATAGGCCGAACGTGAAAAAAATGTAGTGATCGTGTCGTAAGCGTTGCTGGTAGTGTCCAGTGTATTCACTTAGCCCAATACTTTGCCAACACGCAATAAATGTCGCTTGATAATCTTGCGTTATGCAGAAATAAAATAATTCGTAAAATAGCCCGAGTTATTCCGTTGTATGGGATGAGGTATCTGTAATACGGTAGGTATTATATTATCTGAGCCATGACAAACAATCTTCATGATTCAACTTATGATACATGTTAAATTTTTTGAATAGTATTGAATGTAACTCTAAACTGGCAACACTACCCTGAAAATGGTTTTTCGTCAGATAATTAAACGTGTGGCTTACTCTCATTCGCATGTATTACCTTGGAACAATCTCGAAGAGTTTCTCTAAGTATTGGAAACCAATTAACTTATTCCTTACAAACACTTCGTTAATTGTTTTACACGACGTGCCTATTTATTTTTCCGCTAGATGAGTTTATTGTTTTACAAATAATGCTTATGTTTGAACAATAACATTTATGAATAGATAGTAACTTTATTTTCCCCTTACTTTAACGAAATTTCCTTTTAATCTTATTTACCTAGAAACAGTCGTCATTTTCAGTTGAAACGTGTCGTTGATTTCGGTATTGTAACATTGGCTCAAACTCCTAATATGCGCGAAATAAAGAGAAAATCGTACAATTCGTGCTTCTGCAGAAAACCATTCTGCTATAGGTAGTTTATATAGTATTATTAAAATCAGACTTCGGTTTTGAATCGTTGCTCCTTAATATAATAAAGTAACTAAAATATTCTAGGTCTATAAATCCACCCCAATACCCAATCAACCAATAGACTAATTCCTTATAAAACAAAAACGTAGGTATTTTTATTATTTTTATTATCATCATAACAAGTCTACCAAAATATTCAACGAAACATTTTCACTAATGTAGATCGCGGTCATTTTTCATCAGAAAATTCATTTTTTATTCCATTTATGATTTCCATTATAAAATCTGATGGAACTACCGAAGAATTCTCGCGTGAGGTCGCTGTGACGTAGAGAAAATTAGTTTCAACCTCAGCACTGACCGCGAGGACCACATACGATTCTATAGTTTAAATGTGCACTTTCAGTTCTACCTCAGAGATAGGTCGTAGGATGTATCATGATACTTTTCAGTTATTGGGTTAGTACTTACTACCTACTGTGTGAAAGCAGGCTATTTTTAGTAGGTTTACACTATTATATTGAGGCTCTAAGAATGGTTGACTAGCAAAAACAAAAGGCTTTACTCCATACTAAAAAAATGGAATGATTGTTGTGTATTAGGTAATTAAAATATTATGTTTCTACTTTGTAGAAAATAGCAAAACCAATTGCAATTATAAATCAGTACCGGCTATATTTTATCCAAATGGCTCTAAAACCCATTGCATAATGCCACTATAAACTTTATTATTTTTTAATGGAACTTTAATGAACTGAAATGGACCAATACAGACTGTTTTACCCAGTTAAACGAGCAATGCATATTTCTGTCGTTCGGAATATTAATGTCCCGTTTAATATTTATGCCGAACGCAAATTTGCATAATCACAGCCTGTGAGCACTCATACACATCCTACCATGGTCCCGCGTACTTTTGAACCACTATTATTTGCAATGAATTTCGCCCGAGGTACGGAATATGCATGCTCGGTGTTCTACTGAGGTGCTCACTTCGCTTTCGTTTCTGTTTATTTTTTCCGATAATGAAGAACGATTTTATATTTTGGCCTTTCGTCGATTGGCGCTGTTCGTTGCGTGGGTATATAAATACCTCGTGAAATAGCTGACTGAATGCATTTTGGAAATACTTTATTGTTTTAAAAGCAATTCATAGACACTTGCTGGAATTAATATTTTTGTTAATATTCTACATATTGAAACGGTTATTTTCGTATTAAACCATTGTTGTTTTTTTGCAGCATTTCGATTGTCGAAATCACATTCGAGTGATACAACCGATGGGTGATGGCGGCCGACTTTACGTCTGCGGTACGAATGCACATAGCCCAAAGGATTGGGTCTTATATGTGAGTATAATTTTTTTAGCTATATTATCATGTATTTTGTTTTACTCAATCATATGTAGTTTAGCTAGGACGCCGTGGAAACTAAAACACAACAAACTCTACTGCACTCTTCTAAAATCTTAAAACATATGTAAGTTATTTTGTTCATTTAATATATCGTTGACATTCCTCGCAAAAACTTGAACAAAGTTGGACTTTTAATAATTGGACGGATTTTGTAAACATAACTTATACTTAGCTACTACGATCACACTGGAACAAGTTACATTGAAATAGAATATAATCGCTTGTCCGGAGCTATTATGCCAGAGACAGATACAAACGTTTATAAGTGTTAATCATATTATGGACGGCTAGGCTGTTTGGTGATCGCAGAAGACCGAGTAGGAAAATAAAGAGACAACCTACCGACAAAAAATAAAAGAACCAAAAATGTGTGTAAACATTCTAAAAGCACTTGTTTCGATACTTTGCAGTCTTGTTTACAGCAAACATGTTAAAAGACCTGTTGTAGATCTGTTGCATCTGGCCAAAGGCCAAAGCTCATGTTGAGATCAGCACGCACAGCCTTCGATAACGACTCGCATTCACTGCGCGCGGCATGCAGCCAAACTATTCATGTCACTATAGTAGATTCTTGTTATATTAGTTTAAATTCAAATTCAAATAAAGTTAATAACTTTAGCACATTAATAAGTCAACGCCAGAATCATTAAAAAACTTTATTCATTGACATAGTTCTTATTTTGAAAAAGGCGTTTTATAGTTTGGAAAAAATAAGAGCACAAAACGCGAGCTGATGTGAAGTTAACCCCAGCTTTTGAACCTTTATTTTTTCTACTGTAATTTTAATTAGTGCAGTTTTCAAAAATAGCTATAAAATATGGAATAAAGACTATCATTCCTATTACACTCAAATAAGATTATAATTCAGTTTTTTTTTTTTTTCAAACAAAATTACTGCAGTAGTCACTGCACTGCGGTCTTATTACTCTATGCCATGTATTTCTTGTATCTTTTACATTAGAGACCATAAAAATAACCATTCCACCGTGCATGTTCACCGAGACGTACCTAAGTCCCCATTCTGCATCCAGTTAGTTAGGAAGCAGTCTCAAGTATACAACTTGGGAGCTAGGAGGAACCGCGACGAATTTCACGCATACTAACTCTAAATGACGCCATAAGACGAACGAAGCTTTTTCCTCTTTTTCCTCGGCGTTAGAGAAGAAATTTCTAACCGAACGACTCCGTACAACCCCGTTCTTGTGACGATTTTACGTGCAAACGAAATATATCTATTATCAAGAGGATTTTTTTAAAATAAAGATCGTATTTCTTTAAACTAGGTTTGTTTATTTAGGACTTGTTTATATAAAGTAACAAAAGTTATAAAAACCAAAAATTCGTATTTAAAAATTTACAGATGATTAATAATATTTTTAAAATTCTTGCCTGTATGAGTGTCGATGGTGTTAAATATGGTGTGACGACACAGACGTGTGGCTTAACATTAGGTATAATAATAAAATAATCTCTGTCAAAAACACGCAACGATAAAAAGAAAAGTTGTATTTTTAATGTATTCTGAGATTTATTAGGCAGTTGGCAGTATTTGAGATACTCAGTCCAGATACTGATCAGAGTTAGCTCGATGTCCGTAGTGCTGTTATTTTAATAATATTATTTTAAAACTCATGAAACGAGCTCTTCACAATAGGTATCGAAAACAGACCGCAATAAATTTCGGCTTGCCCTGTTCACCTCTCACTTGCCCTGCTCTTGACTTTCATATAATTTTATGATGTATAGCCGGTCGTTTTGACCCTTCACACGTTTTATCGCCCTGACATAAAGTATTTATACAGTATTTCAATAGAATTTTGCAAATTTTTTGATTTAAAAATATACATGGGTCACGTTTATTGATCATAAAATGTGTTAAAAATGGGTTTCGACACACTCTCCCGACTCTTTTCCTATTATGACCGTGGTTATTTTGTGGTCCATAAGTATCTATTTTCTTAGACTGAACCTTGTTTCAATAGCCGTTTTCAATGTTCTTTATTGTCTGGGTATAATAAAAATAGAGACAAGCTTTAAAAAGACTTATTTATTACTATATTAAAATTTCTTTTATGACCTACTCTAAGCAGGGCATTGCGGTCGCAACTTGAGTGAAATAGTTCTTTCAAATTATTTCCAAGTATTCATGGCCTACGTAAGTAAAACTACTTAGCCATAGATACCTAGAACTTAAATCTACTTTTAGGATTTTACCTAGTAATGTATATTTTTAATGTTGCAAAGAAATGTTGTTTTGCGGACATTATTAGAACTCGTAAAAGTCACTTCTTAGCGGAGTCTCAAGTAGTCTTAACTGATCATGAAAGCAAGCAAAGTTCACTGCAATCTGTACTACGATGGGTGACTTAAGTGGTAAAATAACTGAAGGCTAGATCAACATGTTTAGTAAGTAATCTGTGGCGTGTTTCGGGGCATGGTTTTGGTTACGACTACAAAAGAACAGACAGGAAGCTTCAGCTGGGTTAAAACTTTAACGTTCAGTTTGCCATTTTATTTTAAGAAAAAATTAATGATTGGAAAATGAATTAATAAACCTAAATACATTTATTTGACAAAAGGCAAAATTATATAAAGATGGAATGCCCACAGACACCTGGTTCCCACACAATATGTTTTATGTTTTTGAAAAACTTGTTCAATGCTTCTTGTTTCTTATAACACTGGGATGAGTAACTTTGGTAGACACTATTCGAATAACAGCGCAATGGCGTATAAAATTGGGGTTGAACATGATTCTTTTAACGAAAAAACTCAACTCTACAAAAACGCGTAAATCGTAAACACTAAAATAGTTTGGAAAGTCCTAACCATTTACATTCCAAATATGAAAGGGAGCCAAACCAAAGATAAATCCTCGCTATAAAGCCCCAAAACTCAGACTAATGGGAAGCCAAAAATTGAAAATATATCATACATCCTTCGTAGGGGACCGATTTGATACTCGCATGGTCCTTTTGTGTAGCACGCTGTCAAAACAGAGATAGTTGCGTGTAGGACGACTGAAACCTCTTGATACTATTGTAGTATTAATTTCATTTACATTTTCAAACGGCAACAGCTTGTTTTCATTTGATAGGCTTGAATTGATGACTGATATTTTGATAGCTGGCAATCGTTTTAAGTAATTGACAATTGGGCTGTATGTGTACATTTTTTTGCAAGTATTCATACAAAGCGTACTGTACGCAGTTTGCGGCATTTTGCTTGCAGACACCAATGGGTGTGGCCGAGTCGCAACAAAATGATGCGCGTATTTTGCTTCAGTCATTGACGGTTTAAAGTATGCTCGCTACGCCATGTATTATCAAACAGAAAATAGTGTAGTTTGCCAACATGGAGCTAATAAAAAAAGAAGGAGGAAATCCCGTGTGATCCGAAACTGAAGCACCCTTAGGAAGCCGGAACGCTTCGTACGTACGAGCGAGGCACGCACACACTCACATCATAGGCAGCCAGTCGCCACACTTTCATCTGACACACATATGTAACATGTCCGCCATTTTGGGCTTCAGTTCCATGTCAATCAAAACTCAATCCTTTTTTTTTTTTATTTCATCCATGTTTGCCAATTAATTTTGCTTGTATTAAATTTTCATTCTGCTTTAAAGTTTTATGCAAAGCTCTTTTTTACCTCAATGTACCTATGCAAAACAACTAGATAAGTCATCATCATCATCATCATCATTAACAGCCTGAAGACTAGATAAGTGCACACTTCCAAAAGCTTTATATGAAATACTTTTTGCAATATCAATATAAACTGCATAGTTTCTCATCGTCTACATCCAATTAAATCTTCCAGCCACCGGAAAACATACAATACGAAAACAAGAAGTGCAATCAACGGTGCAGCAAAAACCTTTTATTGATACTCGTGTACTTCGGAACGGTCGTAATCTGTGATTTGAGTAATGCGTGCATCCCCCAGAGAGAGGGCGCGTCAGTTTCAAAAATTGAGCGAAATCACATGTACGCTATTGATAGGGCAAAATCCTGCTTGCGGCGGTACTGATGCGGTACTAGCGACTTAGTCAGTGAGCTGACCGGTCATTTTAAGTGCACTTGTATGTTCAAAGCAATACGTAAAACAGTATTGAATTTTTTTCTAAGTATCCTTTGTTTTATAAATATCTGGGTAGGTACCTATTTACTAATGTCAGTTACATTTTTATGTTATTTATAAGTTTACCTACCTATTAGCGGTCACCGAATTTGTAAACATTTGCGACAATGGAGACGCTGCTGATGTGAAATGCATACCCAATGTGTTGTGATTCTTGTTCAAGACCGTAGATCATAGGCCGATCCGCATCTTTCAAGTCTTATTAAACAGATGCCTGAAGCTGTTACATAAACAAAAGTTGAACTAATACACGAAAAAAAATAATTATATTCGTTTGTCTAAGATAAGACCTAAGTAATGTAGACAAAATGATCGGTAGCTCTTCTACTAAAAATTGAACGATTCATATTTGCTGCAACCGCCAATTTATATCTATTCCGTACAAATGGTTGGTTGCGATTGGACGAGTACCTATTGGAAACAAATGACACGCGAGCTTGTGTTTGTGCTCACGCGGTGTTGACAGATGTTTGTTTTTAGGGTTCCATTGTACTTATATGGAACCCTTATAACCTCATCATATCTGACTGACTGTATGTCTGTCCGTCTCTCTGTCGGTTTTAATCCTTTACAACTGTTTACAACAGTCTTACAACTTCTACAATTTTAAACATATAATTATTATGTACATGCATGAAATTTTGCGCAATCATAGGCCAAGATAATATTTTTTTTTTATATTTCGATTCTTATACTTAAGTAGGTACGAAAGTTAAAGCCTTGATAATATAATACCTACGTAAAAGTCATTTTTTTAAATACTGAGTAGGTACTTCATTGAGTTTCATAAAAATTAAATCATTTGTTTCTTAAAGAAAGGCTTTATTCCATCTCAAAACCCTAAAAGATGCAACATTTTTATTCGAACAAGATAAATTTGATGTGTTTTAAAGTTAGCGTTAGGAAACAAATGGGACTTATGAAAGGGAATAACATAATTTATAAAGTATAAGCTACCTATAGTATAAGTATGACGAGATCCGCAGGAGAACTAAAGTGACCGATGTAGCTCTTAGGATTAGCAAGTTGAAATGGCAATGGGCAGGCCACATCGCTCGTAGAACTGACAACCGATGGGGAAGAAAGGTTCTCGAGTGGCGACCACGAACTGGAAAACGCAGCGTAGGCCGGCCCCCCACTAGGTGGACCGACGACCTGGTGAAAGCCGCGGGGAGCCGATGGATGCAGGAGGCGAGCATCCGCTCTAAGTGGCGCTCCCGGGGGGAGGCCTATGTTCAGCAGTGAACGTCTTCAGGCTGTTAATGATGATGATGATGATGATGATGATGATGAAGCTACCTATTATGGAAAACAGATTACCAATTTACATAGGTTTTATTTAAATTTAGAAAAAAAAAAAACTAAAAATAAGTATATTTACTTTAATGAAAACCAAATAATAGAAACGTTAAGCCGTCTTCATGTGGCGCAATAAACATTTTAACTATACATTGACATTAATCAAACTTGTGTTTAATTAACTTGAACAAAGCTCTTATAATTAAATAGCACCGTCTGGCATGTGTCAGGAAGGTGTTGCCATAAATATTCAACCTCAGATCGTAGGTACCTACACAATGTCATAACGTTACGTTGAGTGACTTTATGATTGATCAATTTGATCATAATAACACAAGCGGTAACGCGCAGATTTACTTGCGTTGTGTTTTATTATTCATTTTGATATTGACAAAACAGAATGTAAACTCCATTAATCTATGTAACTTGGTCTCTTACTGTTGGCCTCATTAGTAAGCTCAAAGTCGCGCAACGAGCTATAAAGAGAGCTATGCTCGGTGTTTCCCTGCAAGATAAGATCCGGAACGAGGAAATCCGCAGAAGGACTAAACTGACCGATATAGCCCTTAAAGTTAGCAAGTTGAAATGGCAATGGGCAGGCCACATCGCTCGCAGAACTGACAACCGATGGGGAAGAAAGGTTCTCGAGTGGCGACCACGAACTGGAGGCGAGCAGCTGCTCAAAGTGGCGCTCTCTGGGTGAGGCCTATATTCATTGTTCAGCAGTGGACATCTACGGGCTGATGATGATGATGAATCTATGTAATAGTTAAGGCTGAATTGAAACCTTTGAACGCCATATGTTTTTTTGAGCGGGTTAATGCTCTGTTACACTGTACAGGCACTGCTTGAATAGTCTGTAAAAGATGGAAAAGGCCATGTTTGTATGTCTGTTTATATAAACAGTTAAGCCGTTGTTTGATAAAACACATGTGTCACATAACTAACAAGTGTCTAAAATATTTACTAGATATGTTATTCACGATACCATCAAATACTGAAAATACCTAGAAAACTCAAACAAAGCAATATTACGACAGGTATCGTAAAACCTGAACGGTATTGGCTCCTAATTCCGAATGGGATAGAAACTGCACCTGTGCACTAACTAGCACTTTGCAAAATGTACGACGGCTTTACTTTTTGTACTCGAAATTGTGCAGTCACTACTTGTTTGCACGCTTTATGATAGTACAAGTAAATACTCTACACACGTATGATCTGCCACGCAATTTGTTGACTCAATCAGTCAGATTGCATCGTATATACGGAGGCGTGGTTGTGCTCCACCGTCCAGCGAATTGCGTCGTGTTACGACTCCCATTCAGCAGATTAAATCAACAAATCGCATGACGGATTGAATGATGCGTAGAGTACTAATAATGTGTTTTACTTATGAGAGTGAATGCCGGAAGATTATTTGCAGTGACTGAACGCTACTGAAGTACACTTAAAGCAAGGCGGCAATTTCCTCTCTTCTAGAAAGAAAGGAAATGAAGTTAGTGAGTTATTTTAGTTTAGATTAATTTTAACAACTACAGTCAACCTACATATTTCATTGTCATGGACATGGCTCTTTCCACGGATTCAAGGATAAATTTATTTCCTCTTAAATACACGCTGAGTGCATTCAAGAATAAAATATATTTTATTCGATCCCGCAGAGATTTGAAAAATATGACGCTTTCGCACCTACGAAGCTTTTTTTTTGCTGTGTTCGATCCACGAACGAGTGGCTTCAAAAATACCTCAAGTGAAACATAAGGGTTCCCATAAGTGTAAATATTTTTAGAGCACCCATCAAAAGTATTTATTGGAAGCACATTCTAAAATGAGATCAGCTTTTACGATAATATAATATCCTACAAGCGTTACATCTTTGCATAATAATAAATATAATGCTGTAGGTACTTTCCTAATGTACTGGCTATCCAATAGCTATTATTATAGCCTGATAGTGTCGGATAGCGTGGGAGCGGCCGCATTAAAATGTAATCTTCTAAAGTATCGGCTCGCACATGATGCGGGCTTAAAATGAAAACAATAATTTTAAAATTTAAAGATACACGAGGGCTGGTTTAACCGTAAAACAAATTGAGAAATAAAATCGATTGTTATTTAATTGTCTCTTGATTACTATTATTTACTTATATCCGTCTCTGGGGGAGGCCTTTGCTCAGCAGTGGACGTCTTCAGGCTGTTGATGATGATGATGATCATATATCCGTCACTCTTATTGAGGTGGAATTATGATGGTGTACCACCACTCATCCGATTCATCTCATCTGATTGTGACCATCCGTCCACTGCTGAACTGAACATAGGCTCTTCACATTGAGATGACCTTAAATCCTATAGCTGTTCGCGGTTTTGACCAGTTACACTAGGTGGTAGGACTTTTCTGCAAAGTTCGTCTAGGTAGGTACCACCGCTTTGCCAGTTATTCTGCCGCCAAGCAGTAGTGTGCAAGCACTACTGTGTTCCGGTTTGAAGGGCATTGTAGCTAGTGAAATTACTTGGCAAATGAGACTTTATGACCTGATTACACAGTGTGGTAATCTGATTACTAGACTGTGTGATGTCTCAGGATGATGTGCGCAGTGCAGTGACACGCGAAACTTTATTATTTTAAAGTTCCGAGTGACACTGCAACTGTTATGGGCAGCCGTGTTGCTTAACATCAGGTGAACGACTAGCCACGACATGCATTCTCATACAAAACAAAAAAAAAAGAAATTGTCAAGCGTCAAGCCACCTAGGCAAGTACGCTGCGTCTTCCGATTCGTGTTCGAGAACCATTTTCCCCATCGGTTACCGCATTTGTTAAATTAAATCTAAAGCTAAAGTACAGACATATGCATAGGCATATGAAGAATAACCAAAAGTTCAATATAAGAAGTCTTAAAACCTTATGTATGCAGCAATCAAAATACCAAGTAACAAAATTGTTCGCTCTTGCTTACGTTTTTGTAATGTAACCTATCCCAAACGGCCGTTGCACGACTAACCCCCGCTTATTTCTATTTTAGGCATGCGAAATGAGCTCTGCACATGCAAGTGATACTGGAACTTGTATGCACTACTTTGAGAGTATTCTGATTATGCAAACCTTTAACATAGGCAGGAAAATATACCTCTATAGACAGGAAGTTTTAGCAAACTAAAGACTGAACTCTTGAAGTTGGTGCTAAGGAGTGTAGAATAGTTTTGATTAGTATCTTCTCATTATTCGATGGGTGAAGTGAAACTGGTAATCTTTTTAACAATGATTATGTAAACTTTTAAACCATTTAAAATTTTGCTGCTTCAGCGACTTGCTTTGTGTTTCCATTTTCCGTGTATATCCACATTGTAACTGAAACTAACAGAAGTAACTTTAATATTGTCAATATTTTTTACACTTTACACTACTTATTTAGGTTTTTCTCTTGCTTGGACGAAGTATTTCCAAAAATCAATTATGTTTCAGTGTGTGGTAGTCCGGTCGAAAAATACGCCAATACATTTAAACCTAATAATACAAAAAAAAATGATTCGTGGCCTATTGCTGGTAAGCTCCTTCGAAACCTTTAAAATGTCTAAAATAGACCTCAGAAAATACAGTTACAACTTCATATTAATCATGTTTCAAAACATAGCAAATTTCAATTTGCCACCGTTTAATACACTTACTTAAGTTTACAATAACTAAAATCCAACCCACGTCGTTATAAATTCAGATCATCCCCGAATGTTATCAACTGATAGTGACATGTATGTCAAAACTTTCCCACCCCTACTTTACCACCCCTCTAAAATCTCGTACAATTTGAGCATCCCTTGTGCGTTTGAAAGTTACTTAACTCCTTCAACGACAAAGACAAGTTCTGTAATAATGTACCTAAGTTATATGTGACATACACTGTAATGTAACACATTTAGCAAGGTAGGTGCTTGCTTAAAACTCTGCGTTACCGTGATTATTTGAGTAGGCATATTTTTGAATACTAAGTTGCGGTAGTAATATTTTCCAATTCACGCGAAGTCGAATCCAGACTACAGCCTTGAAATGCGCGTGTCATCTTAAATTTTTTTCCTGTTAAGGAAAGCAAACGCTATTTATAATAGTTGTAGATCACATTATAATTATGGCCTTATTCATTAAACTAATAAAATTATATTTATGTTTTTTTTTGGCTCTGAAGTAAAAAAAAATCGTATTCATAAAAAGTTAAAATGGCAACATGTGTGTGAATGGCATTGTAAACCTTATTAACTAATTACTGTAATTGGCTCCATTACCAGGTTGCCTTATTTTGCAGCCAACGCACAGCTAAAATGTGTTTAAAAATGAAACAAAGGATTTTTTTGTATTCTGGGGATTTTTTACACACATCAATATGTGTGCAAAAAATTCCCAAAACACAGTGACGACACTGTGTGACAGTTTACGTGAATGCGTTTACTAACTTTTAGTAAATTAAGGTTGCAAAAACATTTTTATATCAAATAGCTCATTTAATTTATGTATTTTATTTAAATTAAGCATCAATCGTTGAGGAGATCCGCAGGAGAACTAAAGGGACCGATGTAGCTCTTAAGATTAGCAAGTTGAAATGGCAATGGGCAGGCCACATCGCTCGTAGAACTGACAACCGATGGGGAAGAAAGGTTCTCGAGTGGTGACCACGAACTGGAAGACGCAGCGAAGGCCGGCCCCCCACTAGGTTGACCGACGACGTGGTGAAAGCCGCGGGGAGCCGATGGATGCAGGAGGCGAGCAGCCGCTCTAAGTGGCGCTCCCGGGGGGAGGCCTATGTTTAGCAGTGGACGTCTTCAGGCTGTTAATGATGATGGTGATGAAGCATCAATCTGTATAGCCAGTAAAAGTTTAAATCAATAGGGTTCACTATTGTAAGAAAAATAAAACAAAGTGTATTTCCAAACATTTCTAGTAAAATCTGCGACATATCACATACTAGAACGTCTACAAAGTTTCCCTATTCAAATATTACGTTCACATTTACAATGTATCGGGAAGCCATTGCCATGTTTCATGCGCGACACTATCTGCAGGTGCCAACTGTCCTCGTGCCTGGGAGTTGTGGCCTTGTGTACGCTTTTGCATTGAATACTTATATTTTATTAAGGTAACCTATTGAAACTTGTAATACGATATGAGCATTTTGTTTTTTTTTTTTCTTCTAATCATCTAAGATGAAGTTAAAAGATTTTGATAGTTGATCAAAGGCAATGTCATTTTTATGGTATGGGGCGGGGAGGTCTGTGTTGGCAATGCACCGGCAATGTTCTCGGTGTTGCAGAGGTCTATGCTGCACATAAGCAGCGGTGACCACTTATTTGTTTGCCATACGTTTAATACAAAAATCATGTACCTATTTTATTATATTTATCCAAAATAACCCCTTAAAATTAGCAAGTTGAAATGGCAATGGCCAGGCCACATCGCTCGCAGAACTGACAACGCCACATAAAGTGGCGCTCTCTGGGGGTGGCCTATGTTCGGCAGTGGACGTCTTCATGATGATGATGATGTTGATCCAAAATTCAAGAAATTAGGCAAGGTTAGGTACCGTAGCGCAATTAGTAATCCATAGCAAAGCTTTGTTTGAATGAGTGATTAATTTTGGTTACAGAGGTATTTAGCGTACTGACTATGTATACCTATAGTAAGAAGTACGTGTACGTAAACTATTAATAATCTTCTTTCTGACATTATTACAACAAACAAGACATACCCTAGCATTAGAATTTTAATGATTGTTATTTACAATGTTTTAAATACCAAAATTCATGTTGTTTGTGGGCCGATAAGATACTGACACACATTTCATTCTGTCAATAAAAACCAAGCCAAACACTCCAAACCAAATGAATAAGCTTTTGTACGCACGCAAACTAATTACAACCCAAACAGGCCGGGACCAAAGAATTACCCTACTTCCTGGAATAAGTAATGATACCGCAACTGTTCAACGAAAACAAATCTAGTTGAGTTTCAATTCGTATCATTAGAACCGTCAACGGACGCTCAATGAAAATATAATGTAATTATTACACAGTAGTCAAGCTTTGACCTTCGACTATAATCGATAGGGAAAGTAGACACTTATCGTAAAAATTTTACTGATACGATTTGTAAATAAGAGTTACATAATTTAAAATAAGAGTCGTTCTCATTGTCACGATTCTCATCATCACCTACGTGTCAACACGCTTGATAACACGAGTAAATAATATGTAGATTACACAAATAGAAATCTCGTCGAAAGGACTGAATAAAATTTGACATGCAGGTGACGATGAGAATCGTGACAATGAGAACGACCTAATTACAGTAAGTAGGTACCTACATTATCTCTAAGTCAGCTAAGGGAATGTCCAGGAAATCAAAATTCGGTGCATCAAAATCTTCTGCGATCACCAAGAACTGCTAAACATGGTGATTAGGGCAAAATGACTGATAATGTGAAGTGCATAACGTCTAGAGTATCCGATTGGCCCATTCTATTAAGTTCAATCACTGTTTTATACTACGACCAAAGCTTTCTAGATGCTAATTTGGTAAACAAACAATAGCGAAGGCCTAATGAGGGCCGCTTGCGGGTGAAGACAAACTTTCTTATTCGTCAAGGGGAAAGGAAGGGTCCGGAGCTTCCGTTCAGTCCATTTTCTTGTTTATCCACGACTTACGGGCCCGCGAGAAACACTGTATCGACACAACAATGTATAAACAGTAAGGGTATACCAGTAGGCCTAGCACGAACATTTACGCGGGAGTAAGTGTAACGTTAACGTAAGCCAGTTGTATGGCATTTGATCAGCGCCCCATACAACTAACTTACGTTACCCGGGCCCTCAGATCACGGTTTTATTTTATTGAACATCTAATCGGGATCAACGCGCAGTGCTTCTTTCGGTTCCTTTAGCATAATCACACTGTGCTACATCCGAGTGCTTGATGTGTGCGTGAATGTGTTGTTTAATAGAAGTTAGTTTACTGTTATACTGTGTCTCTATTGGGTACGTTATAAGACAAAGTGGGTACTGTTTGGTGTGAAGCTTAAACAGTGTGTTTATGGGGCTTATGACCGTAGTAGCTTAGTTGTTAGTATTTATGTCTCCTGAAAATGTATGGGTATAACTTAGTAAGTATGAACGTGGTACTTAGATACTCTTAATAGGTATTTGATTTGAAACCGGATCCAAAGTTACTTTGTATTTAAAAAACTGCGATAACCTCCCATTCAAAATTCTCTACATGGTACAGTCCAAACTGCTAGACGCGACGTAGAGGCTTGATATTTGGAGAGTGCTTTGTTTCAGTAGCTTAGCGCTGTCCTCAAACGTGTCACTCTTGACTGAGCAATAGTCACGTGGTTGTCACTAATAGGTGGTAATTTATTAATGTAGAAACTGCGGGTAAATCCGTGGGCAGCAACCCGTACCATAACAGCTATAAAAGTAGATGCTTACAAGAAAATATGAAAAAAAACTCTTGCAGGGGATTAAAGCGGGCACGTCTTCGCATGCCTAATTTAATCCTCGGCTTATTGAAATAAAAACGACATAGGTTCTCGACAGGTGCCGCGGGCCACGCGGTCGAGCACTCGAGGGGAGGCGCACAGGTGGCCCCGATGGTCTCAGCGTCGTTAAAATTTACATAAAGTCTCAATCCACGACGGCGGCCGACAGTGCCCACCCCACGTTTATGCTACATTTAGTAATTTTATGATAATTCCGAAAACCGAACCGCCACCCATCGCATTATACTAATAGAGGAATCCTCAGGAGGACGTAACGTCGAAAAAATTCGACCGCCTTCAAAATAAGTTTCGGCTAATAAATCGCGTAAAATGTGAAACGGGCATACTTTTTTTTGGTGAAATTAATAGCAGATGTGTTGTTGAGTTGCCCGGGGTTGTAGGGGCGGCCAGTACGCTGTTAGTGACTTTGAAACGCATAAATTCACTCGCAACGTTTTGTTTTTTAGAAATATTTTATGATTAATGGCTCATAAAATTGAAGTGGTCACGCGGAAATATTTTAATATTTGAAGGTTTTTCTACATCAGTCGTTCCTTTGTACGCCCCTATGACATTATTCAAATGTTTATTTTTGTTTTCATATTCTACGATTAAATTAAATTGAAATTCCAGACACCAAGCACACCTTACACACATACTAATTCGAGAACAGGCTTTTCTCAAGCTAGGTTGAGACTGTAGTAGAATAGATTATTAGGTACCAAACATTGCAAAGTGCGCATATACATTTTCCTTAACTGAAATCATCGACATCGTCGCTATTCTCGAGTTTTAAAAACAAAGCATGTTTAACTGTCCCTTGTTTATTCTTTATTATAGAAGCAGGAATGTCACTTAGGGTGTAAGCGCCTAAAACGAGCACTCAAGAAAATAAACACAAAATTCTTTTGTTGCAGTCTAACTTGACGCACCTGCCGCGTCACGAGTTCGTGCCTGGCATCGGCATGGGTGTCGCAAAATGTCCGTACGACCCTGCCGACAACTCAACAGCCTTGTGGGTGGAAAGAGGCAACCCTGGGAACCTGCCTGCCTTGTACTCCGGAACGAATGCGGAATTCACGAAGGCTGATACGGTCATCT
The DNA here is from genome assembly GCA_963580505.1 of Ennomos erosarius. Lineage (NCBI taxonomy): Eukaryota > Metazoa > Arthropoda > Insecta > Lepidoptera > Geometridae > Ennomos > Ennomos erosarius. The sequence goes on along the minus strand of OY756992.1, from coordinate 6,371,123 downwards.
TCAGAACTGACCTGCATAATTTGACGACAGGAAGAAGGGAGTTCTCGTTCAAAAGAACGCTGAAGTATGACTCTAAATGGCTTGACAGTGAGTATTTTTGTATTCATTTATTTTTGGTGGTTATTATAAACTCATTAAGACAAGTACAAGTTCACCCGTTTGTATTGATCTCTGTGTCATTTGAAGCTATTGTTGGTGGTTTTTATTTGGTATAGTCCATACAATTTGTTTACTAAATTACCTTTCTTCTGAAAAAGCTCATCGAAATATTGTTATTTTGACGTCAACAGTCTGCTGATGGTCAGGGCCTATAATTTGCGTCAAAAACTTCTAAATTAACTGACCTAGTTGGAAAAGTCAATAGGTTTGTCAACGCAATCAATGTTGGACTTAATGCGATCATTGCTTGTACAATCAACGAGCATCCAATAACACGAAGCTGCGCCGGTAATTATTAGGAAAATGTTACAATTATCGGCGCTTACACGATCTACACTGAATGCCTCGTTTTCAATGCGCTGTTTGTGATTAAACAATGGAAAATTAAACTGTTTACGCTCTAACGAGCGGTAATATCTCTCGGATCTATGCCTGGATTAGGCCCCGTTCACGGTTCACCCTATTTTTGCGTGAATTTCGCATGCGAAGCGATGACATAAAATATTACGACAAAGTATTTATTACGTTAACAATAAATTTTCTTTTTGTGGTATCGTGCTAAACATTTCAGTGATCTTCTGACAAGGAAATCTTTTGTTTTCGGGAAACATTTTTTTATGTTAACGAATGACGGGACGAGCCAGTCGTTTTGTATCTATGGATTCTTTCGTAGAACAAACGCTCAAAAATGCGAAACATATTTTATAATTAATTGCGGTCTTTTTAGGAAACCATCTAATTAACCAAAAGCTGTAAAGTAAGTAAGCGAAAGAAAATTGTAATCAGCCAAAAACATTTTTGTGATATACAAGGTGACCTTGAATTGGTATGTTATCCCGAAAGGGGGTAAATCTACACCCCAAGCATAGAACTATTAAAAAAAGAAGGAGGGAATCCCGTATGATCCAAAACTGAAGCACCCTTAGGAATCCGAAACGCTTCGTGCGTATACATACGAGCGGTACACGCACACACTCACATCACATGCAGCCGGTCGCCCTACTTTCATCTGACACACATATGTGATATGTCCGCCATTTTGGGCTTCAGTTCGATGTCAATCAAAACTCAATCCTTTTTTTATTTCATCCATGACCCCAAGGTAGACAATGTTTCTTTTACGACTTTACTAAAATAGTTTTTTACTGAAGAAATGCCATGTAAAGTTTACGTTCGTAAATAGCCTTAGCGCAGCTGGGTGGTTGAACTTCGTCCTTGACCGAGTGCACATAAGTTTAAAGACCTCTGTTTAGAAATGTGTTTATAGTATCTGGTTAACTCCCAGTCCCTCCGTTTCGGGATAAGATACCAATTCAAGGTCACCTTGTATTATAGGTACTTATAGCCAACATTGTTGCTCAAACAGAAACTAACATACAAATTCACGTAATTTGGGTTGCGGAGGTAATAGTGCTTCGTTCATTACACACAGGTCAGTTATTGGGTAGGCTTATAATTCCATCTGATTATTACAGCTTATTTTAATGAACATAATTTGATTATTGTTCTTTTTTACTCGTAATCATCAATTGAAAGGATAACTTTAACAGTTTGGCAATTTGAATGAAGTTCTCAAATTTAGCTGTTTATATTTGGCCCAGGTGTCCACGAAGTTCGAGGATGACCATAAAATATACTTTACGATATACCCTTAATATTGTACATCAATAACGGCATTACCTGTACATTATTATCGATAATAATTCCACGTCCAACATATTCATCAACTGACCGGCTTATCGGTACTATTAATTATATTGAAGCCAAATTTATAGCCGTAATAACTTTAAAAGACCTGTACCTTATTGAGTTTTAATACATCATAAGCTCTATTGTAGGGTGCAACTTACAATTATTTAATCGTCGAGTTAAAAAGGGAATAGAGTAATAATAAAGATATCGAGCGTGCGCCACGTCCGTATTCCGTAATCCCGAACACGCGTCGATATCATTTCAGTCCCGACTAATAAGCACTTATTAATGCCACCCATAAAAGTGTCACATAATTGACACCCGCAGACTTCATCTAATATTTATTGCACATCATAGAGAATAATAGTAATATGAAACTGTGGAATTAAAGCAATTGTGGGAACGCGTAGCCGTGAGGTCGTGAATATAAATGTATAATTTAGTAAATTATAGTATAATGTCTAGCTGTTACTATTTTAATAATGTTTACACCCCGATATTAATAGTAAAATAAGCCTTGAATTATAATATTTGTTGAAGTAATCTAGTAGGTACTCAAATTAATTTTGTAACGACTGTCATCAGCTGGAAATCCAGGCGTTTTGTATCTCACTTAGTTTTATAATAGCTCCATATTTTTTCAATGAAATGACTCTAAAGGTGTTTTTTAAATACAAGCAAATATTTAATGGTGGTCTTATATAAATATTTTTTTCTTTTTCAGAACCTAACTTCGTAGGTTCATTCGACGTCGGCGAGTATGTACTCTTCTTTTTCCGCGAGACTGCAGTAGAATATATCAATTGCGGCAAGGCGGTCTATTCCCGAGTGGCTCGAGTCTGCAAGAGGGATACTGGTGGGAAGAATATACTTGCCCAGAACTGGGCTACTTACCTCAAGGCAAGACTTAACTGCAGCATACCTGGAGAGTTTCCATTCTATTTCAATGAGATACGTAAGTAAATTTTTTTAAGATTACTTCATTATGAAATACATATAATTATTTATAATATTGTACGTGGACCGACGATCTGGTGAAACCTCTAGGAGCCGATGGATGCAGGAGGCGAGCAGCCGACCAAAAAAGTGCTCTCTGGGGGAGGCCTATGTTCAGCATGGACGTCTACAGGCTCTTGTTGATGATGATGATGATTTATAACACCAACGATATTTCCTTAGCTGGCTTTTACGGCACCCCAGTGAAGCGACGAGGTGATGTTACTTAGACCACCAAACGGTGAAAACAGATAAAATTTAAAAAAAAAAATTTAGACAAAAAGCAAATAATCCGTAGGTACTGATTTTTTTATGCCACTATGAAATGAGTTATGTAATACACATTTTAAGAAAACTGTGATGAATTATTATAAACATGATTCATGCTAGATTAGAATAACTAGGCAGATAAAAGTCTCTCCCTGAAAATTCAAATACTTACTGGCAAGCCCAAACATCTAAATTCGAAAGTGCATTACGCAAAAACTTGGTGTAACCGATTTTCACTCAATCCCGTTGACTCTTAAACAGTTACAAAGCTTCCTCCCTAGCTGTCCTACAGCTAACAGCTAGATATTTATAGACATGAAGATTTTGTATACGATACTATACTATGAACTTATATCGGTAAATGTAATATTATGAGCATTACTAAGTAACGAAATCCCGAAACAGAAAGTTGTGATTGGTTAAGCCAATTACGAATCTTTATGTTGCTTCTAGCAACAAAACGGTCCTGCCAGTTAAACTAATGAGTCAACTGACTAATAAATAATCAGCGATTGTGCTGACATTTAGTAGCTTGTACAAAGATCACGCACTGTTTGTTTTAGTTTAGTGCGTCCTCCCAGACTAGGGTCATATAATATTAAAACGCTCGGTTCGGGCTCGCCACGGTTTTTCACGCCCCTACAACCTGCGTTGCATAACTCATGAGGACGTAATAGCTGCTCAAGTGCTCTGTATTTGTACGGAGGTGCGTTATTTACACGTTCTTTGAACGCTATTAGTTCGAGATTGATTCGAATTCCCGCTAATCTTAGAGAATAGGTCTGAGGGTCTAGCAAAGATACCAACCACTAACGCTAACGCCAATCGCTAACTCTTAAAAGTGTATTAAAATGACATTCGCTGCGGAAAAGTAAGCGATTTCCGAACTGTCATTTCAGCACATTTTGGAGTTAGCGTTAGGCGTTAGCGTTTGTGGTTGGTATATTTGCTAGACCCTCTGGTCTGCAAGTATTTTAATCGCGTAAAGACCGACTGATTGTTATAGATTTCTTCTAAGACTGAAATCACTTAATTCATCATCATCATCAACAGCCTGAAGACGTCCACTGCTGAACATAGGCCTCCCCCCGGGAGCGCCACTCAGAGCGGCTGCTCGCCTCCTGCATCCATCGGCTCCCCGCGGCTTTCACCAGGTCTTCGGTCCACCTAGTGGGGGGCCGGCCTACGCTGTGTCTTCCAGTTCGTGGTCGCCACTCCAGAACCTTTCTTCCCCATCGGTTGTCAGTTCTACGAGCGATGTGGCCTGCCCATTGCCATTTCAACTTGCTAATCCTAAGAGCTACATCGGTCACTTTAGTTCTCCTGCGGATCTCCTCATTACGGATCTTATCTCGCAGGGAAACACCGAGCATTGCTCTCTCCATAGCCCGTTGTGCGACTCTGAGTTCCATAAGTCACCACTGGCAACACACATTGATTGAAAACTTGTTTTCAGGCTTTGTGGTATTTTGGACGAAAAGATAGGTCGAAGCTTCCCGAACGCTGCCCAGCCGAGTTGGATTCTTCGGGCGACCTCTTTGTCGAAGTTGGACCTACCCAATTGGACAGTCTGCCCTAGATAGACGTATTTGTCGACAACTTCGAGAGTGTCGTTCCCAACAATTACCGGTATAGGTGGAACATGGGCATTTGACATGATTTTCGTCACTTAATTATAGAGTATTAATTGTTTGAGCTCTGTGCTTTTGAGACACTATTTGTAGGTGGATATTATGTTGTGTTACTATTGGAATAGTATGTGCAATAAATCTTAAAAATGAAGAAGTTTAGTCCCTCAAACGAGACGACTCAAAATGAATTCTAAACTTTTATACTCACAGTTCGTAGTGACATTCATAGCCCAAGGGAAGCAGTATAATTGTCGCGCCAACTTTAAGTGACACTAAGATACAAAGTTGAGCACAATTATTACAATTTCATAGTTGGGTATCTAAACCCCATAGTTGAGGCAACTTAAGACAGATTAAACGTCGTGACAGTTTGATAAATCTTAACGGGGAACTTCTTAACGCGCGTCTTGCAACAGAGATGGAAGTTAGCATAAATCATACAAAAATATCTTTTTATGCAAGAAAAATGACTATACCTACTAAAGTTTTCACGCATATCGTGATGTTAACACTAATGAGCAAATTACACGATCGGGACCAACCACCGACCAAGGTCACATTTGTCTCACCTTGGTCGGGTTGGTGTAAAATCCGACCGTGTGATGATGGATGGTGGTCTCCATTCGGTCGCCAACCACCACCCACACCCTATTTTGCTTTTAAAGCTTTTACAGCTGTAAAGTCAATTCAGAGAAATTATACCAAGTTTGATTACCATCCAAACGACAACAACCGAAAAAGCAGGCGTTGCCGTTGCCGCTGTGGCGCAAAACGCCGATATAAATGGGTTTTTGCAGTTAGGTATTTAATTTGAATTTAAATTAGTTCTGCGGTCTTTTCTTGATATTTACACCTGAGCACTCCAATTTGACGATCACTCTTCAAAATGAACCTCTCAGATTTTAAATTAAACCTTTCTAATATTGATCGGTTTATAGAGCTATCTTTGAATAATGATATAAATTTCAAAAGGGCGTAGTAAGTGACAGGTGAGTATAATGTCTGTAAAAGGTTTTGATCACAATTTTAGTGAGATAATTTTATTGATAGTTTCAATTAAATGTCAGTTAATCGTCTCCGTGTCGGGCATATTAAGTTTTTATTCTTAAATCCATAGTAATTAAGTTTCTCGTACTCCACGAGTTAAGCCATCGCCGCGTCATTTTTAATTTACTTAGCCTGCCAATTTCTTCAACAGAAAGCATCTACAAAGTCCCTGGAGACGACAGCCGCTTCTATGGTGTGTTCACTACAGCATCCACCGGGCTAATGGGATCAGCTATCTGCACGTTCACAATCGGAGACATTCAGAAAGCGTTTGAAGGGAAGTTTAAGGAACAAGCCACTTCTTCCTCGGCATGGCTGCCAGTTATCACCAGTAAAGTACCAGAACCGAGGCCGGGAACGTGTGTGAATGATACCGCAGGATTGCCAGATACGGTGTTGAATTTCATTAGGTAAGTTTGTACCATTAATTTTGCATTTTATTGAAGTTCAACTTAAAGCACCGTAATTGAAATACATAATAGGTAAGCCTGAAATCCGTGGTATCTTATACTTTTGTTTCACTGTGAATGCCTGCGGATTAAAGTAACATATTTATTATTAATCCAGTCCCTAATCTAAGTATAAGATATCTCTAGTCTAAATTTTATCAAAATCCGTCCAGCTACGTGAAGATACACATTTACAAACTTTCAACTTTATGATGTTATTTACTGTCGTTTTATTAGCAGTATTACCTATATTAATAAATTAATTTTAACTGTCTTTAAAATTATAGTGTAATTGTGACCTATACCTATTAATTTTACAAAACGTGTAGGGGCTTGCCATCATAAACTGAACTTGTTACTTATATTACAAGTTCATCCAAACTAACACATTAACGCAAAATCCCTTGTTATAACATCAACCGCTCATTTCATTCTTACTCAAGAGCCGTAACCGCCAGGTTGCTTTTACGACATGCATGTCTAACTTTCCGGGAAAAACTAGCGTGCCATTGTTTTGTTCCCTCATTAAAAAGGACCAAATTAATTTATATTCAAAAACGGCAGCACAAAACGAACAAAAGGCCCCGAGACTGTCGTTATTGTAACAAGCACTGGACGTAAACAAAGTAGAAAATCGTCACTCAAAAACGTGAAACACAATCTGTCGGGTCCCAACTCTCCAGCGACTCCAGGATTCCGCGCATTGAAATCCACAGGCACTTTTATCTGGCGACACGTCCTGTTAATTATCCGACGCTCTGTTCCTGAGAGCGTTCAATTATTTTTTTTCCCGCTTTTCCATGATCCTCGTGTGGAAACGTTGAGATTTTAACACTTCACCTGAACCAGTCTGCTGAAAATAGTGACTTTTTATTCATAACGAGAGTGGAGATTTTAATTAAATGAATGGGTTATTTCGTTGTTGGTGTTGGAAGTAAACGCTGTTGTTTTGCTGCGACGTTTGTCGCGCGACATTATCGCGTCGTGTGGTGCGACACCGCTGCCAAGTACCTGTCTGTTCATTGCTATCGAAGTCTTCGTAATGTTTCCGCTTTTATACTTCGATGACTTTTCCTTTATTAGAATACCTTTATGTAGGTACGATGCATTGTAATAACATAAATTGAATTTCATACTTGTGATTTTCTTTGGTAGGTAACTTTTATACTTTGATATTATATTTTCTAAGAATAAGTATTACCTACTGCGTAGACAATTCAATGTATCTTTCATTGAATAAGTAGGTACCTACCTAATTTGCTCAGTATTAGGTCTCTTCTTTTTTTCAGTTTGCTCGAGCTTTGACGGATAAGGTTATTTTTTTATATTTTTTTGTGTTTACAGCAAATCTTCTGGTGGTTTTTAGTTGCTTGGTAATACGTGTCTTGGTGTTTCACAAAAATGAATTCAATTCTTTTTTTTTGAAGCGGATATACCTCAAAACGCTCTACCTATACTATCTTAGACAACTCTACTATTTTTCTTCATCTTATTTATTATTCTAAAACTTCTTGGCTATATATGGACGTAACGGCTAACTGGTTTTATTAAATCGAGTGTTTAGATACCTTAGGAAAAATATTTCCCGCGGCGGGTGAGAGCTCGGCACTTGCGTCAATAAGAAATAACCCTTGAATAGGCATGATGACTGAAATTTATTTTTTGCATAAATTAAAAATATTCCTCAAAAGATAAACATTTGTGAAAACAAAAATAAAATAGCTCAAAAAAACGACAAAGTTATAAACATTTTTAAAACCGGAATAGAAAGAGATAGCTCAAACGGCCAGTGACGTCAGAGCAATATCGTCATAGTACCTCATTACTAAGGTGTGGTAGCTTTTCATACAATCTCTTTGGCATGTGACGTCACCAGTAGATTTTTCATAGTAACTGGGGGCGCTCTGTTTCGCGAGAAAGGCACAGGAGATGCCCCCTACAGAAACTTTAAAAGCTTATTACTCCGTGATTTATTTACCAACTTAACTTTTTTTTTTTTTCAATTATTGCATTTATTTTTAATCTTCTCTATGAAAGTATTATTTACTTGTTCTTTTTTAATAGTAGTCATCATGCCTATTGTATTTCACAGGTCACATCCTCTTATGGACAGCGCAGTGTCACACGAGAATGAAAAGCCGATTTATTACAAAAGAGATCTTTTCTTCACTCGGCTGGTCGTTGACAAGGTTAAGGTGGACATGATGGGACACCAGCTCGATTACACCGTGTACTACGCTGGCACAAGTAAGTGATTTTGTTCTAGATTAGCATTTGCTACTACACCGTTCGCATGAAGTTTAATATACGAGCTCTGAAAACCAAGTAGATGGAAACAGAATTAATTATTGATTCAATGCTTTTGAGTGTGCTCGATCGCAAGGAGGCGTTGAAGAACAACATGCTTGACACCCATTTTCTTTTCGTAATATAATTTGAGAGGTTATAATATTCGAGCCAAACTGAATAAGGGGGCTATGCAAGCATCTTATTTCTTTGCTCGGTTAATGAATGTTGGGTACTCGATTGCTAAAAGCGTTAAAGTATTTGAATAATTTTTCATTCTTGAGTTTATTTTCGAATCATACATAATATTATGAAGACATCTATCACGCATCTTATTTCATTGTCCAATTAGGTGTTATTGAGTTTTTTTTTAATAATTTTTAGGCATAGCATTTGACCACTGTCTCACCTGATGGTAAGTGATGACGCGGCCTACGGTGGTGCATGCTTGCCTAGAAGATACTGGTTCACCTTACTGTCCTATAAATGTATTTATGTCTATTATACCAAAGATATTTATATACAAAAGCTTAGCTTTTATATATAAATATAAAATACTTTTGAAGGAAGATTTCCTTTGTTTTATAATTTCTGTAAACTAAGTGAAAATCATTGTCTTGTCCCAAAAACTAATTAATTCCAATATTGTGAGATAGCAGATTAATGGGCTCAAAGTGTAATTGGCGCTATCAAAATTCTAATTCTCACCTTAAAATTAAAGTCGGCGCGTCACCTAAAACAACACCGAGCGGCGTTTAATTAATTTGCCTAAAATCCGTTCCAAAGTGGCCTTTCACTGAAACTTTTCGGTCCAACTCATCGTCGGACAATGAAACCTTCTCGTAAAGATCACAAAACAAAGCAATCGAGCACCTCCGCTCGAAACAATCACCGAATTCCAAAACTGGCGAAACAATCACAGAACGGACACGAGAGGACATAAAATTTCATAAAACGCTCACAAATTAAAAAATGCGTTCCCACTGGGAAATTAAAAAGTGGCGAGCGAGTGAAAGTGGCACAAAGGCCATAATTCGTCTCGCCCGTGACGGCGGACGTTTGAATTCTAGTCTGGGTAGCATTGATCGCGCGGCTTATGCACCTATGAAACACGGGCTTTACTGCAAAACATGAAAAATTGTTTATACTCTCATTGTTCCATCAAAATGCAGTGCAAAACGCGTACTCTTGAAAAGCTTGCGTTAAAGCTTAATAAATCCCTCGATATACTCTAAATATACCAAATCCCGTGTTTTGATTGAAAATTTTCAATGTACGCGATTGTGTTTGATAGATTTCCTATCGGAAACAATTTTTACGCCGCCGCAGCAGTGCAAATAACAGTTTAATCTCACCCTTTTTTAGAATATTGGGTATTTTTTACTAAACTTTTTAAAAACAATTTGTATTTCCAAATCCGATTTGTGAAATTTCATACAAAAATATATCATTTTCTAAGAAATTCAGAGCATACAAGGACGGTAACACAGACTGCAGCGATATGTCGTCATATACCTACCGCATATATTCAACCCGCCGTGCCGCCGCTGCGTCACTGCTCGAAACAACGCCTCCGAGAGGTAATTTTCGCCTATGTTGTTGCAATTTTCACCAATTTCCGACGAAAATCGTTCCCGACCGAACTGCTCCGAGTGGATTAAACTCACGTAGATATCTAACGAACGGGCGCTTCGTTTGCGAACTTCCAAGGAGGAGCTACGTTTGAGTTGCCGTTTCAAATGCCTGTGTGTAGAATATTAAATTGTTTAAATGTTACCTTTAGCATCCCCCTCACCATAATTACCGAAGCTCGCTCAACTTAACCCCAATGTTCTTATACTGAAATAAAACTTTTCATAGTACGCTGACGTTTAATTACGTAACTCAAACTACAGACCAATAAAGTGTTTGCAACGGTCGGACCTGTGACAGCGCATAATAAATGGCAACAGCGTATTCAAAACCGCAGACTAAAAAGAGGGACCGTCCGAAATCCGTAGCGCTCTTAGTTCACTATTATTTACACTCGAGCACGGAATAAGTTGTACGAAATTGCGTCACAAAGAGCCCGAGGCGTCCCGTGAAGAAGGACAGTTTATTCTTTCAATAAACAGTGCGCTCGCGCGGCGTTTACCACGGTGGCGATATTGCCTCCCCGCATTATACCTACTCCATTTGGAGTGCTTACCGCGTTATAATATGCATTAAACTGCACCGGCAGAAAGTTGTACTACCGCTCGAGGTGCTACCAGACAATGAGAAATGAGCGTGTGATGCTCCCGCAATGCGGGCCCTCGTCTCGCCTCATTCCATTTGTTTTATCACGCCTAAATCACTGTTGCCAGACAACTTTGTACGCAGGCCGAGGTTGATAAAAGTTTGACAGGGACTGTCGTGCACACGCCTTGAGAGTGTTTGTCAATGAAAGGGTACTGAGGTATCAAAGACGTTAAGAGTATTTAGAAGTTAATGAAGTTAATTAAATTCACCGAGTTAGATGTCGACTCCGCAACTCTTTAGTATCAAGGGCGCTTTTGTAAACAAACGAACATATTAATGTTAACGTATCGCGCGAATACAGGCTGTGGTAACAACAAACTCAAACGTAATTACGCGCGTTTGTTATAAGAACAAAAGAAACGTGTCGTTGTATGTTTAAGCGGAAGCAAACTTGGTTAAAGGTTTTTATGCGGAAAACGCGGTTGGTATAGGAAATCAAATTGCAGGCGAGGGTCAAATGCCGTCATGTGTGATGCGGCGACACCGCTATTAAAAACGATTTAAAATTCACAGAAGGCTCAACTGCTGAACGGCCAGTGGATACATCACAGTTTGATGACATAATTATATAAGCTCAGACTCGCAAAATGTTAGTCCTTTGATGTTTGGAAATGTATTTATGTGCAAGTACATAAGGCGAGTGCATTGCTGAATATTTACTGAGCAGTGGGATACTTTGCTAACAATTTTACTGGGCTTACTGATGTGTGCTCGTATAAGTCGTATACCACGAATATGATTTGTAAAAGCAAATGTTCAATCCAATTCAAAATGTTGAATATATTTGATTTGTCCTTTTGACAGAATACACTAATGTGTGACTCACATGAGATTAAGACTCGGTTAAAATATCTATTTCAACGTTTTAAGTTATAAAAATTAGCTTTTTGCTCTAAGAAAGTATAATTTCACGTAATACCAATTTATTTTACATTCTCATGCAGAAAATTACTAAACAAGGCGGTATAATACAGCGTAACATGCTGTATTAGGCTTGGCTCACACCATCCTAATAATGTGTGTAATAATTTTCAAAACATCGCGTGTAACGAGATAGCTAAAGTGTATCGATACGGCAGCGAATATCGCTCTTATAAGTATTGGAAAGCCATTTGCCTAAGTGCATGAAGTCCAAGTTTAGCCATAAACATGAAATGCGGTCCATGCAAAATGATATGTTAAGGTTCAGGTGAGGTATAGCGCCGTTAGTAGGTATAAGGGGTTTATGTACGGCGCAACTGGGGACCCGTTGCAATCGCGAAGAGTTTCGATCTCCGAATACCGCATACTTGTTGATGTAGCTACCAGTGTGTGGAATGTTCTAGAACAATCCCTGGCGTGGCATAGCTTCATCGACGTGCATTGCCCACAGGACGAAAATGAACAATATTTATTGCCGAGTTGCGATACGATACTCCGGAACGGAATTCACGAAGTAATTTATAGTTCGCAACACTTTACCTTCTACCGCTACGTTTTAAAATCATGCCGTGCAGGATACTCTGCTATATACTCTACGTATACCGATAACTGTGCTTTAAGCTTTCTCGTTTCTGTATTTTAAATGTTGGTTACATGAAAATATCGAAACAAATAAGAGCTGATTGCAATTATTTGACCACGTGACTTTTGTGGGACAACCGAAGAGGATAAACCGCCAATGGAAATTAAAATTTCATTAATTATTCCATTACCAAAATAACACCGGACATCGGACAGGGGGAAATATTGAATCCAGATTGGTTGCGCCGCGTCCGAGAGCCGTTTATAAAACGATCGCACCTTCACACAAACACAAAGCAATTAGTTGGAGCTATAATTAGCATTCGAATCGCGTTCGGCGGGAATAAACATTGATTTTTTATTCCCCCAAAAGTAGGGAGAGGCTACGGTTCCGGGCGAGATTTGGAATACTAATGTGTTCACTTTTGAACGGTTATTCGCGTCGCGCTAAAGGCGCCCAACGTTTTTTGCATAAAACATCTCATCAAAGGATTGCTTAGGTCCCGCAGTATATTGAATATCAAAAGGTGCGCGAACGGGAAAGTTTCGGGAGGTGGCGCGGTCGCGGCATCCCTAATACCGGCCACCGTGAAAGCCTTCTTTAAAAATACACCTTTGAAACGTGTTCTGAATAATCGATCGCTTAACTACGGTACGCTATAAAACGCGTGTACCTGAAACTTTGTGTAACTTATTTATTCAAATATTTTTTTGTGAATATCTATTGAATAAGTACTTCATAATATTTTTATAGAACGCTTTGTATAGGCATGTGACAGTTATAATGAAAGCTCAAATACGTATTCATGTAGAAATAAATATTATTATCCAAAACCGATTGAAGAACACTTGTCTTAAACATAGGCGTGTAAATTAAAATTTCATACCAAATTTATTCCTACCGCAAAGTTCTTTGATCGATTGGGACTGCGTACCCGTAATTACAGAGTTCAGAGTTAAGAACAAATGGTAACGCGTTAACTTTCCAAGTGTTTTGGAAACTTCCTACACCGAGGCCATACTTTACAACCTACTTCTTATACGTAATTATTCATATCGATTTAAACGAAGGACACCAAAAACGGGTCACAGGCCGTCTTTAATAGTCGCATAAAAATCTCTTGCGTCGTATCTCGTAAAAGTCAGTCGAGCGCTCGTAGGCAAACGTTAAAAACCCACGTTTTTCGATTTACGGCACCTATAAAATACATATAGGGAATCGTGATAAAAGTCCTTCCTTCCCGAATTTGTTCATACCGGCAATCGCGGAATTTATCGGTTCCGTCTAGCCAACATACCTTTAAATACCTATAAATGAGCCGTTTCAAATTGAAAACCTTAACTCGAAAAGTACGGTTTTTTTGGTTGATTTAAGTAGATGTGTTTTTTATGAAGAATTTGCTCTGACTAGCCGTCAGTCCGCTGGCAATGGTATTTTTAATTTATCTGATGAACAACCAGGCAGGTAATAAATAATACTTCAAGTCCAATTAACTACACAACCTCATTCATACCGATAATATTCTAAATCAAGTTTAAAATCTGGTACCATTAAGCACATTTCTAAAGCAGTTATGAAAGGTAAAGCTGTCTCGGTGTAAATATCGTAAGGGGGAAAAATCCGATTCCTCGAATCTCCCAAATCTATACGCTAAACGCGGAGTTTTTATGAAAAGCAATAAAGACGTTAGAGCTACTTTGTATTTGGGAATTTATACCACTTGGAGGAATAAAACTTATATTGTTCGGGGATCGCAAAAGTTTTCACTTAGGCCTGTCGAAGCGAAATCTTTATTGGATTGCTGGATTATTTCTTTTGAGGTTGGTATTGGGAACGTAATTATTTTCAGGGAAAATGATATAAAAGATGATTACGGAATAAATTGATACAGTCACTCGTATCTTTTTTTAGAATTCAATTGACTTGAATATTTAAAACTACGACTATGCCTTGAGCTTGAGCTCAATAACATGAGAGAATAACAGCGACAATCCACCACGCTGGCCAAATGCGAGTCGGTGGATGACATAAATTGTTCTCGATGTTTATTCATGTTATTGAAAGGATTTTCTGACGTATTTCAATTTTGTATTTATCCGTTTTGTAATGGTGTTTCCCTTCAACAATGTAATTGAACGCATATTCGAAAATAAATCATTTTTAACGCCAACACTTTAATTTTTTTCATAGTATACTTATTGTTAAGTTTTAGGTTAAGAAAGAGGATGACCCCACTCGTCTGTTCTCTGTCGTTCAATTATTAGAACTACTAAGATTTTTTATTCTCTCATAGTTATATGTAGCAACAGGGTGAAGAAAAAAAATGCATTTGGCCGATTCATTCTTAAATTATTTTCAAAAGTCACATCATGCCACACATAATTCACGTAGTACTTTCTGAATATTGGTGCAGGGCCTTGTAGGATTCAAACCATATTGCGTGTAATCACATTCGCTATTTCATCCTACCTGAATATTATTATTACTCGATGTTATTTTTATATTTTATTCATAAGACACCTGAGTCAAACTTCTGAAACGCTATTATTCGTATTTCTCTCCGCGTATGAACATTATAAGATAAACTAATTTGTCTACTCGCCAGGGGCGTCACAGTAACTACATTGGCCTTAGTTTCTTTGACGTTTCAAATAAGATTTCCCTGTTTGTTGTTTCTGTATTTCCTTATAGAATTATTGTTTAGGTACAAGGTCCGTGGGGAACTTTCCACGTCCGATGTAGGATTGTTTAATTATTTCGCTCGGACTGGGCCGTGATCTGAATTAATCAGTGGAAATGAATTTATTTATGGTAAGCCACAGGGGGTTGTGATCGTAGATACGTCAATAATGTTTAACTGCAGTTCGATAAATGTTAATTTGGGCAAGTTTGACTTTGGGACTTCCGGACCCGTCTGGCCCAATTGTTTTAAGACAGAAACTATGAGTAGGTACTTAGTTTAATATTAGTTAAAGTAGTACGACCTAATATCTTTAAAGTTATTGATCTAGAGATCAAAATTACATTTTTGTACGCGTCTTTCAAGTTTATTCCTAAGTGAAACTTTGTCTGTATTATTTTTGTTGATGATCTTTTTGTGTGGCTGTCACGTAAAAACGGTTGAATTAAATGCCATTTTTCCTACACTTCTTATACTACTGTCGATATTATAAGGATAAGTACATTTTACTCTGAAAAATTAGTACTCTACGGAAAAAACTGGCAAATTGCTAGTAAGCCTGTGTTACGCCTTATTAATTGACTTGTGACTAAATGTTAACAGTATAGACACGCTTTCTCGTATACAAAATCAATCCAACACTGATTTAATAACTCACAATGTATATAGCAAGCTTATATCACCGCATTATCAAGGCAGCCTTGCCTAACTCGACATGAGTATGACAAAAAGCAGCCATCCATTTCACAGTCTTCACGAAGAGTCAAGTTTATTTTTCACCCTAAACTTTTCCATAAGTACTACTTTCGTTACGCTACTCAATACTGTCGTGTCACATGTTAAAGCTTAAAACATGTAGCGAGGTTCCCCGTAAACAGATTTCAGTTGGGGCCTTGTTCTCAACATTTGCCTACAAGTTAGTTGAACGCTTTCCCGTGTCGCTATTATCTTATCAAGACACGTGGCTTGTCAAAACGGGGAAGCAAACCCTTATGTGATGTATCACCAGATCTGAACACTAACTGTAAGTGTAATAGGTACCTATACCTATGTAGCATCGTGATATGGGCGGGCAATAGCAATAGAACCTACCTATTATAACTACCGAATCATACACAACAACAACAACAATAACAACAACAAAAAACGAAAATAATTCTACTTTAGGCTGTCTACCAACAATTAGGTTTAGCGCGTCGTTCCTAAATTGTGTCTTGCCTGCTGTATATTTCAACTGATTCAAACCACTCATCGGAATTAGATGTGTCTAAATGTCATAACTAATCATAACTGCCACCTATTTCTAGCTTCGATTGGCACAATCTGATTTGCTATACAATTAGCTAAACAGTTTGGTACAAAATTAACCGGCAATAAACTAGTAACTAGACGAGACATCAGGCCCACGCTCGCGCCGCCACGGCCTATTAGTTCCCGTCCCGGCATCGGCATCGCTGTGATTGACGCAAACAAGTGCCAGTAATTATGTTTCCTGAACGCCGTATCGAGAATCGCATCCGACTAGGTAATTTGGCTAGTGTTTGAAATGTGGGTCGATGTTCCAAGATAGATTTATGAAATTTTATACTATGTATAATATCCTCTAGAAGACGCAGCGTAGACCGGTACCTCACTAGGTGGACCGATGTCCTGGTCCAGAACCGTGGGGAGCCGAAGGATGCAAGAGGCAAGCAGCCGCTCAAAGTGGTGCTCTTTAGGGGAGGCCTATGTTTAGCAATGGACGTCTTCAGGCTGATGATGATGATGGTGATGATAATATTCTCTATTACCTACAGATAACATCCAATGTCAAGTTTGATATGTAGAACTTGTAGAAGCCGCATACATTTTGCCCATCGCTGTCCGAGTTCGTCGACGGCCACGGGGCGCATTGTGCATAGCCTTGCATAGTTTTGCGTTGTTGTCGCTTTGCAGACGCTCAGGTATGGCTGACGTTTGAGAGAAAATAAAGTGACGCGAGCGAAAGCCCACAGTGAGACTAATCTAGGTCTTTGAAGAAAATCCGACAATGGCGGTTGTGAATTTTGAATTTATTTTTCAAAACTAGTGTATCATGAACTTTAATTTGTAATAAGGGTGGATTATTATCCGTTAAGTGTTCGTAAATGTGCACGAGTGTTGGCAAATGGTTTCAAGATCATAAAACCATGCATTTTCGTTTTTGCTTCAACGGCCTTTTTTAGAGCCTTCAGTAAAATTGAAAGCCATTAAAGAAGAAGAAGAAGAAGAAAAATATACTAATCTAGGTAGCGTCTAATCTAGGTACACGTCGCCTGGGTCGCCTACTGAACTCTACGTGAATATATTTATGGGTCAAATTGTAGTACTGAAATATTTAATTCAGACCCAAAGGTTTTATAAAAACTGACATTCTATACAGACCACCTACTTAACCAATACTAAAAATAATACCCCAAAGCGCATCAATGTGATCAACCCATAGTGTTCTTTGGCGTCAGTGAAAACCTTTGATGAAAATGGTTTTTTAATTAAGTCATTATATTGTTTGAAATTTTGATCAAACGGTTTAGTACATCAAGAATTCTCGAACTTGTGTTCTTTAAGTTTAGTTTTAGTAAACGTCTATCAAAGTCCTGATAGTGAGACAACTAACAAGCTTTAGTATCTGGCTCAATTCTTGTTTTCTAATTAGGCAGTGTTAGACACGTAGGTACGTGTCAAGATGTTTCGTTTAGACATTATCCAAGACATTGAAATTTACTTTAAATATTACTACATTATATTTCCAAAATTATAATTTATGACTTGAAATGGCAGCATTAAGCAAAACTCAATATAATTGCAAGCATAAAAATTTCTTCTGTTCCTTACATTCCTGAAATTCAAATTTGCGTAACATTTTATAATGTACATTGAAAATTTTTACTTTCTCAGTATCATACTATTGTATTATTCTTGTAGCTAAGCTTAAATTTGTTTACAAATAAAGCTGGAAGGACTTATACTTGCTGATGAGATATTTCATATTCAGCTTTTAGGAAAGTAGGTATGATGTGAATATCCTAACTGTTTAGATTCAAAGCCTCTTGAGTTTATGCATGGATTTAATACATAAAATTTGTATTTCGTATTTCCTTTAGTAATCGAGAAAATATAAAGTAAAGTACCTGCTAAATTATAAAAGTGTTTTAGTTGTTTGTATATTTGAACTTTTTTTATTTGATGTTTGTCAACAAAAATGAAACGATTTGGATTAAAACTTAGAAGACATATATAACTTACACTTTTGATATAAATATGAGATACTTATGCCCGTCTGCACTTAAGTAAGACAGCTCCTAAGTTCACGCCTTATTCCTGTATGTTGTACCTACTGCAACGCATTTGGCTACGTCCTAAGAGAGATAAGTTCAAACTTAATAGCAGTCAATGTTTAGTGCAGACGGGCATTATTAACCAGTAAATAAAGATTTGTTTATCAATTTAATTTACAAACACCAATTATAATAAAATATAAAGAAACTACAATTATTATAAGAACTAGCCTCATTCGTATTCCTTGCAGAAACAACAAAAATATCATAAATGAATTTCATTATGGGTCCAAATTAGTTCCGAGTCTCGTACGACCGAGTTCATTAGCTTCAAAGGACGTTATTAAATTACCTATTTATAACAGTAGCTAATGAATGTAACTTAATGATAATAATTTAAGGTGTATAACAATAAAAATATTCCGATTTAGTCTAGTGAAAACGCAGATTAGGTGTGCATACCCAATGGTTTCCTTTCATTAGTTTTCGTACTACAAATAGAATTTCAATATTTTACTGAAAACGTCATTATCCAATTCACTATAAAAAGATATTGTGTAGAAAATGTATTTATTTGCACGAAAGTAACAAAAAAAGTGTTCATGATCATTTAAAAGATTATTTAGGTATCTACTGTACTATTTTGCACAAAGAATAGGTAACGAGAGGAAAGTTGTAACAATTTTAATAATTAAATTGTGTTTATTTCTTGATATCTTTCATATTATCAAAATCCTCGGCCTGAAGACATAGGCATACATTGTGGTCCCTTGGCTCATAGAGATGTTGTTAAAGCCTCAATGACATTCTTATACACACTTTGTCTTCTATTCTAGTCGTAACCGCGCGTCAGGCTGTGCCAGTGCGTTGCAATCTTCACATTTATTATTTTTGTATTCTGCAATTCTTATGCCCGCCTGCACGAACTCTATCATGTAGGTACCTGCTGCAACGTATTTGGGTAAATCCTGTAAAGTAAGTGCAAACTTAAAAGCTTTCTATTATTGGTGCAGAACTGTATGATCTTTACAATAAAGGCCGGTTTCTCAACTGCAATCACGTGAGCTTTCTGCGACACGTACGCGTTAGTAATATACCTAACTGGGCTCGGTGATTTCGGTACATGCCTTTAATCCAATTAGCTATTAAGATCCGTGGGTCGAATATTAATTCAGTACGTCCTTTGTAAGGAAAGCATGACCCCTATGTATGTAGGCTTTGGGTGTGGACGAGGGAGTAATGACGATGTTTGTATTGAATGCCGATATTTTGTGAGGTTAGAATTGGTTTAATTTACTACACATTCAAATAGTTTTAACTATGTTCAAATTAATTTGTTTTTAAAAAAACATGCATTGATAGCTTTTTAGTGCAAAATTGACTGACATTTTGTTAACCAAATTGTGAAAAAATGTTTTTTTTTATGGATATGAATGACGTGACGAGCTAGTCGTTCACCTGATGTTAAGCAATACGGCCGCCCATAACAGTGGCAGTGTCACTCGGAACTTTAAAATAATAAAGTTTCGCGTGACACTGCACTGCGCACGTCATCCTGAGACATCACACAGTCTAGTAATCGGATTACTACACTGTGTAATCAGGTCATAAAGTCTCATTTGCCCAGTAATTTCACTAGCGACAATGCCCTTCAAACCGGAACATAGTAGTGCTTGCACACTACTGCTTGGCGGCAGAATAACTGGCAAAGCAGTGGTACCTACCTAGACAAACTTTGCAGAAAAGTCCTACCACCTAGTAAAGTAGTTGGCTGGTTGCTTTTTTGGTTTTAGTTTAAGTAAGATTAGTTAATTAAACTAAAAAAAAGTTCCGAGTGACACTGCAACTGTTATGGGCAGCCGTGTCGCTTAAAATTCGCGATTTTACAGCGAAATCGATATAACATAAAGTGTGGTTGAGACAGCTGAATCTCATACATAATTATTTGACATTTAACTAAAAGACCAACGCTTTAATGAACAAGTGATATTGATTAACTAAATTGCTTTTTACCTTTTATTGAAAGCTTTTCTATCTTTCCTTACTGATTAGTAACAGCCTATTCAATTATACGAACCTCATAATATGAATATCGAGGGTGCATTAGCTCGCCTACTTATAGCAACATAATTTAAGGTAATGCTTTGATATGCTCTTCATATAATTACGCGAAAAAGGAATCATTAGCAGTCAATTAAATTATTAATACCAATGGAGAGGCTTGAGATAGGCTGTAATCAATGGCCACGTAACCCAATGGAAGCGTAATATCAACCTGCTTATCCTGTCGACACATCAGTGCAAAATCACTGATGTATTTACGGTGGTATGCTACACTTGCATCGATTATTTAGAAGTGGCAGATGATAATGTCAAAATCTAGTTGATCTAGGTTTAAGGTGGTACGTCACGATTTAAATTTTCTTGCGTTTTTGCTAATTACAGCTTAATTACTCAACGCAATTACATGAAAACTAGTTTCCCGCAAATAAATAGAATGTATTATGATTAAAAGTATCGCCTAAATATCATTGGCTCAGCAACAATTGGCAATAGACTGAAAAGCCGAGACAAAAGTAGTTTTTTGCGAAACCCATTATATTTAAGTGATACTTTAAATCCTAATTCGTTGATACATCCTATTTATTTGCGGTAAACTAGTTTTTATGTAATTGCGTTGGGTAATTAAGCTATGATTAGCAAAACAAGCAAGAAAATTTGAATTTGGCGCGCTGAGCGTGACGTACCACCTTAATTATTACATTTATAACAAACACTATTTCATAATATTTATTTATAGCATGTCTCTGATATTTCAATGTTTTTTTATGTATTTTTTCTGTTTCTACATCGGTGCTTTAATAGTTTCACTTCAAGGCCACACCGGCTAAGGTTCTACCACCAATTAGCACCATCTCATGCAACCCTTTAAATAAATTGTCTCGCTCTACAATTATAACTAATTCTACACTAACAAACCCGAGGTTATTGTTCTTCTAATAAAGCGAACATTTCCCTTCTACTTGGTTGTGTAATCGATACCAGCGAGTAAGTAGAGCCCCCCAAGGCATCCCTAATTGATTCCGGAACGCAATGAACTGGTGGAATCCACTGAATGTATAATACATACACCTTTGTATATTATTATCGTGTGTTGTGTACAATTATTATATGTACGTACTCGATAATTCCTGGTGTATTTTGGAGCAGCACCATTTCAAGATTGTGGAGTGATTTCTAAATATATCCCAACTGAAATGTTGCATGGGTATTATAATATTATAATGGTAACTGACTTCTTCGTGGTTTTTGGAGGGATTTGACGGTTTTAGTACTAACTTATCGTACGGATTCCTTTTGAAACAGACTGAGATAGATTTCATTTGTTACAGATGAAGGTAAAATTCACAAAATAGTCCAGTGGACGCGCAACGGAGATGGCCAATCAGCTCTACTTGATATCTTTGACGTGACACCTGGAGAACCTATTCAGGTAAAAACTGTTTTTACTGTCTTTTATATCTATGACAGAAAATGCATACAAGATGTTTCCTGGGAATCTTTGTATCCGTGCTGAAAGATCGTTAATGGTTATAATTATATTCATGTTTAACTGAAAATTTTGGGATACTAATGCTCAGTGTTCGGACTTTAGACACGCATTGGCCTTATAAAAAGTCTCACCCAGTGACATAGTGAAGGTCGGTAGAGACCAACAGTATTTTAACTGATTGATGTTAAACTTCACAGCCGGTCATAAAAGTGGCAGTCACTCGGAATTCTAAAGTTTAAAATTTGGGTGACAAAAAAATAATAATAGCCAAGCAGTAGTGTGCAAGCATCTAGCTGCTTGGCTATTATTACGATTTTGAATCTAGTATTGGGTTTTATCTTCATCAAAACAGCCCGAAGACGTCCACTGCTGAACATAGGCCTACCCCATAGAGCGCTACCTTGAGTGGCTGCTCGCCTCCTGCATCCATCGGCTCCCCACGGCTTTCACCAGATCGTCGATGCATCTAGTGATTGGGTTTTATGCCGGAGTTTAATTACAGGCAATGGCAATATCCCGAGTCCACGGATCTCTGTACGCAGCGTCGGACAGGCGTGTGTTACAATTGCGCCTGGCTCTGTGTGCGCGCCGCTACGATGCTTGTGTGAGATGCGCTCGCGATCCTTACTGCGGCTGGGATCGGGATGCCGCCGTCTGCAGAGAATATATGCCTGGGTAAGTCTTTTATAACTTGCGTCTGGGTGTTGTATTGTATTCTATGTATGTATTTACAAACAAAAAAGTATATAAGTATTGTATCAGTTATCTGGTTCCCATAGTACAAGCTATGCTTAGTTTGGGGCTAGATGGCGCTGTGTGAAATGTCAACACATATTTATTTATTTATTTATTTATTATTTATTTATGAAGGTTCTAAAGTTGCGTATAAATAGAAGTAGAAATCTTTATTAAAAATCAAACCATGTCAGTCACATTTAAATCTATATTACGCATATTATTTTGAATTACGCATATTATTTTTGATGTATAATGAATAACTGGTGTCTATTTATCACGTGCAATTTTTATGAATAAATCTATATTTAAATTATGGAGACTAAAAGTCCAAGTGATTATATTTGATAATTATGTTATATCTGACATTATATCTGATAATCTGTCTATTCTGACCTGAAAAGCGACTCATTTTCTACTTTTATAGGGTACAGAATTACGTCATTCGTGTATCATAATTATTGGTATCATCTGTAACCACTGTAAGTCATAGGCATTTTCGGTATTATTTGCTACAGTGTAACTAATTTAACTAAGATCAGACTATGGCCTGTCTTACAATGCAAGTTCTATTCAAGACAAATGTAAGTTGTAAGTTTCATGTGACGTCAAATGTGACATTTAATTAGATTAATGGTTTCAACCACGACCGAATTACTTAGCTTCGTATGTAGTAGAAGCTTTCGTAGCACAGTTACAAATGTTTATTCGTAGCACTTGGTTTCGTAGAACAGCTACGTGTATGTGCTACGAGTCATATCTACACCGTAGCACTTTATCTCTACACTAACTCATAAAAGCTCTTTTCTTATAATTTTGTGGTAAAAATTATGTAATTTTCTAAATATAAATGTATATGAAACTAGCCAGTTTCCTCTACCATTATTAGCCCGAATTATAACATGTTTTAGAAATGTTAAAATTATGAAATACGTTCAACATTTTTTTTTCTCTTGCTATGAGAAGTTAGGTAGACAGTTAAATAGTTAGGTTTTCCCCAGGTTATATCTTAAAAAAGTATGAAAGATAATTGCTGTAGGCTTCTAAGCTCCCGCGGGATGAGGAATGATAAATCGCAAGTGTCTCTGTTTTCATTTATTATAATCACTTGACTCTCTAAGAACTATCCACTGCTCTTTGCTCGCACACAACATAACTTTCATGCTTCTCTTTCATACAGGTTAATCCAAGACGTAGCCAATGAGACAGCAGATATTTGCGACACTTCCATATCTCGCAAGAGTGTGTCAGCGACGTGGGGCCAGAGTTTGCACCTCGGCAGCTTCGTCAAGATGCCGGAGGTACTAGCACCGAGGGCTGTCACATGGTACCACTACTCGAGAGAGAAGGGACGACATCC
The DNA here is from genome assembly GCA_963580505.1 of Ennomos erosarius. NCBI lineage: Eukaryota > Metazoa > Arthropoda > Insecta > Lepidoptera > Geometridae > Ennomos > Ennomos erosarius. The sequence continues at coordinate 6,347,185 of OY756992.1, read as the reverse complement.
CATCACATTCAAGTGAGTGCTTGGTTATGTTTGATATATATTTTTAATGAAAAATGTTCAGTTTGACTTGAATAAAAATATTAGTTGTTAGGTTTTTTATCTTAGTAAATAAAAGGAGAGATTTTGCTGATCGTTAGGTAATCATATTTTATCCAATTTATAAAACGAGTAAGCAATACTATTTAACTTAATGAATTTAGCCCATATTATTCTAAAAACTCTTGAGGTACATTAAACCCACTTTTCAAAGTATGACCTACAATATTTTAGTTACTCTCATAAATCTAAAAATAATATAGGAGTAATCATAGCATAGTGTATTACCCAGTTATCTGATTACTAGGCTGATGTCACGGTATGACGTGCGCAGTGCAGTATCACGCGAAACTTTATTATTTCAAAGTTCCGAGTGACACTGCAACTGTTATGAGCGGTCGTGTCGCTTAACATCAGGTGAGCGACTAGCTTGTCACGTCATTCAATCTCATAAAAACAAGTGAACATTTAAATAAAGATAAAAAATATGGCGCTACGCTATAGTCAATATCAAATGGGTTAATTACAAACACCTCCAATTGCAATCGTACAAAGATAAAAGCTTTAAGTTATTCAAAAAACGCCCGAGCTCACATGCAACAACATTCATTAAAGGGTGCCCAAATCTTCCGCTATCTCACTTCCGCCTGTACAATTAAAATGCAAGGGGAAACTTGGGAATTAACGCTTTGTTTTATGCCTCTCTATACCCTAATGTCTTTAGAACGTGTCTTTCCCTTTGTTCCTTATTATTTCTGAAATCGTTTATACCCCATCTCTTACGGTAGCATGGGATTAAGCGGAACTTAATTAATGAGATTCATAAATTCCTCTTTATAATCAAATATTTAAATTTCATAATCACTATCCAAAACAATGATTAAAGGTATCGTAAACTGGACATTTTAATTAACCTAGTTAACATTGAATAAAATATCTAATCTACCCGTAACACTTTATATTTATAGAATGGATACTGCTATTATTGATAATGCTTAAACGTCTTCTATTAACTACCCTTTTTGATATTTAAAAATAATAATGGTCCACAAGCAGCAACACTGAAACCTCGTTAAATTTTTAAATAATGCACAAATAAACAAACATGACAACCACATTGCAGTATTTAATACATTATAGAGCGATGAAACGATTTTGATCGTTGAATTTTATTTTGCAGTAAGCCAGAGAAGTACATAGAGACGTCTGAGCACGGGTTGTTAATAATATCTGTGAATGAGGGAGATGCTGGTAGATATGATTGCTGGCTCGGCGGATCTCTGCTCTGCTCGTACAATATTACTGTCGATATACACAGGTAAGCAAATTCTATAATAGTTTTATGGTTATATTTGATTTTTATTCAAATAGCCATGGTACTTGATATTTAGCTATGACATTTTTATCATAATGTAGATTATGGGTCTGTTTACAGTTACACTGTTATCATTACAGATGCTCACCTCCAGAGAAAAGTAACGAATATCAGAAAATTTACTCCAATTGGTGCCACGAATTCGAAAAGTACAAAAATGCAATGAAGACTTGGGAACGAAAGCAAGAGGTGAGTGCACTGATGCCATTTTATTAAGGTTTACATATTTTCTACAAACAGCTTAACATTTAGTAACTTTTTTATTGTTTCAGCAATGCTCTCGGCAGAATGACTCAAATCAAAACACACATCCTAATGAAATCGTGTGATAGCTGATGAAAATCGCCTATCTCATGTTTCAGTCCGTTAACTATTACGCTGGAGCTATACCGATTCCATACGTGTCGGCTAGCCTCAAGTACTTAAATATATTTTCCTGAAGGGTTCTGAACAACACTCGTACTCAGGTGGACTAATAGTGAACTGAAGCGATTGTGAATACTCTTAGCTTTTACAAAAAAAAGTGTAGTAAAAACTGACTTTTATAGTGCAACAGTGCCGTTTTTGACATGAGAAGGCGATTGGACTTCGAATTTTTTATGAACTCTACATTTAAATTTTAAAATTAATGGAACGAATAGTTGTGCGTTGCTTGTTGGTATTATGGAATGTAAAAAAGTTTAGTAAGCTATATTTGGAATTTGTAATTACGCTTTCGTTGGGTAAATAATATATAGGCAACTGTTAGTTACAAATTTTACTAATTTTTGTATTTGCCTGAATATAATGTATTACGCGTTTTATTTTGCTAATATGGCTAACTAATGTTTTGATATATTTTACATTGCATTACTATGTCAGTAAAATAAATAACAATCACGTCCGACTTGCCGACTTACGCCTAGTAGATTCTAAACACGCTGTTTCATTATTTTACGCGATAATTAAATCTAGCAGCTGACTTAGTGAAAAGAAATAGGAATATGAAGCAGTCGCACTACGTGTGTGTAAATCACCAGGATCAAGATTAGTTGGTCGTAGTAACATTTCAAATATAAAGTTAGGTGATGCCGTTATTACACCGTGTGGTAATTCGAAATCTCCGAGGGTTGTGGGAGGGTTCACCTCATTATTTTTCCCCTATTTGTGTAAATAGTTGCCCAATTTCGTTCGACTGTACCTATTATAAGTGTACGTATAGTATGCACGTCCCTAAACGTAATGGATATATTTTAAGCCTGTGATATATAAGATCGTTTAGGACGTATTTTTAAGTATTTGGATGTATTGACTAAATCTAACGTTTCTCTTTATTTCCGTAGGTAGTTTTTCTCGTAATCATCATGTCATTATTTAAACGAGGCCATGTGCATAATTTCAGTAATTACATCGCATGTTACTTACTCTAGAAAGATTGTTATTGTAGGTATTTTTTAAAACAATCCTACATCCGTTTTTAAGGATTTTAAGTAGATAACAAGAAAGTTTTTTAAGTAAATTATGTACATACCTATAATTTAATCCATGAAGGTACGGATAAATGATCAACGTAATTTTTACTGACGAACCAAGTCACATAGAATTTAATTAAATACAGTAAATCCCAACATACATATTCTTTAGGTTTAGTTCTTTCAGTACTAAGTATTATTTTACCCAGCCAAAAATTTAGTATTTTTTTATTTATTCCATTGAAATATCAAGATTTTTTGTAATTATACCATAAAACTATTCCAATTATAAAAATAGTTTCTAATAACCAACATCGAAACTCACATAATTATATCACTTTTACCTTAGTACCTACACGATTTCATATCATAAAGTACTTAAGCCTGTACATAGTTTTATTAGTATTTTATAATAGAACAGTCATTTCGTAACTACCTAATATTACCTATCATTATTTATGAGTATAGCAGCTATTTGATAACAATTATGAATAACACTTTTATGAATACAAATATATTTTTTTAGAAATTTATTCAAAAATGCCACTGATTATTCCGCTGCCAGTATTTAGTCAAAATGCACTTGCCAATAACGTAATATTATTTTCAATTATGTTCAATATTTTTTATTTAATAGAAATATCTTTATAATAAGCCTTAACTTAGTTTACAAGATCCTAATATAGATAATAGATAATTAGTTAAAGACTACTTTACGTAATTACGCTCATTGTATTAATTCATACAACGCCAATGATGCAAATGATTTGATTATGGTTAATGGTTAATGTCTTGTACTTACAGAAGTATTATTTTGTATTCTATATGTTACAAGTGGGAATACAAGATTAAGATTTGTTATTTTTAAATATACTGATTTATAATAATTATGGTTTTTATATAATTGTTAGATTACAGTAATAATTTCGTATTATTTTAATGTATTAATTTATTGATTTACAAATAGTAATTTGTAAGCACTTCATGTATCAAATCAGTATGGGTGTTATGATAATATTATGAAATTGCTCATTAGACACGTGTAGTAGGTACTTATTAGTGTCAGCTGTACTGTTATTAACATTTTTCTTTCACTCGGCATAGAATAAACTTACAACTGATATTGGTGTGTAACTGTGTATTCAGCTGTAGTATATCCTATAATATATGTATTGTTTTAAATCCTAATTTGACAGTTTTAAAACTATCGCCGTCCTTATCGTTTTTGTTTTTTTAAAAGTGACGGCAACATTTTTAGATCTGTCACATACGATCACTTTAGGATTGTGCAGAACTGAATCGACTCCATTTTATAACTTACCTACCTAATACATTGCGATTCAAAATGACAACTAATATTATTGTACTTAGTAGGTAGATTAATATTTTATATAGTAATAGGTGCTTCGTAAAGCTCTCTTATATTTTGCAAAGGATAAGTATTTTTCAAACTTCTCTCATATCATAACTGTAAATAATCGGAATAGACATAAATTCGTAAGAAATATCTGAGCTTCGACATTTATTATGATAATTAATATAAGCTAATATAAACTAGTGATAAAATAAGGACTCCCGCCTTTCGGGAAGGTCTTGCGCAATAACTATAATTACTATAATCTATACTAATGTAATAGCTCTGTACATTTCACATGTTACTATATTTAAGTTATAATTCGAAATGTAGCGTAAGATTTTATATAATAAATTTATGAAATGTATCTTTGAGTTTGCGTTTGCTTTTCTTTGTCTTTTGGTATAGGTAGGTTTGGTTATTCTTATTATTGGCTGGGTTGTTGGTATCATAATATGACCGGAAATAGTGCGTGCTCAAATAAAAAAACTATATATGTCAAACAACATCCTCTTGTAGTAATAAATCTACATCTACACGCTACTAACCCGCATTTTAACTCAAGTTCATATCCTTACATCCATACTAATTGTAAATTCAAAAGTATAGAATCGCTGTCTGTCTCTACCTATAAACTTTCCACGACACACGGCTGAACTGATTTGCCTGAAAATTTTCAGACATAGATAGATAGATAGATAGATAAACTCTTTATTGAAACACACAAGTTATAAACAAAAGTACAAATTTAAAGGAAGTGTTACAATTGGCGGTCTTATCGCTCAAAGCGATCTCTTCCAGACAAATATGCATGGAAAGGAATAACGCAAAAATAATGGACGGTGATTTCCCCAAAAAGCTGTTCATAAACGTACATACCATACAATAATATACAATAAACATCATAATAAAAACTGCATACACGTAATACACATTCATAATAGACATAATACATATAAGTATAAACATTACATATTATACTTATATCAATAAAAATAAATAAATATATTCCTAGGTAAATAGCAAATAATTATTATAGAAATAAAAAGAGCTAAGTAGTCAATAGTATCAGATAGCTAGAGCGAAAGATAAAACTCTTTAACACTATCTTTAAAAATTTTCAGCGAAGGTGCTTACTTAATGTCAGCGGGTAAAGCAATCCATAGTCGAACAGCTTCCACAGTAAATGAGCAATCATAGAACTTTGTTGAGTGTACTGGCATGTTTAGCATCAGGTTCTCCGATGATCTTAGAGAACGTGATTGACAAGTATGAAGGAAGTTAAATCGTTCTTGAAGGTAGCGCGGGGAAGAAGGATTGAACAGAACACTGTAGAGAAGAGACAGTACATGAGCATTCCGGCGACGGTGAATCGGAAGCCACTTGAGCTTAGCACGAAACTCAGAAACATGGTCATATTTGCGCAAGCCAAATATGAACCTAATGCATACATTTTGGAGACGCTCAAGCTTATTTAACTGGTCCTCCCTAAGGTCAAGATAGCAGGCGTCAGCATAATCTAGAATAATCTAATCACATATAGATTGACATTACCGTAATCAACATAAGGTAACAACACAAGGTACATAAGGGGTTATGCTCCGAAGCGCTTTTTATCCCGATAATAATTATTTTAAGCAAAAAAGCGGACCTATAGTGGAGTCCAATGGAGGGGTTGACTATCATCATCATCATCATCAACAGCCTGAAGACGTCCACTGCTGAACATAGGCCTCCTCGAGAAAGTGCCACTTTGAGTGGTTGTTCGCCTCCTGCATCCAATAGGCTCCCTGCGGTTTTCACCAGATTATCAGTCCGCCTAAAGGGGGACCTACGCTGCTGTGTCTTCCGGTTCATGGTTGCCACTCGGGAATCTTTCTTCCCCATCGGTTGACAGTTCTACAAGCGATGTGGCCTGCCCAATGCCCATTGCCATTTCAACTTGCTAGTTCTAAAAACTCGAAACTCGTGATTCTAATGTGGCCAACATTTCGTACACATCAAAGAGCTATTGCAACTTTATTTCTTCTGCGGATCTTCTCGTTTTCAATCGAGATGAAGCCTAAATAAATATTTTAACGGTACACCTTGTTTGAAATGTACAATATTTAGGTAGGTATTGCAGCCAGTTGTCCTTACGTTCAAAACGCGAAGAGAATTAATTTTATTTATTTTATTTTATTTATTTACATAAGTAAGTAACTCAATCGTAAGGTACCTACATATCTATGAAAAGATACCTTTGAATTATCGTACATTAAAACTATAAACTCCAGTGAACCAAAAGTTTGCAATACATAACTACGTTATAAAACTCCCTAAAACCAGCAGCATCGTTTATCCATAACCTAAGTGAACAGTACGGCGAGAGTATAAAATAGTGTCGATTCATCAAGTCGCATACTGGGTTGACATTTTCGTCATAACAGCTCAGGGGCCGGACCCTCCGCCCGGGCGCGGGCGTTCCAACCGAGGGACTATAAAAAGTAAGGGCCCGTAATTATATAGTGCCACTAAACTAATTTCACGATACATTGCCGACGAAATCTGTGCTTGGCACCGCCTCGCCTGTCGACGAAATGTGATTTTTCCTTCATCCAAACTTATGATTACTATTGTTATGTGTTATTTCGTATGAATTGCTAATGTTGCGTCGCCTACCTACGTGTTTACGACGAAATTGCTCGCAATATTAATGAAAAGCTGATGACGGCTGTTAAATTGTTATGACCTTCCATTTTTCAAGGTTTGTGTGCGTGTCGAGTGAACTCGACAAGTTTTTGCTTATAATTGCAAAGTGGACGTTAACAACCGTAATTTGTGATTTGATATATATTAGTGAACTTTTAATAAAATTCGAACGTAAAATGAGTTTTATTGTTTTGCCTCATTCAATTTACCCCTACTAGGTAGACCGATGACCCGGTGATAACTGCGGAGAGCCGATAGATGCAGGATGCAAGCAGCTGCTCAGAGTGGCGCTCTTAGGGAGAGGCCTATGTACAACAGTGGACGTCTTCAGGTCATCCATCGGCTCCTCACAGCATTCACCATCAGATCTTCGGACCATCCTAGTTGGGAGCCGGCCTACGTTGCGTATTTCGGTTCATGATCGCCACTCAAGAACCTCACTGTTGGTTGTCGGATGATAATTTATTGTATGAGAATTTTAACACTTTCGTGAAATATCTGTCTTTACTCTTGCTTAACTTTTCTAAGCACGATTTTACTTTGTCGAAGCAGGACAAGAGTACAGCAAATGCATTGTAAGTGAGAAACGGCTGAGAAGTTAGAACTAGTTTGTCCCAGGAAGCGGTCCGAAGATTAGATTCCAGATTGCATCATAAACCGGAGCTAGAGTTGGGAGATTTATCAAAATGTAGCCAAAGTTAGACCAACTGCTGTTATAGTTAAATTCTGCATGGATATAATATATAAAATAGAATGGGCATGAAATAATGGAAACAGGAGAAAATTGGTGCTATACCATTACAATGTAACCTGAAGTGTAATTCAATATAATAGATTTAACAGATTACGTTATAATTATATTATTTTATGACAATCAGTGGTAAGTCGTTGATTGATTTGATGATGACTTAATATATAAATATACAATGAGCTTTATAAAAAAGGACAACGATTTATACAAAAACATAATATTTATGAAATTAAATTATATAGCTAAGCACAAAGTTTCGAATCTATTATTATGCAATTTTCAAACTTAAGAGAAATTAAAAATGGTGTTCGCTACGTTCTTTGCAACGTGGACTCCCGTAGAAAAGGCCTTACCACCAAGCTTTTGTTCATCGGGTCGTTTTTTTTTTCATCAAAGGCACAATCTCACTGCAAGATAAATAACAATTGGGCAATAAATGAATTATGATACGAAGTGAAACTAATCTTCTGCATATTTAGATAGGATCTAAACTTTAGATCGAATAATACTGAAAAAAACGTTTATTTTAAAATCGTTTGAATGAAAATTATTGTATATTAAGTTTACAATAACAAAAATATGATCGATGATGACTCATCCAGCAACAAAGACTAAATTATTAAAATGCATTACAAACTAACCCCAAAGTTACGCGGGGGGTTCTAAAGAACGCAGCATCAAACATCAGGACTTCGGCATCAGCGGAGCATGTAATGTCTCATTTCACGCCGCGGACAGCGGACTTCGTCTCCATTAAATAATTACTCATGGTGGGGAATATGGGATAATAATGGAGCTGGTGGTGATGGATGGATGTCTGAAATGCAAATAGAGATAATTTTAGGAACGGTGTTATAGCATCTTTTGTCAATATAATTGACATTGTGAAGTTTGGAAATCCTGAGAGAAACTCTGCGCCAATAGATATTGAGAGGGTAAACAAAAGACAATGTAAGAAAAATGGTGCTGCCATAACAAGTAAAGCATTGCAGCCCGGTAAAGTTTTTGTTATTTATCCGGTTCTAATCTAAGATTTAACTTAAGTAGTTACAAAGCTAACAGAAACGCTATTCTATAGAAAAAAATTAATAAAGTGTTATTGTACCCAAATGTGATTACATGAATATTCAGTATTGTTTTTGATATAGCAAAATAAAATAAAATTAGTTGAAAGTCAGTGAGTTATGTACGTAGACACTATTCATGGACGACGGACAACCTTCAATGATACAACCATAAGTATGCCTATACCAAAGAAAGCTAACGCTGACGCAACAGTAGCGCAAAGGGCCAAGTGGTACATAATCCTACCATGGGTTGCGGACGTTGTGGTACTCTCTAAGCGCATTATACGAATTAACAATTAGTCATGCCTACGTCTGCCTGCGAAGTTTGCACAAATTTACATAACAATAATACCCTGCTACGCAGTTCGGGTGGTTATGGCGATTTTTTAAATTAATTGGTTTGGGAACCGTGGATAATTCGGTCCGTGGAGGGTTATTTTGTGGTCAGTAGCATGGCAACAACCGCCAACAATGTTGCTTAAAATGTAATATTTTGAAAATTGAAAATAAAAAATCAATTCTTTAAATAACACAGGTAAGTAGAGTTCGAGATTACTTAGTTGGTTCGAGTTATTATTTTATTGTTATAGTTATTGTGGGTAGAAGGCGTCATTCCTGGCTGAAGAACATGCGGGAGTAGTTTGGCTGCAGGTACCACATCTTTGTTTAGAGCGGCAGCATCGAAAGTTTGGACGGCTAATACATATGATGTCCAAAAAAAAAGAAGTTGATCAATAACTCAGGCCTAATTGAGTTTTTTTTAGAACAACATAAAATAATAATAAACTGAAACGTACCTCGCCCAGCTTTTATAACGTTGTATTATAAAGAGCCACACAAGCAAGCAACAAACCAGTGAAGCGTTGACATCTACATCTCGTCCAAATATCCGCCGATGAAAGCAAAACTAAAACCGACTGGAATGATCAAGAACAATGGGCAGCTTAAATTGTAGCATTGTTGATTCGCAACGGACACGTACACGAAGAATAGAGTCATTTGCCTTTAACAACATTAAAGCCTGACCCTCATACCATCAGTTTTTGTTTGTTAATCTACAGAAAAGGGCGTAACTCATTTTGTCAACTCGTAATTTAATTTCACTGGAACCCCTACAACTCGCGTCCGCCTCTAGGCGACCCAGGACATGGGTAGCGGCAATTTGTTTAAGTTAATTTATTGTCTGTTTATGTCCAGATTTTAGAATATGACAGAACATGATTATTAAATTAATCACAAGACTGACCCGATACAAGCACATCATTGTGATGATAACAATGTGTATATTGGTAACGAGTTAAAATGTAGATGGTACTTACAGATTAAAAAAAATGCAGAATAGTATAGGAACTGAAAAATTCAAGAGGTAAATCTTCTTTTAGAATATTTATAGGCTTGGCTAAAACATTCAAATGACACAGTGTTATATTGTAGGTCTGAAAACAACGTGGCTAATAATAAAAACCCAAGTAATATGACAAAAAAAAACCTTTGCCCTTAATAACCCGGGGAAAGGTGACGGTCGCGTTTAGAAATGCTTAAAATGCAATTTTACGTGAGCAGTTTTATTTATGGCCCCCAAAAAATGTAAAATGCAAACGTTTTATTGCGAGGCTTTGTAAAAATACGAAGAACAAACAATGCCTTGCTACCCAAGATGGGGGATGTCAAAAGATATTTTGTCCTTTTAGGGATGCTATTATAATATGAAGGTACGCACACGTTACGGTACAAGTAAAAAGTAAGCAGGAAGCAGGTACAATGTCATTTTATATCTGTTCCATCACCCCAAGAGCTAATATTTAAAAAGGATAAAACATTTACAAAACCTTCATTTCATTAGGTACCTCTAATTGCATCAGAAAACGTAAACATTGACAACTTTAGAGCAACGATTCCGGAGACCCTTGGAAATGAAATGAAGATTCAAATGAGAGATAAATTTGATTACTGCTCTCAACAAAGAGATTTAATTTTGATAAATCAGCGCTTATTGTTGTTAAGATTTATCATAATTTGGTTCTGCGACGAAAGGCTTTCAATAATATTGGTCGTGAACTATTCAAGAGAAAGGTATTCAATGTCATTATTCGAACACCTTACCTACAAAATAGTTACTATCACCATTAACCCAAAAGTTTCACATTGAGACACGAGCCTTCTCTCACACGGAGATAGTGTAGCCACGCTGGCTAAGTGCGGGTTGGTGCACAATATTCTAAAAATGTTTGCTTCTTAAACATGTCGAGTCAGCCACACGCTTATTAGCTGAGCGCAGAAACGACATAGGCTTTGGAACTCGATGAGATGACTCGTTAAGGGGTTTACGGATATTTTGTCTTTCCCCATAAATCCATGATAGAGATAGGTCTAAATCAATAAATATAAATCATATTCCCTATCATAGACTAAGGAATAAGAATATTAGTAGGCGTAAAATTAACCGTAGTGGGTCAGTAAGTATGAAACTGTGGCAATGCGTCGGTTTAAATTATTCCTATCACACGAAAGTTTTTTAGTAAGTACTCTAATACAATTTTATTGTTATGATTTTAAGGCTAATTTTATTTATAAAATATTTTAGAGAATCGTATGACTTTGAAACAGTCTCATCAACTTTCACGCCAGCAACATCTATTCCAAAGTTTGATAAAAAAAACACAAGTTCGCCCTCACCCGAGCACGCGGGGGCAAGGCCGAGAGTGTTGAAAAATGTGAAATATTTAAGATGCAAAATTTTATAATAAGAATAGCAGAGATTACCTTACTTTCATCCATTTTTTAACACGGTGAAAGCAAGTGGGACATTTTTATTGCCCCCTGACTCTAGATTAGTTTTGTTCAGAGAATTTGATGCATATAAAATGAGCACGATTATTCACCGCCCTGCACAACTTGCTTAGTATTGTGCCTTCTCCTTAATATGATTTTGAATTTATTCACATGACATAAATTTACGACTGTCATGGAATGGATTTAAAATGCTATAGCGTAGATAGTAAAAGCATCTGACCCAATTAGAGATTGTTTTTTAGCTATCCTTAAAGATCTCGTGAATTTATAATTTGATTATTTCCATTTTAACTATTAGCTAGGAACTTCATTAAATTTTGACTTGAGCACTGAGCATTTCTTCAACTGAGAAACGTTCGTGTAAAACGTGGCTTAATTATACCTACAACATAATATTATACTTATTTGATAGGTATTTCTATCATTCCTGAAATCGCATCGCTAAATCCTGATTACCTCGAAATAACGAGAGCAACGACATTCTGTATCGAATACGGGAACAAAGGAGCGAATACGAACATGTGCAAAAAATATCTGGCGTATGCATTTGGGAATTTCGCGTGACAGAAAATTTAATACGAGGGGAGTCTAATATTAAACCTCGGGGACCCATCACTTTTAATATTTGGCCGTAGTCCTAGAGGGCTCCTAAATTATTTACCAAATGGAAAGGTAATGGTCGACGAAGAGTGCGAATGAGGTATGCAAATTTTATAAGCATGTATTGTTAGTAGTAAAACGCGTTAGGTCCGTACTTAAATCGGGTATGAAGGATGCGTGGTCACATTATGTTTTCAGAGCAAACTGATAGGACAAATACGGTCAAAAGTGAATTTGCGTGTAATTTCGTAGCTGTAATTGCAATTTATAGTGTCGTTAAGGACCGCAAATAACTTCTATAATATATTCTATTGCCTTAAGTATACCCTTTCTAAGGATGAATATTTGTTGGCAAAGTCATTTTATTAGGAACGGTTTTTATTACTTTGTATGAAGGAAATGAAACATAGATATTGATCTGATTTGGAATTCATATGAATGGTTTACATGTAAGTGATTAAAAATAACATACGATGCAGTGGCTTCGTAAATACTTATTGGCCTCTGTATTAAAAATATTTGTTGATTTTCTTACATTTTTCTTCGGTGTTATTTGTTCTTTACTTGTGCGTAACAGTTAAAAGCATCACTTTTTTAATGTTGTACAAATTCACTTAACAATAAGGGTAATAATTGTGAACCCAAGATAAAAGTATCCTACGAAAATAATGCGAACACACTTTTATACTACTACTTCATATTATAGCAATAAAAGCTTATATACCTACCTACAAGTCAATTTTTACCTTACTAAGTAAGCAACAAACCAACATAATTAATAATTATTATTACCAGAAATACCTACCAAAAATACTTATATAATCTCAGTAATACAATTTAAAATGTTACACAGTAACAAATACAAATCACTGCAAGTGAAAATTGAACACAACCATCAGACCTTTTCACCAGACCAAGGATTTATCTGCAAAATTCGGGATTAATTCGCGCACGTGTCCACGTTTAGGGTAGAAGGGGTGTAAGGGTGAGACTGTAGTCACGGGCCATAAAGAGTCACGCATCGCGGAGGTCCGCTAATGACTCGAGTTACCCTGTACAGTTTGATTGTGATGAGGAAGTTACAAGAAGAAGAACAGAAAGTACCTACCGTTTCGTAATTCATTACACCGTGTAAAGAAAAAAATATTTCATGGTTATTAGTATCGTATAACAAAGAATTTATCTACCGTATATGGTTAGGTCCACTAGGTGGACCGATGAACTGGACAAAACGCTGGGGAGCCGCTGGATGCAAGAGACAAGCAGCCGCTTAAAGTGGCGCTCTTTGGGAGAGGCCTATGTTCAGCAGTGGACGTATTCAGGCTGATGATGATGAAATGGTTATGAACCTTCCTGATTCATACGCTTCCAAAGGAGTTAGTACCTACATTCCGATTCTGACAATGTAAAGGTCTGAACATAGTAAGTATTAGTATTTCTGATGTACCTATATATATACATATATATATATATTTTTTTTTAATTAAATAGTTTTTTTTATTAGTATGCTGCACTGCTCACTTCATCCTGAGACATCACACAGTCAAGTAATCAGATTACTACACTATGTAATCAGGTCACCAAATCTCATTTGCCCAGTAATTTTACTAGCTAAAATGCCCTTCAAACCGGACCACAGTAGTCCTTGCACACTACTGCTTGGCGGCAGAATAACTGGCAAAGCGGTGGTACCTACCTAGACGAACTTTGCAGAAAAGTCCTACCGCCTAGTAAAAATACTTATCTAATTGATGATATGAGACTCATGGTAATGTACATTTAATTGAGTTATGCTATTGATTCTCCCGCATCTCAGTCTCATTACGTAAAATAAAATAAATGTGTGTCGATTTAGTATCAACGTAGGCCCGCTATATCTGTTAATGTATGGCGATGGATCTGCCTTGCACTGCCTTCGTGCCTGTGTTCTTTGTTTTCTGAGCAGCAGACCGTACTTTCCTACCTATTACGCGAATGTTCCGCAAGTTAATTTCGAAATCATTTGAATATATTTTGATGTCTATGCGGTTCACCGCAAATCTGTGAAAACATTTAAAAATGAGGACATGCGTAAGCATCGGTATTAAATAAGCTTAAAAAAACCAGTCACAATGCCAGAAAATGAACAAGCACTCCAGCTTCACCAAGCAACCTCCTTTAATCATCGCCAAAACCTGAATAACCTTTAGAACTGAATGCATTTTCATACCTGAGTATGGTATGTTTTGTAGTTAGCTATCTTATACACAAACAGCCCTGTCATTTCGTTTGTCCTAATCCTAATGTTGTCACAGTCGAATAGAACTTAATGTACCAGATAGGAACTAATTATTGTAAATAACATCTAGCTAGTGATTATATGTAACATTTGTGGTCTTGCGTGTGCGTATTAATTGGTAGATATAGGTTGGTTATATTTAGCAGAAAATGTAGACATAACTGTATATTTATAAATGTTGTACATGTAGAATTGTATATTTTATACCAATGTGTATTTTGTTATTCTAGTATCCTACTCATACTGTAATCCAAACGGACGTGTAAACCTAGTTTATTAATAAATGAGTATTTGAGGTTTTGAGTATTTAGAAAACTAAATAAGTATTTAGGCACAACATATTTTACTTATAATTAATTGAAAGCCTACTTGTTTCTCACTATTTTTTTGTGATGTGTTATGATGTAAGATAAGCATTAGCAAGGAAAAAATTCCGTGACACTAAACTTCAGACATTACATTAAACTTTCGGTTCCGTCGTCGATTTGCCCATGAATGAATCGTTTTGTCAGCGAATTGTTCGTAGTTTAAAGTTTCTATCGTCGTGCCTGAAAGAATAAGGATTCTGAATATATCTATGACAAAATTAAATGATTCTCTGCCGGATAAGCCAACGACAGAATGTTTCGTTTAAAGAAAATTTAAGCCCTAATCTATCAGCTAACCAAGTAGAGATTGGGAAATGTTATCGTATTATGTAATTCTTGAACATGGCATTTTTCTCGTGCTATTTTTTCTTCACCATTGTAAGAGCGAATGTAAATGGAGATGTAGTACATGTATGCAAACGGAACAATCCCACATTAGGTCTGGCACTACACACAATACGTACCAAATCTGGCATACGTGGTTGCGGTACTGTGGAACACATACCAGACAGGCGTCAGGTACGCTTGCGGTTACTGAGCGATGCCGCTGACCATTGCTTCGATGTATTGCTAAACCCCCGCATCTCTTCACTTAAATAGGTACGTGTATTCACTAGCAGCTACGACAAATATTAGCAGATTTCTATAAAAATCCCACTAATATTACAAATACGACGGTTTGTTGTTTATTAGCTACCTTAGCGCTGAAAATGCTTGGCTGGTAAGTAGCAAAAACGGATCATACTAAGTAAGACACCCGTAGACAAATAGTTGTTTGTTATTATGAAAGAAGTCGTCCTTAAGAGGTTGTTATCGTTTGCCAATAACGCTGTACCTATATACTTCCTATAAGTAAGAACATTTAATAAAAGTTCCAAAGATAGGGTAAAGATTACCCCTATCTCAAGCCCCCATTTGATGGATGTAGCAGAACAAATTACTTGTCTTGGTCTTGTTTTTTGATTGAATGCAGGGAAGGGGTTGCTTAAATAGGTACCATAACTTCCCTTACAGAATCGCTTGGTGTAAAAATAATGAGACTAAATGTATGACTGAAACAAAAGCTAATTTAGCTAAAGTGAGTATTTATTTTTTAGGATTTTATTTTTTATGTGCCAATTAACTAAACTACACTACACTACACTATTATACTTTCAATTTCAACTTTAATTAAAAGAAGCACAGTCTGTAGTCTGTACCAGTAGTAGTAGAGGTGAGTATTAATGATACTACTCTTAAATGAAATGGTATATTCAATTTGTGGCTTCATACTGCCAAGGAGGCAAGAATTAACGATTCTTGGGGTTTAGCAAAGATACCAACCACTAACGCTAACGCCAAACGCTAACTCCAAAATTATATTAAAATGGCATTTGCTGCGGAAAAGTTAGCGTTTTCCGAAATGTCCTTTCAATACATTTTTGGAGTTAGCTTTTGGCGATAGCATTAGCGTTTGGATCTTTGCTAGACCCCTTGCTTCCTTAGGTTGGCGTTATATATAGCTTAGCCGATCAAATTATCTTTTGCATCTAACAGGTACAGACGCTTACTCTACCAAGGTCAACTTACATTCTTTTTGGAGCGAGAACGAGTATCCTTATCTAATAGAAGAAGCGCAAGGCATCTCGATACATTCATTATAAGTACACAGAGAGAGTATTACAACACCACAGATTTTAAAATAGTACCTACTAACAACACTAACAGAACAAGAGAGACTTAATTTCACAACTGAATATAGCAAAAAATCTCAGCTCTCGAAAGCGCGATGAAACCAACATTGACGAAACTCGTGCCAAACGTATCGAATGTTCTCATAATGTAGAGAGCAAAAACAGACAACTCTGTTTGTATAACGCCGAGGAATGAAGGCATACTAAAAGCTTCCATACATAATCTGGCGAGAGGGCAGAGTGCAGTATTAAAGAGCATTTATTCGCTTTGCTAATTCCTGCCCAGAAAGGAACAGGTGCGGCAAGGGAGTATTTGTGTGTTATGTATTACTTACTGGTGGGTGGTGGTTTTAAAGACAAAAAAATATAATAGTAGCAATAGAGTAATTGTAAGGGAGCTTCTTGACACAGCGATACATAAAATTTGTAGTGGTGACCACTTGCACCGAGTGATTGACAGCAAGCAGTTCGATGAAAAGGGGACATATAGAACGGACTCAGGGGGACCATGATAATTAAAGCAGAAGGATAATTTGAAATTAATTGTGCATTTTAAATATTAGATACATCGGCCATTTAAACAAAAATGATACAAATTGAAATATTTTTTTCCAAACTAAAAAAACGTCTGAAAAGAATATGGCATAGCTTTATCAAACACGTACGTTTTAATATCAATTGCCAAATTATGCACGTACACCTATTATTTGATAAAATACAGTTGATACCAGTCAGTACCTACCATTAATTCAAATCACTTTTATTATCTAAGCAACCTGCTTAAAATTATCTATAAGCAGAAGGGAGTAATTTGAAGTAAATATCGCAATTACGTTTCCGTTGCACTTGTACCGAAGACTAGGCTTTTTCGTTTCTTTCAAACAATACGGAAGTGATAGTGTTAACATAATTATCTTTAATGAAAAAGAAAGCACCGCTGGCCGCCTGTATTTTTTTTTTTGGAGTATGAATGTCGTGACGAGCTAGTCGTTCATCTGATGTTAAGCGACACGGCCGCCCATAACAGTTGCAGTGTCACTCGGAGCTTTAAAATAAAAGATTCGCGTGACACTGCATTGCGCACGTCATCCTGAGACATCACACAGCCTAGTAATCAGATTACTAGACTGTGTGATCAGGTCGTAAAGTCTCATTTTCCCAGTAATTTCACTAGCTACAATGCCCTTCAAACCGGAACACGGTAGTGCTTGCACACTACTGCTTTGCGGCAGAATAACTGGCAAAGCGGTGGTACCTACCTAGACGAACTTTGCAGAAAAGTTCTACCACCTAGTAGACCTGTATGTATGTCTGTTACCAGGCTGTACTTCATGAACCGTGATAGTTAGTTAGACGGTTGAAGTTTTCACAAATGGCGTATTTCTGATACCGCTATATCATCATTTTTTATTAACAGTTCTAGGTACTTTCAATAGCCTCATTGTGACAAGGTGCGTCTAATCTATCAATCCTTCACCCCAAACTATTCATGATTCATTAGAGCAGGATCAGCTAAGTAAGCGTGTGGTCTCCCGTGGCCAGATTACCGAAGGGTTAGGCTCAAGGGTTGCGGTAGACTAACTTTGATGACCCCTGTTATCTTCCTTCAAATGTGTCCCAACTTCGTAATGTGGCTTTAATACTGAAGTTGCTAGTAAGGGTTACATTTGGTAAAAATGTTATGAGCCAGCCAGCAGCGCATGATAATTATTTAAGAAGAGAAAAGTTATTGTATTTTATGTTATTATATACACGTAAAACAAAATTACCTAACGATAGATACGTAGGTAGGATGTGTGGTAGGTTGTATTCAGTTTAAATATTTAAAAACAGCGTAGACACCGGAGGCTGGCCTCCCACTAGATGTTCCAACGAACTGGTCAAACCTGTGGGGAGGCGATGGATGCAGGAGGCGAGCAGCCGCTCAAAGTGGCGTTCGCTGGGGAGGCTTATGTTCAGCAGTGACGTCATCAGGCTGTTGATGATGATCTCTTCCACACAATCTTTAACCAGACCAGATAATCACATATAAAGTTACAATCTAATAACAACACCTATGTTTGTTCAGTACTTAAAAATACCTACACGTGCCTAGCGAGTCGATGAAATCACAGAAATATTTTATGTCAACAATTTCAATTCGAAGAACCTCAAATACCGCTATAACATTACTTTCTTCAACAAAAGGAAATGCATCAGCGGAAATTCCTCGCTATAACTCGAAGAGGGAACTATTAAATCGATACACGTATTTTCAAAGCACCCGATGTAGCATGGGCTGCTCGCATGAGTGCGTGTACCCGAAACACCACTTAGTTTGGTATAATTTTCAATGAGTAATGACGGCGGGTGAAGTAAGGAGGCTGACCTAGGTCAACGCATTACTGACCAAGGAGGCACTTTTCTCAAGAACAAAAATCTGTGGAGACTTCGCGGCTAAGTTAGACCTAAACAATCATGGTAATGGACCACGAACTGGAAGACGCAGCGTAGGCCGGCCCCCCACTAGGTGGACCGACGACCTGGTGAAAGCCGCGGGGAGCCGATGGATGCAGGAGGCGAGCAGCCGCTCTAAGTGGCGCTCCCTGGGGGAGGCCTATGTTCAGCAGTGGACGTCTTCAGGCAGTTAATGGTGATGATGATGAATCATGGTAATCAAACTATTTTACATAACGTAGTGTATTTTAAATCAAAATACCGGTATCGTTTTTTTTTTTGTCATACACTATACGGTACAACTTGGTCGGACAGAAAGCTATTGAAAAATTAGTTAATCACCTTTTATTAATTAGATACAAAAAGCTGTTCTTAGTTTGCCGGTATACCTATCCTGTAATTGAACCATCTGATTTTACCCTAAGAATGTTTTTACAGGCATGCAATACCAATGCAATACATGGTTGTATTGTATACTCGCAACCGATGAAGAAGAACCATGGTGCGGGTGGTGTCATGTCTGCAGTGGCTTATAATTGGGAGGGAGTTTAGTCCGTAGGTCACCATGGCGAAATTGGCGGTATCAGCCATACCCCCGAGCCCGTGCCCTGCGGGTTCTAAGAGGATTACTTTCCACCCTTGGTAGACAAAAAAGAAAACTTAATCCAATAAAACTCCTTCTTTGTGCATGTTCTAGCACAATGAATTCCGCTTTGAAGACAAAGCGTCTCCTCACTACCTCTGTTCTAACACATCCTGTCGGAGGGTGACAGATCGGTCACGCTGATCTCCGTCTGTAAACATCGGGACGTCAGATGACGAGATAGGGTCGTTTAGTAAGGGATGACCTCGGACAAAAGGGGATGACTTACGTATTGGAAATTACTGCATACCGAGTGATTTTGAGCACATTTTAGCAATGCTTAGAGGCGTCTCACGGATTTACCCACCATTTACCCGTATTCCTACGGAAACACGTTATTCCGTATAAAAAATATTTATTATGATCTCAAAAAATTAATATTATATGATGTTTCCATATTTCATATCTCATTGAAATTTATTCAAACAATTTTGGTGACAAAGCAGTAACGGTTGCCTTTGGTAATCCAAAGGCAACGGTTAGCGCTTTCCATCAGACGGGAAACTGTAAAAATTTTAAGTAGAATGCGACAGTTTTATTCTTTCTTGCTTTCTTGTTCTGGCAAAAATAAAACATCTGGATAAAACATCTTTATATCACGGGCTTTTTAAAGGAAAAGATGACCGATAATCTTCGGTTATTCTTCGACAAATCTAAAGCCTCCTGAGGATAATGCTCTTACGGTCAGTCTTATTAGCGGAGTTAAGGCAGTTTTCGACTTGGATCACTCTAGGATGCGGGCATGAAGCCTATAAAACTCTGGAGAATACATTTGAAATTTTGCCTCAAACGTGGCTTTCCATCCAGTGTTTCATAATTAGGAACTTTTTGGATTTGGGTATATTGTGCCTATTACCTGATATGGTTTGGAGTTTGAAGCTATTGGTTTTAGAGAGTGATGCGTCTTCTAATTTTATTTATATGTTCTGCACCTAATTGACCATTTTGATAAGCTCCTTAATTATTCATATAGTTGTGCATAATCAAGAAATTTCGTATTTGCGCACTGAAACAAAGTTGCTGTGCTATTCCCTGGATATCCCTTTAGCCAGTTCTTACGGCACCCACAAGCCACAAGAAGGAATCACTATCCTAATACGTTCCCACTGCTGACACAGTCCTATTTTACGTGGAGAGTGTAGGCTGTAGTCCATCTCGGTGGCCAAGTGCGTGATCGTGTATGATATAATTTTCAAATTTTGTGAGTGTTGAACGTGCGGGTTTCCTCACGATGTGAGTCTTCTTCATTTTAAGAGTAAATTAATATAAATTCAGCGTCATTGAAGCCTGTTCAAATCCCACGGGATTTGAACCTATAGGTGCGCCAAGGCCAATGATATATTTTTTTATCTAAACCCTTTAAAATACTACTATAATTTCGCTTCTCATGATTAAATAATTCATTAACAAAATAGACTATAATTGACATAATTACAATCAGACCAGTGTAGGTATCATCAGATTAACTCCTACGTGCGAAAACAATAATTGTAATTTATTTCCATCGAATGGATTTAATTCGCGGGTAGGTAAATTGATTGACTCATTAGCTACAACAATGGATAAAAGCTGGCTGTACACATGAGCTGTACACAGACCGGTGTAAATTTGGCAGCCAAAAGTAGCAGACTATAATCCAACAATTTAAATCTATAATATAAAGGTCAACCACACCTGATGGCACACTTCTTCCGTTTGCCTACGCGGCAATGACTAAACAAAATAACAAACTTTGATGCAATAGAACTAGGGTAAAATAGGTATTTGTGTAGGTACCGTGTCATCATCATAATCAACAGCCTGAAAACGTCTACTGCTGAACGTAGGCCTCCCCCGTAAAGTGCCACCTCAAGCAGTCACTCGCCTCCTGCATCCATCGGCTCCCCGCGGTTTTCACCAGATGCTCGGTCCACCTAGTGGAGAGCCGGCCTACGTTGCGTCTTCCAGTTCGTGGTTGCTACTCCAGAACCTTTTCCTCATCAGTTGACAGTTCTGCGAGCGATAAGGCCTGCCCATTGCCACTTCAACTTGCCAATCCTAAGAGCTAGGTACTGGCTAGGGCTAGAGTAGGGGTAGGACTAGGTACTGTGTAGTTAAGAGATATTCATCGTCACCTATAATTTCAACAAGCAAATGAGTAACGTAATTGGGTTTTTAATGGGTGGTTTGGTGATAAATGGAATCTAGAGTCCGAATTTCATTTTGCTGTTTTCAGTAGGTAGTTTCGACTCTTCTGTAATGATTGGTCAGAACAGGACAGCGTTTCTTTGTATAACACAGCACTCATTACATGGTATAGTTTATGGTACACTTTATATAGATTTAAATAAACAAATAAATCAGCTCCCAACAAACTGCCAACACATCCCAGACAACAACAAAATAAAAAACTTAACGCACAAATTCAAAAATCATCGCGCCGATGTGTCACGCAGGGCATCCTGATTGATGCTTTAAACTCTGTCGCGCGCTAAATCCGGATGAAAACTTTAAAACGGTCTGACATTTTAACCGGTATTGCCCAGCGTTTCACCCGGCCGGCATTTTACCCGGCCCAACGAGCGTAATTGCAGTAACAAGGGTGCTCTAACGTTATTTAGTCCTGTGGCATTAGCGTCCCGCCGCTGTCACGTACCGAACACTTCGTGTTTAATTATATTATATTTATCAATCTGCGTTTACGTCGCGTTTTGTTATTGTTTTAGAGAGAGTGGGTTGATGCGTTTGAAGGATTTACAAACTCATCTTCCGTGTTTTGTTTCTTTCTATCGAGTTTAACATGGGTAAAGATAAAACAGTAGAAATACTGAGTAGCTATTCCACTGTTACAAATATTAATTAGTAATGGGTTAGGATTAAAATGCCTTAGCAGCACACTAATAAAACAAATGATTAACAGAACATTGCAAACATTTCTAAACTGTATAAGCTTATCTTTCTGTGCAGATACCTTATCTCCCAGTACCTATCTCTTCTAAAACATACTCCCCTCGTAGTGCTGTCAATCAAATAGAGATCGATCAGTCAGTTACATGTTAACTGTAGGCACCTAGTTATGTTCTGTAGTTAAGCCGGGCTTACGTCGCGCGGTAATCTTTCCGACGACAACAATAGCACGCGCATAGACTGGCTGCTTTTTATTATGTGCTGATGGTGTTTTATGGGAAGTTTATTTTAAAAGTCATTCGTTGTTCAGTAAAATTTATTTACAACTAAAATAAAATCCAATAAGACTTAGCTAACAATAGTTCAAAACAATGACCTATAAAACCTAAATTCTAAAACAAAACATAATAATAATATTTGCTGAAATCTTTAGAACTTGTGTCAATTGAAGCTGAGGCGATGTGCGTTGTTGTTGAATACTGATTTCGCGGGAAAAACACAGTGTGATTCTAAAGTGTTCTGAGTGATTCTGTGTGGATCTGAGTGATTCTGAGTAGTACTTACCTACCAGTTTCAAACTAAATACTTCTGTATCTTTTTTTATTAAGCTCTAACATGTTTCCATAAACAATTACTGCACCCATCACATGCTTAGGCTAATTCCATTTACCCCTAATACCACCACATTTGCGAGGTAAAAGATTTTAACCGCTCTAATGGACAACCTTTTCGAGGCATTAATAGGTTTTAAAATTCGCCCAAATTGGTGGTAAGTGCGCATTAGTGTAAAATCTTCGTCCCATGTCCCTCTGTGGGAATATTTAAACACATTTTGTTTTGTGAAAATAATGTTTTCTTGCCTATAGGTGTTATACAAGGTGACCTTGAATTGGTATGTTATACCGAAAGAGGGTACACCCCATGGTAGACAATGTTTTTTTCTAAGACTTCACTAAATTAATAGTTTTTCATTGAAGAAATTCCATGTAAAGTTTACGTTCGAAAATAGCCTTAGCGCAGCTGGGTGGTTGAACTTCGTCCTTGACCGAATGCACATAAATAAGTTTAACGACCTGTGTTTAGAAATGAATTCATCGTATCTTGTTAACTCTCGTAGCGATCGCACGTGCAATTTTGCGAGTGGATATATTTTTTACCATGGAGGTTTGGAAACACCCAGTTTCAAGTAAGGCTCTCACAACTTGTAGGGTATCATGGTCCCAGTCCCCCCATTTCGGGATAACATACCAATTCAAGGTCACCTTGTATAAGCCAAATTAATAAAAGTATGTACAAGTATTTTATTCATTTAGGCCGTTGCAATTAATCACAAGTACATAAAGTATTAATTATTAACCATACTATTAAGCAGCTGATTTTGAATCGGAAATATTATTTGAAGCTTATTAACTTCCCTCTTATTGACTTGGGCGGTCACTTCTTAACTTTTCTTCCTAATTCGTCCACTCCTACCATTTTTTCTACGTTTTCATTCACTTCCTAAAGTATGCATAAATAAGTGTAGTGAAGCAAATGAGAAAAAGCAATTGCATCAAAGCTACGTTATTTTATCTGTAGTCCCACAGTCATGTACACCATCGTTTGAGATACTCAGTTCATTAATTTATTCATCAAAAAAATTGTCCCCTAAATATTTAGCTGCTGTAGGCATTCCCGCCAAACAACAGTAGGCCTAAAATTTTCTGGTTATTTTTCGTTTATATTTCCAGTAGCGTTTTTCCGCCCTTTTTACGTCTTTTTAACGACGGCTATGAATTTTTGGCTGATGCACCTAAAAAAATAATTAAACCCGCGCAAATTTTCATCAGGCCCTTTTGTTTAGCGACGGCTCTATTCAGCAGAAATTTTCATTAGATCTGTCCATCCGATTGGTACTTTTTATACATACCTAATTATAACATCATCACATTATTATGATTTTTGGACGATAAAATTTCATCATCATCATCATCCCGTAGATGTCCACTGCTGAACATAGGCCTCCCTCAGAGAGCGCCACTTTGAGCGGCTGCTCGCCACCTGCATCCATCGGCTCCCCTCGGTTTTCACCAGGTCGTCGGTCCACCTAGTAAGGGGTCTGCCTACGCTGCGCCTTCCGGTTCGTGGTTGCCAATCGAGAACCTTTCTTCCCCATCGGTTGTCAGTTCTACGAGCGATGTGGCCTGCCCATTGCCATTTCAACTTGCTCACTTTAAGGGCTATATTGGTCACTTTAGTCCTTCTGCGGATTTCCTCGTTCCGGATCTTATATCGTAGGGAAACACCGAGCATAGCTCTCTCCATAGCTCGTTGCGCGACTTTAAGCTTACTAAAGAGGCCAACAGTAAGAGAACACGTTTCAGTTCCATATGACTGTCATCACTATATGTCGATAAAATTTAGTTAACATAAAATTTCAGAACCATGTCCACTAAAACAGAGATTTGAATTGTTAACTAGTCTCGTGAACAAAGGTATTGAGGACGTTGTAATTGTAATCCCACCCGACCACGATGCATTGAAAGCGGAGGGAATACTTTACCGGTTACCACTGAGTCGTATTGCACTGATCTCTCGGCCCCTTGACATGCTGCAATCACTCGAGTCGACATCTCTAGACCATATCGATCACTCTGGCGAGTGTCGAGTGAGACTCGAGCGGGTTGGTAATGTGAACTAACGCACACTTGATCGTCCGCCGAGCGAAGACCGAAATTCGATTAATGTTTGAGCTCGCCGCTACTCACTCCGTTTCGAGTTCAAATCCACTAATCGAATCTCAATCGGCACACTGAACGTTCCTGGGACTTCCGTAACGTATTGCATGAACTTGCAAAAATAAATATGCATCTTTAATAGTGATGGAATAATCATATTCTGTATTCAAGATCTTGTCCTGTTGCTATCTCTGTTCTTAACAACTTGCTTTTATTGTTATCAGTATTTGTTATTTGATTATCGACTTGATAAAATGTTTTCATAGTAGTATCTATGTGTCAGTTTTATTTAACTGTAGGTATCTGCTGGGTGTGCTGTGACGTGTGGTTAAAATAATTACCGATTTTTTTTCTTTATTTGAAGCTAATATTGTTACCACTTAATCGCTCCGTAGGTATCTATTTAGTAACAGCGTTCCTCCCCTTTGTTACGGTGTATACATTTCAAACCAAAAATGAAAGATAACCGAACTGACACGGGCGTATGCGAATTGAATCTGAATACAATGTCAGCATAACCAAAGACTTGACTTTAGTCTAAATAGACACGCCAGTGTTTCGTGACCTGTCCTTTATTCCATGCAGCTTTTCATGCAGGTGAAGCTAAGGATGAAAAGTCAGAGTATGAAGGTCTGGAGTAAGTGGTTGGTTAATATCATTGGGCTGTTCCGCGCGAGCGCTTGAGTGACAGTCCCCTGTGCGAGGCACAGACTGAAATTGTTTATAGAAGCGCACTGCAGGAGAACCAAGTTACCAACCAAGGCCTACATAACAGTGCACTGAATATTATATTGCCCAGCAAACTTCACTCGAGGAAAACTTTGGAGCTGTCATTTCATGTTTTCGAAAGTTTTGTGAACTTTTATTGTTTATTAAACACAAGGACAAACTTTATTTTTTTATGTAGTTGCAGTTATTTGCAAAACGTTTATCATTTGTTTTTATCATTACTAATCACTATTATTTTGATTTAATTTCAATTATCCTGTTATCAAATATGAGGTGGGGAAAAAGTTTTTTTCGTACATTGTTCGAGCTGTATAGAATGTACGAAACCAGCTGCATTATTGATATTAAGTAAAATTTGCAGATGAAAATACTTGAACTAACGTTGTGCTATCGTCTCTTACTTACACTGCAGATAGAATATGGTCTAAATAGAAAAAAAAAGAAAAACAATAAAAAGATACACGGTCGGGGGAGGGTAGGGGGGTTGGGGTACGGTAGTCGGTGGTTTTGTTTTTCCAATAAAAATTGGAAAACAAAACAACCGATGATTTTAGTTATTTTCATTAATTTCCAAAGGCAGGTACTTAATAATATAGAAATAGGGAATAAATTATTCTTTTACTTGTGATTTTTTATTGAATTGCTTGAAATTGCCCTCTTCTAGCGTTATTTAAGCCCGTCAGGTACAAACAGAACAACTAAAAAAGATCCGATTTAAAATTCATACGTACAAAATACGGAAAGTCCTTTTCCCTACCTAATATTATTTTCTTTCAGAATCGTCACTGCATTATCGATTAAAATTGAATAAAGTATAATGCTTGGATAAGATAAGTCTTGTGTGGAAGACCTCAGCATGCGGTTGTGCATCATATTTTCGTTGGTTCTGATAACCTTGATTAGGGCAGATGGTGAAGATTTACGCCCTTCAGGCAACAACACTTCATGGGGGTATATCCAGAATTATGGTATACCTAGAGCTGAGGAAATTCGCAAGGCTGAAGAGGACCTCGCTGCTTCGAGAATCGTCGGCGGACTTCCAGCTGCCCTAGGCCAATACCCTTTTCAGGTAAGTAAACTTTTTATATCGAGAATATTGTGAAATGCCTACTAAAGCTAAAACACTAAATTAATGACTTTTTGCTACTTTTATTCGTAAACTTTTATAAAACGTAACAATGATGATATGATAATACAAGTGTTTAGCCTTGATCAGCATCATAATCATAATCATCATCATCATCATCATTATCATTATCATCATCATCATCATCATCATCATCATCATCATCATCATCATCATCATCATCATCATCATCATCGTCGTCGTCGTCGTCGTCGATGCGTCGTCGTCGCATCAAACATCCAATGGCTCCCCGTGGTTTCGACCAAGTCTCGTCTAGTTTTGTGGTTTTTCTGTCCTAGATAATATACATGATCATTATTAGAGAGACTTAAAGCTGTTGTGACATTACAGGCTGGCCTCATTGGCGACATCGTCGCTATAAATGGCAGGAGCGTCTGTGGGGGCTCTCTCATTAGCAACACCAGGGTTCTTACTGCTGCCCACTGTTGGAATGATGGTGTTCACCAAGCATGGAGGTTCACTGTCGTCCTTGGATCAGTCACGCTCTTCAGTGGTGGCACTAGGATTGAGACTAGTGCGGTGGCTATGCATCCTAACTGGTCCGCTCTGCTCGCTAGGAATGATATTGCAGTAATCTACTTACCAACTTCGGTGACCCCAACAAGTATGTATTGTACTACTTAAATGTATGATACGGGCTGATGAAAAGTCCCTAAGTGCATCCTTATTTGAATTAATTACTTCGTGTGTCTATTTCTTTTCATGACAAGTGCAGTAAGCATTATCTACCATGACGGGCTTCTAATAAGGGCTTCTAAAAATCATTAATATTAGTATAGGTGCGGGTAATTAGCATTATTAATGGCCCCAGTGCTGCTGCTGTCCATAAGTGGCTACCAACAATAACTGCTTGCCATCAGTAGGACTATCAACTGGATTTTCCATACATGTAAAAACCCAGTCATTTTAATTTCCAGATGTTATTGGTACTGTCGCTCTCCCAACTGGATCCCAAATATTTGAGAACTTTGTCAACGATCGGGCTATTGCCGTTGGTTTTGGGATCACTTCTGATGGTAAGCAAAACTAGAATAATAGGTACAATAACGGTTCTACAAACAATAAAATTAAAAGACTGTATTAGGACTTGAAAAATGATTGCATTTGTGTAATAACTCCTCGTAATTTGCTTACCAATATACTAAACCAATAATGGCAACAGTTGGCATGATTATATGGCTCTTATAAGTTTTTTGGATTGTACAAAATGTTTTTGGTGAGAATCTGATGATGTATTTTGTACTTACAAGATGTAAACCGGAAACTCCCCAATGTATGACACCAAAAAGAATCAAGTTTTGGTTACAATATTAGCTGATCATCATCAACAGCCTGAAGAAGTCCACTGCTGAACATAGACCTCCTCACAGAGCGCTACTATGAGCGGCTACTCGCCTCCTGCATCCATCGGCTCATCGCATTTTCACCGGATCGTGAGCAAGTCGTCGGGATATTAGCTGATAACAAATACCTATTGAGAAACTCATAACAACAATAATATCAAAATCTTTTCGGAGACCGATTGATCAGACAATGTGGTAGGACCAAGTGATTCCAGTCCCAATACCAGTACAATTTTAGAAAACATTTCATTACCCATTTTCAGGTGGAGGTATCACCGCGGACCAGTCTTTAAACCACGTCAGCCTAAATGTGATCACCAACAGTGTCTGCTCCTACGCTTTTCCCTTAATTATCCAGACATCTCACTTGTGTACCAGCGGCGTTGGTGGCAGTTCTACCTGCAGTGGTGACTCTGGTGGACCTTTGCTAGTTACTCGAGATGGCAGACCCGTTCTTGTAAGATTATGATGATTATAATTACGCCCAACGATCGCACTGAATTTAGGCCCCAACTAGAATTAGGGTCTGTGGATCAGTGCCGGGCCTGTGCCGGTGAGGTGTGCACAACAGACCTGTACCCAGGGACTACGTGGACCATGATCCTCACGATACCACACATTGCCACATTGAATGGCAATGCTCAACCTATGGGCCAAGTAGAGGCCAGCATTTTGGTCAC
This sequence comes from Ennomos erosarius, assembly GCA_963580505.1. NCBI lineage: Eukaryota > Metazoa > Arthropoda > Insecta > Lepidoptera > Geometridae > Ennomos > Ennomos erosarius. Next base: position 6,318,167 of record OY756992.1, on the reverse strand, counting down.
GAGTTGCTTCGATCAGGCGTTTGGATAGCTCGTTTGATAGCTAGATGTTCTTAAATCATTTCTTAGTTTTTAATTTATTCTACAGAATTAGCACTTATAAGTACATCACGGTATAATCTCCTTTATCATTTTGCTAGACTTCTTTTAGGAAAACCTTATTATTAATTTATTTTTTTAGGTTGGTGTGGCGTCTTTTGTTTCTGCTTTGGGATGCGAATCAAACTTTCCCGCGGTGTTTGCAAGAGTTACATCGTTTTTGGACTTTATAATTTCTCATCTATAAAACTACGGGAGAAACTAAAAACTTTGAGTATCAAAATAAAGAATTATTGTTGTTTATAACTTTTTTTACTTTACCGAAAACACCTAGAGCAGCGTGTAGCCATTACAAATACATAAATGTATGTATGTATATTTTTGTAAGGTGGACTACAAGTAATAAAAAAATACCCGTGGTCTACCCAGGTGAACGATGAAACGAAAAAACTGCCCGAAAGGTGAACTGAGCATCAGGTCGACTACGCGGTCACCTTTTGTAGTAGTGGTAAACGAAACAAGCTCGTAGCTCGTAGCAAGCAGCGTAGCTACTACGTAGCCTTGGCGTATCTAGCACAAAGTTAGTACTGTAACGATTTAGATTGATATAACTTTTTTACAGATACAGACATTAAACTCACAAACAGGTTTTTGTGAGTTTAATGTCTGTATCTGTCTGTACGTTCCGAGAACAAAACAATATGTCAAGAGGGTATTTGGCATTGTAAGGTTAGTAACAATAAACCATAATTAAGGTATAAGGAAGAGTTAATGTTCAAAGTCGAATTATAGAGTCGAATGCTCAAAGCATTCATTGACTTTACTTTTATCTCAAATATTTTATGAAACAAACAAAACCAATATTTTTATTTAATAAGATTATTTTATTGAATGAAATAAATCGATAATTTACAAATCACAACCATTAATTAAAGCTAATATATTAAGGTATAGCTATTTATATTAATAATTTGGCATTGTCGAAAGTAATATACTGACAGACAGGAACATAGAATGTGCTTGCGCATATTCTGTAAAAATTCTTGTCCCGTCAAAAAAAAATGCAGATAGATATTTTTAAATGTTTTTGTTAGAATATGTACCTACTCAGCCAACATTCTTTCAAACTACTGTCCGAATCAACCACATACAGAATTAATTATGTTGCTATAACATGCATACCTGCAACTATAATATAGCAGTGGGTTGGCCACATCGCTTGTAGAACTGACAACCGATGGGGAAAAAAGGTTCTCGAGTGGCGACCACGACCCGGAAAACGCAGTGTAGGCCAGCCCCCTACTGGGTGAACCGACGACCTGGTCAGAACCGTGGGGAGCCGATGGATGGAAGAGGCAAGCAGCCGCTCAAAGTGGCGCTCTTTGGGGGAGACCTATGTTCAGCAGTGGACGTCTTCAGCCTGATGCTGATTATCCTCTGCACATGGTACACCTAAATTAATAGAAAAAAATTATGCTCCATCTTTAAGTACTTTCGAAGTAGCCCATTTGTCTGAGGCCAATAATGCCTGGGGTTTGATTGTCCAAATTCTGATTACCCGGTGATTCTTTCCTCACAGAGGCTGTGGAACCGACCATTCATACTCGGCTTCTCGCAGTCTCTGCGTGGGAGTCAGGACATTGGTTACAGGCCATACCTTCTTTCAAAATTGGTAACCTTTTAGATCCGACTGCTTTTCATTTAGCTATCAGCTTACGTTTGGGTGCAAGATGCTATATAGCCCATCACTGTGGTACTGCAGTTGATTAGCTCGGTCATCACGAACTCTCTGTTCGAAAAGTGCTGGTCGAATTTCGCGCCACGCTAGTCTTAATGACATCAGTCGGGCTTTTACCACCGCCAATTTTGCAGCCATTCTCGAACCGAATAGGCTCATGCATGACGATGATAAAAATCCCGACGGAATGACTCTGGCTCCGTGGATGATGGGGCGGCTTTTAGTGTGGGACGCTACTTGTGTCAATACTATGGCGCCGCCACATCTTCTCGAGACAGCACACGTTAGCGCTGGCGCCGCAGCTAATTCGGCTGAGCAGCTAAAGCGACGCAAATATGGTAACCTCGGTAGCGGTTACTTTGAGCCGTTTGGTGTTGTGACCGTGGGGACCGTGAGCTCACCGCGTTCTCCAAAGTTTATCAGAGCGCCTGGTTGAGGCGACGGGTGACCAAAATGCTGGCACTTATTTGGCTCAACGCATCAGCATTGCAATTCAACGCGGCAATGCTGCCAGCATAGTGGGTACGCACTAGGTAATCATGTATAATCAGTGGTTGGCTACTGTATCCGTTGTCTTATCAAGTTATCTAACTTTAGGGGCGTCACTACTTATTACTTATTAATCTTGAGCTACTAAATATTATAAATATATGCCATACGAATAATAATGGTCACTAGTCGGTCCGAAGCGAATAGAATGAAGAGCTTTATAGCCCTACTTGCTGTAGCAAGTGTTGCCAGTGCAGCAAATATTGCAGATTCTGCTTATCCTGGAAACACCGCGTATGGATACTTAGAAAAACATGGCATTCCTCAAGCAGAAAAAATCCGTATTGCGGAAGAAAATGCTGCTTCGAGAATCGTTGGTGGTGTCCCTGCAGGATTAGGCCAGTATGAATATCAGGTCAGTTTAGAAGTAACTCAATCAAAATTTAAAAAATTTATATTTTTAGTAGTTTAGTGTATAAATATAAATATGTGTCGACATTTCACACAGCGCCATCTAGCCCCAAACTAAGCATAGCTTGTACTATGGGAACCAGATAACTGATATAATACTTAGATACTTTTTTGTTTGTAAATACATACATAGAATACAATATAACACCCAGACGCAGAACAAACATCTATGTTCGTCACACAAATGTTTGTCCTGGGCAGGAATCGAACCCACAGCCTTCAGTTCAGAAGGCAGGGTTACTACCAACTGAGCTATTGGGCCCGTCAGAGTGTATAATAATATAGATTCTAAAATGGATGCTAAACTTTTATGCAGTACACGATTTACCATATTTTTGTAAAATATACGTTATTATTTCTAAATTTATTCAACTCAAATATTGCTACATCGAACTACGAACACCTAACTTGTTATGTTATATTTTGGTGCTATTGATAACAATAAAGAAACAGAGCGAATATCAATATTGTAGGTATGTCATTAGACATGCTCATTACACTCTTTCCATCTGCTGACTTATTTCACTGCAGTATTTGAAGATAAGCCTTTCATATAATTTGTTTTCTAGGCTGGTCTTATCATCTCCATCATCGGCTTGGATGGTTCCGGTATTTGTGGTGGTTCCCTAATCAGTGCCAATAGAGTGATCACCGCTGCACACTGCTGGTTTGATGGAGTACATCAAGGATGGCGCATCACAGTTGTTCTCGGTTCCACCACTTTGTTCTCGGGTGGCACCAGAATTGACACTAGCGTCGTGGCCATGCACCCCAGCTGGTTTCCTCTTCTAGTTCGTAATGATGTTGCTGTCATATACCTGCCAAGCGCTGTGTCTTTCTCTAGTGAGTGAAAAATTCTTTTTAAACAAAATGAGAATTAGTTAACTGGATTTAACTGTTTGTATGCTCTGTTTGTTAAGTCTAAAATCACTCTATGTAGCAACATTGTGAGAAACTAACCAATTAAAAATAATTAACATTCATTTTCAGGCACTATCGGCCCCATTGCACTACCTTCTGGAGCTGAGCTCTTAGAGGACTTTGCTGATGAATCTGCTATTGCTTCCGGCTTTGGAATTACTAGTGACGGTAACTAATTAAAATAAATCATTATATCGTTTTGCTAATAGAGATATGGCTCACCATTATAATATTCTCTTTCTCTTTATTACTTCTTTTAGTTTAAATACAATGCAATCTTCGTTACGTAAGTACTTTTTTATCAGGTGGTGGTATCTCTTCGGACCAGTTCCTAAGCCACGTGAGCCTTAACGTGATCACGAACAACGTCTGCTCTGTGGTGTTCCCTCTCATCCTCCAGCCTACCAACATCTGTACCAGCGGTGTCGGTGGAGTCGGCACCTGTGGTGGTGATTCAGGAGGCCCCCTTGTTGTTAATAGAAATGGGAGGCGTATCTTGGTAAGAAGTATTATATATTGATCCTTATTGTAAGCATACGTCTTGAAGTCTAAATATTCGATATTCTGTATTCATAAATAACAGATTGGTAAAACTATCGCAGTTTTCATCATAACTTCATGTTAAGTCGTATATATATATCACTAAACTAGCTTTACGTGTTCAGTGTCAGTATGATGTCATATTTTTTATTTTGTTTTTAACAGATTGGTGTCGTATCCTTCGGTTCCGCTTGGGGCTGCCAAGTGAACTTCCCCGCTGCGTACGCTCGCGTCACTTCTTACGTAGACTTCTTTAACCAGCACCTTTAAACTATCTTTTAACGTTCACTTTAAGAATAAATCTTGTTGATTTTGTTTTTGGCATTTGTTATTTTTTGAGACAACGGTATATCTAAATAAATTCCTGAATGAGGTATTTCTAGTTCTACTTTACTGACAATACTTACACCTCTTTGGCTGTGGGAAAGCTTAAAGTAATGATTGGTAGCTAATGCGGTTTCTTATTATAGCTAATTCAAAAGCTATGTTTGTTGACATTATTATTGTTATAATTTAAGTCATAGTTTTTGACTGGCCTGACAGCTCAGAAGGTAGTACCTCCTGGTAGTAGTTGGTAGTGCCATAAAATAAACAAGCACAGTAGATTTTCGAACCAACAACAACAACTGATTGCATATCGATGTCTCTTCTCTACCAACTGAGCTATCATTGTTTTTTTAAACCTCATTTAGAATCTCGAAGTACCCTATGCCGTCTTGTCAAGCTGAAATACGATAACGCCAGATCAGTCCCCTTATATTATGTGGAACAGAATGTAACTACCTCTCAGCTATACCATACTAGGCGGTAGAACTTTTCTGCAAAGTTCGTCTATATACCACCGCTTTGCCAGTTATTCTGCCGCCAAGCAGTACCTAGTGTGCAAACACTACTGTATTCCAGTTTGAAGGGCAATGGAGCTAGTAAAATAACTGGTCCAATGAGACTCTATGACCTGATTACAGTCTAGCTAGTGTTACTAGACTGTGTGATGTGATGTCTCAGGATAGCGTGCGCAGTGCAGTGTCACGCGAAACGTTATTGGTTTGCCGTCCTGTATCTGTACGTTCTGTAGGCCTAGCACGAACATTTACGCGGGAGTAAGTGTAACGTTAGCGTAAGTCAGTTGTATGGCATTTGATCAGCGCCCCGACGCCCCATACAACAGACTTACGTTAACGTTACACTTGCTCCCGCGTAAATTTTCGTGCTGGCCTACTGAGGTCAAAACAATACTCTAAAGAGGGTATGTGCCATTGTAAGGTTAGTAACAATAAACAATAATAAAAGAGCATTAGGAAGAGTTCATAAGTCAAAGTTGAATCGTAGAGTGGAGCGTTCGAAGTATTCATTGACTTTGCTTTTATCTCAAACATTTTATGAACAAACAAAATCAATCTTATTTCTTGATAAGATTATTTTATTGACGTAAATGAAATAAATCGATAGTTTACAAATCACAACCATCAATTAAAGCTTCCATTGTCTCAAGGTAATCTATATTAATAATTTGGCTTTGTCCTGAGTAATTTACTGACTGATAGAGAACACAGAACGTGCTTGCGCATATTCTGTAAAAATATATTATGTCTCGTTCGAATCGACATCCTCTAGTCTAAATTCTAGATTATAAAATAAAATGAACCATACTACAAAGACAGAAAGATAATATAAATAAGCGTGGCTTAATTGTTTTATCAGTTATCTGGTTCCCATAGTACAAGCTATGCTTAGTTTGGGGCTAGATGGAGCTGTGTGAAATGTCCACACATATTTATTTATTTATTTATATTTAATATTAATTTTCATTGTATGTTTTGTGTGAAATTGCAATATGGAATGGAACTGCAATTACAATATGATGACTGATGATAGTATATTACAAGATGGGTCACTTAAAAGGGCGGAAAAAAAAGTCTAGCGCCCCTGGTGCTCACTCAGGTGTCTATAGGCGACAGTAACTGGTTACCATCAGGCACGCCGTCAGCTTGTTGCCTGTGAAAACTGCAGTTTCTGCAACTCACGTGGCCTGGGTGGCAACCACAACGTCTTATAGCATTATTACTTCAATATTACTTCAATCATACATTGAAAATTGACATAAAAGTAAGAATACTTTAATGTTGGAGAGCCAGAGCAGTTTTGATGACGTCACGTTAAATCGTTCACTCAAATGTAACTGTCATGTCATACCTGTCCATCATGTTGATACTGACGAGCGACAGTGATAACGCCATATAAAAATGTAGACGTCTCGTTCACACGCCGGAATACTTAATAAGTTCATGGTACGAATTCGAACAATATTATTGTTATTATTGTATTCTTGAAATAATAATGCCATGAAGCATTATGGTTTTGTATTAGTTTGTGGTAGCCCAGCTGATCGCGTGACAATCAACGTGTTTTGGGACCAAACCAAAACACTTTAATTGTCACGCGACTACAGGATGATACCATATCCGGGCAACTCCAACACCGTCCTGGAGGTGATTGCCAACTGGCTGTACTATGCATACAATATACCTGCATCTGGCATGGCTGCTTAAAGCTGAGTGCAACTTACGTGATACTTAAATTAAATTATTATGATATGTGCAAAAAATAATTATTAAGTATAACTGTGTAAGTGTACAGGGTACTTACATCGTAGGTAATCATGATTAAAATCAGTGGTTGGCTACTCTACCCGTTTTGTCTTATCAAGTTATCTAACTTGATGGGCGTCATTATTACTTTTTAATCTTGAGCTACTAAATATTATAAATATATGCCATACTAATTATAATGATCACTAGTCGGCCCGAAGCCATTAGAATGAAGAGCTTTATAGCCCTACTTGCTGTAGCAAGTGTTGCCAGTGCAGCAAATATTGCAGATTCAGCTTATCCTGGAAACACCGCGTATGGATACTTAGAAAAATACGGCATTCCCCAAGCAGAAAAAATCCGTATTGCGGAAGAAAATGCTGCTTCGAGAATCGTTGGTGGTGTCCCTGCAGGATTAGGACAGTATGAATATCAGGTCAGTTTAGATAATTAGGTAAGTACTACAATTTTTATTTTTAACTAAGGTCAATAAGAAATGTTATTATATTCAATCTGTCAGATACGGATGCTAAAGTGGATGGACGCTAAACTCTTATGTTACTAGTTACCATATTTTTGAAATATTCGTTTCTAAATTTATTCCACTCAAATATAACTACATCAAACTACGAATACCTAACTTGTTAATATAAGCAGATTTAGTTATAACTCTATTGTAATGACATACCCACAATATTCCATCGAGGTATGGTGTACTGGGCATGGCTTATGTCACTGGAGTTTTTTAAATAAACCTTTGATGTTATTATAATTTAATTTCTAGGCTGGTCTTCTCCTCTCAATCATCGGCTTTGAGGGTTCCGGAGTCTGTGGTGGCTCTCTAATCAGTGCCAATAGAGTGATCACCGCTGCACACTGCTGGTTTGATGGAGTACATCAAGGATGGCGCATCACAGTTGTTCTCGGTTCCACCACTTTGTTCTCGGGTGGCACCAGAATTGACACTAGCGTCGTGGCCATGCACTCCAGCTGGTTCCCTCTTCTAGCTCGTAATGATGTTGCTGTCATATACCTGCCAAGCGCTGTCTCTTTCTCTAGTGAGTAAAAAAACTCTTTTTAAACAAAATTAGAATTAGCTTATGATTAAAGAAAGTGTTTGTAAGCTTTTGTTAGTAAACGTATTTTGTTTGTGAATTTTAAAATCAATCTATGTAGCAACATGATGAGAAACTAACCAAATAAAAAATATGATTAACGCTCACTTTATTTTCAGGTACTATCGGCCCCATTGCGCTACCTTCTGGAGCTGAACTTTTCGAGGACTTTGCTGGTGCATCTGCTATTGCTTCCGGCTTCGGAATTACTAGTGACGGTAACTAATTAAACTATCATTATATCGTTATGCTAACAGAGATGATAATTTATGGCTCACCATTATAATATTCTCTTTCCCTTTATATACAAAAAGTATATAAGTATTGTATCAGTTATCTGGTTCCCATAGTACAAGCTTTATGCTTAGTTTGGGGCTAGACGGGCACACATATTTATTATTATTATTATTTAATTATCAATACAATGCAATCTCCATTACGTACTTACGTTTGTATCAGGTGGTGGTATCTCTTCGGACCAGTTCCTGAGTCACGTAAACCTTAACGTGATCACAAACAGCGTCTGCTCTGTGGCGTTCCCTCTCATCCTCCAGCCTACCAACATCTGCACAAGCGGTGTCGGTGGAGTCGGCACTTGTGGTGGTGATTCTGGAGGCCCCCTTGTTGTTACTAGAAATGGCAGGCGTATCTTGGTAAGAACGATTCCATATTGATCCTTATTGTAAGCGTCTTAAAATGTAAATCTTTGATATTCTTTATGATTGGTAAAATTATCACAGTAATCACCATGACTTCATGATAAAGTGTTATAATCACTAAACACCTCTACGTGCTCAGTGTCAGTATGATGTCTTATTAATTATTTTGTTCAACAGATTGGTGTCGTATCCTTCGGTTCTGCTTTGGGCTGCCAGGTGAACCTCCCTGCTGCGTATGCCCGCGTCACCTCCTACGTAGACTTCTTCAACCAGCACCTTTAAACTATCTATTTATCTATCGGTCACTTTGAGAATAAATCTTGTTTACTTTAATTCTGGTGTGTTTATTTAACTTTAAGACAACAGTCTTTAAAAACCAAAATATCTAAATGAGGCATTTCTTGCTCTACTTTACCGATATTTTACCACTGTGGGTGTGGGACCTCAAAGTACCGATTGGTTGCTAATGCGGTTTCGCTAATACAAAAGGTTATGGTTAGTGACGTAATTATCGTTATAATTTAAGCATAAGTCACTGTTATTTAATTGCTTGATGCCAGTTGGTAGTACCTCTGCCTTCTGAACTATAGAGTGTAGGTTTGATTCCTACCCGACAAACATTTATGAAATGACTATAGATATTTGTTCTGTATCTGGGTGTTATTATTGTTAGTATTCTTTCGTATATATTTACAAACAAAATCGTATCTATCAGTTATTTGGTTCCCATATTACCTACCAAATATACTTATGCTTTAGTTTGGAGCTAGATGGCGGTGTGTGAAATGTCCCCACATATTTATTATTATTATACCTGAGCCGCCCTGGCTTCGCACGTTATCCAGCTTATTAGTTTTACACCTTATCTCAGTCTATCAGGATAGCAGTGGCTTAATTGGACTCAATACTGAAGGTAGGATGCCTGTATTTCTGAACTACAAAACCGACGACCTTGAAATATATACGGGACAATTATGTAAAGTAGAATTACTAAAAAAAAGAATAAATGAACACAACTAAGTACATATCTATACTTTCATCCCCTCAGACAGAAAGACAGACAGACAAAAATGAAAAAAAAAATGTTTGTCTTCAGGATACAACAGATAACAAAACCCTCCAAAAAATTGTTTTAAAACATCTTGAATGTAGATAATTGGACTAGTTACAGTTTTATTATACCTAAGTATAAATTATTTTGAGCTGTCACCTGTTAGACTAGTGCAGTGGGGCCAAATTACTAATGAAATGTAATGCTCGCCACTCGTCAGATATATTTAAGTTCCCCGCTGAATGAAAATTAATACGTTGTTACTTCTTTATGTGCCTTGGGCGCATTAGATGACCATTTGAATCATATAGGTATTATCACAGGTAAGAGTATTATCACAGGGGAAGCAACGCATCAGTGGCACTTCTGTTACAGATGTCCATAGGCTACGGTAACCTCTTCCCATCAGGAGGGCCGTATGCTTGTTTCCTACCTATAGCAAAAAAAAAATAGTACCGTTCGCTTATCTGCTTGCCAGAAGGTCACAAGCATGGCAGTTTTTCGAACCAACCACTCATGGATTCCATGCCGATGTCTCTTCTCTTCCAATTGAGCTATCATTGCTTTGAAATGTTATTTAGAATCTCAAAGTACTATATTCCGTCTTGTTATGCTGAAATACGATAACACTAGAGCAGTTTCTCTTTATCATGAATAATGGAACGTACCTAGCAGCTTTTTTCGGAAGCTGCAAACGCCCTCAGGTAATTTAAGTAACCCCGTGATAATCAACACCATGTGTAGTAGGTATAACTAGGTTCATAAGCGTACATAAGTGATCCACTAAGAAGTGGCTAATTCTGCAGATCACTAGGTTTTTACTATGGCTAGTAGTATACTATTATAAAGTTTGTGCCATAGTCAAGGGGAACATGAGTCTAAGTCGTCTTGAAGTCATTTTAAATAGAAACTAATATTATGTAGGCAGATGACAAAGAGATGATAGGGGGCTTTCATCCGAGGTAAACACTCTGCTTTTCTTTTCGAATATACAGGTAAACTAAAATAAAATAGGTACCTACTGTTATGTAAAAAGAATTGGTAACACATTTTTGTGTTGTGGTTTATTTAGTTGGTATAACATTCAATACACGCTATATACCTATGTTATTATAATCTAACCAAACAGAATAATCACAATAGTTACCTTGCATATTAGTAATAATAGATTGGGAATTTCTAATTTTGATAACGTTTATTAAGATTAAGAATAATTTAAATCAGTTTATCAAACTTAAAATCTTATGTATCAGCAAATAATCAACGGTTTTTTTGTTTTGATAGAAAAAACCCGTCAATTAGGTACATTTTGCAGTATAACCCTTGGATATAAGTATAAATACCCGTGCTTCCTAATTCTAATATTCATTCTGTACTAGTCACTGGATCTTTTAATATGCAGCTCTTTTTGTTGTTAGCTGTGGCAACACTGGCGTATGCCAAGAGCATAGATCAGAGTGAGCCTCTGAGTGCTTATGGATATAACAAAAGAGTGGCCATCCCTTTGGCTGAAGAGATTCGCAAGTCAGAAGAAGCTTTGCTTAGACAAGGAGGATCAGGAAGAATCGCTGGTGGCACTAACTCTCAACTAGGGCAGTTCCCTTACCAGGTATGTAAGTGTTAGCTATCAGCCCTCAATTATTATGAAAGTGGCTAAGATTGTGCTGCAATAATATCTTGAATAACTACAGTGAACCCAAGTTAAAATAGGGAAATAAAATTAAATTAATAAACTGGTATGCAGAAGGCAAGTCTATTGTCTATTACATTATTATATAAAAGAAAATAAGCACCGCCAAAATTTAAACGCAATATAATTCCTCCTAACTGAGCCGAGCCAAGTTTTATAAGCCGAGCACAATTTTTTTTTATTTCCGCTTTAAATATACTAATCGCATACTACACGGTAGCTCATATTCATAATCTCAATTTCACAGGCTGGTGTACTCACCAACTATATTGCCATCTCCGGCCAGGGTGTCTGTGGTGCCTCTCTTGTCTCCGCCAATAAGCTTGTCCATGCTGCCCATTGCTGGTACGATGGCCTATATCAAGGATCTGTCTCTACAATAGTCCTTGGCTCTACAACCATCTTCTTTGGTGGCACTAGGATAACTACCAGCAATATCATTATGCATCCTCAATGGGACGCCAACCTGATTCGTAATGATGTGGCTGTTATCACCTTGCCAAACTCAGTAACATTCTCGAGTGAGTAGTTTGGACTGCAGTATTTATTGGTACCTAGGTATATTAATTTCCAGAACAACCTCAAATATAATTTGTATTATTTCAGATATTATTGCTCCAATTGCTCTGCCTTCTGGAGATCAGCTCAACGAAAACTTTGATGGAGAAGTTGCAGTTGCTTCCGGATTTGGAAGAACTGGTGATAGTAAGTATGATACCACAGACATAATGAAACTATTGACTGTAAAATAATAACCTTACTTTATACAAATGTCAGACAGTCGCATGATGTTAAGCGCCATGGCTGCCGATTACAGTGGCAATGTTACTCAGAGTTCTAAATTATTAACTCTTTCGTGAAACTAAACTACGCACGTCGTATTCTTTACTAGTTTATCTGCTGCCTCACCATCCTCAAAAAGTGAAAAATGAAAAACATCACAGCCATCAACCCTAATCCTGCTTGAGCTTTGAACTTTCGGTGCAATGAACAACATGTTAAAATGAGCATGATTTTAGGGCATTCTCTTTGTAATCGCCTATGTAGCCCTAAAAATCTGTCGAAAAACTCTTAGCACTGTGTTCTGAAATGCCAGTTCTTAATACAAGCAAAACGTAGCATCAGTTTCGGTTATTTTGTCATCATGTTAAATCTCAGAGAATTCATCCATTAGTGCAACTGCAGCAATGGCTAAACTCTTTCGGATTTTGATGACTGTATAATATAGGTGGTCAAAAATATTAATTCCAGGTGCCAGCGCAGCAATTACTTTGTTCCAGTCACTTAGCCACGTCAATCTCAACGTAATCACCAATGCTGTTTGCTTCCAAGCTTTCCCATGGAACGTAGTGGACACTAACATCTGTACCAATGGTGCTGGTGGTACGAGCACTTGCTCAGGTGACTCTGGAGGTCCTCTTGCTGTTACTAGGAACAACCAGCCACTTTTGGTAAGCACCCCAACAACTAATAATAAGTAACACAACGTTAGAGGCATATTGATTACCTCGGGGAAGTGGATTTTGGTTTAGTTTGCTGTTTACATTTGAACTTCATTTCTATATCGCTACATTGCTATTTTGTTCTCTTACTTTCAAAACGTTGCATTCGAATCTATTAACATGTTCCCATTTTATCTATTAAAATCAAGCTGGTTCATGTCGACCTCTAAAGTGAGAATTCTTCGTAGGTGATAATATTGACATGAAACATTATTCACAGATTGGTATTACTTCATTCGGCAGCGCTGGAGGTTGTCAGCTTGGAACTCCTGCTGCCTTCGCCCGTGTCACCTCTTTCATGAGTTTCTTCAACCAACATCTGTGATTCATTTATTTAATACGCAAAAACAATAAACGGTTTACAACATGGTTGATTTTTATTGGATCTGCTTCTGCTTTCTTTAAAATATTGTTTTCGTACTACATTCTCAATATTTCTGTCAGCATGTTGAGTACGTCACATACTGGAAGTGGGCTGGAGCATCGCACTGTTTATCTATACGCTATTGGCTAACGCGGCCAGCAGGGTTACTCTTGACTCCAATCCCAATTTCACTAAAATTCTAATACGAATCAATCCCAATTCCAATGTTAAATAATTTGGTACCCTTGAACAAAATCGAGCTTGAAATTGAAATCGCATTTGCGATCGACTTAACATTGTGACTCACAAAAGAATAACACTATGTAAGTGCTGCCATACTCAACATAATAGAAAATACTAATACCAAACACCTTATTAATAACGGTGATAAAAAATACTTGACCAAAAAACCATCGCTTTTGATGATATTTAGTCACTTTCAAGTTAATAAAAGCGTTTATTTACCGACGAATAATATCAAGAATGGCTAAATGTCAATGAAAGGTTGGCTTGAAAAAATAACTAGTATTAATGTTCTGTGTGGCTCAGCTATTTTCAGATTTGTTTAGACAGTGTTCTGTGTTTCAGTGTTTCAATTTGTAAAAGTGTTCATAGTAATATACCTACTCAATTAGTCATTTTTACCGGCCAACTTCTTAAAATTATACTTATTACTAAATTATTTTACTAGGTGGTAGGACTATTTTGCAAAGTTCGTCTAGGTAGGTACCACCGCTTTGCCAGTTATTCTGCCGCCAAGCAGTAGTGTGCAAGTACTACTGTGTTCCGGTTTGAAGGGCATTGTAGCTAGTGAAATTACTGGGCAAATGAGACTTTATGACCTGATTACACAGTCTAGTAATCTGATTGCTAGACTGGGTGATGTCTCGGGATGGCGTGAGCAGTGCAGTGTCACGCGAAACTTTATTATTTTAAAGTTTCGAGTGACACTGCAACTGTTATGGGTGGCCATGTTGCTTAACATCAGGTGAACGACCAACTCGCCACGTCACACATTCCCATAAAAAAAAAATTAATTGGTATAATTTTAACCAAGAGTTCAGGATTTGAAACAATAGTGGCGTCGGAGTCGGACGGTGTCTGAACAGTGTCTATCCATTGGTATTGGTACTTTGGGTGCTTAAGTAAGCTGTAAACCTTGAATTTTGACGGCCCGATAGCTCAGTCGGTGGTAGCCCTGCCTTCTGATCTGAGGGCTGTGGGTTCGATTCCCACTCAGGACAAACATTTGTGTGATGAACATCGATGTTTGTACTACTGATACAATAATTAATGATTCATCCGTTCTAACAGGAACTTAGAATTATGAGTAGTAGGCCAACCTACCAACAGCTGGAGGCTCTAGCGGATTTTTTACAAGATAATCCGGCGATAGCATAAGGTGTGTTACGCTCCGCCCATGAGAAGCATCATGTGTTTGTGTTTGTGTCATCAATAAGACTGAGTGTATATTTTGTGTATATGTTTGTCCAAAATATTAAAAATAAGAGCCAAACGTGCCATTTTACTTCCGAACACAACGCACTCGAACGCAAAAAAGTTAACTTTTGAAAGTTGTAAAAATTCTATCGCAAACTCGACTTCAAGCTCAATTTGTCAACGTCAAATCGCGTCAAGAGTACCGAAAAACGGTTGGTCTAGAAAGGAGTCGATTCCATTTAGTTCCATAAAATTCCACGGACAAAGATTCCAATCGTGCGCTAGTATCGGATTCAAGAGTACCAAATGCCACGATTTCGTTCCAAATCCCAAGTTACGATTGAAATCGAGTGTCAAGAGTAACCCTGCAGGTTACAGCTCAAACTCCATAACCACCATACAGTCATGGCATGCGGCTTGATGACGCAAGATCTAAAAATGAAACTTTGTACTCCCTAGCATATTTATTAGTCTTTAAACCTATGTTGCATGAGTTATAATACACTTTACTTTTACAAAACGTTTTATATGAACTTATCATTATTCATAGATTGTTCTTATTGATTAATAAATTAATCTAGATTAATAGTATCAATGGGTTTTTCACCAATTAATGGGCTGTTATCAAATACCTTTCGCTCTTTTCGTAAAAATTGACATTAAATCAGTCATTTGTGAGCTGAAGGATTTGATTTTTTTCGCCTTAGTTCCCTTTCTCAAGGAGCATCGAGCAGGGTGAGAAAATTGGCGCACTTGGATTCAACAGAAAGCCCACCATTCGAGTAAAAGATCGAACGCGTGCCTATAAAGAGTCTAACTTTACCATCAATTATAGTATTTGGCCCAAATCACCATCATCGCTTGGACAGATTTGTATTCATCCTTACTAGGTATTATCATGTCGTTAATTTATAAATTTGTACCTACTTAAGTATATTTTATTTTATAAGTTATTTATTGGCTAATATTCTTTGCACGATGATAACAAAATAGATATACGCCAAATTAAACGTTATATCAATTTTATCGTTTAGTATCAATGAGGGTCAATAATCGTATTGTTATAATATTGTTTAATTGTTGAGCGCGTTTATCATAATGATAAACAAGCTATTACGTATGAGAGAATCGCTCAGCTGTGCTCTCATTTTTGTTGACGTTGACGCCACGGAGCATCCACCCGTAGCCTGGTTGGACTCGGACATTCTCCAAAACACTCTTATCATCAGCGCTTACGTACTGAGCCAGAAACATGCGACGTGGTCTGGTAGAGGTATTGTGGGAGCTGCCGTGAATGAGAAGACACGAGAAGAAGATTACGTCGCCTCTTTCAGCAATAACTGGGGTGGCATTTTCAATCGGCCACTTTTTCTGGAAACATAAAAAGAACTGAAATTGCAGTAGGATGTTTTAGTCATCGTATTATTCTTCAGTAAGGGAAAAAGGTGTTCAATAACATTTATAGGAATTTTGCTTAAGCAGAAATGTTAGGCAGCCAGAGCAGGGGCGCTCTGGCTGGCTTTGCTTATTACTATAGGTAGGTCTTCTTCAAAGACAAAATGGTAAACGTGAATAACGTGATGGAGCTGACATAAAAATTAGAGCACAACAAGTTTGTTTATCCTTTATCCTGCGCACAGGACTTCTTTCTGCTTGGCTCATGCACATACTGCACAGTAAGTAAAAACTTAATAACTGTTCTTTATAAAAAAGAATGACGTGACGAGCTTGTCGTTGACCTAATGTTAAGCATTACCCATAACAGTAGCATCACCTTAAATTAGTACTCTAAACCATAAAGTTTAGCTGTCTAGTTATTATACTTACGATTTCTATACAGACATTGACAGTTTTATTTGCCCAAAAATTTGCCTAAGTTCTATGCACTCATTGGTCAAACAATACTGACTATTTAAAAGTAGTTTTTATCAATGAGATGGCTAGCGTTTTACCCACCTAGTGGGAAGTGGTGTGATGTGGTCGTTATGTTGTAAGACTTTACCTTATCTACAAAGTGGTAGTTGTCTTCCTCCGCGCTATCATCATTCTTGAGTGGTCCAAACTTGTGTGAACCAGGATATACGAATAGGCCTCCGTTTTCAGGGTTGGCAGCGTCTAGGTGTACAAATGCGGCCAGCGGGGAGAAATTCACATAAGGAAAGTATGGGTAGTCCTATAAAAAGTAACAGTAACAGTTATTAAGAAAGTTTTATATGTATACTTAGTTATTCTTATTCTAATTTTAAATGTCACGAACAAGTCTATCAGAGAGAGTTTTGGCGGGAACGCGGAAAAGTTCACGTCGTTGCATTGTATTATTTTTCAAAACTTTTGTTTTTTCCAATGTAATTGTTTAAAGTTGGTGGCATTTTACCCATTAAGGGCTGAATTACGAGCATGAGTGATATAATAGGCTATGCCTAGGAAATGACTTTGCGTGAAATATTTTATAATACGATGAAAATATAATACTTGTCACTGGCTAAATACACTATGTATGGAGCCCAAATATAAAAAAAATTTAATGTTTAATGCATATTTTATTTCTTTATTTTCACATCTGCCAATGCCATCCTTCTTTATTCATTCGAGATGATTGCGTAAACTGCAATGTAATGGCGTAAGAATTTCAATCACCTTTAAGGAAGTGTTTGGAGGTCTTTGAAGAAAATCCGACAATGACGGTTGTGAATTTTGAATTTATTTTTCAAAACTAGTGTATCTGCTTTAATGTGTAATAAGGGTGGATTATTATCCGTTAAGTGTTCGTGAATGTGCACGAGTGTTGGCAAATGGTTTCAAGATCATAAAACCATGGATTTTCGTTTCTACTTCAACGCCCTCTTTTAGAGCCTTCAGTAACTTTCCACCATTTTACTCATTGGCGTTTTGACTGACAAAATATGACTTTGACTTGACATAACCGTACAAATTTTACTCACTTGACATTGGCAGAATTATTGCAAAAATGCGATAGAAAGCCATTAAAAAAGAAGAAGAAGGAAGTGTTTCATACCAGCCCGGCTAGCATGCGCACCGCGACAAAATTATCTCGACACTTTATCTCGGGAGAGGCCGTGACAAGGCTATGGTAGCGCCTGAGTGTGTCTCATTCTAACAGCGACGACAATGTTTCTCGCGGTGCGCATGCTAAGCCACCAGATCGCTCCATTTCGCACATTTACACTTTGATCAGCGTGATACACTGTGTCATTGTTCTAAAATTTCTTTATCTGCAGCACACTCAATTATAAAATGGAACATATTTTTTACCTGATCATCATCATGAGCCTGAAGACGTCCACTGCTGAACATAGGCCTCCCCCAAAGAGCGCCAGTTAGAGTGGCTGCTCGCCTCATGCATCCATCGGCTCCCCACTGTTCTCATCAGTTCGTCGGTCTACCTAGTGAGGGCCGGCCTACGCTGCATCTTCCAGTTCATGATCGCCACTCGAGAACCTTTCTTCCCCAACAACGGTTGTCAGTTCTACGAGCGATGTGGCCCGCCCACTGCTACTTCAACTTGCTAATTCTGAAAGCTATATCGGTTACTTTAAGTTCTGTTGCGGATCTCCTCATTTTGGATCTAGTCCCGCAAGGAAACACTGAGCATAGCTCTCTCCATAGCTCGCTGCGTGACTTTGAGCTTACTCATCAGGCCAACAGTAAGAGACCACGTCTTAGTGCCATAAGTCATCACTTTACCTGATGCATGGGGTATAAGGCACCATTTGACGGTGGTTTGTAGTGAGCCTTTGTGTGGTGCAGCATGATGTTTGGGCTCTCCATAAGATCTTCGACAATGTCGAGGACCCTGTTGTTCATGAGGAACTGGCCGAAACAGGCATGGTGGCTTTGAAGGTTGTGGATTCCTTTCACCTGCAATTTAGCTCTGCCTAATTAAATACCTATTTAATTACCCGACTACCAAAAAAGATGGTTATGAGTTTGACTGTCTATGTATGTATGTATGTGTGTATGTATGTATGTATGTATGTATGTATGTATGTATGTATGTATGTATGTATGTATGTATGTATGTATGTATGTATGTATGTATGTATGTATGTATGTATGTATGTATGTATGTATGTATGTATGTTCATATGTTCCCTCGTATCTCCTAAATTACTTATTCTATTTCAAACATCAAGGTGTCAATCGATAGATCTTAACACTCTGCGTGTCATAGGTTTTATAAAGTTACATTAAATTCTATATGGCGGATTATATTTAAAAAATTCGCGGACAAAAAAATATATTTTTTTGATAAATATGTCATGTTTGGTATCAAATGAAAGGTCTTTATGAGTACGTTTCGAATATGTATCATTTTTATATCTATATATAACTATGTATAGTCTACGTATAAAAATAGGCGTCAATTTTCTGGTTTTGTTGTTCCCTGGTTGTGTCTAAACTACTCATCATATTTTATTAAATTTGATACCAATCGATGGGTATTGACACTTTGGGTGACATTGGGTACATTAAATTATACTAAACCCAATATGGCGGATTTTATGACCTATCCATTCCACCTCATAGTAAGAAAATTCGCTAAACATTAAGGCAAACAGTCGAAATCATTCGTGTAGTCTTAAAAATTGGCACAGTTATACTTTGAAGGTATACTGATGAATATACTAAAAATGTCCGAGGGTGGGGGGTAAGTAGAGGGAGGGGGAAGGGTTTGAATATCACTTATTTCGGATATTTGCTTATATCTCAGAAACCTTTAGGATTAGTATTACAATTACTTCTGTGAAATTAAAATATATTACATCCGCCATAAAAAAGATTCTATTCATTTTTACTGTAGGTTCAATACTTTAGGAAATAAACGATGTTGGAATTTGAAAAAGTAGCTTCCTCCCACCTCGTTGTAACGCGCAACTGCATAGCGCTTGTAAAGCTGTATAATAATAATAATAATAATAACCATTTATTTCAGGCAACAAGCTTATAAAATAAACATAGGCCCATATTATAAATACCTTAAAGACTAACATACATATTATATGTAGCATGTATATTGTATGTAGCATAGATGATAGAAGTAGGTACCTACTCAAAAGTATAAAAAACAAAAAAAAAATTAAAATCTCTATTGTTGTAAACACACATTTTTGCACATAGGTAAGTGTAACCATTAGTTATATAACACCCCTTCATTTGGGCGAGGGTAAAAATGCCATCATAAATAATTAGGTAGTCGGGTATTAGTTTTTGGACTCTATCTTGTTAATATATTAATAACAACGCTCAATGATTACATAAATAGACTAACTATGATTTCCTGTACGTATAGTATACCAGGAACTACAAATGAGGGCAATGGCCCCACAGAACAAATATTTGTACTTTTTTCTGTGCACAAATAATAGGCATGATGACTTGAATTTTTTTCGCATGAATTAAAAATATTCTCAAAAGATAAACATTTGTGAAAACAAAAATTAAATATCTCAAAAAATGACAGAATTACAAGCATTTTAAAAACCGGAATAGAAAGAGATAGCTCAAACGGCCAGTGACGTCAGAGCAATGTCGTCATAGTACTTAATTACTAAGCTGTGGTAGCTTTACATACAATCTCTTTGGCATGTGACATCACACGTGGATTTTTCATAGTAACTGTGGAGGCGCTCTGTTTCGCGAGAAAGGGACAGGAGATGCCTCCTATAGAAACTTTAAAAGCTTATTTACTCCGTGATTTATTTACCGATTTTACTTATTTTTTCAATTATTGCTTTCATTTTTAATCTTCTTTATGAAAGCATTATTGACTTGTTCATTTTTAATAGTAGTCATCATGCCTTTTGTCCTGTCGAGTAATCCTCGTGGATACCACAGGGCATACGGGCCTGGTGAAAAAATGGGTGTACCTATATTACCTATGTTAAAACATAATAGATACCTACCTTAAATATTTTGTCCATTAAATACCACAGATTAGATAACACTTCTATAAAATACCCATTCTTATGTAACGTCCAACGATCGCATACACAGAACATAAAATATGACCTCTGACCATCATAATAATTTGAGCACAAAATATTGAATATTATATGATTATGGCCCTACCCAATAGTCTTAAAAAGAAATGTTGAACTAATTTACCTACCGTGTAAGGACTGTCGCTTATCCTCAGTGCATCAAATCGCCTGCCAACCCATGACTGTTCCATAAGTGCCTGATTTTTCCTTTGAAAGAGCTTATCATATTCATCAGACATTTCATCCAACTCCGCTTTTGTTAGTACATCCTTCACAAGGATGTATCCATTCTCCTTATAGAATTGTTTCTGTTCCACTGTTAATCCAACCATGATTGTTTTGATTCACTTGACTTCTCGACACTGACTGATATTAATCTTAAAAACAACTCTTTATATACATTCTTCGGAATTCTGGGTGTAAATAATAAAATTGAACATTTTTGTATGACAAGTTTGTAGTGAATAGTGTAAATAAGTATACTTACTTCAATTTGGAAGTTTTTTAGATGGTCTAATAGGCATGATGACTAATTTTTTTTTTGGATAAATTAATTATATTCCTTAAAAGATAAACATTTGTGAACACAAAAATTAAATATCTTAAAAAATGACCAAGTTACAAGCATTTTAAAAACCGGAATAGAAAGAGATAGCTCAAACGGCCAGTGACGTCAGAGGAAGGTCGTCATAGTAGCTCATTACTAAGCTGTGGTACCTTTTCATACAATCTCTTTGGCTTGTGACGTCACGAGTAGATTTTTCATAGTAACTGTGGGGGCGCTCTGTTGCGCGAGGAAGGGACAGGAGATGCCTCCTGTAGAAACTTTAAAAGCTTATTACTCCGTGTTTTATTTACCGATTTTGTTTATTTTTCCAATTATTGCATTCATTTTAAATGTTCTTTATGAAAATAATATTTACTTATTCATTTTTAATAGTAGTCATCATGCCTATTATGGGTAAATAGATGCTTACAGGTATTCAAGTTCATTTCATAATCCAATTTAATTTTACAGTTCTTCCTTTT
Organism: Ennomos erosarius; assembly: GCA_963580505.1. Classification (NCBI taxonomy): domain Eukaryota; kingdom Metazoa; phylum Arthropoda; class Insecta; order Lepidoptera; family Geometridae; genus Ennomos; species Ennomos erosarius. The sequence continues at coordinate 6,296,532 of OY756992.1, read as the reverse complement.
TAACTCATACCAGCATTTACTTATTTGATTGTCTGTATTGAGCCCACTAAGGGATATATATATTCAAAGAATGCAGCATTCTTCTCGGTACATTTAAATCTTCCGCGATCAGAAATCTCCCTGCCAAGTGTGGTGATGCTAGCTGTTGATGTGAGTCTGTAGTATATCTACGTGCGGAGCTCTGAAAATACGCTTTCCCTCTCTCCCTGCCAGGTTTGGCGAACGCTGTCGCTGTTATCGATAGTAGGCGGTGGTTTCCCTCTGCGAAGCAGTCATGGTACATAAAACCGTGGAATTGACCAGAGAGGACTGCTCCCTATCTGACACTCTGGTGCAGACGAACCGGGAAAGCCGGAGGCACTTTTCTGCATCTTCTGATGTGGGTTGCTTCATCACTTCACAGAGTCTAGGATTTCCCCATCAAGAATGGCCTTACACAGCTAGCCCCCCTATTACGAAGGAGCTAGCAGCGATGCTGAAGCGCGTCTGCCGCTCAACTGCTGTCAAAATTGTATGAAATTTGACAGCAGATGAGCGGCAGACGCCCGTCAGCAGCGCTGCTAGCTCAATCGTAATAAGGGGGCTGAACGAGATGGTAGATCTCCCCCATCTCGGCGTAGGACGATTCATTGATGGGTGGGTATTATATTAGTTTCAAGTCCCACGCGACACCTGCACTACTACCCCCGCGTTGGTAGGAAAGTGCAAGGACATTTTAACTCTTTCGAAAGCTTTGTCTTATAGTGTATCCACAGTTAATTAGTAGTATAGTTATGAGACACACCTTGTTATGTTGCTTATGTATTTTTAAACCAGTTGTACGTTAGCAACTCCTACAATATTTTTTATCAGCCTGCATTAAGCACCCAGCTGTCAAAAGTAGGCGACAATTAATAGCCTACTGGCGTGTGAGCCATGGCTTGGTCCACGAAAGAGCGTCGAGACTACGTCCACTGGATGAGTGGACCTTATGAAAACAGCGATCATTACTAAACTACGGGAGCCACGTCGACTTCACTGGCGATATTAGTGCATAACTTTAGCAATAAATAATTCACTCCAGTAAACAAAGAAATATTTATTAAAAATTATGAGAGTTTATTATTATTATTATTATATTTACAGTTATAAGTAAGTATATTTATTTTCATCGAAATATTATGCTAAGATTAATAACAGCTTATCCAGGTCAGCGCGAGTCGAAGACTTTTTGTCGAAATCTTATTCTTCTATTACGTATGAGAGAATCGCTCAGCTGTGCTCTCATTTTTGTTGACGTTGACGCCGCGGAGCATCCACCCGTAGCCTGGCTGGACTCGGACCTCTTTATCGACGGTCTTATCATCAGCGTTCACGAATTGAGCTAGGTACATGCGACGTGGTCGTGTGGAAGTGTTGTGGGTACTGCCATGGACGAGTAGACAGGAGAAGAAGACAACGTCACCTCGTTCTGCGATAACGGGGGTGGCTTTCTCAATCGGCCATTGTTTCTGGAATTTTATACAACTTTAGTCATAATGATATTTACTATGTGTTGCGACTTCTTTTATGGTTCTATTGCCGTGTTATTTTGTTGGATGGATCAACACATAGACAGCGATAAATGCTACCTAGATCGAAAAAGTTAAATCTGATGACTGTGATAACATCAGCAGCTTGAAGACGTCGAATGCTAAACATAGGGCCCCATAGAGGGCCACTTTGAGCGCGGGGAGCTGATGGATGCAGGATGCAAGAGAGTTTTGCATCCATTCAGCTCCCCGCGGTTTAACGAGATTATCGGTCCACATAGTAGTCTTCTTCTTCTCGTGTAGGCAAGTGGTCAACCCTGGTGTCAGAATATACTAGTTACTGTGATATTATGTTTTTGAATAAAATGTAAATCATAATTTAAAATAATTAAATGGTTTTTCTTTGAGTACTTCTGAAAATGAAACATACCTTATCAACAAAATGGTAGTTGTCTTCCTCTGCACTTTCATCATTTTTCAATGGTCCGAGCTTGTGTGAGCCTGGGTACACGAATAAGCCTCCGTTCTCAGGGTTAGCAGCATCTAAGTGGACGAAGGCAGCTATCGGAGAGCAATTCACGTAGGGAAAGTATGGGTAATCCTGTAAAAAAGAGAGCAATTTTCCATACAACATTTGCTTGATATCATTATTGCACAAAAAAGCGCAAACACTGGTTCTGTGCCTGGGTGTTGTGGGACCATGATGGTCCTCGCAGTTCCTGGGTCCTTAGATACAGGTAATCCTAGTTACGGTCCAGGATATAATTATGTATGTGATCGTTGGGCGTTATTATTCATTTGTTTCTAGGTGTGAGTTTAAAATCATTATGAATTTACCTACATAGCCCTGATGTAAACTTCTTTAGCTGAGATAATTGTATTCAAATTTCTCAATAAACCTGCGTCGAATAAAATGTGGATTCTTGATGGTGGTAGTTATTTAATAGCAGATAATAGGTACAAGTATGTATAGTCTTGTGTTAATAGTGAGCTGCCTAGACCCATTCCATTGAAAGGCCAATATTTTATTACACGCTGATTAGAATCAATTGATACCAATTATACGCACTTGTAGTATTTTGTCAGTTGCGTGATCCTATAAATACGATTTGTTACCTATCATAATGTTTTAACTAAACTGCGTATAAAAGTCAACCAGATGCTCCATCTTACCTGATGCATGGGGTATAAGGCACCCTTTGATGGTGGTTTGTAGTGCGCCTTTGTGTGGTGCAGCATGATGTTTGGACTCTCCATGAGATCTTCGACAATGTCGAGGACCCTCTTGTTCATGAGGAACTGGCCGAAACAGGCATGGTGGCTTTGAAGGTTGTGGATTCCTTTCACCTGCAATTAGATAGTACATAAAAAAGTACCCCAAATTTTTTAATATATTATTTAATATTTCTAGGTCAAACCTTTTGCTGAATAACCAATATAGGTACATACCTACCTACAATTTAGAAAACATCGACTAGTGATGATGGTTATTATTATTATTTTTGATGGATTATGTTATATTTGGTATATGACACACTTTTTGCAGCGGTCATCCATCCAAGTAATGACTGAAGCAAACGTTGCTTAACTTAAGGATGGCTAGTCTAGTTACGTTATGAGCACTGCATTTTAAAAAGAATAATAATTTACGCCGATCTGGTGAAAGCCGCGGGGAGTCGATGGAGGCAGAAGGCGAGCAGCCGCTCAAAGTGGCGCTCCCTGTGGGAGGCCTATGTTCTGCAGTGGACGTCTTCAGGCTGTTACTGGTGATGATGATGATGATGAATAATTTACTTACCGTGTATGGACTGTCACTTATTCTCAGATCATCATCTCTCCTGCCAACCCAAGACTGCTCCATAACCGCCTGGTTCTTCCTTCTGAAGAGATTATCATACTCGTCGGACAATTCATCCACCTCTTGCTTCGTTAGCGCATCCTTCACTAGGATGTAACCGTTGTCTTTGTAGAATTTCTTTTGTTCCGCTGTTAGGCCACCCATGATTGTCTTGTGTCACGTAAACTCTCGACTCTGACTGTTGTTTACCACGTTCTTCGATTGTTTATACAGGGTTACAGGAAAAATCGTGCTAGATCCATTAAGGGCGTGGAGTACCCATCATTTCAGACTTATTTCACTATGAAACACTCTAGCCTAAACTTAACTCTTTTCCAGATATTCGACTTTTAATTTTTTTATTGAAAATTGCCGTTTTTTAGGCTACAAAATTTAATTTTGTTTATTTTGTGTGTCTTATTACTATTATTATTGCATTTTAATATGTGTAATAATATGCTTTAGGACGTCAATCATTAAAATAGTACATAAGTTAATTGAATAGGCCGTAGTAGACAAGTGAAAGTTAAGAAATAAACAAAAAAATTATAAACTGTATTGTTCTCTAAAGGATATCTAAAAAAAATATTATGGCAGTAGTTCGGCAAATGTGTTTTAAAATATCTACGTTTCATCAGCTATCTAACGAGGTATAATAATCTAGGATTTTATTCAAATGCATTGAAAAAAAATTAGTTTCATAGGCGACAGTGGAGAAGAAAATTTATACTTAGCCCTAAAAAGTAAAATAAAACAATAGGTAAGCATGCAATGTCAGTTATTAAAGGTTTTCACACAAATTTTTCTTATTCTACAGTTCATGTTCAACATGGCCGTCTCTATTTCTGATACATTGTCGCATCCTTCTACGGAGACCAGTCTTCACTACTCCAGTGGTCAACGTGGTCCTCATTTTATTTGCTGCATCCACAATCCTTTCTCTTAAGTCTGCCACAGACGAAAGTGGATTTAGCTCGCTGTACACAAGACTTTTCATGAGCCCCCATACATGAAAATCCATGGGGGTTAGGTCCGGACTCCTTGCTGGCCATGGCAACGGCCCACCTCGTCTAATCCATTTGGTTTGGTAATTTGTGTCCAGCCAGTCTCTGACACTTCTCCTGAAATGGGCAGGGTAGCCATCGTGTTGGAACCACATGTCCCTGATCAGGTTGAGTGGCAGATCATCCAGCATATCACTCAAGTCTGCTCTCAGGAAATTTTCGTAGCTTTCCCCATTTACATTATCCGGGAGAAAGTAAGGTCCAATCAAATGATTGGATATTGGGATTCCTTAGTTATTTTGGGGCCCAGTAATGGGTGGGCCTTGTGATAGTTAGTTATGTCATCTTTATCAAATTTGGACTCATTCGTTCACAGGATATTTCTTAGAAAATCTGGGTCTTCTACGTCAGCATTTAGCATAAATCTGCAAAAGTCCAATCTTCTCGCAGGGTCTCAAAACAGAGCCAGTTTCTCGAAGTCTTCGATAAGCTCTGTCAAGAACGGCCACATCCGGCACTCGACGACCGGGGTAGCGAGTTATGTATTCGTTGCGAGCTTGCGCAGACACACAATCGCAGTATCCGTAACAAATAAGCATATCAGCATATTCCTCAGGTGTGTAGGACGTCATCTTCAACACTTCCGTATCACAGGTACAAATCAGAGTCCGGTTAACAAGCATAGTAATCACAAATCAGAAGAAATAGTCCAGAATCACAGCCAAGTCGAGAAATAGAGCAAAACGATATCACATCTACTATGTACGAAGCACAAAAGCAGTCTGACAACCAAGATACCGAGACCGTTAGAACTGCTATCTGGAGCGTTCCAACTATTTTTTTACCCGAAATGTAATACAAACCCTAGATTATTATACCTCGTTAGAAAGCTGATGAAACGTAGATATTTTATAACACATCTGCCGAACAACTGCCATAATATTTTTTTTAGATATCCTTTAGAGAACAATACAGTTTATAATTTTTTTGTTTATTTCTTAACTTTCACTTGTCTACTACGGTCTATTCAATTAACTTATGTACTATTTTAATGATTGACGTCCTAAAGCATATTATTACACATATAAAAATGCAATAATAATAGTAAAAAGACACACAAAATAAACAAAATTAAATTTTGTTGCATAAAAATCGGCAATTTTCAATAAAAATATTAAAAGTCGAATATCTGGAAAACGGTTAAGTTTAGGCTAGGGTGTCTCATAGTGAAATAAGTCAGAAATTATGGGTACTCCACGCCCTTAACGGATCTAGCACAAATTTTCCTGTAACCCTGTATACCTCGCGCAATATGACAATGACATTGAAGAAAAATGATTATTCATGGTGACGTGTGCTTGACCATATTCTTTGAGGTCACCATACTGATAAGGGATTAGCTTGTCATACAAAACTGGTATTCGGACTCGGTGTTAAGATGGGGTTATCGGTATATAAGTTAAACATATCGAATTACGCACGTTCACGTACCTATACCTATAGCTTTGCGCTTATGAATGACATAAATAATCATAATAAGTAGGCAGATTAATAGGTATTGATTGTTATAAAACAATTTTTAACATCAAGTAAGATAGTTCAGTTTATCCACCGCAAACTGGTAGTTTACAATACATTTCTTCAGTCCATTAATTTTCCTGGTAAAAAATATCATTAAAATTTTACTAACTCATTCAAACTTGGAGGAAGAATGTAAAACCACGATTGTTTATTTGTGTATTATCAATCATCGATCATCAATCAATACCTACTAATAATAAATCTGTAACTAGGCTAAATCTGTTGTACTACATTGAATATTTTTTGAAAATGTTTACTGCTTTACACTTCTAAGTCGATATAAAAATATAAACAATTGTTTTGAAATTTGGTATGGTTTGGTTTATTCTAACATTTAGTATACCTTTTGTTTTCTAAAACGGACAAGTGCGGGTTGCCCCAGCAATAAGGATGTAATTTTTATTCAAGATTTTTGTTGGTAAGTAGGTATAATTATAATTAAATTAGAAAGGTAAAAAAATAGGGGAAAAGGATGAATGGATGACGGCGGCGAAGGCAGGCTGCGCCTAAAAAGAATTAATAACAATGGTAAAGTATTTTTTCAATACCTTGAAAAGTCACAGAGTTTTCACATGGCTATTTCATGGTGTAAGATAACACGGCTTCCATGCATACTACGTCACGTGATTCATACACTTACACGACAACAACGAAGCCTCTCTTTATCTTGTCTATGGGAAGGATAAGCAGAAAAGATGGAGAAAAACGATGAATGGATGGGATGGGACAAAGGAAGCAGGTGGCCCATTCATCCTTTTCTCTTACCATTTTCCCTTGAACAGAGTAGGTATGGCGTAAAAGTAAGTCATCATCATCATCATCAACGGCCCGTAGACATCCACTGCTGAACATAGGCCTCCCCCAGAGAGCGCCACTTTTAGCGGATGCTCGCCTCTTGCATTCACTGGCTCCCCGTGGTTTTAACCAGGTCGTCGGTCCTAGGCAGACCCCCCCCCCACTACCTAGTGGCGTGGTTATGAGAGGATGCCGCGAGAGCTGATCCGCTCCGGCGCTGACATATCTACGGGAGGAGAAAAAGGCGGTTCGCGCATCGCCCCTACTTCGTAGGGCCAATGATGAAGAGTCGGGGGACCTACTAAAGCGGAAGACTGCGTTATAGGTAAGTATGAGTCGGTCGACACAGACATAATCTAACACGTTAAAACGTATTTTGGACTGGCGATGGCGTAGTGAAACCATTTTTTATTACCATTAGAGTTATCGATATAGCAGCTCCTTATTTTGTGGGTTCTATTAAAAACAAAGATAATTTTTTTGTAAACAAAAACCATGATGTGGGGAAAAAACAATGATTGAGCGGAAAATTGTATGCTTATCAATTACTGTTATGTAACTGTTGGGATAATAATCGTTGGTGCCCATAAAGTTATCATGTTGTTTTCCATAAAATAGTTTTACGATAATTTTGTTCTAGAATCAAAAGCTGTGCTTGGCTAGCTTATGCCGCGCTTTTGCTTCGTGGTATATGATACCCTGTAGCACAGCGTGGCAACCAGCCGTATGCATTTTGTATGAAATTTTAATGGAGAAACGCGCCCGCGTTTGATGCCATTTATATGTGGCCGATAGGATAGGTGCCACTTTACGAGAAACTGTGATGAAAACCGAATTTCAAACCCAGACTGCAAGTCCTCGTCATTACCTAGTAGGTAAGATCTACCAAAAACCAATGACGCTATGATTTATTTAGGTATGTACCCCTTTTACGAAATCCTTTTGTTTTGTAAGTTGTTGAAGTAAATAAAAGGCTTATTATTATTATTATACCCTATACTATATGTACCTACTTAACTATAAATGTTTATGGTTATTGATACCACGTCAGGAACTTTGAATATTATTTTTCTATAATACCTTACTTACCTAAACTCCGTCTCACGAAATAAGTCCCGCGGCCGCGTCGCCACATTCGCGCTACGGAATGTTCCTCTATTAGACTCCCCAAAATTTCAATATAGTAATTTGTGAATATCGATTTTATTAAGTAAATAAAGCACTTACTTTCCAAATTTAGTTCCACTTAGGAGACGTTTTATTTAAAAAAAAACTAGTTCCGCCATCTAGTAACAGAAGTTACTAGATGGCGTTGCAACGACGTATTTCAAACATGGTCATAATTTCAAACCACAGAGTACAAGAAAATGTCAAATTCAGTTAAGTGGATCACAGAGAACGTTGTCGATTTGTCGATAGAAAGCTATTAGAGTATTATGCCTTCCATAAAATAAGGATAGAATACTAAATTCGGCACAATTATCTTAACAATGACAGAACGTAAAACCCACATTTTAACGCCATCTATCGGGTCTTTACAAAATTACAGCTTTTTTTTTAATAAACGCCTCATTGCCGCGGGACAGCTTTCGTTAGATGGAGCCTATTTGTTGGCTTTGCAGGTATGACACTTGTCACTGATCAACAATCACAGAATTCCCCCTATTACATAGGCCCAGAACCGAAGTCTTCATACTTAACCTTGTTTGAACATGAATCAAACCATAGAGCACAATTTTTTTTTCTTCTAATGTCAGTTCCTCTTTCAACATACCATATAAATAGTATTACCCGATTTAGTCGGGTACCTAAATAAAAATCTAGCTAGATGTAAAATGTAAATAATAATTATTATATAACGCCTACATTAAAAAAATATAAAATAATAAAATTAATTACCATCATACTACTGTGGCGTTCGGAACGCACCTCTACTGTGTTTCTGAACGCACGACTTTGACGTTGACGTGACACGTTGACAGATCGGTTCGCGCGCCAATTCGGCTAACGAGAAGAACTTTTCCCGAGAGAACGATCTCAGCTTTTGCTCCGGCAACAAAGTTATCTCACTGCTGTAATTACTAGTGTAGCCCATCAAACTACCACCTCTGTTACGTAAACTATTGTATAATGTAACGTGTGCGGACAATAAGACATTATACCTACTTATACACTCAACAGTGATTTCATTGCCAGAGATCCTACATCCTAAGATTCCTAAGAGTAGGTACTGTCGGCCAGCAACAGTAGTTCAACAGACAACCGGGACTGCCACAGGCACCGCTATCTACAGACAAGAAAAAGGTCTATAGATAGCTCATGCAATCTTTTAATAAAAAGGATTCAAATTAAGTATAACCAGCAGTTTATTCGACATTTCTTTTAATAACTCACGAGTTTTTCAGTATTACAAAGTTAAAGGAATTAAAGAACAACAGTTATGTAGGTACAGGGGGTCTAGCAAAGATACCAACCACTAACGCTAACTCCAAAATGTACAGTTAGTGATTTCCGAAATGTTACATTTCGGAAATCACTAACTTTTCCATAGCGAATGTCATTTCGATACATTTTTGGAGTTAGCGTTAGCGATTGTGATCTTTGCTAGACCCCCTGGGCCTCAACCAAAATAATGTTTCATATTTTAGGATAAAAAAAAATAACCTTAAAAATGGGAAAACAGTGGGCGCGTGGAACGTTTATAGTTGACAATAAAACTATTATCAGTAATTGCACTTCTGTGTTCTGTGTGTTCTTTACTATAGAAATGCTCTGAACATATTGTTAAGCGAGTATTAGGTTTCCACCAATCTTCATTTCGACTTTTTCGAACTACTTTTATCCAATGACTAGCTTTTGCCCGCGGCTTTGCACGCTTGTGTTATGTTATTTTTACGTTATAGTCTAATAATAGATAATACATTTCGTACCAAACAAAAAATCCACTAAATCTTTTCGAAGCTGAGCACAGTAAACTGTATGTGGAATGGAAGCTATTTAAGCCATTACTTAAATTTAAATGTTTTGAGTCTAATATAGATTTAATAACAGTAACAGAAGTTTCAAACAAAAAACTACAATTTTATAAGTACCTCTTCATATTACAACAAAAAGAAATCATCATCACTTCACTCAGGTCTTTAACAGATGTTTCAGTAAATTTTGTTTAGGTAGTAGTTACCTAGACAGTCAGGTACGGTTTAGTTTAATATGGAAGAATCACACACGATGATTCTTAAGTTTGGCTCCATACGGATTGAGTACCTACACTTAGCCAGTGTCCATAATAAGTTTATAAATTGCTGGAGATATGCATTTACCTGTACGATGCGTACATAATTAATTTTCTTAATACTAATTAGGAATTACTAATACTAAACCACCACTCCCTAAAGAATCGAAAGTTATAATTATTATTATGTCCACTATTTTCCACGCTGTCTCATTCCCACTGCACTTTCAACGTACCTACCTAGTGATGAACGTGAGGAAGTAGGTAAAATCGTCATTACAAAGATAGTTACTTACCTACTATAATTATAACCTTCTTGAAATAACTGAGTAATAAATCATTTTTTGCTCTCGTGGTGTATTTAAAAGCCCACAGATCTAAAATATTTTAACTATTAAAAACTTATTTCAACATGCAAGAAGAAGAAGAAGAAGAACGAATTAAAAAAAAACAGTCAAAAACGAACGTTACGCGCCATGTTGTTGTTAATTCGAGGATACAATTGCCATAATGAATACCTACATATTATTATATCTAAATACCTACCCATAAACAATTTTCATAAAATATTTCGTATCATTGGCTAAATACAAATATCCGCACTCCGGCTTAATTTAATGCCAAAATAAAAAAGGTTTTAAAATTCGTAGCAATGGTAAGGGTCTATAACTTAATTAGCTATAAGTACTACAGGGGGTCTAGCTAAGATACCAACCACTAACGCTAACGCCTAACGCTAATTCCAAAACTGTATTGAAATGACAGTAGCTGTGGAAAAGTAAGCGATTTCCGAAATGTCATCGCAGTACATTTTGGAGTTAGCGTCAGTCCTCCAGTATAAAAAGTTACTCTATGGTTAGCGTTTGGCGTTAACGTTAGTGGTTGGTATCTTTGCTAGACCGACCCCAAGGAAGTTTTAAGGTACCAGGGGGTCTAGCAAAGATCACAATCGCTAACGCTAACGCCACACGCTAGCTCCAAAAATGTATCGAAATGACATTCGCTACGGAAAAGTTAGCGATTTCCGAAATGTCATTTCAGTACATTTGGGAGTTAGCGTTTGGCGTCAGCGTTAGTGGTTGGTATCTTTGCTAGACCCCCAGGCCTTAAAACTTCCTTGGGGTCGATCAAGAATATAGCAGTAGCGCAATAATAATTTTATCTACCTAATTAGAATGGTAACGTGTAGTAAGTTTATGTAAATAATAAATTTGACCAGATCGCCAATAAAGAACATTGCTCCCGCCAAAACCTTATAAATCGAAAACTTGAATAAAAATATTAATTAAGTAAGCTTCAATATTGGCTAAGTATGATAATTGCGTGAAGCCTTATTAATGATTATAAAAAGTCCAAGAACCTACCCTTTTAAACAGTTTTCATAAAATACTTCCTATCATTGGCTAAATACAAATTTTGTCTAATGCCAAAATAAAAAAGGTTTTACAATGCGTAGCAAAAGCTAGGGTCAATAAATGAAGAACCTATAGGCACAGATTACTGAATATAATAAATACTTATTTCGAATGGTAACGCGTAGTAGATTTTTGAAAACTAATACATAATACCAGAGCGCCAATAAAGAATTTTGACCTCGCCAAACCCCATTAAATCGAAAACATGAATAATAATTTTAGTTATGTTTCAATATTGGCTAAATATGATATCGCGTGAAGCCTCATAACTTATAATAAAAAGTCTAAGAAGTTTTTAGTTTTCGAAATTCCTTGTTCTCTGTGTCGTGCTCATATTTAAGAAGATTCTCATACCTATCCTCTTTTTTAGTTTGGACCACAGATTAACGAAAAAACTTATCTATATGCAATACATATGACTTCCTTGGGTATAGGTACTTACATAATGAACACATTGTTTTTCTCTAATCTGCATTGTATCGAGCGCAGACGAAGTTATCGCGCGATGTATTTTGCCGTAGCCCTAAAAGTGTGATGCACTCATGATACACTGCCGGTGATGCAGGCGCGCCAATTGTTATTTACTGTTTTTTGTTTTTTATGTTATAAATACAAACATGCATTACATTACTTCCTTATTGCTTAGTGCAGTGGGGATTGTTCAGAATGAAATAAAAATGATTGGGATTCCGTACTCAAAGGGTAAATCCTTATTACTAAACCTCCGCTGTCCGTCTGTCTGTCTGTCTGTCCATCAGACACCAGGATGTACTCATGAATCGTGATAGTTAGACAGTTGAATTTTTCACAGATGATATATTTCTGTTGCCACTATAACAACCATGATCCGTATTCAAAGAGACAGATAAACAGACAAATAAAAAAAAATTGGTTTTACTTCATATTGATAAGGAATTATAAATTAAAACTATTAAAATTTATTTTTGTAATCGCAAATAATATTCTCACAGTTAGTAAAACATATTTATTCGCCGACATGCAATATAACGCTACTGCTTCCTCCATTTTATTTAGCCCACGTCGATCGCGCAGCAGGCAAACAAATTGACTGTATGTCCAGGTTGGGGCGCTACAAAAACATCGAGGATAGTCAACAAAGCGGTTTTTGCGCGCCAACTCAACAGCAAAGGTTCGGGCGTATATGAAGCCGCGCCATAATAGTAACAGAGTTTTGTTTCTTTAATCTGTGCATCCGGATAAACCCGAGATAAAATTACCGTCAGTAGCACAGAGCACATTTTTTTCTCTCATCTATGATTAGTAGCTAAAATAAAACTTACCTTTTGACACTGGCTAAATACCTACACTATGTGTGGACCAAAATATAAGAAAAAAACTTACCTTGAAGCCTTGAAGCGGCCATCTTGTTAAAATCCCGTTCCGTTTCATAATGAAATCTTAATCATTTTCACCAAAAAAAAAAGTTTCATTATTTAAAATTTAATATATCCTATGTTGTGCGCCGGGTTTTTCTAAGCTTATTAGTGAAAACCGCATGAAAATCCGTTCAGTATTTTCGGAGTTGTGCCGTAACAAACAAACAAACAAACAAACAAACAAACAAACAAACAGACAAAATGTCTAAAATGTAGCTTAACGTGATCAGCGAAAAATTTCAAGCCAACCTGTGTCATTTTTTTTTCGATATCTTGCATTTACAGATTTTTTTATCTCTACAGTTTTATTATATGTATAGATCAGCTAGACATTGATCTGTTGGAAATCTATACAAAAGAAATCGGGTAATTATTCAGATGTCGTGTGGCAATACTGATTTTGACATGTCAACTTTTTGTTGTGAAATGGTCCTGACTCTTCGTCAAATAGAAATAATTAAAATAATCTTATAAAAATACATGATTAAGGCCACTTACAAGTGAAATGTGATCGTGTGCTTCTGTGATTCGTGCCTTGAGTGATTTCGGCACAGTTTTATCACGCAAAACGGCATTTTTTTGGTATGTATTCAAAAGCACACCCAAGTAACGACTGATTTTGATTTTGACAGCTGAGAATCAATCACACCCAAAGTGGTGTGTACGGTTTTGGCCTGCTTTCATTTCGTATTAGTGGTCTGGATAAAAAGTCTTTGTCAACAATATACAATTTCTTCTAAAAAAATTCATTAAATTTTTTGGCTTTTTTAAGTAGGCATTTGTTAATTGTGAGTTAAGAGCTGTTGAATAAATAAACAGAGAGAAAAAGTAGAACCAAAAACGTCCAGAAGCTTTGTTTGGCACAATGGCTAAATTCACTAAGCTTTGTCATTCATGTTTAGTCTTTATGCACGTTGCATCACCAGAGGCTGACATGTTTAGAACAATGGTAATAGATTGGCTTCCTCCCGGCGGGACATTGCCTCTGTCGATCAATAGTTGTAAATAATTTCATTGATGGAAATAATAATGTTGTTCGAAAAACCTAATCCCATAAATATACTTATAAATTTTATTGCAAGCTTTAAAAGTCGTTCTTGAACATGAACGTCTATTTTTATTCACCTATAATTTAAATAAATATATAATAAACAATATGATATTATCAAACTGTTATTTGGCGTCATAAACACATAAATACGTAAGTACATTATGATATAAGTGTGGGATATTGATCGTTACACCCGAGGCGGTATTATGCGATAATGGAGCCGAGAGTGTAATGATCAATCCACACGAATGTCATACGACGTTTTTCATCACAGCATGCGAGGAAAAAACAGACTTGTATTGCTAAAAAACGTGTAGTTTCTTATTCTCACGCGCCGTAATTACCTAGTAAACATAGCAGTAACTAAGGGTTATAAGTGGTGAGCGAATAACAGATTAGAGAAAAAAGTTTTGTTTTAGTGGTGCGGACAATATCGATGCAGCCATAATAAATTAAGAAATATTTAGAAGAAATATAATAAAGCTAATAACAATGTATTCAGAACATAACTTACTGTGAATAATTCATAATATTAAATGTTTACTAAAGAGATACCAGTCAGTTTTATTATTTTCTCTAATCTGAAAATATTCTAACACCCTTATTCTGAACGCATAAAAACGTTTCGAAACGAAATCTACACTCTCCGTTTCTTTCATTCTAAATGTAGATGAAGGAGACGGGTAGCGTAAGGTTTGAATCGTAGCGTTGTCGATGGATTGAGAATAGGGGTGCAGGTCTGTGGGTATTTATTTTCTCTGTGCCTGTGGGTAATACTGAATCTGTATAAGCCGGGTATATTAAAAATTTTTCTTCCGTGTAGGTATTACTTGAAGCGAGATACACACTTAACTGAATCGTGTTATCATCATAAACCACTAGTGATGTAATGAAAAGAAAAAGCACATGTGTGAAATTTCTTAAATTATGATTCTAAAAGCAGTAGGATAAGAGCCAATTTACGAGCAACTGTGATGAAAAGTTTTGTATTACCATGCTGCCTAAGCCTATGCGACTAAATACGGAAAGGCTCATAAAAAATGCTGATGCAGCATTTATAGGCTTAGATATTATGTCACCGCGAAACAAGATAGGTATAGACAACCAGATAACTAAGACCTATAGTAATTTAATATATAATAATTAGTTCCATGTGTAGGTATTAATTAGGACAGATATTTAAAATATATTAGTAAGTATGCCCAAGTGACCTTAATAAACATTTTGCTCAGTACTAGTTTGAATTTAAGCAGCATGCTGGTTATGAAAACAATCTTATTTTCGTCTTAAAATATACCTAATGTTATAGGGTCTATAAAGTGCGCAGTTAAATGACTTATTTATTTTAAAATAGATTATTTATAAACTAATCGAAGTTTACATTGTGATAATAAAACGCCATCTTTTTTTAGGGTTCCTATGCAAGCGTAAAGCGAACCCTATTAAGTAAGGCTGCGCTGCCCGTCTGTTTATCTGGCTGTCTGTCTATCTGTCCGTCCGTCTGTTACCAGTCTGTATTTCATGAACCGTGGCATTAGACAGTTGAAATTTTCATAGATGATGTATTTCTGTTCACAACAAATACTAAAAAGCAAAATAAAATAAATACTTATTTTTCTCGTTTTTATAGATAATGGTGCGGAACCCTTCATGCGCGAGTCTGACTCGCACTTGGCCGGTTATTTGTTAGCTCATGTAGATACCTAACCCCCGGCTGCTCGTACGTTTGTCAAACTTAACATATCTAATACCCCATACGCTCATTGGTTGGAGACAGCCTATGATCAACAGGCAACCAATAAGCGTTCAGTATATTTTAATTTGACCTGAGTTTAACTTTAACAAGCGTACCTACAAGAAACTGAGGGTAAATAGAGTTTAGATAAGTTATAACTATTTTTTTTTACCGGGCTCTGTGCCTTTATTACTCAAACTACTACACTAACTAGAACTACTACTACACTGCCTACTACAAAAATAACAATTGAACTGTAAACTAGCCAGCGCCTCTAGACAAAGTCACATTCCATTAGCGATATCGCTAATCGCTAAGTTCAAAAATGTATGGGAATGACATAACATATCGATATGTCACGTGGTCGTTCCCATAGATTTTTAACTGAGCGATTAGCGATATCGCTAATGGAATGTGACTTTGTCTAGAGGCCCCGGATGGCTTATAGACAGTCCAAATGCTCCAGCCCTCTGCCGGTAGGTAGCGTACCCAACATGCTGGCAGCATTGCCTCGTTGAATTGCAATGCTGATGCGTTGAGCCAAATAAGTGCCAGCATTTTGGTCTCGACTAAAATTGACTAGAGTTTATAACAAATCAGTGCAGGTACCTACATATCCTAAAAGAAAAAGTGGCCAAGACCATATTATATATACAGGGTGTAATTATATTCATTAGCATCCTTTGAAACTAGGTACCTACTCCTGATACCGGTCACGTGTGGACCAACATTTTTGATTTCTAACACATTGGTTTGGTAATAATAATAACTCAAAAAAATGGAATAACTTACTTAATCAAATGCTACATTACAGAATTTAATTAAAATAATGAACTAACCTTTTTAATTAGTACATACAAGGTTTAAAAACGTTTAAATGTATCAAAATGATCCGTGCCAACTGCGTTAGGCGCCGCGGCCATCTTCATAATTTTCAATAAAAATATTGTCATTTACACTCTATACTCTTTAATAATCATCTATAAATGGTGTACTATCATGGGCTCAATTTATGCTAATGAATTAAATTACACCTGTATATTAAGTAACTTTTTATACCTACCTATCTACATATATGCCATGTGGAACAATTTCTTTTGCTATCGAGTATATCTACGTGTACTGACTTACCGCAGATTTGCTACACTACTGTGTTTCAGTTTGGAGGGCACTGTAGCTAGCGAATAATACTGGGCATATTAGTTTGTGCCGATGTCTCAAAATTCAGAGCTCAGAGCAGTGTCACGCAACCTTTTATATAGGTTAAACTTCGTGACACTGCTATAATACATAATTATACAACATCAGCAGCCCTATCCCAAACTGATACAAAAACATCATGGTTTGTGACAATAATGCTTCAAGGTTACAATAATATTGTTCGAATTCGTACCATGAACTTATAAAGTATTCCGGCGCGAGAACGAGACGTCTACATTTTTTATAGCGTTATCACTGTCGCACGGCGGTGTCAACAAGATTAACGGTACGACATGGCAGTTGTATTTCAGTTTTGAGTGAAAGATTTAACGTGACGTCATCAAAACTGCTCTGCGTCAACATTACAATATTCTTACTTTTATGTCATTTTTCAAAGTATGATTGAAGTAATAATGCCATAAGACGTTGTGGTGACCGCCCAGAACAATTATTAGCTGTTCACGTTATTTATTTACATAAATAAAACGTTTCCTGATAACGATAAAATCATTACCAACCTATTTTAACAAATCCACCAAAATTCTACAGAGATTTGAATTACTTATCATATTATAATTATTAGTTGTGTAGGCATTAACAAACCAATTATCTTATCGAAGCTATTTTTCATTGGATTACTTTGAAGGTTTCAAGAATTTGGTCATTTCTATCAGAAGCGATAATCATCAGCTGGTTAGACATCTACCGGATGGACATTATTATATTTACTGATCAAACGAAAATTGTATTAAATTATTTGAATATATTATGTTATTATATGTCTCTACGATTGAGAGAGGGGGATAAGACTATGGCTACCTCTAAAGATGAACTGAAACAGTCATAATGGCGTAACGAACCCATATATACTAAGGGCAACCTAGGTATTGGGGTTCTTTAGTCGATAGTGTTGCTGGTATCTATTTGTTATCTATTCGCTAATTGCCAAATTACAGAACAGGAAAAAAATTACGCTGACTGAGCTCACACCCCACACCACCACCAAACAGAGCCACTTGTTCTTCTGTGACGCGCCCCGATAGAGATGAAATTCGTGTCAAATTTCATGCCCATGTAAAGTTTTCGTTACATTCTAATTCTAAGTCTCTGTATAACGAAAATATTCAAGATAATAGGCGCCGAGCACTTACCTAGTTTAGTATCAAGTTACAGAATTCATCCTATTTACATCAGCATAAGTCTACTTACATATACTAGGTGTTAAGACTTTTTTGCACAGTTTGTCTGTTCGTACCACCGCTTTACCAGATTTTCTACCGCCAAGCAGTACCAAGAACTACTGTGTTTTGGTTTAAAGGGCATTTTAGCTAGTGAAATCACTGGGAAAATGAAAACTTATCTTACTTACATCACAGTCTAGTAATCTTATTACTAGTCTGTGCATCAGGAAATGTGCGCCAGCCACCGTCAAAACATAAACAAACCTCTTATGTGTGCATTTAGCAGAGCTAGGCTCGTCTCATGGCCCAACGCGGCCGAACATTGCCGCCAATTAGAATTGACTAGTGACGCGCCATCATTGCACGTCAACCAGTGACGGCTAAAACGTTGCATAAGTAAATTAATGAATAACAGGCAAAAATTATATGCGTTGAAAAATAAAGGTAAGTATCCTGCCATGTGTGTTCCTTTAATCTAACGGATTATTTAGCAAAAATTGATTCTTGCGAATCCTATTTCGTTAGTATCCCAAAAATACAGGGTAATAATATCTCGGTCCAAGTAGGAGCACATTATTGAGTCGTGGAAGTCGCATACGACTCGGTTTATGCGCACTTTCTTACCGTACGCCTGTAAGATGTGGAATGAGCTTCCACCAGCGGTCTTTCCCCCAGAGCTACAACATGCAGCAATTTAAAAGGAGGGTCAAAAGAGTATTATCACAGGGTAAGCAACGCATCAGTGGCACGTCTAGTGTTACAGATGTCCATAGGCTACGGTGACCTCTTCCCATCAGGAGGGCCGCATTCTTGTTTGCTACCTATAGCATAAAAAAAGGAGATTTTATAGAAACGTGTGAATGCAGGTTCGTATAGGCATATTAAGTGTTTCCACTAAGGTTATCATCTTTTGGTGTATTTTCCCTTCAACCACGGTCTTTCTTTTTCTACCCTGTTTGTTTTATGTAGAGTATGTGGTTAGTAATCGGTAGGATGATCTATGCTAGATCTAGATGGGCGCGAGTCGTACTCCATGCGAGGCATGGACGAGGCACGTATTCAAAACTTCACAAATATTTTAATGCGGTTCATGCAATCCGGGCGGTGCGGCGGGCGTCCACGTCCGGGGGCACGTCCAAGCCTCTCGGGCGTTAGCGTATAATAGTCTGTGGTGTAGCATGAACTGGGGGTCTATAGCAAGGATACCAACCACTAACGCTAACTCCAAAATGTACTAGGATGACAATTCGGAAATCGCTTACTTTTCCACAGCTAATGTCATTTCAATACAATTTTGGAGTTAGAGTTTGGCGTTCGCGTTAGTGGTTGGTATCTTTGCTTGACCCCCAGTAGGCCTAGTACGAACATTTACGCGGGAGTAAGTGTAACGTTAACGTAAGCCAGTTGTATGGCGCCCATACAACTGGCTTACGTTAACGTTACACTTACTCCCGCGTAAATGTTCGTACTAGGCCTACCGCATCATATAAATGTTCGTGAAGTTTTGAATCCGTGCATCGTCCGTACCTCGCACGGGGTAAGACTCGCGCCCGCCATGGTCTAGCATAAATCATCCCTAACTCATGCCTTATTTCAGTTTAATTTATTGGTAAGTGCTAAGAAAATTTAAAAAAAAGCCTGGTTTTAATAATTTAAATGGCAGAACCGCTTTAAATTAGATTCCATCCAATCAATAAAATGTTCATCAAAAGCATTTTATACAGATGTTTTGTTCGTAGTTTCGGCTGCTTAAGTACCTACCCACCCATGTACCCATGGTAACTGTCCGTAGTCTGGTTGTAGCTCATATTTCCTCACTTATTAATTCTAAATACGTATTACCATTGAAAGTTCTTGAATCGGTTAAAATACATCTTAGCGCTTCCTATCCATAGGCTTGGAGTCAAGGATCGTTGTTAAATAAATTAGTCATAACACAGCCACGAGTTTAATTAGTGCGATAATCGCTGCACTTTCACGTTTTCCCCGCTAACTAGTGCTAGTAGACCAGCAGCACAAATCCAAGTACTAAAATTGCGATAGCTAAGGTTCCTACAAAAGCAATTACACACATAATACAGTAAACAAAAAAGGATAGGTGGTTTTCGGAAAATAAATTTAATTGAATGTGCCTTTCAACTTTGTTCCCAATATAACACTGTCTACGAGTGATCAGTTTGTAGCATATGGAATGGAATGGATGCACTCTAGGATGCACCGATGTACCTAAGAAATTATAGGTCTAGCAATTTGTATATTTGTCTGTTTCTGACTCCAACGCACACATTCGAAGTTGATATGTCACGCGCAGGCATGATTTACGCTTATTGTGTTGTAACTCAAAATTCAAGTAATAAAATAATAAATACCTATTTGTAGAGATTTGCTCCATCTAAGCAAAGCTTGTAGGTACTATGCACAGAGCTTTGAAAAAAATTACGGTTCGCTTATGGAGGCGACGCGTTTTTTTTGGCTCTGTTGTCTATTTGGCAACTAATAGATTACCCACTGATATAATAATTAGATACCTATTTTTGGTTTGGAGGTAGGTAAGTATACAATATACATGCATAGAAAATACGAATAAAAGAAGTTCAAAACTTTCGAATGTCCTGTATTCAGAAAAATTAAATAGATGCCATTTACAAGTTCTGGTTGATGAAGGCCAAGAAAGACGTAACCCTGGCGAAGGCAGCAGGGTAGCCCAGCTGGCAACCACGAGCTGAACCGAACGAGGTAATACCAACCTGAGGAAAATCGAAATAAATGAGAATCAATATGTTCTAAATTCTAAATATAAATATATGTGTATACTTCAGCGCAACCGCAGCGATTTTCCTAAAAAATGTAAAGCCACCATCAATACGACAATATAGCTATTTGTGTTTCAAATCGTTTGTTGATTTTGTATCTACTTTTTCATTGTGTACATGTCATTCACCTGATGTTAAGCAACACGGCCGCCCGTGAAGTTGCAGTAGGTAGGTTGTTGTGGTAGGTTGGTTGTAGTATGTATAATTAGGATAAATATAGGTAGGTAGGTATAGAAGCGTATAACTATAATGATGAGCCTCACCAGGACAGGTTGGCCGTTCCTTTGAACAGCCAAAGGACCACCAGAATCTCCACTGCAGGTGCTTCTGCCGTTGGCTCCACTGGTACAGATGTTGGATGTCTGGATGATGAAGGGGAACGAGAACGAGCAGACGGCGTTGGTGATCACAGGCAGATTCACGAAACTAACAAACTGTGCCGTGCTGATGCTACCACCTGCAATACAATATAATATAAGTAGGTATACATACTTGCCTACAATAGGCTTGTGTCCTGCTATTTTTTTATTGCATAAATTAATAATATTCCTGAAAAAATTAACAGTCGTGAAAACTAAAATTAAATATCTTAAAAAATGACAATGTTACAAGCATTTTAAAATACAGGAATAGAAAGAGACCGTTCAAACGCGCAGTGACGTCGAAGTGCTCCACCTTCATAGTACCTCATTACTAAGCTGTGGTAGATTTACATACAATCTTTTTGGCATGCCGATTTTACTAATTCTTTCAATTATTGCATTAATATTTAACTTACTTTATTAAAATAATATTAACTTGTTAATTTTTTATAGCAGGACACAAGCCTATTCTCAGAAACTATACCTACCTTGCGATATTGTAGATATTGTAAAAGGGTTTTTTTAATACAAGGTTTGGTCCACGTAAGGTTTGATCTTTCAACATTTAATTGCTTTCCCCAAAATATATCCCTTCCTCCCTACATATAATAAATGTGTAATTCTGATGCGCTACGGAACGCACACATAATGTTGTCAAATCTAATTTATCCCATAGGTTCTATTGTTCAAAAAATATCGTAACCGCGATGCAGGACTACAAGGCTTTTGCCCTTCTCCATACATTTTCTAATTTATCGTATCTAACGCCATCTAGGGACAATAATTTGTAGCTGTTTGTTTGTTTGTTATTGAACAAATCTCTAGATACTGAACTGATTTTCATGCGGGTTGCACTAATATGCTTAGAAATAACCAGCGCACAACATAGGATATATTAAAATACAAATATCATTAAAAAAATTTGGTCAAAATTATTAAATATCATTACGAAACCGGACGGAATTTTATACAACATGGCCGCTTCATGGTGAATTTTTTTTGGCTACTGACGGTTAGTTTGTGTCACAGTAATTTTTTTTTTGTTGTATTATGGCTCCACACATAGTGTATTTAGCCAGTATTAAGTATAGTAATTTTTCGTCGTGTTGTTATTGAATATTTCACATGTTTCATGTAAAGTCCATTTGGAGGCACAGATTAAAGAAAAAAAAACGTGTGTAAGGCCATGAACAAAGAGTAATAGGAGTTAATTTCGGTAGTAAATATGCATTAAACAGTGGAATGAAATTTTACAATTTATTAGATTTGATTAACCATTATTAGTTTTTCTATTTAAGCCCTTGCAGGTTGTTTGGGGTTTTTGGAGTAAAATAGATATACCATCAAATAATATGTAAGTAGTATGAATCGATTGCATTCAAGATACAAACATGTTAATTATACTTAAGTGCCCGCAGATTAGAGAAATAACCGGCCAAGTGCGAGTTGGGCTCGCGCACGAAGGGTTCCGTATCATTATCTATAAAAACTAGCAAAAAACGTTTGATGTATGAGAGAGAAAAAATACTAAAATACAGAATAAAATATATTCTGTATTTTTTTTTAATAGCGGTAACAAAAATATATTTATCATCTGTGAAGATTTCAGCTGTCTAACTATCACGGTTCATGAGATACAGCCTGATGGTGACAGACGGACAGACGGACAGCGAAGCCTTAGTAATAGGGTTCCGGTTCTGTCAGGCTGTCTGTCCGTCTGTCACCAGGCTGTATCTCATGAACCGTGATAGTTAGAGCTTTACCCTTGGGAGTATAATCTTGACCCTTGCTACGCCTATTTTTGGCATTACATGACCTTTATGTTTGGCCCACAGGTCTGAGGGCCAATGCATACTATTACCACCATAGGCTAATGCAGTGGGCCAATGATACTCTTACGTTACGTATAAATTATATACTCTTTGAATGATACAGAAGTATAATAATACTCTTTGGAATGATACGAAGTAGATTTTTTTCTCTAATCTGTGTACGAAACATGTTATGTAAAATGCCCTGGGGGTTTAGCAAAGATTACAATCACTAACGCTAACGCCTCACGCTAACTCCAAAAATGTATCGAAATGACATTCGCTACGGAAAAGTTACCGATTTCCGAAACGTCATTTCAGTAAATTTTGGAGTTAGCGTTTGGCGTTAGCGTTAGCGGTTGGTATCTTTGCTAGACCCCCAGACTTTGCCCTATTGTAAAAATGTTTTGAAAGCCTAGATTTTAATATAATATAGGTTTTAATTAATCATGAGTTCGATGATTCTTATCGAAATATCATCTAAAATTTTTCTATAGTTAAGTAGCCATGAGTGGAGATTTCATCAAAATTGGTCCAGGAATATCAAGGATAATAATTAGCGTACCTACGCTGTTTTGGGAAATATTATAATTAATTATTTCATCCATGATTAAGACATGTCATTTTTACTTCGTGGAAGTGATTATACGAGTGAGCAGAAAACTCAGTGTGTCTGATAGAAAATCAGTTTTTAAAAATAAAGCCATTACCCAAACCGAAACCTGAAAAGTAATGTAGTCCACGCGTGGCAACGCCGCGGGCAGTAGCTAGTCATAAATAGAAACAGAATAGGTACTTACCGTCACTGGTGAGACCAAAACCAGAAGCAACAGCGGTTTCTCCAGCAAAGACTTCGTTCACCTGGTTTCCAGTAGGAAGGGCGATAGCAGCGATAGTGTCTATAAAATTATTAAAATTAGTTATAACAGCTTTTTATTTGAGCGACAAATAGTAAAAATTAAAAAATTAAATAGTAAAAATTGAGCGTAATTGTGCATCAAAAAAACCACAATCACTATTTTTATAGACAAGTAAAGTACCAGGTTAATACAAAAATAAGTAAAATAACTATTTTATTATAGTAAAGCTGTTTTAGGCCCTGTCCTACAACCAACGATGAGCGAAAAGAAGAGCTAGAAACTGGAAACGGGTTGGCGGGCAGCGAAAAGCGAGTGTGTAGTTCCTATACTTAGTTGTTTTGTTATTCGTTTCTTAAGCGAGAAAATAATTGATAGCTATAATAGCTTGCTCGCCGGCGGCAGTCAAGCGCCTTACGTCTAACTCAAACCACTTACTTGAAAAGCTCACAGCGGTTGGCAACCTTATCATAGCTACATCATTGCGGATGAGGCTAGGGTTCCAGCTACCATGCATCACTACTTGATTAGTGTTTTGCCTGTTGCCGCCAGAGAAGAGAGTGAGGGAGCCAAGGACAACCGTGAACGACGTAGCTCGGTTAACACCATCAAACCAGCAGTGAGCAGCAGTGACCAAACTGCGGCTATTAAGTAAGGAGGCACCACAGACACCCTGGCCCTGGGCGAATTGAGCGAGAAGGCCAGCCTGTAACCAAAAAATTTCACTATAAATATTCAAAAATACACAAATGAACATGGGGAATAGCACCATCCCATCTCTAGCCGTGGGTGCCGTAAGGAGCCGGCTATATAATATCCAGGGAATGAACAGCAGCATCTTCTCCGTACATTCAAATCTGCAACGATCACGAAGACGCCTGCCAAGCGAGGTGCTTATGTGCCTTTTCTGCCCTCTTTAATCTAGATAATTATGACTATAACCATGAAAAATATTATGAAATAGTGTCCTTGAGATATGCTCACCTGGTACGGGAATTGACCAGTACTCGCCGCTGAACCTCCAACAATTCTGAGTTGGGACTCTTCAGCCTTGCGGATCTTCTCGGCCAGAGGAAGGCCGATCTTCTCTAGGTAGTTGTAGGCCGTGATATCTTCCAAATCGATTTGATCGGGAAGAATTCTGGCGCTGGCCACAGCCACGAGGGCGAACAGGGTCACTAGTGCCAACTTCATCGTGAGACTTAGAGTGATTCAAATTATCATGCTTCTCTTATATATGCTGCTAGGCATCAGATTAAAAGATAACGACTCGATTGGATTAGTTTAATCAAATAAAAATGCTTTGGTAAATTTGGGAATTAATTATACCTATCATGGTGTAATTTTTAAGACAGAACAATCATTTATTAGTTACCAGGGTACCTAAGTGACTCGCTAGAAAATTTCGGTACCTTAATAACGCCACATTTAGGTAGGTACAACTTACCCAACAAATCAAATTAGAGTGAAGTTTATATCTGTGGTGTTTTTTTTATGTTAACGACATGACAAGCTAGTCGTTCAAAGTTCAATACAAGCAAAACGGCAGTTCATAGCAGTCGCAGTGTCACTCGGAATTCTCGTTTACGTGACTCTGATGCACTGCGCAATGCGCATTCGCCGGTCATCCTGAGACATCAGCACATTCTCATTAGATGATCAGACTGCCTTCAAAGCCAAATTCCTAAAAAGCAAATAACCTATACCTATTTTGGAAATTTCCTATACTCACCTCTACTAAAAGCGGCCAAGTGCGAGTCGGACTCGCGCACGATTTTTTTTTATGGGAGTTTCCTTAAACATTTATTTTATTCTTTTTTTGTATTCGCTGTTATTTCGGTAACAGAAATAGGTACATCATCTGTGAAAAATACAACTCTCTTAACTATCCAGGGTCATAAGATACAGCCTGGTGACAGACAGACAGATGGACAAATCGGTTCGCTTTACCCTTTGGGTACGGAACCCTAAAAATTGTTAGGTCGCGTCGTGGTTTATTTATATCAATTGCATAGATTTAGGTAATTACCAACTTAGATAAACTTCATTTATACAGAATTTTGAGGTCATGGACCTCAAAACTCTCGAACTCGTTCTAAATTTCAGCCTTAACTTTCAGTCGATTTTGGAAAAAGAACACAGACGAAGATCAAGTGATTATATAATACGGATACGGGTTTGAAACCCATTCTTGATTCAAATTTTTCTTTAAGACAATTAAACTAATTTGTATAATAGGCTCCGAACGGGTGCGGTAAGTATCCTAAAAAAATTTTTTTTTATGGGATTGAATGACGTGACGAGGTAGCCTTATCAAGCGATTAATGATTAAGAGGAATACCTACAGCAAACAGCTTCGCCGTGCGAAAGCGTCATATTATTTGAATCTCGGTAGATTCAAATACACAGAGTACAAGGAAATGACAAATACCCAAGGTTGCTCCAGTCGTAAGGGAAAACTGAGTAATTTTTAGAATATAATAATTTAATATAAACATAGATTTTTTGATTAATAAGCTTGGTATAAATCAGGTTTGATAAATATATTAAAGTACCAAAATAGATACTACTTAGTAATTATTTAATTAATGTTTTTCTTAAAAGTAGGTACCTATATCCCTTACTTTCGGTATGAGTTAAGATACTGTTTGTCCAATTGGTACTACCACCAGCTTCAGCCATAGGTATTTAGAATAAGACGTCATAATATACCAACTCATTTATCTACCACAGGATATTAAGGAAGAGCCTAACATAAACACAATGTAAAATCATTTCTGAAGCATTATTACGGCATAATATAGCATTGTGATACTATAGTTTCGACTGAGTATAGACAAAGATTAGCAGATAAGGTACTGAATTAGAGTATATAATGAGGCGTTTTATTAAAAAAAAAAACCCGTAATTTTATAAAAACCCAATAGATGGTAGTAAAATGGGGGTTTTAAGTTCTGTCATTGTTAAGATAATTATGTATCGAGTTTGATATCCTATCCGTATTTTATGGAAGACTTATATTCTAATGGCTTTCTATCGACAAATCGACAACGTACTCTGGATTCACTCAACTGAATTTGTCATTTCCTTGTACTCTGTGTATTGAAACTACAACCATGTTTGAAATACGTCGTTAGTACGCCCTCTAGTGACAGAAGCCGAAACAGGTTGTTTTTTAAATAAAACTCCTCATTAGGTACCACAATACTATCTAGGTACCCTGCTTTAGACTGTTTTTTGTTTTCTTGTTACTTTTATTAATTCTGAGGCGTACGCTCTACTACAGATAATATAACTAATACCTACAGGTACCTACTTTGTACCTACCTACCTACCTTCATAAATTAAATTGTAGATAAAAGTGTACCTAGGTAGGTACTTAATAATAATTGGGTTTTCCCTGATTTTATTCAGCGATATTAATAGTCAATTAACGTGTAACTTATCTTAGGATTATCGTCTTTAAACACGACGATTATAAGCAACATGTGATAATTACTGTTTTAAACTATTTATTGTATGTATATTTATTTGTTTGTTTGTTTGTTGCATTGAATAGGCCCCGGAACTACTGACCCGATTTAAAAAATTCTTTCACTGTTGGGAAGCTACACTACCACTGAGTGACATAGGCCATATTTTACTAAGTATACAAAAATTAGGGATCCTTACTAAAACTCAACTAAGTAACGTAACCCAAGGTGTATAAAAATTACCTAAAATATTCTTTAAATCGCGTGCGCTGCGTAAACTATTGATGATAAAATATAAAATAATATAAGTAAGTACCTAAGTACTACGACTTTGCAGAACACATCAATATGTACTTACAAAAAGTGTCGCGACCATAGAAGAAGCGTAATTCCTCTATAGTCGCGTATACAGTACGAAAGTATAATAATTATATCTTTTTGTTTTACTAGGTGGTAGGACTTTTCTGCACAGTTCGTCTAGGTAGGTACCACCGCTTTGCTAATTATTCTGCCGCCAAGTAGTAGTGTGCAAGCACTACTGTGTTCCGGTTTGAAGGGCATTGTAGCTAGTGAAATTACTGGGCAAATGAGACTTTATGACCTGATCTCACAGTCTAGTAATCTGATTACTAGACTGTGTGATGTCTCAGGATGACGTGCGCAGTGCAGTGTCGCGAAAACTTGTTTTTAAGTTCCGAGTGACGCTGCAACTGTTATGGGCGGCCCTGTTGCTTAACATCAGGTGAACGACTGGCTCGTCACGTCATCTATTCACATAAAAAAATGATGCACCGTTTCCTAGATATTGACGAAAAACACAAAAGTGGCATCTTTGGACCCCCCCTCCCACCTCCGGCTCACACCTGGGGGGTCAGAAGTTTTAGTATGTTTAACTCCTGACTATCCTTAACAAGTTTCAGAAGAAATCGCTTAGATAGGTAATACCTACTTATTAGAAAAAAGTTAGGTAGGTACGTATAGCGGGTACGGGCCGTACGGGAGATAGAAGAGTTTATAGTTTATACATACACATAAACTATACTTTATGGGCGTGGTATGTACCTGGACTTTTTGGACTGTCCAACTGTCAGCCATTTTGAAAAAAATACGATTTCATAGCCAATGATGAATCTGGAGTCAACAGATAGGAAAAAGTATAGGCTATAAAAAATATTCCATAAACAAATTGCCTAAGTGAAATACTTTCTGAGATATTTGTGTTAGAATGTTTTTCTTCATACTTAACTACAATATACTTGTAGTGCAACTGTAGAGTAAGGAAGCTTAAAATAGTAGTCATCATCATCAGCCTATAGAGGTCCACTGCTAATTATAGGCTTCCCCGATAGAACGTCACTTTGAGGGGCTGCTAACCTACTGCATCCCCTCCCCGCTGCTCCCCGCTGTTTTAACCATGTCTTCGGTCCACCTAGTGGGTGGCCTACGGTGCGTCTTCCGGTTGGTGGTCTTAAAAGTAGTGGTGTGCGGCATTAACTGCGCAAGCATCCCAAACATAGACATTAATTTCCTTACACTTTGTCGACGGTACAGTTATAATGGAGAATAGCGCCTTCTCCATTATAACTGTACCATCGACAAAGTGGAGATGAATAATTATGAGCTATTGATGAACTACTTATTATTGTTAATCGCAGCAGTTGTGTAAGGAAATTAATGTCTATGTTTGGTACAGTTATAATGGAGAAGGCGCTAGATCTTAGCACCGCTCAACAACCTCAGTATAGTTTCCCAACAGACGAAAACGGGATGGCGAAAATCATGATCTGGTGCACATTTTCTATTACTTATAGCGATTATTGTTAGGAAATGAGCAGCCCTAGCGTCAGAAATTTTAGGCGGCTCAAAGGATCCTGACATAGCTTAATGATTTTTGTTTTACAACAACAGCCGAGATCGAGGGCTTATTGTGCCCTCCAAAGCACAGTAGCGTTCAGTTGTAAATACCATTTTTTAACGGTCACCCATCAAAAGAGCGACAGCAGCAAACGTTCTTTAATACCGATCGGTTAGGAATGGCTAGTAGTCCTTCACTATGAGTGCTACTGTATATTCGCACTGAAATTATAAGTAAAGTTTGGTGTAAAAAGTAATACATAATTTCATTCCCACAGTCATATCACTTAGGTGATTTTTCAAACCATTTTTTGTTTCTTATAATGTTTTCTATCGATTGACACTAGTTTTATGACTGGCCAATAAATGGCGGATCTCGACAGGCTAAACTCCATACAAAAATCTTTGATGCTCTTTATAATTTTGAAATTTTTGTTAAATACTCGAAGCCGGGGCGAGCAGCAAGTCCAACATAATTAGGTAATTATACTTATATTATTTTACCATTGCTGTGTATATTACCACTTATTGTAATGAATCGGGTGACTATTATACGTCACGTGTGTAGGTACATAATTATCTAAGTAGATAAAATAATGGTAAACTTTTTACTCGTTAATCTAGGTACGTAGGTTTTTATTAGTAGGAAGATACTGTTATTTATTCTGTGGTAAAAAGAGATAGTTTATTACTGATAGGCACAAAAATGTAATAAGTAAGTCTGATGAGATATGCTTCCGATTAGCCACTCCCTTAGCAGTCTAGGATGGCACATCACGCTAGCTTTCAAATATGAATTTTATTCAAACAGAGCATGATTAGTATCAACTTGTGCTTTTTCTAGTGTTGATGGCGTTTTACGCATGACCATGAGTGAGGACAAGTGATATAATGTGGTGAAACGTGATTTTTCATGTTGCTTCCAAAACTCCATAGAAGCTTCTATTAAAGTTGCCATCATTTTGCTGGAGCATGACTTAGACTGGACTATGACTATGACTAGGACATGACTGCATGAAAAATTTTATAACACGATGACAATTATAATACTTGACACTGGCTATTGGCTAAATACACTATGTGTGGAGCCAAATATAACAAAAAAAAAAGTCTGTCATAATGATTGTCACTTAACTTAATGAATGTCACATTCAAGAAACTGATAGGTTTTTTGGCGGGAACGCGGAAGACTTCACGTCACAGAGTATGAAACAAATGACGGTCGTTGAAGAAAATCCGAACATGGCGGTTGTGAATTTTGAATTTATTTTTCAAAACTAGTGTATCTTGAACTTTAATGTGTAATAAGGGTGGATTATTTTCCGTTAAGTGTTCGTGAATGTGCACGAGTGTTGGCAAATAGTTTCAAGATCATAAAACCATTCATTTTCGTTTTTGCTTCAACGGCCTTTTTTAGAGCCTTCAGTAAAATATCCACCATTTTACTGTTGGCGTTTTGACTGACAAAATATGACTTTGACTTGACATAACCGTACAAATCTTTACTCACTTGACATTGGCAGAGTTATTGCTAAACAGCGATAGAAAGCCATTAACGAAGAAGAAGAAGAAACAAATGACGCATCGTAGAGTGCTTTGCTCTGTGGTTCACGTCGTTGATTTGTATTATTTTTCAAAGTTTTGCTTTTTCCAGTGTTAATGTTTAAAATTGGTGGCGTTTTACGCATTATGTGCTGAATTACGAGCATGAGTGAGGGCAAGTGATATAATGTGGTGAAACGTGATTTTTCGTATTGCTTCCAAAACTCCATAGAAGCTTCTAGTAAAGTTGCCACCACTTTGCTGGAGCATGACTTAGACTGGACTATGACTACCTGACTTAGACTGGACTATGACTAGGACATGACTTTGCGTGAAATATTTTATAACACGATGAAAATATAATACTTGATACTGGCTATGATGGCTTGACACTATGGTGGCAACTTTACTAGAAGCTTTTATGGAGTTTTGGAAGCAACACGAAAAATCACGTTTCACCACATTATATCACTTGCCCTAACTCATGCTCGTAATTCAGCACTTAATGGGTAGAACGCCACCAATTTTAAACATTAACACTGGAAAAAGCAAAAGTTTTGAAAAATAATACGATGCAACGACGTGAAATATTCCGCGTTCCCGCCAAAACTCCCACAATGGCGGTTGTGAATTTTGAATTTATTTTTCAAAACTAGTATATGTTGAACTTTAATGTGCAATAAGGGTGGATTATTATCCGTTAAGTGTTCGTGAACGTGCACGAGTGTTGGCAAATGGTTTCAAGATCATAAAACCATGCATTTTTGGTTTTGCTTCAACGGCCTTTTTTAGAGCCTTTAGTAAAATATCCACCATTTTACTGTTGGCGTTTTGACTGACAAAATATGACTTTGACTTGACATAACCGTACAAATTTTACTAAGGGGCAGTGGGCTGGAGCATTTGGACTGTCTATAGGCCATCGCGGTCTATTATACAGTCCATTATGTTCTTTGTAGTAGGTATAGTGTAGCTAGTTAGTGTGTAGTGTAGTTAGTTTTAGTTTAGTTTTTATTATTGTAGTTGTTAGCTTGAGTAATAAAGGCATATTGCCCATTTTTGAAATGTATCCCGAAAAAAAAATTTACTCACTTGACATTGGCAGAATTATTGCAAAAAGCGATAGAAAGCCATTAAAGAAAAAGAAGAAGAAGAAACTGACACTGACATTTAATTTAATTATTGAATTGTAAGGTAGCCAGTACAAGATGATTTCCCGCTCCTTTGGGAAATATCAAGGACAATTTATCTTAAGAGATCACCCAGGTGGACCGACAAACTGGTGAAACCGGGGGGCGCCGATGGATGCAGGAGGCGAGCAGCTGCTCAAAGTGGCGCTCTCTGGGGGAGGCCTATGTTCAGCAGTGGAGATATACGGGCTGATAATGATGATGATGATGATCTTAAGAGAGTATGCTTTCGGACTGGAGTTTTTATTTTATTTGAATATAAATACACAATTCTTCCTTCAACTTTTCTAATGGATTTCTCACAGGATTTCTAATGATTATAATTTTATGGGACCCTGTAGGTATTATATTATCTGTGATGAGAACATTAGTAGAATATGCTTACGCCAAATGTGTCAACTTTGGAAGAAGTAAGTTTTACTAGGTGGTAGGACTTTTCTGCAAAGTTCGTCTAGGTAGGTACCACTGCTTTGCCAGTTATTCTGCCGCCAAGCATTAGTGTGCAAGCATTACTGTGTTCCGGTTTGAAGGGCATTGTAGCTAGTGAAATTACTGGGCAAATGAGACTTTATGACCTGATTACACAGTGTAGTAATCTGATTACTAGACTGTGTGATGTCTTTGGATGACGTGCGCAGTGCAGTGTCACGCGAAACTTTATTATTTTAAAGTTCCGAGTGACACTGCAACTGTTATGGGCGGCCGTATTGCTTAACATCAGGTGAACGAGCAGCTCGTCACGTCATTCATTCTCATAAAAAAAAAAAGTAGGATGTCGGCATGGATGAAATAAAAAAAAAGAAGGATTGAGTTTTGATTGACATTGAACTGAAGCCCAAAATGGCGGACATATTACATATATGTGTATGCGACGACAAGCGAAGCAAGGAGGAACTTCAACTAACCACTACATTTTTTTATTTCAAGTTTCAACTGTGCACATGTCATCCGCTTTCGACCCTCTACGCAAGTACTTATAGCGTTTTAAAAAAATGGAACGCCACGATGCACACACGCAGGAATACTACTACTTTGAGCGGCAGATTGCTAGCATCCAACAGCTTCCTCAGATTTTCAATTGTCCGGTCGTCCTAATTTGCCTCTTCGACTTCGAGTTCGTGGACGCGTGGGAGTATCTATGTATGTTTGTATTTACCTATGTTTCAGCGTAGGGCCCAAACAATTTTGAATTACTAGGGATTGAAGAGCTCTTCAAACTAGCTGTGCCTTGCGGCTTCACCTGAAGCTGCGGGGCACATTTCATGGTCACCCTACTGAAAAAGATAAGTCCGTCCCTATCTCCATCGTACCGCGTTTCCATCCGCCGTGGGCATTCCAGAGGTATAGTATACGTATAAGTTCCTTGTTTTGGGCAGATTTCAGCAGATCTGTAGCACATTTAGGGCAGAATCTACAATTTACATGGTCACACTTGTTTGCTTGTCAATGTCATTAACAATTTGTCTGTTAATGTCATTGTCAAGTCAAGTCAAGTAAAGTAACAGTGACATACCGTACAAATTTTACTCACTTGACATTGGCAGAATTATTGCAAAAAAGCGATAGAAAGCCATTAAAGAAGAAGAAGAAGTAACAGTGTTGTCAACGTAGGCGATATATCGCCATTTAGGCTACTCAGGACTACGTATCGGCGACGTAAAAATCCGATTGGTGACTGGTCGCCTTTTAGGCTACTTTAGGGACAAGTCATTTAAATTACCCGAATCATAAATAAACTACTAATAATAAATATCAAAGCCACCATAACGTCTGTGATATTAATAGAGTAGAGAAAAAATTAAGAAAGAATGTTGATGTTATGTCCTGAACGCGACATAAACACGAACAACTATTATTGAAGCTTAAAAATCTAAAAAAGCAATTGATTTTATGTCATATAAGCTATACAAGGTGACCTTGAATTGATATGTTATCCCGAAAGGGGGTAAATCTACACCCTAAGGTAGACAATGTTTCTTCTACGACTTTACCAAATTAATAATTTTTCATTGAAGAATTGTCATGTAAAGTTTACGTTCTAAAATATCCTCAGCGCATCTGGGTGGTTGAACTTCGTCCTTGACCAAGTGCACATAAATGAGTTTAACGACCTGTGTTTAGAAATGAATTTATAGTATCTTGTAACTCTCTTAGCGATGCATTTTTGCGAGTGGATTTATTTTTTACCCTGGAAGTTTGGAAACATCCAATTTCAAGTAAGGCTCTCACAACTTGTAGGGTATCATGGTCCTAGTCTCCCCATTTCGGGATATCTTTACTTAATCAAGGTCAACTTGTATAAATAAAGAGAACTTTCTGTAAAAGTAACTGGGACGATCGGCCAAAGTTAGCATCACTTTCAGTCAAAATTATTCACAACTTATAATATAATATCAATGTGTGTTGCCAGTGATGATTTATGGAACTGAGACGTGGTAACGTGGTCTAACTGTTGGCCTCATTACTAAGCTCAAAGTTGCGCAATGAGCTATGTAGAGAGCAATGCTCGGTGTTTCCCTGCGAGATAAGATCCGAAATGAGGAGATGAGGGTTAGCCTACTTTTTTAGGAGCAGAGGCTGAAATTCGGCTACTTTAGGTTACTTAAACTGAGAAAAATGGCGATTTTAGTCCCGTTGTCGTTGCAACACTGTAAAGTAAAGCAAATGGCGAATAAATTTAGGGTTCAGTATTTTCTCTTTTATTTTAATTAATTACCGTAAAATGAACGAAAATGACGATGATCTCGCGACGTTTTGTGATTCAGCGGTAACGAATTTACCTAAATGATAAGAGTTACAATGATAATTCGAGGTAAAGTTTTCTGGTTAAAACTGTTTTTTTTCAGGCTTCCCTGGTGGAAGGGTGTCGTTTGCCTGTCCGAATGCAAGGAGGCGATGACTGGCCCTTGGCAGAGATTATTAGTATTAAAGAAATCCGTGGGCAAAGGGGATATTACGTGCACTATGTCGATTGTAAGTTTCTTATGTGTTTATTGAAAGCTGCTAGTGCATTTTTCATGCATTTCCTACTTATTATCTTTAAAAGGTATGTATTATAATTATCTATTTAACTAAAAAATTACTCTTAAAAATTATAACAAGTATATTATCTGAAATAAACATTCATTAAACCTTACAACTTGTATGTACATTCAGTTTTTAATTGTGGATGCTATGAGTAGGTACAACATTTAACTTTCTTCAAAAAGTAAGTACCTAGGTATCCTTTATGATTATCTCATGTTTAATGTTAAATTTTGAGAACATTCACCTTTCAGTTAACAAACGTCTGGATGAGTGGGTTGGCGAGTCATGGTTGGACACCAGAAAGGTCCAGTTTCCGAGGCGAGATGGCACAGCTACCGGTGGCACTACAACTCCAAAGAAGACCCACATTGGATCTGGAGGTGGCATGATGCCTAGTTTTATTAGTATGTGTCATTATTTTTATATTGATTTTGCACCATATTTTTTTTTACTGTGGAATCCAAATTATAGATACCTACAATTTATTGCTTAGTGTTTACCTTGTTTTTATAATTAAATGGGGAAATAAAGAAGTAAATCCATTTATGCATAATCAAAGTCAATTTTTAGAAAAATTAATTTTTTTTTTTTCATTTTTTATTATTTATTGGAGTCCACAGTACAGGAATAACTGAGAGTTGATATTATGTTATATCCATAACATGCACGTTGCAAGGAGTTTTGAGTAATAGTTAGTGAAAGATGGTACAGAATCAAATATATTTTTAGTGCGTAGCTTATGTTACTATAAGTGGAAAGTTGAAATAACATAGTTTATAGTTTTCGCTCGCCATTGTCAGGTGTAGTGGGGCTGAGACAGCAATAGAAAACTATTCTATTGAAAATTTTGAGTTGTTAAATTAGAATTTCAGATGTGTACCTCTGAAGTTAAAAAGTGTTTTTTAAATGGGGACCCACAAAACTTTTACCCCACAGCAGCAACTAACAATACTGTGCTTATCTGTCATCTCAAAATAGCAGTTAATGGCTTATTACATGAATTTGTTTTTAAAATGTTAATTTTGTCTGCAGATGAAAACGTCTGCAATGAAAGTCTGAAGTCTAGTACAAATAGTAGACCTCCTATTGTGAATCCACCGTCCCAACAGTCCTACCAAAAAAATGAAAAAGCCCCTTTTTGTTCATCAGCACATAATGGTTCTGCACATAGAAATTCACTTGGTATGTTACTGGTTCCTTTTATTTTTTGTGTTTGCGATTGTGATTTATTGTGACATTGACTTAAAGTAAGTAATAATCTATAAGCATATTACACTACTGTTTTCAAGAAGAGATGGCTGGTTCTCCATGCATTCACCAACAAAATTATAGATAATAATTATTAATTATTTATCAGATGCTTTTCAGATAAAGTGTACTTTTTTAAAAGCTGCACTGTAGTAAATTTTCAAGGTAGGTTTTTGTTTTAAATAAATAAATAAATATGTGTGGACATTTCACACAGCGCCAACTAGCACCAAACTAAGCATAGCTTGTACTATGGGAACCAGATAACTGATACAATACTTAGATACTTTTTTTTGTTTGTGAATACATACATAGAATACAATATAACACCCAGACGCAGAACAAACATCTATGTTCATCACACAAAATGTTTGTCCTGGGTAGGAATCGAACCCACAGCCCTCAGTTCAGAAGGCAGGGATACTACCAACTGAGCGATAGGGCCCAGCAAATTTTGTAAAATTTCATTATATATTTTTGGTTAGCAGGGATTGTTAGGCTTACTACATGCTGCAACAAAAAAATTGCCATAATAGATCATGAAAATGTAATTTAAATTTGAAGCTTCTCCTCACTACACTTTATAATCTGGTTTAGTGCTATTAATCAATAAAACTGAAATAAACAAAAACAGGAAACTATTCTGATGCAGGAATCAACCATCTCTTTTTGTTACCAACATTCCTAGTCAGCTTTATTGTATTATGTAGTTGCTGTTTTTATTTTTTTACTGGCGCAGCTTATTTCAAACCTAATTGTTATATTAGGGCGATGTCACACATCATATGCATTTTAAAATGCCTCTGGCCTATGGTCTATTCTGCACCTGATTTATTATTTTATTTTTTTATTTTTATGAGAATGAATGACGTGACGAGCTATTCGTTCACCTGATCTTAAGCAACACAGCTGCCCGTAACAGCCATATTTGTTGTCAATACAAAGTCGGCAGCATGCTTGGAGAGCCTCATCATATCTCAGCTGGCTAACAAATGCCATTAGACTGACGCATTGTAAATATGATTTCATTGAGCACTCACGGCCCTCAAAGTCTGATACCTCTTAAGTTTGCACTTATCCATCTATAGTACACCTACTGCAATGCATGTGGATACTTTCTAGAACTAGAGTGCGACCTTAGCGAAAATCTTATGCCTCTCTAGTCTAGGTGCTAACTTCATGTTGCATGTGAAGTGGGTACAATGCCGTGCGAGCCTCGTCAGCTGATCTCCCGGCCGGCGAGCCCTACGCTCAGCGGAGAGTCCACATCTCTTGTTAACGGTGGAGCGGTGCTAGCGGCAGCGCTACAGAAGAAAATGAACAGGAAACGGAAAGCGACGTCGATGGAGAGTGAGGTAAGACTAGCTCAATATATTAACGCCTATGTCTGTCCTATCCGTCGGTTGGTCCTAAATGTCGAAGGTTTTTTTTTTAATTTTTAATCTGGTTGAATCTGAATGAGTAAATGTTTCAAAAGCTGCGCCAGCTCTACTAGACAAACATTTTGTTTCAAACATGTTTGTCCTATAAAAATCTCAACTCTTCCCTCGAGAAAATGTTTGATTAATGAAAACGCAAGAGATGTGTCGATTTGTACTTCTATTTAGTTTGATTGAAATATAAAATAGATCAGTCGCGAGGGTTTTTACAATTGACTAAAATTGTTTTTATCACATTTTCAGTCAGATATCTCGGTGTTAGACCCACCTGAAGATACGCTGCCAAGTGGTGCGGCCACGCCTACAGCGCCGCGGCCTCGAACTTCGGGCAGCATGTTAGCGCACGGACACGACGATCTCGTCACCAGGATGAAGAATATAGAGATGATTGAACTGGGCAGGAATAGGATACGGCCGTGGTACTTTGCACCTTATCCTCAGGTTAGTAAGGTGCATTTTTTATGGTATAAATAAAGTATGCTTGATTATGGAGTTAGTGATAAATATGCACAATAATTATACAGAATGAATTTTTCAATTGGGTGTAGTAGGGCAAATACGAAATTGCGGAAAAGTGTACTCAAAGGAGTCTACAAGTGCTGGTGATTTGAAATTTGACCCTGGGTCAGGCTTCTTTTATGGGCATAATTATGTTTGACAACATCTCACTGATGGTAATTGACGAAGTTGTTTAAGGTGGAGCATGTTTGCATATGAGATGCTCATTCACTCTTAAACCTCCTCGTAGTTCCTGGGTCCCTAGATACAGGTAATCCTATTTAAGGTCCAGGATCTATGTATGTGATCGTTGGGCGTTATTTATTTATTTATTTATTTTTTTTACTCCTACGGCTTGTCTCACTCCGCGATTGAGGTATGAAGCTACAAGTACATGTGACCGGCATCTAAAAGGGGACGGTCCGTCACGCGTCAGAAGAGCAGCGATATATCGATAAAACGAGAGGCAACTCGTTACGGGTGGCTTGTAGCGTTGTGCGGGCTGAACTACACTTTATGACGTTGCACTCAGAGTCGCTATTTATTTAACTGGCTTCGCGGAGTGAGTCTTTTGTTCGTAGTACGATATCTATTCTGTGCTTGGTGCTTTGATTTGATAGTCGGAAGTGCGACCGTCTTGACCACGTTCTCTCTTTACATTAGTAATGTGACTTAATTTATGATTTCAGGATATGGTGAACCTCACATGTATTTACATCTGTGAATTCTGTTTGAAATACAGAAAGAGTAAAAAGTGCTTAGAAAGGCATTTGGTAAGTACCTAATATTTAATTGATCAAGGTTCATCTTACTTTTGACCATTGTCTACGATAATATTATAAATGGAAAGGTTTAGGCGCATAAGGACACGTTTTTAAGATGCTATGTCACATAGGAACCCATATTCTCAAGTATGGCGTGTGAAGCGCTAAAGTGTCATAGGAAAGATTTTTCTTTAGGTTATGGTCACAACCATGGGAGAAAAATTATTTCTTCAAAACCAGTTGCGAATAAAAAATATTTAATTTTATTGTTCCTGAAATTGTTCACGCGGGTGTTAGTTTGTTAGTGAAGTAAAATACAGTTAACGTTATTGAATTAATAGGTAAATTGACAACGCAAGCAAATTACCCTTGTCCCAAATTTAGCCACCAAGCCTTCCATGCAGCCTGATGTTAAGCGATAATGTGTAGAGGGTGTAGTATGTTGACCTATGACAACCATCATCTTTATATTAGCAACTAACAAAAAAAGCTGTTAACTAAATATTACAGCCCAAAACAACCCTGATTTTCTTCCAGATTAAATGCAAGCTAAAACATCCGCCCGGCAACGAAATCTACCGTAAAGGCAGCATTTCCTTCTTCGAAATTGATGGACGTAAGAACAAATGTTACGCGCAAAACTTGTGCTTGCTCGCCAAACTATTTCTGGACCACAAAACCTTGTATTATGATACGGACCCTTTTTTGTTTTATGTCATGACGGAATATGATTCGAGAGGTTGGTGCTTTCTAATTTCCATTATGAGATTTGTATTTAATTTATTTACTGGTTGACCCGCCCGGTGACTAAAATGGAAGCGAAAGAGAAAAGGATGAATGGATGAGATGGCAATAGATGGGAGGCAGACGAAGTCACGAACCGGAAGACGCAGCGTAGGCCGGCTCCCCACTAGGTGGATGACGACCTGGTCAGAACTGCGGGGAGCCGATGGATGCGAGAGGAAAGCAGCCGCTCAAGGTGGCGCTCTTTGGGGGAGGTCTATGTTCAGCAATGGACGTCTTCAAGCTGATGATGATGATGAGGCGAAGCCTGATTACCTTCTATCTTCCTTTCGACAGGATAAATAGGTAAATAAATAAAATATCGACAAACATAAATTCTTGCATAAATAATTATCATCCTTATTGTTTCGTCTTAGAAAACAAAGTTATTATAGTCCTCAAAATTTCCCATGAGCCTAAGAAAACAAAAATTATGCTAAATTTTAATCTGAAAAACTTATAACCTTATAACCATACCAAACAGCGAAATCCGTTCAGTAGTTCCATGCATGTAAGTAATAGGCATGAAGCCTAAATTTTTTTTTTGATAAATTAATTATATTCCTCAAAAGATGAACATTTGTGAAAACAAAAATTAAATATCTGAAAAAAATACCAAGTTACAAGCATTTTAAAAACCGGAATAGAAAGAGAGCTCAAACGGCCAGTGACGTCAGAGGAAGGTCGTCTTAGTACCTCATTACTAAGCTGTGGTAGCTTTTCATACAATCTCTTTGGCATGTGACGTCACGAGTAGATTTTTCATTGTAACTGTGGGAGCGCTCTGTTTCGCGAGAAAGGGACAGGAGGTGCCTCCCGTAGAAACTTTAAAACCTTATTACTCCGTGATTTATTTACCGATTTTACTTATTTTTTCAATTAGTGCTTTCATTTTTAATCTTCTTTATGAAAGTAATATTTACTTGTTAATTTTTAATAGTAGTCATCATGCCTATTAAGTATAGATTCTATTTCGTTCATGTTATTTCTGTTTACAGGGTTCCACAT
Source organism: Ennomos erosarius (assembly GCA_963580505.1). NCBI lineage: Eukaryota > Metazoa > Arthropoda > Insecta > Lepidoptera > Geometridae > Ennomos > Ennomos erosarius. Next base: position 6,255,924 of record OY756992.1, on the reverse strand, counting down.
AGTGGGATACTTTTCAAAGGAAAAAGAAAGTACAGAAGACTACAACGTTGCGTGTATACTGACGCTACCTCCATACCAAAGAAAGGGCTATGGAAAACTACTTATAGAATTTAGTGAGTATACAAAATCCAATTTTAAATTTAACGATATAATTTTCCTCGAAACATATTATAAAATATCATAAGTCTTAGAAATTTTAGCATCCAGCGGGATTTTACTTTCGAACTCACTGGATTAGACACTCCCAAGTGAGCCATGATAGCATGCCTAGCGTTTTCGAATATATTTAGGACTATACTGGGTGTAATTGAATTCATTAGTATCGTTTGAAACTAAGTACCTACTCCTGATACCGGTTACGTCTGGACCAAAATTTTTGAATTCTAACACATTGTTTTATAGTAATAATAATAACTCCAAAAAATGGAATAACTTACTTAATCAAATGCTACAATACAAAATTTAATTAAAATAATGTAGTGCTGTTTTTAATTAGTACGTACAAGGTATAAAAACGTTTAAATGTATCAAAATCATCCGTACCAACTGCGTTAAGCGCCGCGGCAATCTTCATAATTTTCAATAAAAATATTTTCATTTACACACTTTTACTCTTTAATAATCATCTATAAATTATGTACTATCATGGGCTCAAATTATGCTAATGAATTAAATTACATCCTGTATAAGTAATTTGATTTGTTAGAAAAAATATCAGTTCAATATTTTGTTCTAACGAAAGTCACATCAAAGACGCTTTTACAACCACCAGTTTGAATAGGAACCATTATTATGCTTGGAACGGATCGTTTAGCCGCAACTAATAAGAAAACGGTAATAGACGTCACTTTCAATGCAATATGTCGGATGACCCAAGATGGCGGACTAGTTATTCTTTTTGCACGATATTGGTGTGGGAATAAAAGTGCTTTGCTGGAAAGAATACGAAAATAATGTTTCTACTATCAAAAATGATCATATAAATATTACTTTCATAAAGAAGATTAAAAATGGATGCAATAATTGAAAAATAATTAAAATCGGTAAATAAATCACGGAGTAATAAGCTTTTAAAGTTTCTATAGGAGGCATCTCCTGTCCCTTTCTCGCGAAACAGAGCGCCTCCACAGTTACTATGAAAAATCCATCTGTGACGTCACATGCCAAAGATATTGTATGTAAAGCTACCACAGCTTAGTAATGAGGTACTATGACGACATTGCTCTGACGTCACTGGCCGTTTGAGCTATCTCTTTCTATTCCTGTTTTTAAAATGCTTGTAACTTTGTCGTTTTTTGAGATATTTTATTTTTGTTTTTACAAATGTTTATCTTTTGAGGAATATTTTTAATTTATGCAAAACAAAAATTTTAGTCATCATGCCTATTAATTAGTTTAGGCATTTATTTTTATTAGCCTGTTAATTCATTTCGGTCAGGGTATGTCTTAATTTTGTTAAAGGTTACGAGTTATCGAAATTCGAAGGCAAAACGGGGTCACCAGAGAAGCCGCTATCCGATCTAGGCCTCCTATCGTATAGAAGCTACTGGGCACAAACCATACTGGATATATTGATGCACGCGAAGCCGGTTGGTGATAATGAAAAACCCATTATTACTATCAAGTAAGTTACCACTATGATGGCTGTGTGGTCACGGTTAGTGGATTGGACCACCCCATCTCTTCCTGTGGGTGCCGTAAGAGCCGGCCGTGGGAATATCCAGGGAATAGGCATAGGCAACAGCATTTTCCTCTTGTCTATGAAAATATTCTGCGGTTATCTAGCCGCCTGCTAAGTGTGGTGATTATGGCAAATCCCTATGATCCTATCCAACAAGGGTTATGGCGGAGGCACGGAGTCGCGCATCCTCACCATCCATGAAGCACAGGGACTGACATACGAGTCGGTCATCGTCATCAAGACTAAGGGCAAGATGAGACAGCACGAGAGCGTTCTGCACGCGGTGGTTGCAGTCTCGCGGCACACCGGGACTTTCGTTTACTACGCCGACGATGAGGAAGACGCCATCAGCCGTTTCGTGCAGCGTGCGATGGCTGCATCACCGAGGGCCATCCGCGAGTACAACTTGCAGATGGCCATCAAAGATCGAAACGTGGCGGTAACAGAAGTCCTGGTCCGGGAGGAGAAGGCGGATTAACAACGACATGTACGAGCGGGATCATTGACGGACTCAAAAGAGCCTGCCAATTATCCCGCTCGTATGAACAAAATAGTACTAGAATGTAAATGATTATTGTGTGTACACCGGGAGCACTCACGCTCACTTAAAAGCTTCTTCTTGCGGCGGCGTCGTGCGTCGGGTCGTCCTCTTCCCTCAAAAATGTTTGAGGAGGGCGATGGCTGGCGCATGCGTCAAGCTCGTGAACGGGCGCTGCTTGCGGGAGCTGGTCTGCTCGCGGTGTATGCACAAATCGAAAAACAAAAAAAAAATAAAAATAGGTTAAGTACTTCATTGTCCTCTCTTGTATGATATTTTGTTCAATAAAATAAAAAATAAATAACAATAAATGATAAATTAACAAAGAGCACGGACCCAGGTGTCTGAGGTAAAGCAGATTAAAAAAAAATCCCTATGATAAGTTTTTTTTATGAGAATGAATGACGTGACGAGCTAGTCGTTCACCTGATGTTAAGCGACACGGCTGCCCATAACAGTTGCAGTGTCACTCGGAACTTTAAAATAATAAAGTTTCGCATGACACTGCACTGCGCACGTCATCCCGAGACATCACACAGTCCAGATCAGATTACTAGACTGTGTAATCAGGTCATAAAGTCTCGTTTGCCCAGTAATTTCACTAGCTACAATGCCCTTTTAAACCGGAACACAGAAGTGCTTGCACACTACTGCTTGGCGGCAGAATAACTGGCAAAGCGGTGGTACCTACGAACTGCAGAAAAGTCCTACCACCTAGTAAGTGTCCAAACTGGCGTTTATGGGGGAGATCTATGTTCAGCAATGGACTTTTTCTGGCTGATAATGTGAAGGTACCAACAGCAAAATTGTAATTTCTTGACTGACTGTGATGTGATGAAGTATCTACCTTCAAACAAATTTTAAGTACTTTTAACATAAAAACTGGATCGTCCATGACTAAAATTTTTTCTTTTACTTTATAATTAATTTTTATTTAAACATTACATCCATTTAAGAGCTATGAATTCGCAAACAGGCTTAGGACTTATGTATATTGCTAAACTATCTAAAACATAGTTATGTTTGTATTCCAGTGAAATCTGCGAGCTGACAAGTATAAAGAAAGAGGATGTTATCAGTACACTGCAGAACTTGAACCTAATTAACTACTACAAGGGGCAATACATCATATCGGTCAATCAGGTGAACTAAACCGCTTCATTCATTCGTATTAGAGGCAAGAAAAATGAACTAGTATTATAATAACCACATAGTGTTTTTAATTGTGTTTTACTCCACAAAATCTATTATTTCGTTATTTTATAAATGAATTTTATGACTGGCTCTAAATCATAAGGCAAAAATTCGCTCGCCTTGTAACTTGTGTAACGCAACGGAAATTGTGATTTCGTTCTTTTACTGAACATAAGTTATTAGTGACCGGAAATATCGTTCATTTGTGAGTGATCGATATTGGCACCATTCATAGATGAAACTTATCATTCCTAATTACCTGGCTCTGGCAAAGTCGTAGTCATGTTTTTTTGCTTTAACGCATTCTCTATTGTAGCAACATGAAAAGACCATGGAGAAACGAACTCTAAGGATCGACCCAAAATGTCTACACTGGACTCCAAAAGATTGGTCAAAACGTGCCAAATGGTATGTAAAATTATGTTAACCGTTTAGTTTGTTTTAATAATCATCGCTATCAGTTGTTAACTTTATTTTTAAATTATATTCCTCGTCATTCGTTCGTTGTAAAGCAGTAAATGCATAAGATAATATTACTGAGGTATGGTCCCTAGACTTATACATCATCACAAATCCTCCAAGCTAAAAGAGCCGATACAGCATTCAAAATCAACTAGTAGTAACGGCAATGGCCAGGCCATATCGCTCGTAGAACCGACAACCGAAGGGAAGAATGGTTTATGAGTGGCGACCACGAGCCGAAAGACGCAGCGTGGGCCACTAGTTAGACTGACGATCTGTGGGGTGATTACGTAACTTTGACAGCAATGCAACAGGAGAAATTTAATTCCGAATATGAAAATTTTCATAGTAACTATGCACATAAACTGCGTATTGAAACTGTCAAATCCATACATTTTTGTGTTTCTATTGGTTGCAATCAAGTTACATAATCGCCTAGCTGGTTAAAACTGCGAAGAGTCAATGGATGCAACATACAAGTTAAAGTCATTCAAAGTGGCGCTAATGGGAGACCTATTTTCAGCAGTGGACGTTTTCGGATGATGATGATATTTTGACCACATTTCGCATGTTTGATGAAGTGACAGGTTATATTATTAGGTTTAAATAAATCAAAGTGCTTGGCGACGGAATCTTAGCTTGAAGGTTTTAGCTAGTCAGGCACGCATTAGAAAATGCTGCACTTTTATGAAATGAACCACGATCTCATCTGATGTTTACTGACGATGCAACCGAAGAGTTGTAGATTCTAATTCTTGCTACCGCCGTATTCATTTTGTGAATGATGAGGAATGTTCCGTACTATAAGGTTGAGATCCTTAAAATTATTGTCCCTTTGTCAATGTATTTCTAGTAAACTTATATTTTTTTGTCACCAGCGTTTGAAGTGATAGTGTAAAGGAGATGCGACCTAACAGGCTTCCAAAAAAGTACGCATACTGTTCATTTTGTATTTAACACTATATTATGATCATCTATCATTCATCTATTGCAATTTCTAACAAAGGCTTGGGTATCATTTTCATCTCACTAATTTTCACACGCTGTATAATTCTTAATATTCATGTCGTCTGCGCTAAAGTCTATTAAACTAAAACTTAGCTAAGCAACACGTTTCCCGGGTTTTGTTAATTAAGTTCATGTCAACTTGCCACACCAAATACTGAACGCTGATTGGTTGCCTGTCGATCATCGGCTGTCTTCAACTAATGAGCGTACAATATTCGGTGCGTTGACTCGACAAGAGTTTGAATATTTTACTCGTTTCATAATCCATTTCTTAGCTCTTATAACAGCATGAAAAATCATAGAATTATGTTTATAGCATAGCGCATGAAACGCACAAAACAACCGTGAGGCTGCTTGTCCACTGCCACCGATACTGATAACGCGATATGTCGTCATCGAAGTGTATCATCGAACCTTCAGGTGATTGCTTCACCTGAAGGTTCGTTGCTTCACCTAAAGGTTCTTTGCTAGTAATGTACGTATCGTCGAAGAAGCCGCACATACATTACTCGCAATATATAATATCTCTCTCATCTCGTTATCGTTGTCGTGGCGGTATCGGCGATGGATAGCAGCCTTTTACGAAAGCTAATGTATTATTGGATTTTGAATCTTATTATGAATGCCATAAAAGTGATCTCACAAGACTAGACTTTTTAACATATGGTAACTATACCTACATTACTACGGGGTCATTTTTCGAAAACGTATCTATAAATCGTGTGTCATATCGTTCATGCAAAGTAATAGTACAAGGTACTAGATACATTCTATTGCAAGACTTATTTACGAGAATGGCCCTCGGCCATAGATGTAAATAAAGAGCAGAAGTGCGTAGAAAAGATGGCCACGTGCCATGGGCGAAAAATAAAACCGCAGTTCCAGTCACTTTGACTTAGATATGAGGCGTACCTCAAAGGCTGACATTCAGTGACAATGCATCGAGTTTACTCCGATCGAACTCACGTGAGTTCAAACTCCGGACACGGCGAGTATACTCCGCGTTTTTAAATTCGCAGTCGAGTTCCAACGTAAACTCCGCCCTCACTCCGCCGAGTAAACTCCGGCCATAGACAAGTGTAGTTTGACATTACATCTATGCATTTATTTTTTGCTTACATTTTCTAATGGTTGTTTAATTTTTAGGTAAAACGTACCAGTCGTCCCGAACAATGGTCCATGCTACCGTAAGGTAACCAGCAGAAAACTGCAAAGTCATTGAGTATTTATTAATTAATTGTGTTCAAAGTAGTGGTAATGTTACTGTAAAATGCGTGTCCACGGTTTTTATGCATTTACGTAGATTATGTAGAGCCAGTATTTCACCTTTTAAATGTAGCGCTCATAGCGAAGCATGACTAGCCGTTCCTTACCGATCGGTAAAGTTAAGCAACGTTCGCTGCGGGCACTACTATGATGGGTGACCGCTACAGCAAAAAGTTGGTATTTAGAACTGAGCGCTACCGTGCTTCGGAGGGCACGTTAAGCCATCGGTCCCGGCTGCTGTCGTTAGACAATAGTCGTTAAGCTAAGTCAAAAGCCTTCGGAAAAATTCTGACACCAGGGCTGACTACATGACTACATGAAAAGAAGAAGACCGCTAAAATAAATTCCCTGTAAAAATTTCATAAAGTAGGTCCTTGCCTACTGTTGCCAGTCGTCTTAAAGTCTTGGCACAAACAATGTTGTAGAAATATCAAGCGCTCAAATTCAAATAATACCCTGTAGGTATAGCTTGTTATGTTATCAATGTAAATGTATAAAAAACCTGTTATGGGCCGCCGTGTCGCTTAACACCATCCGGACTAGAATGCGCACCGCGACAAAATTATCTCGGCACTTTTTCTCGTGAGAGACCGTGACAAGGCTATGGTAGCTCCTAAGTGCGTCTCACTCTAACAACGACGAGAAGTTTTCTCGTGGTGCGCATGCTAGACCATCAGGTGAACGACTAGCTCGTCACGTCAGAGAAAAGGTGCAACGATCTTGCACCAATATTTTACTGATAAAAATATGTTACCTCGTGATGGGTACATAAATATAAATATTAGGTCAATTTCGTATCAAAGCTCGCTAAGTAGACTTGTAAGATGTCTCGTACATTAATTGTAACTCTTTATTGTGATATTAAATAATATCATTGTTTTAATATTTCTTCTTTCATTTAATATTTAGACTAACTTTTAGTATCTAGTAATAGGCATGATGACAATTTTTTTTGCATAAATTACTAATATTCCTCAAAAGATAAACATTTGTGAAAACGAAAATTAAATATCTCAAAAAATGACCAAGTTAGAAGCATTTAAAAAACCGGAATAGAAAGAGATAGCTCAAACGGCCAGTGACGTCAGAGGAATGTTGTTCATAGTACCTCATTACTAAGCTGTGGTAGCTTTTCATACAATCTCTGGCATGTGACGTCACGAGTGGATTTTTCATAGTAACTGTGGGGGCGCTCTGTTTCGCGAGAAAGGGACAGGAGATGCCTGTAGAAACTTTAAAAGCTTATTACTCCGTGATTTTTTTTACCGATTTTACTTATATTTCAATTATTGCATTCATTTTTAATCTTCTTTGAAAGTAATATTTACTTATTCATTTTTAGTAGTAGTCATCATTCCTATTGTCATAAATTATTCACACCGTGTTACGCCAGGGTGAACATAAGATGCGAGTTTGGTGTCTGTGCCCTGAGTCCCAATTCCCAATCCATCGAAAAGGTTTCGTTTTGACAGCTCAACTCGCCGCCGTCTCCTTCGTCTGAATGTAAATGAAGGAGAGCTTAAATTTCGCTGGCTGGTTTGGTCATCCATGCATGTGAATTGAGAAACGTGTATTGGCGTTAGTGCATTGGCATTGTAGTCTAAGGAAGGATTTATGATTTTTGGAGATTAAAGAAATTAAACATATTCTATGCAATATAATGATTTATTCATCGATATATAAGCGCAATAATTTTGCTTTGATTGTCATAATATTTATATCCAAGCAGGTACAAGTGATGTTTACAACACTTAAAACCTAATTCTTATTTAACTGTTACTTTTACAATTTCAAATAATATAATTTACAAAGTAAAAATCTGTATGTATTTATAAATATGTTATTAGGTTATTACAAATCACTTAGTGACCATAATTATGGATAAGATATATCAAAATGTGTGTAAGTAAAAATATAGTAATAAAAATAAATCCATAAAGTACAAAACTTGAATAAACTTTTCAAATATCAAAGCATTAGTATACTTATTGTAGCACATACGAGTAATTATAATTAAAAAGACATTAACGTGTTACAAAACTTGTAATATTTTAATTGTGATTCGTTTAAAAATAACACAGCTAACTAGACGCCGGTATCCGCTAAAAAAGGACACACATGATGTGCACAGGAGAGCAATCTTAGAAAACAGCATTATTTTCAAATGTACCATAATACAAGAAATATAAATTACGAAAGTTAAATCTTACTCATTAACAACAACAAATAGACAAACAATTGGGTAATACTAGCAGTTAACACTAAGGTTTATGCGATAGTAATGTACTATCACAACTTCCCACTGTTAAGGGAAGCAGAGATACAAATATAATCAATCATCAATTAAACAATATTCTGCCGCAATTTGATATACATAAAAAGCCAAAAAAATCGCCAAATGGAGGAAAAATTACAACTACAAAAATTAGGTACATTTTTTAACATGGTACCACACAGGTAAGAAGAGAAGGGTAGTAGCGTTACAGCAAATTATCATTTTGTTATTTCTAAACCACATGCATGACTATAGTGTCAAATCAGGAAACGGCTTTGCCGACGTTTCCTGATCCTGAGACGTTTGGCCAGGTGGAGTTGCCATATAATAAACCCTTTGTGCAACGATTCTGCTAAACTATTTGAAAATGTATGTTCAAAATGCGGCAAAACAAACCAACATACAAAAATCACGAACCTATACCTTCTAAAGTTAATCTTATGCGCAAGATTACTACGAACGGTACAATCCTACTACGAAGCGATTACAAAATACGATGAACTTCATTGAATAAATTACCTGTCAATGTGATAATGAAAAAGATAGAGGAACTATCCTAAATGAAGGCCGAACGTTAGGCATTTTCATGGATGGAAGTTAATTTTCGTACTACGCTAGTTCCAAAATATGGAAGTCCATTGTATTTCCTCCAGTCGATCTAATCACTAACTTTACATGGAGGCTCAATTTCTTGTTACACAAGACATAACAAATATTGTGCTCTGTGTCAATAAATAAGGTTTCTCTATCACAATAGTACCAACAATATAAAAATAAATGCTTACGCGACTGGCTGCTCCTTAATAGAGTCAGTCAAAGACTAGGATCACTGGTTTGCAGAAGGCACTGTCTTTAGAACAAGTCTGCTTTGTTTGACCTAATTTCTAAAGCACTTATTAAATTGCTGTCAAGTAAGCATTGTTAACGAACCGGCCAGAAATCTTTACTTAAGTTATACTTATACGTAAGTAAATCAAATTCATATAAGTAGTAATTTTTTTAAACATATGATGGTTATGTTACTGTATTAGTTCATATATACATATCCTGCCAGTATTATATATGAATATTTTATATTAAAATAAGTGTATCAGAATACTGGACTGCAGATTTTCCACAAACACTAAGCTAATTACCTACACATTGCAAGTCGTCAATATACGTAGCAGTACAACTCCGGTTCCTACGATATTTATAACAACTTGCTTGTAAATTTTTCATCTTTAGGCACTTGTGACGATAAGTGCATATAAATTACGATAATATAGTGAATATAGGTACTATGCAGTCCAGACTAGACCTAAATATATCTATCAATTATGAAAATATTTGTAAAGATTATAAAGCATGCAATTTTTATACATAGGCACTTTAAATGGTGTTACTTACGTCAGTATTCTAGTTAAACCGAAAAAGTCTGGCAACATTTATTTTTCATCAAATGTTTAGGATTAGAACTTAGCTTCAATGGTTTGAGTTGCCATGCTTCCACATGTGCTAGTTTTTAGTCGATCCTTAAAATGCCCTGTCTCATTTTAGCTCGTGCCATAATGCGACATCTACAAGATTTCAGGATAATTTGAGCATTGACTAAAACTAACCTTTATTTGTAAAGCCGTTAATATATAAGTATGTCAAAAAATCTTATTAATTAAATTACCTTTACATGCTTTTGCACTTAATTTTAAATAATTATATATCACGAATTAATCTGAGTTAAAGCACCTTAAAACTATTCTTACACATATTTAACACATGTATATAATCTTGGAATATATCTGTATATAAATCTGTTAATATAATCTGTAATATTTTGTAATAAAACAATATAATTGATTTGGAATTTAACAGGAGGTATTTATATCGTATAATTGTACTGGAAGATTAGAAGTTATGTGATGTATTATGTATATTTGGGAATTTTGATAAGACTAGTTTAATTCTGATAATAACAATGTCATATTTAGAGTTGTCAAACATCCCACTGCAACAAATTAATCAGATCTCATAAACTTAAAATAAATACTTGAACAGATCAAAGCAAAATTAGAGAACTTAAACAAAAAGAAATTAAAACGAATTTATTAATTGTTAGACATCTAGATAAAATAAAATAATGTGAAATACCTACCTATAAAACTGTCATACAGTTCTTGTTTAATGTTATTCTTATAAACAAATTATGGTGACTCGAATTTATTATTTAACAACACATGGCAAAATAAAATTTATAAAAAAGCGGCATCCGATGGATTTTTTTTTTGTTGTGCGATACTTCGCGGCACCTATTGGTAATGTTTTCTAATTATATTCCGGGTGTTTACATTAGTACATACAATAGCATTTATGTTTTACAGGCACCATACTTACAATACGTTGTTGTTCTACACAGTAGACATACGATTTCGTTTCGAAATAAATTTCCCCGCCCTTGCCGACAACTGGCACTTTTCTATTAACGAGATGCAAGTTTATATTATGAACAGATATCAGCATTGCCTTATCACAAACAATGAATTAAGCATCTGATTTTGAACAGTCTGCAAGTTTTTAGACTATATCAGACACCAACAATAAAACGGTGAACTATTGCCTACTAAATGGAACTAAATCTTAAACGGTGATACTATTTCGAATTTCTCAACTTTTATGCTAAAAAAATACGTATACGTCGAAAATAAAATTTTGGACCCGACAAAATTTGTTATTTGTAACGGATGTTAAACTAAACGAGGCAACCGTCGTTGAGGCCGTTGTGTTTTGATTGTGTCTCTGGAATCGTCCCAGGGTAGGTGTGGCACTGCTGGTTCGGAGCCAAATTGTAGTTTACTTCCGTTTCGTAGTACTCTTGCTCGGTATCGATCGGGACCATCATCGTTTTAGGGAGGTACCCGTCTGTTGTGATGTAATTAGCTTCAGAGTTGGCCGGAAGACTGAGGACGCTGTCAGGCCTATTGTAGTCGCTGTCGATGAGCGGGGCGGCATAGAGAGTGTCGATAGAGGACATCGTATCGATATTGTCTCCGTTAATAGGCGTACATGTGTAACTGGATGTGAGGATGTTTGCTGACTCCGGCCGAATGTAGGGAGAGTGAGCTTCGTAAGAGTTAGGGAATGTTGTCGGGGACTCGAAGGATCGAATCTGGTTGTAGGAGCAAGTCGGTGAACCGCGTGCGTTGGCGTTATTCTTGACGCAAGACGCCGCGTGGAGAGAGAGCATGTCGATCAACTGCCGCTTTTGAACTTCCAGGTCCTGAAACAAATGAAACAGAAACTTAATATTTCCCACCCAAACACTTTAGAACAAGATTCGTGGATCTCACCTCAGTTGTACTTTTAACGTTATCTGAGTCATTACATTTTTAAAGAAACTATATTTCTTTACAAAGATTTCGAGCCAAACTCTTATCAGCTGACTATTATTAAGACTAATGACTGGTTGACTTCAATGGTTACTATGACGTCAAACTGATAGTGAAACGGCTCGGTGAAATGTTTGAGAAAGTTTTAGTCAAATCATACATGACCTGACAGCGTGTGCTGACCTGCGCTGGTTTTAAATACTTTAGATAAACTTGAAGAACCAAAATGCTTCTGTCCACATTTGTTCTTCGATCATTCTACAACGAGCAAACACTTCATAAACATGTCTAATCTATCTTAGCATGTTTGTGTTTTATTCACGTGGTTATAGTGCAATATTGTCTCCGGCAGTTTTATACATTCCATATATTTTTACTAACACAGTCGCCTTGTCATGATCTGACCAACAGATGGTAATTAGGTATATAATTTGTGGCAGTGGTGACCTTATAGAGATCGTCTAGTCTCTAGATTCTAGAATCATCAATAAAATTGATGCCAATATGATCCAATATTTCAACCAGTTCTCTTGAAATGCTTAATATTAAACTTATAGGTATTACCGTATTACTATAAGTTGCGTCTGTTATTTAAAGTCGTGTCGTTTTAAACTCACTTTTTCATATTAGGATCAATTAATGAGTTTAAACTCTTTGAACCGTTTGCCTCAAGCGCGTAATCCATCGGCTTTCCGCCATTTCACATTACACACACATTAATTCATTGACATTTCACTATATTTAAAAAAAATTAACCATCTATCTTATATCCTTATCTTCTCTTACCTTAAGCTGTGTCTTCAACTCTACGTTCTGGCTTTCCAAAACCTCACTCTCCGTAACCAGGTTACAGGTCCTCTCACGTTTCTTCATTCTGCACTTTGTTGCTGCTATTTTGTTTCGTTCTCTTCTGCGCCGCCTGCGTTCTTCATCTTCCGGGGTGAGCTGTTGAAAAGAAAAAACATTGAAAACTCATTGCAGAATTAAATGCCTCAACAAGTTATTTCTTGACATTATCTGATGTTCAACCTCAAGATAATATTTGAATACGAAACGTATCAACGTAGTTAGATTAAATATTGATTAGATTGATGGCAGTATTATAATTAGAAGTTTTCTATTCCATATCTGCCATATCATTAGAGTGATTTCAATGAACATTTGATTCTCTGAAATCAGCTGTTCCAGGAAGTAGTGGATATACATACAGCCATTTATCGTTTTAACAGTGGTTTTAAAAAGTACGCGCTATCTTCACCAAGTTCACGGCGGTAAAGTTTCGTTGACATTGCGTAACTATGCCTTTCCTCTTTTGCTCAACTACAAGAAATTGAGTATTTTTATTGACGGATTCGAAGCTTTAAATCATACCTTTATAGATTAGATTGATTTACTACAATATAAATGGACATTTAGGATATTTTTTATGTAAACGAAATAATGAATTAATTATTAATCACCAAAACGGATCTTAGAAATGACTTATTTTTTGACAGGTAAGATCCAAAGCTCGTATTATTATACCGAACAATACGCAAATCGTTTCTCAATGCTATAATATCATCGCTTTCAATATCAGGAAGTGAAGTCACGACCGCGGTCGCATTTGCAATGCCTTCTTCGTAAACTCATAAAATGATCAATGAAACCGTTGAATTGTAATGCATAGAGTTGCCTCTATAAAATCTAGTTGAGACTTGAGACACTATTCGCAATCTTCCGTGCCTATCTTTATTTCGTTCCTTGAACACTTGCTAGGTGGCATATAGAACTGAATTTAATGACAAGCTGCCATGTTTTTCATACTAATGTACATGGATCTACGCAGTTTGATATGACCTAGTAGTTTGGCCATGACTAGAAAAGTTAATATTCTATAAGTTTGCAATGACGATTTCAAACAAAATTTTAGCCAAATAGGTAATATTATTATGATAAGTACCTAATATTAGAACAACCGAAATTTCAAAGTCACAATGAACGCATGGTAGAGTCTCCCGACAGGTTGGTCTTAAGATGAACATGGACAAGACGAAAATCATGTCAAATGCCCATGTTCCACCTATACCGGTAATTGTTGGGAACGATACTCTCGAAGTTGTCGACAAATACGTCTATCTTGGGCAGACTGTCCAATTGGGTAGGTCCAACTTCGACAAAGAGGTCGCCCGAAGAATCCAACTCGGCTGGGCAGCGTTCGGGAAGCTTCGACCTATCTTTTCGTCCAAAATACCACAAAGCCTGAAAACAAAAGTTTTCAATCAATGTGTGTTGCCAGTGATGACTTATGGAACTGAGACGTGGTCTCTAACTGTTGGCCTCATTACTAAGCTCAAAGTCGCGCAACGAGCTATGGAGAGAGCAATGCTCGGTGTTTCCCTGCGAGACAGGATCCGAAATGAGGAGATCCGCAGGAGAACTAAAGTGACCGATGTAGCTCTTAGGATTGGCAAGTTGAAATGGCAATGGGCAGGCCACATCGCTCTTAGGACTGACAACCGATGGGGAAGAAAGGTTCTCGAGTGGCGACCACGAACTGGAAGACGCAGCGTAGGCCGGCCCCCCACTAGGTGGACCGACGACCTGGTGAAAGCCGCGGGGAGCCGATGGATGCAGGAGGCGAGCAGCCGCTTTAAGTGGCGCTCCCTGGGGGAGGCCTATGTTCAGCAGTGGACGTCTTCAGGCTGTTAATGATGATGATGATGATGAATGAACGCATTCAGCGCGTGCTTTAAAATGTTGATTGAATAAGAACTTACGCTGATACAAGGCCCTAACCGTATCTACATACATAATATCCAAAATTACTATTCCTAAATAAACAACCTTATTAAGTATAACAAAAAATAATACAATAATGTTCTGATGTTGGGGTTTGATAATATTTTAATTAAGTGTAAGTATAAAGATACCCTTGCTCAGTATTTAAGAAAACAATAAGTATTTAGGTGCTTCAGCGGTAGATTTCCATGGTTCAGCATAAAATATAGGTAAAATAAGTAAGTAGGTAATATATATTACGAAAATAATCTACTACTTAATTATTATTCATGGTAACTTAAAATTGAACACGTGTGTAAGATTGTACACAAAACAAATGCAGCATTTATTTTTAAACAGCATATGTGCAGCCTAGCCTACATAATCGTCTATTAAAAGAAAACGTGACCTCTCAAACTGTTATTACCTCCGTGTATCAATTTAGCTGGAATATTGCGGTCAATATTAATGTGCCAAGAGCTAACAGGAAAATATATTACCATTCACAGAGACGCCCTTTACTCTCGCATTAACTTATTGCAAAAAATAGGTAAAATTTAAATCTAATGGCAGTCATGCTTGGTGGTTTTATAGAATGCGTCACATAGTATACGTGATTACACGAAGTGAGTAGGTATCTACCTGCACGTGATTTGCGTATTTTTTTAAAATTTACAGTACTTATTATAAACACATATAGGAGGATGAGCACAGCTTAGATAATTTAGTGCGTCTTTAAATAAACAGCCAAATTCCCCGATTTTTACCCTATGTTTTCGTTTATTTGGATATTGCGCTTATTTTTATTTAAAGTGTAACATTGTATCTAAGGGCTTATACTTATAAACAAAATATATTCGGTCAATTCTAAGTTATAGGATTTAGGTTACAGGAAGAAGGTTACTTATTATTTATTTTATCTTGGTAGTTTTATTATCCTTTTTTGGACGTTCACGAGTCCACGCACGTGAATTGATATAAATAATAATTTTATTATCAGCAGGTGCATAGTATTTTATTGTCTTGGCATTTTGATGATATAAATAATAAAACGTGCTTTATAACTTTTTCTCTACTGAATCAGCATGTTTGCGTATCACATTCCACAACATAAGGAATTCTTTGAAAAGTTCGAGAACTAATATTTTTAAACCTGATATTATGGAAACTAACCCTAACTAGAACCCTTAACTCAATTGCAGCCTGTCAACGATTTGGTAATAGATTTGACCAAATGTCATTCAACTCGATCAAACTTTTCACAGGACCCGTTTAATACCAAAAATAATACCGGTTCTATATACATGTCCATTTACTCTAGCAACACTTAAATCTCAAGCTTCATTTTCGCCTAAACTGCTTTTCTTTCTAAAGATTTTTGTATCTTAAGACTTACCCCTTCAGATTTGGGCATCAGCGTGTTGCTGCTGTCATATTCATCGTCACTGTCTTCCTTCTTCATTCTCTTTACGCTCGCGTCGGTGTCACTTCCGGACATTTTGCGCTTCGACTCTATCGACAACTTCAAGCCAGCCTTGATTAGTTCCGAACACGTCTGGGAAATAAAATAAATCTGTTATTTATGGTACCTACATATTATTATACCGTTTTTAGCGTGTTGAAACAGGCACGTGTGGTTTTTTGTGGTTTAGTTCGGTACAGGATATTTTTTGACGAAGGAAAAAGTAGTCTTTCTAAAAATAGCGAATTAACTCTTAGCTTTCTAACCACACAGCTATGAAACAAATGACACTTCGCCTAGTTTTTGTTTTGCAGAGGGGAAGCGTTTTTTTTTGGTCTGTGTTTCTAACAATCTTAATAATTGGGTGTTTTTATATCGATAAGTCGAAAGGAGAGAATAGTAGAAACATGAATACTTAGATTGCGGTCTCCTCTGAAACAATACAAAGAAATATCTAGGTAATTTATGATGTAGCCTAGGTATCTCCAATGGGCTTATTTTTATAGGTGAAAGGCGGTCAGGCAATTGTATTATTTTAACAACATGGCTTTATTAATCGTTTCGTCAATCAACACTTCCATACATGCCTCACACAATACTCGATCGTTCATTCATAACAAAATACGAGTACCTAACTGGCTTGATTGAGCCCGTATGTATACTATATGTGTAGGTATTATATTATCTGTGCCTATATTATTAACATGTGGGCTGTACACGGATGTTTACCGGAGGCAATAGGCGTATATTGAAGAACAGCATTAACATTTTCTTAGTCGTGCATTAGTTCTTAAACCAATGATTCACGGTCACTTCACCTTGATTGGACGATGATGATCCTAGCAAGGTCTTATTGAAGATGTTTGTGTTGAGGTATAATGTAGGTGCTATAGGCAATGTAGAAAAACAAGCACTCTATTGATAGTTGAATTAAATCGCTCTGTGTTTCTCATATTTTTATACGTCCGCCTATTGTCTAGGTGAGTTTACATCTGTACAACATAACAACCGAGACAAAAAGTGCCGGTTCTGTTCAATAGTAATAACGATAATTTGAATACGAGGTCGAAGGAAACGTTCTTATGCATCTTGCGCATTTGTCGATGTTTTTGTTCGGTATAGCTAGTTCCGGGCCTTGAATTTTGATAGTGTTCTATACCTGAAAGATTTGCAATTCAGATAGGTAGCTAGCTTTAGATTTAAAAAAAACCGTATTTATGCGGGATACCCGGGTAAACAACCAGTTCTGGATGGTTTTCCAATGTATTACATGCAAGTCTCATCCACTGACCTTATAAAGGAGGAGGTTCTCATTTCGGTTGTATTTTTTTTTATATTCTTACCTTTTATTAGGTAATAAATCAATGACGATGCGCGACGGATCATTTATAAATTATCGTAAGGTTACTTGATATATGTAGGTAAGTAATTAATCTGCCTTCATTTCCAAAACAGTGGCCAAATTCTCTGTGACTATACTTGCTTCATAACATAATTATAATGTACCTACATAAGACTTCCATTGATACATTACATGACCATGAGTTGTTATTGTTCATGTTCAACTCGAAACGGGTCAAATTCAAAAGAATTACAACATTCATAATATTGGTTTTTGTTGAGTATAAGTAGGTAAGTAATAAGAATTTAATTTTATTACTCACAAGCTTAAAAAGTGAGAGCTAACTATAAAATAGGTAGAGTAACAAACACTTTAATTATACAGATTGCTTTTTTAATAATTATAGTATTTCTGGAAATATGTAGTAAGTACTTAAAATTTAATATTTATCAGGAACAAGCGAGAGCTTAAATGATTCGAAAATATATCTGCAACGACAGTTAAAGTAAGATATTTCGCCATTACGTAATGGACATTGGACATATTATCACTTTCTATAGTCCCTAATTTTGAGTAGACTAAAAAATATACTAGCTTCATAATATAGTTGAATTAATCATAGTTATTACCTTCCGTATGCTAGGCGTGGTGCTCGAGGCTGGTGATGTGGCTGATGAACCGTTCGATATCGAGGAGTTAGAGTCTTGACCACATGCAGGCTGAAATTCGAAAAAAAAACAGTTAAGTAGAGAGAGCTTATTATAGCATAGGAATCACACATACACAGACAATCTACACCCCCATTTCAATACTTATTGCAATCACTTTCTACAGACCTTACCTATAGTTACATTTTAATTTTGCTTAATTTAGAATGAGTTTTCTTTTAGGTATTCTCAGTTTAGTTCTCTTATTATCAAAAGATGCGTTTGTGAAAATCTGCCACCCTTGGCACCGCGTCGCGATTTCAGTACACCTGCCTTGGTTAGCATTGGGGACCCAGTAGGTGGCGGATCGCTGTCATACGAAACTTTATTTTAAAGCTCTGAGTGACACTGCAACTGTTATAGGCGGTCGTGTCGCTTAACATCAGGTGAACGACTACCTCGTCACGTCATTCATCCTCATAAAAAAGAGGCACTTGGCCACAGGGCGTGATTGAGGCTATGTACACGAGACGAGATGGCATAGTGCGGGTGATAGATGGATAGACTCAAACGGGGATATTACGTCGCCCCGAAAAATGTTTGTTCCGCTCTAAAAGAGAGGAGTAAGTATGTGGCGATTCTTGGCGCTATTAGGGTAACGAACGCTTCAGTCACCAAATCCGAGTAATAATAGAATGATACTGGTATAAACAAGGCCTAAGGGATCATAAACACAAATAAATGGTTAAGATTATTACAGATTTCTATTTCATATGATTTGTCTTACCTATTGATGATGCCATAATATTCAAAAGCTTATTTAATCATTTAATCTAATATTATAATTAGGTATGTATTCTACATTGTTAGAATGCTATCCTACAAAGGCAAACTCATATTACTCGGACAAATGCTGTGAAACTGGCAATTTTATGCTAATATCGTTGAACGTATAGAGTTGGGAGTCATTTCCTTTTCCGGGCTACTACGAAAGGGAAATTGCATTGTCGTGCTCATCAGAAGCTATGGCTCTTTTCACACCTACCTGTGTGCCCTGCTAATGGATGTCCAGGAATATAATGAAGTGTTCTATTAACACCTAAGTATTAGGTAAACATAAGTAAACAGTTTTATTTGAAGACCAATTTGTTTTTTAATATGACGCAAATTATTGGTCATTTCAAAGGTCAGCCAAACTGGTTTTTAATTTCAGTAGGTACTTATACTCACATTTTATGGATCATAATTAGGTACATATTCTATGTTATAACATAAATTAGGTTTCACAGTCTGCTGGCGCTGACCTCATAACTTGGCAACGTTGTCATTTACATCCATATCAGATAGGTAATTAACCAATGTCCCATTGTCTTTTCACGCTCTAAATTCCCGGCCATTCATTTTTAGATGGTAATAAAACTCATTCATGTAATAGCAGAATCAGTTAATCCATTACAAATAGTTAACAGTAGATGTATTATGCACCTACCTCGATACTTAGTATGGTTATGTCTTATCTTGCGATAACTAAGTAATTACAGATAACTCTATATTTATATCAAGTGCAGTTGAGGCGCCATGAAGTCTACTTCTCACTGAATATGGATATGCATAAGGTGCATGACCTCATGCAAGCTGGTGGCTGTTATCCAATGTTTATACAGGAGCGAGGAGGTCACGTGACGGCGTTACGTGGCGTCCGAGCGGTCCAACGCTTGGCTACTCTCCAAAATGCTTGTAACACTTATTTTATTATGCTAGCCGACGTTCCCCGATGTGACCTAAGTGCTGCAAGGATCCTACGTGCATTGCTAGCTCATAGTTTTACTGTGAAAGCGTCTAGGAATGAGCATTGCAAATATCGGCGGTGCGATAATTGGCATCAGTCTGAGAAGGCTATTTTTAGGAACAGTAGGCTCATTGTGCCTTTATAGTGGCCATATTTTATTCATGCCGCTTACCTACTTAAGTTCTAGCATGTTTAGTCATAGAGGCGAGACTATTTCAGAGAAATAGGTTTCCATTATCACGTGTTTACATAAAAGTTTATCGTGAATATAAACGAGTCACGCGCAATTAATGAGATTCATTAACCGTTCTATTGTGCACAGTGGTGAAAAGTTGAAACATTACGATCACTATCTAAACAGCGTGATAAGAAAATAGAGTACAAATGCTCACCTTGAAATTGGAGTTTTGTTGGTACTGGTCCAATTGATCCAAGGGGTTGGTCATAGTGATGACGTCGTTGACGATCTCCGGTGTTCTCAGAGTCGTTGTGCCCCCTGACTCCGCTGCCAGGAGGTTGATCATGCTTGAACTTGAGAAGTTCACATTGACGCTCAAGTTGTATGTCCCTCCTTCACCTTCGTTCCCCACTGCTGCAGACGGCGATGGAGACGTATCCTCGCACTTTATCGTCGGCACAGCAGAGCTCATGCTCGAGGAATTCATGATATCCTTGTAAGGAGCCAGTTTCGCTTCTTTTTGGTAACGGTTCACAATAAAAACTATAGTTCTTTAACCTAAGATCACTGTTTCACTATAACTAGCTTATCTAAATATCACTGCTTGTGGTAAACTTGTTTCGAATGGCACTTAACGTTCTGAGTGAGAAGTCTTCACGGGTGGCGTTCGTTCACTATTTTCCACCTGCAAAGAAATGAAAAACATTTGGTCAATATTATGCAATGGTATTTGTAATGTATGTGCCAGTAGCTAAGGATATGCTGCATAGAGGTGATAACTTGGTGCCAAATATGCCAGAACAATCTTTGAATCACTGTTATTAATCATACAAATATATGTGCTATTTTGTGAGACTTGTGACTTGAATTCTGAGAAAACTGGAAATCTGTACGACCTAAAATCTGTTCAGTAAACAACTGAAGGGCACAGTTTCGCAATCGGCCGAATCGGCGGAGCCCCGGCTTTCGCAAGAGTGCATGCGGCTGGTTTTTAATTAGAGCTATCCGAAGCTGTCACGACCTCGCTGCCAGGATGCTTCTCCAATAAAACGCTTTTTTACAGGCCCCAATTGAACGCGAGCCATAAAATTTAAAACTACGCGCTTTTTACGACGCATTTTAACGCTCTTCCGTGTACCATGTCGCCTCCATTGTTTGGCGCAGGCGTGGTATCGCGGGATTAGCAGACGACGGGCGGCGCAAGGACATGCATGGATTAAGCAATTAACAAGCACACGATATCGATGTTAGCTATAGACAACATTATGTGGAAATTAAGGCATCAGGCATTATTAAAACACGGTCGTGACGAAGCTATTCGTCAAACGGGGGCTAAGTCCACAGGCTCCATATATAGCGAGTCGGCTCGAAAGCTGCCGAGCGCCTTGACCTGGCGTATATCTGTGTATCTCATATCTGTCGCACGTAAACACAATAAAGCACCGACTCAGAGTAACCTAGTTTCGGCATTTGCTTATTCTACTCGCGAGCTCAGAGGAAAACAAACCTCAGCCAGAAATATGAAGCCAGATACAGACAACCGATCCCAAGGTTAACTCTTAGTTCTAGGAAACTATACATTTATTTGTCACAAAACGTAATTATTTACCACAATTAAAGTACATTTTAGTATAACTTAATTGTTTTTGGTTTCGAATTATTGATGGAATTATCCTTTATTATGTAGGTATACTTATGCGTTTAAGTAAGTACTTATGCTTAGGTGACACCTATCTATTGCCCAAACGATTCATTTTTGTGCACTAGGTTATCGTATAAAGGGATGTATTAGAGAACTGCATTATACACCTATCTACAATGTAGTTAATATAATGGACCTAGGTATTTTATAGTATACCCAAATACCTAACTACAAACGGATCATATATCAATGAAACTTATAATTATTTTAACTTTATATGTCTCCCTGTTATGTACTTATTATTATTTTTATTTGGGTAAGTAATCTTTTCTCTTTCCATTTTCACCAGCACTACCACTCGTTCCACACTACACAAAGGTTATCTGGAAGAAAATGCTACTTAGCATTAAGTTTGCATATGTACTCGGTTTGCTCTTGTGCAATAAAGCATTTCCGCGTAAAATTACCTATTATAGGTATTATTTGGTGTAGATATAATACAGCTTGTTTTTCCATAAGCAATTCGCTTTTGTCACAGATGAATGGACGCTATATAATTATATTTATCAAATAACACTGCATTTTCAATTTCATCTGTATTACTTAGATTTTTTGTACCTTTAGGCCTACTTACATTTGATTGGGTTGGTGTACTAATCACGTACTAATGTACTCATATGAAGTCAAACAAGTCACCTGCCTATTTATCTTAAGCACCTGCTCGTATAAGCAGACAAGTGTCTCCTATTGATGCAAAAAATGCCGAGACCGTTGAATGTTTTGCGCAACTTAAAATCGGTAGGTTTATTTGATGAGTAAACGCAGACCATCTGTATAAATATGAGAATGCACACATTAGCCAAAGATTTTACACTCCCACAATAAACATCGGCCTAATGGTGAAAGCGACAAAGTGGAAAACTAGGGAAAATTTTACGAGCGATTGCATTAGACATAAATTGTTAATCTAGCATAAAGGTCTAATGAAATTCATCACATAATGGGTACTCATACTTGTGCCTAACTGCCCATTACTTGCTTGTGTTCAAACCACGATTTTTGCTGGCCTATCGGAGTGAATAAACCGGGCTATAGTGTGGGCGCCAATAACTGCCTTATAGCGAATATGCAAATAACATTAGGTAGGACGTCCGTGCCCGAAAAGGGGGAAAGAAATAACGCTAATGTATCCGCTCGGAGCCGCGTGGGCTTTGGATTAGTTCTTGATAAATGTAGCAAAAATTACTAAGTTGCTTCGCAGCTGCAGTCTGCCAGTATTATGCTCAGTTGGAGCTTTTACTGTCCAACGTGAAACTAAATTGGTATAACGTTTCTAGACTACATATCTATGCAAATAATCAACTGCATGACGCAAACTATCTTCCTATCGACGCACATCCACTTTCAAACAATTTCATAGCGAAATCGTATCATTGTGTCTGTTTAATTGTAATACCTACCTACCTACTTACTGCGTAAATTGAGTGCGTTACACAAAGACTTCTCGTAGTCGTTATTATCTATAGCTTTTATTTTCTAGGTAAGTAGGTAAGTATCTATATGTAGGTAATTTCTATTTTATGGTGATAAAGCGTGAGAGGAATATCGCTATAAAGGAAAGGGGGTTCTAGCTTCAGTCTTAAAAGGACATAAAAACGCCGATAAGTTAAGGCTGATACGGCGTTTCACTCTATAGTGGGGTGACGAGAAATGGGTGACCTAGTTT
Organism: Ennomos erosarius; assembly: GCA_963580505.1. Classification (NCBI taxonomy): domain Eukaryota; kingdom Metazoa; phylum Arthropoda; class Insecta; order Lepidoptera; family Geometridae; genus Ennomos; species Ennomos erosarius. Next base: position 6,232,592 of record OY756992.1, on the reverse strand, counting down.
GAACCGCGCCCGCTGCGTAGTATGGTTAATACCAGTCGACTTAATTGCATTTTTACGAGGGGCCTTTAATTATGTAGGATTGTATTACATACTCGTTTCAGTTTTAACTTTGTATTAGAACTTAAAGCACAAAACCTTCTTTTATTTTCAATTCTATGTAGAGCTTTCAGTCCTTGTTTAATAACCACACGGAAATGTTGAATCAACCAGCGGCTCTTTGTCTTGTCTTATAGTTTCGTTTGCTTTTTTATCATCACAGAAAAAAACCTATAATAAATTATCCTCCGCACAGTTATGATGGCCGACATAACAAATGTTGCTGTACACAATAAGTAATAAAATAAATCTAAATGCATATTTCTACCTCATTGTTATTCAGGTGTAGAAGACGTAATTTTTTCTCGCTGTGTCTCGCATTAGCATTAACAAAACAATGCCTCAACCACTTTGTTACAGAACGGATGCAACAAATTTTAAAGTGCTTATCAGAATCTGTAAATAAAAAATGGATAATTGCTAGGCATTAGGCAAAGGAAAAAAGTTCCGTCATAGATATGCCTAGGGCCTGGCCTCGCCTGGGATCATTAAAAAAGGAATTTCAAACGTACCTATTCCCATTTTAATGTAAAAAGATGGGGTAGTTTAGGTCTTAAAAACTGGCCATGCGTCCTCTCGCTCTACTGTTTGCTAAAGACGTGTAATCCCATCACTGAGAATTGCGTACGTTACACCTAATTTAAGCGGATTTAATTCAATCATAGCGGTGCTAAATCTTCCCTTTTATAACCTATTTTCGGTTTCGTTATCTGACAAAGATGTGTCTAATATGTATAGTAGACCAGCTTAGGGCACTCACGGCACGGTTACCTACATATGTGCCATACCTAATAAGATAAGCTACATTTACTGTGACAGTAATTGACTGTATAGGTGTTATGTATCTGCTAAGATTTTTACAAAACTGCTTAAAAGAAACCTACTATTACCTAGTAGGTTTAGATAGACCTATACCACCATACCTATATATATTAATACGTTAGCTATACAAGATTTATTCCTACTTAAAATAGAAGAGGAATTCCAATTACACTGAAAATAGAATCCTTGGCGCCATTGTCCAACAATAGCAGTTAGATCACACGATTAATTCAATAATGCCATGCCCGGGCGCGACAGTCAAACCATCAATAAAGCTGTCAAGCCGGGCGATCATCAATAAACTGTCAAGCCGTACACGAACGGTAGAATGCATGACTGACTCAGTCGGATTGCATCTATGTCTACATTATTGACTTTTTTTTTTCTTTATAGAATTGGTTTATTGACGGATAATTAGTACTTACCTATGTTCGTAAGCTCCTATTTAAAAAAAAAGAGTTTTTAAGAAGGGAGAGTCGGCCTGGAATGCGTATAGGTAGGTACCTACGGTCTAAAAAAGTGCGTACAAAAATCAAACTAAACTGCTTAGGTAGGTTCTTAGGTACGTTTATTGTGGAATTAACTGATACCTATGTAACATCTAAGTAAGTACTTACATAAGTTGGTAATTGCCAATTTAGATATTAGCCGCTATGTTATTTTAATGTGGGTAAAACCGTGAGGTTATTAAGATGTTACTTTACGTATTAACTACCTATAATTTGGCGTAATCTCAGTAATCATTACTATGTAGGTACCTACATGTGCTTATACCTAAGCCAGTATAAGTAAGTGCATGTACCAAGTCAGTAAATATACGTACGCGTATTAGTAGGTAGTACCTACCTATATAGCTGCTATAAATATATATTATAAATAAAACTAGTCTTAAGAAAAATCCTTGAAATTTTTCATAAAAGTTAGGAAATAGATGAAAAGCTGTTTCAGTTTTCGGCACTCTCGTTTGGTAAGAATAAGAAAAAATAATATTTATTGCTAAAGAAAAACTACATAAAAACATAATACACAACAACTATAAACACATAATTTTAGCTGGCAACAGGAGTAGGCTCAGCACTGTGCTGCGTAAAAAATAAATCTACACAGGGCTGGTTTTCAGCATACCCCGGTTCTCGCACAAAGGTGTTAGTCGAGTCATGGTGAGAGTGCGGGTCAAAAATTTACTTCAACATAAGTTATTAATTGCACAGCTTACTTTAAATAGAAAAACAAAAGATACTTATGCACATTGGAGACAACTATATAAACTGGATCATCCAAGTGAACAGAATGATACAGTAAGATACAGGTTTATTATGTTTAGTATTATAAGTGGATTAATTTGAATGTAAAAGGAAAAGAAATCAGTCATCTATGGAAAAAGTCTAAATAATTAGGTATGGTATTCTAGCATGGACTAGTGTAACTGTAATGTGATTATGATTGTGTGCGTGTAAATCTTTCTGTATGTGTATGTAGGGGTGTTTTTGCGTGTGTGAATGGATTGTATTTTAATGAAACCTACCTACCTAAGTTTTAGACTGATTTTATTTTAAACCTAGTTTTATTTCTGAGGGTTTAACTTATACCATTAGTAGTAATTATCAACATTCGTTGCGGCTAATCAAAAAGGAATGTTAATAAACCACTTCTCCATTAGGTTTTTAATTAAACCTCAACTCCTCTGGCGATTAGATAATTTGACTCGAGTTTTATGATTGCTCTACCAATAAGGTCAATGCCAATTTATGTTATTAGTTTGGTTATCGAGTTTAGGAAGACATAACTGTAAGAAAAATATTTTATTAAATGCGGTTATGGCTTAATATTGGCGATTAATTTACTTTTCTTTTGATTTTTATTTATTTATTTAATTACGATCATTTTCATTCAATCCTTTAGGATCTTGATTATGTAGATAGGTACATATTGGTTCTGCAGTCTAGGGCCAATAATTATACACTTTCAAACACATAATTTTTTCATCTATAAGGTCAAAAAACTAATATGAACAAATGAATAAATATCATACTAACAAGCAGGTATAAGTAATATCTAGTCATGCAATACTAGTTTAGGTATGATCAGCCTACCAAATACTCTACCTCAATTCTACTAGCACTATAATAGGTCCTTATCCTTACACAAACCCGCTTCGAATCCAGCGAAATGGCTTTCAAACGTCGAGCAAGTCATGCACAAAAACTTGTACTGGCAACTTTTTTCCAAATCAAACCAAAGAAAACGCGTTCTTTATTTAGCGTGGCAACAGCTTGTCCGTCCTTGACACTCGACAGCGGGCAAAAACTATCGGCCGCAAATTCGGCGCGTCTCGCGCAGTGGGTGTGTTCTGCACGTACGGATACGCACGCACACACGCAAGAGGACTCCCATGCCATAGAATAAAATAAACAGGGAAAACTCAGAAGCGTCGAACGGGAAAGCAAGGAAAGTATAAGGCTTGCTTGGATTTTTCTGAAACTTAGAAAAATTGTCCAGGAAAAGATTAATTTTCATAGATATTGATAGGTATCTTTACTTATAGTCATGGTCCAAATAGATACATTACTTCGTATTTCTAAATTGGAGGTCAGCAATATAGTCCAATTTGTATCAATCCTGACATGTTGAGGACGCCCACATAGTCAGTTGGTCTAAAATTAAACTATTTAGAGCTATTTTCGGGGGGCCTTAACTATGTTAATTCTTTCAATAATGTACCATATTTTTCAATCTTCAAAGGCTGAGTTGGAGTAATATTACAAGGCTTATGTTTTGGGAAAACAGATTTCTTAACAAAACTAAAAACTTCAGGTCGTCAAGCGCAGACATTAAACCTGAATGTTGAAGCATTTAAACATTTTATTATAATGAATCCAATACCTACCGAATACGCAGGACTAAATGAATAAAACAAATTGTGCCGAGTTTAATAAGCAATTATTTGCTGCACCTCGGTCGAAGACCTTGAATAAAATATTCGCACACGAGAGCTTTTAATATGTAGGTACTTATAAACTTACTTGCACAACTGATTATGAATGAATGATTTTCAATGTCTAAAGGCAGACATTACTCGATAAAGTAATTGCTGTATTGTCTTTTGCTATAAGTAGGTTAACCAGGGTTGTCAACTTTTATATATTTTTTATACATTGTAAATTAGTTAGGTACCACATTATAGGCTCAAAGCGGTTAGCAGTACCTAAATAACCAAATTCCTTAAGAACTCCAACTACTTTTTAATTTCTACAAATAAGCGTGTAACATGTCTTTTTTCATTCAGTTAATTAAGTATAATAACTAATTATATATATTGCAATAAATAGCTAGGTATACTTATACTCACATAAAATATAAGTTACTATCTACCTGCCTACGTTCTCTGAACTGAAGATTATAAATCTTGGCAACCATGACTGTATGGCAATAATAATATTCAAAGGCATGTCCTTTCTGACACCATACACATTCTATAGAAATATATACTATATTCGGATAAGTATACCTACCTATACTTTATTCAGAACGGCGGCGCCACAACACAACATATAACTATACATAACACACATGTAGATACTACAGACAAGTATAATCCATATGTTTTATTACTTGTATGTGTGTAGGGAACAAAGGAAGTATGGCAAGGCAATGTATTGTTCATTTAGTTTCCGAGTCTGCCGAATTATAGACGAATTTGCAATTCAAAGTTATGTAACAACGACGACACCCACGTGATGTACGAAAGTCATTGTAGCGGCTACAGGTATCAAGTTTAAGGCACACTCGCAATAAAGCCTCGTACCAAACACCCACATCGATTACATTTAAAAAGAATTTTACAAATAAAATTTATGTAGGATAAAATAACGTCGGCAGATCGACACCCCAATTTTATTTAAAATCATATTTTCCTATTGTTTTTTTTTTTTAATAAAAAGCGGCTAACTTTAGAAAATAGTGTAAGTAGTCATTCAAAACGTCCCGGGTATAACATTAATGATGATAATCTTCTTATCAAAAGTACAGAGGTGAATAAACTTAAAATTAGTAAGTAACAGGTTGCGGTTGTGGGTGGAAAACGGAAGCTTTTTATACGGCGTGTAAGCTAGTTAGGTGCAGGTGAATAGATGATTATTATACTTGTATGGAGCTATGGAGAGAGCTATGCAAGATAAGATACGAAATGAGGAGATCCACAGGAGAACTATAGTGACCGATAGAGCTCTTAGAATTAGCAACTTGAAATGGCGGGATGGGTGGGCCACATTGCTCGTAGGTGGACCGACGATCTGGTTAAAAACGTAGGTTTTTGTTGATAAAGATAATGATGCCGCTAGATAAGAAGTAGCCTGCGATTACACCCGTTTGTTTAGACATTAGGTATTAGGCATTGATGTTAAAAAACAATAGATTTTAAAATTCCCCTTCTCATTATTTTATTGCATATTATGTAGCGCTCAAAGCGAAGCATGCCGTTCCTAACCGATCGGTAAAGTTAGCAACGTTCGCTACGGGCATTACTGTAATTGGTGACCGCTACAGCAAAAAGTGTTATTTACAACTGACTACCGTGCTTCAGACGTCGGTCCCGGCTGCTGTCGTAAGACAATAGTCGTTAAGCCAAGTCAGGCCTTCGGGCGCCTAAAAACTCTGACACCAAGGCTGACCACTTGCCTACACAGGAAGAAGAAGAAGATGATGATTTTATATCCAGTGGTTTGGACTGTCCATTGACTTTATAATTTAGGGCTTGTCTGTCGGTCAGTCAATCATTCATAGAAAAGCCTTTTATCAATATTGTTATTACATCCTTTGCTATTAATGCTAAGCTATAACTTACCTACTATACCGTACCTTATATACCTACTATTGTGCTTCTATAAGTATGTCAAACAATATCTCCCTCGATTAACATTCAGATCTATTGTTCGATACATTCTTAACCTTCACCGATTTTCCACAGATATTATAAATCACGAAGAATTTACATTACACTCCTCACGACCAACGCATCTGAATTGAAATAAAACACGATAGAGCTTTGTAAATAAGCATTTTATATTTATCTATACTGCATAATCATTGAATGCTTATGGCAATTTTAATAATGGAAAAACTTTGCGTAATTTATTAGTTTTCTTAAAACGTATACTTTATTTATTTATGAACAAAGTGTCAGGTTAGTATTAAGTACTACTTACCTACATGTTTGATGGAAAGAATATTTAAGCCTTTTGGTAAACGGAATGGATGAATAGAAATAAAATAACAGTGCAAACTTTTATTTTATGTAACTTTAGAGTTCAGAGCAGAAAATTTTCGTTGACATCCTCTATATAGGTACTCTACACAATTATTCGTACGCGGAAAACTGCAACTATCGACCGCAACGTGCACTTTGTTGGGCGACCTCGTCCATTTTACGACAGGAAACCAATAAAAAGATAATACCTGGACACTACAAAGAGCTTAGTTAATTACATACTAGCTCAGAACTCACGTACACATGCACCTGTAAAGGTAATATACAAGGTAGATGAGTATTTATTATTGTGCTCTATGTGCTGAAATTAATCTTTATCGTGTCCCCAAGGTTATGTGCATCTAATCTGTTAGAAATTAGTTGTCGTTATTGCAAATAGTTTTATTTTATGTTGAATAAAACCTAGTCGTTGCTATTGATGGGTCAATTTAAGCTAAGGAAACTAATATGATATTAAAACATCGTGAGTCGTGACGCTGTATAGGTCGGTCGAGACCAACAGCATTAGCGTGTTAAAAAACCATTTTTAGGGTTCCGTACACAAAGGGTAAATCAACGGACACTCCTATTTCTGACGCTCCGCTGTGCTGTCCGTTCATCTGTCTAGTGTCTATATGTAAGGTCTGGCTGTCCGCCGCCGCGTCGGTCACCAGGCTTAGGTATCTAATATCCCGTTGATAAGTATCTTATTTGGTTGCTCAAACCTACCACTTACCTAACTATAAGTGCTCTGCCTATATAGGTAGTATAAAGATACAAAACCAAACCAAATATACCTACAAAACTTTTGATTCTCATTCATGAGAGGTCAAAGACTCTACATAAAACTTGGATCGAATGTAGGTACGTACCTAAAGCTTGACTTCCAAAGTCGTATATTTGCGTAAACAATACAAAATAATGTTTTGAACACGAAATGATGTTATGCCCCTAACGGGACGTTCTTGTAAGGCTTGAAGTAGGCTGCGCAGGAGTCGTTTGTTAGCCGACTTTATGTCGCGAAATTATATCCTCTGACAGTTTTCCAAGAGTCGTTCAAAATATAATATTACAAACTTACTTTTAGAATAATATGGGTACTTAGTAGGTAATAGTGGCTACTTTATCTGTTACCACTATTTTAAATAAATTATTATAACTAAGTACTTTTTTTTTAATGGGGGTTGTCGTTGAGCTACATGTCTGTAATACGCGACCTAAAGATTAAAACACTGAAATAGGTGAATGTGACTTATCTACATATATATATAAACCGCAGAACGTGTTATATTTATGCAAATAAAACCATTCAATTAAAAGTTTCGTTATGTAATGTACTTAGTTTAAAAATAACCGGAACTAAGCAGTATAGTTGGTAATTACAGATAATTTACAGCATTAAAATTAAACATAATGGCCCGTTAAAGTAAACAATCCATGATAAGATTGATAAGAAGTAAGAACATTCTGGAAGAATATGCGATAAGTGACCACCAGCACCGGGTCAACTTATCTTATCTTAGCCCATATTTCAACAAAGTTGAAGTCATTTACAAACTACTTAAGGCGCTGAATGCTCCCAAATCGACTATTTTGAACATGATTGTCTCAAAATGTATACACCATTCACAGAATTAAAAAAAATGCATGTTAATACTGGTCATATCTCCTTTCCATCTGCAGAAACCAAAACACGATTACGAAAAGTTTTTTCGATAGAAAAAATCGTAAAGTGAAAATATTACACCCCTTTGAAATAAATCATGGTGATAAGTTATGTTTCTATACATTCGTCTGTAAGCTTATTTTTATTATAACAATAAGCGTTTCTTTTATAACTAATTATTTGTACCGAAAAAGTGCAGTCGAAGTGCAACGCAACCCAATCGCCATATTTCTGCTACGCATAAAGGGACCCTATTTTATACAGGAAAACGGTTCATGTTCGACTGCTGTAATAAACGTGCTCGCATTGGGTCCTGTCAGCGTATTAACAAGCCTTCTAGCTTTTACAAATCGCATTAAAACGCGCATCTTTTCTGTGTTGTGAGCGTAAGTAACCGGTTTATAACGTCCCTTGAAATATAGGCATAAGTTACGTTAAAACCGGCTAAGTGCGAGTCAGACTCGCGCACCAAGGGTTCCGTACCATTATCTATTAAAACGAGCAACAAATACCGTTTGTTTAATGGGAGACCCCGTAAATACACTAAATGACATTGTATGAAAGCATGTAATAAATAAATAAATATTTATTTTATTATATTTTTAAATACTTATTTTTTTGTTATAGCGGCAACAGAAATACCTTCATCATCTGTGAAAATTTCAACTGTCTAACTATCACGGTTCATGAGATACAGCCTGGTGACAGAGAGATTGACGGAAAACGGTGTCTTAGTAATAAGGTGGGTCCATTTTACCCTTTGGGTACGGAACCCAAAAAATTAACAAGAAAATCTTGTGGCAATCATACAAACAATTTTGTCCGATATTAAGAATCAGTGCACTGTAAATATTGCTTCAAGCACATGATTTATGTATTCTGTTTACTTTGTATTCAGCGCTCGATTTCAACATATCGCGATGTATTCGCCGATTTACAAATTACCCTACTTTCAATGATCAATGAATATTTTCCAAAACTAATATATAAAAGTGAAACGTTATTTGTGTTTGTTTGTATGGTGGATTTTATGTTAAAATAACTGAGTTGCACAGATTTCGGCCCAAGTATTTAGGTACTTACCTAATACCTATTACAAAGTTAAATCGTATTGAACGGCACACGCTATTTGACTATTGAGATCTGCATTTTATTAAGGTGGGAGTGGTGGAACGTTTACTCTTCCGCGGGAAATTCAAAATTAACACAGTTTTTTTAGCTAGCGCAAGTAGCTATATACAAGGTGGCCTTGAATTGGTATGTTATCTCAAAAGTTACAAGTTGTGTTAGCCTTACTTGAAACTGCGTGTTTAAAACCTCCATGGTAAAATTAAATCCACTCACATAATTGCACGTGCGATCGCTACGATAATTAAAAGATACTAAATTCATTTCTAAACAGGTCGTTAAACTCATTTATGTTCATTTGGTCAAGGACGAAGTCTAATTTTACATGGTATTTCTTCAATGAAAAACTATTAATTTACAAAAGTCGCAGAAGAAACATTGTCTACCTTGGGGAGTCGACTTACCTCCGTTCGGGATGATATACCAATTCAAACTCAGGCTGTATAGCTGCAATATGAGTTTACCTATAAGCTGTGCTAGCTAGAAAAGAACAATAGATAACCTTGAATTTCCTGCTTGAAAGTGATCTTTCCACCACTGAAAAAATGCTTTAAATGCCGGCTAAAAGTATTCGCAGAAAATTGCGGATAATTTGTGGAATCGCGAAACGCCTCTAATATAAATATTTATGAAGTAATGTTTCGTAACGAAAACTTATAAAAGCTTTTGTTGCGGTGCTATCTGCATTTTTTATTATTATCGATGGAAATTAAAAAATAGTAACTTAGTAATATCTGTAGGTATTATATTATCTGGGGTAATAGTATGTTGTATGTTCGACTTGCGTTAATTTTTTCCGTGATCCTATCAATTGAATTTTACAACAATGCTCTTTATATAGGTACTCATTTGAATTTACATATTCTATTTTTCTTTATGACTCAAAAACATAAGTAAACAGAATTAACTAATAACACAAGACAATATAAAAATAATTGTAAATAACGTGACTTCAGTGTTCGCGTATAAGCACTAAAACTGTGACCTAGTATTCTATATTGCGGTTTTGACCTAATCTATCCTGCCCACACGGGGACGTGCTTGGATCTTTTCAAATGCTAACAACAACAAAAAATCTTGGCTTGTCTTTTGTGTGCTTTAATGTTAAATAGTAATTGTTGTTGATTTTATTTTGTTGAATATAAAATTTATAATTGCAAACTAAAATCACAATAAGTTCTTATTAGATTATTATCTGTTTAAATAAGTTCCGGAATCCGTTAAACAAAGAATCATTAACTGTTCTCAAGTCGTTTGTTTGGGCTACGCTTGTAACAGCAAAATTGAAACAATAGTTTGACATTTTAAGGGTTTTTATGGCCAAAGCATAAATAAATAACAACCACACAATCACATAATAAAGATTGTGGACCCTAACTAGGATTCCCTAAAAAGAGGACCCAAGAACTACGGGTGTTGTGGGACCATATTCCTGCCCCACAACACCTGGACACATAACAACTATTTATATCCTTTCACAGGAATCAAACCAACAGATTCCAGGTTATGAGCCGACCTGCATAACCACCGCACCTGAGGCTGTCAAACTATCTCTTCTGACTGAATTTTTATGATAGATGATGCTAAAACAGTAATTACCTATCTCATTTTGTAATCCTGCACTTATCGATAATCCTAAGATAAAGTAAGTTACACGTTGATTAACTATTATCGATGTATAAAATCAGGGATAACAAGGAGGATTATGTACTTCTAATATCATCCATTGAACATTGTTTTCAAAGTTTTTTAACTTGCAATACCTAATTATTATAAAGTGAATATGTAATTAATTTTGATTAAACGTCGTTATCGATTAATCTGATAGCTAGCAGCATATATAATAAGGGATGCATTATAATTTGAATCACTGTAAAGTCTCACGATGAAGTTGGCACTAGTGACCCTGTTCGCCCTCGTGGCTGTGGCCAGCGCCAGAATTCTTCCCGATCAAATCGATTTGGAAGATATCACGGCCTACAACTACCTAGAGAAGATCGGCCTTCCCCTGGCCGAGAAGATACGTAAGGCTGAAGAGTCCCAAACTAGAATTGTTGGGGGTTCAGCGGCGAGCACTGGTCAATTCCCGTACCAGGTGAGCATTATCTCAATTCCACTAGGTATTTCATAATCATTTTTATGATTGTAGTCGTCGTTATTTAAATTAAAGAGGGCAGAAAAGGTAACATAAGTATTCACCACGTTTGGCAGGCGTCTTCGTGATCGTGGAAGATTTGAATGTACGGAGAAGATGCCCATTCTCTGAATATCATATATAGCCGGCTCTTACGGCACCCACGGCTAGAGATGGGATAGTGCTATTCCCCATGTTCATAGGTGTTGAATAAAGTATTATTAAATGGTTATTGTGAAATTTTTGTTCACAGGCTGGCCTTCTCGCTCAATTCGCACAGGGCCAGGGTGTCTGTGGTGCCTCCTTAGTTAGAAACAACCGATTGGTCACTGCTGCTCACTGCTGGTTTGATGGTGTTAACCGAGCTACGTCGTTCACGGTTGTCCTTGGCTCCCTCACTCTCTTCTCTGGCGGCAACAGGCAAAACACTAATCGAGTAGTGATGCATGGTAGCTGGACCCCAAGCCTCGTCCGTAATGATGTAGCTATAATAACGATAAACGCTGTGGGCCTTTCAAGTAAGTGGGTCGAATAGGACGTAAAAAAGTGTTGATATAAGTAATTTGACATTATAGGTAACCTGTTTTATTAATCTGGTATTATTATGCTATATGTTCCGGAAAAAAAAACTAAGTCGTTTAAGATATAATCTACCATAAGTGACCACGCCCGAGCTGAATGCAGCTGGCCGTGCCTCTGGATTTCCTCTTACGGCTCCCGCGGGAAGAGATGGGGTGGTATGATTCTCAATTTCCCACACCGCATTATTTCATGCATTTTACAGACACTATCGCTACTATCGCCCTCCCTGCTGGAACCCAGCTGAATGAAGTCTTTGCTGGAGAAAACGCTGTTGCTTCTGGTTTTGGTCTCACCAGTGACGGTATGTGCCTACTTGTTTCTATTTCAATTTCAAGATATTATTAAGAATAGCATAATTAAAAGTTGAAATACAGGAAACTCGATGTCCTGAAAAAACATTTTAGGTACATGAACCTTGAGAAAGAATTATTCGCTTCATAATTTCTATAGTACCTGTAGCGAGATTTAATAAATAAATGAATAATAAATAAATATGTGTGGAGATTTCAAACAGCGCCATCTAGCCCCAAACTAAGCAAAGCCTACGGGGACCAGATAACTGATATAATACTTACATACTTTTTTGTTTGTACTTAGAATGCAATATAACACCCAGACACAAAACAAGCATCTATTCATCTTAATGTTTGTCCTGGGTAGGAATCGAACCCACAGCCTTCAGTTCAGAAGTCAGGGCTACTACCAACGGAGCTATCGGACCCGTCCGATAATATAATATCTTCAGCTATTCCTGTGATATGTACCTATGTCATATACATTTGTGTTGCAGGTGGTAGCATCAGCACGGCACAGTTTCTTAGTCACGTGAATCTGCCTGTGATCACCAACGCCGTCTGCTCGTTCTCGTTCCCCTTCATCATCCAGACATCCAACATCTGTACCAGTGGAGCCAACGGCAGAAGCACCTGCCAAGGCGATTCTGGTGGTCCGTTGGTTATTCAAAGGAACGGCCAGCCTCTCCTAGTAAGGCTCATTATTATAGTTATATGCTTCCATGTATTATTTAACCGAATATATAAATATGGATCAACCGAAAACATTGAAACTAAAACAAGTGACTTGTCAACTAAGTAATCATTGGGTTTACCTTTTTTAGGAAAATCGATGCGGCTTTTTGTTTTGTGCTTTTGTAGGTATATAAATGCTGATTCTCATTCGAACTGTTTTTTCTCAGGTTGGTATTACCTCGTTCGGGTCAGCTCGTGGTTGCCAGCTGGGCTACCCTGCTGCCTTCGCCAGGGTCACGTCTTTCATGACCTTCATCAACCAGAACTTGTAAATGGCATTTAATTAAATTTTTAAATAGGACATTAAAAAGTTTTGGACTTAATTTATTTGTACATTTAGATGCATGTATATTGTATAAGCGTCGACGTTCGAAAAATAAAGAAATCTACAGAAGATAAGTAACAGAACTTCTCTTCGTCTGTGAACTTCTTTCTAGCTACAGTGTCCTTCAAACCAGAACACAATAGTGCATGCACCCTGCTGCTTTGTTACCTTTGACGAATTTGATATCGTTAGGTACCTAATTGATGTTCGTTTGTTTTACACAAGTAATATGCCCTAGGATATACTTATCTAGAAACCTTGCGAAGACAATAATTGCAGTTCTGATTAAAGCTTTATGGTCACGACACACGAAGGCTACCCATAACTATTTATAGCCACTATGGTGTATTAAGTTTCGCACATAACGCCTCCTGAAGGCAACGCAATGTGTTGCCTAATGGGTCTTATGTGTCTAGTTTCTTGTACTATCCATTATTCTGTGGATTGGGATAGATCTTTGAATTTATATTACATACAGAGGAATGCGTAAATGATGCAACGAAAATATAAGTATGTATTGATCCTGCCATCCTGTTTCCAATGCAAAGTTTGTTGAGGTTGTTAGTCGTTGCACTCGATCGACTCAAAGTCATGTTTTGGTTAGTATTTTTTTGAATCGTTGTATGTTTAATATTGATAGTATAGTATTAGTACCTAACTACTAACAATATATCGCTACTCATATACATATAACAGTAATGTATTGTATGTATGTGTTTTTTTTACTTTATGTGGCCAAAATGTTCGACTGATTTAGTAGAAACTTAGTACTTATAGGTTGTTGACAATACCGAAATAAATAAATGGTAAAGAAAACGGGTCAATAAGAGATAAAACTTATTAGCAGATGATATTTTAACTGTAGCACAGATATTAAGATAGTAGTACTTAGTAACTGTAGGTACATGATTCCCAATCAAGCACAAGGCTATTTAAAAACTTATTTCAAGTGTAATTTTGCATGTTCATTGTTTTTTTCTTTCAAATAACGATAATAGGTAAATATTATTAAATAAATGATTCAACTTCCCACGGATTTATACCATTTCCTCTCCTAGCCTAAAGCGTTGTGTTCAACCGCCTTAACGACAAACCTTGGTCTAATTTTGGTAATAAAAACAAAGGTGATTGAACTGTTTGATCTTATACATAATTTAAATAATGCTGTTTAAATTCATGAGATTGTTATAGTAGATATGAACCAGTCAAAAATGTTCCCCTGATAGAATACTTAATTAGTTTATTACTTTTCAAAATAGACAATTCTTTTTTACGAAGTTTTTAACTAAGAAGTAAACGATGCAAAACAGAAAAAAATGTGTAACGATTATAATAACAATTACTTAGAGGTTAAGTAAATAATTATTATGTTAGGTAGGTACTTATAATTTAAATAAGCTTAGTTTCTCCTTATCTAAGGTGTGTATTAGGTACTATCAAATACCGGATTAAGCTAAACATACAATAATTCTAAATTGGTTAAAAATAGGCATAAATATTTTAAGTTTTTAATACCTACTTTAGATACTTACAATGGAATCTACTAAAAGAATTGTGTGTATACATGATCGTAATAATCATAATTAAGTACCTAAATATATTTGGTATAATTTAAGCTTAGTTTCTCCTTCCGGGCTAAGCTATAAACGGAAACATCTTAGTATAATAATAGATATACGTGTTTCTGCGAATAATAACTGAGTTTATCTAACAGAATACTGTCAATATCAGACTGATTGATTTGCTATTATTTGCAGAGCGATTTATCGCTGTAGGTAATACGAAACCGAGCTATAAAACTCAATCAATATCTACCTACAAGCGTTAAATATATATTAACTTATTTATAACTACAAGTAAAATAAGAAGTTAGTCGATCTTGTTGGTAATAAATACACTTTCTTCTTCTATACACAAACACTGAATATTGCATAAAGCTTTCATTAAGCTTCAAAAATCATAGAAAAGTTAAAAAGTAAAGTTAAAACTTACTAGCCCCCATCGAAAGCCACACGTGAGGTAATTCAACGTTGAAAGTTGATCCTGTGTAAAGGTACTATAAATAGTAGGTTATTAAAAACTATTATGAAATTATGTAAGTCGCGTAGATAGTCCTATATAGAGGTTTGCACCCAACAAGTAGGTGAACGACCCATTATACTTCATTCCTTAAGACTTAAGCAGTAAATTATGGTTCATTCTCAGTAGATCCATGGGCCAGATCCATGATAGATCTAGAGGGAATTTATTTTCCCATTCCAGTTTCAATGACTAACAGAACATGTATCTAATGAGAATTTTTTATTCTCAACTTTTTCTAAAAAGAAACTAAATTATTTACTCACGTATCCGATATGGACGATAATGTAGGGCAAGACCTCGTCACAAATTATTTTTTTATTATATCACACGCACGCTTATTTAATATCTGCGGTAACTAAAGATTTTATAGTCAATGGCGTAAGGCACAAGGTCCTTGTAGAAAAATCTGTAAAGCTATAAATAAGTTATTTTAAAGCCACTCATTACTTAAGTTTTATGACGAGTATTTATAACCGATGTATGAATTATTCAATCGTGTTTTATTTACTTCCACAAAGTGCAATAAATTCTCATTTTAAATGCAGTACTACGTGAACAGCAATCGGATTGAGGATGACCGTGTCCATGATTGGAGGGCAAATACAAGTTGTTTTGAGTAAAGAATATAAACAAATGAATCTGGACTAAGGTTCATTTTCATTTGAAAAAAGATTTAAATCAACGTATGAAGTTTTTGTAATGTATCTAATTTTTACCAATATTTCACTCATAAACAACATGAAATTACATAAACAATAATACTCTTACTTAGCGTCAGTAAACCAATCCAGAAAAGTGTTGTATTTGTTGATCGTAATGGAAATCCATTAGCTACGCCGCCTACGTACGGCGCTACGCACAATACGCTACGGCCAACAACTAGGTCACTGCGATACGACTACGACATTATGTAAGGTGGCAGTTTTCTAATGAAAATGTTCCTGGCTAGTTATTATTATGAATCAACAAACATTGTTGAATGTTATTTATGTTTTTAAACTTTTCATTTTGGACGTAGGTCTACCGACTTGAAAATAGAAGTGAAAAACAAAAGATAGGGGAAATGAATGGGCTTGCGAAGGAAGTCAGGCTCCTATTTCTGAAATTTACATCCCATCTAATGTTTTATATCATAAGTGCAAAATAGTCTATTTCTTTACTTCAATTCCTTTACACATACTTCGCAATATTACAATTATATAATTATTAACGCACACACACACATGCGCGCGTGCCGTTCTTAGGTACATAGAGAAATATCAAAACAATATTTGACTTCCTGCTGGATAAATGTTATTACTCTGTTAAAGACTTTCTAAATGACGCGTCGATTAGTAATTATGATTAGTCTGACCAATTTAATGTGTAATACATTTTGTTAATAATTAAAAATTCAATAATCAATAATAATAACTATAATTAAATTACTCAAACTCATTATTAACACTGACATAATAATGTAATTAAATTAAGTTAAATACAATTTGAATATTTGTACGCCTGCACCTATAGGCAGAATTTTGTTGGAAGAATTATGCGCTATTCCATCTTTGCAATACTGTAACCCAAAATTCTTACAAATAAATCATTTCATTTCAAATAAAATAAATTATCCATAAAATTATATTACTATATATCAATCTCATTATAAATAGTCAATTAAGTACCCAGTTTCTTTAGTAGCACTCGAAAATATACCTTTACAAATCGCAAACGAACTACAATGATTTAAAAAGATGTATTTCCCATGTTTGATTTTGAAATAAGAATACTAAACTTATATTAAGTATTATAAACTCATAAACATTACAAACAGTACCATCGGTAGGTACGTTTTGTACGTTTGGAATTAGGATGAAGCTCTTAGAAATGCCGCTGCGAGCTTTGTAATAAATATTTATTGAAAAACACGATTATTTCCGCTACTCGGATTCGTTTCGAACAAAATTAGACAAGCTCTGTCGTTTAGAGTAACTACGCAATATCTAAGATTGTATTTACATCCATGCACTAAAGTAATATACATACATACACGACGCAAACGAAAAAGAAGACATATTATAATATAACAAAACTCTGTAATAGAATAACACAAAGTATACCTACCTACTACAGTCGGTATTAAAACGAAGACATCCAAAACATGACCGAATGGTTTAGCTGCTTGTAATAAATACTGTTTAGCAGTTTTAGAAGTGTTAATTTGCGGAAATATAAGGACTTCTATTTTTAGACAATGTATGAATATTGAATAACCAGATTTAATGCATTTCGGCAGCGATCAGCCAATACCGCAAACCATGGAGGAAATATCAAAATAATTTATGATCTTATAACTCCTGCAATAATTACTTTACGATTCATTTGATCTAAACACGACCGCGTGTAAAATAATGTAATAATATAGTCAAGGTCGTAATGTCACCTTGCATCATTGATTAATGGGAGTTCTTAATCACGCATCGGTCTCTCGTGAGAAAAGTCAGTTTTATTAAACAGATAATATAGTAGAGGTTGACTTGAATTAATGAGTTTTTTGATAAGACGCCTACTTTTTGTATGAGCATGTCATTAATAAACTAATTTATCCCACTAGTTCAAATTGACTATACAGGGTGTTTCAAGAGTTATAGTGTCAAGTGTAGACGTTCCGACGTGTGTGTTTAGTGGAAAATACGTATGAGAGTTATGTAGGTGTTCCACAGGCTGCTCAAGATTATTGCTTGACACAAATTCTTGAAACGCCCTGTATAATTATACTAATTTACTAAAGAGATGATGATGAAAAAGAAAATGCGGTTATTTTTAAAGTGCAGGAACCTTTTTATGAAAATGAGCAATGCGTATAAAACATTTATCATTGCCTGTAAAAATAAAACCACAAACCATTCTACATCAACGAAACGAAATCAACGAAACTCTAGATATGAAAAATCGCATAATTAAATCCGAGTGTTGAAGTCGTAAATTCTAAAATAATTCTGGCGACATTGACAGCAGTTCCATTCAGCGAGGCACAGTGACTAGTGTCCACAGACTTGTGTAATGTTTACTCGGAAACCGCGAGCGCGTGTGAACTGAATCTTCTTTGATCGTGAGTGTAGTTGAAAATGAAAATGTTATTTTCAATCGCGTAATATGTATTTAACAGTATAAGAAATGTGGTCGATTTGTTTATCATAATCCAATAAACAAATAGAGGAATTTCATGACGGTCTCATAAAAATACAAAACCTACGTAGGCATACTCAAAGGTTGAAGATAGGTATTTAAATAAAGGGCACTTCAGTTTTTGAACTTCTATACAACTGGAATTAAACTGCATCCCAGATAGTGAATGTAAGATAAACAGTTTAGCGTAGGTAGGTAACCTACTGATTTAATGTCAAATTAAATAATAGAACATGGTGCCTATACTTACCTTAAGTTGTTTCAAAGATCATATTCATTGATTTGACTGCTAAATCTAATCTAAACTCATATAAAATTGGCAATGACTACTATTTTTCTATAGTTTACAGACAAGCTGTCTACTTGTCTACGTTACGCAGATTAATGTTCAGTGACTACATGGTCAGCAGTCTCAGTCAGTGCAAATCAAGTGTGGGCGTGGCCTCGACTTCGAGGCAGCTCGCTGATTGGCCGATCGAAGAAGGCAGTTGCATTTCACCTACTTGATGGGAATGCTAATTATTGAGGACAAGTTTTCGTAAAAATTAGGTCGTCTTTTGTTTCGCAATAGGACGCATCGCAAGTCGCCAGCTCGCCTATTTTTGGTTGGCTTTTGTTTCGCAAGATTGTTTCACAGTCATATATCATGTAGAGACTTTAGCTATACTTACGCACTTAATTAATATAGGTATATTTATTATTTTAGTTAGTATATGCGCGTACTTAGTATTTACTGAATTTAAGTTAATACCTAGTTAGATGTAGCAGTAGCAGTCTCTGCCGTAGCCGCAGCGGGGTAGGTACCTTATATTATGAGCATAATTAATTAAAATCATTAATTAATTTTTACACGATTAAACTACGTACGCAAAAATTGTTACGATATAAATATTAAATACAGAATAAAAATACGAATTTAATAGACGAAGATTGAAGAAAGCCAAATTCCCGTATAGGAAAACCAAAACAGAAATTAATTAAAAAGCTAAATTCCTTGGAATTTGTATTTTTTTTATGAGAATGAATGACGTGACGTGCTAGTCGTTCCCCTGATGTTAAGCGACACGGCTGCCCATAACAGTTGCAGTGTCACTCAAAACTTTAAAATAATAAAGTTTCACGTGACACTGCACTGCGCACCTCATCTTGAGACATCACACAGTTTAGTAATCAGATTACTACACTGTGTGATCAGATCATAAAGTCTCATTTGCCCAGTAATTTCACTAGCTACAATGCCCTTCAAACCGGAACACAGTAGTGCTTGCATACTACTGCTTGGCGGCAGAATAACTGGCAATACGGTGGTACCTAGCTAGACGAACTTTGCAGAAAAGTTCTACCACTTAGTATGATCTCATCATGAAGTTTATTGTTCTAAAATTAACTTCCACAGATGCAGACAATACCCAGCAATAATTACGTTATATGTTCACATTCGTTAATTTTAAATAATTTACTGACATTGGTTTTCCTACGATTGTTCCACGGGTATTTCTTATCTAAATAACCAGCAGCTTACAAAAAATTTAAACGATTATTATACATTTATTGTGCATTACTATTAATTATTATATACAAGCAATTATTTTGCGTAACCCGACACTAAAGTACCTACCCAACACGTTAACTACTTATAAAATTTAGTAAAACATTTATAATTAAAACAAAATTCCCTACATACAGATTTTGGGTTTTCCATTCCATGCGATTGAATTACGTACCTAGGCTTTTGCTATAATAATCTTCAAAATTGCCAGGTGTTAATACTGCGGTGGTCTAACTTATTTATGATTAGGTATATTTTATTTTATCCTGTGTAGGTATCGTATTGGGTACTAATGACGCAATTAATATCGTACATTTTAAGACTAATTGAAAAATTACAAACTGCAAGCAACCAATGTACAGAGCCGAGTGTCGATTTTTCGCCATCCTTTTTAATAGTTCAGGGGATACCTTTGTTAAAAAAAACAACAAAGTATTCACCGAAATAGATATTAAGACAATTATTTTACTGACACTATATCACTGCATTTATTTCTGGTCCAATCTTAATTGGACCGAAAATAAATGCAATGTTATGCAACAGCATATTTAGAGACGTTGCTGGTGGCCAAAACAAGCCAATTACTTCTAAGAACAAGCGTCGAAAAAACAACAGGAATGTTTTCGGATAACAATGAGACAGACAGACAAACGATCGTGACAAAGGGATTCAATAGATAATAGAACAAAATCAAAACAAACACGCTCTATGAATATTTTCATGTTTCTAAACATAGTTCTTCAGACGTTAAAAGACATGGACTAAATAACAAAGATAGGTCCCTATCGAAGTGAAATATTGTAAGCACCTATTGGTTTTCTACCAAATTACAAAGAGAGCTTTAATCTGTTTAATGATTTGCTTAAGAAAGGAATAAGATGGCATAATAGTTGATAATTGCTGGCCACTGCGTTATTGAAACTAAATTGGTATAGAAACTGCAATTTCTATGCATATAACGAACGCTATCGATAGACGTAATGTAGGTGTAAGTAAAATAAGTACTTATTCGACATAGCGTAGGTATACCCGAGCGTGCGAGAATATTAAATTTTCCAAAACAATCGCGTTACAAAGCACAAAAGTGAACAAATCGGAAATTCGCTAATTGTTTCAAGTGTTCAAGGCGCACGAAGTATCAAAATTGACCCTGAAAGCGTTAATCGTATTAGAAGCTCACCGCTAATTACAATTAGATTACTTTCAGAGAAAAAAACAGCACGTGAAGTTAATTATGTCTTGCTTTTTACGCGGAAACACGTTTGCTAATGCAGCAAATTCTTTCATGCGAACCTTATATTGTTTGAGTAACACGAGAGAAGTATAGAATATGTAAACAAACATTGCAGCTGCAGGTTCTCGATGCATAAATGGTTCGTGGTACTGATGACGATAGCTTGATAAGCCGATGTGATTATTCGACAGGGCATTACCCTTTAGATTGTTTTACAGTAGACATTGTTTCGTGGAATTTATTATAGAAGAGGTTAGATCCCTTTTACTAATAAACATTCCATAAGAGAAATAGGTGGACCGACGATCTGATGAAAACTGCAGGTAGCCGATGGATGCCGACCAGTCGCTCAAAGTCAAAATTCGCTCTAGTTCTGGGGAAGACCTATGTTCAGCAGTAGACATCTTCGGGCGATGATGATAATGAAGTGAAATAGTGAAATTGCTATTCAGTGTTTTCTTTTGGCAGTATTTGTTCTTTTCCAACTTGATAGAATGTTTGTTGTTGTGTTTGTTTGTTTGTTTATTCTATTCTATTACCAAGGCGACAGATTACGACGCAAAACAGCGGGCGGCGCGGCATGTTGTGAAGCCTCGAAAACCTAGTAGAAAACTTTCAAGTTCCAGATTAATTTGAATTTACTGGAATACAGGACATCAGTTGAAAACCAGGCAGATTTTCTCCTACTCACCTAGCACTTAATGAGAAATAATTCCATACGAAATTCCGCGCAACGGAAAAAACATCTAATTAAGTAATTCGTTTCAGAGTTATATTCTAGCCTTTTTTCAGGATTTTATAGAATCTTGTAAAGATCATTTTATCGTGTAAAAACTAAATAGTTAGCACATTATTTAGGCAATATCATCAGGTGTACTCATGCTTTTTTTTAATTTGTAAGACCGTTAATTTATAGGAAATGTTGATCATGATGACCGATGTAGCAGATCAGCAATGTCAAAATATTAGTTGATAATTTTATCGTCTATTTAAATGCCAATATAAATTGTAACCGTCTGTAATTTAAAAAACAAAATAACATTTGATCTCCAATTTAGTCGTGATTAACATCAAAAGAGAATTGAGAACGCTAACGATTCAGATGAAACGAATAAAAAGTATAAATAAAGAAATAAGTAAAACTGTCAAAGTCAATATTTTACAATGTATTTGTAATTTTTTGTGGTTGGCACCACGCCCGTGTAACAGTTCTAAAGGAAAATTGGTAATTTTCTATTAAATTAATAGCTTAGCACTGGCCGTATGTAAATAACCTTTTTGCACTTTTTGTGGTACAAAACATAGAAAAAAGAAAATATAGGAATTAATCGGGGGCCTCGGGGATCGGGGTACTAGAGGTACGGGGTAGAGAGTAAACCACAGAAAACGCCTGTTTCGTAGAATTTTTTGCTTATAAAAATGCTGATAACCTGCGTAAGTGCGTACACTTATTTAAAATGACTGTCGTTACCACTAATAAGAAAACATTAAAAAGTATGAGACAATATTGTTTAAAATATGTGTAAAACCTAACTACCTACAAATAGATATATTCAAGTCATTAAGTGACTTCCTCTGCTGGCGAGTCGCCCATTTCTTCAGGACATCGGAAGCATCTGTCATCTGTCTACTTTTAACCATTATTATGTAATCGTATTTTAACATGAGCCCTATTAACGTCCGCCAATTTGTTTATTTTCAACGTTTTTATGTGTGTGCTCTAAATTTCATGTTTAATTTTCCATCCATTGTTGTTGCGAGAAACTCTATTGAGCGTTACCCAATTTCAACGCTTCAGTGGAAGAATGAAATTAAATATTTACGAGATGTCAATAGTTTTAGTACAGCTTTGTCCTTTCTGTATCCCCATAAAATTAGAATGACTTTCCTTCGGTTGCCAAAATTATGACACACATCACACCACACATCATAACGTTTTCTATTCTCATTGAAAATGTCGGACCTTTATGTTCAGCTATTTTTGTTTAAAATGAGTGAGCACAGTACTAACTTTAAAGAAAGTTCAATAATAATTTGTGACGTCAAGGTTTAGTTAAAATAGACGTTTGTTGACTAGTTATAAAGGTGGTCGCCCGAAGTAGGTCATTTAAAATTCCCGTCATTTAACATGTTAGACATGGCCCATTTATCATCTCGCAAGTTGAAATTGCAAAATGATTAAATCTATGTCTGGAGAGATGTCTGACACAAGAGAACGTGAAGTTTCTTCATTCGCACCTTTAACTAATTGGGAGCTTGCCAAACTGGACCACCTACCTTACGGTTTACGATTTAGAACTGTTAATAATCCATTCGTAGTTTTCTATATGGTTTGTTTATGGACGTTTAAAACCACAATGAGCAAATATTTACGAATAACCATAACCAAGGTACCTTTAATATTATAAGGTAATCGGTACCTCTTTCTATATGTACTACATATTAAAGCAGAGACACTCTATTTGTGGCATTATGCCAAATTATCAATTCAGGACAAAGCTGTAATAAATGTAGGTAAGTACAATAATAACAATACTATAATAACTTCTCTCATATTAGCATTTAGCAGCAACTTTAAGGAATGTCTGTACCTATCTAACATAGCTTAAGTTACATAATAACTATTTATCTAATCTGTCTTATGTTAAGTGCTGGTCTAATCTGTGATGTCAAGGTACTCGACTAAGAAGAGAAGTGGAATAAACTGAAAATTATTAAACTGCAATCATGAGTAGGTATCTGAAGTTAATCTCCGATTCGACGCTTGATTAGCAGGAAGTTAATAAACAATCCACTTGAAAGCTGTCTAATACGAATCAGACTACGTATATTGTAAGATTGTTACCTAGAGAAGAAGAGGCCTATCACAACTTTGGGATAAGACAAGCCCATACTGGGCCCATAGTATGGGTGGATAAGATGGTATGGGCCCCATACCATCTTATACCATTATAGGTATGTAGAATATATAGTATGTAGTATATGTAGAACCTATAAAACTTCATTCAACTTTTTGAGATAGGTACACATTTAAGCACTATTTAATAACTATGGTTAATTGTGATGAAAGGATCATTGAGATTTGTTGAAGTAAGTAATTAAAATCAAACACTTATTAGCTATTCGAATATTCAAAAATCAGTGACTAAGTATAATACTTATTGTACACAATATTTTGAGTACTTAACTCAAAAATAAAACACTGAATTATTATTACGCAAGATAACCCAAGACGTATTTGATCGGTCTATACCGGTCTACAAACCGATGATCCTGTGTAATATATTTCGTCATTTAATGCCAAAATAAACTATATTTTATTCAACGTAGCACGACTTTTCATTTTCAACGTCCCCATGTGTCAGAATTTCAGAAACACATTACACACATGCACGTCACGGTTCACACCCGATATACACATTAAAATTAAATAATAGCTCAAGGCCCGGCTTTGTTATTTTCGTTTTAATACTAGCTTCCCGCCATGCGGTAAAGCCGTATGTCTTGGTACGAAGACAAGGTACTTCCATTAGTCCAAAGCTAGGAAGTGGTCGAATGTCCTTGGCAGAGGAGTATTTATAATCGTAGAGTTACATACCTACCTACTAAAATCCTTAACAAGACGAAAACTAAGCTTTAAAGTATTTTTTTTTGTTTAAAATTTAAGAGAACTTGAACGGAAGGTGTACGTATTACCTACCTACTATAATATACTACATGCTCTGTGGTATAGGTACCTATTTTCAAGTAAAGGTAGGTTACAACAATATCCACATTATCGAAGTTGACATTTATTTAGGTGTAGTGGCGGAGCGACACCTTTCAGCCTTGGCATCGCATTGTATAATTGTGACATGAAAATCCATGTCTACCCGTAAGTGGATCCCGATTCCCTAAACCTTGTGTAACTTTTTACCTTTTGTGTGCAAGGTTGTCTGCTGGAAGAGATCGCTTTAAGCGATAAGACCGCTCATTATTACACTTTTGTTATGTTTTTCCACTTAGTTTTGTAATAATTTGTGTTTCAATAAATAGTATATATATTTCTATCTATCTACTTACATCGCTAACTACTACAATAATAAAAACTAAACTAAAACTAACTACACTACACACTAACTAGCTACACTATACCTACTACAAAGAACATATGGACTGTATAATAGACGGCGATGGCCTATAGACAGTCCAAATGCTACAGCCCACTGCCGGTAGGTAGCGTACCCAACATGCTGGCAGCATTGCCTCGTTGAATTGCAATGCTGATGCGTTGAGCCAAATACATTTTGGTCACGCGTCGTCGACCAGGCGCTCTGTAGGCCTAGCACGAACGTCAGTTGTATGGCATTTGATCAGCGCCCCATACAACTAGCTTACGTTAACGTTACACTTACGCGCGCGTAAATGTTCGTGCTAGGGCTACTGATAGACTTACATCACGCTGAGCCGATATTTTCAAAAGATTTTTTTTATCTTGTACTTACGGATTATGTTCTTGCCAAAAGAAGTAACGACATGTCATAACATCTCAATGTTTTAAGCACGATGAATTTTGAATGGTTTTTAATTAGATGGGTATAAAAACATTTTAATTTACTTTGCGTAAGTAAAAAGCCCGTTTTGTTAAGTACGCCACTAATTATAGCAATGTAATACGTAAAGCACGGACAATACTTAATAGTACCGACAATAGTACCGGCTATAAGCTATAGCTTATTATTTTTACATTTTATTCGCTAGACTGACAAGTAAAATTACCATCCGAACATTGTGAAACTAGCTCTCAGCTCATTGTCATTTAAACTGTGCATCTACTTATTTAGGGTCTATAATGAGATGTATCCAAAGCTTGGTAACATATAATTTAACGCAATAAAACTGGCAAAGCTTTCAATTTAATGTTTTATGCCATTACAGTCATTGTTGTGTCATACATTGTGTCATTACTGCTTACAAACGCTACCAATTAAAAAATTTCCGAGTATCTATTGCCTATTGATGGATTAGACTTAGACTAGAGAATGATAAGAGAGAAATGGTAATAAAGTATAGGTACTTATAATACTTATGATACATCATAATTCTTTTATTAATTAATTTTTGTTATTTCATTTAGCCTACTTCAAACTGATGACGATATTAATATTTCAGTCAGATTTTAATATCAATGTTAGGTAGGTACTAACAAACGTCAAAAATACTAAAAATAAGATATCGTTCAAACAACAAGTTAAATTAATATTAATTGTATTTACTTAATTTATACTTGATTCAAAATACATCAATCAAATTTTTGAGCAAACATTTAAAGACCAAATATTATGTATCCTTATAAAAGTCTTTGATACGACTAAAACGAATATTTTGTAAATATACCTAATGAAAACGGCGAGTGGCGTGATCCTCTGCGCTTTGTTACGGACGCGCCCTCTGGTGGTTGATTATTCTAATAAATTAATAGCCGCTGTCATAAATGAGCCTCGAAATAAATAATAGAATTGACCTAAATGATGTAAAAATAATACGACTGTTACTTGGTAATTAGTTTAGTAGGTAGATTAGTACATTAGTACTAAGTTTAGGTATCTAACGTTAGTGTTGTTTTAATTTAAGTGCACTAATTGTAGGTGCACCGTATTAAAAAGATCATCAGTTTTAAACTGAAGAGTAAATACTTACCGATATTGAGTAAGTACAATCGCTCATGGTAAAGCGTCAATGCATTTTTTTATTAATACTTAGTAGGTCCCATATACTCTCAATGATTGGTCATAGTAAACTTTTATCAAAGATTCTGACTACACGTGGTGTCTGTGACAGGATTTGTTAATACTGCCCTTTAAAGACCATTAAATCACATAAAGATGTCTATTACGTATTAACATAATCGGAAATCAAATTAACATAAGAATAAATCACCTGGCGACTAGATGCCGTCATTTGCCTTTAAATTATTTATAAAAATGTGCGAATCAATAGATATTTAAATAATAATTCATGCTAATTGTGTCTAGAACAATAGATCTAACCCAAAATACAACTATTCTAATGTTATTTTTGAATTAATAACGAATTGTATAATATTTATGGCCTTCAATTATTTTAGAAGCTCATTTTACAGAATATTTTAAGTAATTATTCTAATTTTAATATGCCATTGAGGACAGGATTAATTATAAATAACACTTATTTTGCTCTGATCCTCAGTACGATAGTAGGGACTGACATTTTAAAACATAGACTTAAGCACCTACAATTAAACTAATACGTAAGTTCACGTAATCTTATATTGTATACCTCTACCTAATATTAAATTTACAGTAACAGTAGAATACTTACTTCTATATTATTTCTATCAATTAAGTACACAGGTATAATATTTTAATATCTGAAAACAATTTTCTATAAGAGTAATGATATCAAGAATACACTGTAAAATCAATAAATACGTTAGTAGATACCTGTAGCTATTAAAGATACGATAAAATCGAAAACTTCTATGAGTATCAAATAGTTACCAATTTTATAGCAAAACGTAAAAGATATGAACACCAAAATATCTAATAATAAAACATAGGACAGGTAACCATTCAAGAAGTTTTATATCATTTTTACAAAATATGGGCGTGCATCTCCATAGTTGCACCAAGAAAGATATTCCCACACGATTAGAAAGACTACCCACTCGCAACCTTCAATTACATATCAAGACCTAAGCTTATGAGTCTATCTTACTTAGTAACTTTCAAATGCTCCGTGCATGTTGTATAAATCCTTCATGAGAATTAGTGATTAAACGGTTGTCAGAGTTGTTACAGAGATGACAAGTTAGGTGTGTTTTTTAACGGAAGAGGCAACGGCATTTCGTGACTAGCCACACCTGCATAGAGGTTGAGGACAATCACGATTTAATTTCCTAATTTATGAGTAGATATAATTTTATATTCAACTTTTAAAATTGTTTATGGATATTATTGACCTCATCAGGCTATTTGGATTTTATTGATGCTTTAAATTTGAACGTTAGAGCTTAGAGCTGATGCCTTTATTTCGTTCTCAGGATGTTTTATTACAGCTTTTTTGGTAGAGTTAGAGTTTAGTAATAAAAAAGTAATAGATAATGGAGTCGGTATTATATCTAAAATGGCTCCTCCAAGTCCGCTAATTCGAGAACCTGTGCTACAACCTGGATCTCGATAGTGTGTCGATGTGATATATAGTTTTAAACATAATGGTATTCTGCTTGTACCTACATTATAGTTATGTCGGATCAAGTTGCTTTCCTATTGAAGGGCCCGATAGCTCAGTTGGTAGTATCCCTGCCTTCTGAACTGAGGGCTGTGGGTTCGATTCCTACCCAGGACAAACATTTGTGTGATGAACATAGATGTTTGTTCTGCGTCTGGGTGTTATATTGTATTCTATGTATGTATTTACAAACAAAAAAAAGTATATAATTATTGTATCAGTTATCTGGTTCCCATAGTACAAGGTATGCTTAGTTTGGGGCTAGATGGCGCTGTGTGAAATGTCCACACATATTTATTATTATTTATTTATTTATTAATGATTAGGGCCCGAAGTCTGCTATTTTGCGTCATGTGTAATTGTGTCATAATGGTTCATGAATGGTACCATAATGACAGATTTTGACACTAATAAATAATTAAATATGTATGGACATTTCACACAGCGCCAACTAGCCCCAAACTAAGCATGGCTCGTACTATGGGAACCAGATAACTGATACAATACTTAGATACTTTATTGTTTGTAAATACATACATAGAATACAATATAACATCCAGACGCAGAACAAACATCTATGTTCATCACACAAAATGTTTGTCCTAGGTAGGAATCGAACCCACAGCCCTCAGTTCAGTAGGCAGGGATACTACCAACTGAGCTATCGGGCCCGTCATAATGTTAGCCTACAAACCATAAGTAGACTACCATTAGTGTCAAAATCTGTCAAATTATGGCACCATTCATGAACTATTATGACATAATTAAAATAGCAGACTTCAGGCCCAGCTATTTAATCTAACTATATTTTATATTCAGCTCCTTCATTTTAAAAAAATTAACTGAACTAACTATAACAAAACTTACTGGTAGATAATAATATAATTAGAAGATAACAATATACGCTGTTAAAAATATTTTCTTTGAAGATTTCTGTGATAGCTTTGAGTACCTACAGTTTTCTAAAATACTATTTGTTACAATGGTAATGAAGTCTCAATAGTGTGTAGGTTGAAAAATTTGTAGATAAGTAGCACAGAATTCCCCCTATTACAGATAAAACGTCTTTGATAAGTAGTTAGATATAAACTCTACTCTTTTTCTCTCTTTGTACTTATGATTTTAATTAAATTAGCTGATTTGGGACATGAGTAATACACAAACTGATGATTGATTTAGATCCATTGAACAGTAAAAAATTGGATTCGCCAAATAGTAAATCCTAACATGTTTATGTAATTTCAGTGTAATACCCACTTAGAAGACTTTTGTTAACACATACGCTCGCTGAGAATGAGAAAAAAAAAACAAATAATAGGTTAAAATATGCATTTTGTTTACTCTTATCTGTGAACGGTGGCCGACAAATTGTTATAGTCTACAGATGACACCGTTGCACGATGTTTAATTGTCGGCTGCTTGTCGATATCGTGACCCGCGGTCAACAGAGGAGCTTTGTTATCATTTACCTACAGAAAGTACAAAGCAATTGCATTAACGTACATATAGGTTTATAGGTACTCACCGTAATCATATTGTCTTTAGTAAACATTGAGAGACATTACAGGTTAGTTTTCTTTTAAATATATTTTTTTAATGACCGTGCGAATGAAGTGAGTCTCTGCTTTACCTCGCCTTTGCTTTCATCTGTCCGGATGTACTTGTACAGTACTCGCGTACAGGCCGTATACGACATTTTGGTACATCATCATCATCATCATCATTAACAGCCTGAAGACACACATTTAGTACATACAGGTTCTATAAGCTCATAGATTTTTTTGACGTCGAAGATTTTGTGGGGATGTGTATTTCTCCCAAAGGGGGGGGGGGGAGTTTACTGTGGCGCAATTTACCGGCAGATTTTAATCATGATATACCAGGTACATAATTGATTATAGTAGAGTTCCGGCGGGAAAACAGGAGAAAAGCGTAAGTAAAGTGAGTGAGACCGCGTAGTGTTAGTAATCTAATTTCTATAAGAAGCAAAGAGAATGAAAATTAAATACAGTAACAAAATTTCTAAATAAAAAGTAAAGTTCTAAATCAAGTGGTTGCACCTTTTGGCCTTGTGTGCCATTTACACTGTCAAGCGTAGAATGGCTTGTCGACTTTAAAAGCTTTTAATGGTAACCCATTAGGGAGAATTGACTTTTGGAACACCTATAACTGGGTCTAAAGACTTAGTTAACGTAGAAGCAGGTAAGCCTAACAAACCTTATAATTTTTATTTACTTACTTGAAATTTAAAATGAGACTAAATCATTGTGCCCGTAAACGTTATAGTAGCCTTATAGCTACTGTAAACATGAGCATTTTATTATTTTTTATTATCAAATCCATCACGCATATTCAGCTATAATCGTTAATTATTATCCTTACATACAAACAATGTCCAAGTGAACAAACAAGGTCATAAAATAAGGTAGAGAATACACTCATGATTACCTACCGATATTCGCCGACAATGCGTTCTGTACTGAGCGTCGCCGTCGTCGGCAAACTTTGATCTGATGTCGGTGCGATAATTACGCTATTAATGGTATAGCAGCGATACAGAGAAGCTGTTTTTATCGCAATTAAGAGTGCGCTATCGACCGACCTACTTGCCATCGTGCCTACCAGCCTCTGCGCTAATTCACAAGTTCCCGGCCTTGACAGACCATCAGACCACTCGGTTTTAGCGAGAACCAAATTGACTAGCGGGGTCGCCGTTAAAAATTTAGGAAGCGTTTTAAAAATTATTATCAGCGGAACGCAAGGTGAGTTCAACCTTGATTTTCATTTAACTAGACAATCTAGACAAAATCTATAAAGATAGGTACGCTATTAGTGGCTTAACGCCTAAACAGCACGCAAGGCTAATGGATTGCAATTTGCAGTTATACCTACCTACATTGTCTCAGCAATAAGGAGTTCGCATTCCCGTCGCGACCTCTGACCTCATTACACACTCCTCGTCGAGATTCTTTTATTGAGGTATTTTAAATTTAAATCTCGAATGATTGAATTGAGAACGAACGAACGTGCATTGAATTCCATTGAGATTAAATTAGATGAAAATGATTGCTCTAGATTCTCTTTTGTTTTGTAAACAGAACTGATGAATGAGGCACTAACCCGTTACAACATTCGTCTCTTCTCATGACTGTATCTAATTAACTTCACTAAAGTACGTAAGTATTATTAGTTAACTCTCTCGTAACTGTGCGGAGGATTTTTACTTCAAGGGCGGTTTCTTGTTTACATATCTATGCATTTTGGCAATGTAAACAAATCAGCCGACTTTGATGAAGTGCTTGTAAGTTTTTAATCCCACGTAAATACTTCATACCTACATAATATTATATTAGGAAACGTTTTAGCAACTTCTCGATTCTTCCACGTATTGTTGCTTAGATACAGTTAAAACGATTTCTAATTAAAGCAATTTTAAAATGGTGCCGCCAAATCAGCCAATAGAAAATTATCACGCTTTAATTTTTAAGTTACTTCATCCGTGAATTTTCCCCAGACCGTAATGCGCATACTTAAACAAAGCAACATTTGGATAAATACCATTACAGAAGGTATAACTCTAGAGTAAATAAAAAGCTTGTTGCGTGAATTATCGGCGGCGGCTTAGTTCGTTTATTTGTTTTCGTTCGTCAATCACGACTGCCTGTGGCGAGGAAATCCGCGTTATTTTAGCATAATGTGAAACGCTTCGCGATTACTACGCGTCAGTAGACGTCGCTACGGGATTAAACGTAAATAACGATAATGGAAAAACTGCTTTAAATAACGGTTGTTGCACAACACTACATAATATACACAATACTGATTCACGAAGATAAGATCGGCCACCGGTTGAATAAACATTCTCTTGCCAAAAACATTGTTCATCATCTTCAAATACATTTTTTATTTCTGTATTATTTCAAGTAGAAGGAACAAAACACAAATCGGGATCGAGCTTCCAATGCAACACTGATACCTAGTTCTCTTTGAACCATCTAGATTTAAACTTGCAGAAGACCAATTTACTACTTACCATTGCTAACCTACGTATTATAACGCATTCTTGTGCTATCTATTGGACGTGTCAATTTCGTAGTGCAATATCCTAAATCTAATTTGACAACTCTAAAAACTTTGCTGGTAGGTGCTGGTTGTCAACAAAGAAGAAAATTTCCCCAAAGCCACCAGTTGCAAAAACCTTGTTGCCAGAATGGGAACTGATAATATGCACAGTAGGTTTTTTTGGCGGGAACCCGGAAAGGTCACGTCGTTGCATTGTATTATTTTTCAATACTTTTGCTTTTTCCAGTGTTAATGTTTAAAATTTGGTGGCGTTTTATGCATTAAGTGCTGAATTACGACCATGAGTGAGGGCAAGTGATATAATGTGGTGAAACGTGAGTTTTCGTGTTGCTTCCAAAATTCCATAGAAGCTACTAGTAAAGTTGCCACCACTTTTCTGGAGCACGACTTAGACTGGAATATGACTACCTGACTTAGACTGGACTATGACTATGACTAGGACATGACTGCGTGAAATATTTTATAACACGATGAAAATATAATACTTGACACTGGCTAAATACACTATGTGTGGAGCCAAAATATAAGAAAAAAAAAATAATATGCACAGTATGCTGCACATGCGCAGTAGTTTAAAAACTGTTAAATGTAGTTTTTTTTTTATTATTTGGCTTCACACATAGTGTATTTAGCCAATGTCAAGTATTATATTTTCATCGTGTTATAAAATATTTCACGCAAAGTCATGTCCTAGTCATAGTCATAGCCCAGTCTAAGTCATGCTCCAGCAAAGTGGTGGCAACTTTACTAAAAGCTTCTATGTAGTTTTGTAAGCAACACGAAAAATCACGTTTCACCACATTATATCACTTGCCCTCACTCATGCTTGTAATTCAGCACTTAATGCGTAAAACGCCACCAATTTTAAACATTAACACTGGAAAAAGCAAAACTTTTGAAAAATAATACAATGCAACGACGTGAACTTTTCCGCGTTCCCGCCAAAAAACTCCAAATGTAGTTTAGGGCTTACTTAATAATAGAATCGGAATTCACGCCAAAAAGTAATTACATAATGGAGTACATACCTATGGAGTAAAACTAGCTACCCTATGAAGCGTATGAAGGTATCTACAACTCGCCGATTTTACAGTAAAAAGAAATCAACTTGGTTTTCATAACAAAAATTGGTTTTTATAGAAAAAAATACCGTTCGTTTTACAGGATACTTTAATATTCTCCATAAATCAGCTGTAATTAAAAACACTTTACTACCATCATTATCGTAATCTCAATAAAGCTGTTAGATTATTTTTATCTCGGAACATTTGCACTTGCAAATGGCCGCCCAAGTCCCCTGACCTGTTTGCGAGTGCAAATATTTGTTCTGGGCTAACAATCTTATCCGTTTACTTCGCACGTAGGGGTAGCTTGCTATGGAATCTATGGATGTTTGTATAAATTGGGTGTTTGGTACTTGGGTTGTGGGGTTATAGGTAGGGTATGAGAAATTGAGGTCAAACGTGCACTTAAGAGACGCTGCGTAGAAGGAAGGTGGTTAGAATCCAGAACGTATTTCGGGCGATGTGGAATCAATAATGCAATGGGAACACAGCATTGACTATGAAAAATCTTTGGAACACAGTGAGTAAGTATGGTACCTACCTTATCTACCTATCCAGCGAAAAACAATCTCTGCATGTGATTTTTATATGACCTTTTTATTTAATGTAGAAATACTTAGTCTTATTTATAAAAAAAATCTAAAATATTTTCATTTCATTTCTTTGTATAAGTATAATAATATAATATGATTTATATCTATTTATAAAAAAATATATTTTTAAAGCTAAATAACTTCAATATTGAAGGGGCTTTCTCTACCTTAAATTTATTAAAAAACGCATATGGCTCTATCAAGAAAATACATGACTATTTAATGCAGAGAAACACTCAGAAAAGAGTTTTTCGTTGCACATAACTATTAATTCGTTTTAATAAATTAATTAAAACTTTATTTAATATTGACTAGCCCACATAAGTACCTATTTGATGGAAATGTGAAAATTCAAATCCTTTGTTAATCCAAGACGAGTTAATGAATTCAAATTGTCAAGTTAATTCATACGTATGGCCATTGAATTTAAATCGATTCTCTATTATAAAAATACACGATTAATATTGAATAGGATTCACAATTAATAATGAGTCATGAAGTTAGTATTCCATTCAATGTCCTAGTATAGGCTGTAGCTAATAAGGATTTTTTTATTGGAATGATATCAATTGAATTGTCGTTTGTAAGATTCATCTAACAATTCTATCAATTCAATTATGATTTATGTTTTTTCTGTTCTGTTATTCTTTGTAAAATAAGTGTCAATACAGTGTTATCACAACACTACATGTGGAAAAAATATCTTTATTAATAAGTAAATCATGCTTAATCAAGTATGTAACATATTCAGTAATCTGTGGTAGTAGTACCTACTATGTTTAATTTTTACATGACACATTTATGTCCCCGCAGCAATTGCGAATAAAATGTGTTTCCAAAATGTTACTGTTATAATGACAAGCTAGGCCAGACAGACAAATATGTTTACATTTCTAATATACAGATTGTAACTTAGCCTTGAAGACTGTTCTCATATTTCTTATAGCAATCTACTAGATTGCTCTTATCCGCATCTACAAAATACTCTAAATTGATAACCTCAATCATTTTCATATTTATTCATTTACCAATTACTAACTAATCTAACGAAAAAACAACCGTTTGTTTGCGTTTCCATGTTTATCTAACAATTTAGCAAAAAAAAATTGGCAGCTCTTAAATATTGGTGCTTCCTGGATCGACACAAATATAGGAAAACTTCCACAAAACTATTTACAGCATTTCATTTACTAAGTTATTAATAGCCGATTATTTTAAAACCATGGCTTTATTGTGTACAAATATCAGCTCAAGCGTAGGCGTCGAGTGTCGTCCTTCCTTGCCTACTTGAGATGATCGACAAGCACTCGAAAATTACCGAATACACATTATGAAAACAAACAGTCAGATTTGTTAACGTTATAATGCTTATGTCGTAAGTTCCTCCACGCATAGACGCCAAATTGACCTTTTGTCAAGGGCGATATTAGTCCTAAAACACAATAACGGTGTGCTCATTAATAAACGCCTGCCTTCCGCCCTTTATGAGTCTGTAGCTCTGTAGGAAGTGATCTAAGTTACGATAAAAAATAACAAAAGTTTGATCATATTAT
Source organism: Ennomos erosarius (assembly GCA_963580505.1). Classification (NCBI taxonomy): domain Eukaryota; kingdom Metazoa; phylum Arthropoda; class Insecta; order Lepidoptera; family Geometridae; genus Ennomos; species Ennomos erosarius. The sequence goes on along the minus strand of OY756992.1, from coordinate 6,196,989 downwards.
TCTCACGGGCAACTAGCACCTACCGAATTTGTATGTGTGAAGGTATGTATGTAATATTATCGCTTTATTGCAGTTTTACTGGAATGTTTGTCGTTTCTCGATTCGATGCGATATCGCCTACAGAGAACACATTATTGTGTGGGCACGAACATAGATGTTGGTACTAAAATTTTGAATGTCCAATTTGTCCTGATGTTTATGTATTTCCAATCGGCAACAGTGTAAATGTGAAGGGTCATATGTGCCTGCTTACATGTAGGTATGTGTGAACGCACATGTGTGCGTTTAAGTGTTAAAACAAACGTACTAATTAACATCCATTCAGATGTGTGGAGGCCAAGTTGATTCATGTTCGTGTAACAGCCAGTCCTTATCACTGTGTGCACTCTTAGCGTTAACTAAAGAATTTAACGAACGGCTGATTTGAATAAGTAGTTTAAAATCGTTTAAGCTGCTTACGATCGACATGCTCAAGTGATTATCCTTATTTCTGTTCACTTCATATTCTTTATCTATTTGGTTGGTTAAAACATACCTCACACCAGCTCACACTCACTCTCCTTACACCCAAACCACCTAATAGAAAAGAAACAGGGCAAATAAAAAAATATCGCCTACATCCATTTCTTACAAGAGTTAGTCGTATACGCTCTAAGCATCCCACTTATTCATCCAATAGTTATAGCTAATAATAAGTAAGTAGATACTACTTATCTTTTGCACTGATAAGTATATATACGGTATGAATACACAATGCAAGTTAGTACCTACATAGCTACGTATTGTATTTTGTAGGTAAGGTAATGCTTTTATCCTTCGACTCTACTATCTTATATTTTCAAGTACCATCAGCTTCCTCAAAGAATAATGAATACCTTTCAATTAACTTGGCGTGCTATAAATTTATTATCAAGCAGTAGGTACCTATAACTATTACCTAATCATTTTACTGATAAGCTACTATTACCTATTAGGAGTAGAATTATTTCACCGTATATAATGATCCTACCACGTTTGTATAAGCTTTTAGTGTTTTTGTTAGAATCAATTTGCCGTTTTCAGTTTTGCGAACAAGGTCAAGTTTAATTTAGTTCAATTGAATGGATGTTAACAATTCATCTATTTGTTCGTCATAGGTCAACTTTTATTCCATTCATAGAACACAATTTGACTGCGGTTTGTCCTGCCTTTTCATATGAGACCGATAGTTCTTGGAAATGCTCAGTGGTGTAGCCGTTATAGGACTAATATTAGAGACTATAATAGTTATACACCGAACTTCTGTTAACGTGGAGTAGAGGAACCTATCGGGTTCGATTCTTGCCATTTACTAGTACCTAGGTACATCGCGCATCGTAAATGCGTGTCTTGTTAAAGTAGTAGAGTTGCTTGCGCTTTTTCAGCAGAATTTATTTTACCTCGAGCCAAATTTAATGTAGAGCAGACTCTACATTAAGTTTAACTCACTTCTTGAAATAGTCTATAAAAACGGTCGCTGTTGGTAAAACGATTAATAACGTTGGCTTCGTACAAAGAGACCGTAATTTTTAAGCATCAAAGTGACAAAGGCATAACAATTTACGCCACAGTAAAAGCCGTTTTGCTTGTAGTGTGAAAATCCATAGGTAACTTTATTTATTAAAAAATATAGGTATATAGTTGGTATAGTGATGTTATAGAAGATTTGTTATTTATGTGGCATCCTGATGATAATTATTGTCTAGCTAGAGGTACAATTAAATTCTTCAAGCTGTCAAAAAACCTTGTAATAATAATTGTGAATCTGTTATCACTTATTATGCAGTGTGGTATGATCCATTCTATAACTCCTATAAGTTATAGGTGTCTCAATATCAAATACTTAATATGTATGATTGTAATAATATCTCAATTCACTTTTGGGGATGTGAAACGTTTATTTTCCAAGGTGACCCCGTTTTACATTGTTTAACAGAAACTCATTATAACATTATCACTGCAAAAACCTGATTTTGTTGTCCATTTCAATACAAACAGTACAAAAACCATTATGTTTTGGCGTGGGCGAGTGCTCATTCATGAGCCGACAGTTTTGTAATAGCTCGCACATGTTCATTTATCATGCGATGGTTATATTAAATTCATAAATAGTGTTTGCAGTAGTCTCTATAGATCACAAAATATTAAATGTCAAACCAACATGACAGGATTCCAAAATGTTGGCAGTATGAAATAGTGCCATGGAATCATCATTTTCATCTTATAAGAAGATTTAGATCTTCTTACACCTTTCTGTAGTCGTTAGTTGCACAGATATCTATCATACTAGTCAAGTTAATTGTATGATAGTTTTAAACCACTGCAGAATTTAATGTACCTACATTATAATTTGTGAAGGTAAAATTCAATTATATTCTTTTTCTATGTCATGACTTTGCTAACTACATCTTAACTACAACATCTCTACATTGTATTTTTGTTTCAAATCTTAAAGTAATCTATGAATGTTTTACGAAGCTGAATCATTGTTATGACTTTAATTTTATGAAGCAGTTTTAAATATTTTTGTTTTACTTATTAGCTATTATGTTCACTATCTTAATCTTTCTATTAATTCGGATTTGTGTAATTTCCAAAACAATGTAAGTACCTGCCTACAATACCAATATTATAACAATGGCGATCTATTATAAGTAAAGTATATTAAAACTATGAATCCATTATAATTATGACCAATAATAATAATCAGGAAGCATAAATTCAATATCCTAGTTAGAACTTCTAGTATTAGTGCTAGCATGTAATAGGGCGAATTCTGTGGTGGTTAGCTGTAATGAAACATTTGTCCAATCTTAATATTAGTAAGGTGTGTTTAGTTTATTTGTCGACATGCGAAGAAAAGCTATAGACTAAACAATGATGCATTTGAAAAACGTTGGGAATACTGATGTTTAATAATACGTTATCATTTTTATCTGGTGTTTTTCACTTTATCTTTGATAATCAAAATCTCTCGACTGTTTAAATGTGATCAGAAAGACGGAAGTGAAGCGTTTAGGAAACTTTGTCCAAATGAAAAATTGATTACTACTTCATACCTACAATTTTTTGTCAGTTGTTCGATCTTCTACAAACAGAAATGAGTTATGTAACAAATTGATTGGTTTAACTTTAATGCCATAAAAACAAATCAACTAAGATTTTCACAAATAAATGTCACGTTTAGAAGATATTGAATCAAATGGTTAACAGCAATGATATTTCTTTCAACTCGGTGGTTAACAGATGAGAAGATGAGAATTTATAGGAGCTGATGAAGATTTCGAAGAAAATAAATCAAAAACTAAATGCCATACTTATAAGCAAGATGTACCAGAAGATAAGCAAAGGAAAGAAGCCAAGGTCACAGGAACGAGTTTTACCTCAGCACGTGCCCGGCGCGCGCTGCCTCGCTTCCAGCAAGTCCGTGGTATCTTTCGCCTGGTTTCTGCGCATAGAAGCCTCCAATGCACATAAGTAGCAGCACAGCCTCAGTTTTGCACAGATCAGGATTAACACAGTGACTTGGATCACATCCGCACCCGGCACATCCACTGAACGCCGGCAGATCAAAACATCGCTCTCACGAACCTTTTCGACACACAGACTCGATTTGCAAAATTTATTCATCGCATCCGCCGAAAACACCTAAAATTTTTATGAGCCGCACTGAAAGTAAGCTCAGCACCAGCTAGAGTTCCGATCGCTGAATGTTTATGATTATGCCGACACGTATTTAGCACCATTTAACTATAAAGAAAACACCGTGGAAGCTAGTACACTTGAGAGTCACCGGAAAACTCAGATTCGTGCGATTCGCTCTCGAATGCGTGCGCTCGCCGGCCGCAGCGCCGCGCTGTAAACAGAAAACGCGCCTCAACAACACACGCACACATCAATACAGCACGTATCGCCCGCACACATGCGCAGCCGGCACAGCGCGCGCATATTGTCTGTAGACTAAAATAGACATCACGTCATGTTGCACCAATCAAAGACCAGCCACATCACGCTATACTCGTTCGTGATCGGTCGAAACTCCATTGATAGATTGGCTACCACAAGGAGTTTCAATTTGCGATTAACTGAAAGTTTTTGATAAAACTTAACTGATATGAAATCTTAACTAATGGGCACTTTGATACAGTCCTTTTAAATCGTTATAACAAATATTAGGGATAAACATTTTGTAGATAGAGCAGCTTGGATTAGTTGACAAGCATAGTACCTACGGAAAGGCTCAGCGCAAAGAGGTTTGGCGCGAATCGTAATCAGAGCGATCGTTAAATGTCGTTGATTAAGTTCTTGATTAAAGTGGATTACTTTACATGTTCATTGTTTTTAATTTTAACTAGTCGTTTCAAATACTTAGATTTAGTTTGTTGCTCGTTAACTAAGTATGTATAATTGTATATTATAAGTTCCACAACATATAAAACTATCGCATTTATCATTTTTACTTTATTGTAGAGTCAACTCTACATTAAATTCGACTCAATGAGACATATAATTTACAGCATTGCATAGGTACTTATTTTTTGAATAAAAATAGTGAAAATGCGTGAAACTCTCCTTGTTTATGGTCAACGCCATTATAGAGTTTCAGCACGGATCAGGTTTTGGGCAACGCACACGTTCAAACGATATTTGCTTGTATATTGGAATCAGGGGTCACGATCATATCAGGATGTAACTACATTCAAAATTAACTTTTAACGCTGGACTGTAAGACTGATTTTCAAAAAGGCTGTAAGATTTAAAGAGCTTAATACTAGAATAAAAAATCTACTTATGTAACACTGTTGCCAATAGATTTTATTGTGTTGTGGCTTATTTATGTGTGCGTGTGTGTGTGATTATGACTGTGTGCAGCTTAGAATTTTAAATGTGGAAGGATGGTAAAGCGTTTTGGCTACTTAGCTTTTTAATGGGATTACTTATAATAAGCTTATGACGATGCTTTATTAGTGTGATACGCACCTACCAATTTTAGAGCTTTATTGAATAACCTTATTTTAATTTTGGCTGCGTTTTAAGCGAGTTAGTAGGTACTAATCACAGAGCAAAAAAAAACGCTTCCCATAGGCGATGCGTCATTTGTTTCATAGCTCTGTGGTACTAATAAATAAAGTGACTATATGATTAATGATTATTATGTGTAATAAACTTAAGAACTAAGCAATATAACTAGAACGGGCTTCATTTTGATGAAAAAAACACCTACATTTAATTTGTTAGATATTATTATGACCTTTGTTCATGATATTACATTGGTGCTTCCCGTGAAGCCCGGAAAACTTTTTCTGAGATAAAAAATATTTCTAATCAAATCCCGATAGTTTAAGGAATCCCTTACTTATATTTATAAAAACGGCTGCACCGATTTAAATTGAACGTTATAAGTAAAATCAAACAAACCAACAAACATACAGAAAATGTTCACTTTCATTGACTTTTATTGGTATTTTAGGTACCCTATATTATAGGGTTAATTCTGCAACATTATTCCGCTTATCTAATCGAAAACGAAAATTAACGAAAGACGGCAGGAAGTGTTGAAAGAATTGAAACCATGTAGCGGCCTTTGCCCAGGTGCGAACAAAATCTTTAAATAAAAATAAAAACTATGTACTTAGTTAGCTTATGTTTTTATAATTTTTATATGCTATGAATTCTTACTGCAGGGTTCAGCATAAGGCAAAGCATAAAAGACAAAAATGGGGAAATTTTTCAGTTTTACCAAAATGTTGAATAATCCAAAAATAATAATAACTAAACTTGGCTGAACGAATGCTACTACGCTTAAAAGATAGCCTAAATCCTGTTTAAATACACCCTGAAAGGATGCGGTCTACAAACCAATCATTCTGTTTGTACTTACTCGTATATCGAAACATGGTCAACGCAGGTCGAATCTGTTTTTTCTTCCAACATACATCATTGACAACATAATTCACCATTAGAAACGCTCAGGCACGTATTATTAAATACTTATGTATTTAGCGTTTTATATTCATTTTCTGAACCTGTAATAGCTAATGTTTTGAATCAGTTCCGTTTTTTATTCATATTTTTTTACTGAAAAACACCTCATGCTAATTGAACCTGTAATAATAAACATGACTCTATTAATGGAGAATTAGATAATTCTTATTTTTGACATCATCGTAAATGTAAAAAAACGTTTGTGTAAAGAAAATTCTTTAAGTACAACAGCCTTCGATTGCGTTATAAATACATATTTAGTTTCACCAAACATGTGCTGAACGACGAATATAAATGTGAATAATAACAGACCTCTCACCCAAATAAAAGAAAATAATAACAACCTACCAACTTTAATTTAACCATAACCAGATTTTCACCTTTTCATGAGAGCTCATTCTATTACATTAAAAAGTACGTAGGCTAAATTTTCCTTTCTCAACTCCCCCGTTCTTAGCTGGCTTATTACCTCCCCCCCCACTTCTGCCATGGCATTCAGGCCAGTTACATTTCACACTTCTGTTCCACACAGTGTGGAGGACACTCCCGCCATTGCAACCCGCTCTCCCGCCCTTGTAACCAGCTCACCCGCCCAGACAAATGCCGCTCCCATCACGTCTACGACTACCCACCTACTTTAATTTTTGCCAACTATCTCACCTACTGCAATAGGTACAATATCAATTCTGTGAAACTCTAATCGTTAATTCCGTTATCGACGGTTCAGATGTAAAAACAAGTCATTATCTATTTAGGTATAAGTAAGTACTTACTACGTTTTCAAAAAATATATTCATAAATAAATCAAATAAGAAAACTAAATCTGACGTAGTAGGTATTATACAAAGTATCTTCATACAAAGTTAATTCGCATGTTAGACAAAAATTAAAGGCAGAGTAGGCACTTATATTATTCTTTGGCCTGCAAACAATTTATCACAGGACCACGTCGGAAACGTCCACTCGGTTATCAAGATAGTGTTCAAATTAATCTTTTTAACATTATGGTTAACTTTACCAATGGATTTAGTCTTCATTTTTATAACTCATGATAGGATAAATTACAGTTTATCTGAAAGAAAATTTACCAGCATTTCTAGAGTCAGTTCTATTAATTTCCACTAAGTACTTCATACTAGTTAATTTCTTCGCAACAACATATCAAGATTTGCAAGTAATTTCTAATCTATGTTTTGGGCAAAGTGCTGTTTTTAAGTTCTAGACACATATTAGACTAGACACTAGACACGTACAAGAAAAAAAAACGTTTCGCCTAAAGAAGCGTCATATTATTTAAAGCTCTGTGGTAAGACTCAACAGGGACAGTGGGCTGACACTTGCAATTGTTTTATGTAGAAGAAGGTCTAGTAGCATTTAATAGTTATCTAGGTAGTTGGTATTATTGTTATAGTTACCTTAAATAATAAGGCACTTAGCCCGTTTTAAAAACTAGGTAGGTAGGTATCGTGAGCTATCAGAAGTTTTATTCATTTAAATTAGTCTCATTAATAACAAAAAAGTTCTAGATCTGTGCCTTTAACAAACAAAAAATCCTTTGTCTACTCTGTATGCGGTTTATTTAGAGGAATGAGACCAGAAATCTATAGCGCATGTCGACACCGCCTAATGCTGATGCCCCTCTTGACATATTGACGGAACAAAGAAACTTTCGGCCTACAATACATCTACCGCGTCGCGTCTGCAACTGACATTAGAATAGCATTGATAAGCTTCCGTATATTTTACATACAAAGCAGATAACAGAGAAGTAATAAAATGCAATGCGTAGAAACAAGAGCTGTATGGAAATGTTTCAGGAATTTCCAATTTAATTCCTCATCATCTGGCCTTAAGACGTCTACTGAACAAGGCTTCCTTTATAAAACGCCACTTTGGACGCTTATAATAGAGAGGATGTGCCATAATCACCACGCTTGGCATTGGCAGGCGGCTTGGTGATTACAAAAGATTTGAATGTAGGTACCGAGAAGAATGCATGTTGCTCATTTCCTGGTTATTCCCTTAGCCGGCTCTTACGGCACCCACGGGAAGAAATGGGGTGGTCCTATTCGCAAACCGAGACCACACAATCAATTTAATGATTACACGAATAATGTCTAAAAAGGAAAATGTCCAAATATAAAAGCGTCCAATCAGAAAAGTTGCTTATGAAATAGTTTATCCGGAAAGTCAACAGTTGAAGACAGACGGAGTATCGAAGTGAGGTACCTAATATACTAACGATTTAAATGATGTGAGAGTGAGAGAGTCAAATACGAGAAGTTCCTGTTTCATAAACTTAATAAGTAATGAAGAGCGGTACTAGAAGGTGCTAGATTCTAGAACCACATGCCACACCTCCAAAGCGATTGTAAAAAATTGATTATTTTATTTTATATTTTGGTACCTACCTAAGTATACATAATCTTCATTTATCTCATCAACTACGTAATTATTATAGGCTATAAATCGTTGGTATTATCTTTATGCAAAAATATTTCGTCACCTGTAAGCTGTAAGTCGTTATGTTGGTACTTGTTTTGTGTCTTGGAAAATTCGCTGATTAGATAATACATATAACATATCAATCAATCCTATTCTATATCATAAGTAGTGTATTATTGGGCATTCTACCCCGCCGTGAGCGGAGCGAGCGGTAGTGAGCGTAGCGAACGTGAAGTGGGGTAGAATGCCCAATAATACACTACTGTCATATTTGTTATTTACCTATTCCCTAGTTATTTAGGTTTTTTTTTTATGAGAATGAATGACGTGACGAGCTTGTCGTTCACCAGATCTTAAGTGACACGGCCGCCCATAACAGTTGCAGTGTCACTCGGAACTTTAAAATAATAAAGTTAGTTTTGCGTGACACTGCACTGCGCACGTTATCCTGAGACATCACACAGTCTAATAATCAGATTACTACATTGTGTAATCAGGTTATAAAGTCTCATTTGCTCAGTAATTTCACTAGCTACAATACCCTTCAAACCGGAACACAGAGTAGTGCTTGCACACTACTGCTTGGCGGCAGAATAACTGGCAAAGCGGTGGTACCTACCTAGACGAACTTTGCAGAAAAGTCCTACCACCTAGTAAAACGTAAGGCGAACAACCTCTGTGGTGCGGTAGTTGAGCAGGTCTTAACCTGAAGGCGGTGGGTTCCATTCTCGCGACAGGACAGTAACTAATTGTGGGAGTTTTGGCGGGAACGCCAAAAAGTTCACGTCGTTGCATTATATTATTTTTCAAAACTTGTGCTTTTTCTAGTGTTAATGTTTAAAATTGGTGGCGTTTTACGCGTTAAGTGCTGAATTACGAGCATGAATGTGGGCAAGTGATATAATGTAGCGAAACGTGATTTTTCGTGTTGCTTCCAAAATTCCATAGAAGCTTCTAGTAAAGTTGCCACCACTTTGCTGGAGCATGACTTAGACTGGACTATGACTATGACTAGGACATGATTATGCGTGAAATATTTTATAACACGATGAAAATTATAATACTTGACACTGGCTAAATACACTATGTGTGGAGCCAAAATTATACAAAAAAAAAACTAATTGTGCACAGGAAAATACCGCAAATTCTTTTTCTGCCAAATCTAAACTACCAGAAAAATATCTATAATAATATAAAAATGCTTAATATAAAAACAAAACATAATCCAACAAACCACTACCAATAGGCAACGTGCCCAATATGCTTAAAGCATAGCCAACATGCTGGCAGCATCGCCAGGTTTGATGGCAATGCTCAATCGCTCAACCTTTTTGTTATATGCAAGGGTTTTGTCGGACGACCATAGTCCTCGCTAGTCCCTAAAAACAGGAATCCATGAACTAGGGTCCAGGTTATCAAAGATATGCATGATGACATAAGATCATTGTCTAAAAGAATAAAACGCGGGGCAAGAGCAGTCATAAAATTTCATTATTAACAAAAGCTTTTCTCTCCCACTTCACAATGTAGTTAGGAACATAGGTATTAATCATCTTTTCAAAAGTATGAAACTATAAAAGGACTGTTTCGTTTCAAAGTCTTTACTCTACTCGTGCACACAACACAATAAAATTATAGTTATAAATAGCTTCGAGCGAAACAGTTAATATAATTTTAATCGGGCTTCCTTTGGGAATATCAAGCTTCTGAAGCTTTAAGTTTGACGATGACTATGACGTTGTACTAATACTATTAGATTTACATAATATTCATACAATTCTTTCCCCGTCTTCCACCTACAAAGCATCACTTTTCTCATAGTTCACATGTCAGAACAGTAATCGATGTCCTTTGTTCTCCGCGCTGTAAATCTGTTGAGGGTGTTCACTGTCTAACGTTAATTATGTGTCGGGAATCCCATGCTGAAAAGAGTGTATCCAAGCTTTCAAGATTTCTTATCAACCAATTTTAATTTTCTAACGTAATCACGAACTGTAGGCCTAGCACGAATCCACGCAAAAGTAAGCGTAACGTTAACGTAAGTTAGTTGTATGGCATTTGTTCAGCGCCCCATACAACTGACTTACTTTAACGTTACACTTTTGCGTAAAGATTCGTGCTAGGCGCACCAGAAGGCGTAGCGTAACTCAGCCCCTATACTAGGTGGACTGAAGATCTGGTGAAAACCGTGGGAGCCGATGGATGCAGGAAGCGAGCAGGCGCTCAAAGTGGCGCTTTCTGGGAGAAGCCTATGTGGATGTCTTCAGGCTGTTTTTGATGAAGATGATGACGATGAAGTTACGTTAATACGCCTCTTGCTTCTCGTGTTCTTTATACCTATACTTATACCTATTATGAGTTTTAATCATCTATATTTGTAAAAAAGTCATTGACTTATTATGAGTTTTAATCATCTATATTTGTAAAAAAAGTCATTGACTTATGGCTCTTTAGTTGCTTTAGAAAATATATCCCACAAAAGTAGTTACTTTTAGACACCCTTTCTGAAAGAACTTTAACACGTGCTGCACCATCGATAATGTGGGGACATTAAGATTATTTGGGGCTTCAGTTATTAATGGGACGCCATCTTTGACTAACGATAGAGACAAACCGTCATGCGTTATAATTATAAATGATGCAATTAACTTTTCAGAGTAAAAATTAAGCCAAACTTAAAACTGTAAAGTTGGACTTTGATTAGGTATACTTAGCTAACTATATTTTAGCTTCCTATTTTTCTGGCTGTTCATTTTGCGTCAGTCAGTGAGCTAAGTTATTTCATTGTTTATAAGGTTATGTAGGTAAATATTTATTTATTTGTTAACTGTATGAGGTGATCGTTTCAATAATTTATACCTACTTTATATACCTAACTTACGTAGATTTCAAGGATGTAAATAAGTAGGCATGGGAATTCACAAAAATGATATGAATACTAAATGTTAATAGGTCTACTTATAAATAAATCATAATAATATAAGTTACTAAGTAATGATAATGTACTAAGTATTATCAAATCAGGAAATTCCGTTCTTTTATTAGGTAGGTAGTCTTACTTTGACCAAGAAGATGTTTAATTACATCATGCCCAATTTAGTCCATGCCTACAGTTGTTGGTAACTTCTTGATACAGATAACAACTTTGATGAACTAAAATTCTATGACTTGTACCTACCTACAGTCCTACAATACACATCAATATAAAAATATCTATCAACGAAGAAATGCTGCCAGCATGTTGGGTACGCTACCTACCGGTAGTGGGATGGAGCATTTGGACTGTCTATAGGCCATCCTGGCTAGTTTACAGTTCAAATGTTATTTGTAATAGGTATACAGGATGTAATTTAATTCATTAGCATAAATTGAGCCCATGGTAGTACATCATTTATAGATGATTATTAAAGACAGAGTGTAAATGAAAATATTTTAATTGAAAATTATGAAGTTTGTCGCGGAGCCTAACGCGGTTGGCACGGATGATTTTGATACATTTAAACGTTTTTATACCTTGTATGTACTAATTAAAAACAGTACTCCATTATTCCAATTAAATTTTGTATTGTAGCATTGGATTAAGTAAGTTATACCATTTTTTGGAGTTATTATTATTACCATACCAATGTGTTAGAATTCAAAAATTTTGGTCCACACGTTGCCGGTACCAGGAGTAGATACCTAGTTTCAAAGGATGCTAATGAATTCAATTACACCCAGTATAGTGTAGTAGTAGTAAGTCACGTTACAAATAGAGGCACCTCATACTAAAATGACGTGTATCATCATCATCATTAACAGCCTGAAGACGTCCACTGCTGAACATAGGCCTCCCCCAGGGAGCGCCACTTAGAGCGGCTGCTCGCCTCCTGCATCCATCGGCTCCCCGCGGCTTTCACGAGGTCGTCGGTCCACCTAGTGGGGGGCCGGCCTACGCTGCGTCTTCCAGTTCGTGGTCGCCACTCGTGTACCTTTCTTCGGTTGTCAGTTCTACAAGCGATGTGGCCTGCCCATTGCCATTTCAACTTATATGAGTATAATCGGCCGCTATGCCTAGCGTTTGTGGACAGGGAGACGTTATTTCTCCGAAACTGTTCACAAACGCATTGGAGAATGTTTTCAAGCTCTTGGAGTGGAAAAGATTTGGCATCAACATAAATGGCGAGTATATCACTAACCTTCGTTTTGCCGATGATATAGTCATAATGGCGGAGTCACTCGATGATCTCAGCACCATGCTAAACGACCTCAGTAGTCTCCCGACAGGTTGGTCTTAAGATGAACATGGACAAGACGAAAATCATGTCAAATGCCCATGTTCCACCTATACCGGTAATTGTTGGGAACGACACTCTCGAAGTTGTCGACAAATACGTCTATCTAGAGCAAACTGTCCAGTTGGGTAGGTCCAACTTCGACAAAGAGGTCGCCCGAAGAATCCAACTCGGCTGGGCAGCGTTCGGGAAGCTTCGACCTATCTTTTCGTCCAAAATACCACAAAGCCTGAAAACAAAAGTTTTCAATCAATGTGTGTTGCCAGTGATGACTTATGGAACTGAGACGTGGTCTCTAACTGTTGGCCTCATTACTAAGCTCAAAGTCGCACAACGGGCTATGGAGAGAGCAATGCTTGGTGTTTCCCTGCGAGATAAGATCTGTAATGAGGAGATCCGCAGGAGAACTAAAGTGACCGATGTAGCTCTTAGGATTAGCAAGTTGAAAATGACGTGTATAAATTATTATAATTATGCATTGGATGGCCTAAAAAAGGCATTCTATTCATTGATTCACAATATTTTGTCCTTTGAGACAGATATGATTGACAAGAAGCTATTAATTATTCACAGCTGTTGTTCAGGGCAGAGATTTCAATAATAACCATCACATTTTTTTATATACACCGAATAAACTAGTTAGTTAGGTATACTTGCTCAAATTAGGGAAAGGGTGATGAATGCAGCACGAACATTTCTTATAATAAGTAGTAATCACCTTCCATGAGCTTCCACTCAATTAGTTGTCAGGAAGTTTTTGTAGATGTTGATGTGCAATTGTTTTAAATTCAATGTTTTCATCATCGAAAAGGGCCTTAATAATCATCAGGTAAACAATAATTAAAATGATCGGTCTCGTTTTAGCTCTCGATATTTTACGTAAAGGAGAAGTAGACGGGACATATTATTATTTTAAATATTTGAGCGTTATTTTTTAACTAACTTTTATACCTAAATAAATATGCAATGATTGATGCTGACACAACTTGAGTTGTGTTTGGTTTAATAAGTAACGACTTAAAAACAAAACGATTAACGATAATGTTAATGTGCTTAAAAACAAATACCAACACGACCAAGACAAATGAGCTTATCTAAGAGGCTTTGACAAATCTTTGTTTTGTAAAACCTTCACAGTTAAAAGGCGTTAATTTTTTTTTCTCAAGGTTCTTTGTACATCTCATTAATGTGAATGAGATGTTAAAACGCGTATTTTTGATAAATAATAAAACCGAGGAAACAGTATTGTCAAGGCAATATAGAGTACTTTAGAATCCTATGGGGAAGAAAGTTTCTCGAGTGGCGACCACGAACCGGACGACGTAGGCACGTTCCCCCCCACTAGGTGGACCGACGGTCTGGGAGCAGATGGATGCAGAAGGCGAGCAGGCGCTCAAAGTGGCGCTCTGTGGTGGTTCAGCAGTAGACGTCTTCAGGCTGTTGATAGTGATGATGAATAGAATCGTGTTATTACTTTATAATACCCAAAACGTTCTAAATCATTCATCAAGTTTTTACGTTATTTAATAAATAAATAAATTATTCTAGTGGGAATATCCGGTTAGTTAATTAATGAAAAGTCAAGTTTCGAACTTTGAATGGTTTTAATATTCGCAAAGTGTGTCTAATTAGTTGTATTAATTTACACGGCGATCGTTTGCATAATTTGATTGCTGCTTTAACGCAACTTTGACAAAAGAAGCTTGTTATTTTAATATACTAAAATACCCCTCCCCCTCCTCAGCAGTTCATTTGTGTACGTACCTACTATGATATTATTATGTTGTCGATCACAGTTCTCAAGAGATCTACCTACAGCAAGTACGTTTGACTGTACTCTGTTCTACCCTACCCTAATCTGTCACACCTTGCCCTGCCCTTGCCCTGCCCCGTCTTACCCTACTCTACCCTAACCTGCCTTGCCCTGCCCTTGCCTTGCTCTGTCTTACCCTACTCTACCTTAACCTGCCCTTGACCTTCCCTTCCCTAACCTGTTCTTCCCCTACCCTATCCTATACTTACTCTACTCTACCCCACTGCACTGAACTTATCGTCACAATATTCCTATTTCTTTTACGTTACGATGGAAAGTGAAGCTACCGTAACCAAGAACCGAGAAGGTAAAGGTGAAATCGATAACTCGCCTCTCATACGGGCGCCACTTAACTAATATATTCAATTAAACAACAAACATATAACTTGATTAAGAACCATATTATGCAGAACAATTTAATGCGATTGTAGAATTAATTTTCAATTAACTCTAACAAATGATTGCACTTCAGACTTAGAATGTTCTCATCAATGGCTAAGTCTTATCTATGTTTATAAATTGTTATACATAATATTAAAGTAAAGTAACCCACTTTATGGATATTAAAAGGATAATAACGTTAGAACAGGGTAATAAAGCTAAATAATATGTATACCTATGCTAAGGTAAAAAATACACAGCATTCAGCATCATCACTCATCTACTTAGGTACTAAAAGCCCCGCTTTATGTGTCCCACCCAATGGAAAACACAACGCGAATCCCATTTAAAAAAAATTGACTTCTGGTCGCAAATGTCAATTTATCAGAGTCCCACCGGATACCGCGTCCCTATCATCGACATAAGTGCTGACTGTGACTGACCTTTGAATTTTATTTTTGAATAATCAAGTACCAGGAGACCAGAAATATGGAGATAAAGAATTACGAAAATTATCACCTACCTAGAACTCACTGTTTCCCGCAGAAACTCTCAATAATTATGGCTTAAAAGCCGCACATTTATCTTAAAAACCAACTGCCCATTGCTATAGTTGTAAGGCCGCCCATTGTAACACGGTTTTAAATCTTGAATTCCTTGTAAAAGTTTATTATTTGGTGTGTTGCAATAAACAGTTTATCTATATATCTATCTGCTCTAGAAAATATAGGTATGTTATAAGCAATGAAATATTTCTCCCAAAAATAATAATTTGTCGATAATTAGGCTTGATTTGGCCGATTTTCGGACTTTTTATAAAACATAGAATTTAAATATTAGTACACAACTTAAAAACTCAATACTGACTTAATAATTCGCAATCAGTAAGTAGTGCAGTGGAACCAAAATAAACAAAAATAAGATTTAGTTTCTATGAATTAGAAGGATAAGAGTTAAATATAAGTTAAAAGTTACTTAACTCGCTAAGCTGTTACTTTCCGCAACCGATTTACCTTGTACAACGGATTTTCGTCTAAGACCTTGACATTATAAAGTGAATGAAAAGACGACACCAGCGACACCTTGGTATTGCAAGCAGGATTATGTTCGTAATTGTATGACAAAACCAAGTACGGTTACCGCCAAATAACAAGTAGGTATTAAAGTCTAGTTAGAGACACGATTTCTGATTTTGCATGATGATGATAATGGATATGTGGTAGGTGACGACGGCAAGCTGGCTAAGGGTCCAGAGAATGGACAGCAGCCTTCTCCACGCTACGATCACCAAGCCGCCTGCCAAGCGTGGTAATAGGCATGAAGACTACTACTAAAAATGAACAAGTAAATATTACTTTCATAAAGAAGATTTTAAATGAATGCAATAATTGAAAAAATAAGTAAAATCGGTAAATAAATCACGTAGTAATAAGCTTTTAAAGTTTCTACAGGAGGCACCTCCTGTCCCTTTCTCACGAAACAGAGCGCCCCCACAGTTACTAAGAAAAATCCACTCGTGACGTCACATGCCAAAGAGATTGTATGAAAAGCTACCACAGCTTAGTAATGAGGTACTGTGAACGACCTTCCTCTGACGTCATTGGCCGTTTGAGCTATCTCTTTCTATTCCGGTTTTTAGAATACTTGTAAATTGGTCAGGAGCTTCCAATATTACGCCCCACACACACACACAAACTTTCGCATTTATAAATACTTATAGGATAGAATATAGGAAGTACCATTACTCTGAAGAATACTCTCTTTCTTAATTATTTAGTCTATCTCTACCTATTATTAGCGCTCATGCCACCTGTAACACAAGGGCTTTCCATGGGGGCGGACGTAGCCTTCTCGATCCTCTTATCCCGGCAACAGCCCAAGCTGAGGCTCGCACCTCAGGTTTGCCCTTGAGCTAGTTGCCCCCCACTTTAATTGTCGGCTGGATGCCTTAAGCGCCTGCCCCCGCCCGGTGACGCGGTAAAGGTCGGTAGAGACCAACAGCATTAGCCCGTTCAAAAAAAACCTAGTGCAAGCACCTACAGTGTAATGACTTCAATGATATACATAAAACTAAGACACCTACATAATAGACTACCTATGGTATGTCACTTATTGTATGACACTACTGTAATTTTTGAATATATTTTTATTCCTATCCTATCCTAAGAGGTTACTTTATTTTAAGGTAATACCTAAACATTACATGTAGTTAAATAAGTATTACCTACATGATATTTGGAATAACACCAGTTGCTACAATGTAAAACGTGTGTACAATCTTGTCTCCGAAGGAGATTCCTGTAACCTCACTATACAGGTTCTACCTAACAGGGGGACAGCGCTTCGACTGAGGTACATTGTTTGTAAATACACAATAACTTTAAGCAAACCAAATTGTTACTTATACTACAAGTTGATGTACCTCCCTTACAACCAATGTGTGATCAAATAAAGTTGTATTTATTTATGTAGTTTATTTATTCGTATTTTTTCACTAAGAATATACAGGAGCTCCAATATAATAGATAGGAAAACTCAACCGGATGAAAGCAAAAGCCTCGATATAGGTACCTATGTCTGCTTAGACAAGTAGACAGACATCCAAAGTAACCAAAAGTACATAATACTTATAGGTAAGTTCTTAATTTATGATCTATTTCAACCACGCAGTTAAGCCTGGTCCAAATATTTGCCAGGATAGGAGATAAACGGTGTAATAACGTGTTATCACGTGAGCGTTACGTAAAACACATGCTTATTCTATATATACTTACCGTTTTTACATTCAATAATGTATAATGGTAAGTAGTTGGGTACCTTATATCGTTTTGAGCCCATTATAAGCCTCCATTGAAACATCAGTTTATTGCTGTAACTTTGATTATCTTGTTTATAAGTAGGACGTTTATTATCGTTTACTACGAGTATTAGGACTATAGAACAGATGCATCCTGGAATTGGAAAATATCAACATACTATGACTCATAGTATCTTTGACATTAGGTATACATCACCAACGTAGGCTGTCGGCCGTCTCCCACAAGGTGGACTGACTATCTGGTCAAAACTGCGGAGAGCCGATGGATGCAAGAGGCAAGCAGCTGCTCAAAGTGGCGCTTCATGGGGCCTACGTTAGCAGTGGATATCTTCTACTGATTATGATGACATCACCATAGTTTCAGGTTTAGGTTGGTAGGTACCTAATAGGCACCCATGTATGGAGAGTCATGATGCGTTGAATAGAGCTACAAATCAGGGAAGGGTATTAGCTTTTTCAATAGATAGGTTTTATATAAATACCTACCTACCCTCGAGACCTTCATTACGTTTTTCATTTTAATTTAACTTCAAATTATGGTATTTTGCCAGTGCGAAATCATTAGTCATTGGAGCATAATATAGAGCATAAAATTTTCTTTCCTTCGTTTGGCGTCATTTGTTTCTCAGAGGTAAACGTTTTTCATTCATCGTAATTGTAAAATTCAAATGAGAAATTAAGTTATTAAATTAACCTACCATAATGGAGGGAATAAGTTCACAGAATTCTTGAAACATGCCTATTTTTATATTATTTCTTTGTAGGTTAATTTAAGCGCTTCAGAATAATATCTACTTAGCTCTAGCTAATATAATAAGGGGAAGATCCGGCTTTTCATCTCTAAGTAGGCGTGTATAGGTAGCCTACCAGTAAGTACCTACCTACATTGAATCACAGACCCTCCACACAGATTTCATGTCAATAATTATAGTCATATTCTGAGAAGTAGCTGATTTTCCTGACTTACTACTAAAGTTTGCTGCGGTTTCACCCATAACTTACTTACACCCGTTTTCCAATGAGCACAATGAGCACTTAATCACAATTTTCTAGGATAAAAAGTAGTTCTGTTTACCCTGGTAATATAAGCAATACATGTGCGACATTTGCCTACCTGTCTAATAAGTTTTTTAAATACCTAATGAAGAAAGAGTTGTGGAATATTATCAGCACAAAAGGAATGTTTTCGGATTCACCTCCCGTTAATGTAATGTGAAGTAGATACGTAAGTATCAGCAAAATAATATAAAACCTCGGGTAAAATTCATAATACTTATATCATTCATTTTAAGTTATCTCATTCTGCCAAATAAAACAAAATTACGTCATCTTTAAAAAATAAGATTAGTACTTACATCATAAGTATAATTATTATAATGACTTGATCTACACTGGTATACTTACCTAATATCTTGCCAAATTTTAGAATGATAAGTATAACATAACAATTCTCCGGAATTGCGGAGGCAGAGCAAATTGCAGCTTCACGTGAAGGCGGTGCACAATTGCGCTAGTGATCATCGTAAACGTTAAGTGGCGCTAACCCATAACATGGATCGCTGGCTAATAGCTCTATTTATATCTGCCATTATTTTGTAGCAGAAACGAGGTTAAATGAAAATAAATCTATGCAAGTCTTCCTGGCACTTTTCATCTGTCTGAAACTGTAAAGAAATCTAGCGAGGTCTTAATAATACCTACTCCATAGCGAGATCATGAATTACCGTAGACAAAATCATATTTCCTGGAGCATGACAAATTTTGGACAGCTTCTCTAAAGTTACCTCCTAGTAACCATGCAGGTATACTTATTACATAACAATAAAAACACTCAACGATCACATACCTACATAGATGCTAGACCCAATGATTCCCTGGTATCTAGGAGCCCAGGAATTACGACACGCATGGTATACGGTACGGGTATTAATTTAGTCTCCTGCCACATCAACAATTATTTTAGGAACAATTTTTTGGACAATATGCTACAATGCAATTTTCCTGGCTGTTTTAAAGCCCATCCCATAAATGTATCTACCAACATATTGTTTACAATAATACCGGTCAGTAGTGAGTCGACACAGTAACTTGCTCGATTATGTATGACTAAAAGGATACCCGCCCACGCAAAAAGGACTAAGCATAGATGCTCAGGTCGTGACCGTGACTCAATCGATGATGTAATTCTTCGCAATTGATCAGATGAATTAGAGTTGACAAGTTTGAATATACCTACTTCTATCGATAAATGATTCATCTTATACTTAGTACATACTTATTCGATAAAAATTACTGTAGTACCTATTGCTGGAAGCCGGGATATGGGCCTGAAAACCTTTTATTAGATTTTTACTGTTTTTGATTGATAATTTATTTCATGGTCAAGAGGTCATATTATAATGAGTAAATATAAAACGGTGTATTTATGAAGGCTGTAAAGTTAACTCAAAAATTGGCGGACTCTGCAGAGGCGTTCAGATGGAGATGCCAGATAAATTGAATCACCTGTAACCCGAGACTTTAACGATCGCTGAGAAAATGAGGCTGAATTGGAAGAACAAACTACTAGGAATTCTGAGTCTGATACTTTTGCATCTCAGTAAAACAGCGAGGTCTACAATAGTTAAAAAAATGTAAAACCTGAAACATGCATTGAACATGATCCACAGTTATAAGACAATTTTTGTTTATGCTTTTCCCATTGGAAACATTTATTTGATTTAATTTTATGATAATCT
The DNA here is from genome assembly GCA_963580505.1 of Ennomos erosarius. Lineage (NCBI taxonomy): Eukaryota > Metazoa > Arthropoda > Insecta > Lepidoptera > Geometridae > Ennomos > Ennomos erosarius. The sequence goes on along the minus strand of OY756992.1, from coordinate 6,176,517 downwards.
ACCAATAAATAAAATTAATGATTCATCGACATCGATGTCAACTCAATAAACAGAACATCTCTACTTCAAACCGCAGTTGCCACCGTCACCCGCTTGATCTGGCTACGTCACGAGTGATATCACAACTGTTACCGAATGAGGATGACATCGAAAGTGGGATTCAGAATACTCATTCATATTACATTCTTACCTAACTACGTGTTACGTAGTGGCGCATTTACCCCCAAGACATCACGTCGTCGGCGTGCGTAGATCTTACGCACTATAAAATTGCTAAGGAGGGAAAAAAATATGGTAAAATTAGTCAGGATGTTTGTCAATAGTATCTAAGGACAATAACCGGTCAAGTGCAAGTCGAACTCGCGTACGAAGGGTTCCGTACCATTATCTATAAAAAAATAAACGTTTGTGGTATGGGAGCCCGCTTACGTAAATATATATTTTATTCTGTTTTTTAGTATCTGTTGTTATAGCGGCAACTAAAATACATCATGTGTGAAAACTGTCAACTGTCTAATTATCACGGTTTATGAGCAGACAGACGGACGGACGGACAGACATACAGACAGACATACAGACAGACATACAGACAGACAAACAAACACAAAGATACTACGATACGCTACGCTACGATAAGTAGTTTAGCGTAGCGCGGCGTAGCATATCGTAGCGCAACGTAGAACGGAGTAGCGTATCATAGCATAACATAGTGTGGCGTAGCGTATTGTAGCGTAGTAGCATCCCATTCCCGTAGAGTAGTTTTCTCTACGTATTCTAGTATAGAGAATACTTACTAAGAATAGAGAGTACTTATACGATATTACTGTTGAGTCTACACAAAAATTCTATAAATAAATATGTACTACTATTAGTGTTTTAGCTACCGTATAGTCTTCTTTAAAGGTTTTACGGTATACCAAATAATTAAGTATTGTTATAGGATAGAGACACCAATAATAACAAAAGGCAGAGGTATACTTATAGGTAACTTTACCACTACGTAAGCAGCAAGCAAAAAATACTTGTTAGGAACCTCTACAGAACACTATTATTACCCTACTACTACTATTACCCCTACATTAACTTAGACTACATTAGTTGTCAAGAGAACTAAGGTTACATTCCAAATTATATTACAAACATTTACCCGGTTAATAACTGTGCGATAAGGTGTACATTAAGCTTAATTGAAAACAGGATAGATATTTAATAAATTAAATTCTGCATAGCACTGCTGCCTTAAGCGGTTCATGCAGATAAGGAGCTAACGACATGACGAGTAAGGTGCTTTATTTTCGAACGTTAAATGTCACATTTAAAAAGTATACGCATGGTATATTTTGATGTGATATTTTTTATTCTAGCATAGAAAATAGTAGTCGTTTGTGAATATAAGTTTACAGTATTTTCCACAGAGCTAGAATTCGATACTCTCGTATTTTCCTCTAAAAGTATACCTACTTGTGCTTTCCTTCTTCGAATTAGTTGGAATCAAAAGTATTGTGGAGCTATACAAATCTAGCGTGAAGAAAGGAAAGGATTCGACGGAACCCGAGCTGGCTAAAAAAAAATCTGTTTGAAACTATAATAACAAGATTATTATATTCGGTTCTGTGGCTTTAATGTAAGGAATATTGATTATGTACAATTCATGTCTTTGAATCTTATGATATTGAAATATAACTTTGGCTTTCTGTTATGTGGCACATGACGCAGCTTCACACTTTAAAGAAATTGAAGTAGGTTATTGTTATTTTTATCTCTTTCTGACATGTTGTACCTAATCAATTTTAATTTTAATACAGTTTAATCTAATATGATTAATTTTATGTATATCCGATCTGTTTTGTGTAAGTATCTATTTTAGTACGCGATTTGTAATAATTGTGTTTGTAATTCTATAATAATAACAATAATTTTTTAGATGATAATGTCAATAATGGCAATAGTAATAGTAATAAGATTGTATTTAATGTTAATGGTGTATGGCTCTTGGTCTGACGACATAATTTTTTTTTTTATTTATAGCAATAATTAAGTTCCGCGATGCTGTTCAAAACATTGTTGCTGGAGTATCTGGTATTAAATAAATCACAGTAAGAATTAATTATTGCTTTTTATTCCACGCCATTTTATCAACAAAGCTTGTCAAGGACAATCTCTATAAAAAGCTAAATTTGAAATGCAAAGAGTTTCTCATACACCACATTCCCTTCCTTCTTATTTTTTTAACTTAACCAATTCAATCATTTAATTATTGTACAACTTCAGGGTCCATCAATTTGCAATTAACATTTTCAAATTGTTAACAACTAAACATTTCCTTCCTTCTTGTAAAAAAAATAAATAAATTAAATTAAAAAACACATTACATATTCAATATTAATAAAACACTATTCTTTATAATTAATAACACAACGTGGTCTCAAATTATAAGAATGTTGTTGCGGTCGCAATTGCGTTTGAGATGTGTCTAACGGTGGCGGGTCAGGTTCTGGAGCAACCACTTCAGATACTGGCGGAGGTGCCGGTGGGAACACATTCAAATTTGGAAAGCTAGCCTGCCTATCCACATCCGTTGCTATATCCATATCCGTTGACACTGACGTACATGCCCCACTAGGGGCGCTACCTGTGTAACGCAACATTTGATCCACGTGACGTTTACAAATAACACTATGTGCCTCCACGTGCACAAAATACAGTCTGTTACCAATTTTTTCAGTTACCGTGCCTAGTACCCATGTAGATTTTCTAGCTATGAACCATCTCACCCATACTTTTTCACCTACGTTGAATTCTCTACACTTATGAACTGGCGGTGGCGTTAGTGAACAAGATGTAGATTTATCTGATGGTTGCAATACATCTAATCTCGATCGCAATTTTCTACCTAACATCAACTGTGCCGGTGATGAACCTGTTGAGCAGTGAGGGGTGTTTCGATACTCGAACAAAAAACCAAGCAAACGCTCATTGACACAGTTGCCCGATGTGGTCTGTGTTAAAATACATTTTAGCATCTTTTTGCAACATTTCACCGAGTTTTCGGCTTGCCCGTTGCTGGCCGGATGATAAATTGGTGAAGTAAGATGCTGTATTCCCGCATGACGACAAAACTCTGCGAATTGTTCCGTTTTAATTTTCACATCATTGTCAGAAACTATAACCTTAGGTATGCCAAATCTTGAGAACAGCAACTTCAACTGTGCGATGAGGGCGCTTGAAGTCGTACCCGCACGCATTTCTGAACATTCTAACCACTTACTAAATGCGTCTATTACGACCAAATATGTTCTTTGCGCTATTGACATGTAATCGATATGAATTCGGTCCCACGGTGAGTCTGGACGCGGCCAAGGGGCTGGCGTGGCTTGCGGAGGTGCCGCTCGCTGTGCGCTGCATAAACTACAAGCCCCCACTGTGCGTTCAATATCCTTATCAATACCTGGCCACCACATTCTTTCACGAGCTATACTTTTAGTCTTTACTATGCCGAAATGACCCTTATGTAACTCTTGCAGAAGACTATCTCTATAAGACTGGGGAATCACTACCCTGTGACCCCGTAGAATAACTCCGTCTTGAATCTCGAAATCTGCTTTGCATCTGAAAAATGGTTGTATTAAGGCACAATCTATTTTTCGTGGCCAGCCCTTCTGAATGTATTTCATAACTGTCTGCAAAGTTCGATCACACGCTGTTGCTTTTTTAACATCGCTAAACGATACTGGAACAGATTTTTCATCTAGAAACAGCAACACACTCACACTGTCATTATCATCCCCTACATGATGTGTGCGACTTTGCGGCGTTCTCGAAAAAAAATCAGCCACTACATTATTTTCACTTGTAATGTAGTTAATAACGAAATTGTATGCCGATAAGAATACAGCGTATCTTTGCAATCTCGAAGCTGCTGTCACAGAAATGCCATTTTTCTTTCCAAATATTGCTAAAAGAGGTTTGTGATCCGTTTTAATCACAAACGGCTTATCTCGCCCATATAGATATTGGTGGTAATGTTTTACACCAAAAATGATTGCAGTGGCCTCTTTTTGAATCTGGCTATAGTTCCTTTCGCTAGCTGAAAGCGTACGAGATGCAAATGATATAGGTCGTTCCTTGCCATCTTCGCCTTGCATTAAAACCGCACCGAGGCCTCCTGGACCAGCATCAACACAAAGTACAAGCCTTGCATTTGGGTCAAAATGTGCTAACACACGTTCCGACGAGAGTTCATTTTTTACCTTTTCAAATGCTCGTTGTTGTTCAACTCCCCATTTCCAATAAACATCAGACCGGAGCAAATCATTAAGAGGAGCCAACCGAGAGGATGCATTAGGAACAAACCTTCTGTAATAATTAATTGTCCCCAAAAAACGCTTTAACTCTTGTACATTTGTCGGTGGCGGTATTGTGACAATAGCTTCCACTTTTTTTGGATTGGAACGGAGCCCGTTTTTGTCTATTAAATAGCCCAAATAGGTTATACTTTTTTCAAAAAACCTACATTTTGCTCTTTGTAGTCTCAGCCCAGCATCTTGCAAACGTCGCAGAACTTCCTCTAGTCGCTCCAAATGAATTTCTGTTGTTGGTCCAGTCACACAGACGTCATCGAGAAAACAGACCACTCCGTCAATGCCAGCCATCAAGGACTCCATCATTCTCTGAAAAACCGCGGGTGCATTAGCTAAACCAAAAACTAACCTCGTATGTTTGAAAAGTCCTTTAGTGGTATTGATGGTTGTTAGCTCCTGAGACTCTTCTGACAGCTCCAATTGGTTATACGCCATTTTTAAATCAAGCTTCGTATAGTGTTCCCCATTGCGTAACTTATCAAAAACATCCTCAATGAGTGGCAAAGGATATTTGTCAACTTCTATTGACTGATTCACTGTTACAGAATAATCTCCACAAATCCTAACTGACCCATCAGGCTTCATCACCGGTACGATTGGAGTAGCGAATTTCGAATAACTTACCGGTACTAAAATTCCCATTTTCACTAGTCTACATAGTTCTGACTCGACTTTATCTTTTATAGCAAAAGGTAATGGCCTAGATTTGCAAAATTTTGGTTTAGCTTCAGGTTTCAAATGCAACGTGACTTTATACTTATTGAATAAGCCCAGCTCGTCCTTCCAAACATCAGAGTACTTATCTAGTAACCGAGTCACATCACTATTACTTGAAATTAAGTGCATTTTACATATACTCAAGTTGAACGATACCATGAAATCTCGTCCTAGTAGAGGTGGACCTCCATTTTCTACTACATGCAATTTAATCCGTTTCTTGACACCCTCATATTCTATATCTGCAAGAAAATACCCTAAAGGATAAGCTTTCAACCCCGTATAATAGCATAGTTTGAGATTACACTCAGTAAGTGTACATGTTGGAAAAAATTGTAACCAATCACGTTTTGACAAGAAAGAATAGCCTGCCCCTGAATCAATTTCCATTTTAATTTTACAATTATTAACCGTTACGACTACCGTATACGGAGCTCGAGATGGATACCTCATATTACATAAGCGGCATTCCTCACATTCCTCTTGTCCACTTGCAGTACTTTCATTTACGCTATTCACCGGTACGTCCATCTTTTTCTTGCAGGTTTTCTTCAGATGTCCTTTTTCGCCACACAATCGGCACTTATAGTTCTTAAACCAGCATCTATTCGGGGAATGACCCTTCATACCACAAACCGTACACATTTGTTCCGACAGCTGCTGTTTTTGGGTCTGTGCATGTTTCGATTGCAACTTTTGCTCATCATTATCTCTATTTATGCGAAACATCGCTTCTTCAGTCGCGAGCTGCCCTGAAGCGCCAACAGACTTAGCTATCTTTGCGCAGTTTACCTGTTGGGCTACTTGCAATGCTTTAGCAAGCGTCAAACTAGACTCTTCCAACTCAAAAAGACGGTCGCGCTCGGGGCTTAATCCGAGACCCAATATGAATCGGTCTCGCAGAACTACCTCCAACGCGGAGCCAAAATTACAAAACGCTGCCAGTCCTCGCAACCGTGCCAGCCAACCCTCGAGACTTTCGCTCGGTTGTTTTGTTGCCGCATAAAATGTAGCTCGATCCGCGAATGTCGAGCGTTTGGGAGTAAAATGGCCATTTAATACCATAATTAGCTCTTCATACTCCAATGATTGAACTTCTTTCGGATGTACCAAATTTCGCAGTAAACGGTACGTATCTTCAGAAATATGAGTCAGCAGAATACCACTTTTTTTATCTCTCTTCACTTCGTTTACCTTAAAATATTGGTCGAGACGACATTGGAAAATATTCCATTCATGGATTTTATAATCGAACTCACTTAAAATTCCTATGTACGCCGTCGTCGTCATCTTAGTGGGTTCTTTTGCACTCGTCGCCAAAAATAATGGAGTATCTGGTATTAAATAAATCACAGTAAGAATTAATTATTGCTTTTTATTCCACGCCATTTTATCAACAAAGCTTGTCAAGGACAATCTCTATAAAAAGCTAAATTTGAAATGCAAAGAGTTTCTCATACACCACAGTTGCCCATAACCTTGTCAAAGCACCCAACTTGACATGACAGGCACCTCTCAAACTAGAGAGCTTTGAATAAAGTTCACGCGTAGATAATGTATTCCATGCTTGGTGAGCTCATAGCCTTTATATAGCCATGTGTATAGTAGAAAAAAATATGTCTGGCTGTCTGTATCGATGAGCTTAAAAATTGGTTTATACCTGTAGGTATTATATTATCTGTATACGCGGTTAGAATTTGGGATTACGATCATGGGTTCTGTCAAGAAACAAAATGCTATTTCTGACATTATAAGTATTATAAATTAAAATCAGCCTGAAGAAGTCCACTGCTGAACATAGGCCTCCCTCACAGAGTGCCACTTTGAGCCCTCTTGCATTCATCGGCTCCCCGCGGTTCTGACCAGGGTCGATGGTCTGCCTAGTGGGGCGGCCTACATTGCGCCTTCGGGTTCGTGGTCGCCACTCGAGAACCTTTCTTCCCCATCGGTTGTCAGTTCTACGAGCAATGTGACCCATCCAGCACTGCCTCTACTCAGAAAGCAGTTACCAGTTTATCAACGGTATTTTCAGTAACACCTCAATATTCGTCATCTGCTTGTATACCTAGTTTTTTTAGTGTACCTACAAACATACCTATATTATTTTAAATTCACAGGGACGTGATTTGAATTGCGCCTCAGTCACAGGCTGCGACAGTATGTCGAAAACATAGGTAAAAAAATAATTTTCCTCGCACATCTTTCAGGGTAGGTTACAACAAGCGTATCCCCAGTTCGAGTCTAGTCGAAGCAGCTGTGACTGTAGTACAGCTATTAGCTATATTAGATACTGTCACCTATTCTGTTAGTGCACGGAGAAACTTGCAAGCATAGGTAGGTTCCACCGGGCTAGGCGGCTAGGCGCGCTGACTTCATAATGAAAGGTGTGTCGCTTAGGAATTCAAAATCAACGAACGGATTATTAGTGGTGCGTCAGTCTATGAACTGTAACTGGTTTGAAAATCAAGCTGGTTTTCAAAGTTCCTTATTTAAAAATAGATATGATGCTGCTTTAGGGCAGCGTGAAAGGCATCCTGAATGAAGCTGATGGAAATGCAGTGGAGCTCTTTGGATTATTTGTAGGTACTTTAGACTTATACATAGGTAAATATAGGTAGGTATAGGCTACTTACCCTTTTTCGCCTATAATAATTATGGCCAACCCAAAAACCATGTTGATTGATTGTGGTAAACTTCAGATCTTTATTTTCTAAAATCTGGGTATGCCTAGCTCACAGAGCAAAAAAGAAACGCTTCCTCTATAGGTGAACGTCATTTGTTTTGCTCTGTGGGTGTAGGTAGTACGTAGGTAATACGTCCACTTACCTATGTTATCTTCTCTACCAACCACCTACCAGGTATACTAGATACTAACGTCTCTCTCAACGCTCTACGAACCTACTTGTGAACATGCTTTTTATACTTATCCACTGTAAATTCAACTCAACGAAGAGAAAGGAAATTGGTCATTTATTAGAAATGTCCACCTTTGTTTCTCTCTGTATGTATCTGTCCGTCGGTGGCATTGTAGTTCCCAGCGGATATTAGACCGATATATAAAATGCGATTGAAAAACCACCAAGCTATTGATATATTTATTTCTAATTATATTGGTTGGCTGAGTATTTTTTGAGGGTTTATTAATTCGGAAAGGTTATAAATCTGTAATAAAAATCTCAAGTAAACAATCATCGATATCAAATTAATTTGTAAAGGAAAAATTTGTAGACGTTGAGCAGGCAATACTGCTATAAGAATCATAAATTAATTACAAACATCAGTCGGTAAACAAATCCCGTAAATTAATTGGAACCTATCTATTCTGTACTGATTGATGCCCCCACATGACCTGCGACCTGCGCTGCCCATTGCCTAATCGACACTAACATAATTTATGCCGAGGTCAAGGAACATTTATAACAACATTTTTTAAATTTTATACGGTATTTGAAGCTAGCCCTGAACTTTTCATTTAATTATTGTTCTCAAAATCAATATTACCTACGCTATAATTTTATAAGTACTTCAATTGCATATCAGAGAGTACCTATCTCAATAACTGGAAAATGCCATTATTCTCTGAACCAGTTCTACAATAATTAACAAAATGTAGGTACCTAACCTGTAGCACTACACCGGCACGCTAAACGCATTCGGAATTCAGAGACTAAGTATAATACGTAGATAGGTACATAGTACTGAAAACTACACAGAATATTCGTACCTAACTATAGGTAGTAGGTATAGCTACCTATCTAGCATGGATATAATTACTTACAGAATACTTATATTTGTAGTAGCTGTAGGTACTTATTTTACCCACTGCTGCAATACACCATCTTTAAAAAAAAAGATAATTTTAGATTTAGAACACACCCGTATATTATAGTTATTCTATTCTTAATAGATAAGGAGGTAGGCATTATATAGGTACCTACGGCTATCGCGCTCCCCGATTCTACTTTGCTATTTCTAAGGAGGCAAGGTGTTTATCCTTAGTTCTCCAATAACGCATACCTCATTACTTGGATTCAAACTTTCTGTAAAACTCCCAAGTTTGTTACCATCTATAGCTTACATAGGTAGCTATAGGTACCTACCATAGAAAAGTAAGCTTGAAAGAGAAGAAGGCGCGCGCGCGCGCTTCTTATAAGAAGATGATATTATAATGTTACCTATAACCCTAACCCGCCCGCCCCCCTAGCCCGTACCCTATGCTACCTTACCTACCAAAAACAATTTAGCTATAAATAGAATAGGTTTATGTACCCTACTTTAAACACCGAACTTATTTGAAAAACTTATATGATTTTAGTCCTTGTTTTTCCGCTCTGATAAAGCAATAGAGCACAAACCAGTCCTCAAAAATATGATCATGCTGCACTGCAAATAATTTACAGGGCAATTCTTTCTCCGTACGAGAAGTGGGCCGTTTCAAATAACTTTTCTACGAACTGTGCGGTCGATTGCCAAGTGCTCGGTGCACCACTGCCATTGCCAGACAATCTTAACTGACAATGAGTGCTAACTGCAATTATGAAAGTTATAATAAGTTTGTACCTATTAACTAAATATATAAAACAAAATGAGTAGGTATTTATTGAGAGTTCAATCATAATTCATAGTGTATCGATAACACAGCTTGTTTCATATTTAAAATCATTATGTAGGTAGGTACCTACAGAACTCATGTGAAGTATATTTCCGTGGCGTTATGTGCTAAAAACTGTTATCCTTATCCAACTACTACAATGTAGGTCGAATAATACTTATTATGAGTAGATTCGGGGTCTCATCATCATCAGGAACAAAAGAAAAATTGCCCGAACCTGAAGATAACCGGCCAAGTGCGAATCAGACTCGCGCACGGAGGGTTCCGTACCATTATCTATAAAAACTAGAAAAAATATCACGTTTGATGTACGGGAGCCCAGAAATTTATTTTACTCTGTTTTTAGTATTTGTTGCTATAGCGGCAACAAAGATACATCATCTGTGAAAATTTCAATTCTTATATGTGTCTAACTATCACGGGTAATGAGATAGGTATACAGCCTGCTGACTGACGGACAGACGGAAAGACAGACTGACAGACGGACAGCCGGAACCTTAGTTATAAGGTTCGCGTTACCTTTTGGTACGTATGAAACCCTAAAAATGTAGTGATCGTGTCGTGAGCGTTACCAGTTAGTGTCCAGTGTATTCATTTGGCCCACCCAATATTTCTCCAATACGCAATAAATGTCGCTTGATAATCTTGCGTTATGCAAAAATAAAATAGTTCGTAAAATAGCTTGATTATTCCGTTGTATTTCGATTGTCCAAAAAGAAAATGATTTAGGTCACAGAGCTATGAAACAAATGACACTTCGTAAATGGTAGGATATAAGTTTTGAGTCCATTGCGCTGGTCTGACCAAATCCGCACCACACTCGACATCAAACTACATCAAGCCATGCAGCCATCATGTAGCCGAGAACAGACCACGATGGCGAACAATCGTCAGAGACAAAGTGATCTATGGAGGAGGTCTATGCTATTCTTTTGTTTTGTTTCAGTATTTTAGATTCATCACTACTCGTAGCTCATAGCTGTCTTCATACTCATTACCTACATCCAAAATTTCTCACTGAACAATCTTCGTTTGGGTTTTTTGGCGGGAACGCGGAAAAGTTCATGTCGTTGCATTGTATTATTTCTCAAAACTTGTGCTTTTTCCAGAGTTAATGTTTAAAATTGGTGGCGTTTTACGCATTAAGTGCTGAAGTACGACCATAAGTGTAGGCAAGTGATATAATGTGGTGTAACGTGGTTTTTCGTGTTGCTTCCAAAATTCCATAGAAGCTTCTAGTAATGCTGCTACCACTTTACTAGAGCATGACTTAGACTGGACTATGACTAAGACTAAGACTTGTCTTGACTACGTAAAATATTCTAAAACTCGATGAAAAACAATACTTGACACTGGCTAAATACACTGTGTGTGGAGCCAAAATATAAGAAAAAAAAATCTTCGTTTGGTGTTCTGACGTGACACTGGCAAAATTGTGGTCACCTCTCCACAAAGGCCATTAACCAATAGCTGAAGTTTTTCATTTTTATTGGGTAGGTAGTTATTTAAATATTATTTGGTTTTTATTAGTGGTACGAATTTCGCCGCAATCCAAGCTTCCTTTCCTTTTGCATCGCTTATTATTTTTATCTTTTTTACGGAAACATCACCGTCGTCAGTATAACACTAGTCTTCTTAACCTTTCACAGTTCATACATCCGCCCCGCCCGCCCCCTTCTTAGTCTATTTAATTATTCTAGCTCTATTATATCTATGTTTATACAATATTATATTGTGGGGTGCGCTACCCAGTGCCACCAGTACCCACCACTATGCACGCTACGCATCGTCAGCCAGTCAGTTTGAAATTGAATCACATTCTAATATAATAGAATTATAGCCAACGATCTCAGTCTTAAAATACCCTTTGATTTTATACAAGATCTAGGCCTAAGCCTATCTCATAAAAAGGTATAAAATTGATAGATTGCTATGTCCTGTCACCATCATGTGTCAAAATGACGGATTGAAGGAATGACGTGTGTTGGTACGTCAGTGTCAAAGTCAAACATTGTTTTTCAATCTCAGTGATGCCAAGTCAGAATTTATTTAGCTAGATTTAGCTATAAATCGACTTCATCAGCTACAAAAAAACGATCTAGCTATTAAGTTGTTTATATCTACGATTTTTAGCTTTTTTTATAATTTATATGGCTAGTAGCCACTGTCTAACCTGATGGTAAGTAATGACGTGGCCTACGGTAGTGTATGCTTGTCTAGAAGTACCGGTTCACTCCTGACTTGCTTTTTTAAGTTAATGCGTCAGACATGTATAATTAGTATTTAAAAAGCTACAACCATGGTTTGGACGACAAATGCAATTGAGGCATTGAGCGTAGAGTAATAACTTAAGTATGTGTATTCATTGTTTGTGCTCTTTATAACTCGTGTTATTAAAGAAACGAATCTGATGTAGAGAAGAAACTTTTGCTTTTCCTCTTCCGCTATTGCTTTTCAGTGCAGTAGAGAGTGAGATAGCAATAGAAACGTTTGCTCTTTTCAGTTTTTTCTTTATTGAATCATGCTATAGTAACTAATTGATGAAAATCAGCTCTTTTGTTATCCATGCTCTCAATGCCTTGGTGTAATAGTGAGGTGGAAAGAGTTTCAGCCAGAACAAAATCGTGGAACTAGGGGTCTAGCGGAAATCTCTTACGTTTGGTGGTAACGCCAAGATCTCTAGCTTAAAAACGAATTTTAATGACATTAGCTACGGAAAAGTAAGCGATTTCCAAAACGTCATTTCCATACATTTTGAATTTGTTTGGTGCCTATCGTTTGGGGTTAACATCCAATGTAAATTGTCTTTCAGTGCATAGGTCATTATGATAGATATTCACGCTAATGGAAAGGGATCTTTGCTAGACCCCCAGATGAGTTGGGAGTAGGTACCTATACCTACCAATGATAAAAGACAATACAATGAGGATTAAAACACGAAAAAATACTACAGTGATTGTGAGCTTGCCAAAAAAGTCCTTAATAAAATTGGTTACAGTCTACAGGCAAAACAAACAAGATGGAACTGGGGGTCTAACAATGATACCAACCACTAACGCTAACGCCTCACGCTAACTCCAAAAATGTATTACAATGACATTCGCTGCGGAAAAGTTAGCGATTTCAGAAATGTCATTTCAATACATTTTTGGAGTTAGCAAGAGGCGTTAGCGTTAGTGGTTGGTATCTTTGCTAGACCCCCTGGTTTCAGTAGCCTACAAAACATGAACCAGAATCGTTTTTTGTTGTTTGTTCTGAAGATAGCAATATATTTTTTTTGTTATTTTCACTATTTAACTTATTAAAAAACTATCAAAAACATTTAGCTATCATTATTTCAGACATTTCGCAGGAAATTGGCTACCTTTTCAAAATTGAGTTGGCGTCACTCCTTTTCAAAACAAGTCAAACTCAAAACTGATAGAAACCTTTGTAAAGTAAATCACAGTTTCCTATTCCTCCTATTTTTAACTTTCCCACGTTTTAGTTAGATTAAATTACTTTTGGTATAGTAGTGAGATTAAGTTCTTCTAAGTTGGAAAATGGGGCGCAAATCGCAGTCGAAACAAACAGCCAAGAAATCTTCAGCAAAGGAAAGCAGTAGGTTTGTTCTACAAAAACGAAAAGAACTTGCTATCCTCGTAGACAAAGTGCTGAGATTGACCAGTGTTTTTCAAGCAACAACCAATTTAGCTAAGAGTTGGGAGCACCATTTAGAAATAGATGCTATTCTTAAGGAAATCATCAATATTGAATATCCTCCTCAGGTTAAGAATAGCCAGAAGCATCGTCAAAATAGTATCAATAACTATTTGAAATGGTTGAAGGATAATGAAGTTTTATTTGAAGGTTTGGATTTATTTATATACTTACAAATTGTATTGAGATAACTGGCTGGCAGCTAGGTAGCTGAATACCTAAATTAATCATAGGTAATTTGATAGTCTATTCTATTATTCACTAAATGTATTCATTATAATACTCATGAATGAGGTATCATGATAAACAACAGCCTGAAGAAATCCTCCGCTGTAAAGCATCCCCATAGAGTGCAACTTTGAGTAGTTGTTTGCCTCTTGCATCCATCAGCACCCCACAATTTTAAACAGTATGAAGGTCCACCTAGTAGAAAGCGGGCTGTAATGAGATATACCTACAAATACATTTTAGAAGAGTGAAACTTGTCACTCACATCTATTCAATCGAAATTCTAAACCATATTTTCAGGTGTTGAAATAGCGGAATTCAAAGACTATGATCTAGGTCTCAAAGCAACCAAAGATTTTAGTGAAGGTTCCCTGATTCTAACAGTGCCATCAAAAGTGATGATGTCAGAGAAAAATGCAAAGGAGTCTGAACTAGCAGCATTTATATCGGTGGATCCGCTGCTGCAGAACATGCCAAATATTACGCTAGCTCTCTTTCTGTTGCTAGAAAAAGGCAATCCAGGTAATTAAGATTTCCAGAGATGTAACTGTCATGAATTCTTATTTGAGTACATTTAGATGCATTAATTTTATCTTAAAAAAGGTTGCATTAATGTAAAAACCTCATCAGCATTCAAGTTTGATAGCTTACTCAGTGAGTATAGGTTTTTGGGATTACGTAAATTTTCATGAAATAAATAATAATAATATGTTGACCTTTATAACAGCAACGCGTCACCAACCAACAACCTGCAAACTTTAAAAATTGTTTAAATCATTCATTAACAAATAATGAAGCCATTGTTATTAACCGGATTTTATTTATTTATTTATTTATTTATTTATTTAGGTCCGCCAACAGTTAAAACATGAACTTATGCTAATGAAAGTCACTTAAGATATCTAAACTACATGCTCAACCAATTACAGGCAGACACCGCATGCACCTATAATATAACTTGTATAAAGTGTGTAATAATACTGCACTACGTATAGTTAAACACTAAAGGTGAAAAGAAAATGAAATGTAATATTTTAACAAATAGAATTTTAATGCAAAGGAAAAAAACACGAATCACAAGCTGGGCATGAGCCCGCCTTCATACACGGCCCTATGGCAGAGCATGATTTGTTCAAACTTCTGACAAGTGATCTCATGTCCGTTATCCTTCGCACTTTACAAGCAACTTACAACAAATACCTACCTACTTACAATTATGTAACAATATAACATGTAACACAGCAGTCTGAAAGACCTCGAGATTTTGATATCAACCATTTCAGCCTGCTCAGTAAAACCCTGCTTAAATAGGTGTATGTAGGTAGATACCTTCTTTAAGAAAAAACAAATAATAAACTTAACTGTTAAAAACCTACTAAAAGCTAGGTACTTAATTTAAATCAAACAAAAAAAAAACAAAATGTGTAAGGCAGAATCTGCACTTTAAACAAAAAAAGATAGATAGATAGAACCAACCTCTACCAAGCCATGCTACCCCAGATTCAATATTATACATAAAACCTATCATTATTACCCCAGAAAAGGCTCGCACTTAAAATAATATATTCTTACGGTGTACTGTATTTCCAAAAGGCCACACACACGACATCCTAGGCAAGCACATTATCAAACGCATACAAGAAAAAATAACACAAAAATATAACCTACATGAAAATTATAACGATTAATACCTATCAGAATTGCCCCCAAAAAATGCACATAGTTACTCTAAGGTAAGGTAGGCATAATATGATATTTTATACAGTAACACCGAAGTATTCAAAATAGACTGAACTTATACATAAAATAGATTATCGGTACTTAGCTATTATTTAAAATTCTTGCATTGCATATTTCCAAATCCTTACAAAAATCAGTAATTGGTACCCTTCTTCTATTTATCATCAGCTCAAAAGTATAATGAAGTAAGACAAGGCATACCTAACAAGGCACTCTTGATTAGGTATTAACATTTGATAAAGTTTGCAAGGTTCATTTTGATACTTTAGAGCTAATAACCATATAATTACTATATACAATAGAGAGTGTGTGACTTGACAGGTATTGTAGGTATGGATGATAGCCAAGATAACCACAAACTACAAGTAAGCAAAAACAGCTCACATTATAACTTGTGATTAGGATCCACCACAGATACAGAGATTGTTCACAGTACCCACTGATCAGACTTAGCTTTTGATACACATTTTCCAGCATGTACTAGGCATATAAGAAAACATTCCTTACATTATAGTCATGGGGAAAATTAATAACTATTAATTTAGAATATGCATATTCCAGGGATATGATACTAAATATAAGTAGGTATAGGCAGGTACTAGGTAGCAAAAAAAATAGGTAATTTCCCTGTCCTTTGCTTCAGTGATACTACAAGCCATATTATGGCGTCTTACCGGAGAACACAGAACAATACTTTGTTCACACATAGCGGCCAAAGCAGCTGAAGCAGTTCATAATATCTTATTAAGTAAATTTCCAGATAGTCTGGTGTATCAAACTATTTATTCATTACCCATCAATTTCACTTACCACTGGTGATGCTGTTATTAACAGTTTATTAATCACACTCATCCGCAGCTGAAAACATGTCCACTGTCAAACATAAGCCTTTTCCAAAACGCCTGAAGCTAAAGCATCATAGAGTAATTTACCATAATCATCATGCTTAGCAGGTGCCAGGTGATTGCTGATGAGACATTAACATGCCTGTTGAAAGTGCAACTGCCCACACTCTGGACATTCCCATGTCAGCTCCCACCGCACCCACAGGAAAAGGCTTGCAGACCAGGACCACACCGCCAAACATGGCCAATATTTTACTTTCCTTTAACTTAATTTGTGAAGAAGCTAAGAAACTAAGAGGCCAACCATCAGCATTATGATATTTATACACCACATACCTATAAAGTCAAAGTTATCATTATACCCACACAATTACAATACACTGTAGAGAAATATTTGTATACTTGCCCATCCCATCCTGTACACTGCGATATATACCTTACATTTAGAACTACATTCACAATATAGTTTACCTTAGGTACAGTACAGGGAAGGGATGCTGAAATTTTGTTCATTTGAGTGGCCTTACAAGCACTAACTTAACAGATTCGGGTGGAACTGGAAACACATGTATAGATAGACAGATATCTGCAGTCAAATATTTTTTGCACATGTGAAACCAGGAACTATCCATTTCATTAAACTTCCCACAATATAGGTACAGGTAGGTACATATGGTTGGAGGAACAAAGTAATTACAATCTACACCACAAAGCTGGCTGAGGCCACTATCATCAATTATGTAACCTTATGCAGATAATATAAAAACCAAAAAACAATAACCTTAAAATAAAAAATAATAATAAGGCACATATTGTCAGGTTCCTCACTGCAGCCCTGACCACCAGTAGCTTTTGGTCCCGCCCCGCTGCCGGCGACAAATGTGCCACCCCAATCCAACTGTATAGCATTCTGGAAATACAGAACCAAGCAAGCCTGGGTAATTAAAATAGGTTATCTACTAGTTTGTCTCACTTTATGACAGCAAGCGCTTCCATATCCTTTATCAATTTATGATCTGAAGTGTCCGTCTTCCTCATGTATATACGCCCATTGCGCACCCAGACATGTTTGTATCCTAGTTCCTTAGCTTTTACTCTAGCTGCTGCGTGCAATGCTTTGCCTGATGATGACAGGTGTTCTATGATGAAGATAGGAGTCATCTGTCCATTTACTCCAGCGTGTGTACTGTTGAGTTTATCCTTCACATGTGATTTATTGAATTTTGAGCAGGATGCCAGGAACATATCTCTAACTCTTGGTGAGTTGAACTGTACCACAATTGAACGAGGCCTCAGGCTTTTAACATTCATTTTGGCTATGCGACTGCAACTTAGAATGTAGTTGTCTTTTATGTCACAGTTGGTTGTCTTGGCGATTTGCAAAACTATATTGATGATGTTTTCACTCTTCCCCTCCGGGACACACTGTATCTCCACATTACAGCTGCGCGCATATCGCTCAACCTGGTTTAGCTTCTGACACAATTCCTTGTTATTGCTATGAAGATTCAAATTTTCTTGTTGTAACGTTTTGATCGCGTCAGAAGTCTCATTCTGATGAATAAGAACACTGTTGTAGTTTTCCTTAGTAGATGACACAGACGCCCGCAGGTCTTGTATATCATTTCTTAGTGGAGTGAGCTCAGCATCCAAGGTAATTTTCAAGTAATCTACTAACTTCACAAAAAGATTGTCCATTTCGTTCTTCAGAAGTACTTGGACTACATCTCTGACATCTTCGCGAGTCAGGGTTACAATGTCGGCCTGAACTTGCGGGGGAGAGTTAATTGCGGCTCTTTTGTGAGGCCGATGAGCATCACCGTGCTTGGGTCTTACGGGAGTGTTGTCCCTTTGTGTGAGTGTTGCACTCCTGGCCTTTGATAGTTTGCACAATGGACAAGTCCAATCAGCGGACGTCCATCGTTCCTCCGAATCCCCTTTCCCAGCAGCCAGGAGGCAATCTATATGATAACCCTTGGTGCATGCACTGCACAGTACGTAGTCGCTCTCCTCATTGTCTCCCGTCGCGGCACAACAGCCCCACAAAATAACATTGCCTTCGTCGGCCATGCTCTGATGGGCGTAGGAGGTTAGGCAGAGTTTGGTTAGCTAATTTCTACAAAATTTTGATTTAATCAGAACCAATCGAATAAAAAAAAACACATTCTAGAGTTAGAAGAACTCCAAAATCACTCTTTACTTATATTTTTCACTTTTAATACTGCTTATTGAAAAATTTCACGAAGGAAAGAAAATAAAGGTGTTGCCAGTACTAATACCACAGATACTACTCCGGATTAAATAATATCTGTGTTTTTCATTTCCTCTTTATAGAGGATAACATTCCATACTAGTTTACCTTTAATAAATGTGAGAGAGAATATAATATTGTAAATTGTGTTGTTTGTAATTTCATCTCAGTGATAATGAATCATAGATTTGTACAATACCAAAAGTATTTTAATAAAGACAATTATTGTAAGTAAGAGTATGTCAGCTATAATTTCACAGTAAATGGAAAAACATCTTTTTGTGTATTATAATACTAGGGGTATTGTGCTCAATACTTATTATCATCAACTGGAGGCTGCCCACTGCTGAACTTAAAACACCACTTTGATCCAGGTTGTTGTTCGATTCCACTATAATCAGTCTAAACTCTAATCTATGGTTATATTTGCCTGTGATAAAATCTAACAATACACATTAAAGTGCAATAGAGTTTTTTCATACACATTTAAGGTAACAAACGGAGATAGTAGGTTTTTTATCTAGTTTGTTTTAAAATTGCAGATTCTTTTTGGAAACCGTACATTGACAGCCTACCGGAGAAGTATTCAACGATTTTATATTTCACTGCAGAGGAATTGTCGGAACTTAGAGTGAGTATAATATTGATAACTATACACTACTTTTAGACTAAAATATTTCATGTTTTGTGAAGATTTGCATCTAAACGGATAAAATACAAAGATGTTTTAAAAACAATGAAGTACAATTTCTGTTAGGTACTTCATTTGCGTTTGGTCTCACTCACACTACCCTTAACAGGGTCATGAGGCAGGCAGGATGTTCATCATCATTATCATCAGCCTGAAGATGGCCAATGCTGAACATAGGCCTCCCCCAGCCCTTTTGAGCGGCTGCTCAGCACCTGCATCCATTGTCTCCCCATGGCTTTCACCCGATCGTCGGCTCACCTAGTGGCTAGCCGACCTAAGCCGCGTCTTCCAGTTCGAAGTCGCCACTCGAGAACCTTTCTTCCCCATCAGTTGTCAGTTCTACAAGAGATGTGGTCTACCCATGGCCATTTTAACTAGTGCAGGATTTTATGTTAATAATATTCATTACCAATGATAAATGTAATGTACTTTTATTTTTAATCTATTCTTGTCTGCATTCCAGCCATCACCAGTCTTTGAGTCTTCGCTTAAGCTGTTCAGAAGTATCGCCAGGCAGTATGCCTACTTCTACAATAAAGTTCACACTCTTGACTTACCTGTTCTAAAAATACTGCAAGACATTTTCACATTTGACAACTACAGGTGAGACAAAGTCACATATTTATAATGTTTCCCATATCATTTTATTTTTAAAAACTATCATTAAATTAATTGATAAATTACGAAAATTGCACTTGCCACAAAATACTGAAATGACCAATAAATAAATAATGAAGGTAGGTAAAAAATGCAATAATATTTGACCTACTTACTTACCGTAACCGTACTACACCAACATACTAAGTTCATTCAAAAACACATTTATCAGGTCACTGTTTGATAGTCATTAAAGCTACTAGCTAATATTCTTAATAGGTAGGTACTTACTAATTATAATTAATACAACTTACTGAAATGGTTTTCGTAAAGAATCCCACATGTAATCCGGAGATTCTTTTCCATTCCTTGAGTCTAGTGTGTTTAGGGTATAAATATTTGATGAGAGCATTGGGCTTATACTTCGGCTACTGCTATTATTTTTGTGACCTTTCCTATTTTCGAATACTGGTGAAGGAACATGTTCAGCGGAAAAGCTGTTTTTCCGAGCTATTGCCCTTTGCTGATGCCATCTATACCCTATGTAAGTTAGCAAAAACAATACCATCGCCAGTCCTGCTATACTGGCGGTTGCAACTGTTACAGATTTTGTCTGACTAGGTATTTTGTCTAATTCGCCTGGCTCTTTTGTTGTTGTTGGAGATTCCGCCCTTTCGTAGGTATTGAAGTCTATGTTTTCGGTTGACCCTGAAGCGATGTTGCTATCAAAATCTTTAAGGTGCTGTAAGTCTTCCAGTACAATCAAACCATCACCATCTAAGTCTTCTTCCAAAGATGGTTTCCTAATATTTTCCGCTGGTATTAACCCTAAAACAAATAAAGAGTGCTTATTTATGGTACTATATATGTTTAAAGGTAAAAGCCTTTTAATATCTTCTTACCACTTGCTGGATTTCCTATTAGATCTTCGGTTTGGTTTTCGTAGTTCCTACGCATGAGAGAAAATATTTCATTCCAGCTAACGATATCATCTTGATTATCATTAATTACATGTATCACTCGACTTTCTCTTATGGTATCGTTTCCATGTCGTACGTCAGTTGTATTTACGACAGTTATTGAAGATTCGTAAAGTGTTCCTTGTGAATCTTTCTTCAAAGTAGTTTTATCGACGTTGGTTTTGTTTTTCGTAATATTATGGAATAACGACATGATACCCATATTTTCAGCATTCTCATTGACATTACTGCCAAAATCCATGATGACTGGAATATTTACTTCAGTCTGTGTCGCAACCGTTACAGAATCTAAACTCGTTGCTTTTGCAGTTGTGTCATGATTATTTGCATCTAATAAAGCTCTTAGTGGATAAGTTTCTTTGGAGATTGGCTCTATCAACGATTTAGACAAAAATGGTTCTGGAGGAGTTGGCTCTTTAGACGTGTTATGGAATATGTCAGCTAAATGAACATGACTAGAACCTCGCTCCCTGTGGTCAACCAATTCATTTAAAGTCATGTTTCTTTCCTTTAATATTTTTGAGAGTCGTGCACTTGCTGAAATATAAATTTTAAGATTAAAAATATATTATTAACATATGATATTAAATACATTAATAGATATCGTGCAGTAAGATAAAAAGCCTTACTTTGGGTATCGTTAAAAATTTCTTCTATTTCAATTTTTGCATTCTCTTCCGTTGAAACGGGTATGAAAACAAATTGAGGTGTCGTCAATGGCCTGGGTGAAGAATACCTAGTAGTTTTCGTTCTGTTTTCATGCTTACGTGGTGTTACAGTAGTCAAAAAGTCCTCTAAGATAGTCACGTCGTCTAAATTGGTTCTCGGACTATCAGTTTTTGCAATAAATTCAGAAGATGATACTAAATTGGGAATTCCAAAGAGATTCATCATAATATCATCTTGCGGAGGCTCCGTTGTTAGATTTTTCTGTTTCAATCGTTTTTTCTTAAGCCTATTATTAAATGCTTGCCTTCTTAAACCCGATGCATTTACTACTTGTGTTGTAGTGGTTAATAGTTCTATCGGCCTATCGGTAACATTAGCCTTACTTTCCACAACATTAACTTGTTTTTGATTTGAATCACTTTTATTATGTCGTATCATAATATTGTCGATGTCATCAAAGCTTTCACTTGCATTATTTTGATATAGTTCTGTGTCTGCAGATTTCGTACAATTTTCGAACTCCTCTAGCATTGTCGTTTCTTCTATTGCATTAATTGCTGTTGTCGTATCGATTTCAGTTTTTTGTTTAGCATATTCGTTACTTATATTTTTTTTCATCGCGGGTATAAAATCTTTCCATTCCTGGGTTAAATTTCGTCGCCTATTATTGAAATATTTTCTTGCGTTTAATGCTAACATATCTCTACTTAGTTGACTCTTATAAGTGGTGTTCATCATAGGTCGGATGCGTTGTTTTCTTCTCATTGCTGTTGGAAATCTGCGTATGCTTATTCGCTTAGTACCATTTATACTAGCGTTGTTAATTTTAGGTTTTTCAGTAGTGGTTTCTTCTAATTGTGTGGTTATTTCAATGTCGATGGTCGATGTCGGGGTCTGTGTTGTTACATTATTTTCATTGGAGGAATCTACCACACCTTGAGTTTCAGAATTCAACAATGATCTCTCTTTGCTTCCTTGCATATCTTCTGTATTAATTTCAACGATTGGCATATTATTATTTAAATAAGTTGGTAATACTGGGTCTTCTGGTTTTAATATTGAGAGTACATTTTCTTTGCCGTGAAGCAGATCTGCAAGTGATAGATTGTGTTGCTGCAGTATTTCACTCAAGCTGGTACCATTAGATTTCTTTAATAAGTCTTTTAACGTCAGTGGGTCTATGGGTCCTTTATTCTGCAATTAAAAGAAAATATACGTTATTACGTTACAATAAAGTGGCATGATTACAAATAAACAGAAATGCCTACGCATATTATCTACTAACTACCAAAACTGCCTATTAGTTATAAAAAGTTGGTGAGCACATTTTAAGATAGAATATAATATTATATTAGTGGATACAATGTATTCAAAATATACATACATAATCCCTAAATGACTGTAAGTTGTCTGTCTTCTGATTTTATTAACAATATATTATAATAATTTTGGCTGCATCTAAAGTATTTGAAACATTGCAGGTATTAACGAAGGAAGTAACGGGCGTACAGCTAGTTTTTTTGACCATAGATGAGCTTCACATTTCTCCTAAAATAGTAATTTGAAATTAAAATAGTGTTGCTTATCAAAATAATAGACACAGTTACATACCTGAGCTTTATCTTCTTCTTTAAAATATCCTCGCGATTTATCTGTCACTTTACTTTTCGTATTTACGCTATCCTCCTCTGTGTTCTGTTTAGGTACAGAACTCTCCTCTTCGACTGAGAATTCTGATAATGATTTATCTACAGTTATTTGTGGTCTTATTTGTGAGTTATCTCTAAAATCGGTGTTAGAAAGAATCGTATCTTCATGTTCATGATCATCTGTATACCTAACGTAGGTTTCATGTTGTGTTCCGTTCGTATTCCTCCTTTCGCCTTCGATTAGAGGTTGTCTGAGCTTGTCAACTGCTGTATATGGCGTTTGAGAATTTTCGCGATCAAACTGTCTGTAGTCATCTAAATCAGTGTGCAGTGGCCTTTGCGTCCCATGCTCGTGTATTTCTCGATGCTCACTCGACCGGTATTGGCTGAACTCGCTAAACTCGGGCCAGGTTTCGATGGAAGGGCGTTTCCTTCTCTGGCCTCGTCTTCTAACAGGTCTATCTTCTTCGACAGGTGAGTCCCAACTGTCAGTTTTTGCCTCCGGTTTCCTCCGTCTTCTTTTTGTTGTGTCTGATACTTTGTGGTCTTCGCTTGAGTCTACATCGAAGTAGGGTCTGACCGGTCCATCGGGGTACCCGTACCTTTCCACTGGTGCTAAATCTTCAGAAGATGGGGGCTCTGGTCGTCGTTTTCGTTTGCGTCCGGACCATTGTCGCCGCGGTGGTTCTTCGGATGAGCTCAACAGCCATGTCTCATCTGGTGTTGATTGCTGCATCACTGGCTCCATTCCCATAGTGCGCCATGGCTGAAACATAACGTAAATACTTATATTGATAAAAAAAATGTTTATGAGAATGAATGACTTGACGAGCTAGTCGTTCACCTAATGTTAATCAACACGGCCGACCAGTTGCAGTGTCACTCGGAACTTTAAAATAATAAAGTTTCGCGTGACACTGCACTGCGCACGTCATCCTGATACATCACACAGTCTAGTAATCAGATTAATAGACTGTGAGATCAGGTCATAAAGTCTCATTTGCCCAGTAATTTCACTAGCTACAATGCCCTTTAAACCGGAACACAGTAGTGCTTGCACACTACTGCTTGGCGGCAGAATAACTGGCAGAGCGGTGGTACCTACCTAGACGAACTTTGCAGAAAAGTCCTACCACCTAGTGATACTAATTATATTTATACTAAACAAGTATGCGCTTAAGATTAGCAAGTTGAAATGGCAATGGGCAGGCCACATCGCTCGTAGAACTGACAACCGATGGGGAAGAAAGGTTCTCGAGTGGCGACCACGAACTGGAAGACGCAGCGTAGGCCGGCCCCCCATTAGGTGGACCGACGACCTGGTGAAAGCCGCGGGGAGCCGATGGATGCAGGAGGCGAGCAGCCGCTCTAAGTGGCGCTCCCGGGGGGAGGCCTATGTTTAGCAGTGAACGTCTTCAGGCTGTTAATGATGATGATGATGATGAAACAAGTAATTTCTAATTCCTAATATTCCTAATATTTTGACGCTAAGTACACTACCCGTTGAAGCTTCATTTGAGTTTTACTAACTGGTAAGTGCCTAATGTTAATGGATAGGTTTAGGAGAGCTGCTATGTTTGCCAACACAACGCTCTTAAAATTTAGAAATTATCTAACTGTCAAATAATTACATCCATTAGCACTTTCATAACCGTAACGCTGCTGATTCTCGCATATCAACGCATTTTTTTTGTTCATCTTTCGTAAGGAAAACTGTGTTATGTAAGCTAGAGCTCTAAAACGATGGTTTTATGCTCTACATACTGCGATCATTGTTTGCTAATTCGCTATAGGAAAAAATGTAGGCGGGTCTCGTGTGTACACTTGTCCACAATGCAATTAGCAAATTGCTAACAAAATCTAAACGTGTCGGTACTCCACATATTATATAAACACGTCCGCATATTATATACGCATCTTTTCTGTTCATCTAAATATGCTATCAGTTTCATTATTATGAAAGTATACATTTATACCAAATAAACACCTATTACATTAATGCGATCTATAAGGAACCATTCCTAAACACATAATAACCACCCATTAGATTATGCTAATAAAGTTTGATATTTGAATAAATTAACTAAGATTTTATTACTGTTATTTTTAGTTACACAACATTTGATAGATGCCAAAGGTTCTGCAATTAAAGATAAACAGCAGATGGGCATCATGTAAGTGCTCTTTAATTCCGGAAATAAAACCATTACCCACAATTCAAATTGTCTAACACGCACAGAAACTACTCTTTAGTTAGAATATACTTTTCTGAAAGATAAATATTACGATTATCGATAAGTGACGCGAGTCTTATGCAACACTAGCTGCGGCCCGCGGTTTCACCCGCGGATTAAAAGTAGCCTATCATCATCATCACCATCAGCCCGTAGATGTCCACTGCTGAACATAGGACCACTCAAAGTGGCGCTCTCTGTGGGACAGAGAGCGCCACTTTGAGTGGCTGCTCGCCTCTTGCATCCATTCGCTCCCCGCGGTTTTCACCAAGTCATCGGTCCACCTAGTGAGGGGTATGCCTACGCTGCGCTTTCCGGTTCGTGGTCGCCACTCGAGAACATATCTTCCCCCTCGGTTGTCACTTCTGCGAGCGATGTGGCCTGCCCATTGCCATTTCAACTTGGTAACTTTAAGTGCAATATGGTCATTTTAGTCCTTCTGCGGATTTCCTCGTAAGGGTAGCCTATGTGTTAACTAAAACTTTAATTTTTTTTTGTCTAGCCGTTGCACCATCAAATAGGACCAAATGTACGCCGCAACTTTCGTATTTATATATAATTAGGAATTAGGATTAGGATTACCCGTGGCTTTAAGTGCTTTGTACTTGTTAAAAAAAATTGTCCCTCACAGAACAGAGCAACCTCAAATTAAAAAAGCCATCTTTTATGACAGGTCAGCTTCGGCTACAAAGTCACTCTCGCGGGCCGCTTGCGGCCCAGCGAACAGAACACCCTCGAAAAAAAAAACCTCAACTTTTATGACAGGTCAGCTTCGGCTACAAAGTCACTCTCGCGGGCCGCTTGCGGCCCAGCGAACGGAGCACCCTCGAAAAAAAACGCCAACTTTTATGACAGGTCAGCTTCGGCTACAAATTCACTCTCGCGGGCCGTTTGCGGCCCAGCGAACAGAGCACCCTCGAAAAAAAAAACCTCAACTTTTATGACAGGTCACCTTTGGCCACAAAGTCACTCTCGCGGGCCGCTTGCAGCCTTGCGAACAGAGCACCCTCGACAAAAAAAACACGTCAACTTTTATCACAGGTCACCTTCGGCTACAAAGTCACTCTCGCGGGCCGCTTGCGGCTCAGCGAACAGAGCACCCTCGAACAAAAAACGCCAACTTTTATGACCCCTTCAGCTACTAATAATTTACCTTTGCGTGTAAACAAAGCAACCTTGAAAATAAAAACACCAACGCACTGGTTACCTACATTTGATACATATTTACTATTGCGGAATAGAAATATTTTATGTTTTTTTTAACGTGCTAGAGAGTATAGTGTTATTAAATATCATCCAAATTAGCTTAGTAATAGGAAGTTAAGTAATAGGTAATGTTATCCTACAGGAACCATACATTTATCCGGGGTGGGGAAAAAATAATTTTAGTATTATGGTTCTGCCTCTGATTTTACTGAATTTCGTCCATTTTAGTGGCGTAATGTCGTAATTAAGTGAATATGCTATCCCACGGGATCTATTTAAGTGTCAGGAATAATAAATTTTGTCCTTCAGTACACACTACAGACATATTTAAATTAATTTAATAATTTGATGAAAATTCATTGACGACGTTAAGTTTGTAAAGCTTTCCTGCGGGAACGGGTTATTTTTCCGGGATGAAAAGTATCCTATATGTTAATCCAGTATATAATCTATCTCTATTCCAAATTTCATCCAAATCCGTCCAGCCGTTACGACGTGAAGAGGGAACAAACACACACACACACACACACACAAACTTTCGCCTTTATAATATTAGTGTGATAATTGGTGTGAAATAAAAGGTAGATCTATTTATATAAATAAATAAACTAATAAGTTATTGAACATCAGTAATAGGTAGGTGCTTAATGTAAATAGTTCGTTTGATCGTTAGGTACTTTATTCATCATCATCATCATCATCATCATTAACAGCCTGAAGACGTCCACTGCTGAACATAGGCCTCCCCCCGGGAGCGCCACTCAGAGCGGCTGCTCGCCTCCTGCATCCATCGGCTCCCCGCGGCTTTCACCAGGTCGTCGGTCCACCTAGTGGGGGGCCGGCCTACGCTGCGTCTTCCAGTTCGTGGTCGCCACTCGAGAACCTTTCTTCCCCATCGGTTGTCAGTTCTATGAGCGATGTGGCCTGCCCATTGCCATTTCAACTTGCTAATCCTGAGAGCTACATCGGTCACTTTAGTTCTCCTACGGATCTCCTCATTACGGATCTTATCTCGCAGGGAAACACCGAGCATTGCTCTCTCCATAGCCCGTTGTGCGACTCTTAGCTTAGTAATGAGGCCATCAGTTAGAGACCACGTTTCAGTTCCATAAGTCATCACTGGCAACACACATTGATTGAAAACTTTTGTTTTCGGGCTTTGTGGTATTTTGGACGAAAAGATAGGTCGAAGCTTCCCGAACGCTGCCCAGCCGAGTTGGATTCTTCGGGCGACCTCTTTGTCGAAGGTACTTTCTTACTATGCACAATTAATACTTTTCAGAAAAAAAAAATTCAAGAATAAATAAAACAATATAGAAATAACTCTTGAACATAATATCATTATAAATTAAAATTCAAATGGCGCATAATACAATCTGCAATTATTTTGCGATAATTTCGCGGTTCTGTGTGTATGTATAGGGCTTGACGTTTTATCTATGTGAAAAGATCGATCTAATTTATAACAATGTTTATTACTTATAGTTTTTTTTCTTGAAACTATCTTGGTTCTTTAAAATGAATGAAGGAGGGAAGAACTTTAATCAGATCTTCCATGAAATTTTCGGTATGATGATTACATATTGATGCAATACTTATTCGTTGTTGAAACTAAACAATTAACTCTATATTTCAGACACTATCTGGAAATACATAGAATCTATTATTAAGTAAAAAACAAAATGTACATAATTATGAATTCGGTTAAGTTATCTCATCAATGAAAGCTACAATACCGAACACCCGATGGCATAACGGTTGGGAAAAGTGGAAAGTATAGTAGGTAGTTAGGTACCGTACCGGTTTACCGAGCAAACTTGTTCTGCGAGTGCTTCGTCTTATGGAAATGAAGGTCATTATACGTAACAGCATAAGAGTGAGATAATAATAGTGAAGTAAGCGGGCAATATTATTATCGTATAATAAGATCTAATGGATTAATAGATATTTCATTAACCGATTTGACTAATAATGAAATTGATATCTGCCCCCTTAAATACAATGAACATTGTGTAGCGAATGAATACTTACTTGGTTTGTGTTTTGTTTCTCTCTATCAAGTTTTATATAGGCAATGATAAAACGAGAAAAAATGAGGTACTTGTAGCTATTGTAAGAGGGTTGGAAATTACATTCCATTACATTTGAGGAAAAGAAAAAGTACGAACATCGTACATGTAAAGAGCTTTCAATAAGTCTTATCACTGAATCTATAAGATCTAAATAGTATGTACATATTTAAAAAACCGGCTAAGTGCGAGGACTAACGTGCGAAGGGTTCCGTACCATTATCTATAAAAACGAGCAAATAAATCACGTTTTTTTATGGGCTCTCCTATCTATTCTGTTCTCTTATAGGGCTACTTTATTTTGTTTTTTAGTATTTCTTGTAAAGTAAAGTAAAGTAAAGTTTATTTAACCAAAAATAAGTTACATGCGTTCCCTATAGTAAGTATAAGTATAATAAAATTATATGCTAAATATATAATTGTTTTGTAACTGTCTGGCTATCACGGTTCATGAGATACAGCCTGATGACAGACGGACAGCGGATTCTTATAATACGGTCCGTTTCACCCTGGCCACGGAACCCTTAATATATTCATTCATATATTGAGATAAAATCTCAGTGATTCAAGTAGGTTGGCGATCCATACAGTTAAAGAATAGCCAGCCAAGCTGGTCAACATCAGTAACATATGTATATGAGTAAGCTATAAACTAGTTACATCGTATCATTTGTCTAATTACAGTGAAGTACTTTACACGCTTCACTTGCTAACGCACCACCCCTGATTTCTACACCAGTTTCTAAACTAGTAGTTAAACTCGGCCTTCCTGTGCCATCTTTCTAAGCGGTCTTTGAACTTGAGCGGTTTCTGTGTCACTTCATGTAATTATGATAGGTCTTATAAGAGAGTTGCAGAAAGATTTGGTATTCTATAATCTAAAACAAACAAAGATTTGATTGTTTGTTTGTTTGAATTGAAACTACTGAATCCATTTAAAAAAATTCTTTCACTCTTGGGATCTAAGCTATCCCCGGGTGACATAAAGCTAAAATTCAGTTAATGTAACCCGAGGTGTAAAAAAATTACCTAAAATATTCTCTGTGTAATAATGTTAATATTCTATACCCTTGAAACTGAGTTTGAAATTATTTATCACCTCTCGAAGTACCAAATAAAATAATGCAGGACCTAGTAATTTCATTTTAATGTCGTCTTTGAGGTTGACTATCTAAAATGGAGAATCTCCACTACAAAGGTTTCTAAAATTATATTTTAAAAGATTTACTCCATAACAGTTGTAAATAAAACAATGATTTATATACATTTCCGTCAGAATATCGTACATTTCTGTAATACCACTTATACAAAATTATGGCAAAGAGCCTGTGTTATGGACCATAAAACAACATGGCACAAAAAAGCCGCAAACGAAAGGAAACTTCCATTGTTATGAAATTCAACGCAAAAAAGTAAAAACTGCAATGATTTCTAAACAATTTCCTACTGTTTACAACGCTAATGAGTCCTACTTCTTTAGTAGCCATTATTTTCGCCCAAAGTTTTGCTATCAATCTATAACATAAGTCCCAAAACGAATTCTCATTAACAATAATGTCATCAGTAATGATGTTTATGTTTAAAAAGATAAAAGTAAATTACAAAATCTTCTCGTGAAAGCTTTTTTTTTGTTTGTAGAAGGTATTGTAACCCCGCCTTTAAATCTTAATACATTCTTAAGTATATCTCTTCTACCTTATGAAACTTAGCTACATGTGAACTATAAACGTACAAGATTTATGATTTTTAAAGCAATATTTTCGCTTAGCGTAATTAACAGGGACGGATGGATGCGGGTTCAAATCCTGTTCGTGTTTCAAGTTTTACGTTTACAGATTAACCTATAAACATACAGTTCAATATATTAAACCTAAAAGCAATCTATTTCCTGAAAGATTATCAAAAGTATATCATACGAGGGCGCCCCATGGTTTCACCTGCAAGTTACTATTACCCAGTGAACTTCATTTTCCGGAATAAAAAATTCAGCCAAATAAGTTCTACCGATTGGTGTGACTGCGTGAAAGTCACGGAAACAAACGAACACAACGTTTCGCTATTATATATAAACTTATTAGTTTTTCACTTTTCCGTTTTCCTATAGCAAAAGCTGTCTGGCTTTAGTACAGCTACTTTTATCATACCAGTCGAAAATGGTACTCTTATCTCTCTGGTAACTTATTAATTGCATAGAAATCTGGTTAAATTTTGAATGGAACACAACAGTATATTTAGTACCTACCTGTTCGAAAGTACGAGGCGTTCCAGTGTCCAACATCCTCGGCCGTAACTCCCTCCTGTACTGAGCTTCGTAATCCTCTTCTGCGGAATGCACTATGATCACCAAAGCAGCTAACGTGCTCAACAAAACCATTGTGAATTTCCAAATCATACCCATATTACAACAAATCGACCGACCCTACTACAGAACGCCCTATGGGCACTAAAGCACTGCACTAAAAATAATGTTCACGCGTTTTTAAAACACTGCTTGAAAGAGTAAAAAGATTAATTAAAAGACGAAGTAGAAGGAAAGAAAAAGGAACAAAGATGACACTTGCGCGAACGACAATGATCGATTTATTGACGTTTACTCCCGAGGTAAACTTTTGGCCCGTTTGTTATAAATATCACATCATGTTTGTTGATAAACAGATGATTGTAATGTTTGTATGTAAATGTTTTTATAATGTTTAAAAGGTATGATTGTTTGTGCGATTTTCCCGCGTGGTATTTTCTCGATTTGTGAAAGTGATTCGCGCACACGTTAGATCGCTGTGGCTTGTTGCGTCGGAGTGGTGGGTAGCGACAACTACATTCAACAAGACTGTTTCACATTTTGGTTATTTCTTTATAGCGTTTTCTTCAAAATTTAAATGAATGATAACAAATTAAGAATAAACTGATAAAATCAGTGAAGCGTGTTTACCGATGCTGGTAATGTCATGTATGGTGCGTATTCATATTGCGTAAGATACTTATTAGTTACTTATTAGTTACACATAATCTCGCATCTAAATACCGTTGAGTTGTAAACAAGAGTGTTCGTAACAAATCAGCTGAAACTGGGGTTCAGAATTAGTACGTAAGTATTTACTCATTATCAAAAGCACAATTTCCTATAATGTTTTTAAAATTCTAGCTTTCCTAGTGCACTTAATATAGTGACCTGCGTAATTTAGAAGAAGAAGAAGC
Organism: Ennomos erosarius; assembly: GCA_963580505.1. Taxonomy (NCBI): domain Eukaryota; kingdom Metazoa; phylum Arthropoda; class Insecta; order Lepidoptera; family Geometridae; genus Ennomos; species Ennomos erosarius. Next base: position 6,144,774 of record OY756992.1, on the reverse strand, counting down.
TGACTGAATCTAGGCCATTGAAATTACTTTTGTGTAGATACAGTCTATCTATAATCTAATTGATCTGTTTGTAAGTAACTCTTTGAGTAAGCCTCTAATGGCGTTATAGATTTTACCATTTGTGACAACTTGAAATCATCACAGTTCAAGTCAGTTCGAGTCAAGTGGCGCTTTTCCCATGCGATATCTCGATCATTACGATTCTCATTTCGAATTAAAAAGCTGTGGTCTTTGACAGAACACGTTTATATACTAACCTCAGCAAGTCGCAGCATTTCTACAAAGATGGCACACGGTTTGTGAAACGGAATTTGCGCACGCGTCGCCTGCCTCGCGGTATGCACTTCGCTACACGCGCAACTCATAATTTTCTGATCAATTACTTACTATCTGTGGATCTACAAAACATGGACTAACTTTACATTTTGTTCTGCTGATATATTTTTCATTTTACTGGTCTGGATATCTGGCCAGGTACAATGAGCGGCGTAGGTCGTAATGGAAGCATTTCTCAATCAGAGATATTGCAATAAGTGCAAATTCAAACATTTTTATGATTATTCAGGGTGTAATAACATTGGAACAACACTTCTTCAATAAAATTAATTTTCATACCGAATTTCTTTACTTTTTTGCAATCAATAAAATAATGTCCGTGATTGATTTGCATTTCTGGAGTAATTACGTACCTACTGACATATAATTGGCCTCACAAAAAATGCGCGAGCAATAAATATGTTTGAAATTTTGTAAAAAATTACTTGGTCATTTATACTCGATCTAGCAATAAACATGAGATTGAGTATTGACATGCTAATATGGGTTAGGTACTAGAGCACTTCTCTTGCGATATATCATGACATAAAATTACTGTTTCACTTAGATGATGGCTTCACATATGGCTTTTTATACTAGTTGTTATAACACAACACAGTTGTAATAACACAGACTTCCTTATCGATAAATTTAAGTTCGGTGTTGTAAAATATTAACTAAAAGTATTGAGTTATACTTACACACATAATATTTAAATGCGCAATATTTATCTATAATTATATCGTTTTAGCCCATTCTATAAATCAGTTGTAAACCGCTGTCTAATTAGACATCAATATACCTTAGTATAATTATATTCTTTATAAGCACACACACATTTCCTTATTAAATCCACTGATTGTTTTTATTATTTAACCACAGCAGTTCCGCGTTGCCACCACTTGGTCGTGACAAACAGAATTCAAATTTTTCACGCCTACTTGCTCGTAGGCATTTCTCTCAATCATCGTTTTCTAGCAATAATACGCCAAATTATGTGTTACGTAACTATTTAGTAAAAGGCTGACAAATTACCTTTATTGCATAACCGGTAACCGCATCGCGGAGTTGTAACATTTATGAAGAAGCGACTAACTTTTATTTGCATACTTTTTTGCATATTTGCATATTCTTTGTTTTAGCATATTGTTATCGATTTTCAAGTCTGACACAAATCTTATGGATATAATCTTACGTAAGAATTCTAATTCTACCATAACAGCATGATCTTTATTCATAAGCAGTTTCTTCTTTACTAAATTATTAGCCTCAATTTGTTCATGACTGTATACAATCCATCGTTATGTGATTTCATCTCATATATTGTATGGGTGGGTCATTGTTATGTCGATTTCTCACGCAGCCTCTTACTTTCTTCCAACACGTATTACATATATAGTTTACTTAGCGAGATCGCCGCGCGACAGCAAAAAAGCTCGTTAATGCAAATAACATGCACGATCAATATAGAACATCGCATGCTCGCATAATGCACGTTCACTTTATGACATTAAATTATAGTGAAAACTGGAACATCTTTCTAAAATTGCGCAAGTAACATTGCAGTAATCATTTAATTTGAAAATAACTGCCGTTGTTGGCACATTCTAGGTGGTAAGGACTTTTCTGCAAAGTAGGTACCACCGCTTTGCCAGTTATTCCGCCCCCACAAGCAGTACCTAGTGTGCAAGCACTGCTGTGTTCCGGTTCGAAGGGTATTGTAGCTAGTGAAATTATTGGGCAAATGAGACTTATAAAATGGTCTCATAACCTAGAAATCTTTTTTAGAGTGTGGATGTCGTGCGCGTGTGCGCAGTGCCACGCGAAACTTTAAGTTGGATTTCCGAGCAAAATTTAATAGTTCCGAGTGACACTGCAATCTGTTATGGGCGGCAGTGACGCGTAACACCAGGCGAACCACTAGCTCGTCACGTCATTCGTTTACATAAACAAAAAAAAAATTAATTCTATAACCGCTTCTATATTATGCTTTTTTTATGATTGGTTCACCTCTATAGACGTGTAGAATAATGCTGCTTCACTGTTACCCAACTGTTGAACTGCTTACTGTCATCCTGTTACCAGATTCCGTATGCTCACCGATTTCATTGTTCAACTCAATTAAATTATTGTTAACATCATTTAGCATAATGGTTTCTTGCGGAAGCTCTTTTGGGTCAATGTAATAACACAGTTCAATAAATTTAATTTGTGATAAACATTAATTGTAGCTGCATAATAAAGAATGACTTTTAAGTTTCTCCTAACAAATATTGGAGTTACGTATTGCTCGGTTTCGATATGTTTATTTGCTCTAGTTATTGATGTCATCATCATATACAGCCTGAAGACGTCCGCTGCTGAACATGGGCCTCCCTCAGAGAGCGCCACTTTGAGCGGCTGCCCGCCGCCTGCATCTATCGGCTCTGTTATTGAAGTAACAGTAGCTAATGTTTTACTTATGACTTCCACTTGTCTACTCAGTATATTAGACTTGTTTATGAAATGTATTCACAACAATGTATTGTTATGAAAGTCACGATAACATGAATGAGGCATCCGCTAATATTCATAGAAATATTTATAGGAAGTACGTCTCAAGTAAACCACTTCTAGGGTTACTTATATGAAAGTATTTTAGTCTGGCGTATCTAAAATTCCTCTTAATAATTTAAGACTGTGAGAAGGCCTCTTAAAAAATTATCCCTTTTTGTCAAGAAATATTATTTCAAATTAGTGCACAATGGCGTTTTAATTATCCCGTATTTTCCTTAATCGTAATTTCTACAAAGTATAAATAACTTTGTTTTTTTTTTTGGGCTAACGCTGTTGGTCTCTACTGACGCGTAATCTATCTCTTTAGTACCTTTACCTAATTATACTACTAAAATAAGGGTGTAAGGTACCTAATTATTATTACTTCCTAATATACATAGTAAGTATCTATTAAGGTTATAATAGTATGACGGGCCCGATAGCTCAGCTGGTAGTAACCCTGCCTTCTGAACTGAGGGCTGTGGGTTCGATTCCTACCCAGGACAAACATTTGTGTGATGAACATCGATGTTTGTTCTGTGTCTGGGTGTTATATTGTATTCTATGTATGTATTTACAAACAAAAAGTATCTAAGTATTATATCCGTTATCTGGTTCCTATAGTACAAGCTATGCTTAGTTTGGTGCTAGGGCGCTGTGTGAAATGTCCACACATTTAATTATTTATTATTTATTTACTGTCAACCCTACCTATGTAGTTATTAGGTAACAGAGTTGAAAGCACATAATCTCGTGTAATTGTCATCGGAGACAATAGCCAAAGCTGTGCAAGCGAAAAATTTAATTAAACGAAAGTAAAAGTTTACGTAGACATGGGAAACTCTACTATTAGCTTAATGCACTGAAATGTTCCGAGTGACACTGCAACTGTTATGGGCGGGCGTGTCGCTTAACATCAGGGGGACGACTAGCTCGTCACATCAATCGTTCACATAAAAAAAATACCTGTGATATTAATTTACGGGGACAGCTAAGCTATATATTTTGTCTCATTTACGGTTAAGCAGAATAAAATTGTTTATTTTTGCGTTCTTTTATGACTTCATTCTCAACAAATACAGTGAAATTTGTGGGTAATTGCCTAATGATTGTATAAGTTGATAAACTGCGGCAGTGATGCTTAAACGACCCGTGCCAGACAGATCGAAAGCGCATTGAAACTTGTCGTAATGGGTGCGGTATAAGTACCTACTTTAATGACTATTTAAAGACTAATAGTGATATTGACGTTATCTTTGATGGGGTGCGTTCTATAAGGCAAAAACTGGTAGCTGATTTCTTCGGTTCTCAAACTTAGATGTCAAACTTAGATGTACTGTTTCATTTAATTACACTATCGGTAGGTTTATTTATCTGCTTCATGTTGATTTCACTAGCTATCTACTACGGATTTCTTTTATATGTTTTTTCTATTGGTGGAAACTTGTAATTGGCCTAGTTTATTTTCTATAATTATGTTACTTTCTATTGTGTATTTGGCTGTAAGTTTTCCTATGATGAAATAAATAAATAAATAAATTTACTTTTGTGGTTTAGAAATGGAACGAAGCATCCAGTGCGTTCAATTATTTTAACAAAATCATATGATCGTTCTGGTTTTTTTTTGAAGCAGTGAAAAAAGATTTTCATATTCTTTGGTGTCGAAGCAGTCCATTTCCAATCCGATCAATGTGTAGAATCAGTTAACGGATTTGCATTTTTTACATTATACTTTTTCTATTTAGCATGTCTATGTCGATGATGTAACTATTCTTAGAGGCAGGTGAAGTGTGATGTGAGAAACAATGAGCCGAACATAAGAACAATGTGATTTCATTACGAGGTTTACTCATTAGTAGGTGTAGCAAATACTGCAGCGATTCAAACTTTCAAAAGGTGTGACCAAAGATTAAAAGATATTAACAATTTTTCGAAATCCTCACTTTCTACCCTTATTACTATTTCTATTTGACAAGTTCAATATACAACTGTCTAGTAGTTTTTACTATATTAATAACAGAATTTCTTTCTTGCTTTGATCTTTAAAGCGAATTAAACTCGTTTGTTGAAATCGTAAAGTGCGAACATTGTAAGCGACAAGCGACTCGTATGAGTTCATGAGTTCCATTCATAGGACATGATACTACACTGAATGAATGGGTTCATTTTCAATCTGTAACACAACTTGATTAGTTCAATGACTCGCTCGATGCGCTGTTGTTTTGACGTGCGGTAATGTTATGTTGTTATGCCACTCCTTTATTTGCTGCACTGTTGAGTCTGACATCTTTAAAAAACGTTCTTAGAAACATAGAGTTATGCGTTTTAGGGCTTTCGATCATGCGCGTCGGGAAAAAGATTTGTCTATGATGTTGTTCTGTATATTTTCAGATGGGCAGTATCTACAGTGATGACGAGGCAAAACAACATTCGATTGGCGAACGATGACGTCACCGCTTTCATCCCACTCTGGGATATGTGCAACCACGAACATGGAAAGGTAGGGAACATATAAAATTCATTTTAACATTTTACAATTATTCGGAACCACGAAAAGCGCTCACTATAGATTAATATTGATATTATGATAGGTGGTGATTGTCATTTCCGTTATATCTGAAAATGCAGAACTGCAATCCTGTTAAATTGGCTAGTTGGCTGGTATAGCCACAAGAGAGAGATCGTAAAATAATATAATATTATTATTTATATTTTTTTTATTATAATATACATTTATTTATTTATTTATTTATTTATTATTACTGCATTCATGTACATCATTAAAATAGGTAATATATAATAACAAGTATTATATAATACACAAGATTTTAAATAATTAGGTTGGTAGGTTGACATGAGCCCTGGAAGGGCGTATTCATCCGACGACGATCTGATGAAAACCGCGGGGAGCCGATGAATGCGGGAGGCGAGCAGCCGCTTAAAACGGCGCTCTCTGGAGGCCTATGGTCAGCAGTGGACGTCTTCAGACTGTTCATGATGAAATTAGGAGGAGGCCTGTTGTAAATTCGTTATTGGGGATAAGATAGTTGACATACTTTTTAGTTTAATGATAATTATTAATTATGAACGGAACCATTTCATTGTTTTATTGCGGGGCATGATGGCATCGTATCTATTACGTATGCTTATAGATTTCTTTCATCTTTCACTTTGCACCATTTTACATAAATTAGAGACATTCCAATAGAAAGGCGAGAAAATCATATCGTTTTCTTTTAGAAGTGTTAGTCAAGTTTCCTCAAACCAAAATATAGTTTATTCGGTAGTGAATATATATTTGAGCCGTTTGGTTTTGAGATTGGGGTCTGTGGGAGACCCGGAGCTCATCTCATCGCGTTTTTCAAAGTTTATCTGTGCGCGTGGTCGCGATGCGACGCGTGACCAAAATGCTGGCACTTATTTCGCTCAACGCGTCAGCATTGCTGTTCAACAGGGCAATGTTGCAGTGCTGTCAGCATATTAGGTACGCTACCTGGTGAGGAGAGCATTGGACATGTCTTTGTCTATAAGTCAGTCCTATAGAACATTCCAATTGTTTTATGTAGTAAGTAGCGTAGCTAGGAGTAGTTAATGTTTTTTTTATAAAGATGTAGTTGTCAAAATTTTATCATTCAGCTATCTCCCTAAAGGATCCCCCTTTACTTACAGATATACCATAGGTGTAGTTAAACAGGCACTTTTGTTTAAAAATCCATTCCATGATTTCAGATCACGACGGACTTCAACAAAGAGAAAGACCGGGGTGAGTGCTACGCCCTGCGCGACTTCAAGTCGGGTGAACAAATCTTCATTTACTACGGGGCGCGGCCGAACGCAGACTTGTTCCTACATAATGGGTAAGGTAAAATTTTACTTTATTTTGTATGTTACACAATATTAAATTAACTGTGAATTCTATGATAATAACACTTGAATCGCCTTGCGGTTTTACCACCAACTCTATCTATAGGCGACGATATAACTGCTTACCATCAGACGGGCAATCAGCTTGTTTGCGTGTCTGTGCTATTAAATAAAAATTCAGCGTTTTCCTTTCCAAATTATCATCATCATTATCAATAGCCTGAAGACGTCCACTGCTGAACACAGGCGGCTCCCAGAGAGCGGCTGCTCGCCTCCTGCATCCATTCTATTCTCTATGGAAACACAGATTCCACACGATTCGAAACCACGTCGTTATCGTGTCTTGTTCAAATCGTGACACAGCGTTAGATATACCTTCACTTTAAATTAAAAATAACTTTATTTTGAATAAAATATAATGACATAAGTGGTCATATCTTTTGATGTGCTGATGTTTCGGAACGCGTCTAGGTAAAACATATGATTTTTGATAGTTCAAATCGCGCCAATTCCAAAGCCATTTCGCGCGGTTTTCGTTTTGTTTCATAGAGAATAGACTTTTGCAGATTTCTTATGTAAGACAAAGAATTCGCGTGGTTTCGAAGTAAGGAAATGATACAGAATAACCGCCCAGATCGACGCTCCTATTGGGGGTCTGCGTACGCTGCGCCTTCAGGTTCGTGGTCGCCACTCGAGAACCTTTATTCCCCATCGGGTTCCAAATTATAGGCCTCTACAATTCTAATCTACGGTAAACTCAACATCGACGTTGAGTTTTTTTTTTTTTTTTATTTGACGCGATTTTTGCAACTATTTGTACAGAAAACGGCCCAAATGCATAGTTGAGGCTCAGCTCAAAGTCGCGGAAAGTCACTAAATGCGTACGTCCAACGTTCACTAACCCGTTTTACGGTTATGATGATAATTTCATTGTTTACTACCGTATTAATCGTATTATGGTTATTATATCACAGATTATCTAGACCGCAAACTGTTAGTTTAGCTAAACGTGTACGTTACTGAACGCTCGTTATTATTCAAATACGTTCACGCGCGGTAAAGCGTAAACTCCTCAATTTTTTGCTAAAGTAGGTAACGATAAAACCAATGAAATGCGATTGCCAGTAGTCAAACAATAAAATACAAGCATATATCTGTTATATCTAGGCCACCATTGTGAATACCTATTTTATCTAGTAAGAAAGTGGGTGGGCAGCGCGCGGTCAATACGGTCTAAGCACAATCTTATCACAACAACATAATTCTAGCCGAAATGTATAAAATAGAAATGAACTGCTATGGCGAGTAATCAAACGATGTAGGTAGTAAAAGTAAATCTGTTGCGTCGGGGGTTAAAACTGTCGATCTAAACCCGGTTAATTGAATACTTCTCATTCACTTATCACGCTAATAGAATAAGCTTATACAACTAACTACTACAATAGTATTACTACCTACTACAAAAAAAACATTTGGCCTCACCTTATTGTTATTTCTGGTACATAACATAATCGGTTGACGTAACTACAGATCGCAGAAACTAAGATGTAACTCGTTCATTATCCGAGTTGTTACGTTCGATTATGTCACGATCATGATGACATGTCACGGTGTATATGTGCTATGTTGCACCTTTGGCGTCATCAGCGTTGTGGGTAAATAGGTTACTTCGGTTATTGCAACATGCATTTGTTTACTCTCGTTATGAATTTCCTGTCGTATAGTAAAAACCCTAGTTTGATTAGGTTAACCGAATCTGAAATTACTGTAATAAAAAATCCGAAAAAACAGTCATCAGGCCAATTCGTTTCCACTGCTGTCACACGGGCCTTCTCTCATAGAGTCTCTCTGGCCATAACCCATCATGCTGGCCAATTGGGGCTTGGTAGATGGCACATTTTCTCGTATTACTCACGATGTTTTTCTTCTCCGTTGTAAGAACGCGCGAAAATTCCGGCGCGCAAATTCCGCATGTAACTTGAAAACCCATTAGTACAGAGCCGAGCGGGATCTGAACTTGATGCATCGGTTTCAAACCCGCACGGATGACTGTACTAAATAGATTTGGGTAACTCATGAGAGAAAGAGTAAAATGAAACGTTTCACTTCAAGTGAGCTAATCTCTCACCAGCTCACTTGCTTTTTAAATATATCACTAGCTCACTAGTTTTATTCATTTTCGAGCTGATTACTAAATGACTACTGAGCTGGGTGGCGCATGAATGGGACTAGCGAGCGAGCCACTTAGGCAGGTAGTCGGGCGATGGCGTGCTGAAGCCATGTGGGAGAGAGATAAGTAGCTATGGCTGAGAGATCATATAACACTCTGTCAAACCCTAGCTATACGTTTCTGTGTATCTTTGTGTAGCTACACAAAGATACAGGAAAAATGTACGAGTTATGATAAGACGAAACACTTGTTTGTTCACTGAGCTAAATGAGTTAGTGAGCTGTATGAGAGATATGTATCCTTTGATAGAAATGAGGTGTATCTTTCTTATCTTTTCAATGATACATTCTGCGCAAGTCTAGTATTAAATACTTATACATTATACAAAACAAATGATTGAGGTATTTCTCTTTCAGTTTTGTATACCCGAACAATCAACACGATAGTCTGACTCTAACACTCGGAGTGAGTGCGGGCGACCCGCTTTGTGAAACAAGGATGACACTTCTCAGCAAATTGGGCCTGGCCGGCGTGACGCATTATAACCTGTACCGTGACAACCCTATCAGCGCTGAACTGTTGGCTTTCATCAGGATATTCAGCATGAATCAAGGTACGCTCTACTTTCAACTATTGTTCTATGAAATAAGGATTAACTTGTAAGTGGGTCTAACTAGCTGGTAGGGCTTTTCTGCAAAGTTCGTCTAGGTAGGTACCACCGCTTTGCCAGTTATTCTGCCGCCAAGCAGTAGTGTGTAAGCACTACTGTGTTCCGGTTTGAAGGGCATTGTAGCTAGTGAAATTACTGGGCAAATGAGACTTTATGACCTGATTACACAGTGTAGTTATCTGATTACTAGACTGTGTGATGTCTCAGGATGACGTGAGCAGTGCAGTGTCATGCGAAACTTTATTATTTTAAAGTTCCGAGTGACGCTGCAACTGTTATGGGCGGCCGTATTGCTTAATATCAGGTGAACGACCAGCTCGTCATTCGTTCCCATAAAAAAAATATAAAAAAAGTGGGTCTTGGTGGCGTGACTCATTATAACCTGTACAATGACAACCCTATCAGCGCAGAGCTGTTGGCTTTCATCAGAATATTATGCATGAAATAAGGTACACTCTAATTTCAACTTTATTGTGCTATGAAATAAGGATTAATTACCTTGTAAAATGGGTTTTGCTACTGATGCATTGTAAACCATAAATATCGTCAGAACTTTATCTGTGTGAACTGCCAGCTTGAAGACGTCCACTGCAGAACATAGGCCTCCCCATACAGCGCCACTTTGAGCGGCTGCTTGCCTCTTGCACCCATCGGCTCCCCGCGGTTTTCACCAAGTGGTCGGTCTACATAGTGGGGGGCCGGCCTACGCTGCGCCTTCCGGTTCGTGGTCGCTCTTGAAGAACGTTTCATCGCCATCGGTTGTCAGGTCTAACCGATGTGCCCTGCCCATTGCCATTTCACCTTATAAGAGCTATATCGGTAACCTTAGTTCTCAGGCGAATAACTTCGTTTCGGATTCGATGTGGCTGTGCTTTTTATAATGAACCGTATGGTTGTTTACAGAAGAGCTAACGAAATGGTCAAGTCAAGGCACTCCAGGTGACTTGGTATCATCGGATGAGCTGAGCTCTCAAGCGGTGGGCGCAGATCTTGACCGCCGCGCCTATACATACCTACTTACTAGGTGCAAGCTTTTACTAGCCTCTTATAAAAAGGGGGCTGATCCAGACAACGTATACAGGTAAGTGAACCTTCGATACGGAATGTTAGAATGAACGGTTTTTGTAGTATGTATTTCAAGTCCTATTCGATTCGATTACATCTGTGTGCTTTCTGTCGGCAAGTTCCCATTTCCCAGTATGAGCTCAGTCGGCACAAATGAACGAATGAACCGATTTTTGTCATCTCTATTTATGAGGAAATTCAACAAATCTCATATAATATGAGCTCAATTACCAGTTAATTGAGATTTGGGACAATATGCTCACAAACTCCAGTGATGGAATTTTTTTAATTGCCCCATTACGGAGTTTATTAAAGAGTGTTCAACATTTTCACTTGACTCGTACACAAAAATTCTGGCTCGAGTATTAATTGGTCTTAATCTTGCATAATATAATTTTGTTTTCAGGAAAAACATTAAACTTCTAAAGGAATGCGAAGTGCAAACTCTAGAAGGTGCCATCAAATATTTAACAGAATCCATAGAAAAGTTACCCACCGAGACTCAACAATGATCAAAGCTAATTTATGATAAGACTTTGAAGTCTTTAAACAAATCATGACAGTATTTTGAATTTCTGCAATCAAGAAATATTTTTTTTTTACTTTAATGCTTAAGTTTAAAATATTTTAATTTACTTAAGAACAACGAATTTTTATGATCACAACCTTTTTTGTTATAGGTTTATAAGTGTGATTTTTTGTGTAATGTTTTTTTATTTGTAGATGTACCTATGTACTTAAGTTATTGTTGTGTGCAATTTTTAATATTATATGCATCGAGTTTTCATAAAGACTTTCTTTTATATATAATTTTCATAGTAGGTACGTCCGTAATCTAAGTATAATTTATTGAAAAAGAATATATATAGATAGCAGTGCCCCTAGTACGAGTTTCGATAGTTTACTAAAACTTGATTCGTTTAAGTTTTCTCCCATACATTTCTCTGCAGCGCCCCTAGCGGACACGTTGATGAACTAAAAATGGCAGTACAAATTTTAAATGGATTCGCGCGTATTCACGTATTGGAAAACTCGTATTAGGGGTACAGATCAATTTATTATATTAAATATTGATTTATCATCAGCCTAATACGTCCACAAAATATTGATTTAAGCTAACAAAATGGACAACCTTATAACATTTTTTGGAAATAAAAATGCGCACATTAATAAAATTTATAGGTACATTTCTTGCAGTCAATACATAAAGATACTAGCCAAAATACGACTTATCTAACGGTAATGTAATAAGTAGATGCTGTCTTACATAATAATAAAAATACCGTATTCTACTATTTACAATCTTAGGAATTAATCTTAAAAAATCTTAATTTAATTAAATATATAAATTAAACTTAAACCTAATGGAGTTAAAATACGAAAGTACATTTATAAATATATGCTGAAATATCAAAATACTATTATTATGGTTACTGTTCCTTAGTTATATTTTATCACAAAATTCTAGCAGTTATAGAAAAAATGGTAGACAAACGGAGGAGAAATATTTTACAGGAATAAAATAGCAGTCCTCACTATTTGTCTTCAAACTTACAAATAACACAAAAGTATAAATGACATTTCAAAAAGTATTGTAATCTTAGAAAGTTGGACTAATGCGAATAAACGTATATTTTATCTGTTTCAAAAGAGATGTTTATAGAGGTCTTTGAAGAAAATCCGAAAATGCCGGTTGTGAATTTGAATTTGGGTGGATTATTATCCGTTAAGTGTTCGTGAACGTGCACGAGTGTTGGCAAATGGTTTTAAGATCATAAAACCATGCATTTTCGTTTTTGCTTCAACGGCCTTTTTTAGAGCCTTCAGTAAAATATCCACCATTTTACCGTTGGCGTTTTGACTGACAAAATATGACTTTGACTTGACATAACCGTACAAATATACTCACTTGACATTGGCAGAATTATTGCAAAAAAACGATAGAAAGCCATTATAGAAGAAGAGGAAGAAGAAGAAATGTTTATAATAATCACGTTAATTCTTTTTCGCATTCTCTATAAAGCTAAAGGTATGATTTTAGGGGAATAAAAATTACGGGGATATTTTAATTTAGCCCGGTTTTAGCAAATGCTGTAGGTACAGAATTGAGACCTAAAAAAATCTTCGCTTATCAAGGCTCTTATTGATCGTAATGATTAAGTACTTATGTGATGGCCACAGACATTTGAAGTATTAGATATTAGATCTGTGGTGATGGCTCATCCAACTAGAACAATATTATATTGTAGTACAAGAGGCCGATGCCAAATCCCCTTGGCAGATATTCACGGCATCGTGCGTTTAAAATGGGGCGCCTAAAGTTATCATTACCAAATACGAAACTCATAGCGCACATGGCCACAACGCATCACAATTAAAGAAACGTGTGTCCGAAAAAAATTATTTCGTCAATATTTTTCCAGTTACAATATACTAAGTTATAAAATCACCCTTAAAGCTATTTTATCCGTCCCTTATGCGGCACGTATGCGTGATGTGACGCCGTCGCTTCCCTTCTACAACCCCTTGCAGCGACCAAAATGGCTCCAAATAATGCGGCTATTAGGACGCCACATGATGCTATGATGGCTGATAGTGCTGTGGTTTTCATGCAGGTTTGACCCTCGTGTGATGCTGGAAACATATTTATAACTGGTAGATAAGTGATAATAATAATATCACTGAATATGCATCTATGCATATTTTTGTTTCTAGCATCTGCTTTCTCTAGTATCTCATGATCTTCGTAGGTATGTAATGTACCTACTTTTAAGTATGTAAGTTTGCAGTAGTCGTCCGTTATTTAAATATTAATCGGTCTAATCTAAAAATACACGATTCCTTCAATAGCTTGAAAGTTTAACAACAATGGGAAAATTATAAAAATTTTCGCTCTTTTCATATGTTTACTTAACTTGCACCCATAAACTTTTTTTTAGCGGATTTTGGGTCATACTATAAGGTAGAGGTCACATTTCACCAAAAGTTCAGGTAAGTGTGACCAACCCTACCCTGTTTTATCTGGTCAGTGGTGAAATGTGTTGAAACCGATAAAAACTTGACTGATGGTAAAAGGCTTCTTTTTATCAGCGATAAATAAAAACTAGGCTAGATAGGCTTGTGTTTACCAGTGCTTGATGCAGTTTCCGCGTCCTCTTCCCCCTCTTGAAGTACCCGCAGCGATTGGAAGAGGGATATATTCTCGGAGAGTCTCGACGCCACGCTGGCCACTTCAGGCAGACTCGCGACGGAACGACGGCGGACGCTTTTCATGTTCCGCCAGTGACATGGTTGAGACTGAAATAGGTAATATAACATAACATAATCATTTATATCTCGTTCAAAAAACATGTTAACAATCATTTCATCATCATCATCATTAACCGCCCGAAGACTTCCACTGCTGAACATAGGCCTCCACTATAGAGCGGTGCCTTGAGCGGCCACCCGCCTCCTGCATCCATCGGCTCCCCGCGGTCAACAATAATCACAACAATCATTTACTAATAGAAAATTCAATTACTTTTTTCACAAATTATTAGCAGGTGGGTAGGGACTTATAATAAGGCAGTAGGTACATATGTGAGAGGATATTGAGATTTCGTTAATCAAGCTAAAATGTGATCACAATCTAAGGTAAGTGGCGAAGGGGAAAAGGTCAAAATTGCTTGTAGGTATCATAATCTTATGTAGTAGTCATTTTGCGAGGAAGTTGAAGATAGCCGTTATCCAGTTTAGCGCACTAAAAGAACCTGTCAACAAACGCATATATAACAGTAAACCCAAACCCCACTGAAAGCCAATTTTTTTGGTCTATTTCTTATGTATAGTATGTTTTGGAGATTCACTTACGGGACATCTTCCGTGGCACATCCGCACGTCACATTCAATGTAAAGCGCGGGCGAGCCGGTGAACCGAAATGTCTTCATATACGCGTACACTTGCGTCTCGAACACGCCAGCTTCAGACCACGAGCCGCGGAATCGGGAGATCAACTTGTCGTCTACTGGGCAACTGGAAAAGATATATTTTATAATTTTCACGTAGGTAATTCCACTCGCTCTAACTGTGAAGGAAAACACCCGCGAAGAAACGTTCAAAAGTCACAAAATTTGAAACATATTAATATGAAACTTTGTCCTACGTTTAGTTGATCGTTAAGTATTATGCTTCAGTAGAGGACATGAACCGACAGATATTTCCAGATATTCTGGACATGTCATGAAAACTTAGGTAAATCGTTCTCAATATGTAAAACTGTCCTGTCTCATAGTTTTTCTGTGGAATCTGTGAAAAAAGATTCATCCAAAGCGGATCGGGCGTTACTTTTAAATCACTTCTTACATTATTAGTGCCTACCTACCTAATATTAGATTTTGTACATTTATCAAGGACTGGTCGTCTTAAAAATTAGATACGAAGTGATTTTTACACAAACGCTACTTACCCATATTCATCAATCAGCTGTATCCTTTTCGTGGCTCCATTGTGTGCATAGCAATCGTTCACCACAATGTCGAACCCATCTGAAATTCAAGTCGGAATTCTCATAATAGCCTCATGAAAGACAAATCCCGCAGACAGATTATACACCTACTCTCGATAAGGCTTATTTTGTAACAGTTTCATATTTTATTGGTTTGAGAACTAATATAGGTACAATGCAATTTAGTTTCGGTTGGAGGTTTCAGAGAGAAACAGCTTTCAAATAAGGCATTTAAGAGCAGTAGATAGTAGTTTTCCTTAGATCAATGGCCTTGTAGGTACGTTGAACTAAAATTGATATATCCCGGGATTGCATCAAATCACGCAATTTCAACGCTTCCAAAACCGTTACGAAACAGCCCTTAGTTACAGTTCTAATTGATATCCAAAAACATGTAGTTCAGTGAGGCGGTACCTTGATTTTTAAATCGTTTATTAATTTGCAGCAGAACGCAACGAAAGTTACTGTTAACTTTCGTTCTGTTGTCAATTGGAGACGCCCTAAGATTTTGAACGGCATTGTTGTTTGATGGATTAACTGTTTGGGAATTCTTGATATTATACGCACTTTTAGGAAGGTCATTCTTCTTCAAATGCACGTAGTTACTCAAGTCTTTAATTGGTAGAAGAATCATAGCTGTTTTAGCGTTATTGTTAGATTTTATTAATTCTCGTATCAGATACTCTCGTTTGATCAGAGTTCTAGGACCTTAAGTTAGAGAGACGAGTTCCTTTACCATAAAACATTGATCTACTCACACCCTGAATTAAACCCAAACGAAAAATGCGAGGTCAGCGTCAACGACGCTGTTTAAGTATTTCACTACGAGTTTCAGTTACAACGTAGCATAATGTCACAAGATGAAAAAGTAAATATTACTTTCATTAAGATTAAAAATAAATGCAATAATTGAAAAGATAAGTAAAATCGGTAAATAAAACACGGAGTAATAAGCTTTTAAAGTTTTCCGAGGGGGCATCACCAGGGGGTCTAGCAAAGCTCCCTCACGCGAACGTTATCGCCAAACGCTAACTCCAAAATGTATTGAAATGACATTTCGGAAATCGCTAACTTAACTTTTCCGCAGCGAATGTCATTTCAATACATTTTTGGAGTTAGCGTGAGGCGATAGCGTTAGCGTGAGGGATCTTTGCTAGACCCCCGTCCCTTTTACGCGAAACAGAGCGCCTCCGCAGTTACTATGAAAAAACCACTTGTGACGTCACATGCCAAAGAGATTGTATGTAAAGTTACCACAGCTTAGTAACAAGATACTATGAACGACCTAGCTCTGACGTCACTGGCCGTTTAAGCTATCTCTTTCTATTCCGGTTTTTAAAATGCTCGTAACTTTGCAATTTTTTGAGATACGTTATTTTTGTTTTCACGAATGTTGATCTTTTAAGGAATATTATTAATTTATGCAAAAGAAATTGTATTCATTATGCCTATTAAAAATATGAATTGGATATGCAGCCTTACCATAAGCGCTTCTCATATAAATCAGCAATGTCAAGGGATCACCAACTCGCACCGGGCCTGAGATCCTCGCTCCGGTCGCACCGTATCCTGATCTGATCTCCATGTAGCACTCTGGCGGCTGAAGAGTGAACACCACCGGGTTACCTGTTGCCACCCTGGAAAGAAAATCAGTGTTATCAGGTGAAATGAGCAGGTAAGTACCTATTTACCTAAGCTCTATAACTGTTCCAATAATTCAAGAAATATGGTCAAACGCATACGGGAGAGAAATATTTTGAAAGTAGCTCAAAAGGAAAGCTAAAAAAGCCAGCAAGAGCTGTCTGATCCGGGAAAGCTATCGGCTGTTATTCGTACGACAGTCGTAGTTGTACATCGCTTGCTGTGCAAGGAGTGAGAGTCAAACTCAATGGCGGCTGTGAAGTGCTCTGCAAGGTCCCCCGCACACTGTGCACACCGCTTACCTCTTCCCGCGCACTTCATTTTCGCGACTTCACAACCGCCATTGAGTTTGGATCGCAATCTACTGGAATTTTAATAAAGCCTTCTAGTGTTCTATAGATTTTCTATAGTTCGTTATGGTTTCGTATAATATCCCATCTGAACAGCACCTTTATAACCATTCTCTCAGCGTAGCGTCTCGCAACCAAAGCGTCAACAAAAAATAACTTAGACAAGAGAAGTTCCCAAGTTTTTTGTCTATGTGATGGGCGTTATAATCTGACCCAATAAGCACAGAAATCAGGTCTCGGTATAATCCATTCCCGAAAGCATATTATTAGCCGACGAGCTTATAGAAAGCGAAGGTGTTTCAATCAGCCACCAGCCCGGCGCCGTGGGAAAATGAGAGCATTATTACAAATTATAACGGGCGATGTAATTTACTATTTGTTTATTACGGTGTGTTCTTAGAAGCTGTATATCTTTGCATAGAATAAGTATGTTCCTGTATAGTATACCGTTTATACTATTATTATATTTCTGTAAAATACCTTTTGCCTACGACTTCGTTTGCGTATTAACAGGCCATAACCCAATTTTTCTTTGGATAAACAAGAACTTTTTAAAAATAGCTAAATTGGTGCTGCCATTTTCAAGTGATGTAGGGAACTATCAAAATTTCATACTTATACAAAGTGACCTTGAATTGATATGTTATCCCGAAAGGGGGTAAATCTACACCCCAAGGTAGGCAATGTTTCTTCTACAACTTTACTAAATTAATAGTTTTTCATTGAAGAAATGCCATGTAAAGTTTACGTTCAAAGATAGCCTTAGCGTAGCTGGGTGGTTGAACTTCCTCCTTGACCGAGTGCACATAAATGAGATTAACGACCTGTGGTTAGAAATGAATTTATAGTATCTTGTAACTCTCGTAGCGATCGCACGTGCAATTTTGCGAGTGGATTTATTTTTTACCATGGAAGTTTGGAAACACCCGGTTTCAAGTAAGGCTCTCACAAATTGTAGGGTATCATGGTCCCAGTCCCCCCATTTCGGGATAACATACTAATTCAAGGTCACCTTGTAGATAGCAAACTGCACGGAGCCCTGCGTGAACTTCAGTTAGTGGTCTACTTACTCGACGTCTAAAAAAGGGAATGTGACGGTCTTCCAAAAGTCGTATCCATATTCGCAGGTGACCTTGAAGTGCTCGTCCAGCTCCTCTTCAATTAGAGAGTTGTACTGCACCGTGATCGTGTTCCACATAAGATTTTTCTGTTAACAAATATAATTAATCATATGTAACGAGTAGCTCTCGCTGGTGCGACACATAGGTTCGAATCAATGCGTAACATCTGAGCTGCGTATCACTAAGGTTCGAAATCACGCTAGTTCGACACGCTATAGCAGTATCCAGGTATTTTAAGTCATATACATACTCTGTTTATGGGAGAAAGATGGGGAAGAAAGGTTTTCGAGTGGCGACCACCACAGCCGTCCCCGACCTGCGGATAGGTGGATGCAGGAGGCGAGCAGCCGCTCAAAGTGGCGCTCTCTGGGAGAGACTAATGTTCAGCAAAAGGGAGTCTTCAGGTTGATGACCGTATTTCTTATTGATGTGGGTAACTTAATCGCAACACAGGTAATTTTATTCAGTGTATCAAGTGTACTATCATTTATTCTGTCCCAATAGTGAGTTGTCCATGACATAATGTGAGAGAGTCCTTTCAAAAAATATAGGAATAAGTACCTAAGACTAGGGTCCTAAATAGGTAAGTACCTAATGGTCACAGTGTAAACTTACTGTAGGATGTTTCCTGGAGTCATCGTGCTGACTGTTCCTACCCAAAGTCCCACATCGGTTGAGTTGGATGTAGAACTCGTAGTAGTCACGCCCTGTTCCGTTTATGTACATGCAGTCTGGATCGTAGGAATATCCTAGGACAAAATAATAACATATTGTAATATATTACAGTTAAGTTAAGAATCTGTCGAGCTCTCAGTGTTTTCCAGCAGCCAGCACTTGAGAGCTACTTCCAGAAACAGATGTAGATACTTATATATCGTCTCTTCCCTTGGATGCCGTAAGAACCAAGGAATGGGCAGCAACATTTTCATTAGTATATTAAAATCTGGGATCACCGAGCCTCCTGCCAAGCCTTGACGGGCCCGATAGCTCAGTTGGTAGTATCCCTGCCTTCTGAACTCAGGGCTGTGGGTTCGATTCCTACCCAGGACAAACATTTGTGTGATGAACATAGATGTTTGTTCTGTGTCTGGGTGTTTTATTGTATTTTATGTATGTATTTACCTACAGCCAAAAAATTATCTAAGTATTATATCAGTTATCTGGTTCCCATAGTACAAGCTATGCTTAGTTTGGGGCTAGATGGCACTGTGTGCAATGTCCATACATATTTAAAAAAAAAGCATAGTGTTTTTTTATAATTTACAGGCAGAGTTTTTGGCCACTGTCTCACCTGCTGGTAAATGATGACATGGCCTACGATGGTTCATGCTTGCTTTACCTGGTTATGGCAACCCTTCCTATGACAAGCGTCCAAAACGGTGTTTTATGGAGCAGGCGTATCTAATACCTATGTTCAGCATTGGACATCTTCCGGCTGATGATGCGATGCAATCGTACATGTACACTGAAGTCACGGAGCTAGGCAGACTATGAATACAAGCTTCCAAAATGTTTACCTACTTATATGCAACAACAGGCAAACAATAGTTAAATAAATGTTCCGCGGGGACCGGGGGGATTTTTATCAGACTATGTCCCACCATCGCATGGGAGCTCGTAATGAAGTGTTAGTGCCGACGACAGCCGTAAAGTTACAAAGTTAGCATATTGAGGATATTACACCGAGTTTACTTCTATTCCTGCGTATCTCATTAGAAAACAATCACTACGAGACTGTTAGATAGACTCATTAGCATGGTCTGCCATCCCATGTACAGTAATATTGGAATGAAAAATCGCTGAATGGCATTCCGATCGACACCTCACGTCAATGCGCGTGGGAAATTGAGCTTTAACACTTTTTAAACTTAAACTCACTCAAAGAACTCATAACAAAGTTAACGAACAGATTTTATATAAGTAATACAATAAGCTTTGTTTTGCCTTTAGTAAATATAGAACATAAGTAGGTACCTTATTTATTTCTTATCAGAGATTCTGTTTTCGATTTTCTTAACAAACAGGTACACCATTCTAGTCTAGGCAAACATGTACCATCGTCAACAGCATCGTCACTTACCATCAAGTGAGACAGTGGTCTAATGCAAGCCTATCAAAGGCATAGAAAAGATCCAGAACTAAACAGCGTCAACAACGCATTTAAATTCACCCAAAGAAGGGAAATTGTATGAATTTTAAAAGCTGAAAAACTAAAGTTTACGAAGGTTAGATACTATCGCCTTTCTAGACTAACTGTGCCAGGATTTGTTCTGCGCTTCGAGATAGGTACCTACCTACTTACCATAAAGTATTCTAAGAAATGCAACGGGAAAATCTGACAAAACATCGTACGAAACACAGCAGATTGATTCAAATCAGTCGTGTTGGCTGCGTCACGCGCATGTTAAACGATAACAAAGTTATGTGTAAAGAGAAGTACACAAATAACAGGCCCTATAATATCTAGGTACCTATGCTAAAATGATGTGTTATCTGCCCAACAAAATGATAATATGCAAATACCTATCTAAAAACCTAACGTAGCAATCCTAACAAAAAGGTACGATAAACGCCTACGCGTTCATAACCTGCAACTTGGCTAACTTTAACGGAATCTTGAGAAGAAATCGCTTATCTCACGAATCACTGAACAATGTAGACCTTAATCTCACAATTTAATCGTAATTGCAAGGGGGAATGTGCAATTGTGCGTGTATTTAGTTAACAGTACAGATCCATTTAATAGTATCTGGTAATTGGGTCAAAGGGGACTTATTTGAAGCGAGTTGCCGCGAGTTGGTTAAAGCGTTGAGTAAGTAGGTATAGAGAGTAAAGGAGTAGACTGTTAGAGTAAGTAGTTCTTGAGGGGAATGTTGCTTAGCACAAGTAGTGCGACCGGTGTAGTGATATATTGCGGGAAGTGGGTTCTTCAGAAACTGAATTTAGAGACTCGACCGACCAAACTTAGTGGATTATTTTCTACGTGTAGAAAGTGTCGTACAGTGACAGCTTCGAAGTTCGCAATTTTCCTTCTATGACGTAATGACCTCATCGTCATCATTATAAGCCTGTGTTAATCCACTGCTGGACTTAGGTACCTACTACAACGTATTTAGGTATAGGTAAAAAAGTTCTAGTCCTAGAGAGATAAGTGCGAACTTAGAGTGGAGAAACATTAGTACAGGCCTAAGACTACTTCTAGCCGAACCGATGGTTAAAAATGCTAACAAAATTTAGACCATTGTTTCGAGTTTGTTAGTTTTTAAAAATCTGTTACCTTAACTATACGGATCGGAACCCCACCCGTTTATTTACATGCCCAACGTTCCTACTTGCATAATTCTCACACCATTTACTTCCCTCACATAAGTATCTTTTACAACTACATTAACCAAGATATCATCATTCACAGAACAGTTTCGCTACTGTATACACATTGTGTATAATCTAAGATCATTGCATTGTATAGGACTGAGCTAACAATGATAGTAATAACACCTGTTTAGTTAACTAGCTCATAATAAAGTTAGGAGCAGTGAAGTTCTCAGGGAAATGCTTACATTTTTGTAGAATTAAAATGAGATGAAATTATCGCTCCAGCTGATAACATACAACACGCAAATGTACAACACACACAAAATGTACAAGGGTAGTTCTCATCGATGCTCAAATTTGATGGTCACGAGGTTATATTTCCTAAACGGCTTAAGATACAAACAGAATTTGTGAATTAAATGATGAAACATCTATTAGGCTACAACAGAAATAAAGCTTGTCATAATAAAAGCAAAAATAATACCTTAAGTTAACACGAAATGGTCAAAAACGGGGTAATTTTTCGTGTTCTCATCGTGTCACACTCTCCGATGCAGTAAAACATTTGCTTACCACTTCACCAAATTTCACTGTATTTGTATGTAACATATACTAAAATTATCGTAATTAAATACACTTTACACTAAATAGTCTAAAATAAATCTTTTCATCATTATTTTCAATTTAAAACAACATACGCATCGGTCACGCGGATATGGGTTCTTTAAATTCGCGTGATATAACGGCTGCCTGTTAAACAAAACATCAGCAACCAAACACTGAGTGTGGTCCGGTCGAACGTCAGTCGTGTACTGGCATCGCAGACGTAAGACGTGAGGCTCAACGTGCCGGAAAAAAAAATATCGGTAAGCTTGTATTTGTTCATAGGTTTACCGATCACACGTGCACTACATTTTTTGGGCATTGTATTTCAGCAATTGAAATCAAAGTTAGCTCATCGAAACCCTAAAATGTGCGAGATGTTTATGTAGTATTTGATTTTAATCGATACACTTAACTTTGCAGCAATTTTACAAAAAAGGGATAATTTCGTCAGTTTCGTGTCATAAACTTCGTGGCATTTTAGTCATGAAACTGATTTTGGTCTATGAAACTGATTTTATGCATTCTTTTATTTAGAAATGTAGTGACTGGTGTGAGTTTATTGAAACAATTTTAGTTATTGTAGTATGACAGATGTAAGATAGTGTTTTGAATAATTATGTAAACGTGTTTTTATCGAGAAAATATGGGTCAATTCGAACTCACTCATCATTCATTGTGATTAATAATCATAGCCTAAAAATGGATGAGTTCGAATTGCTAGGTATGTCATGTTATCGCCAAAAGGGGTGATCTGGACCGTGGTAGCCTAGTAACTCTCAAGTTGGGAGAACCTTCCTTCGAAACTAGCATTGTATTATGTTTAATAATAGGTACCTAAAGGGGAAGAGCTAGTAACAGTACCTACGTTTGGTAGGTAGTAGATTAAAAGATTATGGTTACATACCATTTTTCTGGTTTCCGGGAGAAGCAGCCTATTGCGAAGATTCCGGTAGGTAGTAGCTAGGTAAAAGGTACCTATATCCCAAGTTCACATTTTATGAACACTTTTCTCCACACACGTTTACCGTCGGATATTATGTACCTAAAGTATGTAGGTATTAGGAACTATCACCAAAAGGTTCTGAAATTATTAATAACGTCACGTCATATCACAATACTACCTATTCTTGACGTAAGTACGTACATATATAGGTACTAGGTAGGGAGGTAGGTACCTACTAGGTACATTTTGGTCCCCCCCTGCCAACATTTCAATCATACTTTAATTATTTTGCTCGTAGGCCCGACTCCGAACACGTAAAGCTCATATTTAAAAGTTTATGGAAAAATCACGAAATCAGGAGTTTCTAATCCAAAAGAGTACCTAAAGATGTGCCAGATATTGTCTTTTGTAGTGAGATTTGTTTTTATATATAAATCGTTAAATATAAGTATAGATTATTTCTATTGTAGTGAAGGTTGTTGTTCTATTGAAAAAATAACGCAACTCATAAATAAATAGACTTTTTAAATACTCATGATGCTTCTTAATTAATAAAGCTATTAATACGATAACTATCTGCTTTTTGTCAGCAGAGGCTTATTACCTATAATATGTAGTTAAGTGGATTAGTATTCGTATTTCGTAGGATGAACAAACTCAGGACCGAACTGATAATAATAATATACATAGTTTTGGTTATTAATACCATTTGTTTGCCAGTTTAATTATGAAAACAAGATTACGTTGTTATTTTTATGAACATTTAGTCTTATAAACAGTAGCAAAACGTGAGAAAATGATAGCTGTAAAGTTACCGAGTCATTTTCATGATCCGATGCGTCGCTTTCGTGGCCTCTAAAATTTCAAAACCATTTATCACCCAAACAAGACTTTCTATTTGATTAACTTATATATTAATTTACTCGTCTTATAAAGCGCTATAATATACTGTACAAAAATATTTGAAATAAGCACGATATAAAATTGTACATGAAACTGACGATGAGAATCGTAAAAATGAGAACGAGCCACAAACGCTAAATGTACAACCTAATTAGTTGTACGAATCACGACAAAATGACAAGGTTGTTAAATATTATTCTAGGTCTATCCGCTAGAGAACTCTGTCTATAATTACCTTTACATAAAAGATTTCCTGTTTACCCAAACAATACGTAAGCATTCGGGTATTTTTAGACCAACTGTGTAATGCAGCTTCGGAACACCTAAATAAACCAATATTACAGTCACATTTAATGTGAATTTGAATTGATGCAAACGAGACATTTCGTGTTGCTGGGCGAAAAAAAATTGGAGGATATGATCCTCGGAGATTCGACTGACGATTGTTTTCGTGCATTGTCAGCTGCACATGGCCGAGATTTGCCTTCGCTTGGTCCCGTACTTAGTCCCAGTTACATGACAGGACTAGTGTGCAAAATGCCACGTGTTCCATGGTAAAAAAGCACGAAAAATTTGGTCTCAGTAGTTCCTTGCCGTTGTCAGATCCGGATGCAGGGCAAAGCATGAAGAGCCAACTTACATCAGCTTTGCTGTCAATATACGACCCTGAGCAATGTATGAAGGTCTCCTTTTTCCAACTAGGTAGGTACCTACATCTTACTATCAGAGCAGCTCCATTAGACATACCTGCAGAATAAACCAGTCCACTGAACGAGCCGTTGAAGCCCACTCTGATCTTCATGAAGTCATCTTGGCATTCAGCTTCAATGTCTGTAAAAGACACACATATTAAAGTCATCGGTATTGAAGACTATGGACCATAATAATTATGGTTCTAATATCTATGAATATTAACGGAGTCGATCGGTCTGATTGTCTATGAGGGCTCTTTTCATTAGTAAAACGTCTATTCTATTAGGTAAGCCTTTCATTTGTAAGTGACGGGTGTAAAGCCATAAATATCTAGATGATATTTATGGCTATATTTATACTAAAGTCTGAAACACCGGCATTCCAGCACGTAGCTACTTACCGACTGAATCTTAGTCAAATATACCTTTGTATACCTGTAATAGGCATGATGACTAAAATTTTTTTTGTTTAAATTAATAAAATTTCTCAAAAGATAAACATTTGTGAAACAAAAATTAAATATTTCAAAAAATGACAAAGTTACAAGCATTTTCTAAACCGGAATAGAAAGAGATAGCTCAAACGGCCAGTGACGTCAGAGCTGGGTCGTTTATAGTATCTCATTACTAAGCTGTGGTAACTTTACATACAATCTCTGGCATGTGACGTCACAAATGGATTTTTCATAGTAACTGCGGAGGTGCTCTGTTTCGCGAGAAAGGGACAGGCGATGCCCCCTACAGAAACTTTAAAAGCTAATTACTCCGTGATTTATTTACAGATTTTACTTATTTTTTCAATTACTGCATTAATTTTTAATCTTCTTTGTGAAAGTAATATTTACTTGTTCATTTTTAATAGTAGTCAATTAGTCATTATGCCTTTGTTATGTATCTGCGATGTAGTGATCATCATCATCATCATCATCATTAACAGCCTGAAGACGTCCACTGCTGAACATAGGCCTCCCCCAGGGAGCGCCACTTAGAGCGGCTGCTCGCCTCCTGCATCCATCGGCTCCCCGCGGATGTAGTGATAAGTTCGTTTAATTAGCTCTCTAATTAAGTTTTATTTTTAACAAAAGGAAGTTTATCTAACAAACTTGCTTGTGCAGTTTTAATCTCCATATCCTGTCTCTGATCTGAACATATGAATAGTTCCATAAAAACTAATAAAAAGGCAGACAAAGGGTTGCGCAAGCGCCACGCGCGTACTTTGGATAACATCTCAATTTGCGAGGTTACGACACCCGGGCTTAGAGATTTTTGAAGTAAATATAATTATGCAAATATTTATTATTATGGCGTTACTATCAAATAATGCCTGCATAAAAAAGCTCATGGAATAAAAACATTTGGTTTTGCATCAGATCATAATGATCAGTCTTTCGCCTAATCATACTTAGAGCTTGTTTGATTGGGTGTTTCAGTTTTCATTTCAACCAATAGGTGCGATCAGTGGAATGATAAATAAATAACCAATCATGATAGTCGATTATAACGACTGACATTATATTTCTGGGATACAGACCTAAAACCTTACTAAAATACTTAAACAAAATCTTACATTGCACTCGGCTCCCGTTCGTCCGGTGCCGCCGGTACTCCCGCTCCCAGGCCGGGGGCTCTCGCCAGCCGCTGTCAGTCGGCGGAGAACGCGGCTTTATGCTCACCGGGATGAAAGTGTTCTTGTCAGAGAGGAACACCACCTGTGTGGGGAAATATGTATTACTATAGATAATAGAATTCAAGGAAAACTGTCAACAATCAACCGAGTTTAGCTCTCAGACGCGCCCTTGAGAAGAAAAAAACGATTTGCTCGTATAAAAATATGATATCTTCCCTACCAGTAGGGATAGACCAGATCATCTGGTCTAGATGAGTAGGGATAGATGTGTGAAATCACAGAACTTTGAAAAATATGACGCTTTCCCCGAAGCGTTTCTTGCTCTTTGTGTGGAATGGACAATTTCATCGTTGTTTCGTGTGATTTAATGATACCATAATAATGAGTAATAGTTATATTATGTGGTTTTATACTCATTTGTTTATTAATAAATACATAACTAAAATACTCAGTTTTATTAAAACTTATAGATAAGTTTAAATGGACCATTTTAGCGTAGGTACCTATATGTAGGTACCTATATATAGCACCCCTTCCATCTTACCAAACTGGAGCAACGACCGGCGAAATACTTACCTAGGTACGCAGAGAAGGGCACTGCAGCTGAACAATGTACCTAACCTACCCACGATGGGAATTTGGGCTCAGTAAAGTAAATTCCTAGAGGCTATATCATTAACAGACTTGACATCTACTGCTGGAAATAGGCCTCCTCCATAGATCGCCACTGAGCGGTTGTTTTGCTGTATCCATCGGCTCCCCGCGGTTTTGAACAGATCGTCGGTTAACCTAGTGGGGGGCCGGCCTCCGCTGCTTCATTCGTAAGCAATACGTGCTGACTTCATTAATGAATATAAGTACTTAAGTACATCAGCAAAAACATTTTAGATAATATACTTTTCTAATAGCAGGCAGCTGTAATCGTATAGTAACTTTCTTAGCCGTAATTCTGCTACGTACAAAAGGCAGGCGTTTCTTTCAAATACAAATATTTGTTGCTTTAAATATACCATATTTAGTAGGTAACATTTTTTCATTAATCTGTGAATTGTGGCAATAAACTATGTTGATAAATGTTTATTTTATACATATTCCCTTATCAAAGATACATACACATATTCACAGTTTTCTAAAACTATTTTTCGAACTAATATTCACAATCCCGTATGGTCTAGTGGCTAGGATACCTGGCTTTCACCCAGGAGGCTCGGGTTCGATTCCCGGTACGGGAAGATACTTTTTGTTTATTTTTATTATTAGGTTATAATAGTAGGTACTACTATTTTAATATCTGTGCTTATACTTAATTATCAGTTGTTAAAATTGCAGTACAATCGTAGTATGTAGTAGAGTATTGACTATGAATACTTTTTGTTTTGATAATGAGATTTTTTTCAGATAAATACAATGTGTTTCCAGAATTGCCTTCGGTTTAAATAACAAAATCAATTTTGTTTTATAAGAAACAATAATTGATTTTCTTAACGGTGCCAATTATCTAAGAATTAAGTGCTAACTGTTTAATTAATACTTTAGCTTTAGAACAAAGCCGTGCTCGGGGTGCGTAATTTTATTTAGACACGCAATTTTGAATGATATTGTTGGTTTAACAAGCGTGAAAATCGTGTCCAAATAATTTGCAATTATGACATCAAATTATAGTAACCCATTGTTATACAAGATAATAATAGGCATAATCTTGTAATACTGATGTTGATATACCGAGCAGTGTGGCGGAGATTGGCCAACACGTGATAGCCCTGGGATAAGACAAACCTAACCACCTCCTTCCGGAACACGCGACTTTTGACTGCCTTCAACGCTTATGAGTTTTACAACCTCCGCCAATTATGTAAACAACCATTTACCACAAGTTAACAGATAAGTGCTGACCTAAAAGTCCTAAAGCCTTTGAAAGTAAGCCCGTTACTGAGAGCTAGACGCTTTGAAAGCAATCTAGATTGAATCCATTAGTTCGCGGGCAAAAAAATTCAAAACAAACTATCGAATTACGGCGGATGGTCGCCGGTAATGCACCATTTCACAGTCACGACCCCTTCGAAGTTTTGTACAAAAAGTCATAAATGGCTGGAAGTGTGTCAGGGCGGTTCGCACGCCGCAACGATGTCGCTCGCCAGTCATCGCAGCATTATCAAATTTAGGCTAGTAGACTACTCAACAACACTCATTGACGCCACAACACTTGTACAAATTGATTTTGAAGAATAAGAAAACAAATAAAGTGCCCATTACTCAGGCAATTTAAAAGGCTGCTTTTTCAAATAAGCATGTATTTGATTAGGTGGTCTTACAGCCTTTATAATGTATTTACATATACGCAAATAGTTAGTCATATAAATACAATTCCCTTTTACAAGATATAGTTTTCTTTGTTTTAGAGCGTTGGTATATTCAAGTTTTCCTCTGTATTTTCACAGAATAATAAATACAATATAAGTAATAAGCATTGTTGTGGCATATATTCATGTTTGACTCTAATTCATAATAATTTAAAACTCATTTATTATACTTACGAAAGTACGTGATTGATTGGAGGTTAGAATAAAATTGATAAAATTATTTTAAAAATTTATTTATAATAATATTATTTTACTACGTATTTTAAGAACCTCAAAGACCACATAATTTTGTAAACGCCCAACTCCTTTCACATACGAGACACATACTCATATCACGGGAGTTGTTGGCACAGCTCAGAGACCCATAAACAAACAATCACTTAACCAGTCTAAATTGTTTATAGGCCACAGCAGACGCGAATAGTTCATGGTTTGCGTGCAATGTGAGCCACAGAACAGCTATTTCATCACACGCCGTCGACCGGGTCAGATGGCTATCTCGCATACGCCACTCAGTTTCTACACTTAGTTGGTTCGGCAGTGAACTTGACTACAATACCTAACGCACTTCTCACGATATCTCTCTGTTACGTTAACTCTGTAATATGCGTGAGCACACTGGTGAAATGGGTTTATGTAGGTATAACAGCACACGATCCTGTTACGTGACCTTTGGACCGAGATCATTAAAAAGTATTGAATACAATTCCCTCGTAATTTACAACTCTGAAGCGCAAATAGGCATTTTTTTCAATTGTTTTCTAGACACACATCTACTTATCATAAGGCTCTTATAGGTACATGTGTGTCTAGAAAACAATTGAAAAAAAATGCCTAGGAAACCTTATGCGATTACAAAGTTTAACAATAACTTCAAAACTCTATTTGATGCGTAAAACTATTACAGGTACAGTTTTGTTGATAATAAATAACTGTGCGTTCAGTAACTAAAATATAAATAACAAGTAACTTCATAATGCCTCTACAAAAAGACTACGCGTCGTAGCACTCAGCGGCGCGTAGCCAAAGAAAACATCAACGACATCGCGACGCGACCGCTTAACGCCTCGTTAGCGGAACATACTTTCGTTGGCATTAATTTAATTACTTAGACATTTAGGTAACGCAAACGTTTAATCTGATTAAAGGTCAAGATTTAGTTACATGTGTTTTTTTTTAAATTTATATCACTGTGGTCGTTGCACCGAAGTTTACAGATCTTAAGCTCGTACTTATTTCTCTAGCCCGTAGCCAAATGTAAGTACGATGGATAAGTGCGAACTTATAAGAACTGTCCAATTTTAGTGCAGACGAGCATTAGTAAGTATTCAATTTAAATTCACGTGCTAATTGAAATTACATTGAAAATCGTCGTTGATAGTTTAAGTTGAAAGTTTAAAAACATGTATTTTAACCTTATTTAGACCCTTTATGGATGCGAGCATTTTAAAATATGCAAGCACTATCTAGGGTAAATAAAATTAGAATAGGAACAACACAGAAAAGTTACTTAATGTAAAACAAATAATGATACACTTAAAAAAAAAAAAAATAGAATTGGTAGTAGTTACGTATGTAGTACCTATTACCTATACCTATTAAGTAATATAGTATTGTATTGATAAGTAAAAGACGGATTAATATTGTCCGGGATGATTTACAAAAAAATAATTAAACAGCATAAGCAATATGTTCGGCCTGAAAAAAAAAAAAAAAAACATGTATTTAATTATTTTCCCCCCTCATTTTCTTATCGCCTTGACACCAAAGCCAACCATGGCAGACCATGATATACAAGATAATATTAGTATCACCACAATTCTAAAATCGTACGGCTTTATGAAACTAGTACAATATTATTGCACAAGTTACTTTGAGCTACTGATCCCCATTGAGAATACCCGTGGTTGAGTAAGAGCATGCGTACGCGCCACCTTGCCCCGACGTTTTCACGCGTGAAAAGAGTTTTGCAACGTGTGCGATTATTTTATTAACTTGAATTGTCGATGTTCGTGAACCTTGAAGAGTAATTAGTTATGAGATGCTTTATGTTTAAGTATTAACATTATTTTTATTGCTCACAACGAATGTTTAATAGCAAAGGAAACCTAACATTAGGTATTACTCCGCGCGTGCAGATTCGGGATTATATTAATAGCACTGCCTCATCCGTACCAATATTGAAAGAGTCGGTCGATTAAGTTAAAAGTTAATTGGGTGTGCTACACCACACATTGGGTGATAACTAAGCTACAGGAAGATATCAGCGATATAGCTATCAGAATCAGCAAGTTAAAAAGGCCACATCGCTCGTAAAACTGACAACCGATGAGGAAAGGTTCTCGAGTGGAGTGGTAGGCCGGCCTCCTATTAGGTACCAACGATCTAATTAAAACCGCGGAGAGCCGATGGATGCAGGAAACGAGCAGCCGTTCATCGCACGCAGTGGGGGATGTCTATGTTTAGCAGTGGGCGTCTTCAGGCTGTTGATGATGATGATGATGAAGCTACAGGTGGCGTCATTCTACTAGGAGGATCGAGAACAGGCAGACGCTGATCGTAAGAGGCAAAATCTGTTCAACAACGTGCAGTCTATAAATAAATACTGGCTACACTGACCCTTCGTAGGTGGGTGATGATTTGCTGATATAATTCGATGAAAGAAAACTTATTGGGTTGGGTTGTTATTTAGATATTGAATCAAACCTATACTTACCAACACTCAATGAAAATAAATAAGGGTATAAGTTTTTATTTTTTTTTTTTGTTTTACACATTTGACCTACCTATATTATTGCAAATATGTGTTTACTTTTGGCACCCTACTTTTGAATGAAATTGGTAAAAATCCAAACTACTTTCTCACTTTCAATTGAAAATTGAAATCACCAAATAACCTTATTCTGATACAAATTAGGCGTAAAACCAATATCACACCACCGCATTCCGAAACGAAAGCAAAATGTAGAGTAAGTGTGACGAACCATGTCTTTGTCCAACTCAATCCATCATTGGTAATGGACCTAAAGTAGCTATGATTGCCTTTCACCTAATTCCCTACAAACGTGTGGTAATTGTGCCAAGACGGCGCCTTAGTCATAGGACACTTAATAACAAAATGCAGAATATAATATTATATGACGGGCCCTATAGCTCAGTTGGTAGTATCCCTGCCTTCTGAACTGAGGGCTGTGGGTTCGATTCCTACCTAGGACAAACATTTTTGTGTGATGAACATAGATGTTTGTTCTGCGTCTGGGTGTTATATTGTATTCTATGTTTGTATTTACAAGCAAAAAAGTATATAAGTATTGTATCAGTTATCTGGTTCCCATAGTACAAGCTATGCTTAGTTTGGGGCTAGATGGCGCTGTGTGAAAATGTCCACACATATCCACACATATAATTATGTACCGAATCTCGTCAGAATTTGTTAAGTAGCAATATGAATTTAAGCACGTTTTTATATGTTAAAAGTAAGATTAAGGCCAGTGAATCATTTTTTTGCTGTTGTTAAAATGCCTACAAGCATATGTATTTAACTAATAGACATTCCTACCTTA
Source organism: Ennomos erosarius (assembly GCA_963580505.1). Lineage (NCBI taxonomy): Eukaryota > Metazoa > Arthropoda > Insecta > Lepidoptera > Geometridae > Ennomos > Ennomos erosarius. The sequence continues at coordinate 6,112,547 of OY756992.1, read as the reverse complement.
GTATTTATCTATTTATTTGCTTTTGCCCGCTATTTGTTCACTACGGCGTCACTAACCTAGCACACAATTTTTTTTACAAATTGTTGCGAAAGCTGTCGCCTTTTAAAAATATATAAATACAAAATAAAAATAAACATCGATCACATACATAGATCCTGGACCCTAACTAGGAAAATGAAATAACAATAAAAAGATAGGTTGACGGATGTATGAAAATTCTCATTATTATTTCATTCATTTATACATGTTTGTAAATAGGCAACAGTCGGTAATTTTTATTCAAAAAGTTGTTCATTTTATATCAGTGTTGGTTCAGAATAACACCTATCATATCATATAGTTTATTAGAGGAATAAGCAAGGTCAATCCATTGCGGTTTTAACTATGAAAGTGAAACCATATAGCACGCCTACCGTGATTTAATTTGCATAATCATGATGATGTTATTGCTCTGTTTGGTTTGATGTGAAGCTGAGAGTGATTTTGGCTGTGGTTTTCTTTAAAATCCAAATTAATGTGGGATTATCTTATTTTTTAAGTACAAACTTGAAAGAGAGTAAGTGATATATCTTGGGGCTAAATTCAATTACTAAACCTATGGACCAATCAGTATCGTAATTTTTTTATCAAACACATACAATAATTTTTTTGCAATGTTTTGCATATTCGTGAATAATTAAATATCTATACGAAGCTACTCACCGGATCCTGCTCGCTGCCATCCGTTTTCAAAGCCTCCCTGGTCTCATTCTGAAAATATATAAAAATCCTTTGAGATATAACAATTAACACCACAAATAACACGACCAGCACCCCTATTCCCAACCTATCGGAAACGTTTCGGTTCGAAATCGACACTCTCCGTCTCTTTCATTCTAAATGTAGATGAAGAAGATGGAGTGTAGATTTCGAATCAAAAGGTTTCCGATAGGTTGGGAATAGGGGAACTAGTGTCCTACTTGTGCATCCGACACTACGGGGTGCTCAGGGGGCGTTTCCGACCATTGCAAAACCCTACTATAAAAAATTCACTGAACAATTCAGTCTAGTACCTATTATACTGGGTGTAATTGAATTCATTAGCATCCTTTGAAACTAGGTACCTACTCTTGATACCGGTCACGTGTGAACCAACATTTTTGAATTCTAACACATTGTTTTTTTTTTAAATAATAACTCCAAAAAATGGAATAACTTACTTAATCAAATGCTACAATACGAAATTTAATTAAAATAATGAAGTACTATTCTTAATTAGTACATACAAGGTATAAAAACGTTTAAATGTATCAAAACCATCCGTGCCAACTGCGTTAGACGCCGCAACAATCTTCATAATTTTCAATAAAAACTATTTCATTTACACTCTTTTACTCTGGAATAATCATCTATAAATGATGTACTATCGTGGGCTCAATTTACGCTAATGAATTAAATTACATTCTGTATATACAGTACATATTACGTAACAAGGTCAAGGGGATTTGAAATTTTTGGTTTAATAATACATCTATTTTTAAACCTTTACCTTTATTGTAGCAGATGTGATAGGATCGGGTGGATCGTCGCCAGAGCCCTCGTGCATAAGTTCGGCTGATGAAGAGAAGTTTGACAGGAGGGGTACGGGCGCTCCAGTGGACTCGTCTGAAGCGGATGCGGAAACTTCTAGCGAGTCTGGCTGAGTCAATTCTGAGTGAGCTTGCTGTGAAAAAATAATAAATATTTTATACTATAGGTATAAGGTACTGATACAAAGTCACCTATACATTTATTTTGCTACGTAAATCGGAGACTTCCAGGAAACAGCTGAAAATATATATTATACTCTAAGAAAGATCGAGCGTTGTGACTCAACAGTTGGTACCTGATGCAGCTTTCAATCCTATAGGTACACCAAAGATTCAAATTCTGCTCGACCCCATACCAATAACATGCCAGATTATATGCGGAATTAGCACTCTCTCTTACAACAGTGAAGAAAAGCAACATGAATAAACCAGTAACATCATTTTCACAGAATTTATGGACCACCATCTCCACTATGGACCACTTTGCCAGCTTGTTACTAACTCTCACACTATGATTGAAGACCCGCGTCCCCGTAGAACTTGAGAAAAAAATCATAATAGTGTAAATAATAAAATAATCTTAACTTACTCTAGCTACTAGAAGAAAACTGCAGACGATGATAAACCTGAAAATATAGGAGCATTAGATTCAAGTTATTTACTCGGTTTTTTATTTCAAACTACCATCTGTCTCAATTTCCAATTTCTTTTACAAAGTACACCTTGGTATTTTTTGTTATAAGAACTTAAAAGTACTTATAAAGAAATAAAGAAAATTATGCCAATAACATGTTGCCTATATCAATATAAATAAAATTGAATACGAATCGTGATATATTCTAATGATTGTTTGATGATATAACATCAAATAAATGCGAGTGAACTTGGTTAAACTGATCGTGATACACAGATATTACCTACTACTGTGTATTCTTTCCATAACTCAAGGTATAATGATGATGGTGAATGATTCAGAGTCTTATCCACAAGGGATAAGATCGACAATTCATTGTCTATTTTTTGTGTAGGGTAGCTAATCTCAGGTCAAAAGACACGGCGGGGTAATGACAGGCTACGAAATTGAATCGGTTCACCAGAATCAATATCCATTACCTTTACCCGTCGTTTCTCAAATTGTATCAGCTGCACCATTGTTTTACGCAATCTCGATCTATATTTTGTTATTTAAATCAATTTTTAACGGGACTAAACTACTTTGGTTAATCGAAGGTGAATGAAATGCGGTAGAGTCGTTTACCTCGCGCATGGACAATGGATATTTTCGTATAATTCATTTTTTATTATTACATAAATGCATTATATTATTATTTCATAATCAATTCCGTCGATCAGATGCTGAATGAAGTTCGGAAGTCGTTGACCTTCTAAAGGCCAGCACCGGAGCGTAACCTAACATCTTCAATGCTAGAACTGAGCAATCCGATTTATGGGAAAAGGCAAACTTTATAAAAGGGTTCAATTCAACTTCTTGAAAAGAACAAGCTGTAATAATTATTAATATTTTGTAATATTTTTTTAATACTCTACTATCATTTAGGTATTGGGTATATCCATTTGAACTCTGACTCTGCAGTCATTTCGTGATTGATCCAATTAATGTCTTGATCGTTTTCAATCGGTGTGGCCATACTGTTGGCGTGTACGCTGAATAAAATTATATTTAAAAAAAAGAGGTAGTACAGAACTGCAATTGGCTTTTGTAATTTTTGATAGCTTGAAAGAAAGTTAAGGCAACATTAATGAAATGGCGGACTACTGTTATGTAGTACTCTCGTACTTTTAAGTAAATAACGTGTAGGTACTTAAGTAAGTATATCGATACATCGCGATGTTGAAAATATAAAATCGAGGATGTTTTAATTCAGTTTGTTTTATGCATCGACTTACTATATTTCTATTTTATTCAATAAAAGCAAAAATATAAGTAATTATAAATATTACTTCATACAAATTAACACACACATACCTATTATCCGTTATTTTTTATTTTTCTAGCATGGTGAAATATTCATTCAATTCATTGTATAGTTAATAAAATTTATTTTATAAGCTATGGAAATGTTATTTAATGTATTTATGTTATTTATATCGACAGCCTCCGTGGTGTGGTGGTTGAGCAGGTCGGCTCATAACCCGGAGGTGGCGGGTTCGATTCCCGCAACAAGACAAGTATTTGTGCCCGAAAAAAAAGCGCAAATACTTGTTCTGTGTCTGGGTGTTGTGGGACCATGGTCCTCGTAGTTCCTGGGTCCCTAGATACAGGGAATCCTAGTTAGGGTCCAGGATCTATGTATGTGATCGTTGGGCGTTATTTATTTATTTATTTCTTTATTTAATGTGTTATTTCATTTAATAACTCTGTATTACTTAATTATTTTTTATCTTTTCCCGCTAATCTCAATCAGTGGCACCGCATCCCTTTTTCAGTTATAATCGGTATTCAGATTCGTGATCGAATCTCAATAAATGAAACCCGTTATTCGTGTACATCCAGCGGGGATTTTGTGCAACTTCAATATGGTAGCATTGTGACTTCGCCCAGGGCCACTAGTTTTCATAATTCACGAGCAGAAGGTTCTAGTTTAATGTTAACAGAATATTCATCGAGTCAAATAGACCACGATGAAACGTGATTATCTTTAGGTACCCGAGCAAAAGATTTTGTATTTGTTTAGCCTGCCTTTTATACTCGTATAGTATAAGTGCAGTGTAGTTTCCTTCACTTTGAAAACTACTTAAAATAATCTTCAACCTTTGAAATGCCTTAATAATGGATGCATTGCCCATGGTACATTGTCGGCGCCGCAGTGGTACAATGATGTTTTCAAATTAAAACATTCAATGCACGGTAGCAACTAAGTGCTTATAACTTTAAAAAATGACTAAAATTAAATCTTAAAAAAATACACTTATTAAAAAGTGCTCGGTATTATCTTTCAAAATAATAAACAACAAATGATTACCTAATAATAAGCTTTAGATGAAATTGTAGTAAATAAAGTGCTGAAGATGCGTATCATAGTGCGCGCGTTGATGTCTTTTGTTCAACCTTTATACTAGCAACATTGCAAGTATTGTAAAATTATATTATCTGGGATTGCAAATAACAATAAGGCTAAACTTGAAATATAATTATATGGACTTCAAAATTAACTGCAGTTCTTTCTAATTTCTCTAACACAACGTCATTTGTAAATATAATAATAGTACTTATATCTATTTGTTTTTATTGATATAAGTATAATATGTAATATGTATACTTAAATGTATTATGTCTATTATGAATAAGTATTACGTTTATGCAGTTTTTTTATTATGATGTTTTTTTATTGTATATTATTGTATAGTATGTACGTTTATGAACAGCTTTTTGGGGAAACCACCGTTCATAAATTTTGCGTTATTCCTTTCCATGCATGGTTGTCTGGAAAAGATCGCTTTGAGCGATAAGACCGCCAATTGTAACACTTCCGTTAAATTTGTACTTTTGTTTATAATTTGTTTGTTTCAATAAAGAGTTTATCTATCTATCTACTTAAGTATAAAATTATTTTTGATTCAAAAGTCACTCAAAACGTGCTAAGAATCGTGATTTTGTTTTAAACTAAAGAAGTTTAAATTATCAACAACAAAGAGCTATTTAGGTTAAATTAAATCATAATAATTTATACCTACATATACATGGAGAAGTAATGATAGGGAAGAAAGGTTCTCGAGGGGTGACCACGAACCAGAAGGCGCAGCGTAGGCAGACCCCCCCCCCCCCCCCACTAGGTGGACCGACGACCTGGTGAAAACCGCGGGGAGCCGATGGATGCAGGAGGCGAGCAGCCACTCAAAGTGGCGCTCTCTGGGGGAGGCCTATGTTCAGCAGTGGACATCTACGGACTGATGATGGTGATGATGATGATGACGTGCAGTCCAGACTACTGCAGTCGGAACCGACGACGGCGGCCTCGCATCGCTTCCTACATCTTCCACCGAGCCAGATCCGCGCACTCATTATCACTTCCGCGCGAGCTCGTTACTAACTGGGTCATAATTACTCATGGCCGTTGGTTAACCCCACCGTTTGTTTGTTTTTGACAATTGTTGCCTAAATGTTGAATAAAGAGACCTACGTAATTTTTTATTTTTGATTCCTTTCCTTAATAATTTGTTTTTTTGTTTAAGTAATTAATAGTATTTACGAATCTTCTATCTATTCTATTCTATATCTATATCTATATCTATATCTATATCTATATCTATATCTATATCTATATATATATAATATATAAAGCTAAACAACCGTAATAGATGATTCACTGACATGAATGTTCCCGAAAACTGGCCCATAGGATGATTTGGAAATGTACTAGAGATATGTACGGAAAAATCCCGAGGCCAATAATTAAATATGTCAGCATCAGAAAGTGGTACCAGGAAGAAGTTCCAGATGGGATCTCGGAAACGGTAAGAGATAAAAATAAACTAATAGAACAAAAATGTAGTAAACCTTGGGACGATTTTAAATAAACAATAAAAAAAGGTACCTTTCATACAAAAAAACATATTTTTCATACAAAGTTGTAATGCTCATTTTTAAACTGAAACTAGATGGCGCTGTACGACTCTAAAACACGCAAGCGTTTTGTACCCGAAGTACAGTGGTATAGAAATGAACAAAAATTAACTGCAAGAATAATTACTAAAATGCTTATTAATCGTAAACGGTAAGAGGTAAGTGGGGGTGTTTGACCAAATTTTTCTAGACTGCAGCATCAGAAAGTCGTCTCCAAGTTGGAGAACTCCAGGGGATCTCAGAAACGGTAAGAGATAAAAAAAAAGTAATGGAATAAAAAAAGTAGTAAACCTTGGGACGATTCTAGATCACTAATAAAAAAAGGTACCTTCTATCATTTTATAACTGAAGCTTATCAGAAAAGAAACTAGATGGCGTTGTACGACTCTAAAACACGCAAGCGTTTTATACCCGAACTACAGTGGTAGAGAAATGAACAAATATAAATAGCATGAAAATGAAACGCTTATAAATAGTAAACGGTAAGAGGTAGGTGGGGGGAGCTCGGTTAAAATGTTATAGAGGACCATGGCTTTCGGATGGTCATGAAAATCCAAGATGGCGGCCATTTTGAAAGTTGGTCCGATCCGGCTGATTTTATGCATCGGGGGGTTTTTGGGGCCCTTGATTCCATAGTTGAAAAAATATTTTGGATTCCGCCATTTATAAAGATGGCTGCCATGCAATTTTTTTTTTCCATTTTCGGCGCATTGTTTCTCTATACCTATGGGAAATTTTGATTGTTTTTTTTTATAAGTTTGTATGAAAAAGGACAATCGAAATTCAAAATAATTCATGACCTGGTCTTCCGACCTTCCATCATCGTGACCATCGAAGGCCTGGCTAAGCTATATGAGATAGGTCATATGCGTTCTCAGGAATGTCATAGTAAACCCTGGGACGATTTTAGAGAATACAAAAAAATTCAAAATGGCGGGAAAAAAACAGCCATACTAATTTTGACTGGAAATGACGGCGAAACCATGACACTTTAGTAAAAAGAGCTCGAACTAACATTGTTTGGAGGCCGGAAGGGAAGATATTACAATATATTTTTTTTTTCAAAATGGCGGAAATTTCGGTCTTGGCGAAAAAAAAAGTTTCTCCGATCCGGATGAAAATCGATATCTAGGAGTCTCCAAGGATGCAGATCAACATTCTAAAATCAAATTTTGACATGCGCCATTTTTCAATAGGGTTGTCATACAAAGGTGATTATATCGAAATATGAACTTTCCTTTTTTACGCCTCCAATATGAATGTAATAGATAAGTTGTTTCTGGGGATCGAGTAAAAATGTATAATGAAACAAAACAGAATACTAATGAAATTGATTTTTTTCAAGATGGCGGATGGAGACGTATTGACTTACAGAAAAAGTTATCCGATCCGGATGAAAATCGATATTTGAGACTCCCCTTAGATACTTAGTAAGAATATGGGGAAAAATTTTTGATTCCGCCATTTTGAAAGATTTCATACATTTTACTGAACTTTTTTATGGATCTTCAATCCGTATGAAAATTGATATCTGAGTGTCCCCAAGGGCACTGATTAACATGCTTTAGCTTCTTTTAGACATCCACCGTTTTTCAAAATGGCTGCCATACATACTATCAAAACTACCAACGCGACGACAAACGAAGCGAGAAGGAGCTGCAAACTACCTACCGCGACGACGAGCGAAGCGAGGAGGAGCTTTAAACTACCTATCGTGACGACGAGCGAAGCGAGGAGGAGCTTTAAACTACCTACCGCGACGACGAGCGAAGCGAGGAGGAGCTTCAAACTACCTAACGCGACGACGAGCGAAGCGAGGAGGAGCTTCAAACCACCTAACGCGACGACGAGCGAAGCGAGGAGGAGCTTCAAACTACCTAACGCGACGACGAGCGAAGCGAGGAGGAGCTTCAAACTACCTAACGCGACGACGAGCGAAGCGAGGAGGAGCTTCAAACTACCTACCGCGACGACGAGCGAAGCGAGGAGGAGCTTCAAAGTACCTAACGCGACGACGAGCGAAGCGAGGAGGAGCTTCAAACTACCTAACGCGACGACGAGCGAAGCGAGGAGGAGCTTCAAACTACCTACCGCGACGACGAGCGAAGCGAGGAGGAGCTTCAAAGTACCTACCGCGACGACGAGCGAAGCGAGGAGGAGCTTCAAACTACCTCTTTGAAGAAATAAAACAAAATGGCCGCCATGCAAAATTAAAAGGCGCACACTATCTGAACTAATAGAGGCAAGCATAGCGTGTTTGGACTCATGTTAAAGAGAACAACGGAGGCTTTGTTACAGTCCTAAAATAATTCAAAGATGGCGGATTCAAAATGGCGCCCGATTTTATAGTAACTCGGATTCGGCTGATATTTTATATTTGGGGGTTTTAAAGGATGCTGATTTCAAATTTTGACCTTTTACTTGACTGACAGCATTTTTCAAGATGGCCGCCATGCAAAAGTCAGATCAATTATCATTTTCTTTGAAAAATACCCCTGTTTTGTACTAATTCTTGCAAAATTACAAGTTTAAACACAAGTATAGCGTTTTGAAATAATGATACGCCACGAAAAAACACCCACGCGGCCCGCATGCGGGCCGCGAACAGAGCACCCTAGTCTATGTATAATTATGATACAGAAGGGCATATTCTGTGTATGTATCACTCTGTGATAGTACAATAGTAACCCCTAGAAGCGCAGCGGTAGGCGCCGTTGGCAAAAACGTCAAAAATCAAAATTGTAGTGTAATTGTGTTAACTACTTAGGTACTCTGGATCTAGAGTCTAGACAAATCATCGAAGACTCAAACCATCAGAAGTGTCTTTGTATATTGAGTTTTATAGATAATCTTGGCACTCAACCCCTCAGCTGTTATAAACCACCCAGATGGCGGAAGGATTGCAGTGATATTCTAATCAATCGATGTCAAACCATGTCACATTCCTCCTGCTGTAAACTACCCAATGAAAATTCTTTACTGATTGCCTTCAATCATGCCTTCCATTACAGCTTTCTTATAAAAGAAAACTTACTAAGAAATAACGTAATCCGTCTACTTATGGAAACCCGAGAGGAATAACAACCATGAGCTAAGGAAGTAATGTCGGAAGCCCTATTTTCCAAAAAATAGATAATTCAGACGCAGCTATATTTTTCTTTTTACGTGCAAACGTAAGTATAATTATTTATTTTATGTGCGACAAAGGACCACCACGGCCAGCCTGATGGAAAGCGGAAAACAAACTGTCCATCTAAAAAGTAGGTGTACAAATAAAGTCCTAATTTGCGAGGGTACTGTGCAATTAATTACCGAGCAATTTAACTGAAAGAAAAGGTTTTACACGTCCTGTTCGCAATTTATAGGTATAGTTCCCTTATCACCAGCTAACTAAAATGGATGCAATGCGTAAAGTGTACCATATTGGTATTTTCTTGAACTACTACTAGAAAAATATCTACTAAATGTACCTTCATTTTTACAGTTTTCAACGTGAACTTTCCACCTTTTACATTTTCGGCACTGCCCAGTCGCCATTGAAGGGTGGATGTGTTTGCGTGCTGGAACGCACCGTTACCATTTTCCACGGGTGGCGGGCATCGCGGCGTCGTCACTGTCACGATAATGTGCTCATCTGCCTCCGTGACCTGACACATGGTTGTTTCCGAGAACTGTGGGCATGGCTTTGATTGGCTAAAGCAAGTAGGAAATAGCTGTTGCTGTGAAACGATACAAAATGTTCAGTAGGTAGGTACCATCTAAAGGCTCCTGTCCTTCTAGATAAATGAAATTATAAAACTATGCCTTATGAAAATATCTTTAGGAATGGATATATTTAATTAAATGGCTGACACTTAAAAATCCATCCCAAGATACTACTTGACAAATCGCATTTTTGTTTATATGGATTGGACTTGAGTTGAAAGCTTTTCCTATCGATTAAAACCATTAGGTACCTACTTAATATCAGCTCTAAATCTACATAGATGTAATTTACTTCTTCTATTAGGTACTATTATCAGCACGTCCCTAAATTTCGTGAGCATCTGTTTTACCTATTTGCTGATTACCTTTTGTTTAGCTCTTAACTCAGAACCTATATATAATGTAGTGGTCATACTCACATTTTGAAATTGATCGGAGTAACATTAGGTACCTAACATCGGCAGGCTGTGACATTCTTGGACCTATATCTGATTAGAATTCCCCGTTAATACCAATCCGTAAGCGAAGCTTCATCACAATCGGTTCACGCATATCCTCTCGTCTACACAAACACAATACAAAATACACACAAAATAAATACCTTACATCACTGACACTCATCTACCCTCACTTCCATACCAAAATCAAACACACTTGCACAGAATACCTATCTCATAAGGAACGTAAGAGGCTAGATCCTGCGACACAGGCACGCCTAGTGCGGGATCTATGGCTCCATAATAATTATGTTATACTTATGTACATAAGTTGTACCTACCTTGTAGTTTGTAATACACATTTTATATACTTATATAGCCATACTATATCTTGTAAGTGTACCAACTAGTGCTAAATAAATAAATAAATAAATAAATAAATAAATAAATATTAGAGCTTGTAGCGCCAACAAGAGTTGTAGCGTCACTCGGAACTAGAACACTAGAATAGATGATAGATAAAACTTTTTATTGAAACACCAAATTTTAATCAATATCAAAAACTTAAAAGTAAGTATCACACTAGGCGGTCTTATCGCTTAAAGCGATTTCTTCCAGTCAACCCAGAAATATCGCGCAAGGAACAACAAAAATAAGGATGCTAGTTTTCATTACAGAAATATTGATACATACCTATTTGCGTACATTTTTTTCCTTGCAATTATTAAGCTACGAATATACGTAGGTAGCATGCCTGGTGGTGCATCTTAGCGTCAAAGCACTGAACTTTAAGCTATGTGGTTAAAGTTCAGTGCTTTGGCGCCATTGGGATCTATGATCTTTGATCCGTATCCGTAGATCTTTACACTTCGACACCAATAATTATTAAACTTGCCAGTGCTAAAATCTATTAACCGCATTTCAGGTAATGGCAAAGTTTACCAGCTGTTCAAATTGTTAATATTTCAAAGCGTAGACGCAAATAAGCCATGGCTTTTAATTCAGTGAAGCGTAGCGGGGTCATAGATCTAGTACAAACATAATTTTCTATTCTTGCGACTCAAATTTTATCTTAAATCTTCTTAATTTTCAATTTGGTTTCTGCTGTTAGAGGATACACAATTCTGCAGCAACCGTTTGTCTTTAACATTTTATGGACTGTTCTAGGGATGGCCAATTTAATAGAGGAATACAACACCAATGACAAACCTGATTTGGTTTTATATGTGTTTTAGACAAGTTTGTAAAAAGTACAGATTTTAATAAAATAAAATTTGTTTGCGTTTCATTGATTCAACATTCCATCGATTTTTAAAGCTTTGGGCACAGAAATTTTCTCCCTATTTACATGGGGCTTTGGATGAAAAAGTTAAAATCACACAATGTCAAATTGAACTTAGGTACGTTAGGTGTTACACATTTTTCAATTCGATTTATCTCATCAAACGAACCATCTATGTATCACCCTGTTAACCCTGTGATTTGGCCATTGTCGTGCTACTCCTTTGAAAAAATAAAGAGGGGATACGTTCCCACCCTTCTAATAATGTAAATATTATACTTAGATGTTTAGCAAGTTCATATCTAATTACAAAATGCTTTATTATAACATCGATCGATCCATCGTTTCATGTTGATTTTAATTATTGATTAAATACCTTGTATCCTCCTACTTAGTTTGTGATAAATACTTACCTACACCTAAAGAAGAGAACCTATTTATTTACTTATATTGAAAACATAGTTAACATAAATACCTACGGGATATAAATTGGAAATTGACGACAGTAACTGGTTTTTCTCTTTTCATTTTCATATGCAACGGTCGTTACCTTAAAATAATTGTCTCATACTCCACTTACCTCACACTTAGCACCATTTTGCACTAAGCGATTCACTTATAGCGGTTCACTATGGTTCATTCAGCCAACAACACTCGACATGTACACTTTTATTAAAATGGTAACTTTTTGGTTTGTATTTAGGATTCGAGCACGGAGTCGTAAGATCGCGTGTGGGGCGGGAGGAGCGCGCGCGACTCTCAGCGTCCGACCATCAAGTGGTAGCACTGGCAGCCTCCAGCGTGCTTCGCCATCCGCGAAACTTCCCGCCGCGCTGAACTCACACAAAAGCGCGCGGGGGGCTTTAATCACTTCCTAACCTTCCGACAAACCACCGGCCGACAATGTCCAGGTGTTGACCGTTGCCCGCTGCCACGGTTGATCCGTCACGCTTGACTAATGATCATTCGAGCAATTAGTGCCCAATGAAAAGTTTCCACTTTGAAGTGTGAAAGAAAACAATTTTTGACTTAACAGCTTTTTAATAATCTTATTGATACACATTACGATTTTTTTTAATGGTTTTTTAAACGGCAATTTAACATAACGACGTTCATACAGACTTTTTTGCGCAGCACTAATGCCCTGGGATTTATGCCCACCATTCACCGAGTTTCATTCCGATTACTTTTTCCAAGCGAAGTAATAGATTGAAGCAGATGATGAGTGACGTCACTGTCACTACTCCTATTGTGACTTTCATTGGCCTGAAAGAACGATATGGAAATCTCTTACTTACATATTATGAAATCATTTATTAGAAGTTGACATAAGTAATTGTTCGGTACAAATTGGGTGTTATCTGTAGGTACCTACAAGCAAGAGCCCTCAACTTCGGTCATGTAATAGTACCGGCTTTTGGCTTCGCTAACTCCCCTTTTAATATTTCATTCCATAAAAACCCACTCTGACCCATTGCGAACCTTCAAAATAAAAATAACCAAATCGACCTATAGCCACAAGTGATTTCAGTGCGTTTAATATAGAATAGGATTCCATTCCTATTAACATAAACTACATAATTACTTAAATAAATTCACTATATTTCGGTGAACCACGGTGTTATAAGTAATCATTATTTATTGTTAGGCATTATGTGTAATAGGTATAATCCTGTTCATACAACATTTAAGTCTTCAGTGAGTAAACGCTATCGAAATAGGTGACCGCTAATAAAATTTAAGAGAAATAGAGGTAAGTACATAATATGACTTAAGTGCTTCCACTCTATATTGCTTAGGTTAGGCGGTACCGATTTGTACCTAGAGTACCCGCGAGTACAAGACCTTTGAGTCTCAGGGTGCACTAACGTTAGAGCAAAATAAGTAACTTGGTAAGCACCAATTGCCTCACCATCATAGTAATCTTCATCATCAACATCCTGACAACGTCCACTGCTGAACATAGGCCTCCCCCAGAAAGCGCCTCTTTGAGCGGGTGCACCTGCATTCATCGGCTCCTCGCGGTTTTCACCCAATCGTCGGTCCAACTAGAGGGGGCTGGCCTATGCTGCGTCTTCCCGTACGTAGTCACCACTCGAGAATCAATCGACTCCTGCTCCTACTCGAGAAAGAACAAATTACCTAAGTTAAAAGAAAAACTTCAAAAGAGTAGAGTATAGAGATTAAAGGTTCAGTAGAGTAAGTTTACCCATCAGCGTTATGGAAGAACATGGCACTACGCAGCATGAAGTATACAAGTTGCATGTAGAAATAGATAATGTAATACAGTGCCAGCGCCGTTGCGGTCACAGAGAGCTGTAACAACTGTACCAGCTCCTTCATAATGCGCACTGGCAACTTTGCTGGTCCTACCTGTAATGAAGAAATATTGAAGAGAAAAACAGCAAAAACTAAACAGAAATATGAAAATTTTAAAACCGGGCCCGATAGCTCAGTTTGTAGTAACACTGCCTTCTGAACTGAGGGCTGTGGTTTCTATTGCTACCCAGGACAACATAGATGTTTGCGTTCTGTGTCTGGGTGTTATATTGTATTCTATTATGTATGTATTTACCTACAAACAAAAAAAAAGTATCTAAGTATTAGATCTGGTTCCCATTGTACAAGCTATGCTTAGTTTAGGGTTAGATGGCGCTGTGTGAAATGTCCACACATATTTATTATTTATTATTTATTATTATTTATATATGCCGACTTACATTCTCAAACTCAGTAAGTATATACAATTTTTCGCGTATATATATATATATAGTTAAAATACCTAAAGTAAAATAGCTACCGCGAAAACTCGCATTTTATTCAATCAGATTTACCAAGCAACAGTTTGTGGCGTGCGTACGCGCCACTATATTGAGCTCGTATTTGGTGGCGAGCGTAGAGAGGATGCCGGGTGTAGTCGAAGTAAAACTCCAGTTGAGTGTAACGAACAGTCTTGTATTTGCCGTTACGTACACTTGATAATTACACAACACAATTTGGCTCTCCAGCCACACAAGCTATTTAATACAATTTAATTATATATTATTCGCGGAGCGACATGCGCGCTCGCGACGATGAGGAACCAGAAGAGTTTCTCTGTGGCGCCAGAGGGCGCTGCCGAACTATGGAATCCGTTCCATAGTTCGTTCTTAATATTAAGCTACATACACAATATAATTATTACAATATAGTGGCGCGTACACACGCCACAAGTTGAATATGTCTATCTCTTACACGCTGAATATAGGACTCTGCCATATAGCCACTTTGAACAGCCGCTTGCTTCTTAAATCCTCGCGGTATTCGGTCGGAAGGCTAAATACATGATCAAAATAATACAAATAACAACAAAACAACAAACAACATAATAATAAAAGGTAATAAAAAAGGTACCAACAGAAATCCGTGTGGAAAAACCGAAACGAATCTCCGAGAGGGGGATTTATGTTGATAAAATATCTAAGTTAATTCCCCAGAGGATCTACATGATCCCACAGGAGAACCGAGCCGAGCCGATTAAGGGAGCCTAGTGGGCGAAGAATAATAAAAACCCTAAACACGGAAGCTTAGATAAACTGAAAAATTATCGGCATCTCAATCAAACGCTAGCCATCATTTCAGCAAAATACTTAACACTTTACTGTACTTGGTCATAACCTAGAGAGATGTTTATCTAAATAAGTTAATTACAAACAACATTAACAGCATATCACGTCGGAAACCTCATTTGCGTTCGTAAAACAAGGTTTTATTTAACTAAATAAATAGCCAATAAAATAAGTAGGTAGGTAATTACACATTTCCTTTTGGTATTAATTTGTATGAACTAACAATAAAATTACTACGTGAACATGCTGATTTTGCTTGATTAAAATTGAATTATTGTTATTAAAATAAATACAGACAAAATTCTAAAATAGATAGGGGATAAAACCCTGGAAGCCTATTTTCGGAATACTGCAAAGACCTACCTACTCAAGCTTTTAAATGAAATCCTTGACTTTGGTGTCACTGCCTTTTACGCCTACTCGTATACGTAAATACTTGACATTTTCCGAGAATTGGTAACCAGTTACACCTAGTAAGTTTCGTTTATTCAAATCGAGTAACAATCTGATAACCAGGTTACTACAATTTTTCAAAACATCTCTAGAATGCTACCACAATAATATTGTGGTCATCATAAAATTAAAATTTTAATTTATGTCTCAGAAATTCTTCAGAATTTTACGAGGTCCCGAAACTATTACACATCAGCTGCAATAATTGTTACTGGTGCAGTAATATAAATAAGAAATTCAGCACTTTAATAACCTGCTTATAAAATGTACAACAAAGTACATTCATGTACAGTCATGATAATTAATTCAAATTACTAAAGTTAAGCTTAGCTAGTGTCATTGTTTATGCTAATTTTAAGCGTTTGATCTTATCAGAGGCCGACGAGTCGTCAGGCGATTGTGTACACATTTACTTAATTTAGTGCAGTGTATTGTTATTCTAGTGGCACGAGCCAAAAATATGGTCTCTAGTTTTAGGTAGCGCTACTAATTTATTCACAGGGACCTATTTTCATGATTCGCATAAAGCCTACCATAAAGAAACCAGCCAATCCAAGATATGGTAACGATCTGCTGGTTAAAGCCAGACCGTAAAGCCTCGGGGCTTTACGGTCTCGCTTTAACCAGCACATCGTGCTCGGGCATATGCGGTGTGGTGATTGAGCATGTCAGCTCATAGCCCAGATGTGGTGGGGTCCATTCCAGCTACAGGCCAAGTATTTGTTCACAGTACAAAAAAATTGCAAATACGTACTTGTCTTGTGTCTGGGTGTGATGGGAGCAATGGACCTCGCAGTTTCTGGTTCCATAGATACAGGGAATCCTACTAAGGGTCTAGGATTATTCCATGTGATCGTTGGGTGTTATTTTTTTTTATTTTATTTGTTGACGCAGTTGCTAGTATATCGGTCTTGGTCGGTAAGTAAGTATTTGCGCTTTTTTTGTGCACATCCACTTGTCCTGTCGCGGGAATCGGACTAGCACGGCGGAGGCTGTCATGTCGACCATACCTATAGGCACCAAGCGCTTTGGTTCGACCTTTATAATGATAATGGCTAAATAGTGTAACTGCGTTTACTAGCAGCGTCTGTGTCTGTAAAGCTACTTACATATCTGGATGTTTTAAGAGAAAAGTGAACGGTTTCTTATAGACTTGCGTGCTATATCGACCACTTCACACCAGGGCCCGAAGTCTGCTATTTCAATTATCATAATGGTTCATGAATGGTACCATATAATGACAGATTTTGATACTTATTGGTAGTCTACTAATGGGTCGTAGACTACATTAGTATCAAAATCTATCTGACGACAGGTTTTGAAAGTATTGGTAGTCTACTTATGGTTTTTAGACTACCATTAGTGTTAAGATCTGTCATTATGGTACGAATCATGGACTATTATGACACAATTGAAATAGCAGACTTCAGGCCCAGGATCATTTGATCCAACGCAAGCCTAGGTAATAGGTATACTTATCAAGCATTTTTTTAGTTAGCTTTTTTCATGGATTGGGCAAATTACATGGTATTATTAGTAGTATACTGTTATAATATCTGTGGTATTATACACCACAGCAAGTACAGTGGTAGGAACCTACAGTCGAACCTTTGGACCATAACATTCTATTCCATTCTAACCTGCGTTTAAGCAACATTGTGCTATCCAAAGCTATGCAATAATCCGAGCACAAAAATATGTTATTGCCGAGTATTGCGTAACAAGTCCTGAATTCCCGGCTGAGAAAGTCGTGTCACAGGGCGCGGCGTCCGTCACGACGCGATCCTACAGATCCTATCGTTTCACGAGCCGCCATTACCATCATCCACTCCTACGGGCGAAAACCTTGTTTATGACATCGTTATCGACACAAAAATCCAGCTTTTAAACTATGCGTTTTGATCTCCTTCTAGGAACGACGTTGTCGAGGGTTCTTAAACGTTTGTTTAGCTAATGGCCACTTTATGCGCGATGGTAACAAGATTCGAAAACTAAACGAAAACGCAAAGGAGCGCCGCTCAATTAAAAGCTACTATTAAACATATTAAGAACCACCTTTTGTATGTAAGCTTTGAATAATCATAGGCGTAGGTTTAGTAGGTATACCGTACCGACATTCAAATGAGATTAGACAGGTCAAACACTGGAACTTCGTAGTTTATAGTCAATATCCAAGTCAATATATTTGACGCCTTCTAGCCTTCGCCTTTCCCTTCTTGTAACTGGAATTACTTTTTTACTAATTTTTCACATTACAAAATCTCTTTGATGACTCTGTGATGTGTGCTTGTAACATTTTCAGATGTGGCCTTACATACGCTATGCTTACGCTTGATGCTTCAAAATCCCCTATGTTAACAACCAGCTACTAAACTTTGTAAAAGAAATAGGCAAATTCACATAAATCACCAAACCAATCGACATTGTAAGCAATGGTCAATTTAAACTGAGGAACATTCCTGGATAACGACAAGCAATGTATCAAGGAAGAAGCAGTATCCTCACGATGCCCTCGTCACGACAGACGCGAGCCGGGAAGCTACACCAATGATGGGCGGTGATGGTATCTACGAATTACCTACCTACCAATTTATAATTGGTGAAATAAAAATCAGCAAAAACTTACAGAAAAGTTTAGGAATAACTTCAATAAGTCCACCTTAAATTAAAGCCTAAAATTTAGAAATTTTCTTATACGGGGGTCTCACCGTCAACTTTACCTACAGTTTGTTCACATGAGTCCAATCCAAACACTCCTTCTTAACTACCACTTACTTCATATTGATATGATAATTAGATAGGTTGGTAATAAGAAACTGTTAGTTTACCTATAACTATCATATTATCTATTAACAGGTGACATAATAAAGCCGAAACTGTAAGCCTGAAAAGGACGTTTTTTTGGAGAATATAGTTGTGTTTACCTTAGATGGTTCAGCCAAAACCTCGCTTAGTATTTCTTGTTCTGGCGGCAGTGCCTTATTGTCAGATACATAAGATTTCGCAGGTTCATGTTGGACCGTACAGCAAGCGGCAATACACATTTTATCATTCTGTAATAAAACAAAGGCTCATTTGCACCTAAGATTAAAATCCTAAAATAATTAGTAAATACTACAACTACATAATGTACATACCTATAGGTACTAGAGGGGCCAGCAAAGATCCCTGTCCATTAGTGTTAATGCCAAACGCTAATGCAAAATGTATGGAAATTACATTATCTATGGTCCACATGTAATGCCATTTTCGTACATTTTGGAGCGTTTGGCGTTATAGTGGAAAGGGATCTTTGGTACTAGACTCCCGGAATCGTGAACATAAGACCTTGTCTTTTGCCGTGTTACCATTACATCATGGCAAAAGGTTTAGGTACGCATGAGGAGGTACCTACGTGGTTTACTATATAGATAATAAAGTTACTCTAGAACAACTGGGAGATGTCGTGTGCGAGATGTGGGAGACCGGCGAGGAGGGTGGCTGGGGAGGAGGCGGTGGCGGCGTCGGGAAGCACTTCAGAAGCTCCTTCAGCTTCTCGCTGGTCTTCAAACACCCGCACGGCCTCCTCCACTCGAGTTCTTCTTTCATGGTCGGCTTAAACAAGAATGTGGATACAACAGCTGTTACTTTTATTGCCGCTTTGTCACGATATGTGGTCAAGAATATTCTGTTCAAACTACGTGATTGCTATGTACATTGTACGTGACACTGGAAATGAACTGCCAAGGTTATTCCACGTATGTTTACGTACCTATGCTTACGTTACGTGCGTAATATAATACCTACAACTATCCCAAAATTCCCTATTTTCATAGCGTCCTTTCGTAGCATGTCAGATGGTCAACGTGTCAATGAGAAGCATAGGTCTGTACTCTATAGGATGTTTATTATAGGCTTAGACCTGCCCTATGCAAATAGGACTAACCCCCCCATATTCTAAGACGTTACCTCGAGATTACTCCACTCGACTCAACCTCGAATAACCTCATTTTTGTGTTTTGGTATTTTTAGTTGAAAATAAATAATCAACTTGACTTTTCTGCGTCAATTATTCTCAAAAGAGAGAAGCGAAGCAACTGTCAACTCAAGGTACGTCGCGATGTATTTTGAGTTTCCCTTAAAGTTAAGTAGAAGTCAAGTGAAGGATTTTTGGAGAAATGTTTTGGTATACGGGGGTAAGTCTATGATAAATATTTTGTGGTGTTTATAATTATGGTCCTGTTTATTTTTAGTTAGCTCCAATGAAGGTTTGGCTATAGACCTGTTGGGCTGTGGGATTCCGTACATGTTTTTAATGAAGGCCTGTAGCCTATTCCCCCCCAACCACGAAGGTACTGGGTTTCTAATATATTTATACTTAGGCACATGAGATATTTCAGTACCCCACTAGGTGGACCGACGACCTGGTGAAAAACGCGGGGAGCCGAGGGATGTAAGAAGCGAGCTGCCACTCAAAGTGGTGCTCTGTGGAAGAGGCCTAATGTATGGCAGTAAACATCTTCAGGCAGTTGATGGTGATGATTATATGAAGTCTTTATAATTATCTCTAAAAGTCTAAATACTATACCTACCTACCTAAGTACTTAATTTTAAATACATACGTAACAGGTTTTATTCATGTCTTACCTTGATTACTTTCATATTTTGCACTTCTTTTACTTTTTTAACTGGCTGCTGTTTCTCGATAGCTAGTTTATGCTGTATATCTATATCCATGCATAGTTTACAGGGGGATTCCTTCCTGTTTGCGGCAACTGTACCTAATTCATTGCTAGCTAGATAAGGGTTATCACAGCCACGCCAATAGCAAGGCTCTGTGTTTGGTTGTTCTTGTAGCTCCGCCGGAGGGGAGCTTATTGAAGGCAATACTGCCTTCATGGAACTGCGGCAACACATTCAAATCGAATACTTAATTTTTTATTAGGTCCATGACCATGTCCATCAGAACTTTTTCCAAATCTTCCTTCACTAAACTTAATCGTAAAAATTTGAAATTGCAACTAGCTTTTCTTTATAAAAAATTTAAGGAAAGTATAGGACTCTTGAATTGAGTTAAATCAATAATTTGTTCGTAGTGATGAACATAAAATTTAATAATAACTATAAAAACGCGCGGAAAAATTAATCTGGGACAAATTGACAGGTTTTCGCTGAAAATGTCATTTACCAATGTACTCTGTGATGTCATTCTAACATTTATTGAAAATCAAAAAAGTTTTACAACCTAAGTACCTAGTTTACTACAATCTAGTTGGCACACTCATGCGGCACCTTTATTAGTTACCTATCTGTGATGCGGTATGCCGATAGAACAAGGAACATTTCTATGTTGATGACAAGGAACATAACCGAGCTATTCGAATTCGAATGTTCCTACCAGTTTTAATCTGTTAGACTCTCCTATTTGGTAGCCTCAGGTAGCCTCTACTCCAGGTTACGCGCTGTTGCTGCTAAACACCAGCGGCGTTAGGTGAGGATGACGCGTAGTATTAACAATAGTATAGGTACAAAGGTTGTATAAGTACCTTAAGTACAAGCAAAAAATATTCGGTTCTTAAAACTGTTATTTTTGTCAAAGTATAAATTGTATCCAGCCAGAAGATCTTGTCGCAAGTTGACAAATCACGTACCACTGCCGGCGCCAGCGACACCGTACCGTGCGAATCTCTTCCGCTGATATTTCACACCTAATCATCCGCCCCAGTAACTGCAGCGTTTCTACGAAATATGTTGCTGTAAGGTTTTCTAATGGACCTACTTATAAGGCGAACAAAATGTAATTTTCATAATTTTTAGCATAATCGATGCTGGGTGCTGGGCTGGGTTTGACCTATCTTTCTTTACAGCAAACTGAAACAGTTTTTCTGGGGTAAGTATATAAAGCCATGTTATAGAACTCGGAATACGTGTGTGAGTAGGTAAGATGAAACAACGCCGCTTTACTAGATAATAGTAATATTTCATGCATAAACACTCGATATGCTAAACCAAAAAATTTAAATAGGCTGGTATGGTACCTACCTAAGTAGGTATAATAATAGTCCCCTTTAGATTGATTTGTAAAAGAAATATTTGAATCACGAACGGGACTGAACCCGCATCATCCATCCCTAAAGCCTGAATAATTATGCTTATTGCTTACGCTTGTTTTGCAGGCGGCACCTACTGCTATACAAATCCTAAATATTATTAGTCCTTATAAACCCACCAACCACAATATACTTAGTATGTAGGTGGGTGGGACCACAGAATAGCTAGGGGATACTACTGGTGGGACGTAGATACAAGTACCTACCTATGAATAAAATACGTTTCATCGATAGTTCCTCTATAGTTAGCCTGTGACCGCAACTCTGTAAATAGATCCTTCTTTGCGCAATAAATCACAGAAGTAAGCAGATTATCGCCATTACGCAGTCATTACCAGCGCGTGACCGTCTCTGCCATACTCTACCTTAACTCACCGTACTGTACCGTTCCATTGTCGTGTGAG
This sequence comes from Ennomos erosarius, assembly GCA_963580505.1. Lineage (NCBI taxonomy): Eukaryota > Metazoa > Arthropoda > Insecta > Lepidoptera > Geometridae > Ennomos > Ennomos erosarius. The sequence continues at coordinate 6,090,416 of OY756992.1, read as the reverse complement.
CAGAGTTTTGGTAAACTGCTATAGGTACCTACACACATACAAGTGCGTTTCCGTTAGCAAAAGTTCAGTTCCTAAAATAAAAGGAATACCTATGAGTGGTAACCCGGTGAATCAGCAATAACTATTTTTTAGTTTTTGTTTTTGTTGTATTTATTACTGGTTGGTGGATCATCAGCATCACTTAGGCACAGATTTAATAATAGTACTTAGGTACATACTACATAGGTTACGCATGTTTAGGCTAAGAGTCATCTCAAGTAGGTACTTACTTAGGTATCTACTAACATATGTTCATAAGTACATCTGGATATATTTATTTTGAGGTTTTTTAACAACATAGAAAAAGGAAAATTTGGTGCTTATGCATTATTTACCAAACCCTAGGTATACCTACTTAGGTAACTTATTATTGTACTCACATTGTTCGTATCAAAATGTCGTAGAGGCTACAACAACGAGCCTGTACCCTCTAAACCATAACGATTAAATGGTTTGCGCGGCATACGTGTTTTCGAGGTGTGAACTTGAGACTACCTAATTCATATTTTGATGGGGAACAGTTAACTTACCTTTGAAATAACGGGCCAGTTCCACATTTGCACATTGTCACCTGTGCCATGCGACCGTGAGAAGGTCGAAAATCTTCACAGCTCCATCCACTTTGGTTGCGTGACTTACAAATCTTACAGTACAGCTTGAGCTTTCGTGCAAAATTCACTATGCTTTTATTCACATACCTAATTGCTATTACGTGTAACTGTGCGACTAGATAACGTGCTTTACAAATTGATAACTTCATGCCACAGCTTTATGGATACTTGGAAATGCAGGGGCACAACGGTCTATCTATACTTATCTGTGATTTTTATCAGGTCCAGGGTTCCAGTGTAGAGTTCAAAATATGCGAATACGAATACACTGCTAATGCGCCAAAATTCTGTCACGAGTTCTGACAAAAGCTTATAAATGGCGCGTTAACGTTAATTTTCTTCCATTTTTCTCTCAAAAGGTATTTCTTTGCAGAAACTTAAATAATATTGTACTTATTTTCTAATTGCAGTCGGCACCTGCTTATGTAGTCAAGTACCTACATACTTCCTTGTCTCGGGTCATTATGACTCGATTAACATTTTATCATCTCCGTGAAATTCCCAGCTGTAAGTAAACATTTACTTAACTATTCAATAGGAAACGGCGGTTGTTAGTCGAAGTTCAGTTGCTGATAACAAAGAAATGATTTCGCGGTTTCTTTCAGAGATTCGTTCTGATGTTTTGATCGCGGAAAGAGGGTAAGAAGGCGATTGACTTGCCTGTTCCGCACTGCTAGCGTAGATATGATTAGGACATCCACCAAGCCGGTGGCCTTCAGACGACCTAAAAAGCTTAGAACTATAACTGCCTTATGCAAACAGTCAATTGATGGCCGAGATTGAGCACCCATCTAAATCCCAGCATGGACCACGTTGTCAGTTTACCGGTCAGCTTTAGTTTTACACTTAGGTAACTAACTTTTGATATCTTCACTCTGCGACAAGACAGAAGTAATTCACCAATAAAACAACCGCGCCTCAGTGGTTCCTCAGTATTTACTACATTCCTCGTAGGGCTAACTTGGGCCACCTGTCGTGTCTCGATTCGGTCCCGCGACCGGTCATTCACTCGGACCTCGGAGACGTATTACTTCATCTGTCGTTACAGTGTCTGCGATTGATGATGACCGCAGAACATTAGACACTTTCAGAGGGACCGCCATTTTATAATGACGTGAGTAATAAGCGCAGCGAGTTATTCTCGGTGTTTCCCTGCGAGATAATATCCGAAATGAGATTCGCAGGAGAACTATCAACTAAGGTGACCGATATATCGCTCTTATAATTAGCAAGTTGATATGGCAATAAGCATCACCTCGCTCGTTGAATTAACGTGTGGGGACGTAAGGTTTTCGAGTGGAACCGAACCCGAAAAAGCAGCCGCTCAAAGTATCGCTATATGGGGAGGCCTACGTTCAACAGTGGACTTCAGCCTGTTGATGATGATGATGATGATGATGATGATGAAGTAATAAGTTAGGTTTTACAATGCCAATAACCAGCTATCAACCCATTTGTATCAAAAACGTAAGAAACTAGTGGACCCGTGTCTACGTTTCATACAAAATTAAATAATAAGTGGTCACTGCTAAAATACACATTTACACCTATTTATACATAACATACCTACTACACAAACATACAGAGACGCCTGTTAATTATTGTACATCGTACAAGGTGAAATTTGGTGTTATACCGAAAATTGACGAACAATGGTTGTAAAACCCACCATAAAAATATGATACATTTTTATAACTTTGTTAAAATAACAAATTCGCGATCACTGAAGGGAAGAAGCAAAACGCAAGCGTACATTTTTATAATGACAAGGTTCATAAGTGGCTGGATATTTTTATTCATGTTCCTACAATAGAAGGCCAAAAACACAATGGGCTATGTAGTGATTTTGAAAATGCGAAGGTCAGGTGTGTCGCTCCGATGGACGATAAGCCCTTCCTTCTTGTTAAGAACGATAAGGTATTTCACGCTACTGTGAACACACTCCTACATTTTTACGACTTATTCGGTTTTGGAGTGACGTAATAAAATTAATAAAACATAATCCATGACCAAGTTAGAAGTCCCAGGGGATTTTATTTTATTTCTATTAAATATGCCATGAGCGTGGTGTGTAGCAACTATTTAGTGTACTCTGTCGTTGCTGTAGTAGGTAAAACTGGTGAATGCCATTTTTCAAGTCGGATGTCCTACGTTTTTTCTCGAAACATTACAGCATATTTTATACTGCGTCTGCTAAATAGACGGCTACCTAAGTGAAATTATATTTCCCATAATTTTATTATACCTATTTATGTTGCCAATTTGAAACTACGATATATACTTCACAATTTATATTTATTTAATAAATAAACACATTACATTGACGCTGCGTAAGCATGTATGTATCGGTGTGGACAACTGAACTTCATAAGGTTGTGAGCACGAAATGAAGCGAGACAATAGGTATAATACAGTATACAACATACTTATAGTGGTGGATGGTACCAACACTGAAGCAGAAAATTTACACTTTTTACAAATTCTTTGACTTTATAGCTAGCCACAGAGCAAAAAAAACGCTTTCTAACAAAGCGTCATTTGTTTCATAGCTAGTCATGTAGGTACAGTTTATCTACAAAATAATATGTAAAGAAAAATTTCGAATCACGAACGGGATTTGAACCCGCAACTATGGATTGCGCTGAGCAGGCGATACTGCTATAAAAACATAAATATAGTAATCGTTTGAGGAACCAATATAATTATGTACTAAAAGGACATTGTAGTAAAATATTTTCTCTTTGGCTTATTACCCCGGATAGCTATAAAATCCCGATAATAATGATTTCGTAATTCAGAGTTGACCATCCACCTCAACTAGAAAATGAACTTTGGAGACAAGAATAATTCGGCATAGATTTGAACCATTGAACCATTTCTAGGCGACCAACATTTTACTTTCGTCTTCGATATTCTTGCAAATGCAAAGAAAATACAAATATATCTTTATCGCAGTAAATGTGGTGCACAAATTCTGTTTTAATGTGGAAGAGATTACAAGGTGTTTTTATTTCTATTCAAATTATTGAATCTAGAAAAATATATTTTGTTTGAGACGTTGCCGATTTGTCATATTACTAAGTTCTTAGTAAACAATAAACCTAAAAAACAGGATAACAGCATTGTGCATTGTGCTGCTGATCGATCATAATATATAGTTTTTATTATGAGAATAAATGACGTGACGAGCTGGTCGTTCACCTGATGTTAAACAATACGGCCACCCATAACAGTTGCAGTGTCACTCGGAACTTTAAAATAATAAAGTTTCGCGTGACACTGCACTGCGCACGTTATCCTGAGACATCACACAGTCTAGTAATCAGATTACTACACTGTGTAATCAGGTCATAAAGTCTCATTTGCCCAGTAATTTCACTAGCTACAATGACCTTCAAACCGGAACACTGTAGTGCTTGCACACTACTGCTTGGCGGCAGAATAACTGGCAAAGCGGTGGCACCTACCTAGACGAACTTTGCAGAAAAGTACTACCACCTAGTAGTTTGATCGCGGTTGATAAATATTTTCACATTAGGTTTATACGCTAATTAATAATGGTTATAATATTAATCAGATCACTTCTGTGAGTTTTAGCACTCGATAGTTTGTCGTTCAATTAATATAACAATAAATGTGGTCAAATAAAAACATACGAAAAAATTTTCCTTTTGAAACTTTCATTTTGAATAAATGTTGTCGCAAGAAATTGCCCAGTGGTAGGTATCTTATAAATAAAACATATAACAAAAACACATTCACCTAAATATAAAGTTAAAAAACCATCGTTTTTCAGGAATGTAATTTTTGAAAGACATCAGATTGGGATGTTTCAAAAACTATGATAATGCAATTCAACTCACGGAGTCATTATTGAGTGTTAGTACCACGTCGACTAAATTGTGGAATTTAAATCCAAAAATCACAGCCCTGAACACAATTTCATTACTTTATGGGAAATCCACAAAATTGCACTAAAACCTTAAAAAACAACCAAGTAAAATGCATTTCTATTTCTATTTACTAGACTGGATCGCGAGTATTAAGACGTCGATACACGAACACTAACACGAAGACATCGAAATTGTGCTCAATACCTAATCTAAGCATCACTACACAGAAGCCTACTTTACACCAAGCAAGTACTCGAGCGAGAAATATGAGTACTGGGTGTAAATGAGGCAATATTTTCAGACACATACAATTTCGCCACTACCAATTACATTTCTTTCATCCTAGCTACAGTATATCGCCTAAGATATCAATTTTTCAAAAATATACTCCGTTCAATTAGGAAAATATGCACAAAAGACGTAATTTGATATATTTTTGTATATTGGTTGTACGTTAGGTATATAGTGTAAGCAGAGGCATGATACACAGGTGATTATAAGGGAATGGTGCGAAGTATAATATACTTTGGTGCTAAGTTCACATTATCGATATTCTAGTGAGATCTTAGTTCATCGGAGAAAAATGCAGCTCCTGCTTTAATTAACCAATTATTTTATTAATATTTAACAACATGGGTTATCTTAATATGGAAATTTATTCCCAAAATATTACGCGCAACATGACCAATCTGCTTCATTTTTGTATATATATATGCTTTTGACATCCACTGAACTTTGCAGAAACGAAGCTAAACCAGAAACTAGCTAGGTCGAGTACTAGTTCGATATAAACCATGCAAATAGCTTTAACAAATTAAGGAGCGTGGGGAATTTTGGCCAAAATTCCTATGCGCCGAGTAACGTTTAGTTTTTGATCTTTGGTCTTATGGTACCCGTTTGACTAAACTAAGGTAAGTAAAGGTTCTCTAATTATATTTCCGGTGCTAAAAACTTGTACATTAGACGAAGAGCTGTGTAACACTTAGATAATTTTATCACATTCATTATAAAGCAATGATACATTTAGACATCACTGACACACGACAAAAATACAAACTGCGACTACTAAGTAAACAATATCAAACATATTCTTAACCATAGTCCTAAAGTAAAGTATGGCTCATTATGGTATTTCAACTTGGCAATACTTTTTCACTACATTCTAGCAACAGCAGCCTTGGTTTTGTCAATTTTCATTACAATCATTCCTTCTAACATTCTTCTACATAAAAATTTCTTAATTAAGCCCAAATTACTATTTGTGCTTGCTTTCAGTACTGTGTTAACATTGCTATAATATTAAAATTATTGCATATCTAAATCGAAATTCTTTCCAGCTTTGTTTCAATGCCTGATAAACATAGTAGGTAAATTCTGCAAAACTCTAACTAAATTAAAATAAGAAAGACTAGCATTATTAAATCCGTAAACCACAAAAGGGAGAGAGTCTTTTTTAATTTTTACTTATTAGGAACGTAAGTGTGCAATATAATATTTCTTCAAATTGATTATTAACTCCAAATCGGAATGTTTCACAAGCATATTATGTTACTTGTTGTACTACTGGCTTCGTAGAAATGCTTTTAGTGGAATGTATCACTATCGTAGCCGACGACAGTAGAATCATACATCAGTCTCAGTTTTGCTGCTGGTACGGCGGCTTCTAACTGCGGAACCCGGGTTTGCCCAATGAGGACCGCTGAGCAAAAACTTCTTTACATTATACTCCATCCGAGCCAAATCTTCAGGCGAAATCTCATCCTTATTCTTAGCGAGACTGTCTCTTAAATCCTTAACAGCTTTATACCCTTCGGCATTATTATTGGCAGTATCTTTAGATATCTCCGTAACAGTAGCATCACCGGATTCCACGGGGAATATGGTCTCCTTGATAACGTTATTAGATATTTTCAGAGTTGAGCCTTGCACTTTGTCGTGAGTGTTTTGAGTTGCACTGTGAATCCAATTTTGAGCATCTCTGTATGATTTAGAATATTTGCTCACCGGGTGGGGCATGTTTAGCGCGAGCTCGTTCAATGTCTCAGTGAGACGTGTCAACTTGCTATCTCTTCTAGCTGCCCTATTGTTAAAGTTGACGTCGTCATCTAAAGGGTCGTTGAAATTGTTTTGCTGCTCCAGGTTCTTTTCCACCCATTCCGCAACTCGGAGTAATTGCTGCTTTTGCAACAACGCAGCGCTATCGTCACTTGACAGAGAACTCGTGCTTTGTTCGTTTGTAAAAGCCTTCTTATTTTCATTCACCTTCAAATGTGTTTGTGTCAGATTCGGATAAACATTCACGATCGGCGGTAGATTCGCTTTCGCTGCGTCCACTTTTTTATCCAACTTTGGCAAGTTGCCGCCTGGCGGTAAGTCTTTCGAAATTCTGGTGTTTTCCAAAGAATGAAGCTGTGACATATCGATTTTTCGTAAAGGTTTACTGTATTGACTAGTCAGTTTGTTCTGCTCGTAACGATCAAAGTTAAATATTTTTACATCATTACTACTCATTGGGGTTGTCGCGGTTTCTTTCTTAGAAATATCGGTGGGTTGATTGTTGTTATTGTTATTCTGCAAGTTGCTGATATCAGCGTTGAACTCACTGAGCAAGTTGTCAAGTTCTGAAGTGTTATGATGGCTGCTTTGCGACTTGTTGTTATTATTTTCAGAACTATTGGAGAAGTTGTGGGTTTTCAACGGTTGCAGAGGGGAAGAGGAAACGTTTAGTAGAACTGGATTGATGGAAGCGGTTTTTGTAATAGAGTTAGCCTCTTTATAGTTGTTATCAACGTGAACATCGATAAGAGTACTTTCTACGACTATGTTATCGTTTTTGATATCATCTCTGCGATCATTATCATTTCGTCCCAGTGATATAAAATTATCAACGTCTTCTGTAAGATCTTTGAATATCGAGTTCTCATTGCACTTGCTTTGACGCCGGTAAAGTACCGGTGGCACGTCCGGCTCGGCATTATCGAGGAGAATATTCTTAGATCCTGCCTGCATACGCAGGTGACAGAACCTGGGTCCTGGACCCACTTGTGTGTTAGATTTGTGAGTGCTCACTGTAGACTTAGCAACAGATGACGCCCTACTCACCGCTCCCATTGAACTTTGCGAGTTCTTACGCTCATTTACGTTATCTTCGCATTTCTCTGATATAGGCTTAACTTCTACAGGAGTCATCATAGATTCTTTAGCAATGAGCGAATCATCGTTGGCTACGCTCGGAACACTACTTTTCTTGCTGGATGTCACTGACATCTTTGTCCGATCGCAAAGCTTGTGATGAATTGCCGGCTCCATACTCACTACATTATTTTTTCGTAGGTGTTTCAGATCATCTTTTGGAATACCGTCAGGAAAAATATTCGACTCCACAGTAATTATATGATTCTCATCAATTTGATGGTCATTATTGGCAACAATAACATTCGCATTCGGTTTGTCAACCAATATTTCACATTTTTCAATTGGTGGTTCAGGTGTTGCCTGAGGTAAGATGTATAAAGGGTGTATTAGACGACTCGGTGATCTATCAGTAATTAATCTGATGCCATGAGGCGAGATGCTTCTCATGCTCAAATTAGAATTGAGCGACTTAATTTCCGCGTTGCAACTGAGACACAATGAGTTTTTCGTTTCGCCACTCACGAACGTTTGCGTCGACACTGAGTAGTATGTTTCATTGTAGCAGAAAGGTTTATTCTGTGATTTGTTGCAGATGCATGTGTCACAGTGTTTTGTGACGGTGTCCTGAATGCTGTCTTCTAGAATTTTAGACATGAGAGAGGCAGAAATGTTGAATTCATACTCACTGGCATCGAAGGTATCCATTTCATTACCATTCTTGGACTGCACAGTGCTGGATGGTTTTGAAGTCTTGGACATAACATATTGCGATACCCTAGCTTGGGTATCCACTGGAAGCTGTAAAGAAAACAAATTGATCAATACTCTTATAATACAAGAACCGGCAACTTTGAATCAACATGTTTTACTTACATTGTCCAACTTGTGTGACACAAAATTGTCTGGCTTACATTGTAACAGCTGAATTGCTAAATTCATGTCATTTTTGTATCTTTCCTGAAAAATTATTTGTGTGAGCATTTGAATGTACTATCCATTCAACTTATAAAGAGCAAAATGAATATAAAATAGTTTAATACTTTGAAAAAAATGTCAAGTGGTTAGTAATAATCTGGATATTTTTAAATTGATTAACTTGCACAAATAGTTTAATTCCGAAAGCAGATGTACATTAGTAAAAGCAAACATTAATCATACATTTTCCTTCTGTAGCATGCTATAGTTATGCTTGGATTCTGCTAATCTGACAGAGAGAGTGGCAATGTCTTTGGTTAGCTGACTCTTTTCCCCCTTCATCTTGTCAACCATTTGCAGTAATTTATCTTCTAAAACTTGATTCAGTTTTTGTACTCTCTTGTGTGAGTCATACAATCTGAAAATAAAAGTTATAAAATATATTAGTACATAATTACTACAGCAAGATTTAAACAGAAATCCAAATCTTCATTGTTCATGTTATACCTATCTAGAATCTAAAGAATATATACAAAAAAATCTCATTTAAAGCATTTGAGGTAAAAGCATCAAAGCATCTCATTTTATTAATTTGAATATGAGAGGGACTATTCATTGAACTATATAAATAAATAAATAATTATAATAAATAAATGTGTGGACTTTTATAAGTTACAAAATTTTATAAACAACTACTTAAATAATATTTTTATAAGCACACTAAATCCACCATTAATAATTCTGGAAAAACATAAAATATTTAAGTTAAATTAAATTATGTTAGGCTTTAAAGAAATGATTTGATACTTCATAAAAACACTATTTAGTTAAATATGGATAGGTAAGTAGATGTGTAACCAAAAGTTGGCAGGAAATGATCACATAAACATACAGAAATAAGTTGCCCATGGTTCTATTTCTTATGCACCATTGTATTCTTTGTTAACTTATTATTTTGTGTACAATAAAGAGTCAATCTATCTAAAATAATCTAAAGCCCGCGTGGGTCACTTTTGTATGGAACCACATAATGCAATTTCACCACTGAGAATTTGAACTCTCTACATAGGTACTTTAAATAAACAAACTCTGCACAACAGTGAAATAGCTACTCAATGCTTTTTCTGTTTTTTTCTATGCCTATTTCAAACTTGAAGCTGACTTTAGCTTATTCAGCTTGATTTCAGCTGACGGAGTTCCAGTTTCTTTTATATTACACTAACCTCTCATATTTTTCTCTCCAAGTGCCGAGTTGCTCCTCTAAGTCGTTAGCTCTAGAGGTGCATTTAAGAAACTCTCCCTCGAGAGCTACTATGTGTGCATCTCTCTCTGCAAGGTGCTGTCGCAGGTGACCCACTTCAGCTTGCAACTGCACCCCATCACCTCCGTCATCACACTCCTAGAGATTATTGTGCAACATGAACGAAACAAGCAGTGTATAACGGACAAAACAACAAGTGTCATAGCATAACTTAATGGCGTATATGGATTACAGCTATGTGCAATATTAACAAAATAGTTGCGATGTATAAAATAAAAATGCAAATAAGGAAGGAGAAGCATAGTGCATTCTGTCAGTAACTAGTTGATATTGGTCTAACATAAATAACATTGGTACTTCAGACTGATACAGCTTCATTGTTATATGTATCTCATTACTTTCTTAAATATTAAAGTTATGAAATATGCAGTAATCAACCATTGAAGAAGCCAAAATTAAAATTTAATTGAAGATCACCCCTGATATTATCATTAAAATTTAATAATGAATTAATGTAGAAGGTCAGGTTTAAACTATCACTTACAAAATAAGAAATCTGCCATCAAAGTAGTTAAGAACAAGAGAATAGTATAGGTACTAAGGAAAATTTTATAGACTGAAGCATTTTGTTGTAGATAGAAATGTCATCCAGTAGAAACGAAGAAATACTAATCTACAAATATATTGAGAAGAAAACAGAGGAAAACATTAAAGTTTTTACCTTACAAGGGGAACTCTTAGTACTCTGATCCATAGCTCAGTAAGCTATATTCTACTTCACTTTTCACATAATTACAACGTCCAACTTAAACGAAGGCACACATAAAGTGATTTTATTAGCTATTTGTACCAATAAGCCACTGTTGAAATAAAATAAAATAAAAATCAATCTCGACACACAACGTGAAATAATTACTTATTTTGACAACTTCCTGTGATTAAAATGACTCATACAGATACGCTACATAAATATAATAGTTCATATGTAGCTTAAATTCTCAATAACCCGGAAAAATTGGGATTTTCCAAAAAATAAAATTACACCTTTTGCGATTTTCTGATGTGGCTGAATGACGTTTACGATCAGTGCTGCCAACGACGACGGGACTATTATCGCCGTTTTTCTCAGCTTAAGTAGCATAAAGTAGCCGAATTTCAGGCTACTTTAGGCTACTTAAGCCTCAGCCTCAAAACGTAAAAATATCTTATTTTTTAATAACTAACTCTTGTTAAAAGTAGGTTGGTGAGGTCTTAATAAAAGTGTTTATAACATAAGAAGCTGCCTTTTATTGCTTTAAATTATTTACACGATAAAGACTTAGAAAATTATAGATGTTTTTCATTTCGACATTAATAGTTATAGAGATCTGTATCCATGGAAATCTGAATGTGTCAGTTTGCTTTATACAACCATAGAATAGTGAAGTGCACAGAGTTCTCTTTAGTCTCACAAAGTTAATATGCTTTCAATACTAACCCGCCACGTCATCGCACGGGTTTATTAGTTTTAGCTTTATCTCAATACCTTTATAGGAAGAGAGAAAGAAGAGGAGAATAAGATAAAGGATAAGGATGAATGGCTGCGCACCTACCTCTCTTCACCTTCACCCACTCATCCTATTTTTGATAACATGACAATTTTGTCTACCACCCGTGCTAACCCTGCTGCTGTAATAAGGCACCAACCAGCATTAACAAGACAAGACTTTCCTCAGCTTGATTTATAATTTTTTGGTGGTGAAAAAGGCCACTTTTGGTTGATTTCCTTATTTTTTTGCCGCTTTTGCCCAGATTTTAATACTTTACAGATAAGGCGAGGCGATATCAGCTGTGAATAATATTGACAGAATGAAGCTAACTTTGGCTAGTCGTTCAAGTTACTTTTACACAAAATTCGCTTTATTTACATAGCGCTTTTACAATACAAAATTTGTAGATTTTTAGTTATTCATGTATACTTCTTATTCACGAACTTATTAATTACCTATTCTACGATTGTTTCTAAATTTTTTTATCTTCTCTATCAATATCACAGACCTTAAGGTGGCCATAATTTTTATGAAAGTAATTTATTTATGATTCGGCTCATTTAAATTACTTGACCCTGAGGTAGCCTAAAAGGCGACCAGTCGCCAATCAGATTTTACGTCGCCGGTTCCTAGTCCTGAGTAGCCTAAATGGCGAAATATTACCTACGTTGACCACACTGTTTAAGATTACGACACAGATTAGAGAAAAAAAATCTGTGGATTACGACTTTAACGGTGACGGTGGGTTGACTGACGGTGACGTTTGACGTTTTCAATCAGTTCAGTCAAGGTGTCAAGGTTGTCAGCATCGAAATTGTACACAGATTAGAGAAAAAAAAATGACGTCAAGATGTGCTCACTACTCTAGATTTTTTTTCTTTAATCTGTGGGAGTGATAGATGCCAGATAAAAAATAATAAATTAAATAATGCCTTTCTAACCCCCGACCAAACCAAGAGGTGTTACAGCTTAAGCTCAACGTAGTTCTGTATATCTGTTGTCTATACATCTGCTGACTGCTGTGATATCGTGGCTCAAAAAAGAACCCAAGACGTTGAACTGAGAATATTATTTTCTAATTTTTGTTTATTTAATAATATAAACTTAAAATGTAAATTGGATATGATTCACGAAATTCTGTTCAACCGTTTTAAGTTCACTACTTACTTCTTTTTTAGTTGCTGTAGGAAATGTACCTAGTGAGTTTTAAAATATTGTCCTAAAATAAATAGGTAGGTACCTGCCCATAATGCAGGAGGCAAGCAGCCGCTCAATGTAGCGCTCTATGGGGGAGGCCTATGTTCAGCAGTGGACGTCTGTTTTCAGGCTTTTGATGATGATGATGATGATGATGATGATGATAAAATATGGTATAAACAAATATGGTATAAATAGCGATGGATGCAGGAGGCGAGCGGCCGATCAAAGTGGCGCTCTGTGGGGGAGGCCTATGTTCAGCAGTGGACGTTTTCAGGCTGTGGTTGATGATGATGATGACGATGATGACGATGATAAAATATGCCGATGGATGCAGGAGGATAGCAGCCGCTCAAAATGGCACTCTGTAGGGCCTATATTCAGCAGTAAACGTCTTCAGGCTGTTTATTTATTTATTTATAAATAGCACAGCCACATCACATATATATAACTTAAAACTAAACATACAAAATTAATACAAATAGGACTGATATATGTGACAAGTACGGCGTGCATAGCTTTGGCCACATGTACTCATGAAACAAAACATAAAAACATAAAATGAGTTCATGCCGATGGATGCAGGAGGCGAGCAGGCACTCAAAGTGGCGCTCTGTGGGGGAGGAATTATCAGCAGTGCACGTTTTCAGGTTGTCGATGACGATGATGAGGATAAAGTATGAGTATAACTTGCAGCGAGATACAATACCATAATTATCGTCATATAATACAAAAGTACGCGTCGGAAATTTCTTAGATTATTAACCTAAAAGCGGGAAGGTACGAGTCATTTTACGAGCAACTGTGATGAAAATTGATATTTGTTTTCAGAAAATAGGTAACACAGGTTATTAAGCTCAACTTAGCGTTTTCTTCCCGGTTTCTTGAAACTGGTACCTATAACATTTAAAATTGCGTGCGACCCCGTAGGGTGCGGACGCTTTTACTGTTCATCATGCAAATGGTGGTCCTAGATGGCAATCAAACCCACAAACTACAGCTCAGAAACCAACTGAACTATGAGGCCAGTCATTATCGGATAATAATATTAAAAAATATTATGTGGCCAAGGTTACTTTTCACCAACCAAGTCTAATAAAATACCTAGTAATAATATATAAATATGTATGTAATCTATCAATCAAATCACGCTCGTCCGAAATAAACCAACCGAAATAAAATGTTGTCAGTTTCGTCGAAATGTTAATTTCGTGGGTATTCCGATGCGCGTGGCAGTACCTACCTATACATAACTGCCTATATATATAGCACAGTAGGTACCTACAATAAGTACAGTCCAAAGCAGATTTTTAAAATTTGCGTTATTTTTTAACGTGAACATACCTACATAATTTTGTATCTACTCATCTCAGATTCTCGTTCTAAATATGTAACGAAATAATTATATTTCACCTACTTAATTATTGAAATTAAAAAACTTCGACGAATCTAGTAAAATAGATTAAAATCCAGTGGCGGATTATCCGCAAGGCAAAGTACGTAGAGGCACGTGCCTATAGGGGCGCGAGGTTATCAGGTTACAAAGGGGCACACGCGCAGATGTTACACAGGTAAGTATGGGTTCTGATGAAAATGTATGAGTATCTACCTATCTTGGGTACTAATACATAACAATTTTTACTCACCGGAAGACGCAGCGCAGGCTGCTGGCCCCCCATTAGGTGAACCGAAGCAATCTAGTTAAAACCGCGGGGAGCTGATGGAAGCAGAAAGAAAGCAGGTGCTCAACGTGGCGCTCTATGGGAGGTACATTGATTATGAGGGTGGTACTTATATGTTCAGCAGTGGACGTCTTCAAGCTCTCGATGTAGACTATAGCCAGCACCAGTCACCACCTATTTACCTAACCTAAGACAATCTTAGAGCATTTACTCTAAGAAGACAATGCTCTTTTCACAAGAGAGAATTGAGCATATAGTCCCCTCTAAACAGGTACAACCCTTTCTAAAATATGCCTAATATCGTAGAATTCTTCTATGCCTAATATATTTTTAAAATAAAAATATAAGTATTTAGATGAGGCATTTATTTACTGCTTGGCAACAACAAGCAGGTAAGTAAGTAAATAAAATAAATAGGTACTTGGGTAAGCTTAGGTAAATTAGTAGAAAACTTATTATGAAGCTGGGTTATGAAGTAAGCTTGTACTATAGACACTGTTGTTCGTCTAGGTAGATAGGTACTATAGGTAGGTAGCATTAACTTTTCTCAGCCTACAAATAATAAGTTCAACCGCCTTTCGTGCAGCTAACTATTTATTGAACTGTATCTTCTCAACTACGTAATACGCACTGCGAGTAAATGCGCCGGCGCGCGTCTGGAGCTGACGAGGGAGCTATTTCTGTCGGCGGCCGCTACACCCGTGCCGATCCAACAGTCGGCAATCCTTTGTCTTGTTAAAAACATTACCACTTACCTATTTAAAAACACGTATCCTCGGTGTGTATTTGTGCGGATGAAAGTGCGACTTGTTTATAAAAGTAATCCAAAATGGGAAGCATACTCAGTAGTAGTCCGGAGCGAGGACGCGACAGTGAACACGTCACAAGTGAAAGTGAAACAATGAGCTCGGACGCTAATAGCGAAAATGATAACACTGAAGAGGAGTTCCACGACGCGGCGAGTGATGATGAAGCTCGAGCGAAAGCCAAAGAAGAAGAAATGACTAAATTCAGGAAGCAGTTGGACATAAAAAGGGAGCAAAGAAGAGAGATACTGGCGCGACACAGGTCAGAGAAAGAAGAGTTGGAAAAGTCACTAAAGCAGGAGAAAGCTTCCAAACTGGAGCTCTATAAAAAAAACGAACAGCTTCGTGGGCTTTTGCTACAAAACAACGTAGAGATTCCAGAAACTTTGCAGTCTTCGGAAACTACTGAGCTTTCTGAAACTATTCTTCATATGAGAGAAGAGTTTGACAAACTCAAAGCAGACAACAACAAGATGCGTCGAGAACTGGCTGAAGCTAACAACACTCTACAAGGGGCGTATTCCGATATCGCAGACTTGAATGGCCAAAATATTGAATCTATGAAACAAATTCAAGCCCTAAAGGAAGTGGTGTCAGTCAGCAAAACATTAATTGGTCTTCGTGAAGGACAGCTTAATGAAGTAAGTTATAATAGATAAGTAGGTGGGTACAATACCTAACCTAAGTATTACTTTGCCTGAAGTCATAGTTTAAATAGAAGTGCAGACAATGTTACAGACCACAGACCTAGGAAATTTACAAACAGTTACAAATGTAAGTTAATAATGTAGGGTAGGCAATGACAATCTCACTTTATTTGCAGTACCATGTACCTTTTAGAACCGGTCGGGTTGGTTGCGGGAATCGAAATTGCAATCCTATTCTGCTTTTATGTCTTAAAACAACCAGCTCTTTTTTAAATAAAATAAAATAAAAACCGAATAGCATAGTCTAGGTATACATCTATAATAAAACTGTAACTGGGCTAATCTGTACTTACATTGAACATTATTTGAAAATTTTGATTGCACTTTTTTCTTTTAATTTTGGGTTGTTTTTCTGTCTGTATGTCCCGTTTCTACTACCCTCTAAAGTGCAGGCTTTCTTATGCGTTACTTGTGCATGATTGTAGTGTAGTGTAGTGTGATTGTACTTATACTTACTTAAAATTTTCCCTTATATTATTTTGGCTTTGTTATTGCCGGTGGCGTTGAGGCAACGACCTGAAGGAAATATACCTTCGGTCATAGACCGCCACGGGACTCCGGAATACATTCCCTTTAATTTTGTTGGTGCTGAATCTTGAATGCAAGCCAGTTAATTTTAGATAAACAATTACTTACTTATTTGATTTATAAAGGCAATTACTTTAAGACGTAGTTAGGTATACATTACGCATATTGCAAGTACATAACTCCTGTCAATATTTGTAGGCAGGTAGGTATATCGTGACGATTCATCATCATCAACACCCTGAAGACGTCCACGTTGAACTTACGCCTCTCCAGTATCAACTGGGTGACACTTTGAATAGGAACCGACCTAATGAGACGGTACCTACCTAAGTCTATACTTAGGTAGGTACCGTCTCTATGACGTTCACTACTAGCTGCCATATCAAGAATCTTCCCTAAACTGAATAAGCGACCTTAACTAGCTTTACAAGTTACCTTGGTAAATCACCTTAAATAGTTACTAACATTTTACAGTTAAAAGAAAAGCTCAGTGAAATAGAAAGATCTCTCAGCGAAAGAGAAACAAATATGTTATCAGCGGAGCTTAGACAAGAGTACGAGAGACAGCTTCAGAATATTCGCACTTTGCGAGGTCTGTACGAAGAGAGCGCTCGACTAGCTGATGTCACAAGACAGGGTCTTGTTCGGGATTTGGATGAACAGAAAACACTATATCAAATTGAAAATAACAAGTAAGTTCACGTTCACTCATAGATTTTTGGTAATACCTACGCATAATATTAAGCACAATATAACCATCGCCAAACTTAGAACATTTTTGTATAGTCACTAATAGTACATATGATCTAACACGAACAACCGTAACAAAATATTATCTAAGAAAATAACAGAATAACCAAACACTAATTCTAATTCTAATTGGGGGCGGTGAGGCCTGCACTGACGTCCCGCATGGGGTGTATTGTGCATTCCCCCCTGCCAGCCTCTACCCGAGCCAGCCCAGCTCCTTTATGTAGCGGAGCATGGCCTTGGGTCGCTGGCACAGCTGTTCCAGTGATGTTTTCTCAGGTGTTATGGATGGTTTGGGGACCGATCGCTGTCGATCCCATGGTCGTTGTTCTTGCTCGTTGAGTAAACGTGTAGTTTCTCTTGTCTCCTTTGTGGCTGTGCAATGTAGCAGCACATGTTCCACAGTCTCGTTTTCCTGCATGCAACCCTGACACAGCGGGCTATCAGTGGCACCAATTTTGTGCAGGTGATAATTTAGGTTGCAGTGCCCCGTGAGGATCCCCACCATAAGGCGGAGATCTTGCCTTGATAATTTCAGCAAATTATTCGTCAGTCTTCTATTTAGGGATGGAAATAGCGCCTTGGCTTGCTTGCAGTCAATTTTGCTATCCCATAGAATTTGCTGCTCTTTCTCCGTGTGAATACACAGTAAATTTTTTACTTCCATTGCAGTGGGTTTGCATAGTTCCGCTATACCAACTTCAACCTGCTTCGTCGTTCCTTCCTTTGCAAGAATGTCTGCTTTGTTGTTTCCTGGACACGAGTCATGACTCTTCGTCCACTTTACCACTACTTTATACTTTTCTGTTAAGCTTTGCAAGGTCGTATGGCATTCTGATACCACTGTCGACTTTGTCGTAGGTTTTTTAAGTGCTTAAATGATGGCTGCACTATCCGTAGTAAATGTTATTTTTACGCCCTTGCAATCTTCCACCACGCCTGCAAAGGGCATATCTGTCGCCAGTAACCTAACCAAACACTATAAGTACTGCAAAATATACAACAACAATGTAGATACATATTTTGCTATTATTTTCAGATGTAAAGATCTCGCCGCAAAAGTTGAAGTACTTGAGGCAAAAGTTGATGCTCTAGAAGAAACTATTAAAAACAAAAATCATGATATTTTGATGTGCCAAGATGAAACTAATGGGTTAAAAGCTGAAATGGCTGCTGTAAACAAGGTATATTAACTTAGTGCTAGCCATAGTTACAAAAGTGTGCCTAATAATTCATAAGGGATCAGAACAAGCCTTTCATTGATGATCCTTAATAAAATTAAGTATAATCATTATACCTACTTAGAATCAAATTTTTTAACGTTTCGTTGTAGCTTTTCTCACAAGTATTGTTGGGGTATAAAACTAAACACGATTTGGATAAACTTGTACATCGTTTGGAAGAAAACCATGGCTTACTAACACACATGGCTGAAAAAGAAGATGATGCCGAAGCCTCTTCTGCACTACCTAAACTTCTTTTAGAATTAGTGACCCAAGTGGATGAAAATGAGGTAGCTCATGAATCAGGGACGTCACAAGAAGAAACATTTTCATCTGAGGAACACCAAAATGATTCTAAGATACCAGGTAATATAACTATGAGAAAAACTGTTTTAAGGAGAAAGCAAATTAAATGCGATCCCATATTTAATAACCACTCACTACATTTATACTTACAGTAGCAGTACCTTCAACTACAGCAGAAGAAATAGTCGAAAACCTTCCGAAAGTTTGGAGAGTTCTAATGGAGCTTTTGAGCCATCAAACTGTAGTGGAAGATTCAGCAGAAAAGGTCACCACGTGCTACAAATCTGTGGAAACCAAGTCAGGACCTGTTCTAGTACCAAGCGTTAGTCAGACCTATATCAGACTAAAAGTAAGTAAACTCACTGTTTGTTATTACAGAGATGACCTGCATCGTAATTGTTGGAAAATTTTATTTGATGATTCATGGTCATGAAAGCTGTGTCAAATTCTTAAAATAAAATGTTCTCGACCGGTGTAGGTACCTATTGCACCACACAAAAACAAACCTAGTTACAGTGAAATCTGGTGATGTGCCAATTTTTTAATGCAAAATAAGATACCCACTTACTCTTTTTAAAACAATAGTGATTATATTTTATTCGTGTTATTTGTATAAGCTGATTGATAAGTTCCGTCCATATTAGTCATATGAGGTACTAATGTGCGCTTATGTTACTGTTCCAGGACCTTATAGTTGAGAAGCTAGGGCTCGTCAAAGAGGTAAATCGCATGAAACAGCTGAATAACCATCTAGAAACTCGATTACAGGAACAAGAAAAGAGACTATGTCTAGTAACAACAGAGTTAGGCAAAACGTGGCACGTTGTGGGAAAATTGCGTAGACATCATTACCAATTACACACCCATGAAAAGATACTTAAATATGAACTACAACAGAAAAGGAAATTGCTTAATGAACTTAAAGAAGAACTTGAATACTGTCGTGAGAAATGGGAACAAGCCCGCGAGAAAAATACGCAGTCCGAAAGAGACTGGCGAAAGCTTAGAGCTGAGTTCAACAGTAGAAAAACAAAATCTGGTTCACCATCGTTTAACAACTCTGGTGAAAGCGGATACAGCGATGAAAGACCATCAGATGACTCATCCGAATCAAATGACGAAAGCGAGTATATTGCTGAACCTCTCAACAGGTGCAAGAAAAAGTTGAAAAAGTCGTTAGAAAATGTTTTAGATTCAAGCGCTGACTGTAACTTAGCAGAACGGGAGGATCCTGTGAGTGATATGTTAGATGTTGCTGATCTACCGCTTGACACTCAAGATAGTGAAGATAATCATGAAATGTCGTCTGAGTGTAGCAAAAGTGAGAACTTTCTGAAAACTGAAAAAACTTGTGAAACAGAAGATGAACTTGGTGATATTACTCATGATGAGGTAGTTGTAGAAGAAGGTAGCTCTGATATTGTAAAAAGCGACATGTGTAATATTGAAAAAGTTAGTTCTTCAGAGTCATCTGAACGTACTTCGTCATCATCTTCTGATAGTCAATCAGATGTAAAACTAATTGATCCGACAGTAGTTTTAATGAATATAAGACAACAGAATGAAAGGCTGGCTAAAAAAGATGAAAGGCTAGAAAATCTTGAAAGGGGCAGTGCTGCACTATTAAAGAAAACACAGACAACCATAAAAATAAGCGAGGAAGTAAACAGTATGTTAGACCACTTAATTAACAGACCCACATCTACTTGCAATAACCAGAATATTGATTTCGCAATAAATAAGCCAAAAACACCGCTACCCGTATCGTGTGAAGTACTGGCCGGAATAGATAACCTACAAACAGCTCTACCAGATTCTAATTTAGAACGAAGTGCTTATTCGAATACTACTGAGCTAAATAATGGAACTAATGGGAGCAATAAGACAGAACAGATTACGTCATCTGCAATTGAAACAGAATCAGCGTCATTAAACGTTGAAGATAGATATCAACCAAATCAATCTACAGCCAGTCACGTGTTCGATATCGATGATAAAGCTATAGTCAAACAACAGAATGAGTTACATACTAAAAAAGATTTAGAAAAAGGTTGCGTTGAAGTGGTTCAAAACGTATCCAGTACGCTGAACACCAGTAAAGAAATTATTGAGAAACTCAATGAACATAAGGACGATAACAGACCTGAATCAAGTGGAGATGGTATACCTGGCAGTACCGATAACATCGACTCTAAAGATCTGTCTGAACCTTCAACTTCGACTGATCTTGACCACGAAGCTAGGTTTGCAGCACGCGATATACGATTGAAGAGGCTCGAAGAGCAAACCAAATCTCTTGTAAAGAAGGTCAACAAGACTAATTCAAAAGGCGTGAAGATTAATTACAAATTAGATGAGCTGCATAACATCTATGGATCTGAAAGCTCTAGAGCCGGTACTCCTTCTGAAGACACTGAAGACAGAAGTATCGAGGAAGACAATGATAACAATGAGTAAATTGTAAAAGCTGAGTTTTTATTATGTACTTACTGTACCTACTGATCGATCGACAGCGTAATCACAATACATGTTGCATGTGCGATTGGTAGTTGGATTTGTAAACTGTAATAAAAACCAAGTTTATCTTAAATAAACATTTATTTCCGCTAAGTATCTGTCTTTATTTATACCTACATAATCTATACATATAATAAAACTGTAGAGATAAAAAAATGTGTAAATGCAAGATATCGAAAAAAAAATGACACAGGTTAGCTTGAAATTTTTTGCTGATCACGTTAAGCTACTTTTTAGACATTTTGTCTGTTTGTTTGTTTGTTTGTTTGTTTGTTTGTTTGTTTGTTTGTTTGTTTGTTTGTTACGGCACAACTCCGAAAATACTGAACGGATTTTCATGCGGTTTTCACTAATAAGCTTAGAAAAACCCAGCGCACAACATAGGATATATTAAATTTTAAATTTTGTAAATTTTTTTTGGTGAAATTGATTATGATTTCATTATGAAACGGACCGGGATTTTCACAAGATGGCCGCTTCAAGACTTAAAGGTAAGTTTTTTTTTCTTATATTTTGGTCCACACATAGTGTAGGTATTTAGCCAGTGTCAAAAAGTAAGTTTTGATTTGGCTACTAATCATAGATGAGAGAAAAAAATGTGCTCTGTGCTACTGACGGTAATGTTATCTCGGGTTTATCCGGATGCACAGATTAAAGAAAAAAAACTCTGTTACTATTATGGCGCGGCTTCATATACGCCCGAACTTTCGCTGTTAAGTTGGCGCGCAAAAACATCTCTGTTGACTATCCTCGATGTTTTTGTAGCGCCCCAACCCGGACACATAGTCAATTTGTTTGCCTGCTGCCCGACCGACTGACGTGGGCTAAATAAAATGGAGGAAGCAGTAGCGTTATATTGCATGTCGGCGAATAAATATGTTTTACAAACTGTGAAAGTATATTTTGCGATTACAAAAATAAATTTTAATAGTTTTAATTTATAATTCCTTATCAATAGGAAGTAAAACCATTTTTTTTATTTGTCTGTTTATCTGTCCCTTTAAATACGGATCACGGTTGTTATAGTGGCATCAGAAATATATCATCTGTGAAAAATTCAACTGTCTAACTATCACGATTCATGAGTACATCCTGGTGTCTGATGGACAGACAGACAGACGGAGAGCGGAGGTTTAGTAATAAGGATTTACCCTTTGAGTACGGAACCCCAATCATTTTTATTTCATTCTGAACAATCCCCACTGCACTAAGCAATAAGGAAGTAATTTAATGCATGTTTATATTTATAACTTAAAAGACAAAAAACAAACAGTAAATAACAATTGGCGCGCCTGCATTACCGGCAGCGTATCACACTTTTCGGGCTACGGCGAAATACATCGCGCGATTACTCGATGCAGTGCAGATTAGAGAAAAACAATCAAGGAAGTCATATGTATTTATTTCTCCAATCTGCGGTATTACTAAAAATAAGTTTTTTCGTTAATCTGTGGTCCAAACTAAAAAGAGGATAGGTATGAGAACCTTCTTGAATATGAGCAGGACAAAGAGAACAAGGAATTTCGAAAACTAAGAACTTCTTACTTAGACTTTTTATTATAAGTTTTAAGGCTTCACGCGATATCATATTTAGCCAATATTGAAACATAACTAAAATTATTATTCATGTTTTCGATTTCTTGGGTTCTGGTGAGGGCAAAATTCTTTATTGGCAATCTGGTATTATGGATTAGTTTTCAAAAATATACTACGCGTTACCATTCGAAATAAGTATTTAAATTGTATTTATAGTACCTATAGCTTAACCTATAGTAGTAACTTATTCAGTAATCTGTGCCTATAGGTACTTAATTTATTGACCCTTGCTTTTGCTATGCATTGTATAACGTTTTTTATTATGGCATTAGACAAAATTTGCATTTAGCCAATGATAGGAAGTATTTTATGAAAACTGTTAAACTGTAAAAGGGTAGGTTCTTAGACTTTTTATAATCATTCATAAGGCTACACGCGATTATCATACTTAGCCGTTTGAAGCTTACTTAATTAACATTTTTATTGAAGTTTTCGATTTATAAGGTTTTGGCGGGAGCAATGTTCTTTATTGGCGATCTGGTCAAATGTATTATTTACATAAAATTACTACACGTTACCATTCTAAATATGTAGTTAAAATTATTTTTGCGCTAATGCTACATTCTTGATCAACCACAAAGAAGTTTTACGGTACCTGTAGTACTTATATCTACTTAAGTTATAGACCCTTACCATTGCTACACATTTTGAAACCTTTTTTATTTTGGCATTAAAGTAAGCCGGAGCGCGTGCTATTATTTGTATTTAGCCAATGATACGAAATATTTTATGAAAAATGTTTAAAAAGGGTATGTACTTAGGTATAATAATATGTAGGTATTCATTATGGCAATTGTATCCTCGAATTAACAACAACATGGCGCGTAAAGTTCGTTTTTGACTGTTTTTGATTTGTTCTTCTTCTTCTTCTTCTTACATGTTGATAATAGTTAAAATATTTTAGATCTGTGAGCTATTAAAAAAACCACGGGTAAAAATGATTAGATTACTCGGTTACTCCAAGAAGGTATAGTTTTAGTAAGTAACTATCTTTGGGTGTAACTAATAATTATGTAATGACGATTTAACCTACTTCCTCACTTTCATCATAGTAGGTATGTTGAAAGTGCAGTGGGAATGAGACAGCGTGGAAAATAGTGGACATAATTATAATTATAATGGTCAATTCTTTAAAGGGTGGTGGTTTAGTATTTGTAATTCCTAATTAGTATTAAGAAAAAATAATTATTTATTTATTTATTTTATTTTTTTATTTTTCTATATCTATTGACACTGGCTAAGTGTAGGTACCAATTCGTATGGAGCCAAACTTAAGAAGGTAAAAACAATGTGGTAAATGGAACAAAAAGCGCGCGGATATGTAACACTGAGCAAAGCAGCATCTTCGTGCGTGTGTGTCATTCTTTCATATTTTTCTAAACTATACCTGCCTGCTTAGGTAACTACTGCCTAAACAAAATTTACTAAAACTTCTGTTAAAGACCTGAGTGAAGTGATGATGATTTCTTTTTGTTGTAATATGAAGAGGTACTTATAAAATTGTAGTTTTTTGTTTGAAACTTCTTTTCTTTTACTGTTTTATAAATCTATATTTGACTCAAAACATTTAATTTTAGGTAATGGCTTAAATAGCTTCCACTCATGGCTATGCTTGCGTTATACCTATATCTATGCTAATACAGGTTACTGTGCTCAGCTTCGAAAAGATTTAGTGCATATTTTTGTTTGGTACGAAATGAATGATCTATTATTAGACTACTTATAACGTCAAAATAACACATAACACAAGCGTGCGAAGCCGCGGGCAAAAGCTAGTCATACATAAATTGTATATAATCAGGTACGGCAAATCACGCGCGAGCACTGCTAAACAAACGTGCAGACCACTCGACTTTTCCAATCATTCAACTGTACAGAATGTTTGGAAAGTGGGTTGAAAATCCTATCTACCTAGAAACCATACCTACTGGTAAATACATTTTACCAGCAACTTGTGCAAATAGAAAAATTGTTGCTGTTTTTACTTATATTGTAAAATTATGATACTGGAATGGGGTACCTGTACCTATGCGTAAGTGTACCTACCTATGTAAAGTAATACCTATTTACATTCTATGCTAATAGAATTCCTCTGTCACCTCTATGATTATAATATATCTGGAATATAAATATACTTCCCCATTATAGGTACCTATTTATATGCTTATGTTTGTACATTTGTGTGTTTAGCAGATAAAAAATGTAAGTACAATACACGGTAGCCGTGTAAACTCTTAAAAGGTTTTTTCCTTGTACACATGGGTTGAAACTGGAGTGCACAATTTAATTTCAATACAATAATAATAATATGGTTCTGGAGCAGGTAGGTTCAAATCCTTTCTACCTTATAAAACAAGTCTAAAAGATTGCAAAACACAACCAGAAAAGCACGTCTAAAGACAACTTTGAGTATTTTAATCCTAATGATGAACTATGAGCTATGAGCTATTTTCCATTCTTTCCTTAGAAGCTAAAGTCTTAACGCTGTCATCTAGAACTGCGACCGAGACGTGGACGGCTTTGTCCAATCTCTTTCCGGGTGGTACCCGATACAAGCGCCAGGCCCATAACGATAGGGATAGCATTTCTAACATCATCAGGCTGTTGTGGATCACTGGAAAAAGAAAACGTTAAAGTAAGAAAGTGGTTAACCATGGTCAAACATGGTCATAGAAGTCTAATAAAACATGGCTAGTAAAATATTTTCTTCATTCCTCCAAAGACCATTACTTAGGTGATAAGTATTTGTCTTTGATTCCTATCACTAGCTCAAAGATACTCACTGTTAGCAAATACGGAGGGATTTAACGGTGCAATGCAGGGGAAGTTGGCCAACTCAGGCAGGATCTTAGCCAAGCCACATTGCAGCTTCACAACCAGTAGCACCAACTGAATCGCTAAGAACCTCGGGCGAGGGCTATGGCCTGCGTTCTCTGATACCCTCACAGACATTATGATACCCCACACGCCTGATAAAATGGATGCTGCAATAAACGGCTGGATGTAGACGAAACATTGGAGATATAAAACCTGAAAGAGAAGGAATATTTCTTTAGTTGTGACAATTCCATTTCGAGGCTTTTACTAATACTTCAATATTTTAGGCAAGCATGCACCATCGTAATTCATAGGCCACTTACCATCAGGTAAGGCAGTGGTCAAGTGCTATGCTATGCCTATAAAATATTTAAAAAAAAACTTTTTTGTATAATTGCAAATTGAAGCTCAAAACATAGTGAGAAATAATTTAGAGCTTTGAAAACATAATGGAAACTTATTACAGTATTTCTTACCATATCTTCAGCCCAAAGGACTAGAATAATCATATAGAGGAAGGTTTGTATAATAGGCATCTGCAGGACTAGATAACGCAACCATCTAAGATTGTCTCTGCAACAAAAAAATATTGATTAGGTACCTACTTATGTTTTAAAAACCAGTATAGACTGAACCTGAACGTGCTACACCATATGTGTAATAAACACACTTATGGCTACTTCTTCGACTATGGTGACATTTTTTTTTTTCATGTGAATGAACGACGTGCCCAGCTGGTCGTTCACCTGATGTTAAGCAATACGGCCGCCCATAACAGTTGCAGTGTCACTCAGAACTTTAAAATAATAAAGTTTCGCGTGACACTGCACTGCGCACGTCATCCTGAGACATCAAACAGTCTAGTAATCAGATTACTACACTGTGTAATCAGGTCATAAAGTCTCATTTGCCCAGTAATTTCACTAGCTACAATGTCCTTCAAACGGGAACACAGTAGTGCTTGCACACTACTGCTTGGCGGCAGAATAACTGGCAAATCGGTGGTACCTACCTATACGAACTTTGCAGAAATGTCCTACCATCTAGTAAACACACATCCATGACAAAATGCGAAAATATCGCACGGAAACTAATCATGGTCAAAATGACCAAAACTCGCCTTAAGCTGACCTTTCTGGTTGTGATGATGAATGATAACTATGCACGTTAACATCAATACTACTATAAAAGTACAATCTGCTGGAAATTTGATCTAGATACTAGGTATAATGAAATTAGTGGTTAAAAAGCATGCCGCTGGTAATTACCCTAATTGAGAAATAACTACTCACTTCACTTTGCAAAAGGCTATTGATGATGATTAACTACAATTATTCAATACAATTTTCAAGGCGAAGTCCAGTAATATATCCTTGTATTAGGATTGATCATATAATAAATATTATCTTATCAACAAAAACTACAGTTTCTGCTAATTTATGTGAGTGAGTTTTAGCAGGAACGCGGAAAAGTTCGTTCAAGTCATTGCATTGTATTATTTCTCAAAACTTGTGCTTTTTCCAGTATTAATGTTTCAAATTGGTGGCGTTTTACGCATTAAGTGCTGAATTACAAGCACGAGTGTGGGCAAGTGATATAATGTTGTGACGCGTGGTTTTTCGTGTTGCTTCCAAAATCCCATAGAAGCTTCTAGTAAAGTTGCCACCACTTTGCTGAGAGCATGACTTAGACTGAACTTTAACTACCTGACTTAGACTGGACTATGAATATGACTTGACTTAACGTGAAATATTCATAAGACTATGAAAAATTACAATACTTGACACTGGCTAAACACTATGTGTGGAGCCAAAATATAAGAAAAAGAAGTGTAAATATAAATAACTTAAGAACGTAATTATTTCACTTTGGATTATAATAAAGTTCTGTTTGGTGTGAACTTACATAATCAAATAGGCATATTTTGAGCAACGAACGATCACCTCTCACTGCCTCTACTTTGTATCGATCGTAAAGGTCAATATTTATTTTCATGATGGAACACCTGTTGAAATGAGTCGTTCCGAATGCAAACATGAATATACACTGCCTGGATGTCATTGGTTAGGGGTTGGATGGGAAAGAAGTTAGGATGGTGTCAGTGTTTCTTTCCGAATTATTAATTTTCCATGTTCTAGTTAAAGTCCATATAATTTTTCCAAAATCTGTTTTCTTCCCAGAATTCCCAGTATAAATTAGGTGGGTTAACTTACTTTCGTAGCCTGGGTCTCGGTAAGATACAACACGGCCAGCAACAGCACGGTAAAACCCTTGTTTCGAGATGAGCACCAGCCGCTTGTCTGAAAACCATGAATACGTTAATTAGTCAATTAAAATGTCCATATTTGTTTGCTAGTATTTTGATTTGAAATAAGTATTGAGGTTTACTTGAAAAGGAGTGAGAGCCACAAAGGTAGCACAAGGGCAGTACTGTGAGCTCTTAGCGCGATTAAAAACAGAGCCTATATTGGATGGCTTTGTTTTTTTGTATGGATATTTTGACAAACGATTCAATATAGGCTCTGCTTTAAATCACGCTAAGAGTACGGCCCCTGATCCTACTTTGCCAGGCATGTCCAATAGCTCAGGAGTCACCACGTATATACATATTTCTACACCTATTTATATTAGGTAGTACTGACTCTATGTTTTTCTAAATATTTACTACGGAGTACTCCTGACAGCGATCATTATACTTTAGGTCCGTTTAGTTCAGAACGTTTGTCACCTATTACATGCATGTATAGGTATTAGGTACCCTATATTTCTATTTAATTTAATGGTATTTCATTATCATCAGCTCCCTCTAGTCAACTGCTGGACATAAGGCTCTCCCAAGGCACGCCACCAGGCATGACATTGAGATCATCTCTTCTAGTCATTACTACAGATACTTATTATAATTACCAACCCTAATCTCGGTCGAGTCGCACCTAATCGTACGCTGCTTTTGTCGATTTGGAGTTTTCAAGGGAGGGCTTTTTGATCCTTAGTTAAGATAATCAACGGTTAAAAATTCCATTTTGACCATTGGTTAGAATTTATTAGAGATTTTATTCCATTACCTATGGTTAATTAAATTTAATTTAATCATGTTACAATGGTTTTACTAGGGATAAAAAACCCACCCAAAGACACGTTTGCCGCATCGATTGTCGTAATAAGTCATTTTATAGAAAGCTATCTAGCTATGTTAAGTACCTATATCTAACTATGTACGACTTACCTAACAAGCTGATCTGGTCCCCCGCACTCGGAGATGACCATACTGAAGAAATTGTACATTCCTATCATAACAGCCTCTTGCGCAGCCGCCTCAGCAAGTAGTCGAGCTCTAGGCACCACTACGGCTAGGAATCCTGCTGCTGCTACCAGCTGAAAACATTTTTTTACCAACTTAAAAGGTGTTCTCAGTTGGATCCAAGTAATATTTTTTTTACCTCATATCCGTCATTTATACCTGGCGAGGTAATATGGAAAATGGGGATAACGGAAAATGGAAAATCCTTTTTGTGGATACGATTCAGATCACTATTGGATTTTTTTGGGTGGATTGGATATTATGGGTCATATGATATCATAAAGTAGTTATTTCTCAGTATGAAATTAAGGCAATTTTTGTAATAGGATGTTATTTTAATTTGCACTGTAGAAATATCCTATTAGAGACTTCCACATACGTGTGAGTAACGTAAACTATCCGAATACAAATAGAAATAAATCCTCAGGTTTTTTCGTAAAGTCGATTCGTATGTATAGGCATTATATTATCTGGGGTATAGGTATATTGAGCACGATGTATCACCAAAATCGAATGATAGCCGTACAAATCTATTGGCTTCACTCGAAATTTTCCTCTAGACATTTATCTATGGATCATGGCAAAGACAAAGACCGTGTTTTATTGCAAATAGGCTAATATCACTTTTACAAGATAAATTAAATTAAATTATTATTACTAATAATTATAATTACTAAGCAGATGAAATCACAAAGTTCACAATGTCAATTATTATTACTTGTTAATATAATAGCAAGCCTCTCACAAGAAGTGTTTGAAAAAAAGAAGTTCTCTCTTCCACTACAGATACAAGCAATCTAGCACAATGCAGAATAGATAACTCCGATCCGTAGCTTCGATTACACCTTCCCACCACCTTGGACGGCATCCAGTTGTTAGGTAACCTACTAAACCTTTAGCTTGATGCATGCTTAATTGCTTACGTGCTTTGTGTTCTTTACTTACTATGAGCTCGGTGGTCAATGTGATAACAGAAATAGGTACCTAATGAGTAACTAACATTATATTTTTATCATAGTTAGGTACGTTTAGTAGGTGAGTGAAAGCGAACTTTACTCCGAACAGCAATTATTAAATTGACCCTGACCCTGATTACTTCACAAACCAAATCTCTTACTTCCAGCGTAATTTACCACATATTTTATTGAGGTTCTTTAATATATACATTTTCAATATGTAGATCAATAATTTATACAACTTTATACCAATAAATTTTCAAGCAAGCAACGAAGATGTCTTTCAACTTCAGAATTCATGGCAACATAGTATGTAGCGATTTGTGGTGATCTCGTAGCGCTGTGTGAATCCGCGTTTATTTTATTATTATGTATGACATTTGATAACTGTAGCTGTATTATAATTATACAGTTATCAAACGATGTAACATGCACCAACTTAGGTAGGTAGTCAAAAGTTGAGTATTAATTTAATTTATGTGAGTATAGAAAACAATAGTTTCTATTAAGGCTTTGCGTGTAATAGACCACTCTTGCCCGTTATACTAGTAGTAGGTATGCACTGCAGGATAGTAAGTAGGTAATACGAGAGATTTACCTATTGCTCGTATTAATTAACTATTATAGTATACCACGAGTTAAAAACTTCAATATGTAACCTAGGTATGTTTAAATTCCTGTTATTTATCGCCAGGAGAACCACGGGCAACACGGACAAGAAAAAGTAACGGTGGTTCACATAGGTGATGTGAGCAGGTGGATCACGGGCAAAATGCCCGACATCTTGGTATGCCATGCATAAAAAACACACGTAGGTTTACCTACCTAATGTATCAGAGTTTGCTTCGGCAATGTCAATAATACTATTGAACATTGAGTTTGAATCTCACGGTATACGGTGGAAAAGCATTTTGGTCAAGAACAATCCTAATCAAGTACCTATATAGTAGGTATTTTTATACATACTTGCCTTATGAAATTAATTTATTCACAAAATTGCGATTATTTATGCAAAATACTCGCTATTACAAAACACACCTGATATCTAGATCTAAATGGGTAGTAAAATATGTAGGTACGACTTACCTCTACTTTAAGAGGTACCTAGTTTTGTATTGCGATTACAACATTTGCACAAAGCCTACATTATTAATGGGTAGGTACCTATTCTCTTCCATTGGCTGAGTACCTTATAATAGAGTAGATAGAATATTCTGTGATAACTAGGTCAAACTATACTATTTATTATGAATGCGAAATTGTGTGTGAATGTTTGTTACCTCTAAACACCACGACGGCTGGACAGATTTTTATGAAATTTGGAATAGAGGTAGCTATTAAACAGCATTAACACAATTGATAGTACTTTTATCCGCGGGATGAAACCGCGGATGAAAAGTATCATCAATCTTTGTGTAGAGCTCATCAGGAAAACGCGAGTACCTATGGTTTGATTAGGCACCTAAACCTAACCTACAAATAGGTTTAGGTATAGAGTTTCACATATTAGCTTACTAACTATTTACGTATCTAGATTTTCAATAATTTAGGTAGGTGTCTATAGGTACTTTGATGACTCTTTTACCATCCATTATCTAAAGCAAACATACGACGACAACGATTTCCGTTGACTAAGGCCAGTTTTTAGTTTTTCCACATTTGCCACTACACGTCGACGTGTAACTAAGTATTGAATGTAATCTAATTTTCTTTTATATTTTTCATTGCCTTTCATCGTTTACTATAATAATTATGACATTGGTGTTTTCTATGAATAACAGTTCTAAATTAATGACTATTAATGAGACATTGTTATTCATAATTCAGTTTTTTAAGTAATTTGTGTTCACGAGTTGTGATTTATTTATCAATAATTTCATTATGATTATGCAATTATTTATTGCGTGATAAAGGAAAGGTGAACTTGTCTTTCATTTCAGAATGGTTTGAAACCTTGACAGAGGATACCAACATCTGTAGGTATTTAAACCGTTACCTATAATTCCTTCTCCCAGCGACCCGATATCGAAAACGCGTGTATTGTTATTCTGGTATTTCAGAAGTTAAGTTACCAGCTACCCAGTTAATACTCGCCTAGAGAGTATTATGTAGGTAGGTACCTATACCATAACGATAATAGTCATTTTGTAAAAACTGAAAAATTGAACAGCACAAAGATCAATTTAATTTAGGCCGCCAAGGCCTGAAGATTGTGCCAGAACAATTCGAGGAAGATTATTTGCTATATAGCTAGAGCTGATTAACACACATATTGCAAATTATGTTTTTGCATATGAAAGTGGAATTTCCATCGAATTCTGTTACGTGAATTGGACATCAAGTAGTAAGAACCGCACCAGCGTTCGTCGCCTCCACCTCGGTTGCATCACGATCGGCGCTCGCTGGCTTTGCGCAATAATGACCCGCTGTGCCGTAAGCGCACAAGCCGCTCACAATCCTGCTCAAACAACCGCAAGGTATTCGAAAGCCTTGAAGTTGAAACTTAATTAAGACTAAATTGATGAACATGTCTCGAAGACAATATTATCATTGTAGCGATCGGTATCTCTTGTTAACAGAAAACAAAATATACCTAATAGGTACTAACAACAAGGAACTTATATTATTATATAGTATACGATAAGTTCCTTGCATACCAATAACTAAGCTTGTATGCTTATATAAGACTTATCTTCCTTAGGGTGGGTTTTTTCACCAATAGGTAAGGTAATGGTTAAAATTTTGATTGGAATTTGTTAGTTTTTAACCATTATATAGTATAGGAGGACATAGGAAATAGTTACGTATGGGCCCAGATAATATAATACCTATAGTACAGACGCCTCATCCCATACAACGGCATAACGCGGGCTATTTTACGAATTATTTTATTTCTGCATAACGCGAGATTATCAAGCGACATTTATTGCGTGTTGGCGCAGTATAATTGGCTAAATGAATACACTGGACACTAACTATATAGTAACTCCCTAGACACGATTACTACATTTTTTCAAGTGGGGGGGGTATGGGCTATAGTATATTAAACACTACCAATTTTATTAAAATTACTTAACATCTATGTGCCCTTTCATTAATTTACTACGTTTCAATTTCAATCACAATATACCTATAACTACTTATACCTATTCAAGTATTCATTCAACATTTAGGTATCTACTACTACGTCTATAGTCCCGATTCATGGGATTTGTATCATTCAGACTACCATAAAAGGTAAGCACGACGCGGAAGCTACTGGGGTTTCCTACTTTATCATCATAATAGCTTCGAAAGTCGCAAATGTGGCACCTACTCCTGGGATGATTTTCCTCAAAAAGTTTCCAACAGTTTAAAATCAGCCAAGCGCGAGTCGGACTAAGGGAAGCAACGGAAGCAACGCACGAAGGGTTCCGTGCCATTACCTAAAAAACGAGCATAAAAATCACGTTTTTTTTATGGGAGCCCCCTCCATTATTTATTTAATTCTGTTTTTAGTACATATTTGTTGTTATAACGGCAACAGCAAAAGCATCATCTGTGATCAACTGTCCAACCATAGATCCTCTATTTTTTAAAGGATCTGTGTATCTAACTATCACGGTTCATGAGATACTGTCTACTGACAGACAAACAAACAGATAGACAGACAAACAGACTGACAGCGAAGCTTTAGTAATAGGGTTCGTTTTACCCTTTGGCTATATACGGAACTCTACAATTCCAGCGGTTCTTTAGTCTATAAATTTTACTCACTGGATAAACTGCAAGAACAACGCTGACATTGAGGGCACATTGCTTCCAATGCCGCAACGCACAGCGCAGAGTGACCGCGTACAAAACGCATGTTGCGATCACCAACACCAGCCCGCAGGACCATAACACCCAGGCGTATGTGTCGAGAGCTGGAAAGTAAAGTTCTAATTGTAAAATATGTAGACGAATTGTTTTGTACCTACTTGAAAAAATTTTGGTATAAGGTAGGTAAGTATACCTACCTACGTATTTTCAACAGCTAAAAATAAAATAGTCTAGAGGCACCCCGTAGCACTTTTAATAGTTTTTCAGTATAGGAACTCTCAATTTTCTGGGTTTAAAGTATACTTAACCACTTATTGTACAGAGGTCAATAGTTCAATACCTAGTATCTGGTAAACTGCTCCGACTTTTTATAGCAATTTGGTATTCTACTTAATAAACCACTTACTGGATTTCCCGAGGAATAATTGTATTAAATATAGGTACATATGTACTTAGGTATATTATATATACTACATGCCACGTAAGTAGCTATATAGAGCTAAATGTTTGTGAAACCATGGTCTTCCATGAAATTAATCATGGTGTGCGTTAGGTACGTGCCTGTAACAATTAGACAACGACAGTTTGAATAGCAAACTCAACTCAAGCCAGACGAATGTCAAAGGCTAAAATGATTGTGATGGTGATCACATCAGAAAACCCTGGAATGTAGACCAGCCATAAAAGGATAAATTAATCAAAGATGTTAGTTAGTAATTGGTAGGTGTATGTAAGGATAAGTATTCATGTAGACAATTGCTAATTGCGAACATAAGTACCTACAAGACCATACAGCCAGTGAAAGATTGACGAAAATGTATGAAATGCGTGTAAATAAGATATCATTATAGAAATTAGGCCACGCCTATGGACCCTACCAGTTACCTCCACTCCATGTTTGACTCATAAACCTAATATCCCACAAACCTTTAAAATTCATGACCACGAAGAGGTATTTCTACAAATAGAAACACGCAAGGGGTCAATCATTGTAATTTACAATCAAGCGAGAACCGCGCGTTTCCCCAATTTTCTACTCTTTTTGGACTAAGTAAAGATATAAGTACGACTTCACGTACAGTACTCCACTTGTTAACGTTGTGTTATGAATACCTATTTTAACACTTAAACTTAAAACTTATGGCTCTACACTAAATATTACCTTGTTACACTAAATATTGTTTTTCCTCTTTTTAGTATCTAAGACAATAATTTATTAATTTTATTAAAATGTTCTCCTGGTTGAGGAACTAACTAGTCATTACTACAGTAGGTACCAACATTATACATATCCCACATCCCACAAAGACTGAGTCTCTATACTTATAACAAGGAAATCTGTTTATTTTATTAATTACCCTTACTTGTATACCTAAGAACTAATTGGCATGCGAGTACACTTATTGTTTTCAGAATCAACCAACATTTAGGTAGATGTATTATACCTAGTGCAGTCAGAACTTAAAAATATGCAATAGGAATGTTCTACCATTATGTATGAATGAGCAATACCTGCTGGCTCAGGCTCACGCATCAGGTATTTCGCACTTCATGCTTCGTTAGCTGTTCTCCATTTCTTTCGAAACATTATTTTTCTTGGGTGCTTACAAATGTTGAGAATTAGAATGGCATATAAGATGCCTATCAGGGGAAGAAAATTAGTCTGACGATAAGCTGGCGATCTTTATTCCGCTTAACTAAGAAATTAAATGTAAGTCTACCTTTCTCAGGATGACTCAGATAAATTAATATGAATAGGTAATAACTATCCATCTCCCTCCCTTTCATTAAGAGAATTTAATCTGTGGTTTGATCACCTGCAGTTAGTATAGGGGCCGACATCTTCCTATACGGAACTTTGATCATTTCCATCACTGGTTAGTCGGTTCTGACTTCCGCGACTGGGAGACGACATGCCTTGCCATTCCATCTTGCTAATTTTCAATTTTTGAGATCTTTGGTGATTCTAATTCAAAGTAGTAGAAAGAATTAGTCGTCCAAAGTGGCGTTGTATACATATACGGGATCGGATGCCTATGTTCAAAGCGGTGCAGTTCATTTGGTTAATGGATGTTTTGAAGAGGATGATTAATATAAAGTTATACCAAAATTAAATCCTACGAATTCGTAGAAATAATATGTTTTACGTAGAATTGTGATGTTATTTTTATAATTTTATTTCACCCAATTTTATCTAAAGCTTCTCGTCTATGATGATTACCTAAAATATTGCAAATATTACAAAATTGGTAGTGGTGGTAGAGTTGTCTGCGATAACCATGGGGTCCATCAGGTACAAACTAAAAATAGCCCGAACTTGATAAAAATGTAGTAATCGTGTCCTGAGAGTTGTTAGTGTCCACCAGTGTATTCATTTGGCCGAATACTTCACCAACACGTAATAAATGTCGCTTGATAATCTTGCGTTATGAAGAAATAAAAAAATTCGCAAAATAGCCCGCGTTATTCCGTTTTATGGGATGAGGCATCTGTACTGTAGGTATTATATTATCTGGGGCGATTACAAATAGTTCAGCTATTAGATATCAGTAGGAAGTAGGAACTACTATTTTAATATCTGTGATATCAGCATCAGGAACAGCACACCTTTGAAAGGTTAGAAACTACAGATAATTAGCCACAGATCATAATTATAGTAAGAGTGTAAAGGTGCCAAAAATAGCCCAATTGCAATATTTTTTTAAAATTTTGAATCTAGCACTTTTTGCCGTAGTACAAAAAAGCTGAAAAATCCTCATTCATTATCAAATACTTTAGAAGATACCTTACAGATAATCATAAGGTTATCCTTATTAACTGCTATCCATCCAGTGTCCATGCATTGGAATGCTTCCGAGATCAGGGAACACTTATAAAAAGTTCTCGACTGCCCTTGACTTTACAGATGAGTTGAGTAACCTATGCGTCGGCGAGACTACTTGAGCTTCCGGATTTGGAGGGCACCCAGCCACCTGCACAAGGGTAGGTCACCGGACTTCCGGTCCCATTACTCAAAAAGTTAAGCCCATTTATATTATTTATAGAGTAAGATATGCACGCACATGATAAATTAACAAAAAAAAATAGGTGGCAATAAAAATTTAAAAATATGGTTGATAAGTTATAAGCTCAAATAGTCACAAAACAATATAGGGGAGAGTTGGGTCTATCGCGCCTGGGGATCATCCTAATAACTAAGCTGTTAAGATAACATAAAAACGTAATATTATTATACCTAATTTAAATACCTAAAATTTCGCTATTTCATATATTGCTAAATAATAGTAGCTTACTACCTATGTGTAGGTACTAGGTAAAGTACTCTAGGTAGTTAAGTAGGTACGGTACAGGTTGGTAGGTGACAAAATCATGGAGTGAAAGTTAATTATGACAATGATCATGAAGCAGCATGACATTTATATTAATTTTATAGACAAGCAAGGCAGTGATTGCGATACCTACTAGTTGTTAAAATTAACATGAAATGTGTTTTGTTTATTTATTATTTTTTCGTAATAAAAATATCACATTTTTTTAATTCACTAATTATTCTTATTGTAAAAATTGTGAATGAACCCGTGTTTATAAATAAATGTTAAGAACATTAATTTAGTTTCTGATGGTTCATAAAAGCAAAAAATCCATTAAGTAAAATTTTGATTTTCTTCTTTTTTGGCTTTTCTTTTCTACAATAAATGGTGCCAGTAATTTTATCTGGCGGCTCACGTATATTATTAGATTGTGCTACAAGGAACCAAAAATATATAACGTATTTAGGGCGAGAGCCATTTTTGAATCCAGAGCAAAGCAAAGGATTCTAGTGTAGAATCTTGAGCGCAGCGAGGGGTTCTCGAGCAGAATCCTAAGCGTAGCGTAATCAAAACGGTTAGGTATGTTCTTACCTGTAATATATGTGCCAAAATCAGGTTCCAGAGTGTAGCTGTGGCACAATACCGTTGAGTTTATAGCATTGTTCGTCGATGGAAGTGCTTTGTCAGCAATATGACGGGCCGTTATGACTCTGTTGCTGTTGCTGCCTTCATCCAAACCACCCATTATATTACCGTTTTTAAAAATTTCAGTTAAGTAAGTAAACTTGTTTTTACAACATAACGTTTATATTGCAATTTATTCACCAGCACGTTGTTTTGAAATTCACGCGCTAACTGATTGCGGTTTATGAACGTTACGAGCGTTAAGGTGAAGGCATCCGACTATACTAGCGTGCCGATGCCGGCCGCAGTCGCACGTGAAGTGTGAAGGCACACCCACCAACTGAACCAAACCCAACCCAACCACCCGCGTTGCTGGTAATTTGGTATCACTGCTCCGAGTCGAGCTTCGAGTCGCCCCAACTTGAGTCAAGTTGCATTCACTTTCTTTCGACATTTGTTAGGCCCGTCTGCGCAATACCCCACCATAATAACGTCTTGAGATTTCAAGCCCTTTTATGTACAATTATTATCTATACGTAAGTAATATATATGTCTATGCCTACGTACCTACTAATAATTATGTACTCACAATTTTTAGGATCAATCGTAAGACTGATTGATATGTTTTCATATCGATTTTAATCTGTGGGTAATAGTGTTTTATTTTATTTTTAGTATTATTTTATCTTATACGTATCTTTTTGTATTTTTGTATTTTTGTATTTTAACATATGGGTTTTTTGCCTGAAATAAAACATTTTATTATTATTATTATTATTATTTATATCTTAGGTAGGTAGTGTAGGTACCACTCAATCTAAGAATATCAGATTCAGATTCATTCAGATGTTTAATGCTTCCATAGTGTACAGTGTTGCCACCCTAATTTTCTGTTTTAGGTACAAATTCTACTGGTTTTCTATAATTTTAGAGCCATCTGATACAAATTGCAATAAACATACAACATAGGGCATACAAAAGTTGCTACTACATTATTATTGGGGAAGATCCTGTAATACATTATTTTCATTTCTCTGTTTTCGGCAAATTGAAACAAGATCAATTAATATTTTGTTTATTACGTGTTTTCGAAAGTGGTTATTTTAAAATAATGAATCCTGATTTATCTTGTGAACAAACTCCCCAAAAAGAAATAAGTAGTAATAATTAAATATGAACAATAGCCCAAAAATCATAAGATCCAAAACAAATAGCAAAGAAAGTGAAATCAAAATGGCTTGCTTTATAGCTGAGCATAATCTACTTTTTTTTTAACATGGACACAAACTAGCAGACGGCCCGCCTGATGGTACCATCAGTTACCGTCGCCTATAGACACCTGCAACACCAGGGGCGTTGCCGATGCGTTGCCTGTTTTTGAATACCTCGGCTAGTTTTCGTTAGAAAATTTAAAATATCTTATTAACTTCTTTGAGCACTTCTTAAATTTTCTTTGGAATAATAATAATGTGTGTACACTAAACACCGTTTCTATGAATTTTAACGTGTTTTATTCAAACAGTAGATTTATTGTTTTGAAATGACAAGTTTTACTGTTTTTTTTTAGGCTGTCGTACTGTTTTTTAAGCTGTTGGGGTTGGCAACACTGATAGTGTACAAGAGGTGGAATATAAAATTAAGTCTAGGTTCATTATGGACCGACAGATTTTGACACTAATGATAGTGTCAAAATCTGTCATTAGTGTCAAAACCTGTTATAATGGCACCATTCATGAACCGTTATGACACAATTGAAATAGCAGAATTCAGGCCCGGGTCTCATTCAGACACAAAATCCATCCGAAGGGTTATCTCGTAGCGTAGGAGTGTTATCATCTAACGGTAAGTATTATTATACCCATAGATTTAGGATGTATAAGCCGGTTCAATAAAGAAACGAATCGAAAATGGCGGCGCTAATCATGTCCTCTCGCTTGCACAGTAGTGCCGACTATACCACTCTTTAGACGTAACGTTGACAAAAAAATAATCAGTCTTGATTTTCAAACTTACATATTGTTTTAGACTTGCTGTATAATAGTTAAAGCACTTTGTAATGTTGCCTATAATTATTATGCTTAGCGCTTGGTTCTCTATATTCGATTAAAGTTACGATTACCTTAACCAGTGAGTAATACTGATCGGGACGTAAAGGCGGCGAGTAGTTCTTCCCAGTTTCACGAACGAAAACAGAGTTTCGATCAGCTACTCAGTGGGTAAAAATTTAGGGTGATCTGTAGCAACGTCAACTGTTCATTTCGTTCCTTCAATAGTCACCCGTCTGCTGTTTTTTTTTTTGTTATATTTTGGCTCCACATATAGTGTATTTAGCCAGTGTCAAGTATTATATTTTCATCGTATTATAAAATATTTAACGCAATGTTATGTCCTAGTCATAGTCATAGTCCAGTCTAAGTCAGCTAGTCAATGTCCTTTCTAATTCATTTTCCAGCAAAGTGGTGGCAACTTTACTAGAAGCTTCTATGGAGTTTTGGAAGCAACACGAAGAATCACGTTCCACCACATTATATCACTTGCCCTCACTCATGCTCGTAATTCAGCACTTAATGCGTAAAACGCCACCAATTATAAACATTAACACTGGAAAAAGCATAAGTTTTGAAAAATAATACAATGCAACGACGTGAACTTATCCGCGTTCCCGCCAAAACTCTCTGACTGCTGTTAGTGACGCCATTTTGGGTTTGTTTTTTATTTTTTTTTGACATTTTTATGAGCCAGCTATATGCTGCGGTGCGGTAGGTGCCCTTCAAAGAGTATTTATTCCCTACCTAAAAACAGTAAGTAGGTAAGGATTTACCTTTACAAAATAGGGTATCAACTAATTAAATTAATGTAATGAGGAATGTAATACGAATTTAGATTACATACCTACAGGTACCTGAAATATGGTTTTATCTTGACGCAATAATAAAAATTAAAACAACACAAAACAAAAATATCATAATATTATATAAGTATTTAAACATATTATAATTGAACAAAAACTTTTTTAGTAGTCATCATCATCATCATTATCATCAGCCTGAAGACGTCTACTGCTGAACATAAGCCTCCTCCAAAGAGCACCACTTTGAGCGGCTGCTAGCTTCCAGTATCCATCGGTTTTCCACGGTTCTGAGCGGACTGTTTTAGTAATTAAATACAATGATTTCTATATTCATAAGTATCTGATCTCGAAATAGAAACGAATAGTCGATGTTTTTATAGCAGTAGCGTTATCAACAGGGTTGGTACTTTTTAGTTCCGTTGATCTCAGTATTTGTGGCATGCAAACTATAATAATAAATTACAAACACATGCAAGCTTGCAACAAGTTTTGCTATAGCCGTCGGTTAACCGTACTAATCGGCAGCTGATGTGTCCTGTAAGTAGCAGCCTGGTTTACGGGTCGGCTAGCGCTACTCGGACATTCTGAAATTCGTTACTGTAGTTAAAAGTGACATTACGTGGTGGCTAACCAAATCGGAACTTTACTCGAATATAGAGAACGAAGGCCTTAGTGTCTACGATAATTTAATTTTATCATTTTAAGTAAGTACCTAATCTAATTTTGACTTGTAAAGGTGCTAAAAATAGCTCTCTAATAAAATTTTTGACTTCTGACTTTTTGAACGAATTGGTAAAAATGGCTGTTCTTTCTTTGTAACCAACATCATGATACTTAGTGGTGGTTTATGAGTTCTACCAGTATTTTGAATCTATTATATCTATCTATATATTGAAAACAGACTAATTTCATTGTTGACTGTTAGTTACTTCGTTCACTCAAAAACACGTGATTTTTTTTGAACCTATAGGTACTATTTTAAATAAAAAGGGACTCGGTCTTGTTTGTTCATATTATTATGGACCTAATTTTTTTGTTTGCTGACTGTACTGTCTGTCAACGCAAGCACAAGTCGCCATTTGGAGTTTTGGCGGGAACGCGGAAAAGTTCACTTCGTTGCATTGGTTGCTTTGAAGAAAATCCGACAATGGCGGTTGTGAATTTTGAATTAATTTTTCAAAACCAGTGTATCTTGAACTTTAATGTGTAATAAGGGTGGATTATTATCCGTCAAGTGTTCGTGAACGTGCACGAGTGTTGGAAAATGGTTTTAAGTAAAACCATGCATTTTCGTTTTTGCTTCAACGGCCTTTTTAGAGCCTTCAGTAAAATATCCTCCATTTTACTGTTGGCGTTTTGACTGACAAAATATGACTTTGACTTGACATAACCGTACAAATTTTACTCACTTGTCATTGGCAGAATTATTACAAAAAAGCGATAGAAAGCCATTAAAGAAGTATTAATTATCAAAACTTGTGCTTTTTCCAGTGTTAATATTTAAAATTGGTGGCGTTTTACGCATTAAGTGCTGGATTACAAGCATGAGTGTGGGTGCAAGTGATATACAGTGGTATTCATAAACAAAGGTTGAACAAACCCCGAAAATCTATCATTCCACTTTTACCCAGAGATTAAATGCGTAATCATTCTTCTTTCACTTTCATAAACAATCACTGGAGAAACCCCTAACGGAACTGCATTTTAATTAAATACTCCACGATTTCAATCAAGTTATCTATGAAAATTCTGTCGAGTGTCATTTTGACGCGACTTTTGAACTATCAAAAGTCCCGCCAAAATGTCACCCGTCACGTCACTCACAAAAAAATTAAAAGAAATATTATTTTTGTATATTTTGTGTGCCTATTTTGTGTTAAATATATTATTTTAACTGGTAAATGTTGAAGCACTCGGTACCGATATACCTTATTCGTATTTTAAATGTCACGACACTTCACAAAATAATAAAATAACACGAAATGAAAGCAAGTGGACCGATTGGTTGACGAAATTCGGACAATCAGCATTCAGCCTCGGATCATGCCAGTTTGGGGGCTGCTTTTGTTTATGAAAGCTAGAATTTGCCTCACAGCGCCTGAATCATCCTCTAGGAGAGCCCCCACCTTGACTATGAATTCCAGTGTTAATGTGGTGAAACGTGGTTTTTCGGGTTGCTTCCAAAATTCCATAGAAGCTTCTAGTAAAGGTGCCACCACTTTACTAGAAGATGATTTAGACTGGAATTTGACTACCTGACTTAGACTGGACTATGACTATGACTTGACTTACGTGAAAATACTTATTCTATAACGATGAAAAATTACAATACTTGACACTGGCTAAATACACTATGCGTGGAGCCATAATCTAAGAAAAAAAAAGTCGCCAATTTAGATTCGTTTCTTTAATGAACCGGCTTATACCTACAACGAAAAAATTCTAGATCTGTGGGTATACCTACTGACTGGCTTAATAGCTCAGTTAGTAGAGGCCCTGCCTTTTGAACTGAGAGCTGTGGGTTCGATACCTGCCCAGGACACACATATTTGTGTGATGAACATAGGTGGTTGTTCTGTGTCTGGAAGGTTCCTGGGTGTCATATTGTATCATTTATATAGGTACGTATGTATTTACAAACAAAAAGTAAGTGTAGTATTCTATCAATTTTATCTGGTTCGAAATTCGCACAGTACCTACAATCTTTGAGCCTTTGATAAGCTTTGAGCTTAGGCCGTTTTAGAAAACAAAAAATATCCTTTCTCACAGAATTCCCCCTATTACATAGGTCCAGAACCGAAGTCTCCATACTTAACCTTGTTTGAACATAAATCAAACCATAGAGCACATTTTTTTATTCTAATGTCAGTTCCTCGTTCAACATACCATATAAATAGTATTACCTGATTTAGTCGGGTACCTAAATAAAAATCTAGCTAGATGTAAAATGTAAATAATAAAAATTATATAACGCCTACGTTAAAAAATATAAAATAATAAAATTAATTACCATCATACTACTATCTATAGACAAGAAAAAGGTCTATAGATAGCTCATGCAATCTTTTAATAAAAAGGATTCAAATTAAGTATAAGCAGCAGTTTATTCAACATTTCTTTTAATAACTCACGAGTTTTTCAATATTACCAAGTTAAAGGGATTAGAGAACAACAGTTATGTAGGTACAGGGCCTCAAACAAAATAATGTTTCATATTTTAGGATAAAAAAATAACCTTAAAAATGGGAAAACAGTGGGCGCGTGGAACGTTTATAGTTTACAATAAAACTATTATCAGTAATTGCACTTCTGTGTAGACATTACTATACTTACATTTATCAATCACTATTTACACAGTTACTATTATACTTTTATAACTATTATAATATAATTTGCAACTCAACTATGGTAGTAGGTATGTATGTAGGTATACCTACATGAAATTTATTTCTTATCATAGGTGTGAGGAAATGTATTTATGACACATGGCCTGATAAGAAAGAACGATAATAATTGTCTGCAGTCACATTATTCTAAATAATATACACATTTAGCTAGTATGTAACTTACTAAATATGTCGGTACCTATAATATATGTTCAGCTAGACATGGATCTGTTGGAAATCTATACAAAAGAAATCGGGTAATTATTCAGATGTCGTGTGGCAATACTGATTTTGACATGTCAACTTTTTATTGTGAAATGGTTCTAACTCTTCGTCAAATAGAAATAATTAAAATAATCTTATAAAAATACATGATTAAGGCCACTTACAAGTGGAATGTGATCGTGTGCTTCTGTGATTCATGCCTCGAGTGATTTCGGCACAGTTTTATCACGCAAGACGGCATTTTTTTGGTATGTATTGATAAGCACACCCAAGTAACGACTGATTTTGATTTTGACAGCTGAGAATCAATCACACCCAAAGTGGAGTGTACGGTTTTGCCCTGCTTTAATTTCGTATTAGGGGTCTGGTTATTCTGTTAATGGCCTTTGTGGAGAGGTGACCACAATTTTGCCAACCAAGACTCCTTGAGTCCTTGTACAAGTTTATGGCACAGCACAGATTAGAGAAAAAACAATGGGTACCGT
The DNA here is from genome assembly GCA_963580505.1 of Ennomos erosarius. Classification (NCBI taxonomy): domain Eukaryota; kingdom Metazoa; phylum Arthropoda; class Insecta; order Lepidoptera; family Geometridae; genus Ennomos; species Ennomos erosarius. The sequence continues at coordinate 6,045,964 of OY756992.1, read as the reverse complement.
TTTCTGCCTACGGGTGGGTTCCAGTACTTCCAGTTGGACTGCATTATTTTCTTTTAGAGTCTGGCTACTGAAAGTAGAGACAGAAAAAGCGCGGCAAATTAAAAAAATATCAGCATGGAAGCCCAAACTAAGAAGAAAACTTGGAAAAACTCACTTTGATTCCTTAATAATGTCACAGATATTGAAATAGTAGTTATGGTTATGTTTTACCGTTTTGCATAAATATTTTCAAGTTTTCTTCTTAGTTTGGGGCTGCCATGCTGATATTTTTAATTTTGCCGCGCGTTTTTTAGTCTGTACTTTCATTAGCCAGACGATTAAAAAATAATCATTGTTTATGAATAAGACCATATTTTCGTTATTTTTGTTATTTCGACTGTCAAAAACTATCACAGGTTTTTTAGTGGAACTAGTGAAATGACTTGGTGAACGAAAATAACGATATAATATGTTAATTCAGTGCAACTGGAACGCACCCTAAAATGGGACATAAAGACAATGTTGCCAGAAGACAAAATAATTGATGTTTTCTCGTTCTGTTGTTCTGTGTGTTTTCTCTTATCTGTGTTTTATATCTGTGACACAGACTACAAGTCAGGTAATTCATCTGAAGTTTGATATTCTTAGTCCACGTGACATTGGCAAAATTGTGGTCACCTCTCCACAGAGGCCATTAACCAAGAGTTGAAGTTGAAGTTCATCTGAGCTACAAGTGAATATATAGTTATATACTACGAAGCATCAACATCGAAGTATCCACTACCTAGTCTGTGTGATATAATAATATCTATATGTTATAGGGCGAATTCTGTGATCTATAGTAACTAGTGATAATGCGAGTAACGTGGTTTTTTGTGTTGCTTCTAGTAAAGTTACCACCGCTTTACTAGAGCATGACTTGGTCTGCGACTACCTGAAGACTAGACTATGACTAAGACTTGACCTTACGTGAAATATTCTATACCACGATGAAAAATTACAATACTTGACACTGGCTAAATACACCACAGACATCTAATATAAATATATGTGAAAATGTGGATACATAAGAAAAAAAAATCAGCGCTCAGATGAACAATCAGCTACTCCCTTCTAGATGTCGCTACTGGTTGCTTTAACGTATTATATTCATTGATCTAGGGTATAAACGTCCGTGGTTATATTTATTTTTTTTGTATGTGTAACATAGATTTATATATCAGGATATGCCCGAAGGAACATTTTATTAAGTCAAAATGGCGTGAGAAAAGTCAGCGCCATCTATTAGATTTCGCGTGAACTACGACAAGATGAGAAAATTAGGTGCCTATCGCTGCCATTCAGTGTTGCCAACCGTTCGATTTAAATCGTATTTATACGATCTTTTTGGCCCCAATACGATGTGCGATCGTGAATCCGAAATCGTACGCATAACATACGACCTTTTCAAAGCTTGTAATGTTCGTAACAAAATAAAAAAAAAATACAATAAATCAAGTTCATTTTGTCGAAAAGTCAATAACGTCTAGAGTCATAAACCAAACCATCACACTACATAATCTAATCGTCTTACTAATTTTATTAAATTAAGCAGGTGGCGTCCAAGTACTTTACGCGCATTATGCATTTTAATTTGCGTCCTCATTTTTTTCGTTTCGTGTGGATCATTATGAAATGTGTCGGGAGTTTGGTAACCAAACTGTCGCCGTTATATGTATATAAAAAAATATATAAATTAAGAATTTTTTTCTATACTTTTTCTTGCTTTTTTATGTTCTCTATTGTTTCAATACTTAATAAATGTATTATTGTAATCTCGAAATATATTAAGAAATACCAAATATTACATATTGTGTAGTTGTGTATCCTAAAATATTGAATCAATGGGGTAGGTATTATAAATTACATTTTTAAATAATTTTGCATTTTCGTTCAAATTTCTACGCGTACTATCTTTTTTCGGGAAATTGTAGCAAAATAAGACCTTTTCACGTCAAAGGTACGATTCCCTAAAAAATAATGTTGGCAACACTGCTGCCATTATGTCCGTCAATGTTTATGTTTACAATGATTATTCCAAATATAAATTCGATTATTTTGTTACAAAACAGAGTGTAATATTGAAAATATTGAATTACTTGAGGTAAGAAACTTGGTCTTTCTTTTTACTGCACTTTTGAGTATAGATTGTGCAACCCTTCACAATACAACTTGACATATTTTGTTTGTGACATTCGACCGATGCCTTCTAACTTCCATCACAGACTGAGCGCTAGTGGATGCCAATCTGTGAAATTGGCTCCCACTTTGAAGCGACGTTTTAACCTGTCATTAGGCCTGTCCTTTATATATATGTCTATGATGTGTAACAAAATTATTCGTAACGTGACAACCGTGTCGTTCGACAAATAAATAACATTTGTATAAAAAGTTTTAGGTACTTAAACCTAACAAGATAACATGAATGGGTCATGGGTGTCCATGGGGGTCACATCACAGTAATTATAAATTAATGTCAATTAACTTTATGCTCTAAAATATTTGTTATATTTTAAGTAAATAGTATAGTTTAATTATTAGGTACTTATATCAACAAAATAACAACAAATACTAGCTTTTATTTTTTTGTCTCGTGCAAAAATTAAAAAGGTTGATTTGATTTTGTTGTAAATAAAGTAGGTAAGGTAGGTTGGTACCTAGGTCAGGATAACTGAATGTTTATCGATTTTTTTCTACTAAATTCAGGTAGGTACTGTAATCCTACTTCACTACTTCCTATAAAAATAATCAAATTAGCTTTCATCACCAAAACGCAAAAAACAGGTTTTTCTTTTTGTTTCAATAATGCTCTAAGTTTCAACAGATAAGGCTGGATTAGACTTAAGTTGCGCAATAATAGGACCATAGACATATATATAGATCTATGTATAGGACTTACCTTTTGCTTGTTATTAGTTACTAACTAAAAACGAGTAACGGTTGTAGATAGGTACCATTACAATAAGTTTCATTATAGACATTGCATTTTACTAACTATAATTATGTATCAATTATTTGTCTTGCAGTTGCTTAATTAAGTGCCTACCAGGCTAATAACAAATAAACTATTTGAAAAGACTTGAGTCACAATTAAATCTATGGTCACAATATCTATTAAAATAAATAATGACATAAAAATATGTTTTATAATAATAATAATCTCATAATAGGTCTAGGTTTACCAAAATGACCAAACGGCAAATTCTCAGAGTAGGAAAATAAAAACAAACATTTGTCTGGTCTGCCAGGCAAAGTTTATAGTAGGTGACGATGTTGCTCATGGACTGGAAAAAAACGGAGGGCAATGTCCGTTTTGAGTTCAGCGGGTTGAACGAAACCGCAGAATAATAAGTAATAAGTGTATTAAATACAGCTACAGCTTTTTTTTATCAAGAACCACCATTTCTATTGTCTTAAACGTAATAAATACTTATAATGATACAAAAATAAGAATGTCATTTAATTAGGTACAAAAAATAATACGGAATAATAATTTGAGGTTATGCACATGTGATATGTCTATATTTACCATATAATTATCTAAATTTCAAAATGACATGACAATACAATATCCAAAACGAAGAATTCTAGGTATTCTAGTTGCTACTTGGTAGGTAGGTAGGTACCTATCTACTTACAATACAATAAAAAACACCACTGTTGATACCAAGATTAATAAACTAGTAGAAATGAGAATAGTTAGATAGGTAGGTACAATGGGTAAGGTCCTATGTTTTAATAAAGCACCTAGATGGCAAACAAAAAGAATAACAATAAACTATTACAAATAATATTCGATAGTATTAATTAGGTAATCTGATGTAGTTTTCAGCGTACTAAAATAATTAGTTCCTAATTATGTAGGTTCATTACAAATACTTAGATAAGTAGGTACGGTACTTATAACTAGTAATAAATATTTAAAACTTATGTCACTAAAGGAACAAATATCCAATTAGAAAGCTAAACATTCAAAGTTGTAACACATGCTTTTATTTTGATAAACCGACAGACTTCCTAAACTACTGCAAAGATAACACCATTTTGGCCTATCGTCCTATCGAGTTCTTGTGTTTATTTACGTCCACTGTATTGTTTGTATACAGCCCGGCACGACTGCGCATCTGAGTACGTCATTACCCCTCCCTTGTACCCCCTCAGAGACCCGTATTTCCTACGCTGGGTCGAGCCACCTCACTCGCTCATTCATTCGGCATTCGCAATTGTTGTCGCGCGCAGTTCCTTTACCGGTGAAATTCTAGTCTCTGTAAATTGAAACCCATACTTTCAAATTTTAATAGTGTTATAAATTACCATGTTGAAAGAAAGGTCAAGATTTGATAACCGCAATACCTCTGAAGAAGATGGGCGTCCATTAGCAAAGAGTAGACTACCTGCCATTGATGAACTCACCCTTGGCCTAAAACAAAAGCTTCACCTACAGGCTCGGGCTAGAGCTGCGCCATACTATATTAGAAAGCAAGAACCCGTTGATCTTGTAGACAGGTTGTTGGAACAACGTGCCCTTGTCGCTGAAGCTGTGCGGAGATTACAAGAAAAGAAACAGACCTGTCATGAAATATCTGTAGATTCGTAATTTATAAACAAAACATTTTAGATGTGAAAGTGTGAAACGTGTTGTGAAATCGCTTGTGTGTAAGAAACGTGTCGGATTACAATGGTGCTATATGCGGAGAGCGTGCAAGAAAGAGATGGCCAACTATGACGTGTCCCAGACAACACGAGTCACGAGAACGAATCAAAATGGCCGCTCAAGTTCTACAATCATAATATTTATTTTTCGTTTTATAGTGACCTTACTGATCATGATCAATGTACTGAATGACGTAACTAGCCTCTAATTTAGTTAAATTGTATTGATTACAGACTTGTTTTCTAATATTTGCTTACTAGATACCTACATTTAACGACTTTATGTCAATTTGAAACATTTCCAACATTATTTATTAGATAATCGTAAAACGTCCGAGCTTTAACTATTTGTTAATTTTTCCTAATTTATGTAACAAGGTTATTGGGAAATTCTCAATATCTTGCATGTCGATTTTTCATCTTGTGTCAGCTTATAAAGCCTAAATAAGTAGTAATTTTTCTTTATTACCTAATCATAATAACAAGAATTATACGTAGGCCAATTCTATCATTAACTTAATTGTAAATGGCTAACAAATTGTAATTCTACTTCATTACGGAGTTTCAGATCTCTGCCGCAAGTGATTGTGGGAATAACAGTACATTGTACACTGTACCTATTAAGTACAGTTACTTCCTCGCATGTACCTAGTAGTAAGAAAAATCCAATAACTAGCGCACAACGCGGTTTCAAAAGTATCATCCTACTTTGAACTATTGTCGTTATGCAAAATAGACGATTGATTAGGCAATAGTTAATTTGTATTTTAATTAATATAACATATACCTAATTATTTGATTAATAAAATCAATGTAGTAATAATTTACAATGGTACCAAGTTTGGTATAAAAATCAATGTAATATTACATCTGTGCATGTTTTAGTGCATTTTGTGATTATTAGATAGTTTAATTTTATCGTTGATCTTGTGATTTAGATATTAAATATAAAATAAATAAAGTAAATTTATTGTTCGTTTTAATCCCAGTCCATTATTATTGTTTTATAGCTACGTTAATACTCATTCATTTATTGCAAACATTATGGATTACGTAAAAATACCCAGTCTCTGTTCTACATATTATGTGAATAAGTATACTACATCATATTATGTTATTTTACTATGTTAATATAAAACGAAATTTAATTTTAATAACAAACAAGTAAGTATCCAGTACATTTATTAACCAGTAAAAATAAAAACAGGGTTCCTAGTAATTAATAAATGAGGTACCTAGAAAGGTAATTTTCTAGGAATCCTAGATTACATAGGTATAAAAAATAAGGCCAATGGATAGACCGTTGGTCAATCATGCAAGCAATCGTGCACGGGGTAAGCAAAGCATGTCACATCACTGCGATGAGTGAGAGAGTTTCATAAGTGTTCTGTGATACCATGCCTGCCAGGCTGGTCATTCATTAAATCATGGATGAGGTCAGTGAATTCGTCTACCTCTGCCATCTATTGGCGAGTAGGAAATATTCTGTCATTTTTTTTATTTTGTTCGCCCTATTGGGTAGATATTCTGTCATTTGCAGTCATAATGACAGATTGTTGACACATCCTCTTCCTTCCATAGTCCGTGGTTCAACCCACAGATTAAAGAAAAAAATACACTATAGCCTGGCCTCTTCATCTGGCCCGCCATTAACCAAGAGTTGAAGTTTACTAAAATTGTTACTTTTTGGTTACTTTCTGAGGCAAGGGTTAACATGGCAATAAAAATAGGTACACGGTTCACACTTAGATCATCTATAAATGGAGATGTTAATGCTGTAATCCGCAAGCACCATTTTTCTGCCAATTTATACGGGGGACGAGGTAAACACGTATAGCACACTCGCAAACCACTCGTGTAAACGCACGCCGCACACCATCTTAAAACACGCACACCGTTATATAAACTAGCGTAGTTACGCAGAGTCTACTCGCACATTATGATATTGTAGATGCACAAGTAGCGCCATATGAGCGGCAGAGGGGAACGCCTTGCCTTGCCCCCTCCTTTTCTAAATGCTCTAAGGGTTTACACGATCAAAGTAAATAACCGGTCAAGTACGAGTCTCACGAAGGGTTTTGTACCATTATCTATAAAAATGAGCAATAAATGAAAAATAACGTTTGTTGTATAAAAAAAATACAACAAACGTGATTTTTTAACTTAAGTACGTATTTACTTGAGTATTACTTATTTACTATTTACTTATTTTATTCAATTTTTTAGTATTTGTTGTTATAGTGGCAATAAAAATACATAATCTGTGAAAATTTCAATTGTTTAACTGTCACGGTTCATGAGATACAGATTACAGATTGGCTGGTGATTGACGGACAAACAGACGGACGGACAGCGGAGCCTTAGTAATAGGGTCAGTTTTACCCTTTGGGACGGCACCCTAATAAAAATTACACCGTTGGCACGGCTTCATATACGCCCAAACATTCGCTGTTGCATTGGCGCGCAAAAACTTCGCTGTCAACTATCCTCGAAATTTTTGTGACGCGCCGTTCAGTACACACAGTCAATTTGTTTGCCTGCTACGCGACTGATGAAATAAATGGAGTATGCAGTAGCGTTGTATTGAATGTCAGTGAATAATTAAGTTTTACAAACTGTAAGAGTTTTATTTTACGATTACAAAAATACTTTAAAATTCCTTATCAATATGAAGTAAACCCATTTTTTTATTATTTGTCTGCCAATCTGGCTCTTTGAATACGGATCACGATTGTGGCGGGATATGGCGGCAACAGAAATACTTGGGCCCTAAAATCGATAATATCGATATATCGCGCTAAAAACGCGTACCGAATGGCCGTGAGCGCGACAACGAAATCTCTTGTAAACGTCATGACCGACGCCATCTTGCGATATTGCCATCCGTGATTGGTTGTTCTAAGTCACTGACAGCGGTCAAAGTCATGAGTGCAACAAAGTTGGGCGTTATAACATCTAGCAGGTCATATAATTCATTAAAAATTTCTAATCTTCTAATAAATTATAAAAATCTGAGCACCTTGTTATAATATTTATTGTGGTGCATCTTTTGGCGCCGCGCTCACTGCTTCTCAGTCTAACATCTATTATTTAATACAACGTCGTCTAACAAAATCTACATGCAGCTTTTCGCACCGCACACACTAGTTATAGCTACCTGTCGTCTGTCGGGCGTCGATAGGCTATTGACCTGTTGTATGTGGCGTATTTCGTTATAATGACGCATTTTACTGACATGAATATGAACTCTAATGCCATAGCTTTAAGGATTAATCTCATCTACACTAAAATATAACAGTTTGACTGTTATATTTTTTGGTCATGTGGATTTTGAGCTGGCAAATATGAACTCTCACGTGATAATTATAAGGTCGAATTTTATCTAAATTAAAATATAACGATTTTAAAATATATTTTACGTTTGAGTGAAGTTTGACTAATATAATCTTTCATGCGATAACATCGGACTAATATTTTTATCTATACTAAAATATAACGATCGTAAATTATAATGTAAGTATTACGTACGATAGGATCGAGTGAAGTGCGTTCATTCTGAGATTTGCGAGAACGTTTTGACTTTCGATTTTCGTTTGACTGTTGTTGTTATTTTTACACAACAGTCAAACGAAAAATCTGTTTTGATGTTTTAATTGCGATAGAAATTGAGTTACTTCGTTCATTGTTTAATACAGCCCTAATTCCCATAACAATACAATGCAGAATAATAATTACTGTACGTCCATTTTCCAAGTTCCAGTAGAAAATAAAATTTTAGCTATGTAAAATTCAATTCAAAACCACGATTTCTAGTATCTAATTGCACTAGATATATTCACGGATTCATAATGATTCGAAAATAAAAATTTCCATTAGTCCCGTGCGCCACAACATTTGTAAAATTAAGTGGAAATATTTTTTACCGCTACCTACTTCAAGTTTAAGACCCTTAAAGTAAGGAGTCATGGTTCATTTTTCAAAAGTCGTTCCTGCCAAAATGCTGTTTACTTTGCCGTCTTAGTCGCGTACGTGTCGTCGCGGTAATAATCTAAAGTATTTTTATTTATCGGCGGTCTGTCACAGCTCCTGTGAAAAAAAAATACTATGTTTGTCCCTCTCTGATACGCTACAGACGTCTTCGTAAGAAAAAGATGCACTTATTACTTTAGCACGCTCTCATAGACTCGCGCACAAGTCACAGTGTCACTGCTCCCGGGGGTATTTTGTCACTGTGACTGACTATGACTTTCTTTTATCAGTGACTTTTACCTGTGACGATAAATACGCCTCACGCCTAGTGGGCAAGTAATATAATGTGGTAAAATATGGTTTTTCGTGTTGCTTTGCTTTCAAAATTCCATAGATGCTTCTAAAGTGGCCACCGCTTTACTAGGACATGACTTAGACTCGACTATGACTACCTGACTCAGAAGTTAAACTAGACTGTGACTAAGACTTGACTTTACGTGAAATATACCAAAACACAATGTAAAATTACAATACTTGACACTGGATAAATACACAATGTGTGGAGTCCACATATTAACTGTAGAGTACCCAAAAAAAAAAAAATTCAAACATTTTGGAATGAAATATCCAGCCCAAGTACTTTTCTAGAAATAAATATCATCCAATATTATATCAATAATACAGAATTTACGTTGAGATTGAGATGAAAAGATGAACACAATTTCTGTTATTTTTCGGGCCAAATATAATTGCATGCACTGTGTTTGAGCTTGAGCTCACAAACAATCACACAATCACTGGAGATCAACAGAAGTAAACAGCCATACAATCCACGCATATTCGTTATCACATTAATTTTAATTACCCTTATCACTGCAGAATACCTACCTGTTGCTGAGGCACGTAAATTTCATATCAGCGTCTCAAATGGCAGCTACGTGGTCCATGGGCCCAGGAACTCTGGAGGTTCCCCTTTCGCTCTTCGCTAAAAACAGGACGAGATTGGCAGATGGCTTGAAAAGTGGACAATTAGTCGTACTCCAAGGAGGTGACGATATAAGCTTTTACGATACTGACGTGCAATACGTTTTTAGACAAGTAAGCATAATTCCGATATAAGTTAAATATTTAAATAGTGATTTATTTGCGACCTACTCGACTTCTTTTGCTATGTACCTACTTTAAATTATTGCTTACAAATCATGGTTGTATTGTACGGTAACTGGATGGAAAAATATGTGGATACTATTATAGAGTACCAAGAGCTTAAGGTACCTATCTCCAAATAATGCATTCAACACCCTTCTATGCTGCCGAGGGGAGATATTGTAAGGTTGTTCTAAGGGTTATTGTTTGATGTCTCTGTGCTAGAAGGTGAAATCTGTAGTGCCCAGCACTGTCGGTCCATGTTACCTACTATATGTCTAATGTAAGAGCAATATAATAATATGTAGACACAGAATTAAATGAATATGAACTCTAAGCTAAGGTCATCATTTAGATGTAGGGTAGGCACAAGTAAACCGAGGATTGTTAGGGAACTAGTGTAACAAAAATTCCATTTTATATGTTTGATCCATGGATGAAATAAAAAAAAGAAGGATTGAGTTTTGATTGACATGGAACTGAAGCCCAAAATGGCGGACATATTACATATGTGTGTCATATGAAAGTATGGCGACCGGTTGCCTATGATGTGAGTGTGTGCGTGCCCCGCTTGTACGTACAAAGCATTCCAGCTTCCTAAGGGTGCTTCAGTTTCGGATCAGATGGGATTCCCTCCTTCTTTTTTTATTAGCTCCAGGGTTTGATCAACCTGTTTTAGATTTACATATCAAGTAAATTCAACTAAAATACATTGTTTTATCCACACACATTTATTTATTTATCCTTAGGAATCTTACTTCACCTGGGTCAGCGGGGTTCGTGAACCTGGCTGTTATTTTGCCCTGGATGTAGCCACAAGAAAGGCACTCCTGTTTGTGCCTCGACTTCCTGAAGAGTATGAAGTCTGGATGGGAAAACTGCTCTGTTGTGAAGATTTCAAGAATTTGTATGGTGTGGACCAAGTTTATTATGTTGACGAGGTATTTACGAATTAGTTTCTATGTTTATTTAACAACAATAACAAACTTTACCAATATTAAATATTTTGGACTTTTTACTTTAGTTTTACCATGCTATATTGGGGCAATACTGAAATTAAATCTCTTACATAATCTAATTTTATATTAGGTTAACTACATCATATTTTACAAACTGGCCTGGTAGCTCAGTTGGTAGTATCTCTGCCTTCTTAACTATAGATTGTGGGTTTGTCCCACCTGGGACAAATATTTTGTGTGATGAACCTAGCTGTTTGTCTGGGTGTTGTATTGTATTCTATGTATGTAATTACGTTTAATTATCTGGTTCCCATAGTACATGTTTTGTTTAGTTTGGGGCCACATGGCGCTGTGTGAGAATGTCCACACATATTTATTTATTTATTATATGTATGTTAAAATAACACTTCTTCACTTAATAACAACTTAAAATCAAGTAAAATGTAGTTCAATAATAACAGTTTAAGGCTGAGTTGCACCATAATCACGGTTAAAGTTACGGTCAAATTTTGACATTAGCCCGCCCTGCATAGCGTGGAATGGTTATAGTTAGGGTTAAAGTTAGCGTTAAAGTAAGCTGGTGCAACTCAGCCTGAGGGTTGTTATCACAAACAATAGTAACTAAAAATTAAATTTTTTCTTCCAGATAAAAAATGTGCTAAAAAGTTTGAATCCTGATACTCTATTAACACTGGTCAGTATTTTTATAATCAGTCACTATATTACGTACCATAAAAAATTTAATAAATAAAATATTTCAATCAGTCATTATCATCAGCCTTGTTACATCTATGTGAGCTGATTTCAGCAGCATTTTGAAGAGTTTTGCCTTGTTTTTGGGAGTGGCTAACACAGCCACTGTTGGAGCGGCTGCCACATCCGCATAGTTGACATTTGCAGATAAGTAGAGAGGCACACCAGTTGATTTAGGAGTGTTAACATGTTTCTTGTACAAATAATCATCATACCGTTTTAAAAGAACTAATAAAATACTATCCTACATAATAAAGGAAGTGTGCTACTTTCATACATTATATATCAGCACCCGTTAGGTTCACTCACAATTTCCCCCTTTGCCACACATGTAAGTGTTTAATTTCTTTGGGAAACAAGTATTATGTTGAGCTTGATGAGTCTGTGCAAAATTTCAATTAAATTAGGTCAGACATAATAGTGTACAAGCCTCACAAAATAATCAGACAGTGCATATTATTTACCTCAACGTTACATAGTTATTAAGTAGGGTTTTAGATCGAACATCAGATTTCAATTAAATTATTTTTATTTGTTTACTTTGTATTATTTTTATACACTTGATTAATTTTTTGCAGAATGGCCCAAACACAGACAGTGGGCTAACTGCCAAGGAAGCTGTTTTTGATGGTATTGATGAGTAAGTATAGTTCAAATACTTACCATGCTAGTTATATTACAAACAAATTGAATAGTAAATAAGGAGTGTTGGCATACAGCATAACAATGGATTTAGGAAGAAAACTGTGCATACTATTCGTAGGTTTACTGGGCGAAAGCACAGAATAAACAAACAAATACGAGATCCATTTAGTTGTTTAATAAATCGAACTTGAGAAAACAATCTCGCTTTTGATTAATCATACCTAAATACCTAACTACAGTTTTTTAATTTCAGGTTCAAAGTTGACAATTCAACATTGTTCCCCATCATTGCTGAACTGTAAGTACACCTTTTCAGTACTTCAGTACAAAATCATTTACTTATTCTGTTGTTCAATCAAGATTATCTTACAGCGCCACCAATTTTAGTGTTCAGCTACGCGGTTCGCCATCTCTCTCTGTGATAGTGCAGGAAATGCATTTTTTAAAAAGAGACGATGTGGTATTCTTCGGAACCACAAAATATATAATAGTACTGCGCACCTGAGTATTATTTGTACTCTGTTTCTGAATAGAGAAGTTTGCGGCTGAACTGAAATGAAAGATAATCTTGACTTGAGGGTTTTTGTAGGTCAAGAATTTACAGCTCAACAAGATTGTGATATTGCCTACTTCAGATTTGATTACATTGTTTACTAACTAGATACACTTAACTGCATATTATAATTAATAATAGCTATTATAATAATTAAGAACGTAGCATTGGTAGAATGAAGTTATCATAATTATTATTTAAAAAACCTTATCTTTTTCTTATCAATGTTATTTGAAGATTGCTTTCAATATTTCATTGCCAACAGAAATACAACTACTTTGTAACTTTAATAGGCTATTGTTTCTATTCATCCGGCAATAAAGAGAATCTGAAGGTGAAATAAATATAACGTGCTTTCTTACTCCTGCCCTTTTTTGTGTAAATGTATAATTAGTAGGTACCACCTTTCATGTTACAATAAACGTAATTTGTAGGGATGCGCCGAACATGGATTTTTGAACCGAACCGAATAACGAACATTATTCGGTCCACGGAAAGTATATTTAATAAAATATTCGGTAATTATTCGGCACTTTTACCGAATATTCGGCCGAATATCGAACATGGAAAAACACGCCGAATATTCGGTATACCGAAAAATTATCGAATATTCGGCGCATCCCTAGTAATTTGTATTTCTTGTTTTTCTAATCAGAGCTATCAACTAGTATTAAGTACTCGGTCTGTGGTAATGCTTTACAAGATACAAGGTAAAACCTATACCTTAATTTAATTATGTTATTTAACCGTTATGCAAGTGGTACCTACTTTCAGTTAGTCACTAGATATTTGGTTAAACCCAGTTCCATATAAAACGAAACCTCGCATACCCCGCTCGAAAATCCAACGACAAAGGGTTCGCCCTATCCTTATCAGCTAGCAAACAAGGTGTAAACTAAAACCAGGTACTTATTCTAAGGTGTAAACCTTTTTTCGTGGTTTTACCTGCAATTTATCCGTTTACCTGTATAAACACATTCTTTTCGGGTTAAAAAGTAGGCAGGTACATATCCCATTAAAGTATAAACGCTGGATATACCTATCACTCGGAGTTTTCACCATGCGGAATCCGTAGGTTTTAAACATATTAAATGACCTATCCTATGTCGATATCGGTATACATAAATATACCTATACAATTAAGTATTATATATGTATATATATACAATTTATGTATAGGCATAGAAGACTATGTTTATAGGTATTTTTTACATTGGCTCAGATGTTTTTGGCGTAAGTTACACTAAAAAAACGTAAAGAACACCTTTTGAGTAAGCCCTTCAATTTTGTATTAAGCCACAGAATAGATAAGTAATGTAATACGTTATTAGACTAATCTGCCTCATTTCGCATATAGAGCTTCTTTTTTCCGAGTTGACCTTCACTAAAATTGTTGAAATTGATATAGATAAACACGAGAATTTTTATCAGCTTCTACGCCTTGCATAACCAGTCTATCTATATTGGTCATATCATAACAGTAGGTATGTCAGATTTTGTATTCTACCTACATCCCGAAATTAGTTCGGCTTGAACAAACAAACACCGAGGCTCAGAGACTTAATAAACATATTCGTGGTAATGAAATTTCTCATTTGTGTGTGACTAATTAATAATTACTTTGTAGTTACATGTAAATATTATTGCTTGTATATTATCTTGGTATTTTACGTAATGAGTAATAAACATGATAAAATTATTTTATTATGCACCTTGTACCTAAAAGCGCCATTGGATATACGATTATGACGAAAGCCAAAGAATATTATTTTCCCACTTACACTACTAGGTCGCAAGCGTAGTAGAGTGAGACAGCAATAGAAATATCGGCTCTTTCCAAACCTTTTTCTAATGGTGCGTCTTACATAACAATAATGATTCATCAAAATAACGTAACGCTTCGTTTACTTACATAATTTTTTTCTTTGAGTTTTGGGTTTACTGTTTAGAAACTTATAATTCTTGTCAGTATGACAAGGTTCTAGAATCTAGTTCAAACATTAAGACTCACCATTTTAGTATGATTAGCCGCACACATGCAATAATATTGTCAATAAAAGATTGTCAATAATCTTCATCGCATCGAATAATACCGCAATACTGGCCGTACACACAATATTATTGATTATACGTGCTTTTTTGTCAATATTATTGTATGTGCGGCCAGCCTATAAGTAGTCTAATTTTTTATTCTTGGGTTGTAATCAATCGAGCTAGCAGCCGTATCTTGCAATTCTGTAGATTTCAAAGAATTCAGTTGAGTCATCGGTCGTTACTTCGTATCAAGGGCGAGCACTACCTAACTAGTTAAAGTTCAAATAGTTAAAAAGTATATGTAAAAAAACAAATTCACCACGCTCTTTACGCATTGAGTATTACTAATAAATAATAACAAGTTATGTTGTATGAGGCTCAATCTCAAAATTTTCCTTAAAAGGACAAATGCTAAATATCAGTAACTAGCACAAGGAAATAACTATAAATATACTATACCTAACATAAACAGTTTGTAGATATCAGTTGAATGAGTAACAATTACACAGTAAATAGGTTTTAAGGTCACAACCATTGCTAAGACTAAAAGTACAACACAGGCAGCGCTATCAAAATTAGAAAGTGATGCAAAAAATAGCAATACTTAAGTTTACTACTTAAGTTTTCGTTCATTACGGGACCCTAATATGCTATAGACACTACCGACGACATGCTCTTGACGATCTATTTTTGAATTCTTACTGTATTAACATGTTACGCAGCGAACTAATAATTTTGTAACAATTATTATCACATACTTTCACAAGTAAATTAATGAATTTGAAATATATCTGTTTTCAGGCGAGTAATCAAAACGCCGGAGGAAATAGAAGTGATGCGATATGTCTGCAAAGTGTCTTCTGATGCTCATAAGCAGGTAATTAGGTCTTAGAATATAATTACAATTATTAATTACTTGTACTTTTATGCCTGAATTATTATATCTTGTAGTAGGTAAACATATTGGTTAACAGCGCCATCTAGCGTTGAGTAGCTTGCAAGGTTACTTTATTATTACCAAGGACCAAGGATTTATTATGATGATACATATTACCATAGGGGAAAATGCTTAGAACGATTTGGCCGCCTGTATATACATTAAAATGAGGATCGAAATGTAAAAAAAAAAATTGTCTTAACATACAAGATATCATCCGATCACCTTACAAAGTAAGTAGGAGTCTAAAATGTTTATTTGCATTTCCACCAATGTTTCTTTTTCTGATTTCATTTTTGCTGGCCCTATAATAATGAAAGACGAAAGATTTCGGTTATGCATCCTGTACATACTACGCTGTAATGGTATTTTGAGACCAAAATACTCGCAAAAGAAACACGAATAATTCAAATAACTAAGGCAGAATTTTTTCTACCAGACAACATTAAGTTGAATGGGTGGAATGAATTTTTCAATCGTTATTACGTCTCAGCAAACAATTTTTTAATGTAATTTTTTTTAATGTATTTCTGTTGTTTTTGAAGGTTATGCTATACACCAAGCCCGGTCGTTTCGAGTACCAATGCGAGTCGATATTCCTAGACCACTGTTACCGAGTGGGAGGCTGTCGGCACGTGTCCTATACTTGTATCTGTGGCTCGGGGGACAATGGCGCCACACTGCATTATGGTCACGCGGCCGCACCTAATGCTAAACGCATCCACCAAGATGACATGTGGTAAGTATTATTTAACACTGGTTATAGTTTGATTGATATTTTAGGAAGGTAAGGTCATAAACACCGGATCAGCTGATCAGGGTGGAGTGACTGACTTTAGGATGAAGTCACTAACTTTTATGGTATAGTTGACCGATTTTAGGATGGGGTTTACTGACTTTAGTGTAGAGTTAACGACTTGGGATGGTGTTCACCGACTTTTGGATGAAGTTCAACGACTTTTAGTGTGGAGTTCATCGACTTTTAGGATGGAGTTCACTGACTTTTAGAGCAGTGTCAACGACTTTAAGATGGTATTAACCGACTTTTGGATGAAGTTCAACGACTTTTAGTGTGGAGTTCATCGACTTTCAGGATGGAGTTCACTGACTTTTAGAGCAGTGTCAACGACTTTAAGATGGAATTAACCGACTTTTGGATGAAGTTCAACGACTTCTAGTGTAGAGTTCATCGACTCTTAGGGGGGTGTCTTCTAGTGTACAGTTCAAAAACTTTTAGTGTGAAGTCAAGGTTTATCGCAACTACAAACGTAACAGCCAAATCAAAGCCAAAAGCTAAACATTCGTTCTGGAAGCAACTAACCTACTAACATGGAGCTAATAAAAAAAGAAGGAGGGAATCGCGTCTGATCCGAAACTGCAGCACCCTTAGGAAACCGAAACGCTACGTACGTACGAGCGGGGCACGCACACACTCACATCACAGGCAGCTGATCGCCCTACTTTCATCTGACACACATAATTATGTAATATGTCCGCCATTTTAGGCTTCAGTTCGATGTCAATCAAAACTCAATCCTTCTTTTTTTATTTCATCCATGCCTACTTACTTAATATATCACATTTCAATGCATAGCTTAAATAGATCTCAAAACTACCATTGCTTTATTAAACATACCTAAATCACACTAGCATTCACATGTATCTTTACGACAAAAATCTCAAAAGTAGTTTTATGTTAATTGACTTTATCTCAATTCTCTAACCATTACAGTCTATTCGACATGGGCGGTAACTACGCCGGGTATGCGGCCGACATCACGTGCTCGTTCCCAGCTTCGGGCAAATTCAACGACCAACAGAAACTAATATATGAGGCTGTGCTAGCGGGGAGAGACGCTGTTATTGCGTAGGTATATTATAGTCTATTCATTTTAGTATTCCAAGTTCTTGGTTTTTTTATGAGAATGAATGACGTGACGAGCTGGTCGTTCACCTGATGTTAAGCAATACGGCCGCCAAAACAGTTGCAGTGTCACACGGAACTTTAAAATAATAAAGTTTTGCGTGTCACTGCACTGTGTAATCAGGTCATAAAGTCTCATTTGCCCAGTAATTTCACTAGCTACAATACCTTTCAAACCGGAACACAGTAGTACTTGCACACTACTGCTTGGCGGCAGAATAACTGGCAGAGCTGTGGTAACTACCTAGACGAGCTTTTCAGAAAAGTTCTAACACCTAGTAAAAACTAAAATAGTCATTCTTTATCCTAGTGGCGTGGTGGGACTCACAACCACAATAGATAAGTAATAAGTAATTTATTTTCCGTAATAAGAGTTACAATCTTATGCCGGTAAACTTATGAGTACGCTAATTAAGCAGGTAACTTAATTACAATACTTACATAAGTAATCTAAAAGTACTTTAGCATCCGTACTAGGTTATACTGTGTTACGTTTGCTAATAGATAAGGCGGGCGCTACTAGAAAATCAGTTTTATAAACCTACATGAGATGAGAGGAAGAGGTAGACCTAGAAGGGCATACACAGATTAAATAAAAGATAAATGTCCTGTCGTAAAGGAAAGTCAAAGCTGAACTTCAAGAAAAATGGTGATTATTCCACCGACAAGAGCAAGCCTCTAGAAACCTATATAATAAGTGTGGTTTTCTCAATCTAACTGCAATGTTTAAATATAGTTGGAGTGAGACCACAATAAAAACGTGCTCTTTTCAGAATTTTTCGATTTATTTCTCTTATGTTCTTTAGGTCAGAACAAATAATAGTAAAATGAAACGATAGTCGATATATTGGCAGGAGACAGAAATATAAATAATATGTTTCAAACAAAAACATGCATACCTACCACCATACCATACCTAAACTACATCATCAAAATAAATAAATAAATATGTGTGGACATTTCACACAGCGCCATCTAGCCCCAAACTAAGCATAGCTTGTACTATGGGAATCAGATAACTGATATAATACTTATATACTTTTTTTTTTGTTTGTAAATACATACATAGAATACAATATAAGACCCAGACGCAAAACAAACATCTATGTTCATCACACAAATGTTGGTCCCGGGTAGGAATCGAACCCACGGCCCTCAGTTCAGAAGGCAGGGATACTACCAACTGAGCTATCGGGCCCATTAGTTTTATGATTAAGTTTTCAGATTTTGATCAGATCATAACCATAATGTATAGTACTAACTTTAACTGCTTTTGTTGCAGAAAGGCCAAACCCGGAGTCTTATGGACAGATATGCACTTCGCAGCGAACAGAGCTATGTTGGAGCATTTGAAAAAAGGTGGACTTCTAAAAGGAGATGTTGAAGAAATGATCCAGGTATTGTAATCTTTTCATCATCTACAACAGCCTGAAGACGTCCACTGCTGAACATAGGCCTCCCCCCGGGAGCGCCACTTAGAGCGGCTGCTCGCTTCCTGCATCCACCGGCTCCCCGTGGCTTTCACCAGGTTTCGCTGCGTCTTCCAGTTCGTGGTCGCCACTCGAGAACCTTTCTTCCCCATCGGTTGTCAGTTCTACGAACGAAAACTAAACGAGAGACGAGATTATTCGAGCGTAATTTTTAACGGGATATTAAATATAAATAAAAGAGGGGGTGCTAAGTTCAGCACTGGACGTCTTCAGGCTGTTAATAATGAAACAATATTGTTTCAAAATCAAAACAGATTGCAGCGTTGTACGGGCGAGATAGACGTCCACCAATATGTGGGCTAGGACCAAAGATCTGATGAAAGCCGCGGGGAGCCGATGGATGCAGGAGGAGAGCAGCCGCTCAAAGTGGTGCTCCCTGAGGAAGGCCTATGTACAGCAGTAGACATCTTCACGCTATTAATTATGAATTATAAAACAAGATACCTTAAATACACGCCCTACCCAAATATCTCAAAGGTGATCTCATTCCCTAATTATTGCCTTAGGGTTACGAGAACAACCGCGACCGCGG
The DNA here is from genome assembly GCA_963580505.1 of Ennomos erosarius. Lineage (NCBI taxonomy): Eukaryota > Metazoa > Arthropoda > Insecta > Lepidoptera > Geometridae > Ennomos > Ennomos erosarius. The sequence continues at coordinate 6,026,351 of OY756992.1, read as the reverse complement.
GCTTAACGTTCCCTCATGGAGCGGCAATAGGCATGATGACTACTATTAAAAATGAACAAGTAAATATTACTTTCATAAAGAAGATTAAAAATGAATGCAATAATTGAAAAAATAAGTAAAATCGGTAAATAAATCACGGAGTAATAAGCTTTTAAAGTTTCTGTAGGAGGCATCTCCTGTCCGTTTCTCGCGAAACAGAGCGCCCCCAGTTGCTATGAAAAATCCATTTGTGACGTCACATGTCAATGAGATTGTTTGTAAAGCTATCACAGCTTAGTAATGAGGTACTATGAACGACCTTGCTTTGACGTCACTGGCCGTTTGAGCTATCTCTTTCTAACCGGAATACCGGTTTTTAAAATGCTTGTAACTTTGTCATTTTTTTAAATTATTTTGTTTTTGTTTTCACAAATTTTCATCTTTTGAGAAATATGATAATATATGCAAAAAAAAAATTTAGTCTTGCCTATTTGAGCGTGGACTGGCTGCGTGCTTTTTTTTATGAATGAATGACGTGACGAGCTTGTCGCTCACCTGATGTTAAGCGACACGGCCGCCCATAACAGTTGCAGTGTCACTTGGAACTTTAAAATAATAGTTTTGCGTGACACTGCACTGCGCACGTCATCCTGAGACATCACACAGTCTAGTAATCAGATTACTACACTGTGTAATCAGGTCATAAAGTCTCATTTGCTCAGTAATTTCACTAGCTACAATGCTTTTCAAACCGGAACACAGTAGTGCTTGCACACTACTGCTTGGCGGCAGAATAACTGGCAGAGCGGTGGTAGGCTAGACGAACTTTGCAGAAAAGTCCTACCACCTAGTCGTGCTTTCGCACTGTTTAGTTTATTACGCAGTGGATGACTTTGATGATGACAAAGTAACTTCCAGTACGGTGTAAACGGCGTGCTCCAGCCGCACGGCTTAGGTCACCTGCTCGGGCTGGACGTCCACGACGTCGGCGGGTACCTCCCGCACTGCCCGCCGCGGCCCGCCGCCGCGCTCGCCAGGCTGCGCACCGCGCGCCCGCTGCTGCGCAACATGGCGCTCACTGTCGAGCCTGGCTGCTACTTCATACCCAGGGTACCTAGCTCACACACACGTCGGCGGTACCTCCCGCACTGCCCGCCGCGCTCGCCAGGCTGCGCACCGCGCGCCCGCTGCTGCGCAACATGGCGCTCACTGTCGAGCCTGGCTGCTACTTCATACCCAGGGTACCTAGCTCACACACACGTCGGCGGTACCTCCCGCACTGCCCGCCGCGCTCGCCAGGCTGCGCACCGCGCGCCCGCTGCTGCGCAACATGGCGCTCACTGTCGAGCCTGGCTGCTACTTCATACCCAGGGTACCTAGCTCACACACACGTCGGCGGTACCTCCCGCACTGCCCGCCGCGCTCGCCAGGCTGCGCACCGCGCGCCCGCTGCTGCGCAACATGGCGCTCACTGTCGAGCCTGGCTGCTACTTCATACCCAGGGTACCTAGCTCACACACACGTCGGCGGTACCTCCCGCACTGCCCGCCGCGCTCGCCAGGCTGCGCACCGCGCGCCCGCTGCTGCGCAACATGGCGCTCACTGTCGAGCCTGGCTGCTACTTCATACCCAGGGTACCTAGCTCACACACACGTCGGCGGTACCTCCCGCACTGCCCGCCGCGCTCGCCAGGCTGCGCACCGCGCGCCCGCTGCTGCGCAACATGGCGCTCACTGTCGAGCCTGGCTGCTACTTCATACCCAGGGTACCTAGCTCACACACACGTCGGCGGTACCTCCCGCACTGCCCGCCGCGCTCGCCAGGCTGCGCACCGCGCGCCCGCTGCTGCGCAACATGGCGCTCACTGTCGAGCCTGGCTGCTACTTCATACCCAGGGTACCTAGCTCACACACACGTCGGCGGTACCTCCCGCACTGCCCGCCGCGCTCGCCAGGCTGCGCACCGCGCGCCCGCTGCTGCGCAACATGGCGCTCACTGTCGAGCCTGGCTGCTACTTCATACCCAGGGTACCTAGCTCACACACACGTCGGCGGTACCTCCCGCACTGCCCGCCGCGCTCGCCAGGCTGCGCACCGCGCGCCCGCTGCTGCGCAACATGGCGCTCACTGTCGAGCCTGGCTGCTACTTCATACCCAGGGTACCTAGCTCACACACACGTCGGCGGGTACCTTTCCGCACTGTGAAGAAAGGTGTTTCGAGTGACGACCACGAACCGGAAGACGCAGCGAAAGCAGGCCCCTCACTAGGTGTACCGGCGATTTGGTCAAAGCTGCATGTAGCCGATGGATGCAGGATACAAGCAACCGCTCAAAGTGGCGCTTTATGGGGAGGCCTGTGTTTAGCAGTGGATGTCTTCAGGCTGATGCTGATACCTTTACCATCTATTACCATGGAACCACAAGGCCACGTCACAGATTACTGATTATGTTACTTCATAACACATGTCTCTTGGGATTGGCTAAACAAGTACCTATGTATTTTTTTCAACCAAGCATAAGATCAGTAAAATTTATTAAAATCTGTTCTTTTTGTTTCAAGCTGTTGGATAACGCCAAGAAGAATCCGGCTCAGTCACAGTTCTTCAACTGGGATGTTGTGGACAAATACCGCGGCTTTGGAGGCGTGAGAATCGAAGATGACGTGCTTATAACAGAGGATGGCGTCGAAAACATGACTTTCGTGCCCAGAACGTAAGTAGCTAATTAGAATACAATAACACGTTTGGTACAAGTAGCAGTTGTGTAGCGTTATGTTAAAAACCAAATAATATATCTCCGTCTTTTTCATTTCCATTTAATCAGAAGAGCACCGCTTAGTTAGTTTAGCTTTGGGGATTGCGATACAAAGTCGGCTCTACAATTACCCCTCGGATGTTGCATTTAAAGATTATATTAGACTAGCAATTTTTTTTAAGTGCCATTACTACTCATAACAATGCGCAAGTGCAGATAGGTGTTTAATAAAAAAAATTACATTAAATAAACGTCATTTATTTAAATTGTTTTTAATACAATCTAATTATCATTGACAAGAGCACTGTATATTTTATTCAAAACCTACTATCTAGCTAGATAGTGATATGAATATTTAAAAAAGTCTTAGTACCTTTCAAAATAACAACCGAGATAGGCCTTTTGGTCTAGAATTTTAGATTATGCAGTGTATATCACCAAACCTTTGTATATCAGGAATTCTGAAATTATTATTGGCTTAGATCTACTTGTTTAATTTAAAGAGATTGGCATTTAAGTAAATAATGAAGCCTATTTATCATTTTTTGTGCTTTACTATGTAATCTAATATGTGGATTTTTGTTTGCAGTGTGGCAGAAATTGAAGAGTTTATGGCAAATGGCGCTAATTTCAAATGTTAGATGTGATATTTACAATGTAAGTTTATGTAAAAATGTTTATAATCAGAGTTAGAATAATAATGTATAAAGCTTATGTATACTCTAAGGTGTAAAGTAATCATAGAACCTTCTTTATGATGTTATTCATTTACAGTTTATTTTTATTGTAATAAATCTATTTATGTATTTATTGTGGTTTGTTTCTATAGAAACCTTAAATATTGTTTAATTGGTAATGGTAACGGCAAACTTCTGAGAATTCCAAGGAACTGCTGTGTTGTCTTAAAGGTTTGGTCTCTGTGTTTGATTAAATATCTCACTTGGATTCTGCTTAGATGTTTTAAAGGTGGCACATAGTTTCTAAATTCTTCGTAGTCTGTAGCTTCACAATCACTGTCTACCATTTTTATTAGTTGTATTAATGTCTGGAATAAAAAATTATGATTCAATCATTGAGTTACTTCAAAACAAATATAGTAAATCTAATAAAAATTTACTCACTGTAGCAGGCAATCTCTCTATGGCTCCTAAATAATAAGCAGATTTTAAAATATATCCTGGATCACATTGTAAGCTATATGTTAACATCAAAGGCATCGTGGCAGGATCTATCAGCAACGATGCATAGAGAGCATCAGGAAATCCACTAATTTTCACAAAATCACGTTGACCATACTGATCGACTGATGACACACATCTAAGAAATGTTTCTGTATTGTCCGAACTGCTGCGAATATCACTGCAGTAGTCCACATCACTGCCAAGCTCTACCAGTTGATGTAGTAACTAGAACAAAAATGTATTTTAGAGCATATACATATATTTAAATCTTTTTCGAATGAAGACTAGTTTACTAAACTTACATGTTCAAAACAATTGGAATGTGGACAATAATGCAGCCAAACTAGGGGTGGCACTTCATCATACTCTATAGCATTAACAGGCATTCCTTTCATCAGGAATAAGTACAAAAGTTCGTCTAGTTTTTCTACTGACATTTTATAAATATACTCAGCGATATTCAAAAATGAAGTTAACAAACCAAACAGTTTGTAAGATGACATAAAAGGTTGATTTCCTTCTGGTGTATATACTTCTGTTTCTATTTCCCATGTTTTAGTAAACAAAAAATAATCTGGCTTCAAATCACTAGCTAATAGCATTTCAACTATTTCAATATGTAGATAGCTTGGTGATAGGGCAGTATATACAATGTCTAGACATATTGCATCCTTGGTAGTCGCTTCAAACAGCATTTTGAAGCCCCTGACTAAATCCCTTTCCAAAGCTGAATCCAAAGCCATTTTACCACTTAGGTTCTCCAAATCAGGGTCTGCACCATGTTCTAATAAAAATTGTATCACATCTTCATTTTCGCCGTGACAGGCAGCCATTAAAGGAGTAACCTCATTACTATCAAGAACATTGATATCAGTAATAAAAGGGTACAAGTACTTGACAGACTCAAGGCAACCCCTAGAACAAGCTATATGCAATGGAGTGGCTTCTCGCTCATTTCGAACTTCAGCTTGTGCTCCTGCATGTAGCAAAATATTTACAATATCTGGCTGTCTTCCCATACATGCTTCATGCAAGGGGGTGTCCCCATCAAAGTCGACTACATCAAGTATTGCTCCATGTTGTATGAGCAACTGAAGTGCATCTACGTGCCCTTGGCGACTCACCAGGTGCAGCGGCGTAAACCCTTCTCTGCTGCCATAGTTGGCTATGTCGTCTACATTTTTAAGGAGATATTCAATGCACTCTTTAGAGTTATTCTGACAGGCGACGTACAGCGCAGTGTGGCCTTCGTGGCTCTCGACGAGCGGTCGGCAAGAGCGGCGCTTTAAAATTATTTTCAAGCATTCTAAATTATCATTTGATGCTGCTTCATGAAGACATGTCCATCCTCTGTTATCGACGCAATTTGGGTTAATTTTCTTCAGAAATCTGCGTACATTAGAAACGTCATTGGTTCTAGCTGCTAAGTTTAACGCATTAGAAGACCTTGGATTGTGTGAGCTAAAATCCATGAGCACGGACTAATTGCATGCCGCCAGAAAGGCACGAAAAAAATCAATAGGTAACACCGGTAAGACTTATGGGTTCTGGATACCCTTTCGCATTTAATACTGTTATTATATTTTAAGCAAAGTTAAATTACTAAAACTTATTAAAGCAACCGTTAATAATATATTGACCAATAAAATCAATCACAAATTTGCACAGTATTTGTTTAGTTTTTAATTCTTCAATCAGCTGATTTGGCTAATGGATGGCTTTGTTGTGACATACTGTGTCAGTTCAAGTCAGTTGTCAGAAATTTGCGCGAGTTTCTTTTTTTTAATTCAGTTAGGCTTCGAGTTTTAGTATATTTAGCCTTCAGACTAAGGGTTTGGGTTTTTTGATCACTTGAGGTAGGTAGGTACTACTATTTTAATATCTGTAGTATAGGTAACCCATGGTTAAAAACTAAACAATTCTAATTTTTGACTATTACTTACTTACCTTAACAAGTGATCACAAAGAGTGATCGAAAAACCCACCCTATGTATTTATTTACTACTATTTTCCATTCCATGGAATGTTGATGTTTCATTCTGTTATTATAACCAGTGTGCCCATGGTATGCCAGAATCGAACCAGCTGCCGCCATTACTGGGTTATGCTGATTTCTGTGGCACAACTACCACAATTCACACCACAGAGGCTGTCTGCTGATATGTAGATATTTTATGAAATGGTGTGGTTGTGGCAGAGTAATAAAACAACTTCGAATAGAAGAGCGAGACCATCGCATATTTATAATAATAATAATTAATATAACACTATAATTTAACAAAACTGATGTCAAAGTAAAATAAATAATTAGTCTTTATTCAATTATTGTGCAAATTGAAATAAGTACCTACATGACAAAAATAATGCGTAAGTACCTATGTTGCAAAATATACAACATCCATGTACCGAAAAAAGTCATTAAGCTTGAGAAGATAATAATGTCTTCTGTCAAAAGATAATTATAAGTACCATGGTTTTCATCATTTTCATATAATATGTAAATACTATTAAAAAATATTTGAATAATAACCTTCATCTGAGATGAGAGGTAGAAATGATTATGTTAATAAAATAATAAACATAATGGGAATTTAATGGGTGAGACGGGGACGAACGCGTTTAAATTGGCATCGCGCTAGGGAACTTCATTGCTTTTATGGGTGATTCGCGTGGCAGAGAAGCGGCGCGTGGCGAACGCGGCGAGCGGGGAGAGCGCTGCCCTCGCGTGGTGGGGTACGGCCGCGGCCTGAGTTCCTCCGCACTGCGGAACGTGGTGCGTGCCACGCGACGCCGGTACAGTGACGTCACTGTCGTCTCCTGCAGCAGGCATCTGGAAACAAACGAGGGTTACAACTCGCTGAAACCTAGTGCCCTGTTTTAGACAAACATTTTCGAACTGTTACTAGACGAGTCTGAATGACTGTAAAACATCGGCAGTGCGATCTAAAATTCTTTTGCAACGATGCCTTACATATTTATTTATGTAGGTACTAAAATTGCGCACCATGCCATGATCGTATCTCATTATAACTGAAAGTCAAAATCAAGGAACATTACTTTTCCAAGTCCGAAAGTTGTTGTTTAGGCGTAGATGAGGCGACCGGGCGCGCGCGTCCGAGCTTCGCCCGCGTTGACTGCAGCATTTGTTGCGTCACCAGCGGCTGTTGACCGTTCTGTAAAGTCTTCACACGACATGGGTTATCCTGGAATAAGATGGAACATATTATTATCCGTTTGTTTTACGTCAAACTTTAAGTCAGAAACACAAATTCATTACGGACCAGGGAAAATTTCGGTTTGGTAATAATAACGGGTGTCTCAGTATGTTTTTCGTTTTTAGAAATTAAATAAAAAACAAAATATCAATTAAATTTATTTAATGTTAATTTAAAGAGCAATTCTTGAAGTTTATTTACGAAAAACAACCGTTTGTCAAATGCGCCCCATTCATCCTGGAGCTAAAATTTTCAATAACTCGCTGGAGCATCGCTCTTGGAATAGAGTTGATTTCTTCAGTGATTCTTTGCTTCAAAACATCCAGGTTGGGTGGCAATGGATTGTAAACTTGCTTTTTAGTTAGCTTCAGATTTCTTCCATAGGAAGAAATCTTCCTATGGAAGAAATCTGAAGGAAGAAATCAGCAGGCGTTAAATCAGGGCTCCTCGGTGGCCAATTGATGTCTCCTCGGCGACTTATCAGTCTTCCAGGGAATAAATCGTGAAGACCAGCTTAGGAGTCATTAGTAACATGAGAAGTGGCTCCATCTTGTTGAAAAAAGGTGTTGCGGTTGTAGCCCTTCTGGTTTTGCATTTCTGTAGCCAAAAAAAGTCAATATGGCAATATCGGTCAGAATTAACGGTCTGAGTTCAAAAACGAAAATCATTCTGAGACACCCTTTAGTTACATTCAAATATTATCGAGGAATTATAAAATCCTTATAATACAAGTTAATGAAAGGACAAACCTTTGCCTTTCTGAGCTTAACATTTGCAATATCCTGCGGTGTGATCGTGAGTCTTGGGGCCGCTATCCTGGGCGGTGCGGACCCACACCTTGGAATTGTATTAGACCGCACGAGCGTGGTAGCTGATTGTGATGGAAGGGGGGGTGGGGGTGGAGGTGGTGGTGGTGGTGGCGGCGGTGGTGGTGGTGGTGGCGGTGGTGGTGGGCCTTGAGGCTTCGGCTGGTTGCTACTTCTGAAATTTAATCAAGTATTTTTTTTTTTTTTATGCCTTTGTTGGCACTAAATGCCCTAAATATTCGGTGGAGTTACGGTCTTACGGCATTGCTACTATATCATCAAGCCCACGTTTGCAGGAGCTATGAGTAAATGAAAGCAACGTGAAATGAACCTCCACCCTTTCATACTTCATCAACCAACATATTTAATTTTTTTTGACTATGATGGATATCAGTGATGCAAAGACTGACATTCCTTCTTATTGCCCTCGATTAGATGCGGTGGGTTTGAGAAATAGGTAGGTTTTATTTTAACGATTAGTTTAAGATGAATGCTGAAATCGTGAGTATACCTGAGCTTACTCTCGACTTCCTCCATCCTAGTCATCATTATTTTCAACTTCTCTTTGAGGTCTTCATTTTCTTCTAGAAGACGTGTCTGTTTCTGGTCCACTTCTTTCAAATATCTCTTTATTTCCGTTATATCTTCTGAATGATTATCAGGTGTTTCTTTACAAGGAGCAATAGGCTCTCGGTGGTCATCTGAATATAGTTTCGTGATTGACTGAAAACCCTGAGAAAACAATTATTGAGTAGGTAAGTAATCAAAAATTTAAATACCTAACGACATTTGACTTGTACAAGTGCTATGAATAGCCTATTTGTAATAAAACACTTTGATTTTGATTTTTTTTAAGGCCGGACTTTTTCAAATACAATGACACACAGTTTGCATTTAAAGTCTTCTTAAACTAATATAACCCACTGATATAATTCATCATCATCATCATCAACAACAACAACAACAGCCTAAAGACGTCAATTGCTGGAAATAACTTCCCCAAAGAGCGCCACTTTAAGCAGCTGCTTGCCTCCTGTATCCATCGACTCCTCGCGGTTTTCACTGATCATCAGTCCGCCTAGTGAGGGGCCGCAGCTCACGCTGCGTCTTTTGGTTTATAGTCTCCACCTGAGAACCTTTATTTCCCATCGGTTGTCAGTTCTACGAGCGATATGGAAGGCCCATTGCCATTTTAACTTGCTAATTCAAAGAGCTACTATATCGGTCACGTTAGTTCTCCTGCGGATCTACTCATTTCGGATCTTGGGGTCTAGCAAAAATACCAACCACTAACGCTAACGCCTCACGCTAACTTCAAAAATGTATTGAAATGACATTTCGGAAATCGCTAACTTTTCCGCAGCGAATGTCATTTCAATTCATTTTTGGAGTTAGCGTGAGGCGTTAGCGTTAGTGGTTGGTATCTTTGCTAGACCCCCAGATCTCGCAAGGAAACACGGAGCAGAACTCTCTATCTATATAGCTCGTTGTGCGGTTTTCAGCTTACTAATGAGACCAACAGTAAAAACCACGTCTTATTTCCACAAGTCATCAAAATAATAGTGATATAAATAAATTTATCAAAAAACGAAAGTCCCACAAAAAACATTACCCAAGTATTCATTTGTAAAATAACGATGACATTCTTTTTGGACGGGTATATTTAGTTCTGACCAGTCTGATTTTTTGAAATATATACCCATATTTAGTTCTGACCAGTCAGTTTTTTTTTTCACACACTTACCTTTTTACCAATCCATGTACAGAGGTCGACGAGCTTCCATGCTTTAGCCTTGACATTGCGCCGGTGGGTCCTCTCTCTCCGCGGTGTTCCACCTGACAACATGAACCATTCCATTTCCGTCAACAGTGCTGAATCTACACCACATTCTAGTTCTACCTCGAGTTTTACACATTCTTCAGCTACACTCATCTTTTTTAACCATTCACCAAAACATTTGAGTCTCGAAGTTGTTTACACTTTCAACACTTTGTCAATATAGGTATTGCGTAGGTACTTAGATCTTGTGTTTCAGAAAGAGATGAAAAATCCGGTTTCATTAAAACACGAGCAAAACTCTATGCGCTAAATAGTGTTATGCTTATGTTTAAAGAAACGACGACGGCCGTTAATATGAGAAACCTGAAGTGACTTGAATCTGCAACAACGGCCACGGAGCGAGGTGATGTCACTGGGCTATATTAGCGCACTGACTGGATTAAAACGAGAAGTTTTGTTTTGAATAAAAAGTTATCAATAACGATATAATTATACTTGAATTGATAAGGAAGTTCAAATCTGTAGCAACAATATTGGCGTGAGGTCGGCCTATATCAAAATAGGTTGATTTGGGAATATAAGTGCCGTCTTATTACAAGGTTAAAATTAAATAATCAACATACATAGAACCAGAACCCTATAGGATTCCCTGTATCTAGCTAGGGACTCAGAAACTACCCTCAACCCCCAGACACAGAACAAGGATTTGCGCTTTTTTTTCTGTGCACAAATACTTGGCCTGTCACGGGAGTCAAACCCGCCGCCTTCGGGTTATGAGCCGACCTGCTCAACCACCACACCACAGAAGCTGTCAAGTTGAATAATCCAAGGTCAAAAAATAAGTAGGTATCATCCAAATTTATTCTGTGATTTTAGCTTTATTGTGTAGCTATACCTATCTACAGCTTTAATATGCCGCTATTATAAATATCCACATGACATTATAGATACCACTACATCTATAGTATTTATTATCTAGGTATCTCTAATAATCATCACCATTCACTGAAGTCTGCAGCATGACTGTTTTTCTAATCATGCTGATGATCAGATTTAGTATTTTTCCGTATTTTTCCCCACTTGGTACCCACCTTACCCAGTCCCAAAGGGTAATACGGACCCTATTACTAAGGCTCCGCTGTCAGTCCGTCTATCTGTATGTCCGTCTGCTTGGCTCCCATATAGCAAACTTGATTTTTATTTTCGATTTTATAGATAATCATTTTACGAAACCCTTCGTGCGAGAGTCCGACTCGCACTTGGCCGATTATTTACATAAAAAATGGTCATACTACATACCTAAAAAAAATATGTTTGCTTTTTCTAACTACTTACTTAATTAATTTTTTTTTATATTGCTAGAATTATAAATTTAAACATACCTGGAGTGCTATTCTCAGAATAGCTATGCCTATTGAAATGTGTGCTCTTCCGCGATCTTTGCACTGCATCTCGTAACAAACTAGAATCAGATTTCATACGCCTTTTCCGAACTTTGAATGAGCTTTGACTTTTGTCGGTACTTATTGATTTAAAAGATATTTCAGAATTACTAGAAAACTGGCTAGAGGAGACCGATGCTCCCAAAATTTGTTTATCTTTTAACATAATATCGGATGTGCTTGATGTACTCGATTCTGTACACTTTGTTTTTTTCCAAGGTCTCAATGCCCCATCATCTTGTCCAGTAGAATCTCGTCTGAAACGTTTATTACCCAATGAATGTGCAGACGTATTATTGGAGGTCGACTCTTGTATGTTGAAGTCTTTGTTAAACGATAGATTCACGTCAACAATGCTGCAGTTTACGGGCAACGTCATATACTGTTCCGTTTGAGTGGAACTATTGGTCAAACTCCTACTCCCAGGACTCCGGTCGTCAGTTATCATGATACTCATAAACGGAGGAGTCTTGTCACAGTTAACTTTCGTATCATTTAAAGATGAATTGTTAATGTAACTGTGTTCCCATGATGTATTAATCGAGTCTAGCTGAGAGCATTTTCTGATAAATTCCAAGGAATTATTAATATTTTTAATTTCTTCGGATCTGCTTATGACAGTAGCTAAATCTTTTTCGTCACAAAAATCCATTTTTTGTCTGAAAAGAGTTTCCACCTAATACGAAAATGTTATCAATAGATTCTAACTGTTTTTGTTTATAAGGTCTAAGGACTTAGTGCACTGTCGCAGAAAGAAATTAAATTAATGCATAAAATATTATTATCAAAACTACCCTCTAATCGACTGAGAAAGTTGCGAAATAAAATAAAGAAAACAGTTGCCAAAAAAAACTTTATCGGTTTTTTTTCTTATGTTTTGGCTCCACACATAGTGTATTTAGCCAGTGTCAAGTATAGATATTTTTCATCGTTAAAGAATATATCACTTAAGGTCAAGTCTTAGTCATAGTCCAGCTAAGTCAGGTAGTCAAAGTCCAGTCTAAATCATCTTCTAATAAAGTGGTGGCTACTTTACTAGAAGCTTCTATGGAATTTTGGAAGCAACACGAAAAACCACGTTACACCACATTATATCACTTTGACCAAACTCGTGCTTGTAATTTAGCACTTAATCCGTAAAACGCCACCAATTTTAAACATTAACACTGAAAAAGACAAGTTTTGAAAAATAATACAATGCAACGACGTGAACTTTTTCGCGTTCCCGCCAAAACTCTTTATCAGATTATCAGGCCTTTGTCATTGTCATAATAAAATTATTGATGTATAGTCACAGATTAGAGAAAAAAAAACTATGTATAGTATACATAAGTTCCTTGTAGGTTTTTGGCGGGAACGCGGAATTGTTCACGTCGTTGCATTGTATTATTTTTTAAAACTTGTGTTTTTACCAGAGTTAATGTTTAAAATTTGTGGCGTTTCACGCATTAAGTGCTGAATTATGAGCATGAGTGTAAGCAAGTGATAATTATAATGTAGTAAAACGTGATTTTTCGTGTTGCTTTCAAAGTTCCATAGAAGCTTCTAGTAAAGTTGTCACCACTTTACTGGAGTATGACTTAGACTGGACTGTGACTACCTGACTTAGACTAGACTATGACTAAGACTTGACTTTAGGTGAAATATTTTATAACACGATGAAAATATAATACTTGACACTGGCTAAATACACTAAGTGTGGAGCCAAAAAAAAAAGTTCCTTGTAATTGTGTTGTAATTATTACTTTTATCTGTGACAGCCAGTGACAGATCAATGCACCACAGCCACAGGTAATCTAAGACCACAGCAATCTGTGAGTAAATTATATACTCTTTAAGGCGCCGTTCGGATAGCCACAGATGGCAAAATTAACCGTTAAAAATGTTAAAAATGGTCAAATTCAGCGTTCCCTTTGGAAATGTGTGAGCAAAAGTCGCATTTTTTACTGTTTTCGTTCATCGTTCGGATAGCTCAAAAACCCAAATACATATAAGTTCCTTGCAAAAACCCACGTAGATTTTTTTACTTTAATAATGTGCAAAAACCACAGTCAAAAATGACATCGTGAACTCAAAAATATTAAAATTGGCATTATTGGTAAAATTTCCAAAACGAACGAACGCTTTCATACCGCTTTACATCAACGTTTTGCAAATGCCAAAAAGGTTTTTTGGCGGGAACGCGGAAAAGTTAACGTCGTTGCATTGTACTATTTTTCAAAACTTGTGCTTTGTCCAGTTTAAAATTATAAATAAATAACGCCCAACGATCACATACATAGATCCTGGACCCTAACTAGGATTCCCTGTATCTAGCGACCCAGGAACTACGAGGACCATGGTCCCACAACATCCAGGCACAGAACAAGTATTTGCGCTTTTTTTTCGGGCAGAAATACTTGTCCTGTCGCGGGAATCGAACCCGCCACCTCCGGGTTATGAGTGACGGATGAGTACCGGTTATGAAATTGGTGGCGTTTTACGCATTAAGTGCTGACTTTGGAGTTTTGGCGGGAACGTGAAAAAGTTCACGTCGTTGCATTGTATTATTTCTCAAAACTTGTGCTTTTTTTTTTCAGTGTCAATGTTTAAAATTGGTGGCGTTTTACGCATTAAGTGCTGAATTACGAGCATGAGTGTGGTCAAGTGATATAATGTGGTGTAACGTGGTTTTTCGTGTTGCTTCCAAAATTCCATAGAAGCTTCTTGTAAAGTTGCCACCACTTTACTTGAGCATGACTTAGACTGGACTATGACCCGACTTAGACTGGACTATGACTATGACTAAGACTTGACTACGTAAAATATTCTAAAACTCGATGAAAATATACAATACTTGACACTGGCTAAATACACTATGTGTGGAGCCAATATATATAAAAAAAAAAAAAAAAAAAGTGCTGACTTACGAGCATGAGTGAGGGCAAGTGATTAATGATGGTATTCATAGTCAAGATGTAAACAAACCCCCAGAATCTATCAATCAACTTTCTCATAGAGGTTGAATGTTGAATCATTCTTCTTTCACTTGCATAGCATCCTGCCTTTGACAATGTCATAATTGTCAGGTTGGAGGCTAATTAATTTTGTTTATGAAATGTATTGATTGATTAATGTGCTTCCAAGACTCCATAGAAGCTTCTATAAAATTCCATTCTTCTAGTATAGTTGCCACCACCTTGCTGGAGCATGACTTACACTGAAATTCATAGTCAAGGTGGGGGCTCCACTAGAGGATGATTCAGGCGCTGTGCGGCAAATTCTAGCTTTATGCATTTCATAAATAAAAGCAGCTCCCAATGTGGCATGATCTGAGGCTGGATGCTGATTGTCCGAATTTCGTCAACCAAACGGTCCCCTTGCTTTCATTTCGTGTTATTTTATTATTTTGTGAAGTGTCGTGATATTTAAAATACGAATAAGGTATATCGGTACCGTTTCTTCAACATTTACCAGCTAAAATAATATATTTAACAGAAAATATACAAAAATCATGGATGAAATAAAAAAAAGAAGGATTCAGTTTTGATTGACATGGAAGTGAAGCCCAAAATGATATGTGTGTCAGATGAAAGTATGGCGACCGGCTGCCTATGATGTGAGTGTGTGCGTGTTTCGCTCGTACGTACGAAGCGTTCCGGCTTCCTAAGGGTGCTTCAGTTTTGGATCAGACGGGATTCCCTGCTTCTTTCTTTATTAGTTGTGTATTTAGTGTCAAGTGTCAAGTATTGTAATTTTCCATCAAGTTATTAGAATATTTCACGTAAAGTCTTAGGCCGACTTGCGCGTTCTCTCTAACCTCGTATTACCTGAATAAATGCCTAACTCGGATTATTTCTGTATTTTATCTTGCACGTTAGAAAATTGACCACTTATCCCGTTTTTTTTTTTTTTTTTTTTATATATATTGGCTCCACACATAGTGTATTTAGCCAGTGTCAAGTATTGTATATTTTCATCGAGTTTTAGAATATTTTACGTAGTCAAGTCTTAGTCATAGTCATAGTCCAGTCTAAGTCGGGTCATAGTCCAGTCTAAGTCATGCTCAAGTAAAGTGGTGGCAACTTTACAAGAAGCTTCTATGGAATTTTGGAAGCAACACGAAAAACCACGTTACACCACATTATATCACTTGACCACACTCATGCTCGTAATTCAGCACTTAATGCGTAAAACGCCACCAATTTTAAACATTAACACTGAAAAAAGCACACGTTTTGAGAAATAATACAATGCAACGACGTGAACTTTTTCACGTTCCCGCCAAAACTCCCCACTTATCCCGTTATATATTTAACCCGGTAATTTGACATGTTGATTCATCCTTTCACATACTTGGCAAACAGCAAACACCAAACAGCAAACACGAACTTGAGGATTTGCCTGTTTGTAAACACACACCTATCACTGGCAAACGCCAGTGATCGGTATCAGTGTCGGATTTGTGCATAGTTCTAAGGATTTGACAAATAAATACATTTGTCGAAAGCTGTTTGTGATGTATTCAAACGTTTGACAGTAGTACGCGCGTAAGGTTGCCAACCATACATTAATATATAGAACTGCACCATATTTCAAGGCTGTGTGCTAAACGCTGTGCGCAACTAGTAGGTTCTATATATCTCTTCGAATACTACCCGCGAATAATTGAAATTATTTGCTGCGGTTTAATTAAAAGAGGTAATCAGTATCCTATGTGTTACAGTATCCAGCATGAAATATAAGCTATAGCTAGCTATACCTTCGATCGCATCGTCACTTTCCATCAGGTGAAAGCGTGGTCAAAATTTAGATATGTATAGTGTGTATGTGCAAAGTAAGAAAAAATTTAATGTCATCAAAACTTTTTCAGTAGTTACGGAGATTAAAGGTAACAAACACGAATACTCGCAAACCTTCGTATTTATAATATTTTTATGACTAGGGGCAATAATACGATATTTTCAAAGCGATCATGAGAGCTCGCTACTTAAAAAAAAACATGGTAGCGGGCAGCAGCTATGCCAATATATTCAACCTTCTTCATTTAGGGCCTTACTTATAAAAGCCGCTTAAAGTTAGCCATTGCTTAAAACCTTCTGTCAACTTTGACTGATTTGAAATGTCACGCGGGAAAACACTGACTAACTTTAAGCGGCGTTTATAAGTAAGGCCCCTAAAGTAATGTCGTTCCTGCTTTCTATTCCCGCCATATACACACGAAGGAAATTTCGAGTTATGAATTTAAAATGGCGGAGAAGAAAGAAACAGATAGTTATAAATAGCCCTTTTGATTTTAATTAATGCATATTTTATGATACTTTTATTTTAAACAAAGACATTAGAAGTTTAGTGTTTATAAAAATGAATATTTGATAAATAATATATTAGTTTATCTTTTGGTTTTGGCTTTTGGTTTTGGTTGTTGAAAAGATGCTGTATATTTCCCCGAATAAAATGTGGGCAGCCCTAGCACGCTCGTCGCCCGCCATTTTTTCCCATCCATACCTAGCATTTTTGACTTACCTATGGATGCCGTGTATGTGTTAAGTAATTTGTGGTTGGTGTTTGGGGGTACTGGGTGTTTGTGGCAAACATCAAGCATGTAGAGGCGGCTTTAGGTATGTACGTTTTATCAGTTTTAAATTGACACTGGCCGAAAATGTTCTATTGATACCTCTCCAAGAAGTTCTATAATATAAGAATAGTACTTATATTCCATACTAACTGGAACAAGCACTTCGAACAGAAACGATAAGTTTTTCGAGACGTTTTTTTTGTGTCTCAAGTTGTGAATGAGTTTAAAATAAAATAGTAGGCCCGCAGTGTCATCTCTTCAATCTCATAAGAACCTTGTTTAAGAATCCTATGCTACTGCATACATGCTATGAATAGGATTCTTAAGTACTTAACAAACAACAAAGGTACATTACATACATAGACTGCTAAAGGCATGCGTAGCTCTTCCTCCGGTAGGTGGTATATTCCCAGTTGCAACCACATGGATCGCCCCCAGTTCGGTACATTGCATGCTACAGCTTCTAATTTTATTAAATCTGATTAAATTCAGTTGAATAATTTACGAAGTAACGGTATTATGCTATCCCATAGAAAGTATCATTTCTGTGCAATGAACCACTGTATTGTTTTAATTACCAGTTTTTTAGTACAGTTTTAGTACAAGTAAGTAGGTAAGTCAATTTTACCTAATTTCATTATTTTACATTCGTCGAGAATTTACGAAGTTATTTTTTTTTCTTTTTATGTATAAATAGGCTAACATTTGACTGCAACTCACCTGATGTTAAGTGACGATGCAGTCGAAGGTGTAGCACGTTGGCCCATGAGGAGCCTATTCACTCTAACTCTACTCTTAAAGAGACCCAAATTATATTTGTCAGGGAACACAGAAGCCGGGAGCGAGTTCCATTTCCTAACAGATCGCATGATAAAAGAGTCAGCAAAACGCTTGGTTCGACATGTTGGTAAATCCACCACGTAGGGGTGAAATGACTCCCCGCGCCTTGTTGTTCTATGTCGAAATGGAGATGACGGAATCATCTCATGCAGTTCTTATGCGCATTCCCCGAAATGCAACCGGTAGAAGATTGATAGATATGCCACCTTTCGTCGATGATCAAGACTATACAGCTTCTTCTCCACCAGCGCCTCGTCAGTTGAGTTTATTATGCATTCCAATGAAAACAGGTTAACTACCTCCGATAATAAGGCATAAGAAAAAGACAGACTACTCCCTGAGTAAACAACGTACTATCTTCCTCAGACCTCTCTCCAAACACAATAGTCTAATGTAAATTTTACGGCCTTAAAATTAAAGTTTAGTTTTGTATAACTTACGATGCTCTGAGCTTATTCCAGTTAGTATAGAATATGTATACCTTGTACCTTTCAACTTCAAATACATAAGTCAGGTGTAATTTTTGTTTACTCTGTGCATTGAGCCGGAGGTTTACAACTTAAAGCCCGTCACACACGTAGCTATAATATATATTAATATATTTATAGCTAGACATATTACCATATGTTTTCTATACAAATTCTCGAAGGAGGGATGCACACGCAGCTATAATATATATTTCTGTGACCAACCTATACCGTAATATATATTATGGTATAGCGAGACATATTTTGAATGTACAGCATGTTTCAACATATCCGACGCGCTCGTCGGACGCTTCTCCCCTCTTACCATTCCTGCCGCTTTGCATGGGGTCTAGCAAAGATCCCAAATGCTAACGCTATCTCCAAAAATGTATTGAAATGACATTAATCGTTTAATTTTCCACAAGTAAGCGATTTCCGAAATGTCATTCCAGTACATTTTGGAGTTAGCCCTAAGCTTTTGGGAACCCGAACGATCCCAAAAGCAAAATGTGGCGATAGCGTTAGCGTTTGGAATCTTAGCTAGACCCCCTAGGCCGCCTCCGCCCGACCAGTGTGGTCAATTTAGGCGATATATCGCCATTTAGTCTACTCGGGACTAGGCATCGGCGATGTAAAAATCTGATTGGCGACTGGTCACGTTTGATACTACCTCAGGTACAAGTCATTTAAATTAGCCAAATTATAAATAAACTACTTTTCGTAAACCTACCATCAATGAAATGAAGGAAAATATATATTATAATATCGTCTCCGTGTATGGTAGCTTGCTATAATATATATTATAGTACGGTATATTAATATATATTATTGCTACGTGTGTGACGGGCTTAACCCCTGTCAATATTCCGAACGTGCAAGAGAAAATGTCTGGATATTTCTGTTTACCAACTTAACTCGAATTACTAGCTCTGGGTTAGGTATTCAGTTATAATTTTAACCCGAGAACGTGCAAGTGGGCCTTATAGTCATAGTCATATTCCAGTCTAAGTCAGGTCATAATCCAGTCTAAGTCATGCTCCAGTAAAGTGATGGCAATTTTACTAGAAGCTTCTATGGAATTTTGGAAGCCACACGAAAAACCACGTTTCAACACATTATATCACTTGCCCACACTCATGCTCATAATTCAGCACTTAATGCGTAAAACGCCACCAATTTTTAAACATTAACTCTGGAAAAAGCACAAGTTTTGAGAAATAATTAGCGGTGGGCGATTATGAGATATACTAATGAAATCATTCGATTATGAAGATGTCTCGAGATATCTCGATTATAAGAGATCATTAGTTACTAACATCAACATAGTATTATATGGACGGCGGACATTCACAAAATGCCTGTCCATTTTCTGTTGGTGTGAGTATTTAAATATGCATTAGTATGCGTGAGTAGGGAAGTGACCCCTATTACACAATATATCGATATATAATAAACCTAACCAAACAGTGCTGCAGAATTTCGATACTTTTTAGTTTTAATACAATAAAGAACATTAGATATTTGTAAAACCAGAAGATGCAGCTTAGGCCGGCCCCCACTTGGTGGACCGACGACCTGGTGAAAACTACGGGGAGCTGATTGATGCAGGAGGTGAGTGGCCGCTCAAGGTGGCACTCTATGGGGAAGGCCTATGTTCAGCAGTTGACGTCTTCGGGCTGTTAATGATGATAATGATGATGATGACCCTAGTAAATGTATATTGAAACATTATATGAAATAACGTTTGTAAGTAACATTTTTATATGTGTGTTGCCAGTGATGACTTATGGAACTGAGACGTGGTCTCTAACTGTTGGCCTCATTACTAAGCTCAAAGTCGCGCAACGAGCTATGGAGAGAGCAATGCTCGGTGTTTCCCTGCGAGATAAGATCCGAAATGAGGAGATCCGCAGAAGAACTAAAGTGACCGATGTGGCTCTTAGGATTAACAAGTTGAAATGGCAATGGGCAGGCCACATCGCTCGTAGAGCTGACAACCGATGGGAAGAAAGGTTTTCGAGTGGCGACCACGAACTGAAAGACGCAGCGTAGGCCGGCCCCCCACTAGGAGGCCCGACGACCTGGTGAAAGCCGCGGGGAGCCGATGGATGCAGGAGGCGAGCAGCCGCTCTAAGTGGCGCTCCCTGGGGGAGGCCTATGATCAGCAGTGGACGTCTTCAGGCTGTTCAAATAACATTGTTACATAATAGTTAGTTTTTATTTTACATTCGCGTTTTCTTATTCTATTCATTAAAATGATGGTTAAATTTGTAAAAAGGGTTCCGTACCATTATCTATAAAAACGAGCAAAAAATCACGTTTGTTGTATTGAAGCCCCTATATTTATTTTAGGGAAAAATATAGGGAAAAAGGATGAATGGATGGGACGGGTGCGCCTGTCTCCCTTCGCCGTCCCATCTATTCATCCTTTTCCCCTATATTTTTCACTTTTGCTTCTCTCTTACCCATAAACAGGGTAAGGCATAAAACTTAAACCCGTGCGAAACCGGGCGGGTCAGCTAGTTTATTATTAATTTCATAACTCATATTGAAGCCAGACGACACTGGCCTACCTATTGTATTTTATAAAAGTAGGTTAGGTGCCTATTTTTAAATTGCCAGATTTACACCTACTTTTTCATTCTGTTTGCACTTTGATCTAAATCCATTCAAAAGTGGTTTAAGGAAAGAGATTTTCTACTTTTAAATCTCCCTAAAACCAAAGTAATTTTGTGCAAATGTATGAAGATTTACGAATATCGACAAAATGTAATGGACAGTGTAGGTACATCACTATTCGAGAGGCGTAAAATCGCCCATCCCAAAAATATCAATTAAAGCATTAAATCTTTCAGTAATTGCAATCGCATGGTAATTATACGGTGGAAAAAACGTATATTCTTAATATGAAATGCATATTTACTTCGAAACTTCGATGTTTAACATAAAAATAGCCAGTAAACTTTAACGTATAAAATGATGATTCTGGTTTTCCTTCGACTCCTCGGGTTACTCTTGATGCACAAAACACAGCACAACACGACACAATTTCACTATTGATACAATATTTAGCCCTAATCTTAATCTTAACATCTTAATAATCTTAATCTTAATCTTAACAGATATATAAAGCTAAAAAACGGTGACAGATGATTTATTGACATGAATGTTTTCGTAAGAAGGAGCCATCGGACGACCTTACAATCTATGAGAGATTTGTGCGGAAAAATCCCGAGGCAAAGAATTAAATATGTCAGCATCAGAAAGTGGTACCAGGAAGAAGTTCCAGATGGGATCTCGGAAACGGTAAGAGATAAAGATAAACTAATTGAACGAAAATGTAGTAAACCTTGGGACGATTCTAAATAAACAATAAAAAAAGGTACCTCTTATACAAAAAATCATATTTTTCATACAAAAACCGAAAAATACTTACTCAGAAAGTCATATATTCCTGTCCTGTCATCCAGTAAGAAACTTTATCGGCTCTCAAATAAGGTCGTTAATCGTATGAAATAAGATGGCCGCATACGGCTAACTTCAGTTTCATGTTTTGACATTTGACGTATATAGCAAAGTTCTCTGTGCATTTGACTAGATAGATATGGCGGCCACAGAGATGGCGGCGGTTTAATTTTTGTTTGTAATAATAAAAACAACATTATTTATGTATGTGAGACAAGTAATAGGGGGAATTCTGTGATGTGAGAATAGAACCAGCCTATTTGTTCCCGTGGGTGTCATTATCTGTGGGTTCTGACACGTATAGCAACAAGTAAGTCTTATGATAAACGAAATTTACTACTATACAAGATAAGCAAGTAAAAGCAGACTCAAAATATACTGCAGAAATGCATAGACTAGGTACTTATTCTAAGCATTAGCATAAAATGATAACAATACCAGGAACAAATTATGCTCTTCACCCAGAACACACTAAAATTCTATGCTTGTTTATTAGTACCTAAAGTATTAATATCCACCTTGTTTTTTATTAACTCAATGCTACCTTGTCTCATTTTCAGAGTTCCAACCTATAAAAGATCCAAAAAACAAGCGCTCAGTGATGGATGTTAATTATGACAGAGGAAAAACAGGAGTTTGGTTTAGCATCAGGTAAATAATTAGGTCACCTATTACTGTAAACCTTCTTGTTAGCCTATATAATATATTAATTCTGTGGCTGTGTGGTATGCTACTACCACACTATAGATACAGTTTTTATTATTTAATCTTCTAAGCTTATGGGGAAACTGTGAATAATAGCTTAATATAGATTTAGGGTGGGTATTTTCACCAATAGTTGAGGTAAACAAAGCAATTTTATGAAGTAAGTATGTATATATTTATTTGTAGTATGTATAATGGTGTAATTTATGTTATCTTATTTAGAATCAGCAAGTTGAAGTGGCAATGGGCAAGCCACATCACTCGTAGAACTGACAACAGAAGGGAAAAAAGGTGGGCCGCTAACCTGGTGACCATAACCATGGGGAGCCGATGGATGCAGAAAGCAAGCAGTCTCTTAAAGCGGCATTCTTTGGGGGAGTCCTGGTTGTCTTCATGTTGTTGATGATGATACAAATTGGTTTTTATTCAAAGAAAGCATGCAAAATCAAAATGAAACAATTCAATATAATAATAATAGTTATGTAGGTGTATAAAATTATATAATGAGGTGCTACTTATGTCATATAAAGACAGTTTCTCTTTTCTATTGTTATATAAACTATCTTATCAATGCATCAAAGTGTTTTTTTTTGGGTCTTGGTATAGAAGTACTATATATTTATTCTGTGGTATAGGTAAGGTAATTGTGTTAAGTCCAGGTAACAGATACGTATATTTCTATCTCTTGGTAGTGTGGTACAAACTCAATGGCGGCTATGAAGTGCATTCCAAGCCATCCACATGCTGCACTCATACTTCTCACCGACTTCAAAGCTGACATTGAGTTTGAATCACACTTTATGTATGTAACCGGTATATTCCCAGTTGCCCGTACATTGCCCTGAGGTGGTATTTGGGAATAATATGCAGGGTTGCAAGTTGGTAATGTTTTTTAAATAATGCTACTTTGGATCTAGAGTTGCAGTGGAATAGTTAGGAAACTGTGGGTTGGATTCCCACCTGGTACCAACATTTGTGTGATGAAAATAGGTATTTGTCCTCTGTCTGGGTATTATATACTGTTAGTTTATCTGAGTATATCAGTTATCTGGTTCCCATAGTACAAGCTATGCTTAATTCTGGGTTAGATGGTGCTGTGTGTAATGTCCACACATTTATTTATTTTCCTCTTCCTTTTCTTCTGTGTTTTTATTATAATCAAATCCTCCTTTCTAATGGGAATGCCTATGTTCAGCTGTGGACATCTGACTGGTGACATGCCTATTCATAACTTATTGGTAGGTCCTAAAATGAATAATACTACTACTACTATAACACAAACCTCATGAGTAAGGGAGAGAGCTTAGCTCGGTGTTTCCTGTGTGCAGAACTAAAGTTACCAATATGGCTTGTAGAATCATTCCCTACACAAGAGGAATTTAATCCAGGAAAGCATAAAAAGCATAGTAACTACAGTAATCCTTCAGTTTAATAAATTCAAAAATGTACAGTACCTATAACAAATACAACTGTGTAACATTATTATCTTTATCATTTTCAGGTTACAAAAGAAGGGAAAGAGTCAAAAAAACTGCCCAAAACCTAGATTTTTAACACCCTATCTGCCCTTTCAGTCTACCTGTGATCATAAAGCATGTAACTGTGCTGCTGGAACTTAGGAAATGATTCCAATAGTGGTAAAGATCCTAAGAAGAATGTAAATGTAATATCCTGAAGGACTGAAACAGTGTTTGTGAATTAATGTGGTAAAATAATAATTAGAAAATGGTGTCTCAAAGTTTCTTTGGTCCCTTGATTTATTTTTATAACACCGATGTACTATGTTCAAGAGTCCATGAAAGTACTATCACAATATACCAATCATAATAATAGTGTGATCTAAGATTCACAGCGTAGGCAGACCCCCCACTAAGTGGACCGACGACCTGGTGAAAATCGCGGTGAGCCGATGGATGCAGGAGGTGAGCAGCTGCTCAAAGTGGCACTTTCTGGGAGAGGCCTATGTTCAGCAGTGGACGGCTACAGACTGTTGATGATGATGATGGACTATGATGAACCATCAGCTCCTCGCAGTAGGTACTGACCAGATCAATAATTACTATTAGGTACCAGGTTTAAACATAAATTAAGATATGCCTTGCATGAGACCAGTAGGTAAGTACAATCTATGTATGTATTTTTAGCTAACAGGCAATTTACTAATATTATTTCCCTTCATTTGAAACTACCTACATACATTGAAAAAAAAGTAAATAAAACACCATTAACTTTGCTAAGGTTGTATTTGGAACATCTGTGAATAAATGGATTCTATAATTAATTGTTCACCCTGTTGCAACTGAAATCATTTGTTTCATGCAGTCATTGCAGCCTGCTGTAATATCTGGTATCCATACATCTGATCAAGTTCTTGATTACAGCAAAAATAGGGCTGCAAAAGAAAATAATTTAAGGTAAATTTACTATTAATTCCATAAAAGCATTATTATGCATCAACAACCATCAGACATTACAAAATAGCTTTTATTCACTGAATTTTTATACTAATAGTCATTACTACTAACATATTTATTGTTTTGACAGTGTTTGGGCTGTTTTTCGTTTGTACCGGATAAGACCACACTGTATTAGTATCATAAAAAATTACAGTGTCTAATGCATTTTTAGATAAAGCAAAAATCTTTTTAGGTTCCCAAAGAGTAAAATGGACACATAGCTGAGACTGTGCTGTTCGTTTGTCTGTCACCAGGCTGTATTTCATGAACCATGATAGTTAAAACACAGTTTTCACAGATGGTGTATTTCTGTTGCTGCCAATACAACAAATACAACAAACATGATTTTTTTCAACTTGCACTTGCCTGTTTATTTATATTACTTTCGTTTTTTTACATGCTACACTTTACCCACGTACAAACTTCAAATGGTTTTAGGTTGATATTTAACACATTAGCATAGATTTAGAATCTAGACCTATGCAATTAAGGTACAATGGCAAATAAACAGAATTCGCCTGTGTAACAAATATGGCGTGATTTAAAGGAATTCTTCTATGGAGATAATGTTATAATTATTATACCTATATGTGCATAGATAAATGTGAAGAAAATCACCACATGAACCACAGCTTTCCATGATCTTGCTGCTGGGTGTTTATTTATGTGATTCCTTTTATTAAAATGTACATTTATTGCTTAATATTGTTTATTGTGTTGTTGTTTACAAGATTCACAACAGATATTCAGCACGGAATTTATCACAGAGTACATTGGTAAAGATTGAAAGAATTTATACGCATCACAGAGTACATTGGTAATACGCATTACATCATTTTTTTTTATATGTTGGCTCCTAACATAGTGTATTAAGCCAGTGTCAAGTATTGTATATTTTCATCGAGTTTTAGAATATTTTACGTAGTCAAATCTTAGTCATAGTCATAGTCCAGTCTAAATCATGCTCAAGTAAAGTGGTGGCAACTTTACAAGAAGCTTCTATGGAATTTTGGAAGCAACACGAAAAACCACATTATAACACTTGACCACACTCATGCACGTAATTCCGCACTTAATGCGTAAAACGCCACCAATTTTAAACATCAACACTGGAAAAAGCACAAGTTTTGAGAAATAATACAATGCAATGACGTGAACTTATTCACTTTCCCGCCAAAACTCCATTTTTCTATTTATTTTATTTTGTATTTGTAAAGTAACTTTTTTTTATTTTAATGACCAAAGAGTATGTAACTTTCAGTATTTACCAATGTACTCTGTGGTATGTAACGCTTTTAATGACAATTCTTGCCCCGTGTTCCGATTCACGCTGTAATCGATAATATCAAACTTCTTATTAAGGCCGTATTCCGTTTCATGCTGTAATAATATCGATATAATCACGCTAAATACGCGTATTGAATGGCCGTGAGTGCGACAACGATATCCTTTGACAAACGTCATGACCGACGCCATCTTGCGATATCAACGACTGTGATTGGTAGTTTCGGGTCATTGACAGCGCACAAAGTCGTGAGCGTAATATCTGAATCAGAACGAATTATCAACGTGAGCGTTGTGAGCGATTATAGCGATTACAGCGTGAATCGGAATACAGGGTACAAGTTGAGTTGAGGTAGGGATGTGACCTACAGACTATTATTCGCCAAATGTGACCTAAGGGAGGGCAAACCGATTTTTAATATTAAATTAATAAATTTTATTGGACGAAAAAAATCGATTATCCGTAAATCGTTTCATTTTGATAAAAATAATTGTTTTTCAAATTGTTCTTTTTTTGGTGTGCGTAATGGAAAAAAACAAAAACATTAAATTAACTTCATTGCTAAGTCGTCTCCAAGTTGGAGAACCCCAAGGGATCTCAGAAACGGTAACAGATAAAAATAAACTAATGGAACGAAAAAATGTATTCTAAACCAGTCATAAAAATTAGTACCTTTCATACAAAAACGTGGTTTTTATATAAAGTTGTAATGCACCTATCATTTTTTAACTGAAGCTTATAAGAAAAGAAACTAGATGGCGTTGTACGACTCTAAAACACGCAAGCGTTTTATACCCGAACTACAGTGGTAGAGAAATGAACAAAAATAATAAGCATGAAAAATTTAAACGCTTATAAATCGTAAACGGTAAAAGGTAGGTGGGGGGTGCTCGACTAAAATGTTATAGAGCACCATGGCATGGGGGCTTTCGATGGATTTTAGATGGTCGTCATGAAAATCCAAGATAGCGGCCATTTTGAAAGTTGGTCCGATCCGGCTGATTTTATGCATCGGGGGGTTTTTGGGGACCCTAATTCGATATTTGAAAAAATATTTTGGATCCCGCCATTTTTAAAGATGGCTGCCATACAAATTTTTTTTTCATTTTTGGCTCATTGTTTCTCGAAACCTATGGGAAATTTTGAACTTTTTTTTTTAAATTTGTATGAAAGTGGACAATCGAAATTCAAAATATTTCATGAACTGGTCTTCCGACCTTCCATCATCGTGACCATCAACTGCCTGGCTAAACGGTGTGAGATGGGTCATATGCGTTCTCAGGAATGTCATAGCAAACCCTGGGACGATTTTAGAGAAAATAAAAAAAATCCAAAATGGCGGAAAAAAAAATCTTCCATACAAATTTAAACCGGAAATGACGTCGAAACCATGATACTTTAGTATAAAGAGCTCGAACTAATATTGTTTGGAGGCCAAAAGGGAAAAGAACACAAAATTTTTTTTTTTCAATATGGCGGAAATTTTGGTCATGGCGGAAAAAAAAAATTCTCCGATCCGGATCAAAATCGATATCTGACGGTCCCCAAGGATGCTGATCAACATTCTAAAATCAAATTTTGACATGCGCCATTTTTCAATAGGGTTGCCATACAAAGGTGATTTTAACGAAATATGAACTTTCCTTTTTTACGCCTCCAATATGAATGTAATAGAAAAGTTGTTTCTGGGGATCGAGTAAAGATGTATAAAGGAACAAAACAGAACACAAATGAAATTGATTTTTTCAAGATGGCGGATGGAGACGTATCGACTTATAGAAAAAGTTATCCGATCCGGATGAAAATCGATATCTAAGACTCCCCCTAGATACTTAGCAAGAATATGGGGAAAAAATTTTGATTCCGCCATTTTGAAAAATTTCATTCATTTTACCGAACTTTTTTATGGATCTCCAATCCGTATGAAAATTGATATCTGAGTGTCCCCAAGGATACTGATTAATCTTCTATCTTCTATCTATTACCTATAAAGATAAACAGATAGATCACTGACATGAATGTTCCCGAAAACTGGCCCATAGGATGATTTGGAAATGTACTAGAGATATGTACGGAAAAATCCCGAGGCAAAGAATTAAATATGTCAGCATCAGAAAGTGGTACCAGGAAGAAGTTCCAGATGGGATCTCGGAAACGATAAGAGATAAAAATAAACTAATAGAACAAAAATGTAGTAAACCTTGGGACGATTCTAAATAAACAATAAAAAAAGGTACCTTTCATACAAAAAAACATATTTTTCATACAAAAACCGAAAAATACTTACTCAGAAAGTCATATATTCCTGTCCTGTCATCCAGTAAGAAACTTTATCCCCTCTCAAATAAGGTCGTTAATCGTATGAAATAAGATGGCCGCATACGGCTAACTTCAGTTTCATGTTTTGACATTTGACGTATATAGCAAAGTTCTCTGTGCATTTGACTAGATAGATATGGCGGCCACAGAGATGGCGGCGGTTTAATTTTTGTTTGTAATAAGAAAAACAACATTATTTATGTATGTGAGACAAGTAATAAGGGGAATTCTGTGATGTGAGAATAGAACCAGCCTATTTGTTCCCGTGGGTATCATTTGAACGTTCTGACACGTATAGCAACAAGTAAGTCTTATGATAAACGAAGTAAAAGCAGACTCAAAATATACTGCAGAAATGCATAGACTAGGTACTTATTCTAAGCATTAGCATAAAATAATAACAATACCAGGAACAAATTATGCTCTTCATCCAGAACACACTAAAATTCTATGCTTGTTTATTAGTACCTAAAGTATTAATATCCACCTTGTTTTTTATTAACTCAATGCTACCTTGTCTCATTTTCAGAGTTCCAACCTATAAAAGATCCAAAAAACAAGCGCTCAGTGATGGATGTTAATTATGACAGAGGAAAAACAGGAGTTTGGTTTAGCATCAGGTAAATAATTAGGTCACCTCTTCTAAGCTTATGGGGAAACTGTGAATAATAGCTTAATATAGATTTAGGGTGGGTATTTTCACCAATAGTTGAGGTAACCAATGGAAATGGTCAAAATTTGTTAGAGCTGTTGGTCACCTTAACTATTGGTGTAAACCCACCCTCAAGCTCAAGTAAGCTCAAAGTAGCCCAGCAAGCAGAACTAAAATGACCAATTTAGTTGTTTTGAAATAGCAACGGGCAGGTCCTAAAACAAAACTTTCATGGTTGTTACCCACTGGAATACTACCACTGAGATGACAGCATGCATGTTTTTGAAATTGGGTCGCTGGGAGTTAAAAAGTTAAGCTATGATCATAAAGACAGTGAAGTTAAAATGTTGATTGCATATTTCTATTTTTGCTCTTTGCATTCTATGAAGTCGATAATACCAAAAACAAAGCAATTTTATGAAGTAAGTATGTATATATTTATATGTATATGTAGTATGTATAATGGTGTAATTTATGTTATCTTATTTAGAATCAGCAAGTTGAAGTGGCAATGGGCAAGCCACATCACTCGTAGAACTGACAACAAAAGGGAAGAAAGGTGGGCCGACAACCTGGTGACCATAACCATGGGGAGCCGATGGATGCAGAAAGCAAGCAGTCTCTTAAAGTGGCATTCTTTGGGGGAGTTCTGGTTGTCTTCATGTTGTTGATGATGATACAAATTGGTTTTTATTCAAAGAAAGCATGCAAAATCAAAATGAAACAATATAATAATAGTTATGTATGTAGGTGTATAAAATTATATAATGAGGTGCTGCTTATGTCATTTCATTGTTATATAAACTATCTTATCAATGTATCTAAGTGTTTTTTTTGGGTCTTGGTATAGAAGTACTATATATTTATTCTGTGGTATAGGTAAGGTAATTGTGTTAAGTCCAGGTAACAGATACATATATTTCTATCTCTTGGTAGTGTGGTACAAACTCAATGGCGGCTATGAAGTGCACTGCAAGCCATCCACATGCTGCACTCATATTTCTCACCGACTTCAAAGCTGACATTGAGTTTGAATCACACTTTATGTATGTAACCGGTATATTCCCAGTTGCCCGTACATTGCCCTGAGGTGGTATTTGGGAATAATATGGGTTGCAAGTTGGTAATGTTTTTTAAATAATGCTACTTTGGATCTAGAGTAGCAGTGGAATAGTTAGGAAACTGTGGGTTGGATTCCCACCTGGTACCAACATTTGTGTGATGAAAATAGGTATTTGTCCTCTGTCTGGGTATTATATACTGTTAGTTTATCTGAGTATATCAGTTATCTGGTTCCCATAGTACAAGCTATGCTTAATTCTGGGTTAGATTAAAGTAAATCTTCTGAAGTAGGTAAGTTTTATATATATAGAAGACTATATATTTCACGAATTGTTGAGATAACTATAAGGTGATATATAAATAAATGTTTTAAATGAGATTGCCATGGCTAGGTAAATACATCATTCCTAACCTATCAACAGAAAAGAACAGTACCTATGCAAAGGAACAATGACTGACAATTAAATAAAAAAATGACCTACTATTTGAAAATCACTAACTAGGTACTAAGACATAGGTTAACTACTTAAGTTACTAACATATTGTGAGAAACAAGAGATTAAAAAACTACCTAAAACGTTTATTTTATCACCCTATCTGCTCCTTCAGTCTACCTATGAAAATAAAGCATGTAACTGTGCTGCTGGAACTTAGGAAATGATTCCAATAGTGGTAAAGATCCTGTAAGAACTATTAAAAATGTAAGATAAGAAGAATCTAAATGTAATATCCTGAAGGACTGAAACAGTGTTTGTGAATTAATGTGGTAGAATAATAATTAGAAAATGGTGTCTCCAAGTTTCTTTGGTCCCTTGATTTTTTTTATAACACCGATTTGCTATGTTCAAGAGTCCATGAAAGTACTATCACAATATACCTACCTAATTTCATTAAGATCATAGAATGACGATAAATAATTTCAAATGTAAGAGTATCAATATTTTATTATAATTTGGACTTGGATTGCATTATTAAATTAAAGGTAATCAATCAGACACAAACCAATTTTATTTATTTATTTATCTAAGATTCACAGCGTAGGCAGACCACCCACTAAGTGGACCGATGACCTGGTGAAAACTGTGGCAAGCCGATGGATGCAGAAGGTGAGCAGCCGCTCAAAGTGGCACTCTCTGGGGGAGGCCTATGTTCAGCAGTGGATGATGATGAACTATGATGAACCATCAGCTCCTCGCAGTAGGTACTGACCAGATCAATAATTACTATTAGGTAACCAGGTTTAAACATAAATTTAGATATGCCTTGCATGAGACCAGTAGGTAAGTACAATCTATGATGTATTTTTAGCTAACAGGCAATTTACTAATATTATTTCCCTTCACTTGAAACTACCTACATACATTGAAAAACTAAATAAAATACCATTAACTTTGCTAAGGTTGTATTTGGAACATCTGTGAATAAATGGATTCTATAATTAATTGTTCATCCTGTTGCAACTGAAATCATTAAATTCATTATGTGTCCCACGGGCAGCTGTGCGCTGTCTGCCTGCATAGACATGGCAAGTTATACTATAAAAAAAAATGGGAGGTAAATTCTATGGCTGTCTGTCAAACAACCTATACAATATAACCTTTTCTATTTCTGAATTAATAACACTATAAAAAGTATATTAATAAATATCAGTTATCTGGTTCCCATAGTACAAGCTATGCTTAATTATGGGTTAGATGGTGCTGTGTGTAATGTCCGCACATTTATTTATTTTCCTCTTCCTTTTCTTCTGTGTTTTTATTATAATCAAATCCTCCTTTCTAATGGGAACGCCTATGTTCAGCTGTGGACATCTGACTGGTGACATGCCTATTCATAACTTATTGGTAGGTCCTAAAATGAATAATACTACTACTACTTTCTCCATGTGTACATAATTTATATATGTTTTGCACTATAAATAATAAATAAATATCTGGACATTCACACACCGGCACCACAATCTAGCCTTAAACTAAGCAAAGCTTGTACCATGAAGACAATAATAAATTTAATACAATATTTACACCCTTGTTTCTAAATTCAACATTTTTACCAGAAATCTGCCAATACAAACGGTATATTCATGTTGCCGCAAATTCAATTCAATTATACAACTATTTTTGTTAAAAAAAGCTTACAATTGTAACTGAATTTTGAATATTTTATTAACGAATATCTATCATAATTCAATTTTGAACAGTTGACTTTTTAAATAAACATTAATAGCCCTAACACGCCCACTACTGAACATGGGCCTCCAATTTAGCAAAATTCATTAGCTACTTATATTTAAATGTGCATAGGTACTTAAATGTTTAAATATAATGATCACAATAATAAATCCTTTTTGTATTTTATCCATAGCATTCTTCTGTTACATATAGCTGGTTGGCAATATACAACTCCTTACTTAAAAGATATCCATGCCCTCATGTGTGTTATACAGTTATACTGTACTATTGCAGCTACATACAGTTTTTCTAAGTACTTTCAAACAATTTTTCACCTGAAACATAAGAAACAACACAGTTAATATAAAAGAAGGTATAATCTATACAAATGGGTAATTGTATAAAAAAATTACAATGAAAGAAAATTCATCATCAACCGGAAAACATCCATAATAATCATGTTAAATAAAACGATTGTATAATAAATTTAGTATGTGCATATTGAGCTAGGTGCTAGCTTAAACCCTCGGCTCAGACTCCAGTCAGGCGGTTAAGAAAAGGATGTCCCAGCTTAGGCTTTCAGGATGGATAGATGCAGGTTAAAATTGCATCATGATTCAAAATATTTCCGTACCAATAAAATTAATCTGTCCTAGAATGATATTTAAGCAATTTGTGTAGAAGTTTGTCTGCCTCCGCTTATTGTAACCATTCCATCTGAAAACAAATCATAATAAATTCTCATGGGATATGGAAATCAGATATAATCTGTGAATGGTCTATCCATGTTGTATGGTATCATCATCATCAGCTTAGTGTGATGTCTATGCGGCCTAATTATACTTACAGGGTCAAAATATCTTTTAGATGAATAAGTGTCAGATACAAACAGTGGTACCGATGTCTATTATTTATTATTTTTCTCTATGTTTTCTCTGTTAGGTTTTGTTTTGAGGAACTTTGTTATATAGATTGATAAATCTTCCCCACAAATAACATCAGTCAAAATGACCATAGTGACTTCTCTATAGATAAGCTCTTTCCATTGTCCAGTATCGCCGAGGTTGTTGGCAGTCAGCAGATTCGGTCTGCGAGCTGAAAATGAAAAAGCTATTTATCTTTCTATTCGTAATTACCTATGTAGTACCTGTATATGATGTTTTTGTACGAGTTGGATAATAAATTATTAGTTGGATAATAAATTAGAAGATCTAACTCTGAAACATTTATTGCTCAATACAGCTAGCAAGTGGCCTATGCTGCGCTTTTCGGTTCGTAGCCTTTACGGAAGCGTAAATAAAAAGGGAAAGAAAGAAAATTATACAGTAAGCCGATCAAATCCTGTCTGTCGTTTGATGATCTTTATACGTAATGGTGATGAAATGGAATAGTATTGTTTCAAATATGTTTGGTTGCACTTTTACTGACCTCAGCTCTATTATGTACTGCAATCAGGGTGGACCGTTTCTATATATACCAATGTACTCTGTGGTGGACCGGAGCCCCGGAGCCTTCGGCTTCAAACACTTCATTGTTGGCAGAAACAAGTCACACATCAATGTTCTTCAAAACAAAACCTAACAGAGAAAACATAGAGAAAAATAATAAATATAAAGGAAATGAATCCTAGAATAGGTATTATAAACTCTTTGAATGAAACTAAATAGCTAAGTTCTCTGTGGAAACTACCAAGCATAACGTTATTATACTCTTTGCTACCAACCCCGTATTCTGATTAACGCTATAATCGCTCGCAACGCTCACGTTAATTATTCAGTGTTCCAATTCAGATAATGCGCTCACGGCTTTGAGCTCTGTCCATGACTAACAACCAATCGCGGACGGCGATATTGCAAGATGACGTCGGTCATGACGTTTACAAAAGATTTCATTGTCACAGTCACGGCCATTCGGTACACGTTCTTAGCGCGATAACATTGATATTATCGATTTTAGCGTGAATCGAAATACGGCCCAAGTACAAACTAGACATAGACAAACGTCATTGTAATACACTGACTTTTTTTTTCTTATATTTTGGCTCTACACATAGTGTATTTAGCCAGTGTCAAGTATTGTAATTTTTCATCATGTTAATAGAATATTTCAGGTAAGAGTATATAATTTACTAACTTCAACTCTTAGTTAAAGGCAAAGAGTATCAGTCCGTTTTAGAAAAAGGTGGAGTGGAGTCTTTTCGTTTTTGACGCTGTTTAGCATTTTCTGCAAGTGTCAATGCCAATGTCGAGCGGAGAAAATGACAGCTGATAACGGCATATTGTGCTGTCAAAGTCATTTGCTACCTGACAATTTTTTTTTCTTATATTTTGGCTCCACAAATAGTGTATTTAGCCAGTGTCAAGTATTGTAATTTTTCATCATGTTAATTAATAGAATATTTCACGTAAAGTCAAGTCTTAGTCATAGTCCAGTCTTAGTCATGCTCCAGTAAAGTGGTGGCAACTTTATTAGAAGCTTCTATGGAATTTTGGAAGTATCACTAAAAATCACGTTTCACCACATTATATCACTTGCCTACACTCATGCTCGTAATCCAGCACTTAATGCATAAAAAGCCACCAATTTTAAACATTAACACTGGAAAAAGCATAAGTTTTGAAAAATAATACAATGCAACGACGTGACCTTTTTCACGTTCCCGCCAAAACCCACAAATTATTTTGATATGACATAACTGTACAAATGTATTTTTTTTAAGTTCGACTCATCGACTAAACGCTACTTAGCCAGAAGGTATCAAGTTAGGTACATTTTAGGGTTCCGTACCCAATGGGTAAAGCGGCAAAAATAACGAACTAATATTGTTTGGAGAACGGAAGGGAAGACATCACAAATTTTTTTTTTTCAAAATGGCGGAATTCGGTCATTGCGGAAAAAAAATTCTCCGATCCGAATGAAAATTGATATCTGGGGGTCCCCAAAAATGTTGATCAACATTCTAAAATCAAATTTTGACATGCGCGATTTTTCAATAGGGTTGCCATACAAAGGTACTTTTATCAAAATATAATCTTTCCTTTATTACGCCCCTAATACGAATGTTATAGAAAAACTGTTTCTGGGGATCGAGTAGAGATGTAGTAAGGGACAAACGGAAATATTAATGAAATCGATTTTTTCAAGATGGCAGATATAGGCATATCGACATAGAGAAAAAGTGATTCGATCCGGATGAAAATTTATATATGGGAATCCCCCTAGATACTCAGTAATAATATAGGAAAAAAATTTTTATTCCGCAATTTTGAAAAGATTCATATATACAACTGAACTTTTTTATGGATCTCCAATCCGTATGAAAATTGATATCTGAGTGTCCCCAAGGATACTGATTAACATGCTATAGCTTCTTTTAGACATCCACCGTTTTTCAAAATGGCTGTCATACATACTGGCAAAGCCACCAACGCGACGACGAGCAAAGCGAGGAGGAGCTTCAAACTACCTACCGCGACGACGAGCGAAGCGTGTAGGAGCTTCAAACTACCTATCGCGACGACGAGCGAAGTGAGGAGGAGCTTCAAACTACCTACCGCAACGACGAGCGAAGCGAGGAGGAGCTTCAAACTACCCATCGCGACGACGAGCGAAGCGAGGAGGAGTTTCAAACTACCTACCGCGACGAAGAGCGAAGCGAGGAGGAGCTTCAAACTACCCATCCCGACGACGAGCGAAGCGAGGAGGAGCTTCAAACTACCTACCGCGACGACGAGCGAAGCGAGGAGGAGCTTCAAACTACCCATCGCGACGACGAGCGAAGCGAGGAGGAGCTTCAAACTACCTATCGCGACGACGAGCGAAGCGAGGAGGAGCTTCAAATTACCTAACGCGACGACGAGCGAAGCGAGGAGGAGCTTTAAACTACCTAACGCGACGACGAGCGAAGCGAGGAGGAGCTTCAAACTACCTAACGCGACGACGAGCGAAGCGAGGAGGAGCTTCAAACTACCTATCGCGACGACGAGCGAAGCGAGGAGGAGCTTCAAACTACCTACCGCGACGACGAGCGAAGCGAGGAGGAGCTTCCAACTACCTCTGAAGAAATAAAACAAAATTGCCACCATGCAAAATTAAAACGCGCATACTATCGGAACCAATAGAGGCAAGAATAGCGTATTTGGACTCATGTTAAAGAGAACAACGGAGGCTTTCTTACAGTCCTAAAATAATTCAAAGATGGCGGATTCAAAATGGCGCTCGATTTTATAGTAACTCAGATTCGGCTGATATTTTATATTTGAGGGTTTTAAAGGATGCTGATTTCAAATTTTGACCTTTTACTTGACTGACAGCATTTTTCAAGATGGCCGCCATGCAAAAGTCAGATCAATTATCATTTTCTTCGAAAAATACCGCTGTTTTGTACTAATTCTTGCAAAATTTAAAGTTTAGCACAAAGTATAAGGGTTTTATAAATACAACAGCCACGAAAACACCCACGCGGGCCGCTCGCGGCCCGCGCACAGAGCAAAATTCTAGTAACAGATATATAAAGCTAAAGAACGGTGACAGACGTTAATTGATCATTGACATGAATGTTCCCGAAAACTGGCCCATAGGATGATTTGGAAATGTACTAGAGATATGTTCGGAAAAATCCCAAGGCCAAAAATTAAATATGTCAGCATCAGAAAGTGGTACCAGGAAGAAGTTCCAGATGGGATCTCGGAAACGGTAAGAGATAAAAATAAACTAATAGAACAAAAATGTAGTAAACCTTGGGACGATTCTAAATAAACAATAAAAAAAGGTACCTCTCATACAAAAAAACATATTTTTCATACAAAGTTGTAATGCTCATTTTTAAACTGAAACTAGATGGCGCTGTACGACTCTAAAACACGCAAGCGTTTTGTACCCGAACTACATACAGTGGTATAGAAATGAACAAAAATTAACTGCAAGAATAATTACTGAATTGCTTATTAATCGTAAACGGTAAGAGGTAAGTGGGGGTGTTCGACCAAAATTTTCTAGACTGCAGCATCAGAAAGTCGTCTCCAAGTTGGAGAACTCCAGGGGATCTCAGAAACGGTAAGAGATAAAAAAAAAGTAATGGAATAAAAAATGTAGTAAACCTTGGGACGATTCTAGATCATTAATAAAAAAAGGTACCTTCTATCATTTTATAACTGGAGCTTATCAGAAAAGAAACTAGATGGCGTTGTACGACTCTAAAACACGCAAACGTTTTATACCCGAACTACAGTGGTAGAGAAATGAACAAAAATAAATAGCATGAAAATGAAACGCTCATAAATAGTAAACGGTGAGAGGTAGGTGGGGGGAGCTCGGTTAAAATGTTATAGAGGACCATGGCTTTCGGATGGTCATGAAAATCCAAGATGGCGGCCATTTTGAAAGTTGAAAAAATATTTTGGATTCCGCCATTTATAAAGATGGCTGCCGTGCAATTTTTTTTTTCCATTTTCGGCGCATTGTTTCTCTATACCTATGGGAAATTTTGATCCTTTTTTTTATAAATTTGTATGAAAAAGGACAATCGAAATTCAAAATAATTCATGACCTGGTCTTCCGACCTTCCATCATCGTGACCATCGACGGCCTGGCTAAGCTATATGAGATAGGTCATATGCGTTCTCAGGAATGTCATAGTAAACCCTGGAACGATTTTAGAGAACACAAAAAAATCAAAATGGCGGGAAAAAAACAACCATACTAATTTTGACTGGAAATGACGGCGAAACCATGACTTTTTAGTATAAAGAGCTCGAACTGATATTGTTTGGAGGCCGGAAGGGAAGATATTACAAAATTGTTTTTTTTCAAAATGGCGGAAATTTCGGTCTTGGCGAAAAAAAAAGTTTCTCCGATCCGGATGAAAATCGATATCTAGGAGTCCCCAAGGATGCTGATCAACATTCTATAATCAAATCATAGGGTTGCCATACAAAGGTGATTAACCCCAAGGGATCTCAGAAACGGTAACAGATAAAAAAAAACTAATGGAACAAAATATTTAGTAAAACTTGGGACGATTCTAAGTCAGTCATAAAAATTGGTACCTCTCATACAAAAAACATGGTTTTCATACAAAGTTGTAACTAACTGAAGCTTATCAGAAAAGAAACTAGATGGCGTTGTAC
Source organism: Ennomos erosarius (assembly GCA_963580505.1). NCBI lineage: Eukaryota > Metazoa > Arthropoda > Insecta > Lepidoptera > Geometridae > Ennomos > Ennomos erosarius. The sequence goes on along the minus strand of OY756992.1, from coordinate 5,988,088 downwards.
GACTCTAAAACACGCAATCGTTTTATACCCGAACTACAGTGGTAGAGAAATGAACAAAAATAAACCGCAAGAATAATTATTGAAATGCTTATTTATCGAAAACGGTAAGAGGTAGGTGGGGAGTGCTCGACTAAAATGATATAGAGGACCATGGCTTTCGGATGGTCACGAAAATCCAAGATGGCGGCCATTTTGAAAGTTGGTCCGATTCGGCTGATTTTATGCATCGGGGGATTTTTGGGGCCCTTGATTCCATAGTTGAAAAAATATTTTGGATTCCGCCATTTATAAAGATGGCTGCCATGCAATTTTTTTTTTCCATTTTCGGCGCATTGTTTCTCTATACCTAAGGGAAATTTTGATTGTTTTTTTTATAAATTTGTATGAAAAAGGACAATCGAAATTCAAAATAATTCATGACCTGGTCTTCCGACCTTCCATCATCGTGACCATCGAAGGCCTGGCTAAGCTATATGAGATAGGTCATATGCGTTCTCAGAAATGTCATAGTAAACCCTGGGACGATTTTAGAGAACACAAAAACATTCAAAATGGCGGGAAAAAAAACAGCCATACTAATTTTGACTGGAAATGACGGCGAAACCATGACACTTTAGTAAAAAGAGCTCGAACTAATATTGTTTGGAGGCCAGAAGGGAAGATATTACAAAATATTTTTTTTTCAAAATGGCGGAAATTTCGGTCTTGGCGAAAAAAAAAGTTTCTCCGATCCGGATGAAAATCGATATCTAGGAGTCTCCAAGGATGCTGATCAACATTCTAAAATCAAATTTTGACATGCGCCATTTTTCAATAGGGTTGTCATACAAAGGTGATTATATCGAAATATGAACTTTCCTTTTTTACGCCTCCAATATGAATGTAATAGATAAGTTGTTTCTGGGGATCGAGTAAAAATGTATAAAGAAACAAAACAGAACACTAATGAAATTGATTTTTTTCGAGATGGCGGATGGAGACTTATTGACTTACAGAAAAAGTTATCCGATCCGGATGAAAAATTGATATCTGAGTGTCCCCAAGGGCACTGATTAACATGCTTTAGCTTCTTTTAGACATCCACCGTTTTTCAAAATGGCTGCCATACATACTATCAAAACTACCAACGCGACGACAAACGAAGCGAGAAGGAGCTGCAAACTACCTACCGCGACGACGAGCGAAGCGAGGAGGAGCTTTAAACTACCTATCACGACGACGAGCGAAGCGAGGAGGAGCTTTAAACTACCTACCGCGACGACGAGCGAAGCGAGGAGGAGCTTCAAACTGCCTAACGCGACGACGAGCGAAGCGAGGAGGAGCCTCAAACTGCCTACCGCGACGACGAGCGAAGCGAGGAGGAGCTTCAAACTACCTAACGCGACGACGAGCGAAGCGAGGAGGAGCTTCAAACTACCTACCGCGACGACGAGCGAAGCGAGGAGGAGCTTCAAAGTACCTACCGCGACGACGAGCGAAGCGAGGAGGAGCTTCAAACTACCTCTTTGGAGAAATAAAACAAAATGGCCGCCATGCAAAATTAAAAGGCGCACACTATCTGAACTAATAGAGGCAAGCATAGCGTGTTTGGACTCATGTTAAAGAGAACAACGGAGGCTTTGTTACAGTCCTAAAATAATTCAAAGATGGCGGATTCAAAATGGCGCCCGATTTTATAGTAACTCGGATTCGGCTGATATTTTATATTTGGGGGTTTTAAAGGATGCTGATTTCAAATTTTGACCTTTTACTTGACTGACAGCATTTTTCAAGATGGCCGCCATGCAAAAGTCAGATCAATTATCATTTTCTTTGAAAAATACCGCCGTTTTGTACTTGTACTTGTAAAATTTAAAGTTTAGCACCAAGTATAACATTTTTATAAATACAACAGCCACGAAAACGTCCTCGCGGGCCGCACGCGGCCCGCGCACGGAGCAAAATACTAGTAACAATATAATCACTAAATTTTCACGTTTTATGCTCTCGCATTTAATTTCATGACACACCAAACTGTCAGAACATGACACGCGGTGTCGGTAAGGCGACGTTGCCGTACCGACATTCGCTTTCTCGCATACTCTATGCGACGATTCGTGTATTAGACCGAGATACAAGACAGTATGTTTATACGAAGGATGCGGAGCGGCAACGCCGCATTGGCAGATTTTGGCTCTCTCCATAGACCTCCATGGTTACTAATCTCTGTATAGTACTACTCATCTAGTAATAACGGACGCGCGGTCTACTAACGTTGGACGATTATGAGATATACTTGCGCGTTCTCTCTAACCTCGTGTTACCTGAATAAATAGCCTAACTCAGATTATTTCTGTATTTTATCTTGCACGTTAGAAAATTGACCACTTATCCCGTTATATATTTAACCCGGTAATTTGACATGTTGATTCATCCTTAAGCGGCTTTCACATACTAGGCAAACAGCAAACACCAAATAGCAAACACGAACTTGAGGATTTGCCTGTTTGTAAACACACACCTATCACTGGCAAACGCCAGTGATCGGTATCAGTGTCGGATTTGTGCATAGTTCTAAGGTTTTGACAAATACGTTTGTCGAACGACAAAGCTGTTTGTGATGTATTCAAACGTTTGACAGTAGTACGCGCGTAGGGTTGCCAACCATACATTAATATATAGAACTGCACTATATTTCAAGGCTGTGTGCTGTGTGCGCAACAAGTAGCTCGCTCATTTAAAAAAAAACAAGGTAGCGGGCAGCAGCTATGCCAATATATTCAACCTTCTTTATTTAGGGCCTTACTTATAAACGCCGCTTAAAGTTAGCCATTGCTTAAAACCTTCTATCAACTTTTGACTGATTTGAAACGTCACTCGGGAAAACACTGACTAACTTTAAGCGGCGTTTATAAGTAAGGCCCCTAAAGTAATGTCGTTCCTGTTTTCTATTCCCGCCATATTCACACGAAGGAAATTTCGAGTTATGAATTTAAAATGGCGGAGAACAAAGAAACAGATAGTTATAAATAGCCCTTTTGATTTTAATTAATGCATATTTTATGATACTTTTATTTTAAACAAAGACATTAGAAGTTTAGTGTTTATAAAAATGAATATTTGATAAATAATATATTAGTTTATCTTTTGGTTTTGGCTTTTGGTTTTGGTTGTTGAAAAGATGCTGTATATTTCCCCGAATAAAATGTGGGCAGCCCTAGCACGCTCGTCGCCCGCCATTTTTTCCCATCCATACCTAGCATTTTTGACTTACCTATGGATGCCGTGTATGTGTTAAGTAATTTGTGGTTGGTGTTTGGGGGTACTGGGTGTTTGTGGCAAACATCAAGCATGTAGAGGCGGCTTTAGGTATGTACGTTTTATCAGTTTTAAATTGACACTGGCCGAAAATGTTCTATTGATACCTCTCCAAGAAGTTCTATAATATATGAATAGTACTTATATTCCATACTAACTGGAACAAGCACTTCGAACAGAAACGATAAGTTTTTCGAGACGTTTGTTTTGTGTCTCGAGTTATGAATGAGTTTAAAATAAAATAGTAGGCCCGCAGTGTCATCTCTTTAATCTCATAAGAACCGTGTTTAAGAATCCTATGCATGCTATAATAAATAATAATAATAATAATATTAAATTCCTTTATTTCAGGCAACTAGAGGCCCATATTTACATATACCTTACAGGCTAACATACATATTTTATAATAAAAACAACTTAAATAAAAGGCGCACAGGCTCCCTGTACCGCCGGAACACAATTCCTTTTGGCCAAAATGCAGGATCCAGAAATATTTCCTTGTACTTAGCTGGAACCCGGAGCAAGAAGGACTTGAAATTTGTCGACCTCGTCGACTCCAGTCTCGACAGCAGCAACTCGGCTTTATTCTGGACCCGACCATGACACCGCTCGTTGAGATATTTTTTGACTTCTTCTCTTGGCGTGTTCTTTTCGAACCGGGAGAGATATATCGCCGTTATGGGCTCTGCAGCACGTAAAGTTGTAGTCGCAGCTGCAGCGGAAGCGGTGCCGCGATGGTTGCGAGGTGGTCGAGGTCGACGCTTCTTCTTCTCCACAAGGGTGAAGCCTTCATTGTCAACCTTCGTCGGTTTTTCCTTTACGGGTGGTATCGTACGCCTAGGCTGAGATACATGCTATGAATAGGATTCTTAAGTACTTAACAAACAACAAAGGTACATTACATACATTACATTACAGACTGCTAAAGGCATGCGTCGCTCTTCCTCCGGTAGGTGGTATATTCCCAGTTGCCCCCACATGGATCGTTCTCAGTTCGGTACATTTTCTATGTACATAATGGGGTTATTCGTGGCATTCAAAGATTTCCCACGGCCGCTTTTTGACTGGCGATTAATTTCAGTTCTTGACAATGACAAGGTCCTTGAGGTAGACAGACCAGGGGGTCTAGCAAAGATACCAACCGCTAACGCTAACGCAAAATGTACTGAAATGATATTTCGGAAATCGCTAACTTTTCCGCAGCGAATGTTATTTCAATACATTTTTGGAGTTAGCGTTTCGCGATAGCGTTAGCATTGTGATTTTTGCTAGACCCCTTGGCTGAGGATCCATTTTGTAATTCAATTTCTGGATGAAATTTATGAAAATTAACAAAAGTCTTTTTTTATGTTTCATAAATTTCATTTACACGATAAAATTACACAAACGTAGAAGAACCTTCGCGTTCGAGAGGGAAGGGAGGGGATAGATATGGGAATGGATGAATGGGTGAAGTTGAAAGCCAATTCATTCATTCATTCTTTTCCCTTATCTTTTACCCTCTTCCTTTCTTCTTCCTTTTATACTGAGATAAGGCATAAAACTAATAAACCAGCGCGAAGACGGGGCAGGTCAGCTATTAATAAAGGAAGTTCGTCAAAAACTACTATTTTATTTCATTTCAACATTATAACATGATATTTTAACGTTTGAGGCTTAGGCTACTTTTTAGGCGACAGGACCTAAAATTCGGTTATTTTAGGCTACTTAAGCTGGGAATAATGGCGAAAATTAGTCCCGTCGCCGTTGGCACTACTGTTGACGATATTTTGATATTTAAGGCTTGGGCTACTTTTTAGGCTTTGGAACCATTTGATAAGGGAAACGGAACCTGAAAATCGGCTACTTTAGGCTACTTAAGCTGAGAAAAATGGCGATTTTAGTCCCGTCGTCGTTGGCAACACTGCCCCATCTCCAAACAAAAATGACCTATGTAATAGGGGGAATTCTGTGACAAAAATATAGTTTTTTTTTTGCAAATTAATTTATTGGGATAAAAATGCGATATGTTTACAAAAAGAAGACAATGTGTTGTGGAGTGATTGTTATAGCACTGATAATAATTTTGCATCCAAACATGAATCCGCGACGAAGATACGAACACATGGCAAAAAACATTATTTTGGCTAACCTTCACGAGGAGGTGTCCGCAAATTTTACTAGTAGTGCTGCTACTGACTGTGATTATTGGGAAACTGTTGAAGACGACACGACCATATCCATTAGCCTTATTGACGGAGACTTGATAGAAGGCCACAGGATAAAGGAGGGTGGAGAATATGCTCCACAAGATTGTAGACCTAAATTCAGTACCGCCATCATTGTACCATATCGGTGAGTAGTTGAGTACCCACATAGGTACGGTAACGAGTCCATTATCTAATATGTATGGTTGTTTTTATTGATATAAGTGCTAGTTCGTTGTAGTTCCATATCCATAAGCACCTGACCTGAGAAATACCTGATCGAAGCCTGGCAAGTAAAAAACAGAGGGTTAATATACCAATGACAATATTCTTTACAGAGACAAACCAGAACAACTACGTGGTTTCCTGGTCTATATGCATATAATATTACGTCGCCAAAAAATTCACTATCGCATCTTTGTAATTGAACAAGAGGACCAGCAACCATACAACCGAGCTATGCTGTTTAATGTTGGTGCAGTTGCTGCTATGAAAGCAGGATACCCGTGTCTGGTCTTACATGACATAGATCTGCTACCGTTGAGGCCTTCAAACATTTATGCTTGCACGAAGCAACCTAGACACATGTCTGCGAGCATCAACCAGTTTAGGTGTTTAATAAAACAGAAATAAATAATCACATAGATGAACATCACAGTAAGCTTGTACTCTGTTATTGGTGTCTGTGATTTTAATGCTTTCTTTCTGTTGTTTTTAGTTAAGCAAATTAACTTGAGTTCAGATTAGTTTGCAACAAACAATGCTGCATGCTTCAACTCATGTCAGTAGAAGTTTTCGATTCAGCAATGCTGGTAGGTACCCACTATCATTAAAGTATTACTGTACTATTTTAACTATCATTAACTATCAGTTCATTCATTGAAACATCTCTAAGCCATCTTGAACACATTTCTAAGTTAGTCATATTTTCACCAATTATATGAATTAAATTTAAATTCAGTTTCATACACATTTCAGATTTCTTCTACCCTCCTTGAATTTTGTGTATGGAGTCATAGCAATAGTCTCAAAGCAATATAAGGATGTAAATGGAATGAGCAATGAATACTTTGGTTCGAACGGTGAATTTGAAGAGTTTTACTCTCGGCTAGAGGCATATAACATGAAAGTGTGCCGGTTTGAGCCTGCCACTAGCCAATACCATATGTTCATGCACAAGCCTGATGATAACGAGTGAGTGTGTTACCAAAGTAATTTATTGTAAGCAACTATTCACAATGCTCTTTTAACTACAACTCTTGGTTAATGGCCTTTGTGGAGAGGTGACCACAATTTTGCCAGTGTCACATGGACTAAGATAGAACATCAAACAAAGATTGTTCAGTGAGAAATTTTGGCACATGTAGATAATGAGTTTGAAGACAGCTATGAGCTACAAGTAGTGGTGAATCTAAAATACTAAAACAAAAGAATACTATATTAAATTTACAATAATTAAAAATAATTATGGTTACAGTGAAACCGATCTAAATCTATTACTAAGGAACAATGCTCTTTGTTTGAAGATAATTTCAACTAGTTATTCCTCACCTGCTTGTAAAAGGAGAGTATTAATTGCTGCTAATGAAGTTTAGCTTAATTTGGGTTTTAAGAAATACTCTTTCAATTGAGCATCTGAAGGACAACATTTCTATAGTTTTTCACTCCAGTGTCTTTAATGCAGTTGGGTTTTTAATTTGAATTATTATATGCATACCTGTTACAATAATATTTCCATTTCAGAGAAAGAAGACAGAGGTTGTTTAGACCTGAAAATTCAGATTCCTCTACAGATGGTCTGAGGAATATGAAGTATACAGAAGTAGCAACAGTACTCCATCCACTTTTTACTCATATTGTGGTTGAATTGTAGCATATCAATACCTACTTTACACTCATATCAATAGTTTGATCTCACATTAAGATTTAATAAATATTATGCCATTTCTATTATGGCATTAGTTGAGCTAGGTTAGAATAGTTTAATGCTCAAATTTGAATGATCACTGCTTTTATAGCAGGGAATCGTCACAAGTATTGTAAATCCATCTTAATGCAACACAACACAAAAATGTGGAGGGCATGAAAGCAAGGACAGCTACAGGGCTTGTACTAACTGTTGTGATAATAATATTGGTACATACAATAAAATAGCTTTCACTGATATTTTAGTATTACAGACTTGAGCTGAATTGATATACATACAGAAATATAATGAGGTTTTAGTGTAAACCTGACTTGGCACTTCCTAACCACTCATACATTATAAAAACAAAGGAATTGTGTTTACATATCAGTCTTATAATAGGTGAATGGGAATTTATCAAATTGTATGCCCATGAGGGTATCAGTAGTAGTAAGTAGTCATAAACAAAGTAGTAACACTAGATCCTAGAACTACATCTTATGCTGATGTTAAAAGCCAATTCAGACTAATATTGAACTGAAAATACAAAGGATGCAGATAAAGAAATAGAACAATCATTATTTTCATAAAACATCTCATGTATTTGGCATAATAATATAGTCACAGAAAAATGGTCCCAAACCATGACAGATTCAAAATGCAGTAATTCACATGTAGCCTGCTGAATGTTAAATTGTAAATGTTCAATATTTCAGGCCCACAGCACATTTTAAATTATAAGCAAACAGAGTAGGTACATAAATATAAAGTTGTTTTAGCAAGAAAAATAATGTAAAGGAACACACATTTCACCATATCAACATGGTCTATAAAGTCAATTTTACATTGGTGCCATCGTAATTATTTTGTTATTAGCTGGCTATTCTTCCAATGCTTTCTTCTAACATAATAATTGTTAACTTAAGGACAATACAAACTGTACAAAACAGTAATGACTTAGAAACCTTACATTAATACTATTTACAATATCTTATTAACTTAAGAGGCTGTGAAATTATACAATAAGAACAAATATTAGTACTTCTTAAAATTTATTTCATAAAAATAAGTTAGTTTTAGAGTATCACACAAAGCCAATTCAAATAATAAATACAAAATATGTAGCACCTTTAAACATTTTCGATTTAAGAATAAAAAATTATAATTGCACCTTTCACCAAACACAATTTAATGATAGTTCCTAAATAAGAATAAGAAAAAGTACATTACCTAACTTGTAATACCTCGAAACAAAAAATACATTTCAGACAATGAATCTAGGATGTGAAACACTCTTGAAACGCAAGACATAAAGCATCTACATTTTTGTAATGAGAATCTGTCCAATTTAACTTTTGCCACACTGTCTTAGTATCACTATTATCATAGTTTTCACTAGCAATTCTAGATTTAAGTTTGTCAATTCTAAATCAGCTGCAGTAGTCATAATCATAATCTTAGTCATATTATAGTAAATTCATTTCTTGCCTTCAAGGTTTGAATTATTACTGTACAAAATGCACATGACAATATTGTTAAAACTAATTGAATAAAACTTATCAAACCAATTCATGTTGTATGTTTTTTGGGGCTAGAGTGAGATTACTCACAATATCTTTACATCAACCCACACTTTGTTGTTTATAATTGTAATAGCGTTAGCTATGAAATGAAATAGATGGTGTATTTTGTTAAATAAACTGGAATGAACTGAGTGTTATGTTAGTAACTACTGGTTTCATTCCAGTTTTTCGTTTATGTGGGGCAACTGGCAATATACCCATTTAATCTAGGAACAGTTGAATTATGAAAACAGTATTCTACACAATGTAGAATAGAAGAATGAGCATATGATGATTATTAGATTCTTTTTCATAAAAGAGTACAATCATAAATTACCAAAGTAATAAAGTGCCCATGGCCATATATGGCAAACATTTATTTATATACAGAATCATCAAATATTTCACTTCAATATGTATTTATTTTATATTTCTATACACCTTTAACCACTTTTTACACTTTGGTAATTCACCGAATTTTCCAATGGATAACACCTAAGGTCTTAGTACTAGCATGCTCACTAATCCAAGAACAAAAGCAAACACAAGTTTGAGGTTTGACCCGATGTGGAGCCACTCTGGCATTTGAGACTTGACAAGTTGGTCTGGTTGCGTAGGTAATAAAAGAGCAGTTATGCAACATATGCTAACGGCTACAGCTACTACATTCACCGGCTGAGGCTCTCTGCAATGTAATCAAAGTTAAATATAATTATTAGGTACAAAATTATATCAATTTCTGGTACACAGCTGCTGTATTGTACAAAATGAAAATAGGTATTACTTAGCTTTGACTCATTGCCTTTTTCTCCATGGCAAGTAGTATAAGTACTTCATTATCATCAATAACAACCTGAAGATTTCCTCTGCTGAACATAGACCCTCCTGCATGCACAATACACCCCATGCGGGATGTCAGTGCAGGCCTTACCACCCCCAAATAGAATAAGAATAGACCCTCCTGCATCCAATGGCTCCCCGTGGCTTTGACCAGATTTTTGTTCCATCTAGTGGGGGCCAGCCATGCTATAAGTACTTACCTACATATTATTGTAAGAGGTGAACTAAATCTTTAACTTCTGGAAATCCCAGCATTGAGATGACAATTGAATAACAATTCATATGTGTACGATATAAGTTAATACCTGACATGTGAAGTATGTGGATGGTTGCATATGACTCTACTGGAATGATCCTCTGTAGTTCTGATAGGGACAGGCCTTGACACTAATGGGTGAAAACTATCTCCGAAACTCTCAGGAATTGTGCTCGAAGGTTCACCTTCTATAAGTTTTGTGGGAATGTCTCTTTTACCCAAAGCCTGTAACATAAAATTAATCATAATTAAAAAATCATGATGGTACAGTAGACCATACAGTTTATAACTATACAGTAGGTAGATAAACCTCACAGTTAGATAATATAAGTTTTAAACCAATGCATAGAGAAAGTCATTACTCGAGTTAAAAGTACTGAAACAATTACATCAGTGGCTGGTCCTCCTTCTTTAGGGCAGTTATTATACTCTTTGGGCCAGCATGTACCCTGATGGTCTCACCTGCTGGGTATTGCTGTCGTACATAGTTATCCGGAACTTTTCTATGGCACCACAATGGGACACAGATGGTTGCGTGTACCGCACCACGATATCAATACAGCTTTGCGGTGCTATCCCTCCTTCTGGATCAATTACAGTAAACTTGTTTGGCGATGTACATAACACTAGAATAGAAAGCTAATTTAAATAAATCCTCACATTATTTCGACACATTACGAAAGCAACAAACGATACCTTTAAAATTTACTGAGAAATCGTAAGGATTGTAAACGGTCAACAACTGTTTGTGAGTATGTCGAGCATTTAAAAAGAATTCTAGAGACACGGGAAACACGAACACTGGAAAATTTTTCATTTTAAATCTAATTTTGCAAATAACACAAAAGAATAACAACAACAATCAATTCCACATTCGCGCAACGCAAGAGCCAGCTGACAATAATTGACCATTTGACAAATCACATTGACATTTAAGCTGTCATTTTATATTAAACCTGGTAACACTAATACTAGAGATGAGCGCTATGGCTAAAGGACAAGAATCCACAGTCTTGAAAAAAAAGATGAGCGCTAATTTAGTCGATTATATTTGAAAATCCGTAATATCGTCTATTTAGCCTGTAGTTCCAATAATATGCTACTCACCGCTAGATGGCACTATTCAACGAATAGTATTCGTCAACTTCACAGTCGATCGTTTAGTATATTGGTGTTCCTTCTATGAAAAAATTGCGGGAAAGTGAAGAGGCGGGAAGCTATATTCCTTCGGTAATGTCGTAGAATATGATAGTCCCAACTACAGACAGATCTTATATTATAATAGTATACTACTAGTCCCAACTCCCAATGTATTTGCGGATGGTAAAGCTCCCTATTTTTTACTAGGTGGTAGGACTTTCTGCACAGTTCGTCTAGGTAGGTACCACCGCTTTGCCAGTTATTCTGCCGCCAAGCAGTAGTGTGCAAGCACTACTGTGTTCCGGTTTGAAGGGCATTGTAGCTAGTGAAATTACTGGGCAAGTGACACTTTATGACCTGATCTCACAGTCTAGTAGTCTGATTACTAGACTGTGATGTCTCAGGATGACGTGCGCAGTGCAGTGTCACGAAAACTTTTTTTTAAAGTTCCGAGTGACGCTGCCACTGTTTTAGGCAGCCGTGTCGCTTAACATCAGGTGAACGACTGACTCGTCACGTCATATATTCACATAAAAAAATCTCTTCTAATAACCATCAATATTCAATCCACATTCCATCACCGCTGACGAGCCGTTTCAAGTGGTTGAGGCGAAATAGCATTGGTTGGATTACTGGCTGAACCAACCGTTTTTAGGAAACTAGAATAAATGCAACTGCATAGAAATATAACCTCACAACTGTTCATCCTAAGTTTTTACTTGCATTTTATCATTTTTCGCAGAAACATGTGCTTCAGAAAGCCTTTATCCAAAAGTAGTTACTTTCATTTAATAAGATAAATACTTATAGGTCTTCTTGAAATAATACACAACTGTTTGTCTATTATCAAATTTATTTAGATACAAACCTACGGAGAAATATTATATTTAATACAGATTTATTTACTAGTAACCTTATTTACAACAGTATTGCTAAACAATATAAATTATCACTATCAAGGTTATAGCATTTATTTTGTAATTGAAGACGCCATGTTTATAGACCCATATAAAAACTTTAGTAAATATTCGACCTAGGCGACTTTATAAATTGAGGAACAGCTACCTACCTAACTAGTAAAGCAACATTTTTCAACGGTAAGTGCGACTCGATAGCAATCCACGTGGCTGGAATCGGTCTCGGCCTCGAATTAACCATTGAATTTGGTCTATGGCATGTTCAAGTAATTACAAAATTGACGACATATTTATTGTGCGTCATTCACCAACCTGCAATGCAATGTAAAGGTCGCAGCTCATTACACGCACCCGGCTCGCACCGCCTCGCCTCGAGCGGTTAGTGTTCTTTACATGAACTTGTAAGGGCATGCGCTCATTACATCAACTGTGTATCGTAACTGGATCGCCTCACTCGCAAGCTTTCCACTCGGTGACAATTTGCTTTGATCACGCGACGTTCACGAGTAACAACGCGTCGTCTACGCCTGGCCCAGGGCCAGCTGCCAAGCGACGAGTCGGTGCTGGTCGGGTGCCGGGTTGCTGTAATGAGCTTAAATGCTAAAAATTCAGCTAAGAAATCCTGATACCAACTGGGTTCATTCTTTCCTATAGGTATACGAGGAGAGAAGGGATAACAAAATAACAAAAAAAATCACAACACATACTGGCCTTAGTTCAAAGCAGTTTGTTTTTACAATATGATGTCACTTAACACAGTTCAGTATGAAAATGATAAAAATCGTTTAGAAGATTTTGTTAAGAAACGTAACAAACTCATACACGACCTTAAAAAGTGAAGTGTTTTCGTAATGGCATAACTTTAGAGAGCTGTTGATAAGATAATTGAAAAACTTCATTTGTGGGAGATTTGTCACCATTTCTTCATTTGTTGAAAACATAAAGCGACAGGCGGATATGCACAATAGTTTATTACACAAATAAATATTATGAAATAACTTAAAACAATTATTATCAATTTAGCTATTTGCTGAACGCTAACGCCATCGAGAAAAGTGGGGTAATACGTGAAAAAATGGTCTTTATGCAAAAAAACAAAACAATGCATTTTTAATGTTCTAGATGTTCATATGTATGAGCAATAAATAACTGTAATGAATAGATACGTTAGATACATAACATTAAAACGCAAAATTCCACTACTTATTAAATTAAATAAGACTATATTTAACGTTACGTTTTAATAGTTTTTTTACATATATTAAGGGAAGTACAGATATTACGTCCTGGTTTATTGAAGACAATGCATGGTGTAATTTCTGACATTTCTGGCCATAACCGCAGATTACCTAATATAACTTCGTTTATGGCAATTAGTGTCACATATGGTTTTGTCAAAAGCATGTGTTTAGACTATGAAAGTATCATTTGTTTACTACTTAAATATTGTATATTAAATTAATATTTTTTTCGGCATGATAGGCACGATGACTACTATTTTGTTATTGAATACCTACATTAATAATATTCCTCAAAAAATAAACAGTAGTGAAAATAAAAAATAAACATCTCAAAAAATGACAAAGTTACAAGCATTTTACAATACAGGAATAGAAAGAAACAGCTGAAAATGCTGTGACGTCAGTTATTAGTGGTTACCTGATGGCACGAGGTTTTATGGTAAAATGATACCCTCGAAAGTGTTGAGCAAGGCGCCTCAGCTTAGAATTGTTTTCTTACCCACCAAAAGTGTGAAGTGTGTTTGAACAAATGACACAATTCTACCAAAACGTCTACTGATATGGGTAGAGCATGGCGACGGCTGGGTCCTCAGTTTCGAAGGTGATGAGGACATCTTTAAACTTGTCTAGGAGCTGCATCAGCTGCGACCGGCTAACGTTCTCCATGAACATTATCTCTTCTAAGTGTTGCTCGCCTCGGAGATATCCTGGATTTCATATCGTGTTATAGTATTAATAGGACTCTGCGCTTGTGTTTCACTCGCAATTTAGTCATAACGGGCCCGATAGCTCAGTTGGTAGTATCCCTGCCTTCTGAACTGAGGGCTGTGGGTTCGATTCCTACCCAGGACAAACATTTGTGTGATGAACATAGATGTTTGTTCTGCGTCTGGGTGTTATATTGTATTCTATGTATGTATTTACAAACAAAAAAGTATCTAAGTATTATATCAGTTATCTGGTTCCCATAGTACAAGCTATGCTTAGTTTGGGCCTAGATGGCGTTGTGTGAAATGTCCACACATATTTATTTATTTTATAGTGGAATGGTATAAGTACTCCATTAATATTCTAGGCAAGCATGCTCCATCGTCAACCGCGTCATCACTTACCATAAGGTGAGACCGTGGTAAATGTTAGCATATCGATGTGATTTGATAAAAAAGGGCAAGTAAAATAAAAGACAGAAATGTCAATATAAACTCCGTAGTATGCCAGGTACGTACCCTTCTTGTGAAGCTGCGCTAACAGTAGTAAGTCGAGTTCGCTGTGCGCAGGCGCAGCGGCGCAAAGCGCTGCGCGTTCTTCCCGAGTGAAGGTGTCCAGGAGGGACTCTCCGGCCGCCGGCTCCGGGAACCGGCTCGCGTCTACTACGTCGCAGTGCGCCGGAGTACTCCATACTGTAGGCGGCTGGAAGCTGGACAGTACCACAGATAATATAATACAATACCAAAACGAATATAAATAAAAAAATATTTGTCAGCATCCTCTAGTCAAGCAAAGCTTACCTACAAATTGATCTGTAGATTACGCTGAGCAGGCAATACTGCTATGAAAATATTAAATATTAATAACTGATAGAATACTAATCCCCGGTTTCTGAATAATTCATGTCATGAGTACTCATTACTATTTTTGCCTTCAACCAAAAACCAGGTAATCATCGGCTATCTTAAACCAATCCGCGTCCCGAATTTTGAGGTTAACATGAGTTTTACGTAAACAAACATACCGACAAACCGCGTGAGGATTCTATAAGATATCAGTAGAAGCTTTGCGTGATTTGGGGCTAGATGGCGCTGTCTGAAATGTCCGCTTATTAATAAAATATAGCGGTCATATGATTCTTTTTATTAATTAATATATATTTTTATATGTGAATGAATGTCGTGACGAGCCAGTCGTTCACCTGATGTTAAGCGACACGGCCGCCCATAACAGTTGCGGTGTCACTCGAAGCTTTAAAATACTTCTAGTCTAGCAATCAGATTACTAGACTGTGTAATCAGGTCATAAAGTCTCATTTGCCTAGTAATTTCACTAGCTACAATGCCCTTCAAACCGGAACACAGTAACTGGCAAAGCGGTGGTACCTACCTAGACGAACTGCAGAAAAGTCCTACCACCTAGTATTATAATTATTTATTATTACCTCCTAAGCCAAGGTAGTGTATAAATTAAATGGCGAGGGTGAAATAGAGTTGTCATCAAATCCAAAAAGTAATTATAGTAGAATATTAAGTAACTAAGGACTATCTTTGCAGAACAGCTTTGAAACAATCAAGAAAATATTCCAAAATTCTTACCTCATTTCACTTTGCAACTTCAAATTCAGCGACACGCCGTTTTTCTTCTCAGGTCCATTGAACATTCCATTCATTTTAATCCTCGGGGAAACGTCTTGATCGCTTTCAAACTTGTCTTCATCACTACTCATGTCTTTATTAGAGTTATTCTCACTCTTATTCAGAGATAAATCAGATAATCTGGAAGGAAGACCTTTAACTTTATCCGGTTCCTTTTCGACGTTTCCATTGATATGGTCCATTCCGTTTTCGGTAACGTTACCGTTGGTAGTACCGTTCGCGTTAGAAATGCCGCTGTCAACGGAATTCGCGTGCAGTTTCTTCTGAGTTTTATCCTTTTCGTAGTCTCCATTTATGATGTTTGGCTTCACGATTCCGTCTACGACGTCAACGCCATCATCGAACGAATGGTTCGCGGAATCGTCTTCGCGGAACTTATCGAATTTGGTATAATCAGATTCGATGACTATGGGTTTTGTGTGCGAGAAATCTGTTTGGTTAAGGTTGTTTTCTGTGGGGTAATCTTCGTCCGAGTCGTGGAATATGTTGCTAGTTTCTCTCGGTTCGACTGGCTCGGGTACGTTGAGCTGTATTTGGTTGAGTGAGGAGTAGGATACGTTGCATGATTGGTTGTAGATGTCGTTGTGTTTCTCGCAGTAGTACTCTTTTCCGTCTGTGAATTGAGAAACTGCTAAAAGCATGAAGACGATGATTTGATGCCATGGTGTAATCAAAATTTTTGAGAGTTCTTTGATTGTAGAACTATGCCTTCGTATGGTTTCGTGAATTAGGAGGATCTTCATATGAATATAATTTTAGGGTTTGTCGATAAACCGGCAAGACTCAAGAAGAGGCGTTGAAAAGTTTAAAGTAAGATTATTAGTTGATATGAGGCAGGGTTTCAAGCGAATGAGGTTGACAATGCACATTTTAAAACTGGTTTATTACTGAAACTAAAAGCGCGAGGTCTCAGTTTGAGTTAAGTACTAGTTTAAAGCAAGGTGGTTCGGTAGCCCATGCAACTTGAGGTTTGAGATTTATATTGAGGCATCCCGATTACAATCCCACTCGTACCTGCATCAATGACTTAAAAAAGTGAATAATTTATGTGCGCTTTTACAGCAGCGAAAGAAAACAAAGTAAGGAAAATGTAACCAGAAACAACATTCGAAAACATGTATCATCTACCAGCTTTGGCAAGATTAGAGTGGCTGACATCCCTCCTTGTAATTGATGGCGCATATCCCAACAGTGGGAACATATGGGACTAGTGACGACTAGTAAGTAGAGTGATTCAACCTCAACGGCGGATGTGAAGTGCGCTGCAAGTCACGCGCTGCGCTCACCGCTTACCACTGCCCGCGCACATATATTTTTTGTCAGCGTTTCCAGAGCCGCCATTGACTTTGAATCGCACTATACCGAGTGTATTATCAGTAGTTACCGGGTTCGCGTCCCCAATGCGGCGAGTTGAACTGCACATAAGTGTGTAACTGGAGCAGTAGCCGTCGCTGCAAGAGCCACGCGACACACCGCGCGAGCCTCGCGCCGCCGCCGCCGCCGCAGGCGCCGCGAGACACGTACCATAGTGGCGCGGGGAGAGAAAACTCGCTTAGCATCTACAGTAAAAAAATTGAGGATATTTCACAGAACGTAAAGAAAAAAAAACCATAAAAATCCGTAAAATTTCATATGTATTTGTTTTTAAGACTGTGGATTTTGTTATAGAAATAAATAAATAAGTAAACCTCTTACTCTTTTTTTATGAGATTGAATGATGTGACGAGCTAATCGTTATTCGTTCACCTGATGTTAAGCAACACGGCCACCCTCAACAGTTGCAGTGCCACTGGGAACTTTAAAATAATACAGTTTCACGTGACACTGCACTGCGCACGCAAACCATACTAAACAAACTGGGGCATGTTCCCAAATTCGATGCGCTAAATAGTCACCGTCTTCTAAAAACATGCCAGAGTAAAATTTATATCCTCTTATTAGATTGCTGCTTCCATAGAAGTTACAATTGGCGGGGGCCAATTCAATAATTTAAAGGATTGGTCGTAGCTCAGCCCCCTGAGCTACGACCGATCCTTTAAATTATTGAAACCATCATAGCGACCACTGATTCTTCGTGAATGGGACTAAAAGGAGTGTTTACACCTAATAGATACACAAAAATGTATAGATTACACCCGGAGCTAGGCTTTGTTTATTCTGTAGCTTAAATCAACACCATACTACAAAAAAAGTATGTTAATTAAAAAGCATTTAGAGATTCCCTTATAAAACCAAACCATACAACTTTGATGGTGGTCGGAATGGGTGTGACAATATTGGCAATGTGTTAAATATTGCCTGTCCGTGCAGTTCCGTGCTGCAATAAAATGTTAGCATGTTAGCATTTGAGACATAAATAAACATTAAACATACAGTAAAACCACTCACCTGTAATAAACACAGGCCTGGAAACTCGTTAGCAAACTCATGCACTAAAGGCGAGTGAGTGTGAACGTTAGCGCCGGGGGCTACCACGTACACGTTGCCTTCGCACAATGGAAATATCACTGTTGCTTTAGCCCAGTACACTAGGTGACCAGTTAATTGGGATACCTGGAAATATAAACTCTTTATTGTACACCAAATACAATTAAATATACAAGGAAACATCATCATCATCATCATCATGATGACCACTGCTGAACATAGGCCTGATTTTGAATGGCTGCTCGCCTACTGTATCCATTGGCTTTGACCAAATGGAGAACACAAATGGGTCAAAATATTACTATACAATACATCTTAAATCGGAGCTTAGATCATGTACATTACATTAGTTTTTATTTCGCTTCAATACATGCAGTATTTCCGATATATATCCGATAGTTATAACGACGAGAGGTTTGAACCCTTTTTTGAATTTCCGAGATTACCCGCGCTCAATATGACGTCACGCCCGCGCTCGGTCCGGTCACCCGTGGCGTGCTATTCGTACAAACGAGAGCGCGACTATCGAATGACTACGGGAGTGACGTCATCGCCTGCCCGCGTTTTTAAAAACCTTTGGCCGGAAATACGCACTTTGATCGTACATATCGCAGTTCTTTAAGGTATAAAAAAGTAAAAACACAGTTTTTTTAGATTTATTTGGCATGTAAATTAAAAAAAAAGTTGGCAATCCACCCAGTGGGAGGTCGGCCTACGCTACATCTATTAGTTCGTGGTGGTTGTGGTTTTGCATTTAATAAGTAAAACGTTATTATCTTAATACAACTTACCTGTTTTAAGGAGAGATCTGCTTCAATGGCTAGTGTCTGTAGGCTTTTCAATGGGCTGTACAATTTGATCAGTCTTAGTAGCGACGAGCTCCCGTCAAGTGGTATTGAGGCCAGCAGATCATTGGGGTTCACCTGAATAGACAACCATTTCATTAAACTTACGTATCTGTACTCTATTGTACATTATGTGCATCTGCACAAGTCAATTAAAATAAAACTTAGCTAACCAACACTTTCTCCTGGGTTCTCGTTCTTGTACGTTCCACCATTGAGTTGACACGAGATTGACAAATATAACAGACCGACAAAAAAAAATTGTTTTAACCACAGAGCAAAAAAAAACCGCTTCCTCGCGTGATTTGTTTCATAGCTCTGTGGTTTTTACTTCTACATCGATAAAGAAGTGTACCACATTTAAAGAAATCCAAATATTTCTATGTATTATTTACTATAGGAGCACCCCGTGGTTTCACTTGCGTTTGTACAGGAACCATTGTTGTTGTTGCATGTTTTAATACAAGTTACATCATAAGCTACCTCCATACCAAACCTTATCCAAATACATCCAGCTATTAGAGCGTGAATGAGTAACAAACATGCACAGTATACAAACTTTCCATTAATATTTCCCTTCTCCCTTCTCCCCCGGACCTCTGTACAGAGCAGACGTGTTTTTACTAGTCCTTAGTCGATTTCAAATTAATTTAATACAAATTTAGCAAAACAGTAAATAGTGTAAAATATTAGGAGTTCATAAGTACAAGAAGCTCAAAGGCCGCATTGCCACACATGCGCATGCCATCGGTAAGTGGCCAGCTATACAACACGCCATTCGCACGCACACTAATCGGTGCGCGTTGCATGCCTGCTAGCCTGGTACTGCCGCTTGGCGCGCACGCGCACACGCATAACTACACAGCGCACACTCGCGTGCATCAAGAACCTGTTGCATACGTGCACTGCTTGTAGCGCTCCCTAGCACTCTGTGAGCCTAGTACCAGCCGCTTACCGCCCACGCCTGCGATGACGTCGGTGAGACACTCCCCACCGCGAGCGATGTCTACTACCGCACCACCACCGCTAACGCATTGTAAGTCAGACTCTAATTTAAATGACTCGCCGGTGGTTGCAAAAATGGCTGTGCCTACAATCTCTCGTGAACACGCAACGAGTGAGCCGAATATCATCATACGCAAGCGTAAAAGGGAGGGATGCGATGACATTAGTAGAGCAGAAATCTTGGAGATGTTTACGGTGCTTCAGAAACAGCAAGATGAAAGATTTACTGCCCTTATGAACAGAGTACAGAGTGGTATAACTGCACACACTGAGCAAAACAAAGAAATCTCTTGTTCCATTGAATTTCTTGGTCAAAAGTACGACGAGATGGTAGCTAGAATCAGCACACTGGAACAAGAAAAACTGGCGGACCGGAAGTACATCCACTCTCTAGAGACTAGAATGGAGCAAATGGAGCGCAATCTCCGTAGCGCCAGCATAGAGGTACGTAACGTCCCCAAAAAGATTGGCGAGACGAAAGCAGACCTAATTCGTATAGTCGAGAAAGTGGGGAACGCGCTCAACGTGCCACTGCAAGCCACCGAAGTACGTGACGTCTATCGAATAAACACTAAGAGTGAAAAAAACCAGCCCATAGTTGCGGAACTATCGACAGTTGCTTTAAAAGAGAACATTGTAGGTTCTATCAAGGCGTACAACAAGAAATACGTCACCAGCAAATTCAGTACCTCCAACTTAAAACTAGAGGGCCCGCCAAAGCCAATCTTTGTGTCGGAAAGCCTTACTGCGCAGACTAAAAAGCTCTTTTTCCTTGCCCGAGAGTTTGCAAAAGAGAATGGATTTAAATACTGCTGGGCTTCACGAGGCCAAATATACTTGAGGCGTACAGACGGAGCCCCTCTCATTAGAGTCAACAATGAGAATGAGCTGGAGAACCTGAAGAACAAAATATGACTAAATAAGTTGATAATCTCAAAATTAATGAGTAACTACTCAATTTTGCTTTCGTGTCATTATTTTCTGTATGCTTGCCTTTTAGGCTTCGTAAACCGTATTGGCTTAGTTAGCTCTATGTTTTATACTAACTACGTAGTATACTTAAATTCTAAACCCATGTATTTGCAATTGCATTTGTTTGTTCCCATACACAACTTGCACACATGCATACACTACACATCCGCATCCATGTATTTGCATCTGTCTGCATTCATACACAGATATCACACACACACACACTACAAATCAAACTATATAACACCTGGTCTCAAACTACTTCCATATACAACCACAATAAATACTAAAATATTTACACATACAACTACTTCAAATATATTAATTCCTAATTTAAAAAATAAAATAAAAAATATATATGCTACTCATTATTATTCAGAAGTTATTAATATTTGTAAAATTAATATAATGCTCCAGTTGCAATTACTCACTAGTACAAAATTAACGAATAATGGATGATAACTCTTTTATTATTACGGAAGTTGATAAAACGGCCGCTATAGAGTGTTTGTCACTCAGAACGAGCGCAGAATGTAGTAGATTGTTAAAATACAATTCACTAAATGATAGTTCGCTGTTGGTTTTCACTGTAAATATACGCAGTATAAACTGTAACTTTGATTTGTTTACGGCACTCATATCAAGTATTGATGTGACCATTGACGTTTTTGTTTTGACGGAATGCTGGACAAGTGGTCTCAACCCACCTCCGAATTTAGAAAACTATAATAAATTTTGGACTAGGAACTGCTTGAATCAAAACGATGGAGTAGTAGCTTATGTTAGACAGGAAATTGAAGTCTCCTCATATGAACCAGCATTTTCAGATGGCAATTGTCTTGTCCTTAATATTGTCCCTGAATATACGATCGTATGTTCCTACCGCCCTCCGAGTTTTCGTAATGCCAGTAACTACTTAGAATCAGTTGATGACATTTTGGGTAAAATTTCAACTAGGAATGTTATTTTCACCGGGGACATTAACCTTAATATATTGCCAGACAATCTTGCCACGTCATCTCAAGACTATTTAAATATAATGGCCATGCATGGACTCAGACAAGGAGTAAATCTTCCAACCAGGGTCGACACGTGCATTGACCATTTTATGGTAAAAACTTTAGGTATCTGGAAAACCCTTGTTTTCGAACAAACACTCACAGATCACTCGCCCATAATGCTATATATTAATAATGCCAAACTATCTAAAAACCTTATTACGTACAAAAAAGTAACTGTTAATTATGTGGGTATTAATGAGTCATTAGTTAAAGAACCCTGGCATGACTTGTTTAAACTTGATAACGTTAATTTGGCCACAGAGTTATTTACAACTAAACTTCTCAGTTTAATCAACACCAACACGCAGATAAAATTAGTTACAAAGAAAAATCAACCCATAAAACCTTGGATAACTAAAGGCGATGTAAAATCTTTAAGAAAAAGGGACAGAATGCATTTAAAAGTAAAGAAGTCACCAAACAATGAAGAGTTAAAGCAAAAATATATAAAGTATAGGAATACATGTAACAATATTATAAAAAATTTAAGGAAAGATTATTATAAAGGTAAATTGATCAAAAATAAAGGTAATATTAAAGAAACGTGGAAGATAGTAAAGGAAGTATGCAGTTTTAATCAACCTAAGTTGTCGTCGCGTGATTTATTAGCCATAAAAGATAACCCTACTGATTCCCTAAATACAGTAAATATGTATTTTACTTCTATTGGTGGAACATTAGCAGAAAAAACTTTAAACATGATGAACACTACGGAAAAGCAACTAGCTATTCAGGCAAAAACACTGAACGCACCAAGCAACTCCATGTCTCTCTTCCCTACAGATCCTATTGAAGTTAAAAATGTTATTTTTGGACTAAAGTCACATAGCGCACCGGGTTGGGATAAAATTACCAGAAATTTACTTAAATCATCCTTCCCTTATTTAGCCGAACCTATTTCATACATCTGTAATTTAAGCTTTGAGACTGGAATTTTCCCATCTTTATTTAAAAAAGCCATTGTGTGTCCAATTTTTAAAGCCGGGGATAAAGCTAGCCCTTCAAACTACCGTCCCATATCTCTTCTATCTACGCTTTCTAAGATTCTCGAAAAGTTAGTAAAGAAAAGAGTTATGCGATATTTAGAGAAAAATAACCTTTTAAGTAATAATCAATACGGGTTTCGAGAAAACAGATCTACGGAAGATGCAGTCCTGACGTTAACCTCGTTAGTAACATCCTACATGGACAAGGGAAGCAAGTGTTTAGGAGTATTTCTGGACCTCCAGAAAGCCTTTGACACCGTTTCCATTCCCATCTTACTGACGAGGATGGAAAATGTTGGTATCAGAGGATTAGCATTAAATTGGTTTTCAGACTATCTTTCCGGTAGAACACAGAGTGTTCGTGTTGAAGACCATGTGAGCGAGAGTGCTTCGTGCACGTATGGCGTTCCTCAGGGCAGTACACTGGGTCCTACGCTTTTTCTAATTTATATTAATGACCTTTGCTGTACTGCCCTGCCTGGCTTGGATTTATTGATGTTTGCGGATGACACGGTGTTGCTTCTCCATGAACGAACCTGGCAGACGGTCATAGAACTGGCTGAGATGTGTCTTTCTGCAGTTACGAAATGGTTGGAGAATAGTCTTTTATCGCTGAACACAACCAAAACAAAATATATGTGCTACAGTATAACTAAAGCAGGCAGTCCTACATCTAACGGTTTAAGAATACACTCTTTTCCATGCAACCGTAGTACATCCCGCAAGGCAGGGTGTGCCTGCGACGTTCTTTCACGAGTTGAGACCATGAAGTATCTGGGGGTATACATAGATGAACAACTAAACTGGAGCACCCATATTAATCAAGTAGCGTCAAGAGTAAGGAAATTCATCTATGTATTTAAATCGCTTAGATATGTAGCAGATTTTGAACTAATTGTTCAAATTTATATGTGAGTGTGCTCTATGTGAGTGCCTCATTAGGTACTGCATATGCGCATGGGGCCGTGCTGCAAAAACTCACATAATCACTGTGGAACGCGCCCAACGTGCGGTCTTAAAAGTACTACTCTGCCTGCCCTTCCGACATCCTACTACGGCAGTATATGAAAAAGCGGACGTGTTATCTGTGCGTAAGCTATTCATATATGAGAGTCTCCGACGATTTCACAAGACAATAGTACCATTTCTGCCAGAATCCTGTAAAAGAGTGGATCGGGTTCCGGTACAATGGGTGAAAACTAGATTTGCACAGAAGCAATTTACTGTAGTTGTTCCACAGATCTATAATAAATTAATAAAAATACTCAAAATACATAATATGAAAAAATCTACTAATAATGAATTTAAAAAGACTGTTATAAAATGGCTAAAAATGTATGACTATGACGGAATAGAGAATATGCTGGCTAACCTATATATCTAATGAAATATTTATTTATATTATCATAATATACATCTATATATATTATACACAAATACATACACATACACATACACATACACATACACATACACACACACACACACATACACATACACATACACAGTCTGATGCGAAGTCATCACAAAATATAACATTTATTTTGTTTTTGTTAAATTTTCCAAATTTTTTTTTGTTGTTCTGACATAAATCACTTTTAACTGTTAATTAGGAGAAGCCACTGACTCCTGAAACACAGTGAATACTAGTTCAGGAGTCTATGGATTCATTACATAAATTGCTGTAACCATATTTGTGTCAATGAATAAATTTGTATTTGTATTTGTATTTATATTAAGTGAATGAAATTAATTATCAAAACATGGGTAGATATAGATAAGGGTGGTATAGAATGCCATTACACCCCTCAAGTTCTACCTTGTTCTTATTTTAGATAATAATGAGGTTTTATTAAAAAAAAAAACGCTGTAATTTTATAAAGGCCCGATAGATGGCGTTAAAATGAGGGTTTTACGTTCTGCCATTGTTGAGATAATTATGTATCGAGTTTAGTATTCTATCCTCATTTTATGGAAGGCATATAACTCATGTCTAATAGCTTTCTACCGACAAATCGACCACATACTCTGTGATCCACTCAACTGAATTTGACTTGTCCTTGTACTCCGTGGTTTGAAATACGTCGTTACTACGCCGTCTAGTAACAGAAGCGGAACTAGTTTTACTACAATTGCATTCTATAAAATTAAAGTAGGCATCTAAAATTTACATTTAGTTTAAAATAATTGTCAAATTTGACAGTGTGTGATGGTGTGATTATAGATTTAACTTACAAGCAACAATATCCCGTGGTAAGGCCTCAGTTTCTGCAGACACTTGTCTATCATCTCCGGCTCTATGATCAGCCCTCGGTTGTGTATCTGATGCGCCTTGTGAGGCAGACAGAACGAGAGGAGCACCCAGTTGTTTATGCGCACTTGCACTATGCCTGAAAAAGGTGATAAGTATATAGTTATATTTTTTATATTTATGGGTAGGATGTAATTAATGTGAATGCAAGCGGATTTTATGGAGGTCATGTAACATCTCTGGAAAACAGAAGCCATGGTTCGCTATAAAAGAATGAAACGTCGAAAAAAAATGTACATGTACCAAAACATACAATACATTGTAAAAATCTTGCAGCCTTTACTTGTTTTAGATGGAAACACTCAGTTGTATAATATGGGATCCAAACTTTTACATGTTAATTTTTTTTGTGGATAGTAGATTGATACTCTGTATCGAAGTTTTATCTGTTGTGTCATGCTGGATTGCTTATATGCTTAGAAGAGTTAGAACCATAATCTGAATTATATGATAAGTATTGTATGAATCCTGGTTTTGACTAGTAAACGTGCTAAAAATAGTATATTAGCAATAACTTATTTGACTTTCTATGAGTATTACCAGTACTGCTAAGCTCCTCAAACACTGCCTTCATGGATCTCGCCAGTGAGCTCCGTTGCAGTATGAGATGAAACGCAGACTTGGGATTGGAATCGTCATTGTATGTTGCGGAACTGACTGAATGTCGCAAGTTGTCATCCTCGTCGTTGTCTCCGTTCATTTCGCTGTCTAATGAGGACACTTCATCGTGTGCAGCCAGCTGAAATTAGGTATTTAAGACAATTTTACAATAACACTTGTAATTTTTTTTTTAAGGAAACAGTATAGTCTGTTTGTTCCCACAGTGTGTGAATAGGACCACCCTACTCTTCTTGTCCACGAGCCAGAAGGCGCAGCGTAGGTCAGTTCTCCATTAGGTGGACTGATGATCTGGAGAAAACCGCAGGGTCCAGGGATAGGGGATACTAGAGGCGAGCAGCCGCTCAAAGTGGCGCTCTCTGAGGGAGGCCTTATGTTCAGCTATGGATGTCTTCAAGCTGCTGATAATGATCTCTTCATGTGGGTGCGGTATGAATAAGAAAAGGGAATATCCATGGAATCGACCGAAACATTCATTAAAATTTTCTGCAATCACCAGCCTGCTAAGTGTGGTGATAATAGCAACGATCCAAAAATAGTTGGCATCCAACCAAGTTCTGAAAATGTCTATAATATAGGTAGGTATTCTTGAACATCATGAAAACGTGAACGTGATGTTATTGTATGCAGCATCCCACATTTCTCTGAAATAGCTAATAGCTAATGAGTTTTAATATTGAATTTAATCATTTTCTTTAAGCTAATGCCTATACATATTATAACATATGCCTGTAGTATACATATTACAGGCATATGTTATGTATTGTAGGGAATTCACCTACCTGCATGTTCCATACATAAATGTGTAGCTCACTTTTATTTACTGTGTTAACTTCAATAAATATTTTTATCAAATAATGGAAAAAAACCGTGAATTTGTTGTAAAAAATAAATAGCGTGAAATGTGACTCACACCATTTCTGCTAAGGTATGAAGCAATGTGAAAAATATATAGGTACATACCTATATTGTTTACTTACCATAATTTTCATTTCTTCATTTAAATAAGAGCATCTCTTTTCTTCATGCCGCAGTGCAATTCCCAGTCTTCTGCTCAAATCATAGTAACACTTTACTGTAATGAAGAAATTATTGATGTAAACAATATAATAAAACACCTCTATCTAAGAATAAGTATTCTATGACCTCTATGCATTTAATTAAAAAATCCTTATCTAACGACAAAGATCAAGTTTGACCAATATTCAAACAACATTAACATAATTATTGTACATGTAGGTAGGAATAAAATTATAAAACCCTGTCTAATACAAATAGTAATATAATCTAATCTTAATGGACAATAAATATATTTACATCACTCAAGAAGGAATACAATAATTATATCTTTTTACAAAACCTTTTATCATTTTAAATAAAAAAAAATTGTAGATAAAAAAAAATTATTCAATGTTTGTTAGCAACATAGAGTACATTCTCATTTGTTCACTGCATCATCCTACTTTGGGACAAATGGGAATGCAATAAATATGTTTCCCATTGGTCTCACTGGCTTTATCATTGGGATAAATGGAAATATTTAGATAGTCTTTAAGTTTAAAATGAATAAAATGTTGACACAATGCATTAAGACTATAAGACTATTCATTTGTTTTTTGAGAAATAGGCATGAGTTATTTAAGGCCATAGTTAGTTTCAGGAAACACTATCTGATGATGAATAAGGTAGCAAGTTGCACTGATGCCTAGCAAGCATCTTAAGTTAGCAATAACCAAATTATTTACCCAACTTACCAATGGAATGACTTGCCGAAGCCTGCAATGCAAATACAATATTTGTGACTATACTAGCTGCCGCTGCTGTGTCGTCTTTGTTGGTCCTGTATGGAAGAAGGGTTGGGTGTCCCACAAAGCGAACATCATTGACTTTCAGTTCAAACTTTCTATTGCATAGCTCAGCTTTTACAGCAAAAAGTGTGGATAACATTTCATCTGTGAACCCACTCAGTTGACCTGATAAAAAAAATGTTAAAGGCATTAGAAATGTTATGCTTTGTATTCATTGAATTTTAGTTTTTCCAGATTTTTATTACAGTAAAAGAAAACAGTAAACTTATTTATTTATAAGTACTAAATTTTAGTAGATTTCAAAGATAGGCACCTCACTAAATATTAGTATGGAAGTGAGGGTAGGTGAGGTGGCGGAAGAAAGACGGAATCACATAGTAACTACTAAAATCATACCAAATACTACATCCAACTGCTTAATTTCCTACCACATAGATCTATGTGGGAGCTTTACTTTGCTACACTCACAACCCTAAACAATCTGAGTCAAGTGACTATATTACGGTGATGCCAGTTTGAGCTACTTTTTTGTCATACAAAATGGAAGTTCCTGCGGATGCAAGATACATTATTGGCTTCCTTGCTTTTATGAAGGAGGAATACTTGTGATATACATGGAAAGAGGTTTCAAACACACCTTTGCAGATATTAGAAGTCTGCGACTGGGGATTCTGCAGCAGATCTTCAGTTGAACTAATAGCATAGGGATTGTGCCTGCCACATTTCTTCTGCTTGCTTTCATCTTTGTTTTCCGATGTGTAAGGGTACCTAAACAGTAAGCGGTCACCCTTACTGTCCGATTTAACAAAAAATATGTTCAAGGGATTCACTTCCATGATCACAGCGCTACGTAGCAATATTATCAATGTAGTCGTCGAGTAGTAAACAATGTGGCTTGATTGAGTTCATGAAACAAAACACACGAATCCTTAAGTTTCAGATTAAGTTTTATACACATTTTATCATGTAAAACGGACCACGTATCACATAAAACACAACACCATTTGCAGTAAATTACAATTTAGATGGAAAAAAACGATGAAACAACAAACTGGGGAGGAAAAGAAAGAAAATGGGAAAACAATTTAAAAAACATCAAACATATGAAAAATCAGCAAAAAAAGTCAAATGCAATTCGACAATGACAAAAGCAAAAGACATCGACCATACCCTTACATCAACCGTCAAATTTCTAAACGTCACTTCCAGTTTTACTATCCGACGCTAGATGACGCTATTCACTATTGCGGATAACTCATAGCGGTTTCTTATACCTCCATGGGTGCTAAAAAATCGACTAAGAACGTGCATCTCTAATTTGACACTGTCATCGGTGAACTTTTTTTATCAATCGCTGTCAAGCAAGTGTCAGTGTCAGTAATTCATACAGTCAAAGAAGAAAAAAAAGAAAATCTGAAAAATACGATATTCGAATTGCAATTCGTGAATTTTCCATTCATTTTTTTAGAAAAATGGCTAACAATGCACAGAATTTTATAAAAGTGAATCCTGAGAAAGTTTGCCTAGAAACCGACCAAGGTATTGTTGAAAGTGAAGAACGAAAATGGGGCTTGCCACTCAAGGAAGTATACAAACATGGACTCTCATTTTACAAAGGTATTTTTATTGATATTCTAAAACTGTCTACTGATTATTTCGTTTAATATTTAATGCTTTTATTTGAGCGCCTTTAAAGCCTACAATTTGTGAAACTAACAGTTATGTTACCTACTAAACTTCAACCAAAAGTCTATTTCTTTTTGATGACTAGATAAAGAAGGTAAAGCGCTGCATCTGAGTTACGAAGACCGTCTGAAGCTCGTCGCGTACACACAGCAAACTGTTCATGGTCCTCTGGATACTGGATCCGCTCCTCCTTTGGGAGTCTTGGATGTTATTGGCCGTGACAGGAGGGCAGCATGGCAGGCTTTAGGACAGATGTCCCAAATTCAAGCCATGGCTGGATTCGTGCACACGTTAGATAGGTAAAACTGAAAACCTGACAATTATGCCATTCTGAAACTCAACCAATGATCGATCAACAACGAAATTGATCGGTAAAAACCCCTGAATCCACGCTGAAAAAAGTTTCCCTCTTGTATGGCTTACCAATATGATTCTCGCAACAACAAATACATATTCTTTTTTGGTTTTCAGACTGTGCCCACTATTTAAACCATTTTTGGAGGCCCAATTAAAAGATTTGGAAGAAAGGAAACTGAAAGAGTAAGCTTTATTTTGATACTTATCATTATTTTTTTATGATTCATAGTTCAATATTCAGTTATCTGATTACATTACTGTGAAGTGTTTTTTTCAAGTGCAGTCATAGAGATATCACCCATTGACACACCAGCACATTGAAATAATAAAGTACCTACATACAGGCACAAACGGTTGTGGTTTTACATAAATTGTATTATTGTTAGGGACTTGATCATGGCATTACTGTATTCTGTTAATTCCGATATCCTTAATAATGATATCCTTGCACACAAGAAATACAAGGTATCATTTGATTCAAGGAAGGTCGGACAAATGGATTGTTTGCATCTTGGACATTATTTTCAAATTTAATTTTTTTATGCAATTATTTTTAGAACTAAAACAAACTATGTTTTTTGGTTTGCATCATTTTATAGGTTGAAGAAAGTTGAAGAAGAGAGGGCACATCTTGAGCTGCAGGAAAGAATAATTGAAGAGAAACAAAAACAACAGAGCAACAAGATAACAGAGGAACAACAAGTGTTAGTACTTCTGTTCAAGTTCCTTTAATCATGATAAGCGTAAGCTATGTAATAATATTACCATGGGGTCCCATCAGGTACAAATGAAATATAGCTCGAACTTGAAATAAATGTAGTAATCGTGTCTAGAGAGTTGCTAGTTAGTGTCCATTGTATTCATTAGGCCCAATACTTGGCCAACACGCAATAAATGTCGCTTTATAATCTTGCGTTATGAAGAAATAAAATAATTCGTAAAATAGCTTACATTATTCCGTTATATGGGATGAGGCACCTGTACTGTAGGTATCTGGGATATTACTGAAAATATGTATTGCTTTGAATATTACATATTTCTTCTACTTTAAATATGAAAAGAAATTTTAGTAAAAAGAATGTAAGGTTTTAGGAGCTATAACAGAGGATAAATAATACTACTACCTACATAGTCTTATGGCTACAAGATATCTATGGCTATAATCATTACAAAGATATTTATATATTATTATTTGATTTATACTTTAATTGTGGTCAACACTTTAAAACCCATTCCAATTTAATAGATAAACTTTTTTTTTTTTATTCAAATCATTAGTCTTAAATTAAATGACAGTAAGAAATTATAAGTGACTGAAAAAATAATTAAAAAATACAAATAATTACAATTAAAATATTACAGAATTTACAATGCAAATACGC
Organism: Ennomos erosarius; assembly: GCA_963580505.1. Lineage (NCBI taxonomy): Eukaryota > Metazoa > Arthropoda > Insecta > Lepidoptera > Geometridae > Ennomos > Ennomos erosarius. Next base: position 5,956,919 of record OY756992.1, on the reverse strand, counting down.
CATCCAGCTCACCACCGCGGGGTAAGGTTCCCAGAATACTGGCAGCATTACCTCGCTGGATAAGGAGGCTTAACCTCTGAGCGAAGAATGTGCCAGCTCTGGGATCCCCCGAGGCGAGGACCAATCTGGTGGAGATCTGCTTGCAAAATTTTTTGGTGTCTGACGACCACGGGCCCAGTGTTTCCATGGCTAGCGCAAAAAATTCATGATCTGCGCTAACCGCGCATATTATATATAAACTTTTTAATTAAATATTAAGGGCTTTATCACCATTTGCGATTATTTCACCTGGTTGTTTTAACTAATACATATTCCTAGACCAATACTAACTTAATAATATCAAAATTCTATTGTTATTTACAGCCAAAGAATAAAAGATGCTCTCAATGCTCAGACCTATGATCAATTCCTAAACTATGCACAGCAACAGTATCCGGGCAACTTTGACCAACAAGCGATTCTCATTCGCCAACTCCAAGACCAACACTATCAGCAGTACATACAACAGCTTGCCGTTGACAAGAGGCTGGCCAACTCCATGATAAAGGATCCGGAGGAAGAGAAGGGAGATACCCCAGAGATTAAAGATGATGAGCACACACTCACCGATTGTAATTTGAACAAAACTGATGCAATTACGGATACCAAGTAAGTATAGTTCTACACAAATGTGAATTCTAAAGTCTGATTGTTACAGGCTGAACTTTTTTAAAATAAACAATTCGCCATCATTTCACCACAGTGTCACCTGATGGTAAGTAACTAACTTTGATTTTTGGTTTTCTTACTAAACCAAGCTTTTTAAATAAGAACTCTGTAATGCTACGTGGGGGTGCTAAGTCCTGCACTGACGTCCCGCTTGGGGTGTATTGTGCATCGCTTGGGATGTATTGTGCATACTCTGTAATGCTATTGAATGGAATCTTATCAGCGTCTGTGTTTTCAAATAGCGATAATCTGGATGTATTCAAGAGGCGAGCATGTGATAGTGTCAACCGTAGTGTTGCATAATGCCATCAAGAGAAATGTGCTCAAATGAAAGCACTAACTAGTATTAAAAAAGTAGAGGTATTTATTTATTTATTTATTATTATTTTTAACCTACCTACTGCAAAGTCCATTGCATGTGAAATCGCCAGAAGGTGATATAAGGTGGTACAAGTACAAAAAGTACAAGATTAATTATTTTGTGATAAACTGGTAAATATTAGTGATGATACAGCATTAAGTTTACTATTTGATTATTTTATGTAAAGTTTTAATTAGGTTTTCAAATTGTCGATAAAATGTTACATTATTAAATTTTGTTAAACTTGTACAATGATTAGATTAACCCTCAATGTAATGACAAAAGACAATCATACTTAATCAATTTGATGATAACGCATATATCACAGCAGAATCAGTGATCAATCAGTGACCAAAATAAAGGTCATAGTTCATTACACCGCCCCGGCACCCGACCAGGGGGTCTAGCAAAGCTCCCTCACGCTAACGCTATCGTCAAAAGCTAACTCCAAAATTTACTGAAATGACATTTCGGAAATCGCTAACTTTTCCGCAGCAAATATCATTTCAATACATTTTTGGAGTTAGCGTTTGGCGATAGCGTAAGCGTTCAAACAGTACCCCCCCCCCCCCATAGCATTACAGACCCCCAGTACCGCCTCGTCGGTCGGCGTCGACAGGTGGTCCACGGGTGGACGACGCGTTTTTACATGTGATCAAAGTGAATTGTAACCTAGTGGTCCACTCGCCATCCGCGCGTGGATACCTTTCGAGCGAGACGATCCGGTGACGTCGTTGATGTAATGAGTGCATGCGCATGCCCATAAAAAAATCATATAACGAATACTAATCGCACGAGGAGAGGCGGTGCGGGTCGGGTGCCGAGTGGCTATAATGAGCTGTGACCTTTAATGTTACAGATCAATGCAGACCTCTGAAAAACTAGGCACAGAATTTCCTGAGCAACCTAAAGAGGAAGAGGAGTCAGATGGCGACGGTAATTTTTTTTTTATGTTAATGACGTGACAAGCTAGTCGTTCACCTGATGTCAAGCGACACGGCTGCCCATCACAGATGCAGTTTTACATGGAACTCTAAAATATAAGGATTCGGGTTGCACTGCACATGATGTTTGATACAAACTTGGTTCTAAAGCCGTTAAAACATACATAAAGCCATATTAAATGGGTACAATACTATCATACAAAAACGACAAATTGTTTTTATAGTTATAAACAACAAATAACTGCACACTAAAGTTTTTTAATAGTGGTGCAGTCAAGAGGGTCCTGTTTCTTAACATAAAAAAATTTGATGCAAAATTGTTAGTAATTTAAGATACCTTTTGACCTTTTCCTTTCCTACAGTGAGAAAATACTAGAGAATATGCGCTAGCATCGCTCAGGCGTTCGTGTTAGTATAATTGTATTATCGTTGCATTTATTTATTTATTATAAAGTCATGATATAATGCTTCTTTAAGTCCTCTTCAGATAAACCAATAGATACAAGTTCAATCGGCATCATTTCAAACCATAACGTAAGATGCATTTTAGAATATAAAACGCCACTTTGGACTCTTATCATAGTTTGCCATAATCGCCACCAGTCTTTGTGATAGAAGAAGATTTTAACGTACCAAAGAGAATGCTGCTGCCCATTCCCTGGACCTTCCTTCCTATACAAGGTGACCTTGAATTGGTATGTTATCCCGAAATGGGGGGACTGGGACCATGATACCCTACAAGTTGTGAGAGTCTTACTTGAAACTGGGTGTTTCCAAACTTCCATGGTAAAAAATAAATCCACTCGCAAAATTGCACGTGCGATCGCTACGAGACTTAACAAGATACTATAAATTCATTTCTAAACACAGGTCGTTAAACTCATTTATGTGCACTCGGTCAAGGACAAAGTTCAACCACCCAGCTGCGCTAAGGCTATTTTCGAACGTAAACTTTACATGGCATATCTTCAATGAAAAACTATTAATTTAAAGTAAAGTTGTAGACCCAAAGTAGACAATGTTTCTTACATTGTCTACTTTGGGTTGTAGATTTACCCCTTTTCAGGATAACATACCAATTCAAGGTCACCTTGTATATATAACCATAGCCGGCTCTTATGGTACCCGCGAGAAGAGAGGAGAGTATTTAGCATAACCCCCGTATAATTAGCCTGTGTTGCCATCGCCAGATGTATTTCCCCAAGTGGAGGATCCTCGAATGTGGACACGCGCAGAAGTAGGCGCGTTTAAAGAATCTGCTCGCGCTTCCGGTGGCAAGCTAACTGTCGGGCACGGAGAGACTCTCACAGTGCGCGTTCCTACGCACAGCCGCGCTAGATGCATCTGCTGGGAGTTTGCTACCGACAACTATGATATTGGTGAGATGGCATACTTGGATATCAGTGTACACCCCCATATATACGTACAACCCTACATACATATATACACTCCACATAAACAATCGTGTACACACCACCACATATTCATATGCTTATTAATAATCGTGGGGTAGTCTTGGATTAGTTAAACCGGTTTTTGTCTTTATCGATTTAGGCCGACTTGCGCGTTCTCTCTAACCTCGTGTTACCTGAATAAATAGCCTAACTCGGATTATTTCTGTATTTTATCTTGCACGTTAGAAAATTGACCACTTATCCCGTTATATATTTAACCCGGTAATTTGACATGTTGATTCATCCTTAAGCGGCTTTCACATACTAGGCAAACAGCAAACACCAAATAGCAAACACGAACTTGAGGATTTGCCTGTTTGTATACACACACCTATCACTGGCAAACGCCAGTGATCGGTATCGGTGTCGGATTTGTGCATAGTTCTAAGGATTTGACAAATACGTTTGTCGAACGACAAGGCTGTTTGTGATGTATTCAAACGTTTGACAGTAGTACGCGCGTAGGGTTGCCAACCATACATTAATATATAGAACAAGTAGGTTCTATATATCTCTTCGAATACTGCCCGCAAATAATTGAGATTATTTCAGTATCCTATGTGTTCCAGTATCCAGCATGAAGCTATAGCTAGCATGCTACACCTTCGATCGCATCGTCACTTTCCATCAGGTGAAAGCGTGGTCAAAAGTTAGATATGTCCAAAGTAAAAAAAAATGTTATGTCATCAAAACTTTTTCAGTAGTTACGGAGATTAAAGGTAACAAACACGAATACTCGCAAACCTTCGTATTTATAATATTTTTATGACTAGGGGCAATAATACAATATTTTCAAAGCGACCATGAGAGCTCGCTATTTAAAAAAAAACAAGGTCGCTACCTTGTTTGGCAGCAGCTATGCCAATATATTCAACCTTCTTCATTTAGGGCCTTACTTATAAACGCCGCTTAAAGTTAGCCATTGCTTAAAACCTTCTGTCAACTTTGACTGATTTGAAATGTCACTCGGGAAAACACTGACTAACTTTAAGCGGCGTTTATAAGTAAGGCCCCTAAAGTAATGTCGTTCCTGTTTTCTATTCCCGCCATATTCACACGAAGGAAATTTCGAGTTATGAATTTAAAATGGCGGAGAACAAAGAAACAGATAGTTATAAATAGCCCTTTTGATTTTAATTAATGCATATTTTATGATACTTTTATTTTAAACAAAGACATTAGAAGTTTAGTGTTTATAAAAATGAATATTTGATAAATAATATATTAGTTTATCTTTTGGTTTTGGCTTTTGGTTTTGGTTGTTGAAAAGATGCTGTATATTTCCCCGAATAAAATGTTGGCCCTAGCACGCGCGTCGCCCGCCATTTTTTTCCATCCATACCTAGCATTTTTGACTTACCTATGGATGCAGTGTATGTGTTAAGTAATTTGTGGTCGGTGTTTGGAGGACTGGGTGTTTGTGGCAAACATCAAGCATGTAGAGGCGGCTTTAGGTATCTACGTTTTATTAGTTTTAAATTGACACTGGCCGAAAATGTTCTATTGATACCTCTCCAAGAAGTTCTATAATATATGAATAGTACTTATATTCCATACAACTGGAACAAGCACTTCGAACAGAAACGATAAGTTTTTCGAGACGTTTGTTTTGTGTCTCGAGTTGTGAATGAGTTTAAAATAAAATAGTAGGCCCGCAGTGTCATCTCTTCAATCTCATAAGAACCGTGTTTAAGAATCCTGCATACATGCTAAGTGTAAACTACAGGTGCAGGTTCTTGAGGATATGAAGAAAACAGTGGGATTTTTGGACTCTGAAGGTGCTTTGAAGACACGTACTATATGCGGGTAGGTATGTAGCAGCGCACCGATCGGCGTTTGCTTGGCGACTGGAGAGCCGACGGTAGCTATCTCTGTGTGCGTCACACACGCACACAGTCATACCACATACATATACGTGTCTTCGCCGCTGCCTGCATTGTTTATTTAAGGTAAGTACATTTAGTAATTACGTAATATTATTTAGCTTATTATATTTAATTCTACGTTTTCTTTATGTTTCAGGTGCAGAGCTTCGCGTCGTCTACATTCTCCCACCCATTGTCCGTCATGGACAATCTACATCAGATGTGGGGAGCTGAGTTACACGGGTCACTGGTCTGGTAAGTATTCCTGTCTTTGTCTTGACGTCTACTATTCATATGCGACCATCGACGTCTACTGTCCTTCCTTTTGGCCAGGTGTACCGGAGTGAAGCGGGATCGACAATAAAAACTACCTACTTCTCCTTTTTTCAGCTGATTGCCTTCTTGGTACCATTTCTGGCGTGGCAGAAGTGTTGGCAGTACATCGCGCAACCAGGTAAGTCTTTGTGTGTGTCTCCATGTCTTTCTTTGGTACATGTCGTCCTCATTCCAGGTCTTTTCCAGGTCCATATCTAGGCCACTCTTCGCGCGGGGTGCACAGGAAGCGAGGGCCCCGGAGCCAGTTGCAGTCGTTACTTAACTTGTAAGTATTTAATTTACTTGTTTTATCAGGTATTTTTATTCTTGTAGGTACATAGCTCCACTCCTGTGGCCGTGACAGTATATCGAATAATCGGGCGTAATTATTTTCCAATGAATTATTTATTCTTTTCTTGTTTCGTGTTGCATAGTTTTCATCTAATGACATCTTTCGTTCGACGGCGAGGAATCTTCTGTAGGCGTTTGGATACGAGTCTGGCATAGGTAAATTATTTTTCCACGGTAGGCCAATCGTCCATAATCCATTCATTAATTTTGCCGATTCATCGACAATGTCAACCGCGCGAATCTCATCTTTATTCACACGCGGCTTAGAGTTAACGCCGATCGCTTCAAGCGCAAATGATCGCCGAACAAGTTCATGCAGTCGTGCATCCGCGTCACGTGATTCACTCGTCAACAGCTGGTGCATTGAATCAGTTTCCACGTCTGCGCGTGTGTGCGTCTCCTGTCGCGTACATGAGGGTGCGGGTGTGGGCCTTACGCCCGTCACCCGCTCCGCCAGGGAGGCGGCGGCGGCGCAGGAGTGCGGAGGGGGGTCAGCGCAGATAGCGGCGGCCGGGAGGGCGCGCTCGCACGAGGTCGTGGTCAGCGCATGCTCAGCGGTTAGCGGGCGCCTGCGAGCGCTAGGTGCGGGTACGATTCCGTGCAGGCACCATCCTAGTGGAGTTAGGGTTGCACACGGTTCATTAATGCCACGATAAAGAGTCTTAAGGGTCATGAGCAGGTGGAAGTTATCCTGCCCAATCAATATTTTTGGTTTAATGTTCACATTAATACACGGTAAAATGTTTTTTAAATCACGTAAATGTATAAGTTCGAGTTCATAAGTTTCGAGTTTCAATTTCGATAGGTTTTGAGTAGGCAAGTCCAGTTCATTTATTTTTCGCGCACGCACTTCGTAGGTTTTTCCATCACTATTTGAAAGTTTAAAGTTCACTATTTCACTTCGGCACACAATATCAGAGTTCCAGGCACCCTTAATACGTAACGTCTCAGGCTGACCTTGAAGGTTGACACAGTTCGCGAGGTCAGCTGATATTAGGGATACCGTTGCACCGTCATCGAGTAAAGCGTGCGTAGCGATAACACCACTCGGTCCGTACACATTAACGCGCACTATTTTCAACATAACACTTGTACCGGAAGCCACAGTAGTATTAGTTACAGTCTCGGTAGTTGAATTTGATTGAATTTCAGTGTTTGAACTTGTAGCTGTATCACTGGTCGACGGGCCTGGCGCTGGTAACTGCGGCTGCGGCACTCTTTTGACAGGCCAATGGAGCAGGCGGTGGTGAGCGAGGCCGCAACCCTCAAGGTCGCATGGCGCGCCCGGGCAGCTATCTTTTCCGTGCCCCGGTAACAAACACTTATGGCACAGTTTATGAATTTCAACGTAGCGCCACTTGTCTCTTTGTAATGCGCGTTTGAATTTAACACAGTTAGAGAGTGTGTGAACAGCTGTTTTACAAAACTTGCACTTTGTATTTATATCACTTTCATTGTTTAGTACGCAGTGCACGGGGTTACTTCTACGATCATCGTTTTTATTAGGAAACTTATTTTCCGATTGTGTATATATATGGCTAATTCCTGCTGCAGCGACCTTGGTGGCTTCTCTGTGCAGGAACTCAGAAAACAATTGAAGTTTAGCTTTGCAGTCGTCTTGATTCTCATATAGGTAGTCTGCCCACTTATTTATAAGTACACTGGGGCACTTAGATATGACAATATTTAAAGTCGGCGAATTGTCACTGGTGAGTAGTGATGAAACTGCTTTTTTCGCATCACCACCAAGACACTGATTTAATCTCGTGATATTTTCACTATCACTGTAATCGCAGAGCTTGGTAGATTCTTCGTAAACTTTTTTAAATTGCAGCCACTCAAACGGGTCTCCGGAAAATACGGGTAAGTCTTTCGGTGTTGCTAACCTTGATAAATATTTAGTGTTAGCACTTTGTGTAGCCGTAGCTAGATTCTGTATTGCTTGCGCTATGTGCTGGAAGTCGTGCGAAGCCGCGCGCATAACCGCCGGCCGCGCGTGCCCCTCGTTAGTGCATGACTCATGCTGTTCGTGGAGGCTTTTCTCCAGCCATTGTTCCACTTTCTGGGACGTTCCAGCCAGGGATTGCTGTGCAGAGCAACGGGATCTTTGGGAGCACTCGTCATCCAGTGCGGCAAGGTCGGCCGCCAAGCGCTTATTTATTAATTCTTTTTCAATATTGGCTTTGGCTTCAGCTGCTGTCAATTCCAATTGTCTTCGGCGTGCCGCGATCGAAGTACTCGAGCTCTTTTTAGACGAAACGACTTTGCAACCGGCGGGCTCAATTTTCAAACTACCCGCAATTTGAAACGGTTTGGTATTATTTCTGATGAGCTCGACATTATCTTCACGTTTATTTACCACAGCTGGACATGTCTTAACGGAGGGCACGTCATTATCACATTGAATCTTCAACTTTTGTCGCGAGAGATCACCGCGTGTTTTAACCATTGTGCGCGGCGGTGTGTTGAACATTCCACGATAATCCCAATGTAAATCTTCGACGTTGTTCCTCAGATCCGAGCGAGAAGGACCACAGTGTAAACTACAGGTGCAGGTTCTTGAGGATATGAAGAAAACAGTGGGATTTTTGGACTCTGAAGGTGCTTTAAAGACACGTACTATATGCGGGTAGGTATGTAGCAGCGCACCGATCGGCGTTTGCTTGGCGACTGGAGAACCGGTGGTAGCTTTCTCTGTGTGCGTCACACACGCACACAGTCATACCACATACATATACGTGTCTTCGCCGCTGCCTGCATTGTTTATTTAAGGTAAGTACATTTAGTAATTACGTAATATTATTTAGCTTATTATATTTAATTCTACGTTTTCTTTATGTTTCAGGTGCAGAGCTTCGCGTCGTCTACACTAAGAATAGGATTCTTAAGTACTTAACAAACAACAAAGGTACATTACATACATTACATTACAGACTGCTAAAGGCATGCGTCGCTCTTCCTCCGGTAGGTGGTATATGACCAGTTGCCCCCACATGGATCGCCCCCAGTTCGGTACATTGCATGCTACAGCTTCTAATTTTACTAAATCTGATAAAATTTAGTTGAATAATTTACGAAGTAACGATATTATGCTATCCCATAGAAAGTATCATTTCTGTGGGATCATCATCACAGTTTTAGTACAAGTAAGTAGGTAAGTCAATTTGACCTAATTTCATTATTTTACATTCGTCGAGAATTTACGAAGTTTTTTTTTTTCTTTTTATTTATAAATAGGCCAACGCGGTGAGTTGCAGTCAAATGACTGCAACTCACCGCGTTAAGCGACGATGCAGTCGAAGGTGTAGCACGTTGGCCCATGAGGAGCCTATTCACTCTAGTCTTAAAGAGACCCAAATTATATTTGTCAGGAAACACAGAAGCCGGGAGCGAGCTCCATTCCCTAACAGATCGCATGATAAAAGAGTCAGCAAAACGCTTGGTTCGACATGTTGGTAAATCCACCACGTAGGGGGAAATGACTCCCCGCGCCTTGTTGTTCTATGTCGAAATGGAGATGACGGAATCATCTCATGCAGTTCTTGTGCGCATTCCCCAAAATGCAACCGGTAGAAGATTGATAGACATGCCACCTTTCGTCGATGATCAAGACTATACAGCTTCTTCTCCACCAGCGCCTCGTCAGTTGAGTTTATTATGCATTTCCATGAAAACAGGTTAACTACCTCCGATAATAAGGCATAAGAAAAAGACAGACTACTCCCTGGGTAAACAACGTACTATCTTCCTCAGACCTCTCTCCAAACACGATAGTCTAGTGTAAATTTTACGGCCTTAAAATTAAAGTTTAGTTTTGTATAATTTACGATGCTATGAGCTTATTCCAGTTAGTATAGAATATGTATACCTTGTACTTTTCAACTTCAAATACATAAGTCAGGTGTAATTTTTGTTTACTCTGTGCATTAAGCTGGAGGTTTACCAACTTAAAGCCCGTCACACACGTAGCTATAATATATTAATATATTTATAACTAGATATATTACCATATGTTTTCTATACAAATTCTCGAGGGACCGCACACGCAGCTATAATATATATTTCTGTGACCAACCTATGCCGTAATATATATTATGGTATAGCGAGACATATTTTGAATGTACAGCATGTTTCAACATATTCGACGCGCTCGTCGGACGCTTCTCCCCTCTTACCATTCCTGCCGCTTTGCCTGGGGGTCTAGCAAAGATCCCAAATGCTAACGCTATCTCCAAAAATGTATTGAAATGACATTAATCGCTTACTTTTCCACAAAAGTAAGCGATTTCCGAAATGTCATTCCAGTACATTTTGGAGTTAGCCCGAAGCTTTTGGGATCCCGAACGATCCCAAAAGCAAAATTTGGCGATAGCGTTAGCGTTTGGAATCTTAGCTAGACCCCCTGGACTGCCTCCGCCTGACCAGTGTGGTCAATTTAGGCGATATATCGCCATTTAGTCTACTCGGGACTAGGCATCGGCGATGTAAAAATCTGATTGGCGACTGGTCACTTTTTATACTACCTCAGGTACAAGTCATTTAAATTAGCCAAATTATAAATAAACTACTTTTCATAAAAACTATATCCACCTTATTAGGAGTGTGTGATATTAATCGGAATGGTCGTCTGAAGAACTATCAAGTAAATCCAATTACAATGCACTTCTTGTTGAATTCATAATTACCTACTGTGTTTTGAAATCAACCTTTATTACAAAACACGTGTAAACGCTAGGCCGACCATCAATGAAATGAAGGAAAATATATATTATAGCATCGTCTCCGTGTGTAGTAGCTTGCTATAATATATATTATAGTACGGTATATTAATATATATTATTGCTACGTGTGTGACGGGCTTAACCCCTGTCAATATTCCGAACGTGCAAGAGAAAATGTCTGGATATTTCTGTTTACCAACTTAACTCGAATTACTAGCTCTGGGTTAGGTATTCAGTTATAATTTTAACCCGAGAACGTGCAAGTGGGCGTGAGTTTGTCAATTTTTCAAACTTCCTCCACATACCCTCCATATACGCAAACTGTCAAACTGCATAAAGTAAATGTTACTTTCAGGTTTCGGCTTGTACTTTGAGTGGAGCAAGTCTACTACCACAGAAGTGACCATCCACGTTTCTGAAAGCGATGAAGATGATGAAATTGATGATGAGGAAAATGGTAAGCTTCGATATAAATGTTAAACTCTAAATTACCATGGAAAACATGATATATTTTATGTTTTTTTTTTTTTATGAGAATGAATGACGTGGCGAGCTAGTCATTCGCCTGATGTTAAGCTACACGGCCGCCCATAACAGTTGCAGTGTCCCTGGGAACTTTAAAATAATAAAGTCTCTCACGACACTGCACTGCGCACGTTATCTTGAGACATCACACAGTCTTGTAATCAGATTGCTAGACTGTGTAAGCAGATCATAAAGTCTCATTTGCCCAGTAATTTCACTAGCTACAATGCCCTTCAAACCGGAACACAGTAGTGCTTGCACACTACTGCTTGGCGGCAGAATAACTGGCAAAGCGGTGGTACCTACCTAGTCGAACTTTGTAGAAATGTCCTACCACCTAGTGAAATGATTATCTACTCTGTGGCATTACCGCAGATAAGTTATTAGTTATTCCGGTATTACAGAGTTTGTGAACGACTTCACGATCCACGGCACGAGTCCGAACGACCCTGAAGTTGGCAGCGAGAAGCGCTCGCTTAGCATCAATCGCCCGCCTCTTAGCCAAGTGGTGCCAATATACCGCCGAGACTGTCATACTGAGGTAAGGAACTTCACATCACATCAGAGAGTATTCATCAGACCATTGAATGAATGAATGAATGATAGTTCCAACTGCTATGACATGGGTCCAAAAAGCTTAGATAAAGATACTGGGGGAATGCATTGCAAAGTTGCAAACCATCCTTTGAAACAAGGAAATGCCTATATACCGCCCGGACCATCGTACTAATGTAACCAACTTCACGGCACACCAGAGAGTATGAATGTATCATCAGACCATTAGATGAATGACTGAGTAGTAGTGATGGCAATTAATGCGATTTTGCATAAATTTCATAAACATGCTATTTCATGAGTCTTAGCATGCTAATTGCTATTGCTATGCTATTTGCTAATAAGACGGTAAATTGATAACAATATTCAGTATTTATTATGATTACGGTTAATATGCGAATTAAAGAACGCATTTACTTAAAGGCTTATTAAATTGCACTAAATTCAGTCGCCTAAATGGTTCAGCCAGACAGCCGCTGTCGATCTAAAAATGTGCATTTAGACTTAGTACCTACAGGCAGACTTTAGACTAGGTAGCCGTAAATTAATTTGCTAAACCTAAAATACCTATTCAATGACTGAATTTAGGAAGTTATATTATTATCTAAATATCATTAGAAAGAACAACGGATTATTTTGTTGGGTAATGGAAAATAACGTTAAATTTGCGTGCTACTTTTGGCACATCACTACAAAAATAAACTGTTCATATAGCCTTGTAACAGCGTAGTGTAGTAATTAATTAATTCAGCAACTAAACTAAAGTTTACCGCTAAATGACAACATTTTAATCATACATTATTCATGATAATTATCAGTTAGTACGGCAAATTCAACAAACAATTTTTTATAGAAGCAACGTTTTGTCAAAGTTACGTCGTTTGTTTGATCTGAAACGGCAAATTAAACCATAATATTACGTTTATATGACGTTTTACAAAGTTACGTCGGTTGTCTCGACCGTTGGATGATCACGACCTTTAGGGCGGGTTTTTTCACCAATAGTTAACCAATAGGTAACCAATGGTTAAACACTCTGAGAAATCTTGACCATTGGTTGGAATTTGTTAGAGTTTTTAACCATTGATAACGTTTTGATTGTACTAGTACACTTGCATATTTTATGTAATTATGATAATGATTATATAATAAAATATATTTAATAATGTAAAACCTTTTATTACCTATTTACAGGTAGGAAATAAGCTCACTTTACACTAATTTATTCTGAGTAGGTACCTACAATTAAATAACTACGTCTAAACTTGCACTTCCTATTACTTGCCAAAAAGTACTGAACTCAACTTCGACACATAGGACTATAGACAATCCGACGCGACAGCGTGGCGCCACGCACGCACTACCGCACGTGCCCATATAAGGTATTAAACAATCATACGCAATCACACGGCATACGGCACACGCATACATTCATTCAATAGACGACCGAGTTCGCATCGGCGCCAACATGGCGGCACCGACCCGCTGGGCTGCTAAAATTTTAAACAAATTAATCACACGCATGAAATTCATTGGAATTCATTCATAATGCGCACCATTTTTCATATCACTTGTGAAATCTGCTAAAATTCACGTGAAAGACAAAGATAAGTAGATTTAGTACCCCGTGGTTGCAAGGGAGCGCGCACGATGCCCATTTTTCATATCATTTGTGAAATCTGCTAAAATCCACGTGAAAGACAAAGATAGGTAGATTTAGTATCCCCGTGGTTGCGAGGGAGCGCGCACGATGCCCATTTTTCATATCACTTGTGAAATCTGCTAAAATTCACGTGAAAGACAAAGATAGGTAGCGTAATAGGTAGATTTAGTATACTCGTGGATGCGAGGGAGCGCGCACGATGCCGGCCCGCGCTCAGCTCCTGCGTTAAGCGACTAGCGAGCGAGTATTCGAGTAATGAATTCATGAGATATCTTCATTTCATACTTCATAGAATTTCACGACTACATTTCATTTGTGAATTGCTAATACAGTTTTAGCATATTACGAATTAATGTTTATGCTAATTAATCCACCGCTACTGAGTAGTTACATTCCAACTGCTGGGACAGGGACCCAAGAAGTTTAGATAAAACACTGAAATGCATTGTGAACCATACTTTGAAACAAGGAAATGCCTATATGTATTTATACCGTTGGAACTGTCATACTGAGGTAAGCAACTTTACATCACATCAGACAGTATGAATGCATCGATACACGATACACAAGATTCTATTCGTGTTGATAAAAAGTGGAACCAAAATCGTTTAATACAAATTGGAGGAATGTCATTCACCCATCTAATTGAAAATAATGATCATTTGCTTGAATGGTCAGCACCCCTATTCCCAAACCATCGAAAACGTTTCAACTCGAAATCTACACTCCCCGTCTCCTTCGTTCTAAATGTAGATGAAGGAGAGGGATAGCGTAAATTTCGAATCGAAACGTTGTCGATGGGTTGGGAATAGGGGAGCAGGTGCGAATCTGGTACTATGCGCACAGATTACATAACAGTACTACACGTGTCAACAGGCATTTGACGCATTTATCTCCTTTAATTATGATCACGTTTTTTCATTGACTATGATGTTAAATTGGTTTTCTAGGTATATGCTGGCTCACACACATATCCAGGCGAAGGCGTATATCTACTGAAATTCGACAATACATACAGCCTATGGCGATCCAAAACTCTTTACTACAAAGTATACTATACGCAGTAAAATTTATAACCTAATATAATATTTATGAATTTATTTATACCCATGACAAAAGATATCTAACTATTCAATTAAATTGGTAAAATTATGAATGCAAGTTGTAAATGGAATACCGATTGATTTGGTTTTATGTAGTTTTACTAATTTCTGCACTTATTATATTCTACAATTTAAAACTATAATAACACACTGAGCGGTGAATTCTGTAGGTTTCCAAGAATTGATTGAGTAAAATGAAGTAAAAGAGTACAGTTGTTTGCAACATTTTTTGTGAAAGCTTCAATTCATGTGAATTGTTATTTATTTGTCATTAAATTATTATGTATGTGTGTCTTCTACATTTACACCTAATTTAATACATATTGCCGTTAAATATGAACATCTATAAATATGCAGAAATTACTATGTTATTATAATTAGGGTGAGGTGGGCCGGATTCATAAAAAAAGGTTGATGTTAATTTGACGTATCGTAAACGTTTTTTTAAGAATCGGCCCTTTTTATTACAACAATTTAGGCAAGCTATTACTAAATTAAAAGTTGATTTTATATTATCATTTCAAGGAAATAGGAAAATAAAATTTGTTTTTATTTCGTGTAAGTATATGTTACTACACACTTGTTAAAATAAACCGTTAACTAAGTGCAATAAAATATACATAGAATGTATTAATTCAAATTTTTTTTTTTTAGTATTGATGTCTATAAAGTAAACTAGAGTTTTATCTATTATATTTAAGGATCAGATGCAGTACGACCAGTTATGACAATTTTGTTTAATTGTTTATTTAAATCTGACAAATTTTACGAACTTGCCTAAAACACGTATGACACCAATAAGGGTTATCTTTGGTGTTGTTTGATGTTAATGAACCATGCTATAATTTCATATTGCAATTTAAACATCCTTGGGATTAATTTGGTCCTACTGTATTATTTTAAGTGTCCAAATTAATTTCATTTTAGGCACTTTTATATAGGCACTAAAATACATAATTTTATTACAGTAATGAATTTAATCCTACTATTATTATAGTAGGATTCATGAAAATTATATTTAATTATTGTTAAAATATGCTTAAGTTTATTATGAAAATAACTTTGCATCGGAACTTAGCTCTGTTAATTATATTCTGTGCCATTAGGGTTTACTTTAAGTAAATATAGCTGATTATAGTTAAGTACTTAAATTATTTAAAACAAAACTGATGAGTATCCAGTGTTGCTTTATGAAGTCATTATTTGTTAATTAATTCCTATACACAATTGTTCGTATGGTGATAATTTTATTAACTTAATCTAATTTGACACTTCTAAAAAAGTTGCCGTCTCTTTCATTTAGGTCGATGTGATAAGGACCGCAATAGTTTTAGAACTATCAAATTTTTTACGATTTTGTTCAACAGAATCGTCATGATAACCAATAATTATGAAAAACTAAACGGGAATATTGTGTAGTAGTTAAGTAGACATTTCATTAAATACATTTCTTAACGAATTACTAGTTTATTAATTTAAATTTGTTTTGCAACTACTACCATAATTATTATCTTTGAAAATTCATAATAACACTACCTACTCAATTGATTTAAAACTAAAATCTATCACAATGGTGAAAAGTAGTTTATTAATTCAACGACATATTCTCGTTTTTACCGTAAGAATTTTATTCTGGCAGATGTGTTTTTTAATGCACGCAATATATAATGTATACCTAGGTAAATACCTACCATAATATTTTGTTAGCGATTATAGACTATACACAATCCAAGTGATTTCATGCAAGTAGAGTATTATGAATAGCATTTATTACTATTGATGTTAGTTTAGTTTAATATTGTTCGTGTTTGTGTTAAGTACATTAATTTCACACTAAATGAACTGTTTAAAAAACGCTCTGCACTTTTCTAAGTAAATAAATTAAATCTAAAGAGTTCCTGAATTGTAATTAATAATTGTGTTGAAATATAAATAACGCGTTATTATAATTTTAGAGTAAAGTTAACAGGTGAACCGTTGAGCTTTCTTTTGATTCGTACTCGCTCTTGTTGGGGTCTATTCCAACCGAATAGGGCGCTCTTTGCGCAGTATTAAGTGTCTAAATAAGGGTTGTATCACAGAACTAGCTGCGCCCCGCGGTTTTAAACTATCCTATGTGTTAAAATATGGTACACTATTTCATTCATATTTAATGAATTGGGCATCGATTTAAGATTTAGCGCTGCATCGCATGTTCTGTAACACAAGCCTTACTTACGTAACTGCAGGCAGACTATGCATTGATATTTTGCGCCATTGCAAATAAACGTGTGGAATTGTAAATTGACCCTTACAACGAATCTATACCAACTTACCAACATTTCAATTATGATGGATATTTAATTATCTCTGTATCCATGAATACTTACGATCCGCAGGGCCATATCATGATTGGTTACTTTTTTGTTCTCTCCCATGTTATCTATGTTTTGATTGTATGTACCCAAAGTATGGTCTACTCTAAATAAATATAATATATTGGAAACATTGCACTTTTTGTCTATTTTTTATCAGGCAGGGTCAAGCTACATCATAGCGGTATTGATTGATTGGGTGAACCAAACGCAGTGCTAGTGTAGTGATCAAGTCTTGTGTCAGTATGCAGGTACTTATTTTTATTATATTATTTGGTTCCCAGTTGGCAAGTATTTTTTGGCTTAGCTTGCGGTTTGCGGTTGACTTTGACCAATAATGATTAGATCTTGTCGCCAAGTTAACAAAATGCGTCCGAGTTTTTATAAGTAGGTTATAGTGCAGTGTTCCTGTAATTGTGCATAGCTTTATTATGTTTAGTAAGGTAGATCTAGTGTTCAATTGTTAGCAGACCTATGAAGTAAAATAAAACAATTTCTTCGGAGCTTTTGTACAATACGCAAATTATTAATTAGTGCCGCAACCGCACGATTGGTATAATATGGTAGGTATTAGCACGGGAGAGATTTTTTGTATGTACAGTCGCCTGCACTAATAAGTAGGTATACATTTCATACTTTTCTAAATATTGTCAGTCTTATTTTTCTGACTAACAGTCTCATTTACATTTTTTGGTGAATATGGCTATACATGTTACCCCTTGTTGGTTATTATGATTTTTCAGTAACTCAATACTGGGATCAGCCTCGCTATACAGCGGGGCAACGCTGCCAGCATTATGGGTACGTTGCCAGATTCCATGGATTGCTTGAACTATCTATAGACCTTTTACAGTCTATAGATAGTTTATAAGTATTGACACGTTCAAGTATTCTTTAGACATTTATTTTCATTTTTAAGTAGATGTAGTATATAATAGTAGTAGTTAGCAGGTAGTTTTTTGTTTTGTGTTATATAGGTTTATTGTTTATACTGGGACGATATTTTGAAAATGAAACTATTGTCCCAGTATTGAAACTTATTACTTATTAGTGCAGGCGACTGTACGTAAAGTACGTATGTATAGTTTCCGTTCAAGCCAAAATTCGGCCGTATTATGGATCTGTCCAATCAAGAATCTGTTAACACCAAACAACAACTGTTCGGTATTGAACACATTTTTGATAGGACTAGGAGTACTAGGAGGACAGGTTTGTAATGCCACAGAACAAGTAGGTAGTATATTGTGAGTACCTTACCTATAAGTACAATTTCTTCAGGTAGGTAGGTTACTTACCCTAAAGAATATTTACGCGGGTCAGTCTCTAATTGCCTACTTAATTCGCTACTTTCGCTAATTCGAAGCTTTCCTTACAACGCTTTCTTGTAAATAACAATATCTAAAATCGAAAACATCCAACCCCTTGCGCAAAAGACATTGTAAAATATTCTAATTTCTAAACTGTGCCTATAGCTAATATGGCGGCCAGTTGTAATGCGCAAAATGTTCTGAGCGTTCGCGTTGTTGGCTTGATATTTAAGAATCTTGAGCATTGGTTAAGTTAAGAATAGGTGTTCGTCTTGAACATAAGATGAGTGAAGAGAAATGATAAACGAGGTCTTTTTGTTTACTCCCCGAAGAAAATTCAAAATAAAATATGGCTTTGCCTTTATCATGAATCATGATCTTATTGGACTATGTGCACTGGCTAAATACGCAAACTGTGTAAAGCCATCTATAAAAAAGGTGGATGTCAAAATGTTGACATTGGCACACGCATAAATGAGACCGCGTGCACGCCGTCATTTGATTGTCAATGTCGTTGTCATCGTTGTCAAGTCACACGAAAGTCAAATCAGCAGTCCGTTCCACTTTTTTTTATTTTGATTTGATAAAGTTTGAAGATTATTAAATTAGAATGTTTCAGCGACTAATTCACAATAGTTTCGAATTAAAAATGTATAGTAAACATACGTATCTCTTTTTGAAAGTTTCATCAAAAGTTAATAAGTGTTATCAATGCGGGTTCAGGTTCTACTCTCACAATAAGATGCCACCAGTTCTACCAAGTTATTACGAAAGGCTATTCTCCAATAGACCTGGATTATTTAACCTAAAGCTAAGGTATTATACGAGCCAAGTAGACACAGACAAAAGCGGTTCAAAGAACCACCAGCACATCGAAAACTTGAAACAAAAAGAGACCTTGGACACCTCTAAGAAGATTAACGTGAAGTTAAAGCCTTCAGAGCTGAAGAGGTTGTTTAGCTTGGCAGAACCTGAGAAATGGACCCTTGCTAGTAAGCATTTCATGATTTTGAAAATATTAAATAACATACCTATAAGTTTTCACTCAGTCGTTTCTAGTTATAATAATTCATGTATTTTCATTTCCACAGGTGCTATTGGTTTCCTAGTCATATCTTCCAGTGTTACAATGGCAATCCCATTTTCCCTTGGCAAGGTGCTGGACATCATTTACAGCAGTACAAGTGACCTTGGTGCTGCTAGAGAGAAACTAGATTCACTATGTCTAATGCTGTGTGGGGTGTTCCTTATTGGTGGCCTTTGTAACTTCGGACGTGTCTACCTGATGTCTATATCTGGTAATTAAAAGATCACCTTAACTCCTATGGTTTAAATAAATTATTTTTGATGGTTTAAAAAATTGTCTAAAAGGTATGGCATAAGTCAAAATGTACTTATCATAGGGGTAAGTAATATAGAAATGATTGTTCATTACAACTGCAAATTACATTTTCTAAAGACTTTTTTGACTAAATGTAAAAAAGCATGCAAATTTAAAAAAAGTAAGACATGTATAAACTGATAGCAATAAATTAAAATTATCTGAACATGGTCTTATCTCTGTTTATGGAAACTTTAAGCCAGAAAAAGGTGGATTGGTCATGACCTTGCATTTTTTACATTAAATATAAGATTATACAATGTATCTTGTGTGTCTAATATTATTTGAATAATTATAATTTTAAGTACTTTAAAATTAACGGGCCCGATAGCTCAGTTGGTAGTATCCCTGCCTTCTGAACTGAGGGCTGTGGGTTCGATTCCTACCCAGGACAAACATTTGTGTGATGAACATAGATGTTTGTTCTGCGTCTGGGTGTTATATTGTATTCTATGTATGTATTTACAAACAAAAAGTATCTAAGTATTATATCCGTTATCTGGTTCCCATAGTACAAGCTATGCTTAGTTTGGGGCTAGATGGCGCTGTGTGAAATGTCCACACATATTTATTATTATTATTTATTTATTATTAAAATTAGAGTAGGTATAATTAGTACATAGTTAAAGACAGCATGGTAAATATGAGCCCTATTAAGATTAATCTAGAATAATTTGGAATGGTTTTCAATATTTTAGTTGTAGGCCCATATCTCAAAATATAACATATATATAGGTACTTCTAAGTACTTTAGTTGTACTGAAATAATTATATAAGTTACTATCATGCTGCTGTCACATTGCATATATTTTCTTGATAGGTACTTTAACTATTTGAAACTAATGATTTGTTTTAGTTACATAATTATTTTCATTCATAAATCTATAATTCATTCTGGCCCATATATTTTTGCTTGCTTACATTTTGTATAAAGCTGTAAGTATACTCTACTCATGGTAATATATTATTTTTAAATTAATCTATAGAAAAATTCCTTATTGTCTATATTATGTTTAATAAAACGATTAAATTATCTTTTGTAAGAACATGTTTATTGTGCTAAGGAGCAAGACAATCAAATAAACAAATGACAATCAATTAACAATAGAACACAAGAAAGAAGAATAAAACAATATAAAAAGAGGTTGATTGTAAACTGATATAAAACCTATTTCAATACACAACAGTCTACCAACATAAAGTAATTTTTTTGAGTTTTGGCGGGAACGTGAAAAAGTTCACGTTGTTGCATTGTATTATTTCTCAAAACTTGTGCTTTTTTCAGTGTTAATGTTTAAAATTGGTGGCGTTTTACGCATTAAGTGCTGAATTACGAGCATGAGTGTGGTCAAGTGAGACGTGATTTTTCGTGTTGCTTCCAAAATTCCATAGAAGCTTCTTGTAAAGTTGCCACCACTTTACTTGAGCATGACTTAGACTGGACTATGACCCGACTTAGACTGGACTATGACTATGACTAAGACTTGACTACGTAAAATATTCTAAAACTCAATGAAAATATACAATACTTGACACTGGCTAAATACACTATGTGTAGAGCCAACATATAAAAAAAAAAGTAATTTTTTTAATGTTTAATTTGTGACATAAATAAATATTGTTTTCCAGGTCAAAGAATGACACAAAGTCTACGTAAGCAAGTATATAATGCCATCCTGAGGCAAGAAGCAGCATGGTTCGGCAAAACGTCAACTGGAGAGCTTGTTAATAGACTGTCAGCGGACTCACAGTTGGTTGGTCGAAACCTTAGCCAAAATGTTAGCGATGGACTCAGGTCACTGTTCATGGTTGGAGCTGGGACTGGTATGATGGTATGGAAACTATTTATTTTTATAATACAGTGTAGCTATCAGGCCTCACACTCAACAGCTCACACAAGCTTTAAGTAGGTACATATGACCAGCCTGTCCTATCGGTTCAGTCCGTTACGCGTAACGGGTCAGAAGAGCACTGCTATAGCAATAGAACGAGAGGCAGCTATTTAGCCTTTTACCGCTGTGCTAGCTGAAGTACACTTTATTGTGTTGTAGCAAAAGCATCATACCTCAAAATCACTATTTATTGAAGTTTGTTTGTGGAGTGAATCTATCTATATTAGATACCTGTACTATTAAGTATTGTGTACCAGTATCTACAAGGAATTGCTGGTTATTTCCTTCCCAATTTGCATTATTTAACGCTGGTATAAACCAAAATTTTTCAGGCTTCAAAATTATAAGTGTATCTTTTTTCAGTTCTACATGTCGCCATCTTTAGCCTTGATAGGGTTGTGCGTAGTTCCGCCGGTGTCCGTATTGGCGGTCATTTACGGACGCTTTGTGCGGGGCATCACTAGGCAGTTGCAAGATGCACTCGCCGAAACTAGTGAGGTAAGGGCAACTGTTCAAACAGGCATTGATGTATTCTATTCACAGTGGTATAGGGAAATTTGAAGGAATATCGACTATATTCTCACTAAGGCGTTATCACATAACACAAAGTGAGATGGCGATAGATTTCTTACTTCATTTTGAAATACTGTGTGCCTCTGGTGTTGTTTCTTCACGTTTAACTGAAGGTGTCTACATGACTGTTTGTGTGGTTTCAACCTTTTCGTTAAGCCTTTTACAGTTCCCATATAAAGACTAACTAAAATTGTTCCTTGCGAAGTGCCAATGTTTATAGTAGTTGCTTACGCTTTCCGCAAATTTGAAGAGTGCGTATAGCGCCGTAAATAATAATTTTTCGTCAATATGGCACGATGAAACCACAAAAATAATGTGGTAACATTCCTAAAAAAATATGACAAATAATGTAAGCTCGATTGAGGGATCATATGAATTCGTTAAATATTGTAACTTAAATATTGATAATAGCCTTCTTCTATTTTCAGTTAGCTGAAGAGAAAATCTCGAATATAAAGACTGTGAAAGCATTTAGTAAGGAACAAAAAGAGTGTGATTCATATGCACAGAGGATAGATAATGTATTACAACTGGCATACAAGGAGTCTTTAGCAACAGGCAGCTTTTATGGTTTGGTGAGATAATCCAGTTTCTTGTTGTGTTTGTGTTAAACTCTTCAAATTTTTCCTTAACGTTAAAAATTAACGTTTATTTCACTAAGCAAGTGATTTTGTTATAAATAATTATAAATCTGAAGAAAACTTTTTAATCGCTATTTCTCAGACTGGGCTCGCCGGAAACACGATAATAATCCTAGTTCTATATTACGGTGGTGGTATGGTGGCCACTGAACAGCTGACCGTTGGGAACCTCACGTCCTTCCTTCTTTACGCTGCGTACGTCGGCATTAGTATCGGAGGGCTGAGCTCTTTCTATACGGAAATGAATAAAGGCATCGGCGCTGCCACTCGGCTTTGGGGAATTATTGACAGGGAGCCTACTATTCCAGCAATAGGTATGTACTATTATTAAGTCAATAGAGAAATTTCAAAATCAAATCATTCAATAAGTAGGTAAGTAGGTGGTGCTGTGGTGCTCCATCATCAACAGCCTGAGGACGTCTGCTGCTGAACATAGGCCTCTCCCCCAGGGAGCGCCAGTTTGAGCGGCATCCATTGGCTCCCTGTGGCTTTCACCTGATCATCGGTCTATCTAGTAGCCCTTAATATCGTCACTTCCCATCAGGTGGGATAGTGGTCAAGCGCAAGCCTATCAAGCGTAAAAAAAAAAGTACATGACTAGCTTGTCACGTTACATAAAAAAGTTAAATTGTAAAAGGTGGCAACAAGTAAAACAACAACAATGACAGCAGCAAAAAAATCATTTTATGAATATTGATTGATCCATTACTAGAAAATTAAAATGCATTTGAATGTGTTGAACATCTAAAGCCCGTAATACAGAATTATACCTAGTCACAAATCGGTGCATATGTCAACATTCCATTCACAAACTAATAATTTTATGAATGAAATTAAGCGCCAATCGAAAACTGATACAGGCCTAAAATAAAAGAAATACATCACATTTCGCACGCTAAAATAAAACTGTAACGTTTCAGGGGGTCTAAGACCTAAAGACAGACCTAAAGGCGAGATAGTCCTCGAAAACATTCACTATTCATACAACGATCAGCCTCTCATAAAGGGTTTCAACTTGCATCTTCAACCGGGCAAGTCGATAGCTCTGGTGGGCAGATCTGGCTGCGGAAAGAGTACTATAGCATCGCTGATACTGAGGCTTTACGATCCTGAACAAGGGAGAATTTTATTAGATGGAGTGAATATTAGGGAGTTGGATCCAGTGTGGCTGAGAAGCCATGTTGGATTTGTTAGTCAGGTGAGTGTCTAGATCTTTAAAGAACGCTTTGACTTAAATTTAGTCGTAATCACGACGTACCGTAGACGTTCACTATTGAGAAATATAGGCCTCCCGATCGCTTAGAGGAACATCACAATCGTATGTATTTTTATAGTTAGATTTAATGTTATGCAGTATAGTTATGTGGGTGAGATGGGTATACTATAGGGTATAGGGTATAGTAATCGCCTTATATTGTTTTTTGTAAAAATTGTCTTATGGTCTTCTGCCCCCAGGGAATGCTAAAGCACTAATCGCTGGACTGTTAATGTTTAACAGTTACGCAATGACGTCTAAAATCGGTATAACGTATAACTTATTCTCTTACTTATAAACACTGCACAAGAATGGAATTGCTACTCAGTGTATTCTCTTTTTATCTGTGCTCATTTTAATGAAAGACAAGGAAATAAAATGAGTGTAACGCGATTCAGTAAAGAAAAGCACTGAAAAGAGTAAACATTTCTATTGCTCTCTCACTCCCTCTGCTCTTAAATACAATAGTGGAGGAGCGAAAATAATAATTTCGTGTTTGTGTCCGATTAGTTTCTTTAATGACTCGCGTGAACTCGTTATACCAATTTTTCTCCACCGCAACAAGTTGTACTTCTTCCATTTTGTCTTATTTGATGCTTTAATTCATCTGAAATCAAATCTTTCTCACAAAGACACAAGGTTAAACCAACTTTGAACTTCAACGGTTCATTATTTTATCAAATACCTACGTTTTCTCTATTCAAATTGGTACCTACGTAAAATAACCCTATAATGTCTAATGTCAGTAGGTTATCGCCAGCATAACTTTGTTTGTTCACCGATAAATGTTGTAAATTAGTCCAATTTAAATACGTTATTGTGTATCTATTTTATGCCCTTTGGTCTTTGTTGTAGGAACCAGTTTTGTTTAGCGGATCAATAAAAGATAATATTTTATATGGGGCTCTGGATGATGAGCTACTTGAAGAAGCAAGCGATCCCAAGGTAAGCAAGATATAGTTACCAAAACATTTTGTTTTAGTCTCCTTTCCTTTTTCGAGTGTATCAAAGATATATTTAAAGTAACTTTAGAAGTGATTATTTTACCTAGATATATTTATTATGTATTTATAAAACTACATATTTTGTTTTGTATATATTTTAATAGGTATACATTTCACACAGTGTTAGTTTTATAATTGTATTTTCTCTTGTCTCGTTAAGTATACTCGTTTGCTTTCTTTTTTAATATTTATTTTTCGATTTTAAGATAGGTATGTAATTATCACTGTTTGTACCAGGCAGAGTGCATGTGTCTTTGGACTATGGGATTGATTTTATTTACTGTGTAAATCATGTTGTTTTGTAATTGTATGTTTCATTATCTGTTATGTGCACCTACCTATAAAATAAATAAATAAATAAATATAAGGTCAATGTAAATCTTTTAACTGCACGGTAAATGTAAACGTTTAATTCTTCTCTAAGGAAATGAGAACAATGGTGTTCTGTTGTAAAACTTCTATACTAAACTTTATCTGATTGTTCTAAAACCATTGCTGTCCTTGTCATTTCGATCTAACTAAGTACTTATATGAAAGGGACAAAACCAGGGTTATGTTTTATACCCTTCTGTGTGTATTTTTACTTGTGTGACTCAGTAGTACTTTGAATAAATAACACGTTGGTTTTCCAGCTCACATGACCCGAGACATGTGACGTAAGTAAAAGATAATTATGATAAATTTTATGCCTCAAGAAATTGATAATTGTCTAGCAATCTTGTATACGCACAAACAAAGCAGTACCGTGACTTACTGCAAATCTATAACGTTTCACTGATTGATTCTGACTCACTGACACAGCGCAACCGTATTGGAAAATCTACTAAACCTAGAGATTTGAAAGGATAAAATACTCATCTCGTACCTACTTATATTATGCTAAAGTGACATATTTAAAAATCTCAGAGCTGGAAAAAGTTATACTCTCGCCCATATAAAGGCACCTTGCTCTACACATTTCTTCACAAGCATGTCACGTTTCAGAAGAAACCTCTATTATTTCATCATCATCATCATCATCATCATCATCATTAACAGCCTGAAGACGTCCACTGTTGAACATAGGCCTCCCCCAGGGAGCGCCACTTAGAGCGGCTGTTCGCCTTCCTGCATCCATCGGCTCCCCAGGGTTTTCACCAGATCGTCGGTCCACCTAGTTTCATAATTATGTACAGGTAAATAATAGAGGCCACTAGGTGGACCTACGACCTGGTGAAAGCCGCGGGGAGCCGATGGATGCAGGAGGCGAGCAGCCGCTCTAAGTGGCGCTCCCGGGGGGAGGCCTATGTTCAGCAGTGGACGTCCAAACTGTTGATGATGATTATGATGACATAATTATGACATATTATAATGTACTATCTTGATTAGTGTAAACGCTCGGTGCCAATTCTGTTTAGTACAAAATTTGACATGAATTTCGTCCATCGGGGCGGGCGTCGTTTTTTCCCTTGCTCCTCTTTTTCTTAACTATCAGGTGAATTTGTTGATTATTCTAGTGTTTATCCGTACAGAAAGAGCCAGCATGGATATCAGCAGCCCGCACGGCACATTTACACGAGCTAGTGGTTGCGACGCATGAGGGATGGGAGAGAGAAGTGGGTGCACGAGGGGGCAAGCTTAGTGGTGGACAGAAACAACGCGTTGCTATTGCGAGGGCTATAGTCAAGGTATGTAGATAGCCGTGAAGGGCATAGTTAAAGTTGTAGACAGCCATGAAGAGTGTAGTTAAAGTTGTGGACAGCCATTAAAGGTGTAGTCAAGGTTGTAGACAGCCATTAAGGGTGGATTCAAGGTATGTAAACAGCCGTGAAGGGAGTAGTCAAGGTTGTAGACCGCCATGAAAGGGTGTAATCAAGGTTCTAGACAGCTATGAAGGAAGTAGACAAGGTTGTAGACAGCCGTGAAGGGAGTAGTCAAGGTTGTAGACGGCCATGAAGGGTGTAGTCAAGGTTGTAGACAGACATGAAAGGTGTAGTCAAGGTTGTAGACTGCCATGAAGGGTGTAGTCAAGGTTGTAGACAGCCATGATGGGTGTAGTCAAGGCAAGTAGACAGCTATAAAGGTATAGTCAAGGTAAGTGGGCGGCCGCGAGAGCTAGTCAAGGTAGGTACGCAGATAGCCTCGAAAAGAATAGTCAATCAAGGTATGTAATAGTTCAAAACATAGTATCCAATGTAGCAATCATCGACTTGAACCATTCCCGTAAACAGTAAACTTTGTATTTACATACTTAGCAAAATTTTAGCAATGTCATTTCAAATTTCGAGCTTTTCTGAGCCTTATATTTGGAGGTAAGGATAAATAGCACGAGCGCCAGCAAAGGAGGACACGGGCTGAGATGATAACGATGATAAGATTAGATTAATTATCGAAACAGAATTCAGTATGTACAAAGGTTAATAATTGCACTTTGAATTCAGAAATGCGGATTTTGTCATTAAAAATTATCTGTCTGTGGATGGGTCACCTTTCTTGTATCTTTAGATTATGATTAATCTTTGTGTTTGTTTTGTAATCCTAGATAACGACGTTACCAGTAATTATACTAATTATTCACTAATGAGTATGATCTTAACTGAATTGCCGTGCTCTGTTTAAATTCAGCTACTTTGTTTATATGAGTAAAGTAGCTTGAGTGTTAAATTATGTATCCTGGTACACACGGTCGGTACCATAATTGCTACGATTAAGAAATTATATGCGTTTTATGACAGGACCTTGGTTTTGAGGGTTCCGTGCTCAAGGGGTAAAACGGACCCTATTACTAAGGCTTCGCTGTCTTACTGTCCGTATAAATGTCTGTCTGTCCGTCTTCCACCCACGCTGTGCCTCTTGAACCGAGATATTCAGACAGTTTTGAAATTTTCACAGATGATGTATTTCTGTTGCCGCTATAACAACAAAACAGAATAAATAAATATTACAAGCAACGAAATAAATATTAAGGGGGCTCGCATACAACAAACGTGATTTTTTGCTCGTTTTTATAGATAACGCCTCGTGCGCGAGTCCGACTCGCACTTGTCGGGCTATTTAGGTTTGGTTTAGTTATATGTACACGATAACACAATACAATACCGTATCCCTAAAAACAAACGCAAGTTTTTTTTTAATTGGTAACTTTTATTTGATAGGAATTCTGATATCTACAAAAACTTAACAAGACAACAAAATTACCACAAATTACCATGCTCACTTTTGTCTATTGTAAATTAAACACCTTCTTTGTCGCATGGTATCGGCAAGATGAAGAATGAAATGATTCGGTCATTAAAAACATATTATCTTTGTTTCAGAACCCAAAAATCCTAATCCTAGATGAAGCTACCTCAGCGTTAGACGCATACTCGGAATATTTAGTCGATAAAGCGCTCAAAGAGATTAGCCGAGATAGAACAGTTCTAACCATAGCACACAGATTAAGCACAATTCAGAATGCCGACGAGGTGGCCGTCCTAGAAAACGGCATTGTCGTCGAAAAGGGGCCTTATGCAGAACTAATGGCGAAACAAGACGGATTTTTCAGGGAACTAATCACACATCAAGCATTCGCGAAAAAATCTAGAAATACTGAAAGCCACAAGACGTAGCGGCTCCGTACGTATGTTTTTCTATAATTTGGCTTCCCGGGTATTACGTATTACTCCAGTGTACGTATCGTGTTAAATTATTAAGCATTATGAAGGTGCAATCACAACCACTAGTTCAACCATAGATAAAGTAGAGCTAGGGAGAACAAACGTTTTTATTGTTGAATTATTTATTTAAATTATTGTTATTACTACGTGAGTATTGACAATCGGGAAATTGTTATTTTTGTTATGATTACGGCGAATGGTATGGAGCCACTCTAACCGGATTTGGTGTTATGTACTTACGGGATGAAATTTTTGCCATATTTTTTACCTCCGACTTAACTTTTTATAAAAAAAAAGTAAGTAGTTCGAAAATTATTTGTAGGTTACTTTATTTGTTACTTACGTTTCCTATATCGTTACTGTGGTAATTACATGTAATGTCATCAAATGGTTTTTAATTCTGTGCTATTGAATTTGTGGATATAATGATCATCTAATACTTTTGTCTCAATAAATAACAATAACTAAGGTTTTGTTTTTAAACTAAATAGTTGCCTCCACCTTTTTGGACCGACAAAGTATTAAAATGTTAAATCTAAATAGTAGTTGTAATAAAATTGTTTGCACAAAAAATTGTAATTGTACTGTAATGACGTGATTTGGCGACGTGGCAAACGAATAAATAATAATGTAAATATATATCTACTTAACTGATATTTTTCAAGGCAAATTTTTGATTCCGTAGTGAAATGTTAAATTATTTTGGGAATATTATTAAGTTTTAAATTATAGTAACACGGCAACGGGTAAATTATTAATATATTGTCGTAACTCAAATGAAATATAGAATGTTGTTATTTTATATTGTCATTTTATTTAACTATTTATATAGAATTAGTATGCTCCCTGACTATTATAATATTTAATACTTACCGTTTATTTTTTTACAGGGTTTTATGTAAAAAACTGTTCAATTGCTTCTATTCTATAGGTATAGGTAGGTATAATCGTGATGTACTTATTTATATCTGGACTAATTTTTATTCATAACTTATCTAGCATTAATTAAATACTGCTCTTTTGTAAACGCATCACTGGAGGAACGACTGGACCGAATTGTCCGTCCGAATTAAGTTTTTATTCGTCTAAGGTTTTTATGGAAACAAAAATTGGAAAAGGAAGGCTGTTTCGAGACCGAAGACTGAACTTGTTACTACTAGAACGAAGTCGCAGGCATTAGCTAGTCACTAATAAACCCTAGTTAAATTATGTTTAAACTAGTCTGGTGTGCGTGGCCTTCTGAAAAACGTTAGAAACACTCCGAAAACTAAAAACCGACCTAGTTACTGCGCGCTATGTCAAGTTCCCTATCGTACATGTCTCATTCATTACTAGATGATAATAGAGCCGTAGCGTAATCTTGTTTGTAGCGACTTTTCGTCACAATAATAAACAGTTGGAAGTAAAGTGGACCTTGCCCCTTCGCTCGCGGACGCGCCAAAACAAAACCAGAGTGGAGGCGGCGGCGATACGTCATTCACGTACAGTAGCCGCGCGGGAAACACGGAAAATGTCGCTGAAAGTATTACGCGGAAACCTTGCGCGCCAAGTTTTGAACTGCGCGAAAAATGAAAAGAAAAAATGTAGTGCAAATAATCTTTTGAGTAGAGCTTTCGCTACTCAAACAGTGCCCCAACCGGAGGTGAAGCCGCTGAACTCTCCGTGGGGTGAAATTCAGCCTGGAAAGGAAACTTTGACGGAGCACGTTTTCACGGACATCGAGCTATGGGCGGACAAACCCTCTGTGGTGAGTTTTGCTTTAGTATATATTTCTATTTTCCTACTAGTTTAAGAGAAAACCTTTGCTAATGTCATTCACATTTATTCAGGATTTTTTATCACATTCCCATAGCAGCCATCCCTAATCTGAGAAATATTTTTGCAGTTGATTAATGAAATGTGCACTGAAAATCTGAAACTAACATAACTCTCCTAAATTTTTTTACTAATTTTTTTAGCGCAATTTACCGTGCTAATAGTAAAGATCAGGAATTTAATTTTTCACCCGACTTCAGTTGTTTTTCAAAACTAGTTCAAGTATCATCGTTGTGCAGCAAGTCCAAAGTCGCATTGTATCAATTAAAAACTATTAAAACTGAAGTAGTGCAATACAATTATTCCGAGTACAAAGTTCAGTGCGCTACATTTATACGGATGTAGTGATAGGGCGTATAAATAGTTCCGATTTGAAGGTTGAGGTTATCTATCATGAATGCTTGGCACGGGCTATAGGAAGACTCGGGTACGCCACAATAGTAAACATTAACGTGGCTGGGATATAAGCTGGGTGGTTGGGCGGTTCCTCAAGAGCCTTTCCATGGGGTAGCCCAACTTTATAATTATCCTTTATCTTCTAAAATATCGTCGGCCAAAAGCCGTAAGATATGAACGGGCTTATATCGACAGCCTTCATACTTCCGTCGATTTCCTAAATCTATTTATTTATTACAAATTACAAACAAAACAAATAACGGTCAGTGCCTTATTCAAAATATCAAATTATCAGTAGAAAAACGTCCACTGATAAAAATAGGCCTCCCCCATAAAACCCCCGTTTGAACGCTGATCATGGGAGGGAATTTACCATAATCACCGCCCCAGGCAGCTTGGTGATGGTGATCGCAGAAGATTTAACGTGCTGCTGCCCACTCTCTAGATATACTCTTAGCGGGCTCTTATCGGTACCCATGGGAAGAGCTAGGATGGTCCTATCCGCATACTGGGACCACACGGCCAAAATATAAATACTAATAAATTATGAACTGGAAAACTATGCGTACAGAAAATATTAAGTGTCTACCGAGACAAATGCGGATGAGAGTACTTACCCACTACCCATCCAAAAAGTTCAACAAGCTTCGTAGACCGGTACTCCCAATGATAACGGCATACTCTGTTATATTCTCTTTGGGTATACTTAGGGTAGCTTTGTAGGCGGGATCATAGAGGAAAAATAATATATGGGTGTGATGAATGGTTGACGTTACGGAACCAAACCATGGCAAAATTACTTTCGTAAATAAAACCTAAGGTTGTCTCCATACCAATAGCTAGCATTCTTTGCTTTGAGTTGACATGGAGCCAACGGCAACGTTGAAAGACGAGGTCCAATTCTCACCTAGCAGTATTGATAATGCAAAACGGAATTTTTGATGGCATTTTAGGTGTGCGCGTCGGATTGTGGGAATCTAGAGTACGAACATAAAATAAATGGCAGTCTTTCCGCATTAAAGGTACATTTGGATTAGATGTGTGTTGTCAAATGCTTCTTCATGCCAACAATTTTATGGGAAGCAATTAACTTGAGAACGCGTAGACTTGTATTTTGCAAGCTATACCTAAGTATGTAATACGTACGGTTAGTAGCGGTTGCGCGCAGGAAGAAGAGATTGTAGGTTTAATAGGTATAACAACAACGTATAAAAAGTAAATAATTAATATTACCGATTATTGCCGATAGATGCAAGAAGCAAGCAGCCGCTCAAAGTAGCGCTCCTTGGGGAGACCTATATTCAGCAGTGGATGTCTTCAGGCCAATGATGATGATGATGGAATAATATTATAAAATAATACATATAACATGTCGAAGCCTCGATGGACCTTTTCTGCGTTCTTTCTTACACAATTTTCCTTGTTAGTCAAGAAAATGGAAAAAGTTAATTATAAAATTAATAATAAACAGTTTTTTAATGGATTATAATATGGTAGGCTCAATCAGTTATAGTCCCACAAAGAAAACGTTTAAGAACGAAAATGCTAAGGTAATGTGCAGATTTAATAACACTGGTTATGTCAATTATTTAACCAACTTTTAAGGATAGAAATGAAATAACGTAATTCAAGTAATAATCCACAAGGAGATCTATTATGAGTATAGTATACGTATATATATTAATGCCTATTGTGGCGTGGTATGTGACAACTTTAACCTTTGGACAGGAAAACCATTACCTCGTCGTTACCTATAGTAACTATTTTAATATCTGTGCCTATAGTTACCTACAGTAAAGTAGTACTTATTCTTTTTTATTACTCGGTTAATTAAATATAAACCCCCTTACTAACAAAACTTGTTTAGTGCCGGAATCGAACCGGAAGACGCAGCGTAGGCCGGCCCCCCACTAGGTGGACCGACGACCTGGTGAAAGCCGCGGGGAGCCGATCGATGCGGGAGGCGAGCAGCCGCTCTAAGTGGCGCTCCCTGGGGGAGGCTTATGTTCAGCAGTGGACGTCTTCAGGCTGTTAATGATGATGATGATGAGTGGCAGAATATTTATTTTGTGTTTTGTTGCCCTGTTTCTGAACTACGGATAAAAAACCACCCTGATTAGCAACATTCCACAGTCCACTATTAAACAGTGTTTATTAGTAAGGAGGAGTGTTTAAAGATTTTAATCAATTAATTTTTTGGATTTTTGGTTTTGAAGCCAAAAATAAACAAAATACTTGCTGAAATACTTGTTCTGTGCCTGGGTTTTGTGGGACCATGGTCCTCGTAGTTCCTGGGGCTCTAGATACAGGGAATCCTAGTTAGGGTCCAGGATATATGTGATAGTTGGGCGTTATTTATTTATTTTGAAACTGCAGGGCGCAATTCTTACGTCGTAAATTATATAACTTTTTGGACTTTTCTTTAGTTACCTAATAAAAAAAATTGTTACAAAAGTATGTAGAGCTACGTATTATTATAAACTAAGTATACCTATCAGGTATCTTGCTATGCAAGTAAGCATTGCTAGGTTTGTTTGCCCCGACAAAACGAGAGGTTTGTGTGTGTATCTGTGTCTGTTTGTGGCTGGCATCGTAGCTTTTAGATGAACTCTTTGATCAGGGATATAACAGGTCATCGATGGCTGAACCCATTTAGATATTTCTTATTTTGTTTGAAATGTGACTTGATCGAGGAGTTTTCTGAAGAAAATAAAATCTTACTTGTTCAAAAGCTCTTTCATATGAAGGGAAATATCGGGGTCCGTTTAAATTTCTATCAAAATTACTTATTGTCAGTGATTTTTCACAGATCCCGCATCGCACGCCCTAAACCAAGGTCCATGCCTCGTCGCCGTCCCGTACATTCAATTCATCCTTTCCCCCTATCTTTTCCCTCTCCCTTCTCCCTTCGATAGGATAAGTAGGTAGTGACTTTATATTCGTTGCCGGATACAGTAGCAATGTTTTATCGTAGCGTGCAGATAACGTCACGTAGATAACCTACATATACATATACTCACCCATAATATATTATATACCATTTAGCTTGCTCTGTGGAGGCCGGTCTTGATAATACGACGAGCCTCCACAGTGCACACATATTGAAATAAGATACTTGCTGTTGTTAATTATAATTTACTATTTTTAAAACTTTATAATTATTACTTCCCAATTGCTTTGTCCATCCCGAACCTGGCCGTTTTTGAATATATAGTTACAGTACCGTTTCGAAAAATAGTTAAGTATAACTATAAGTGTGCTAAGTATCATTCGAAACCTGTCCGTAGTTTCAACGTGAATTAGCGCATTCAATAGGACAGACAGACAAACAAATAGGCAGAAACCCGTTAGCACTTAACATTAAACATTATTTTTCCCAGTTACAGTTTTTTATATGAACAGTTGTTCGGCGTTGGACAGATTCTGGTTTGAACCGATTCTTAATACGACAGATTCTATGCACCTACGCTTAGGTTACACTCGGCCTAGCGGTGTCGTGAAAAGCTGTAAAGGACATAAGGATAATAGACGGCACCAAGCAGAGTTTCCTAGGTACCAGCGATCAGAAATGGCAAAATATTTTTTATAGAAGAGCGCTTAGCATCATTATTAATAGTAGGTACTACGGTAGCAGAACACTGAACAAAATACCAATTTGTCGCAATGTAGCTGTCTTCCCAAGAACCGATATTCAGTGTTCGTGTGCCAAATACCTTTATCTCACGTGTTATTTTAATAACAAACTGAACTATGGACCACGCTCTTTGGATGTTTACGAGAAACGACCAAAGTCCACATTCTTAGAGCCAATGACCAAATGAAGATTGGTAGAAATGTGTGAATAAAGCACAAACATCTAATATTATTAAATGTC
Organism: Ennomos erosarius; assembly: GCA_963580505.1. Taxonomy (NCBI): domain Eukaryota; kingdom Metazoa; phylum Arthropoda; class Insecta; order Lepidoptera; family Geometridae; genus Ennomos; species Ennomos erosarius. The sequence goes on along the minus strand of OY756992.1, from coordinate 5,922,224 downwards.
TGTGGAATAAATTGATAATTATTAAATAAACGTGTAACAATTATGCCAGTAAAAACGTCTAATAAAATATGCGTACCTAGCATAGACATGTATATATGTATATTACTTCGAGGTATAAATCCATGGTATACCTAGATAGTAATTATATTTAATTACCTCTAAAAAAAGTCGTGAAAATTAAAACATGTATTTATAAACAACAATCGCCTCAGCACGTATAAGTACTTATGTTGAGTAGGAGTATATAAATGCACTGCTAGCAATAATTATACATGTTATACACAGTTCCATGTAAATAATTTACGTTATGGTGTCCATCATAAGCTTATATGCAAATATATCAGAAAATTTACTAGGTGGTAGGACTTTTCTGCAAAGTTTGTCTAGGTAGGTACCACCGCTTTGCCAGTTATTCTGCCGCCAAGCAGTAGTGTGCAAGCACTACTGTGTTCCGGTTTGAAGGGCATTGTAGCTAGTGAAATTACTGGGCAAACGAGACTTTATGACCTGATTACACAGTCTAGTAATCTGATTACTAGACTGTGCAGTGTCATGCGAAACTTTATTATTTTAAAGTTCCGAGTGACACTGCAACTGTTATGGGCAGCCGTGTCGCTTAACATCAGGTGAACGACTAGTTCGTCACGTCATTCATTCTAATAAAAATGAAAAAAAATCATAATATTATAGCCTACTTGGTACCGACCATATATCAATTTATGCCGAGTTCGCAATCTTACAAAAGTTGATACAAATTTTATCAAGGGTTCAATAAACTTGAGAACTTGTTCAATCCAATACTCATGCCTACTAATATTGCAGGACTACTTTCAACCGCGACTAGATAGGCACAGTATTTAGGTCTTGTAGGTAAGCACGCTTCTTTGGTATTTGGAATTCGGATTACGTATACTTAATACACATACGTTTAAAATGTAGTTTGGCATAGATAAAAGAGTTGAACGGTATGAAGATTTTTAGAAAAGGTACAGGTCCTTTAGCTACAGTAGTATGCACGTATAAAAACCGGGTATTCCCAGAAGAAGCTGTCTGTTCAAATACATTTTATATGTTAAAAAATGTTCTATTAAGCTTATTCAGCGGCATGGTTGCGCGATAAGTACAATAACTAAACAAAAATTCAAGCTTACACCTTCTACACCGCGTCACGGTGTCATCACTTAATATCAGGTGAGACAGGTCGAACGTATATATTTTATGAAACATAATAAAAGTTAACAAATTCGTTTCATGCTGAATCAAATGTTTTCTATTATTATAATTGCGTGCAACGCAATGGCTGACATAGGAATGTAAGAAGGCCTTAAACATATATATCAATACCAAGTACTTATATAAAAATAGCAATATTAGTATACCTAGTTTATAATAATAATATTATAAGTACGTACCGATAAAGATCTAAGAATTAGGAAGTTGAAATGGCAATGGGCAGGCCACATCGCTCGCAGAACTGACAACCGATGGGGAAGAAAGTTTCTCAAATAAAGACCACGAACCGGAAGACACACCGTAGGCCGGCCGCCCACTAGGTGGACCGACGATTTGGTGAAAACCGCGGGGAGCCAATGGATGAAGGAGGCGAGCAGCCGCTCAAGGTGCTCTCTGTGGGAGGGCTATGTCCAGCAGAGGACGTCTTGAGGCTATTGATGATGATGATGAAGTAAGTACTCGATTCTTTTGTAATTGAGTTTCTTATTCGATTCCTCAATCCCCAGACGTGCGGCGCCTCAGGTCGTGGGTACGACTATGGTATGATGAGGATGATGATCGAACGATGCGCCACGGGCTTGCTCGCGGCGCTGAAGCTTCGTCCCGGCGAGCACATCGGCATCATCCTGCCCAACTTGCCAGAGTTCACAGTCCTAGTGCATGGAGCTATGAGGGCTGGCCTCACTGTCACGTTCGCTAACCCGCTGTATACTGCAGGTTAGTTTTTACTTGTTTACTGGTTTCTTGTTTTGTTTCGAACTGACAAACGACGGAGAAGAAAAGTTCTCGAGTTGAAGACGCAGCATAAGCTGGCCCCCCACTAGACATGGACGCTCGATCTGGTGAAAGCCGTGGGTAGCCGATGAAGCACGAGGCGAGCAGCCGCTCAAAATGGCGCTCTCTAGAAGAGGCCCATGTTTAGTAGTGGAGGTCTTCAGGCTGTTGTTGATGATGGTGATGATGATGACTCTTGTTTATTTCATCCTTTGTTTGTTTAGATAGGTTCTCTTGTTGTTCACTGCTACCCGTTCTAAATATTTTTTTTCTGACGGTTTAATTTGCTGTTAGCGGACCTTTCTTTGTCCCCTACAACTTACAGATCTTCTCCATTTCATTAGTATGCTGTATGGTCACAGAATAGGTATATAGTATGTAGGTGCTACGGTATGGTATAGGTACACGCACTAGGTAACATGCTATTAAAATCTACAAATAGCTAACAAAGTAACGAACAACTAAATGTCAGTAGTGTACCCATTTCTCATCATTCTATTTTCGATACTATTAATTAAGTAGGTAATCTATTTTATGATGTCTCATTTAAAATATTGTACTTTCTTTTTAACTTATCACTTACACGTAATTTTATGCTTAATTTATTTCATAATATCATTCTATTTGAATTAAAATTTCACAGCTCATTATAATAAGAATCGATAAAATGGATTGTTTGTAAAATAATTTGTATTTCATCAAAAAATATTGTCTCTCACTCATTCGATTGCATTCGTTTTTCAAACTAGCTGGGAGCGCCGGCTGTACCGACAAGCCGACATCCAGTGAGGTATCCCACATCCCTACGTCTTTATAGATTAATAAGTGCTTGGGTTAAACAGTTAAACTGCAGCAGTTAATCCTGTAATAGGAGGTACAAAGTGTTTCTACCGGTAGCAATCAAGGTTAGGTATTATGTATCTAGTCGCCTACCAAGCGGGCTCATAACATGTTGGTAGGTAGTTGATAAATGAGTAATCAGATGACTGGTTAGATAAGGAAACAAAGGTATTACCGTTTTTAGAATGACAGAGTAACATCCATGCTATGAAATCAAGATGTTGCATCCATATACGGGACATCCTAACCGTGTTCATTCCCGGAACTTTGGAGTTATCTGTTCCCGTTCCCCTCGTACTTTTGCATCAGATTGACCCTATATCCTATGTTCATTCTATTTATGTCGCAGAACACGCGTTACGTTGTTAAATACTATAAAATGAATGATACAAAAACATACACGTAAGTACTGAGAGTAACAAATAAAAATCAATGAATATTTTGTTGGCTCATTTTACTGATGCCTTTATTTAAACGCAAAGCAAATTGTGTGTTACGTTGTGATTCGCAACCCTCATTAGTGTATTAAGTAATTAGTTAAGTAAATCATTTAGTAATTTTCCACTTAGGTTAATAATGTTATGTTAAGAAGTTAATGTAATAAACAGCGCACAGCGCACACCCTTCACCCCCTTTCAACATCCGAATCCGAACTGATCCTTTATTCTGACCGATATTGAATATATATGTGAACCGCCCCTATTGTAAAAACTCTTTGGGAATGCAAGCATATTAAACCTATTACCTATGCAAGCGCTGTCTATAGGGGCCTAAAGA